>CM057458.1:1029006666-1030485833 GCA_016271365.2 Neoceratodus forsteri
TGTGTGTCACACTAAAGGTGGGAAATAAGATTGCCATTCGCACTGGAGTGGTTTACAGGCCTCCTGCACAGGGGGAGAAACAGATGAAATTCAACACATTTATATTTATGTTTTGCAAAATGATCTGACTGTCTCCTTAGCAGAAAACCACCTGCTCTTCTGAAGCCCCACAGCCCCACACATTGTCTACACAGAAAGTAGAGTATTTTGTTAATGAGAGATTAGAAATGGCTTTGATTTTCCTGTTGTTTTTCAAACTATAAATCTAATACAAATATCAGAAAAGGGTTGTGGTTTTCTATATTGGATTAACACTAGTATTGTCTGCATACTTGATACGAGCTTGTATTTATAGAATGAATCAGTTTTCCATGGTATCAACATTATTATTTTCTGATACTTATGAAAGCAAGGAAGAACAGGTACTCATAGAGGGGAGAATGAAAATGTCCACAATGAGATTAAGGTCACAGAATGAATGAAAATTAAGTTGTAAACTACACAGTTACTAATTAAATGATGTGTAGTATTACTAAAATTCAGAAAAAGTTGAAAAATAATTTTTATTAAAAAAATTTTTGAACCATAATGTAATTGATAGTGTTGATACAAAAAAGAAGTGTCAACATACTATACTGGTATTTACAAAAGCATGTCTACATGCTTATAATTTTCCATTTTAAGCTGTGTTGCAACTAAAGAATTGTATTGATGACATTGTAGAAAAGCAGTTTTGGACTGTGCTGACATGCAAACAATACTACTGACACATAAAAACAGTATCAACAGATATAATTCTTAATGGTTGGACACCACATTTTCATTTGAAAAAAAAAATGTTTCTAGCCCCAGCTGTACCAAAGTTAGGGCTATCAAAACATAATTTCTGTAACACTGAATAACTTAGGCATGATAAGAGTTAGAAACTTACATTTTGTTTAAATGTAAGCTTGAAGTGGAATGAACTTAATTGATCTATCAATATGAGATAGAGCTACAGCTGCTATATATTGATATATAAAAACACAAATAGTTCACTAACTGTTTAACGTCCTATTAACAACCTATTAAAGGGACATACATGGATGTAGCGTCAGATGAGAACTGTACTGTTAGACTCTATTTATATTGCTCAGACTTCAAGCTTTCTTTGAAAATAAATGTACAGGTGCATTTCAGCTACTAACAGTTTAAATGATAAAGCTGTCGAAATATAACTTAAAGCATTACAAAATATCATAAAAGGTTTTATTTGGAAATGGTCAGAAGTTATTAGTGTTTATTCTGTTAAAGAATAAACATAGTCATTTGTAGTTTAAATATACTGATTAAAGAAAACAGTACTGAAAGAACAACCCTATATCAGCCTGACTCCAAGTTGTCATTACAAAAAAAGATTTCTAGCCCTAATTGTTCAAATGTTAACATTTTCTAAAATGTTAGCATTTTCTAATAAATAATTTCTTTGAAAAGGGCTAATTTTGCACCCATGAGGGCTAGACTCTTAATTGTATTAAAAGGAAATCTGGAGTCAGGTCAACACAGATAAGTTTTATTATGTTATAGTGTTCATGTATTGGTATATTACAGTTATATCAATACATTTTAAAAGCATGTCAATGCAGTTTAAAAGTATATTGATAGGGCTGAAACATATATCAATATATATTAGTCTAGAGACATATATCTTTGACATACTGTATGCTTTAAAAATTAAGTTTAAAAAATATTTTTCTGATTTTTGGGGCTCACATTCAGACTTCAAAAAAAACATTATGTCAGTTTTATACCCCTAATCCACTTGCAGAGTACTGTGCCACAATCATGTCACAAGAACTGCTAAATTCATAATTTGATCCTCAGTAAATCCTTATCTTCCTTGCTTTTGCATGCTTGTCATCTGAAACTTTCATAAGATAATAATTATGGGAATTGTTTATAAAAAATGCTATGTTTATGCGGCAATAAATTACTTATCTAATAAATTAATAAATTATAATACATACTTACCTATAAAAATCAGGAGAAGATAGAAGGTTTGATACCTTTCATTGAAACAACAAGTGTATTGTACAAAGATGGAATTATACACAAGCTTTTGGGGCCACACAGGTCCCTTCTTCAGGTGAATAGCAAAACTGAGCAACAAGCAGTATTTATATCCACGGTGGAGCAATTAAAAATCAGGAAGTGAAGTAAGAAGGTAATAAAGGGGACTAGAGATGAAAGTCTAAGATGCAAAAAATAAAAACATGAGAAGAAATGGGGAGGAGGGCATAGTAGGAACAGGTCAGTAGGAGATTAAAGGAAGATAAAGGGAAGACAAAAGCATGCTGATAGGATCTGAGATCAAAGGCTGGCTGAAGGGGTAGAATGGACAGAAGATGCCTAATAGATGCAAGGAAATCAAGAAATTAGGATAAGCAAAAGAACAAAGGCCTAGATAAACAGAGGTGTGAAAATAAGAGGGAGTAGGTGGGACTGAGGTCTGGACTTAATAAGAGAGGCAGGGAGGATGTGAGGTATAGGTAAAAAAAAAAACAGAACAGGCAGAACTCAGAAAAAAAAATATAATAATAAGAGAGCTTCAGAACCAAAGTGTGATAAATAGAGACATGATTTAGTACACAATAGAAAAGAATTACAGTTTACCATAATGGGTCATGAAACTGATATCCCGGATTCAGTCCAGAAATGTTAGATTTAAATTGTTTTATATATTTCAGTTCCCATGACCTTCTGTCCTGTGTGTTTCTGAAGTTGCCTCTTCGTATCAAGAAAGATAAATCCAAGAGAGTGTGATCTGTTTGTGAAAAATGGTTTCCTACTAGAGTGCTGATAATCTTGTTTACTATAGTGTGACGGTGGTGATTCATCCTGGTTTTCAGTGGTTGGCTAGTTTCCCCCAATATAGCAACCATTTGTGCACTTCTTGCATGGAATTAGGTAAACCACATTGCTGGATTGACATGTGAAGGATCCATTAATTTGTATTATGTTGTTCTGGCTTGTCTTAATGGTGGTCTGTGCACATATGCAGGTGCAGGTCTTACATCTTGCCATGTTGCATGGTGTTGTCCCTCTTGTTTTCTGGTTATTTTGATCTGCTGGGAGTTTGTTATGAATCATTATGTTCGAGAGGCTTGGGAGGCTGCTTATAGGCAATGACAGGTGGTTCAGGGAAGATGTCTTTCAGTGTTTCATCTTCTCTCAGCATGGGTTGTCAATCTTTGGTAATTTGCTGAAGGGGCTTCAGCATGGGGCTGTAAGTGACCACTAGGGGTGTGCGGTCAGTTTGATGTCTTTGCCTGTATTCCAGCAGATTGTCTCATGGTATTTGTATGGCCCATTCAAATTCTCTGTCAATTTGTCTTGGAGAGTGGCCCTGCTGAATTAGGGAATTCTGAAGTGTGGAGAGCTGTCTGTCTCTTGTTCTCTCATCAGAGCAGATTCGATGGTATCGAATTGCCTGACTGTAGATTACAGATTTTTTTGTATGATTAGGGTGGAAGCTGGAATTATGCAGGTAGCAGTAGCTGTCAGTGGGTTTTCTGTAAACAGCAGTTTGTATATCTCCATTTTTAGTGATACTGACTGTGGTGTCAAGAAAATGTATGCTGGTGGTGGAGTATTCAATAGTGAGATCTATAGAATGATGAAAGTTGTTAAAATCATGATGGAATTTTTTGAGAGACTCTTCACCTTCTGTCCAAATCATGAATATGTCATCAATAAATCGGAGGTAGCCAGATGAATTATTTATTTATTTATTACATTTTGTTAACCAGGTAAGCCCACTGGACCCCGGAGGTCCCTTTTTCAGGGGTGACCCAGAGTTAGTTACATAGAGCAGTGCAAGTACAATAAAAGTTTACATAGCAGGACAATGAGTACAGAATATGATGACAATGTAAAATAATCATTGGAGAGGGCGGTAACATACGACAATACAACAGTGGCAGCTGTTAGACTTAGGGCAGGCAGAACAATGACATATGCACGCAGTACAGTGTTAAACAATAGGTAACAAGTTACATTGGAAATTATCAGTTTTCAAAGGAGAGAGCGGCTATTTACAGAACAGGTACACAAGATCAAGGGTGGCAGCTAGGTGCCAGTTAGAGCAGACTAGACTTTCCCTGGACATGCTACAGGGGGTGTGTTTTGGCCAATCTTCAGGACAAATGCAGGAGCTAAGATTCCAGAGGTGAGTATGTAGTCCCACCTGAAAGGTTGCTAGGGATGGGGCTTCTTGGAGCTGGCTGGGAAGCTTGTTTCACAGCATAGGGGCTATGTGGGCAAAGGATTTACTGCCCGCTGCAGATCTGGACCTGGGCAGTTCGAGCAGTGTTTTGTCCAAAGTGCAGAGGAGTCAGCTGGGCAGCTTTGGGACGAGTAGCCCAATTACATCTGTGGGAGGATAGACAGAGAGGAGCTTATATGTCCAGTTTAACAGGAGGTACTGCAGCCTAAGGTTCAGTGTAGGCCATTTGAGTGCGGCAAGGGCTGCACAGTGGTGGGTCCTCGGATGGACATTTGTGGTGAATCGGGTGACTTTGTGGTATGATGTCTGTAGTCTGCCATGTTTGGGTTTTGCTATACTGGGTAGGATTGGGGCTGTATAGGTCAGAGTAGGTAGGAGGACACTCTGAACTATTGCCAGTCTTGTCTCAGGTATCATGTTGGCGCTGAGTCGGTAAAGCAACCCGAGTTTTTGTTGGATGTTTTTTGTCACCAGCTCTACATGAGTCTTTAGCATGAGTCCCTGGTCTAATGTAAGACTCAGGTATTTGATGGATTGGACCACTTTGATTGTGGAGCCCAATGTGGTGACCAAAGACAGAAGATGTTCCCAGGAGGGACACAGGGATTTAAGACCAAACAGGAGTGCTTTGGTCTTGCTTGAGTTGAGGACCAGATGATTCTCGATCATCCACTCTTCAGCCTGGGTGAAGTCAGACTGGAGCAGGGGTCCTAGGTCATCCTAGCATGGCTCAGTTCTATAGAGTACTGCATCATCAGCGTACTGCACCATGGAGCTGCCCCCACAGTGGAGGCGGAGGTCGTTGATGAACAGGGAGAACAGGAGGAGTGGGCCAAGGATGGAGACTTGAGGCACCCCCTCATTTAATGGTAGTGAGTCAGAGGTTGCACCTCTCCACTTGTCCTGCTGGGTGCAGTCAATCAGGTAGTTATGGAACCAGTTCAGAGAGTGTTGGTCCAGTCCAAATGTGCTCAGCTTAGTTAGTAAGAGAGGGTGGTCGACCAGGTCAAAAGCCTTGGTTAGGTCTATAAAGACAGCTCCAGTGGGGGGTGCCCTTGTCCAAGGCAGCTAGCACATCAGAGGTAAGCCTGATGAGGGTGGTGTCTGTCCTGTGCTTTTGGCAGAAACCATGCTGTGAAGGTGACAGAAGCTGATTGTCTTCCAGGTAGTCCCTCAGTTGGCTGTATACTAGTCGCTCCTGGATCTTTGCCAGGTGGCAAAGGATGGAAATGGGTCTGTAGTGGCCAATAGGGTCTCTGGAACCACCCTTATGGATTGGGACTATGTGGGCCTGTTTCCATGTTTTGGGGACAACATTCTCCAGCAAGGATCTGTTTATTAGTATGGTGATGGGTACAGCTATGGTGGGGACGGCAGCTTTGAGCAGTGGAGGGTCCAGTCCATAAGGTCCCAGTGATCCCATGGATTTTAGGGATTGCAGAAGGGGTAGCACTTCTTTGACTCATACAGTCCTTAAGTCCTTTTTTTTTTTTTTTTTGCCTGAGGTATTTTGAGTCGGGCAGCAGATGGGACCGTGGTGACTGAGATTTGGAGTTTGAAGGCAGAGTGAAAGACTGCGGGAGGTGAAGGAGTCAGCAGCTGGTTTTGCTGTGGATTGAAGGAAGTGAAGAGGCGAAATTAGAGAAGATCGTGTCCGGTAGCAGCTGCTAGGTAAACTGCTGGAGAGAAGTTTTTTCCCGGCCCCGGCCTAAACCTAGTGGTGTATTGTATGTCTGCTACTGTTGGGTGGCTGTTCCTACAGTACTTTCACTTGCTTGTTCGGCAGCTGGTGGGCTGCCATGATATCGAACGGGTCTGGGAAGAGGTTTGGGGCTGGGTGAGACTCTTTAGTGTCTGGTAGTTTACCTAGAAATTTAAACATCTGTACTGTGATAGATGCCCGATTTGCCGGGTGAAGAATCTGTCGAAACAGAGTTTTGGCTTCCTGGCTACTTTGTTTGTGACTCTGCCCTTTCGCCTCTCAGTTAGTATACTGACAGTCAGTGTGTATGATTAAGTTTGAAAATCAGGACTGTGGATAAAAGACCTGCTCCCGAAATACAAGGCTATATAGTCAAGAAGATCACTGATTTTTTGGATTGGTTACTTGAACCTGAACCTGGGGGGGTGCCACTGGTGGGATTTGGTGTTAGGAGTGGACCCGCTGTTGTCAGAGGATGAGTAGCGGGTGCAGGGGCCTTGTGGGTCTTGGGGGGGAGCTGAAGAGCTTGTCCCTCACCCAGATCTGGTTCATTCAGATCCCTGCTGGTGTTCCTCTCGGGGGACGGTTTGGGGTTTGATATTGGAGAGGTTAAGAACTGGAACAAGGAGCAGTGTTTTGATATGTAAGCCCATCAACCTCTGAGTTTGTGGAAAGTAATATCAGAAAGTGAGCTGGTGATATCTCTACAGCCTAGTAAGAACATTTCTTTTATTTTCTTGCTTGATAGACTGTTTCTTCTTTAAGACAGTTTAAAAGATTTATTCTACTCCCTGCCTGGAGGACAATATGAATGTTTTTTCTCTCACAGACAGTTTAATGATATATTGGGAACATTGAAAGTGTTCCGCTTTCTTTTTAAAGATTATTTATATATTATATCCCGAATTGTACTACTGAAGTGAGAGTTTGGTGGGGAGATATTTGTTTCTGGTGAGGTGAGAGCTCCCAGAAGTTATAAACTGTTTTGGAGAGAATTGTGGTAACTTTCCCCTCATAACCCTTGTTGTAACAATTGTTTTGTTTTTACTGATTCTATATTTGTTTTGTGGTGTATGATTGAGAGTTGAGTGGTTGGGTGCATGGTGTTGTGTTATTGGTTTGAATTTAGTGTGTATATTTTTGTGTGAAGATGTGTTGGGGAGTTATTCGGATGGTCAGGCATTATTCCCCCTCCCGGCTCAAGGACCTCTGCCCTTTTAATTGTCCCCCATTATCCCCGGAGGTATATAGATGCTGTAGGGCTCTGGGGATTGTGAGGAGGAGAAAGGTGGAGGCCGGACCTGGAGGGGGAATGGAAAAGAGCTGATGGATTGGGATAGTGGGGACGAGAAGATGCCCTGGGGTGAAATGGGTTCAGGAAAGAGGTTCCCCTTGCCTGATTCCCATACCCAAGGGCTCTGCTTGCAGCTGGCAGGTAGCTCAGTCTTCACTGGCAACTCATCCAACCCGGACGGTGTTATGTAATGCCAGGTCCATTAAAAACAAGACTGCTATAATAGCTGATCTTGTTGGATCATCAGACCCGGCATGCATCACCGAGACCTGGCTGGATGATAATGCTGGCCCTGTTTTGGCTTCAGCTGTACCAGTCAGGTACTTGGTGATACACCATCTGAGATTGGATCATAGAGGCGGGGGGGGTGGCAATCTGTTTTAGAATGGAACCGAGCCTGATGGAGGTACCAGTAGGAATTACCAACTCCTTTGAATGTATCCTGGGTGAGGGTGTGGGGTACAGGATTCTTCTCATTTACCGTCCACCAGGTAATGGGAATGTTTTCCTGTGGGAAGTCACAGACTTCATGGTCGATATGACATTGGGATCCTCCAGATGGCTGATCCTGGGGGATTTCAATGCCTGGGTCGACGATGAACTCTTGCAGTTTGGTCAAGACTTCCTCCAGCTAATGAATTTGCTGGACTTCACACAGGTTATTTCCTCATCTACCCATATAGATGGTCATTCATTGGACTTGGTGTTCCTCCTGGGGATGGAGATATCCGATTTGTTGGTGGAGCCAGTTGGATGGTCTGACCATCACACCATTAGGTTCAGTTTCTTGGCCCCGCCTGGTAGGTCGGCCCCTACAGAGATAGTCCAGTACCACCCTTTGACGGGTGTTACCCTAGAAGACCTGATGGCGGTACTGGATCTATCGAGTTTGCCAAGTGAATGCATGGATCCTGGGGACCTGGTTCTTGCCTATAATAAGGCAGTAGTAGGGGCCCTAGACTCCATTGCTCCTGTATGTGTTCGACCCCTCACCCTTCGCCCCAAGTCTCCTTAGTTTGATGAGTTGAGGAGAGTGGGAAGAAGGCTTGAGAGATGTTGGCGGAAATCGGGTCTGGAGTGTGACAGGCTTAGTTTGATGGACCACTATCGTGTTTATCAATCAGCAATTACCCGTAAGAAGGCAGAATTCCTGTCCAGGGAAATTGCTGCTGCACAGAATCGACCAGCCCAGCTCTTTCAGACCGTGGACAGACTGTGCAATCCACTCTGTTTTCAGCCTGAGAGAGCATTTTCACAGGAACGGTGTGAGGAGTTTGCTCGATTCTTTGCGGATAAGGTTGCCTCAATCAGGTCCTATCTCCTTCTAACTCTCTCAGACAGGAGTTGTGGTGGTCAGCAGGAGATGTCGGACACCCAGTTTATGTGGTTTGACTTTGACTGACCCACAATCAATGACATAGTGATGATCGTCCAATCACTGCGACCGATCAACTGTAGTTTGGATCCAGGCCCCACCCGCCTCTTAGTAGGATGTGTGGAAAAAATCAGCCTGATCCTTGCTGAGATAGTCTGGTTGTCATTGGAGAAGGGGATCTTTCCTGACCCTTTGAAGGAAGCCATGATTAGGCCCCTTCTAAAAAAAACCTCCTTAGACCCGGAATGTCTGGCTAGCTACAGGCCTGTCTCTAATCTGCCTTTTGTAGGTAAGGTTATTGAGAAGGTGGTTGCATTGCAGCTGGACGATCATTTGACCAGCCACAATGTCTATGATTCTCTCTAGTCTGGATTTAGAAAAAGACATAGTACAGAGACAGCCCTTGTTAGAGTACTAAATGACCTCCTAATAGTGAGAGATTGAAAGACTCGTTCCATCTTGGTCCTTCTTGATCTCTCTGTGGCATTTGATACCGTTGATCATGGGGTGCTTTTGGAGCACCTGCGGGTTATCTGTGGACTATCTGGTTTAGTCCTCAGTTTGTTTCAATCATTCCTTGAGGGTAGGATTCAGAGGGTGGTGTCTAGGATTTTTTCCTCGGCATCACTCCCCCTATCCTCTGGGGTGCCGCAGGGCTCTATTTTAGCACCCATGTTATTTACGGTGTATATGCTGCCATTGGAAACGATTATTAGGTGGTACAGCTTGAGTTTTCACTGCTATGCAGATGATACTCAGCTGTACATGTCCTTTGTGCCCGACCAGGGTGATGCTGTCTCGGTCTTTAATAACTGTCTTACTGAGATTCAGGACTGGATGACTGTGAGCTGGTTGTGGTTAAACCCCCAAAAAACTGAGGTGTCGGTTGGGAACCCAGGCCATCAAGGGGCAGGTTTGCTGACTGGGTCACCTTCAGGTCTTTGGCTTGGGGGGACCCAGTTGGCGACCTCAGACCAGGTGCAGAACTTGGGTGTTATATTTGATGACTGTCTGACTCTTAAACATCAGGTGTCAGCCGCTGTCAAAACTTCCTTTTACCATCTGAGGAATATAGCCCGAGTGAAGCATCTGGTTCCTGTTGATGACCTCCCAACATTGGTCCATGCCTTCGTTACCTCCCGCTTGGACTACTGCAATGCCCTGTACCTAGGGCTACTGGGGGTAGATATTCGCCATTTGCAGCTGGTGCAGAATGCGGCGGACATGCTTTTGACTGGTACGTCAAGGACCAGTCATATAACGCCTGCCCTCTGTGGACTGCACTGGCTGCCAATTCAATGGTGAATCACCTTCAAGGTCGGTCTTCTGACCTATAAGGCCCTACACGATCAGGGACCTAGTTTCCTGCAAGACCTTCTTTGGCCCTACTGTCCTTCCCGTCAGCTCTGATCCACCGATGAGGGATTGCTAGAGATTCCCAGGGTTCATTTAAAGACATCAGGGGCAAGATCATTTAGTTTTATGGCCCCAACCCTGTGGAATTCTCTACCTCATCGGGTGAGAGTATGCCTGACTGTCCAAAGCTTTAAGTCAGCCCTAAAGACTTATTTGTTTAATTTAGCATATCCAGACTTTTAAAATATATTTATGGATTGATTTTAAGAATTTGTTTTAATTTTTTGTATTGATCTGTTGTAAAAGCCCCTAGGTTTTGGAAAGGCGCTTTTTAAAAATAAAGTATTTATTCATTCATTCATTCATTCATTCATATTCATTCATAAGTGGAAGTGAGGGGTTGCAGAGTCCTGCATTTCAGTGACCGGTGGACCCGGGTGACTGTGTGGGCAGTTGCTTCTGAAAGTGCCCAGGTCTGTGAAGAAGCTGTTGAAGGCTTCGGAGGCCTCTCCTCCGCCAGTTAGGGTCAACCCATTGTAGGATATATTGCTCAGCTGTGCTTTGTTTGTGTCTTTTAACTCATTGCCTCCACAGGAACTCTCTGAAGTTGCAGCACTTGTCTCTTGTATACTGTTAACAGTGAATCATGGGCCTTTCAAAGCAAAATCAAGCCATAATTGGCATGCCACAAACAAATGCTAATAGTACAAAAAATGTAAGTGCTAGACACAAAGTATGAGTGGAAAACTTGTTCAGTATAAAATTACCTTTCCAATGGCCGTATGCAAGTAATAAAAGGTAACTTAGTTGTTTCTCTATGCTGGTCAAAACAGCAAAAAAAAATTTTTTCCACTAAAAAATGCACCATAAGCCTTTTTTTGTTGGGAAATATGTAACATATCGACACCAAATTAAGCATCCAGACATAAGATGTAGTTTTAATAATTTGTTTGTGGAAAAAAAAAGCTATTTCTGTAATATTAAACATAATTTTTCGCCATTTTAGTCAAGGAGCGTTGCTGAGGTTTGAAGGATGAATCTGAATCATATACACCATACCATAAACAAATGCACATAACTGCTAAAGAATACATGATACACATGATGTATCAGCAGCAAAGTGCTATGCAATCAACTGTGCTCAATTCAGTTTTTGTTTTATACTGGCTGAGATACCCAGAATGTGTGGTCTCTTCAAAGTGCTTAGGTGGTTCTTGAGGGACAAAATGTCTGCCATACACACCATGTCATAAACAAATGTGAATAACTCCTAAAGTGAACATGATACACAAAAAGTGTCAGTGGCAAAGTTGTTCAACACAACATTACCTTTCTAATGGTTCTATGCAGTCAGTTCTAATCAATTCTGGCTGGCAGGTAATATTAAAACATGTGAGTGACATCTCCAGACATTACTAGGACACACAGGAAGTCTGTAGGTGACTTCTGTAGTCGTACAGTGACACACTGCAGTACATTTACCGCCACCTACAGGTGTATTCTAGGAGGCAATGAGTTAATAGGGAGTTGATACAGGTCCAGAAAGACTTAGGGTCAGACAGGGTATCCAGCTGGAGAGCTTTAATATAGGCCTTTTTAGCGGATTTAGAGACTTTCTTGCACTTGTTCCTCAGGGACCTGTAGTCAGCTAGGTCTGCTGTACTAGTGGAGCATATGGCCTTTTTCCAGGCCTGGTCTCTGCTTATCATTAGGGATTTCAGCTCACGTAATATCCATCTATGGCATTGACCTTTTACATGTCTTTTCTTTACTGGAGCATGGAGATCGGCCGCCACAGAGAAGGTGTGCTGGAAGTACTGAGCAGCTTCATCAATACTACCTAGTAGACTTATTGGTGCCCAGTCGGCATTTCTCAGTGAGCTCTGGAAGACCTCAGTGAAGAAACCCAAGAAGTCCCTGGCCACTATGAGTCTGGGGGGAATCCTTGGTGACCTGTTATTACAGATGCAGAAAGTGGGGAAGTGGTCACTCAGGGCATCAGACATCATGCCAGCCACTTGGATGTTGGCAGGGTTAGAGACTAGAATCCAGTCGATGGTGGAGTGGTTCCCTGTCTTTAAGTTTTGCCTGGTGAATTCTGTTACGACCTGTGTCAGTTTAGCATCTAGGAGTGAGGCCCTGTAGGATTGTTCAGTGGTGGGATCCCACCTCAGGTTGTAGTTCCCTAGGACTAGGAGCTCTGCAGGTGAAGACTCTGCAAGGGAGCATGCTAATTTCTTGAGTGCAGTACTGACATCGGTGGGGGGGGATTATAAATGCAGCCTATAGTTAGGTGTTTTGCATGGCCCAGTATGATTTTGATGAAGAGGGATTCAAGCCCTGAGGTGCTTGGCAGGTCGATAGGGTATGGGGAGGTCTCCAGCAAGGAGCTCACATAAATTAGGACACCCCCTCCTTTTTTACCATCTCTGTCCTTTCGGGAAGGTGTGGTAATTGGCCAGCTCCACTTCATGTTGGAGGATGTGAGGCTTCAGCCAGGATTCAGAGATGGCAAGCACATCTGGCCTATACATCTCTGCCCAGGACTGGACCTCATGCATCTTGGGTCGCAAACTGCAGACATTCATATAGGCAACTCTCAGTCTTCTGGCGAGATGCCATGTGGGGTCCCTGGGGACCCCAGAGTTGTGTTAGCAACGATAGACCCTGGATTGGGTTGTACGTCTCCTGAGCTCATTAAAAGGGCAAGCACAATGAGGCGGAGGACCCCTGCATGAACTTGGGGGGCAGTGTTCTACGCTTTTTGGTCACTATGGCTAGGATGTGGTACTAGGCTCTCTTACGCATTAGGCCATGCATTGATATCAAGGCATCCAGGGTAGTAATTACAGGGCATGTTGTCAGGTGTGGGAGGTGGTGGCCCGGTTTTACCCTATGCAGGTTTGGGTCGAAGCTGTTGCACATAGTTGTATCAACCCATACTAATGCTGCAATGTACAAGAGTACTAGCCCATGGACTCTGTATGGGGCAAGGCTTGGATAGTACCAAGGGCCCTGTGGTTTCCAGTGTTGTGGCCAGACTGCTTCAGGTTGGAGCTTTGGGTTCCAAGCCTTCTGCCCCATAATGGTGGTAGTAGAATGTGAGTTGACACTTCCAGCAGAATGTGCCTTTGCAGTGGAGGTGGTATTGTCTTGGGGGCTTTGGGCTAGGGCACTTGAATGGGTGAGGTTCAATTCTCACTACGCTTGTAGCAGCCAAGGTTGATTTTCAATCCAGGTGTGCGTTTTCCCTAGGTGTAAGAGCAGATTGGCTGCAATCAGGGATGCGCAGTATAAGTTGCACTCCTCTTAATTAGCCCAAGATTAGGGCTGGAAAAGCCCCTTGTAATAAGCAGCACCCTACGTCAATCAGCCCAGTATCTAGGCTGAAAGTGCACCTTATAGTAGGTAGTGGACCGCTAATCAGGCAGCCCAACGACAGTAATCTCTAGTGGTGGCAGCTGATAAGCTGCAAATGGTAAAGAGAGCTGATAGGCTCAGGCACTCTTGTGACCTACACTATAAAAGGAGGAAACTGCCAAGGGTGGTGGTGGGGGTGGCAGGGTAGCCAACGTGGAGCATCAGCGAGGCTCTTCTGCAGTTCCAAACAGCAGCTAAGCGTGCGATGTGGAGTGCAGTTGGCATTATGCCATCCAAGAATCGTACCTGTGCTTCACTGGAGAGAGGGCTTCAGCTTCCTGGCCCTCACGACTGTCTGCCCAGCGAGGTGGGGGGGTGCCTCCGTTCCTGAACCGAATCTGTGGAAAGGAGAGGAGAAGAGAGTTATATCAGGTGAGTGCTGGGGAGGGTTGTACAGAAAGGGGAAGGCTGCTGATTTATGTTAGCTGAGGCAAATGTGTTCCAAATGGGGATGGCTGCTGGTACAATTTAACTGTAGCTAATTCCTTGGAGTACAGTCAGAGTTCTTGTTAAATTTATTCCTCTAGCCTGTGGGATTAATGTGCAGCTAAATAGCAACGTGGTAGCGCCCTCCTTACATTACAGGTTCTGCTGGTTCCACTGCACATATATATATGTAGAATTATTTTTTTTGTCTGTTTAAGGATACTGATTTTGGGTTATTAAATAAATGTCTAGGGTAGCAGGTACCCCTGTTTTTTAACCCATTAAGGCACCTGGTGCAGAAACTGCATCTAATCAGATTAGCTGTTTGCAAGACCTAGGTGAGTTCAAAAAAATGGCACCAGAACGCCAGAGTCCTACAGGAGGACAGAATATTTAACAGCTTCCAGGGCATAATCCCTTAAGGCTCCTAACAGCAGGAGCAGAAAACCTCAGAACCTGGCATATAGTGCTTCTCTGCAGTAAACTTTATAAATTATAAGCTAATAGCTGGTTCCCGAGTCTTAATCCTCTTATGGCAAGTACAGGAGGAACAGAAACCCCAGAAATGGCTACACAGGTTTTTTAAAAGCAGGAGATTAGCATAACACTTTATAAATAATAAATTATAGGTTACTAGCTGGTTCCCAGCTCTAATCCCTTAAGGCAACTACTGTAGGAGCAGAAAACCCCACAAAATGCTACACTAGTTTGAAAATCAGGAGACTATCTTCACTCCTACGCTGACAATTAATGTCCCAGGTTTGAATTAGAAAAGGCACCAAAATGCCAAGTGTCCTCTGCAGTTCCAAGCAGCAGCTAGGTGACCGATGTGGCATGCAGTTGGCAGTGTGCCATCCGAGAATTGTACCTGTGTTTCGCTGGAGGGAGGGCTTCAGCTTCCTGGGCCTCATGACCGTCCACCCAGTGAGGGGGGGGCCTCCATTCCTGAGCTGAATCTGTGCTTCGCTTGATTATAAGGGTGGTGTTTAAGAAAATCCTCCTCTACGCAGGCCATGAAAAGACTGACATATTGTGGTGCTATTTTAGTGCCCATGGCTGTCCCCATGACCTATAAAAAGTGCTTGCCATTAAAAGTGAAGTTGCTGTGTATCAAAATTAATTTTATTAGGGTGCTGATGGTGGTTTCTGGAATGTCTCCTGCGGGTGTGTTTTCCTTTAAAAATGTCTGACATGCTGGCATGCCATCTTCATGTGGGATGTTGGTGTACAGGGCAGTGACATCCATTGTGGCTAGGGTAGTGTTCGGTGGCAGTTGTCCAATTTGTTTCAGTTTCTTGAGGAAATCAGTGGTGTCCTGAATAAAACTGTTAGTAACTCTTACTAGTGGTTTTAAAATGGATTCAATAAGTCCTGAAATGTTTTCAGTGAGTGTGCCAATGCCAGAGATGATGGGTCGTCCTGGATTCCCTGGTTTGTGTATCTTGGGTAGCATATAGAATGTCCCTGGAGTAGGTTTGTATGGAATTAGTATTTTTAACTGTTCTTGGATGTTGTTTGGTAGAGACATAATGATTTGTGTAAGTTCTTCTGTATATTGTATAGTAAGGTCTTTGGTGAGTTCTCTATAGCAAGCTGTATCTGACAGCTGTCTGTGTGCCTCTTTAATGTAATCCTCTGTGTTCATCACAACCACAGCTCCACCCTTGTCATCTTGTTTTATTACAATGTTATGGTTGTTATTCAGAGTTTGTATTGCCCTCTTTTCTAGTGGTGCAATTTTGTACAGGGATTTCTGCTGTTTGCTAAGGATTTGGGAGTTTATTCTTCCATGGAAGCAGTTGATGTAGGCATCCAACTTGGGGTTGCATCCACTCCGAGGGGTCCAGCCTGATGTTTTCTTTGTGCTGTCATAATGTGTTGTGTGAGTGTCTTTTCTATTAAAGAAATATTCTTTTAGATGAAGCTGTCTAAAACATTCTTCTGTCTCCCCAGAATCTAATGTTATGAAATTCCTGTGTGGGGCAGAAAGTTAAGCCCTTGGATAGCACAGATGTTTTAGCTCGTGTAAGTTCTTTATTAGATCAAAGTCAGGAAATGCCAACTAAAGGTTAGAACCCTTACTGTACATACACACTCTCAACACAGTTATAAGATTTTATACACAAAACAAAAAACAAAAACAAACAAATCAATGCTTTAGAGGAATTCAAGTAAAGTGAATGAACAGAATGTCTAGAAAATAATAGCTGTTATCTTGCTGTTTTAAAAAAAATCAGAAGTACTGTGGTGATTAAAAGATCCATCAAGGGTAACACACTATAATACAACTGTACAGTATGTCTGAAGAGAGCATGTTCAGTCAGAAGTTACCAATAGGGATGGACAGAACTGGTCTGAAAACAATAACAAGAACAGCCTATAATCTGGTTGAAGTAAAATGCAAAACTGAAATGAACAAAGGTTGCCTGACCAAAAATGCAGATTGATAGTTAGTATGCAATTAGCATATAATTTATTGGAATACATACAGAATCCCAAAACTCAGTATCCCGAATTCTGCAAGACAGAGTTCGGGAGATTGAATTTCAGTATTTGCAAGGCACCCCAGAATGAAACACGGCATCCCGCAAAGGACTTGCATTTAATGAGGGGGGCTGTGCCCCCCCCACATCCCATGCTGGGGGTTCCACCCCCCATAACTAAAAGAATCAACTCCAAGAAGTAGTGGACCCCAAGTAAAAATCAACAGCTACATGGGTGAAAAAGTGGGAGCAAAAATTAGCTGCAACTGGGAACAGAACCCAGGTCTACAAGGTTATGCTGGCTGAGCTCCTGGTGACTTAGCCCTCCACACCATAGGAGCAGCTCAGCCAGCTGCCACATCCTGTAGCTCCCTATGATACCTGACAAGGGGTAGGGTAGTGGTTCGTCACATCCTCTACCTTACCCCTAATGGCATTGGCTTCCCATATGTCGGTCGTACATGTGTCAGGACAGTGAAACTGTTGGGCACGCATCTGTCAGGAGACTGAACTCAGTCCCATGAGTGTTGGGATTCCGAGTTTCAGTCTCCTTAATGTATACCTAATTTATTTGCAAATGGATGTGTACATGCAAAAGTTATGTATTTCTTGTCTCACTTTGTCATATTGTTAAAGCTCTCTGAGTTTTCAGAAGTCAGCTCTATCAATAAAATTACTTGTTATGCCATACCTATATAATTTAATAGGTATGAAAAGAAATTTGACAACAATCCAGAAACAGTACACTCATTCCAAGTTCTGAACCTTAATTTTGAAATTCCTGATATTTTCTGTGGTATGCAGTATGTGATATCTGACAATATTTTATGTTATTGCTTATTTATTTATTTAGCTTTTGTTGACCAGGTAAGTACACTAGACAATACATGTGCTTATTTTCAGGTATGACCCGGGAGAGTACAATGAAATACAAGTTCATACAGAGGACAACATGATACAAGCTAGGCATTACACAGAATCAGGTAGAACCAGATGAACATAATACAAGCAGTCAGTAAACACAGTTACAGTAGGAACAAAATATACATAGAGTCATCAAGGCTACCAACAGTGCATTATACAATTATATACAGTTCAGAGCCCCAAAAGCAGAGCCACAGTCAAAGCATCACCTGAAACAGACAGTAAATACATTACATACAGAGCAGAACCCAAGCAGGCAGGATGCATGCGCAGGACCTGCGCAAGGGTACCAAAAGAAGAACATGCAAGTCCAGTGCAGGGGACCAAGTTTAGTTATGGCAGTTTAGGACAACCACACGCAGAGGAGAGCTTCAAGTAATTCCATAGGGAGCTCCAAAGGCATGAGTGAGAGGGGGAGGAGCAGACCTGGGTGGGAAAACAGTTCTATACTCTGGGGGCACATGAAGCAAAATCCCTGTCCCCCATTTGCATTCGAGTGGCAGGAACTTTGAGAACAGCAGGGCCCAGCGACCTAAGGGAGTAAGAAAAAGAGACAGCTGTTTTGAGGAGCCCAGCCAGTCCTGGGGGTGGGGGTGCTAGTTCTGAGAACCTTGCATGTGAAGCTGCCCAAGACAAAATTCATGTGGTTCGGTAGGGAGAGCCAGTCAAGTTTGTTATACAGGTCACAGTGGTGGGTGAGGTGAGGGGCAGCAAGTGCAAAGTGGCAAATGTTATTATAGGCTATGTTCCACTTAGAGAGATGAACTTTGGAGGTGCATGCAAACAGGATGAGTCCATAGCAGAGAGAAGGGAGAAACACACCTCTGGCCAGTGCAAGGTGAGCAACAGAAGTAAAATGGTTCTTTGCTCTGTAGGCCAGACCAAGTTTGCAGTTGACAGCTCTGCATACATTTTGGATATGTTGCCCAAGGTCAAGCTGGTATTGAATATTTCTAACAAACAGATTTTTTTTTAATTTTTGAAATCCCATAAATCAATTCTACTGCCATAATGTAAAATAAATCCCTCATGTTGACAACTACTTTTTAAATTAATTCTACAAAATAAATGCACCACAAAGAGTTAAGACTAACAACATACCTTAGACTTACTAAAAAAATCACAAGGAAACTAAAGACCAGAGATTCAGTATGATCCAGGGCCAACAAATCTAGCCAAGAGGAAGTGGAGTAGTTTAATTATAGCCTTGCCCACAATAGCTGTCAAACCACAATGTGTAATTCAGTGGCTAATTAGCACACAGCTAAATTTGAAACTGTTCACAGCAACCCATAACAGTTTTGTTTCCATGAAACAATAGAGGATTTGTATGCTATCTAGGTCTTTGGTTCTAAGTTTCCCACGTCAACAGCCTCAAAAAGTCACTATGGATGTTCAGTACTCTATGCAAAATGAGTTGTGGTGGTTTCATTTCAGTGTCTAGTGAAAAGGTGCATAGTAAATACGGACGAGAAATTAGTTGAAAATAATTGCCATTTTTGTGAAAGATGTTAGTGGTACAACACAATAGTGCCTGAGAAATTATGTGTTTCTTTGAGATTAATGCACTGTACCATAACCAATCAGAAAGTGCAGAGGACTTGTGTATTGAATCAGACTTTTAAAGAGCAGTTGCCATCTACTTATGATCCTGTTCTTATGCCCATTTCATCTAGCTTTACCCAAAATGTTGCTTTATTTTTTATTTATAGCACTTTTAGTACCACATGTAGCCATGCCTCTGTCTCTCTGTGTAGCACTATGTGTGCTCTTAATGTCAATAAGTGATAACTTTAAGTGTGGAAAAGACATGCTGGAGCACTGATGTAGGCAAAACTGGAGTATGATTACAGCATGTCACACTATTTCAGTGATGATTCCAGTGATAACTGAAACTTACATGATTAATTTCAGTGACCAAAAAGTTAAGGAAGAGAATGATGACAATAATATACATAATGCTGTGTGGCCAAATTTAGTTAACATTCAATCATATATGTTCGAGCCTCTATTGCCATCTGACAGCTCAGATAAGGACTCTGACCAGGGTGGGCATTGCAGTGCTGATGAAGATGCACAAGTTAGCATGGCTAAGATAAATAACACTTGTCGTTTTGTTTTTTCTGCAGTGTCACTGACTGGTAGTTTTTCTTCCGAGTGTAACATTATATATATATATATATATATATATATATATATATATATAAACAGTATACATATAATTTTTTTGACACTCAAAGAAAGAAAATAACATAACATCTGACTGTCAGCATTATAACAGCAGCTGTATTAAGCATGCCAGCTATAGCCATGCCATGACCCCATCATTCACATAGCCATAGCTCTACTGCATTCAGTACTGTCTGACTGGTATGTTAGCATGTTATATATGTATATCGATTACCCTTCATTTCCCCATATTGTACCTAGTGTCAGTAGTAATTGAATGCCATTTTCCCCAACAATGCCCTGAAAACTAGCACACAGTGCATAGTCCTTGTGCCAGCCTGGTAAGTGTGTGTGTGTGTGTGTGTGTGTGTGTGTCTGTGTGTCTGTGTGTCTGTGTGTCTGTGTTTATTAGCTGCAGCATGGACACTGCATATCAATGTGTTGGTGGGACTGCTTCAGCAGACCACTATCCTCTGTCAGCAGGTTAGGAGGGTGGGCAACAAGGTTACCCTTGCTAGTTATTATGCAACTGGTTTGAATCTGAAGGGAGAGGAAAGGTGGGGCACAGTTCATCATCACAGTGGACGCTCTCTAATACCATCATGATGGTATTGCCCCATACAATCCTGATGACATCATAGAGTGTCTACTATGATGATGAATTGTGCCTCCCCTTCCTCTCCCTCCAGCCTCAAACCAGACAGAAGCTTGTGGTATGCCATAGCACTCACACCAACACATCAATATGCAGTGTCAGCCCCATCCCTCTATATCTTCCCTGGTGTCTCGTGGCACCCCCGGCCTTTGATCCCCATCCCTGTATGTATGCAATGTTCTCTGGTGTCTGGTGGCACCCCTGCCCTCATATCCCTGTCCATGTTTCCTTGCTGTCCAGTGGCACCCCCACCCTCCACTTCCCATCCCCCTATATGTTTCCCTGGTGTCTAGTGGCACCCCTGTCCTTCGATCTCCATTACCCTATATCTTTCCCTGGTTTCTACTGGCAACCCCACCCTCTAAGCCACATCCCCCCCTATATTTTTTTCCTGGTGTCTAGTGGTACCCCCTTCCTCCAGTCCCTGTCCAGTGACATCCCTAGCCCTCTGATCCTTGGCCACTATATGTTTCCCTGGTGTCTAGTGGCACCCCACACTCTGCTCCTCATCCATGTTTCCCTGGTGTCTAGTGGCACCCCCACCTTCTGATTCTCATCTCCCTATAGGTTTCCCTGGTTTCTAGTGGCACCCCAACCTCCGATCACTGTCCTGTGACCTGTAATAAAGGAAACCATCCCTCTATGTTTTTTTTCTTTTTGCTCTCTCTCTTTAACCTTGTAAAAAAGAAAATGGTCCCTCGCTGATCTGATCCCTGCCGCCCTGACCTTCCACTCAGCACTCACCATCCCACACCCCCAGTACTCACCCACACACCCTTAAGCACCTGATCAGTTCACAGGGAGAAGATCCACTCTCCAATCAAAGATAGGTCTTGCTGCTGAAACTGGTGACTGCAATATGACAAACTAAGGTACATGTGGTTCAATGTATTTCAATGGGGTTTTCAACTGTGAGGCATAACTTTGTTTTAAGAAAAAAAACAAAAAACAAAAAAATGTTGCAATGCTCAAATCCTTCTATGTGGCTAGTGTGGTCACACTGGTGCTAGCTGCCAGGGTAGTTTCAACTGAAAGACTTGCTTCCCTAAAAGGTTAGTGTTGCAGCTGCACTTCAGTATTTGGACTTTTAGATGAAATTTTAAACCAAACTTCTTCAGTAGTCCAAAATACATGTTTTTTACTTTTTTTTTATTATAAAAACCATCATTATTTATTTCAGAGCTGTGTACATCAACTGTCCTTTTTCATCAAGAGATTTTTACAGTACCAGTTTTGTTCAGCATTTCTGTGCCAGTTATTTACTTTCCATCTTTGTTTTTTTTCTTGGCTGTTGCCTAAGTCCTCAGAAGGTGGGTTTTCTTGCCTTATTTTAGTGTTAAATCCTCCGTGGTTTAGATCCTAACACATGAGCATGTCCGAGGCCATAGAGGAGCTGTTCCTGCGTAAAGCATATGCACTCCAATGTTTAGATGCTCCTTGAATTTTGAAGCTGCCACAGCTTTCACTTTCACCATGCTTCCTCCATGCAGCGTTTGAGTTGCACTACTTCATTTCCTCTCGCTTTTGTTCTCCACCTTGGGTTACATCAGCCATGAAAACATGAAACGTGCTGACATTTCAGAGCTGTGATGCTACTTCCTCTGAGTTATTTGTTCTTTGGGCTGTGCTTCCTTATATGTGTATGGTTACTTAACAACCCTCTTTACCATTCCCAAGCATGCTGAAGCATTTTCATTTTACCTAAATGTTTTGGGGATCATTATCTCTCCTTGTTCCATCTATGGTTTCACATTCTGTGTTTCTATTTTTTACACATTTTACGTTATTATTATAACAGGATACTCCAGGCATGTCATTGTAATTTCCTCTTTGTTAACAGGCTATTCCATGGTTCCACAACATGTTCTGTGAAAAAGAATTTCCTCGTATTGCTTCTGAACTTTCCTCCCCTTAAGTCAAAGGTTGTGCCCTCTAGTCCTGCTGTAGTCCTTTACCTGAAAGAGGTTCTGCACATGCACCCTGTTGTTGCCTTTAAGGTATTTGAATGTTTCTATCATGTCCCCACAATTCCTCCGTTGTTCTAGGGAGTATAATTTGAGGTCATCCAGTCTTGCCTCATACGGTTTCTGATGCAAGCCCTGCTCCATCTTTGTTGCTCTTCTCTGTATCCAGCCTATCTATGTCCTTCCTGAGGTGTGGCCTCCATAATTGGACACAGCACTCCAGGTGAGGCCTGACCATGGACCGATACAGGGGCATGATTACTTCAAGCCTTCTGCTTGCGATGCCCCTCCCTATGCATCCCAGGATACCACTAGCCTTTAGTGCTGCCTTGTCACATTGTCTACTGACCTTGAGGTCATCAGATATGATCATCCCTAGGTCTCACTCTTGCCTGGTAGCCACCAGCTGCTCTCCTCCCACTGAGTACAGTTTCCCTGGGTTACACTTTCCCAGGTGCATGACCTTGCATTTATTGGCATTAAATTTCAATTGCCAGGTGTTGGACCATTCCTCCAGTTTTAGACTCTTTTTCTAATTATATGAAAAGTCATATCTAATTTGTAATGTGTGTACCTGCATTTCATCCCATTGAAGGAAAATACTATAATTTTTGGTGCAGATTGGTTCAGTAGACTTTGAAAAGCCTTAGAAGTTTGATACTTGCACACTCTTGGGCCACCACAAACATTTCCTCAAATGCAGCAGCAACCTGTGACACTGCAAGAAAATGTATTGATATAATATACAATGCATGGTGGATGACTTACAAATGTAAGTTAATTATAGTAAAGGATGCATTTAAATCATTTAAGTCAAGGCTTGTGCCACGCAGCAGCAACCAAATCATCATCACCAACTGGAGTAGGTAACACCAGCTAATACGGGGTTTACCTATGCTGAGACAACATCTGCAGCTCCGACATCCCCAACAGTGACAGACACAACAGAAATGGTGGGCAGTTTTTTAAGTCCTATAAGAGTTATGGAAAACATAATAAGTCGTATTCGGTACAGATTACCTATCCATGATGTCCCATTTCAGTTGATAATTCCTATGACATAATTGTATTTCTGTTGAATTCTCTTGTTGACAGCTGGGTAATAAAGTGGCAAATGTCTTACTTAAGTCCATATATGCCACATTCACTGAAGTCCCTTGATCCACCTCCCCAGCTAGCTATTCCCACAAATCTATGAGCTACATTAGACCATCATCACCAATGATAAGACATTCTGCCAATTGTCTCTCAGTTGTGAATTAATTTTTGCAATGTTGCCAATTACAAAACCGAATAAAATCACAGTATTACAAATTTATTAAAATACCACAATCGGACCTTTTCTGGAGCTTCCCTAAAAAACATATCAGTAAGCTTACCATCCCACAACTGTAGTGCACTATATGCCCTCCATTCTCTCTGTTTACTTACATCATAAAACGTGTTAGTACAGGGGGGTGTCTCTGAAGGCTCACCCATGCTGGTGCAACAGGCATGTTGCTGATGCTGACTACAGCACAGGCAACATGCTGCCTGGCATCACAGTGCCAGGCGTTGTGCCTCCCAGGCGTAACAGCACCAAAGCACTGTCCCAGGAAACAGTCAGCTTTTGCAGGGGCCTTTGCCCCTACACTACTGAAAAGTAAATATAACCTCCTCCGGGGTGGGCATGCTGTGAGTGGCCCCGAAATTGTGTGGGCATCCAACACAGTGTGAGTGCGGCGCTACCTGAATTCAAGATTGCCCAGTCACCCATTCCCTTGTTAAGACACCTACATTATGGCAACATAATGAAGTCGCCATTCTAACAGGATACCATCACTGAATAGGGACGTGGATGTCATTGTGCATCACAGAGCCAAAATACAATCCCTTCCCTCCCTAAATTAGGCAGCAAATAATTAACATTTATAGTGCACTACACTCAGGTAAAGATAAGATTACTTATATGTTTCTTGAGTAAACATTCCAAAATAGCAGGAAAAGTACTCATTAACATGATGTGTTACATGTTAATGAAGTAACTGCTTTCAGTATTTTGAAACATCGACAAAAGTACACATACCCTTTGCAGCATGCCATGTGTCGAAGCGATGATCAGTGTCTGACATGTTCTTTCTTAACCACTTTATTCATTTATTTGAAAAGCTTTCACCAGGAAACACAACATGAACTACAAACAGTTCATTTTCATAAGCGTCCAGGGGGGCAGGGAACATGGGGAAGCAATACATTAGATAAATACAATACAATTTACAGCAGATTCATTTTAAAAATAATCCAGGGCAACAATAGGATTGAAGCAATTGGTAGGAACATGTAACAAACCAATTTATATTACATAAGACTAGACATAAACAAAACAGTTTGCAGGAGTCACAATAGAGTACCTATATATGAGTCAAAATGAAGACTTAGGGACCTGGTCATGATGATCAGTCAGAGGCTGATCAATGGATAATCCAGCATCAGTCACAGAAGCCACACATCTGCATAATCTCTTTAGTTCCATGTTTGTGCTTCCCCCACATCCATTACTCTGATAAATAACATTATAACAATATTTATTTATTTATTTATTCATTTAGTTTTTGTTGACTGGGTAAATGCACTAGACAAATCCTGCCTATTTTTGGGCACGACCCGGGGGGGGGGGAGCGGGATACAGGTGAATGCCAACTGACCTTGAACCAGATTAAGCTGTTGGTGGTATTTTGTTTAGCGAATGAGGGAAATTTGGCCAGGACACCGGGGAAATTCCCCTACTCTGCTGGCGCTCTGTGGCCAGTAGAGGGCTGTGGTAGCTCTGCTGAATGACAGAAGCATTACAGTGCTGTATGGAGTTGGTCGCTGTTATGGAGGCTCCCGTTTCTGAGGCTATGCTAGACGTGCTAGAGGAAGCTGTTGTCACCCATGAGAAAGGGGCATCTGAGCAGGAGATGCTGGATGTTGGATGTTGCTACAGAAGAAACCGGTGAGCTGCCGATGCGGGAGTTTTTCAGCGCATCTAATGTTTTGAATTGTTCTCTGGTCCCTACCTGTTTGCCGTGCAACATAGGAACTTCTGGGTTGGCGGCTGTTGTTGTTTCTCCAGATGACCTTCAGATGACTACACTTCTGGATAAGGCGCTGGACCGTTTTGCAGCTACGGAGTCATTGGAAGCTAAGGATCAATGTCCTTCTACTTCTCAGGTTATGAGAAGGCAATTTGGTTTACAAACTGCTAACTCTGATGGATTTAGGGACTGGACAGCAGAGAACTCTCTTTCTAAAGCCGGATGACAACAGTTCCTACTAAGCATGCCAACTCTCTGAGCTCGGGTATTGAGACTGGTTCTTCTTCTAGAAGTAATATTAATGGTGTGCACCTGTTTTCAGAGAATTCTGAGGCATTTTTAGACCCCAGTACTTCCTCGGGGGGGGGCAAGGGGTACTTTGGAGTCTAACACAGGTTTTACAAATGCAGGAGGTTCTGAGCATTCTAAACACATTCCTATGGCTGACTTGTTCAAAAACAAACTGGAACAAGCTCCCAGGAGGAATGCAGTCAGATTACGATATAGAGGTGGTCTTGCCACTCACCCTGACAGATATTATGTGGCTAATACCTTACTTAGGGGCTCTATGACTTTTTTGCCTTCTGATTTGTATGCTTTAATACATGTCTCTGGGGAGGATTCTTTTGATGTCAGTTTTTGAATTACTCAAAGCCTGGAAAAATTTTGGGAAAAGTATTCTACCCTGAAAAATACACCTCTGTGGGTCCCTTTTTTAGCCAGTCCCCTTACTAGGCCTCAAATCCGGTATGTTACTATTATGTTCAGGAATGAGGGGGTAAATGTTAGTGACATCTATCATTGGTTATAAAATCGCTCTGACATACTTGGTCCCCCTGAAGCTTTGTTAGATTTGGAAGGTATCTGGACAGGAGGCTGGAAATTTAAAGTAAAATTATTTCAGATGAATTCAGATATTATTCATCTGCCCAACAGCTTTTTTTTAGGTAAGGATAGAGGAGTATGCTTCTATAGTGGACAACCTAGAGCATGCTATAAATGTGGCTTTCAGACTCATATTAGCAGCTCGTGTGATATGCTAAAATGTTCGTCATGTGGGAGATATGGTCATTCTATGGATTTGTGTGAGAATATCTTCCAATGTAATCTATGTGATGATAAAGGGCATGCTTTTCATCAGTGCCCCTGGGCTAAGAGAAATAGGAATGAAGGGTGGGATCATGATGAGCTAGTGATTCAGGCTCAAGAAAAACATCAAAATCCTTTGCCCACTGAATCCACACCTTTTTCCACTACATCACATCCTGTTATACCAGAACCAGTCTCGTCTGTTGATGATACTGGGCCTACCAGAATCCCAGACCAGGTTTCTCTATCCGCTCCTGATTTATGCCCTACTGCCGATACTACTATTCATAATGTTGCTAACAGGCCCACTATGCCCCCATCTTTGAAACTGTTAAGGGGAGGAGATTTACTAGATCTTCGCTGAAAATTCCCACTCCCTGTCCTATTCCCACCACAAACATTTTCTCTCCCCTTCAGAAAGATTTTGGGGATTCTGACTTAGAATCAGATGCCTCTCATAGATCAGAATTGGTTACTGAGGATGAAGAGAGTAGATCCTCTGAACTCTCTAAAGACAAAAAGGGAAAGAAAGGAAAAAAAAGGAAAGCCAGTAACAGTTTGAAAGGTGGGCCTTGTTAAAAAATTTTTATGGTTACTTTAAAGCCGTTGTCATTTAATGTCTGCAGTTTAAAAACATATAAAAAACAGATTTTTCTACTGTCCTTTTTTGAGTCTCTTCCAGTAGACATTATTTTTGTTCAAGACACTCGTCTCTCCTCACTTAATGAGGTAGAACTTTTCCAAAAGCGTTGGCATTGGGGGCCTTCGTTTTGGACTTTTGGTTTGGAAGCTGAAGACGGAATTGGCATTCTCTTTAAATCCACCCACTTTCATATTTCTCGTCTTATTGATGTTAGTCCTGGCAGAGCCTTAATTCTTGATGGATCCCTTAGGGATTTTTCTTTCCGTGTCATTAATGTTTATGCCCTGCAAACCAAATCAGCTAGAGTTGCACTGTTTGAGGAGATTAAACCTTTTTTATTTTCTAAAAAATATTATTTGGGGAGGAGATTTTAACTGCACTTTGGATACTACCTTGACAGGAGTTGCCCAGAAACAAATGTACTGTGACTCCAATGCTCTGTCACAAATTCTTTCTGGGGCTAGTATGACAGATGCTAACTGTACACTGCACCCTACGGGTACTGGAGCTACCTATCACAGATTTGTATATGCTACCGATTGACATGTTTTTTGTCTCCAAACATTTGATACCTATTTTGTAAATCTAGCCTTCGGAATTTTCGGACCATAATATTCTTTTTTGCTCTTTTAGTTTACATTCTCTCCCTCCTAAGATTTTTTCACTACATAATCGATGGAGACTGAATATGTCTCTTCTTGATAACCCTTTCTTTTTTTCTCAGATTGGGTTTTTTTTTTGTTGAGAGATTCTGTTTTATGCTTATGCCTCTTCATTGAATTGGTGGCTGGATACTAAAATGGAGCTGAAGAAGCTTCTACTCTCCTTTGGTAAAAATCAGGCTAATTCTAACTATTTAAAATATCTCCTCTTACGAAATCAGCTATATAAATTAATGTCTTTTCCTCCTAGTAATAGGTATGGTTTTAATTCTCAAATTTTGACAATAAAAAAACAGATGAAAACCTTTCAATATGACAGAGCTAAATCCTTGGAATTGGAATTTAAATTTGGTACTAGGAAATCACCAGCTTCCGATCCATTTGAAGACTGTAAACTGAGGTTGATAACACCCTTATGACCCAGCTTGCCTCACCTATAGGTACTTTAGTAACCACAGATTTGGAGATGTTAGCAATAGTGCAGCAATTTGTTAGCAATTTTTTTCATGATACATCTGTGCAGTCTTTTCCTGCTTTTTTCAGATTTACTGCCCCATTGCCTCAGGTTCCTATTTCTAAGGTAACTCCATTAATACAGCCTATATCTCCCCAGGAAGTTGAGATGGCCATATCTCAATTGAGTAAGGGTACTTCGCCTGGGTTGGATGGCATCCCCAATGACTTTTATAAAACTTTTCTACCCTATATGCTTTATTTTTTGCCCAAAGTTTTCAATTTTCTATTGTCCTCTTCCTCTTCCCATTCTGGATTTAATACCTCTTTACCTTATTTTTTATATAAGTCAGGAGATAAAACCTTAATGTTGAATTGGAGGCCATTAAGCTTATTGAATAGTGACTATAACATTTTTGCTAAAATTCTTAATAATAGATTATTATTGGTAGCAGATTTTCTTATACACCCGGCTCAGACTTGTGCCATTCCCAACAGGCATATTCAACATAACTTATACCTTTTGCAGGAGTTATTTGAACTCACCCGTGCAAACAAAATATCTGGATATGTTGTAGCCTTGGACCAGGCCAAAGCCTTTGATAAGGTTTGGCATGCATATTTGGTTTCTCTACTTCTGCAATACGGCTTTCTGAAACCTTTTGTATTTTGGATATCTACCCTATATTAGGGGGCTACTATTGTGCCTGTGGTTAATGGACTTTTTGGTTCAGATATCCCTCTTACTATTGGGGTAGGACAGGGATGTCCCTTAAGTCCTCTTCTTTACTCTTTTGTTTTAGACCCAGTAATAAGACAAATTCTATGGGACACTAACATTGTCGCCTTGGCCCCTTCTCCTACATTACCTCATGAGAAAGTTACTGCTTATGCGGATGATGTTACTTTGATAATTCAGGATATCCCCTCTCTAACCAATGCACTACAGATTTTTTACCATTTTGGGAATTTATCTGGAGCCCAGCTTAATATGGAGAAAAACTTTATTTTTTCTCTAAATTCTACACTTACAGTTCCTTTGGATATTAGGGGTATTCCGGTTGTTTCTTCTCCTCATAAAATTTTAGGTATTTGGTTTGGGGCTGGGGATTTGGCATCATATAATTGGGAGAAACAGTTATATATTGGAGAGTTTAAGATTCATCGCTGGAAGGGATGGAAATTTGGGAAGAAAAAAAGAGTTATGATTATTAAACAATTTTTGCTACCTGTTTTTTTATATTTAGGTTACATCTTTCCACCCCCACTGCATCTGGAAACTAGACTATTTAGTCTCTTTTTTCAGATGCTTTGGGGTAATAAATTGAATCCTGTACGTCGGGATATTACTTACTTATGATTAATAAGGGAGGTTTGGCCATGGTTAACCCTATTGTTTTTTACCACTCCCTGTTTTTTTTTTTGGTTCTTTTTCTTATTTATGGACTCCTGCCACCATGTCTTGGCAGTTGTGGTCACAATTTCTGTGGTCCAGGTATTTTGATAAATGGTCTTTGTTACCACCCAAGATTCTGTTGACTGATTCTTTACTATCATATGGTATTTCCACTTTTAAAAAAAACTACAACAGTGGAAAATCTCTTTTCCAAACCTACTCACTTTTACTAGAAAATCTTTTTATAACTTTATTGTCTTTAATGTTCAAAAAAGTGTTCTACTATTTCCAGAATGTGTGCCCTCTAAAATGCCATTTTTTCTCAGGAAGTTATCAGATTTTAGGATTCCCCCTCATATTTGGGATACTGTCTGGCTTTCTATGCAAGGACGGTTGGGGGTCAGAGGTAATTTAAAATATAAGCCCATTATGGAAAGGTTCTGTTTAAGATCTACCTGTATAAACTGTGAAGAAACTATGGTTCATTTTTTTCGTCACTTATCCCTTTAGCCAAAATTTTTGACAGGACGCTGCCATACATTGGAATTTGCCCTTTTTATCTCATATTTCGTATCAAACCATAGTTCTTG
Organism: Neoceratodus forsteri; assembly: GCA_016271365.2. Lineage (NCBI taxonomy): Eukaryota > Metazoa > Chordata > Ceratodontiformes > Ceratodontidae > Neoceratodus > Neoceratodus forsteri. Next base: position 1,029,036,588 of record CM057458.1, read on the forward strand.
GAGATTATACAGGGATCTGGAGACTGTATCACAAAAGTACTTTGAATGTTTTTTTTTCCTTTATACAATATTTTTTATGGCAGGCCCGGTGCCAGTTTATATTGCAACAACAGACAGTATTATTTAGTACTATGTTTTTACAGATTGAGAATGGTTTAGTTTCTGTTAAAACTAGAGATATTGTTAAGTTTTCTAAGGCTAAAGTAGACTCTTTTTGGCAACATTTCATTTCCTTATGATCTTTGGTGATATTGTTTATTTCTTATATTTATGAACCTTGTATAATATTGCAATCTGATTATTTTTGTTTTCATTTGTGATGTTGTGTTTCTTTTCAATAAAACTTCCCCTCTATAAACTACAATAAATGTAAAACAGTTTAATGATGAAAATCAAACAAATTCAAGCACATCGTCATCTCTCTACACTATTTTCCCAACAACATTGCTCACCAACAATTTCTTGGCAATGTGGAAACTCATGAAAAAAAATGGTTACAAACTGAATGTTGGCCTATCATTACCACTGAATGTTAGGGTTCAAAATAAAGTGGACAATTATAGCATACAATTATTGATTAACAGAGAGTTACTGTAACTACTGATCATTATATCAAGAATATATGACAAGGGCTTATGTTAATAAAGAAAGAAGGCATGAGGAGAAAATATTCATTGTGAAAATTTCATAAATAACACTAACACTGTTGTTCTTCATAATGCATTTAAACAGCAATCTCACCTGAACCAGTTGCAAATCAAAAACTATTCCACCAGTTAGTTCCATATATGAATATGTTCCATATTTGGCACTGTACACAGGACTATCGGCATGACCATCTCCACCACATACCAGTCAAGCAGAACACTACTGCATTTTGGCTTGCAGGCATGCAGTCCATCACTCCTTCTGTTTTTCCTTCCACACTTTAGTAATAGCAAGAAGCAAAATTTTGGATTTGTGTCTAAAGAATGTACACATAGAACAATAACATGCTCTAACATATTCAAGTCCTCTCAACACTTTCATTGCTGTTGAACCAGAAGAAAGCACACATGCAGATAACAAAAGATTGCCTGCTGGTATCTTTTCGCAGTAAGGCTGGCTGTGCCAAACTGACAACTTTGAACAGGAATGGCATGTTAACGATAGAACCAACATGATGCCATGGTACCATCAGTTTTATTTAGGAAACTAATATCTTTATGGCCATATTCAGGTCAATGACATTAGAATAGTTGAGTTGTATAGATTAAAGAACTTAATTACTGAGCTTTTTTGATATATGGGTAGTACTGTTTCATTTATTTTGTATTATTTTATTGAACAGATTTACTTTGATGGTCATGGCATATATCTCTACTAGAGACAGGACTGACCTACGGTCAGTCAATCACGTGTTGTTAGAGGTGTGATAAGATGTCCTCATTCATTCTTTCTAGTGCAGGACTCTGTAGAGAGGGCAAGATCATCCACATGAGGGGTAGTTTTCTGTTTTACCAGGTTTGTTGATTTCAGTGACAGTCAATGCTATCAGTAGCACTAACACACCATTCTGCTTGCCACCACAAAGCTAACAGTGCATGCTAGGAATTAAGATTGCATTGTGGTTTACCTCTTTTATGACATTGTGTCACACTGTAGAGAATACTAACATTACCGATGGTGTTGGCTACCACTGTACTTTGGGAGATTGAGGGAGATGAGGGTGATTGGGTACTAGAGGGGTAGGGCGGTGGTTGTTTTCACTCAGATGGGATGGGGAGGTGTGGATGTGGGTCATTGATATACTGGGTGTGTAGTGTGGAAGGGAAGGGAAGTTATCACTGTGTACGCCTGATACTGCAGCTGTCTTTGGCTTATAATAAACAAAATAATTGTATAAATACAAATTGGCAGGGATTGTGGTGGTGGGGGAGGAAGGTACGGTGCAGAAGGGTGATTAGGGTGAGGGTTATTACTGCAAAGGGTCTGGGTGGTGAGAGGTAGTATATTACTTCTCAGTGGATGTGGAGTGTATTTTTACCACTAAACATATTTTTTTTTAAAAGAACTTTGCTGTACAAAGTTGGATATGAAGTCAGTAATAAAGCCTTACTTTGCATAGTGTGAAGTTCTCAACTTTAAACCAACTTTGCTAATGAACTTCAATTTTGCAACTCCTATTCATAACTCAGGACTTCTGGCACCTAAAGGTAAACTTAATACCTCATTTGAAAGATCTTTTCATGGGCTTTTACAATTTGAGTGACCCACACAATGTTTACTTGCCCTTTGAATGGCAATAACCTTATGCTTTTTCCTTGTTAATCAGTCCTTCATTTTATTATTTTGAGCATCTGTTTCACATGTATTGGGTTATATACATTAATTCATTTTCATAGATGAAACTCAGTGATCTTACAACTAAGAATATGTAAATAACTAACCAACTTCTAATTTTCTTTAACAGCATAAGCAGTTTTTGTTTACCCTAACCAGTGCAAATGAGTTACAACATTCTGTTTAAAGTGGGTTTTTACTACTGCCTAATTCTACAATTGGGAGTGTTCACAAAGTCACAAAAAACAGTAGCTTACTGGAATTTAAATATAGAAACGTAGAATTTGTTAATGGAATGGACAACTTGGCCCACCCAGTCTGCCCAGATGGCATCTGCACTGTCTGTCTCTGCAGACTATAACTGGTCTCTGGTGACCCTCCCTCCTTCCTGCCCATTTCCTAATATTCCTAATATTCCCCTAAGTCTGTCTCATGCATGCTTGAAGACTCCAACTGTTCTTGCCTTCACCACTACTGCTGGCTGTGAATTCCAGGCCTTAGAATCTGGTTTTGCTATCATGTGCTATAACCACAGGACCAAACTGCCTTCTGGCTCTTTTTACTCTTGTAATGGCTCACTCTCTTCAAGTCTAATATCAACAAACTGAAAAAGGCTATAGGGATGTAAACCAATACAGTTTACAGGGGGGCGATCATGCCAAACTAACCTGATCGAGTTTTTCGACTGGGTGACGGGTCTTGAACCAGGGGGAGCAGTGGATGTGCCCTTGTTGGATTTCAGAAAGGCATTTGATACAATATCACATGGGAGACTAGTCAACAAGTTGAATAATCTAGGGGTGGGTGTGAAGGTGGTGATGTGGGTGCAGAACTGGCTAACAACATGAGCCAGAGGGTAGTAGTGAATGGGGGAGATCAGAAGAGAGGGAGGTGACAAGTGGGTACTGCAGGGGTCAGTCCTGGGGCCATTACTTTTCAATGTACAGGTATTCTCTGGAGACATTGCAGATGGACTGGAAGGGAAAGTACAGTATGTATGTTTGCAGATGACACAAAGATCTGCAACAGGGTGGACACATATGAGGAGTGGATAGGATGAGAAGGGACTTAAACAAACTGGAGGAATGGTCAAAGATATGGCAGATGGGCTTTAATGCTAAAAATGCAAGGTTATGCACATGGGGTGCAAGAACTCAGGGACAATGTACCAACTAGGAGGGGAAGAAATGGCAACAACTAACCTAGGGACCTAAGAGTCATCATAGCAGAGGACCTCAAGGTGTCTAGTCAGTGTGGTAAAGCAGTGGGTAAGGCAAGCAGGGTGCTGGGATGAATTGGGAGAGGAATAACAAGAAGAAAGAGGGAAGAAATTTTGACCCGATATAGGTTCTCACCCCAAGAATTCTTTAGCATCTATTGACAGATGCAGTATGCCAGCTGGGTTCAGCTGCCCCAGAGAGGAGGAGTCAATGCAAATGAGGAAGACACTGGCCAATCAGGAAATAGTTAGAGTAGAGTGCTGCCTACAGTCATCCTGAGGGACCTCAGAACTTTTTCTCCGCTGAACTGGCAACACTGCCCTGGAGCTCTTATCTTCATAGATCTTCCTGTGCCATTTTCTTTCTTTTTGAGTGATGCTTTAAGGTATTTTGTATATTTTCTTCATTTTATCTATTTTTACCGCATCTGCGCTGGGCTCCATGCAGTTGCTGGATTTTTTCGTATTTTCTCGCTTCGGCGTTTTTTTCTGAAGTAAAATTCCCCCGTGTGAATGATAAATTGCATCATTTTTATTTAATTCATTAGTTTTTAGTATTTATTGGTGGTTTTTAATACTTTTGAGGTAAAATCATTGATTTGTTTTTTCACGCGCGTGGGCATTTTTTCCATTGCACACCAGCTCAAATTTTTGGAACCCTTTTTTCTCTGTTAAATTAAAAATGATTAACATATGAAGGGTAATCCTCTCTCTTTTGGGGGTGAGACTCTCTTGTTTGCTGTGCAGTGGGCTTTGTTAAAAAGAGGTGTGGAGGTGGTGCTGTTTTTTTCCTCTTTGTGAAAAAAAAAATCTCAAAGTTGATTTTGATTTGTTTAAGCTTTGGCCTAACTATTATTATCTGGGCTTTTAGTCTACCTCCCTCTCCTCTAAAAGCGCTGAGGAGGATACCTCAAGTTAACAAAAAAGAAATGACAAGTCCCCTTGGGACTTCTATTATTACAAGTCTGGTTCTGTAGTAGTTGTTTCTCTGTCCAGGCCTTTAATTTGAAAATAGGCAGGGTGTCCTCTTCCCTGTACAAAGATAGCGTTTAATCTCCTCTGACCCTCCCTCCTGAAGGACTTAGGGAGACATCAGGGGTTCATAAAATTATGCCCTCTGCAACTGAATTTCTGGGAGTTTGGCAGTTATTCCAGACTTTATTTTTCTGGGCGTTTCTCGGCTCCTTCGGGTCTGAGTATTCCTCTCCTTGTTAATCCTTACGCCCAAGGATATTATTGTTAGGATTATTATTAGTAATTTAGGAGAGGATTTTCCTTCATGAACTCCTCTCGGGACCCACTAATTCCAGTTGGTCACCCTGAGGTTGATTCAGGTTATGGTATAATGAGGGGGGTATATATATATATATATATATATTCATCCAGTGGACTCCCTGGACTTTCCCCTCCAGGATGACACCGATAAAGAGGTGGAGTACGATGACTTTGTAGACCTGGTGGTTGCTCTCCTCCAAAGAAGTTGACAACTCTCTGAAGACTCCTACAGGTAGGTTCTGGAAACCCCACCTTCCCTTTCAGGGTTGACAGAAGCATTCAGATGAATTACCAGCTCAGTAAGTGTTCTGCTGTTTTTGTCTGTACATTTTTAGATTAAAGAGAGTTAGTGCAAACAGCAGCCTGCTTCTCAGCCTCGTGCCACTGTCTGCTTTCCCTCCAGATATAGACTCTAGATAATCATATTCCATGTGTAAGACATTTTACATAATGCCTTTAACCTTTGCAGCATACGCTATTATATATTAACAATGTTTTGGTGTATACTATCCTTGCCATAGTGTGGCATCTCTTGAGCACTATTCACAAGGAGGTTTGCTGGAATATCCAAGTGGCATTTAGTAGCACTATGCTCTTATAGTAAGTCATAATGTTACAGCTTCTAGAGTCATGGAATAGGTCATTTCCATCAGGCTGGCCTGTCTGAAAAGTTCCAGCCTTTTGGGTTACGCTTTGGTGCAAATTTTGGTTTGTCTTTATGACAAATTGAAGCTGACAGGCACGTATGGGCGAGTTTAACTCTCCTAGTACTCAGTTAAATATAAGCGTTTTTTTTTTCCCCAGAAGTCTCAATGGGGGGCTTCAGGTAGGAATTATTCTCCCTTTAACCATTTTTCCCTACGCCAACACATTAGGAAATTTCCAAATGTGAAGTTTTCCAGGGGTTTAGGCAGGAATGCTTTTTTCATTCCTGATAATCCCTTTTTTCTTCAGTTACTTTTCTTCTTGGTTCAAGTTTTTACCCCTTCTTTGGTTGGTGAAAAAAAAATAAAAAAAAAAATAAAGGGAGATAGATATATGCAGACATTAATATTTAAATATATATACAGTATATCTATGTGTATGATAAGTAAATAAATATCTAAAGTTTACCTCCAAATGTTACATACTCTGTTGTTCTTCAGTAGCATGTCAGCAGTGGTAACTAGAGCACCAGAACCTTGTGAGGGTCAAAGTCGTGAAAGGGTTCCCTCCTGCTTGGGAGTTGGACCTTTTTCCTCAGGCTATTACCTGAGCCATAAAGGAGAAAAGGGAACAGCAAATCATTATCAATTTTCACAACCTGGGGTCAGGATGCTTCCTTGACTCAGGTCTTTCTTTTGCAAACATAGGGGATTTTTCTTGTCTCCCTTGATACATTCTATGTTCTCAGTTCCTTAGTATGTTTTTTTTTCTCAGGCAGTTTTATTCCATGCCATTTAGACTGCCTCCAGAGTGTTCTCAGATATGGAATAAAAATCAGGCTGTTCTCCAGGTATCTGGGTAGGTTGGCGGTTCTTCTCTGAAGACAGGGAATCTCTGGTTTCCCGTATCAGGGGCTTGGCCGACTTTAGCCAATTCTCCTTGACTTGGATTTTCAAGCCCTAAGTCTGACATGTTGTTTCCTACAGGCTCGAGGATTCTTTGTACTTACTAGAAAAAAGTTCCCTAACCATTTAAATATCGGCAACTCTTAGGGGGCAATGCTCATCTCTTGTCAGGGGAAGCCCTTCCCCTGCATGGGGTGCATAATTTTTTCACTACAGTCCCAGGAGCTAGGCCTCTGGGTTAGACTCCAAATAAGATAATTTTTCATGAATCCTGAACCCTGTAACAAGCTGGATTGTTGTGAGGAAACAGTGAACTTTACACCTCTCCCCTTCAAATCTTCAGTACAGAGGCTTCCTTCAAGTTGACGCTTCCATTCGGGGGGATTCCATCATTGGGTACTGGTTTCTGAGACAGTCCTTCTTTCATCAGTCCCTGGAATCTCAGAGCATCTCTATCAGGCCTGCATTTTTTCAGTTCAGAGGTCATTTAGTTTGATATCCCTGCACTGTATCACACCAACGAGCATTTGGGACACAGAGCTTCCAATCTCTCCATAATAGCTACGAGTTGTGATCTCTAGCTGGCTTCTTTGGAGGTGTCTTAGTCACTCATTCATCTGTCGGGCAAGGACAAAACTTTGGCATAGTCAGGGCCACCACAAGTGGGCCCTTTGGCAGATCCTCTAAGCTGCAATAGTCAGGGCCACCACAAGTGAGCCCTCAGAACACAAGTCCTAGCCTCATCATTCAGGGGGAGAGGTCAGGTCCAGATCTGAATTTTTGCCTCCAGCTCAAACCTCCATTTTTTTCCTTTTTTCCGGTTGCAGGCCCCAGCTGGGGGTTCCATCTAAGGGGTTTTTCTTATCTCAAGACTGGCCTGAGAAGTTTTCTCTCTCTCCTTATATCCCTTGTTTCCTAAGTATCTCTCTAGTTAAGGTATCAGCCACCATTTTCCCAGTTGCTCTGGACAACCTTGGTACTTTCTAAAAAAAAAATGTTTCAGTTAAACAGCCTTCTGACTGTTTTCATTTCCACAAGCTACTTCCTTTCTTGCACAGGAGTAGTGTTTTTCTCAGCTCCCAGATTTTTCTTCTCAAGGCCTGGTTCCTGAGAGGCTAGATCTCCTAGAGTCCCTGTATCCAAACAAGCCCTGGAACGTCTATGAAAAAAAAAAAAGATTTTACGTATCACGAAAACCTCAGTTTTTCCTAGGGGAAGTGTTTTTTCCCCCTTGGTACAAGGACAAGAGCCTAGAGTTTTTCAGTCCTCTCCCTCTCATGACTGGATTATTTGGTTCATATCCAGGCATTACTGTCTTGTACATTGAACTAGTTTGGTCTTGTGACTTGTTTCCTGTGAAAATACAAAGGTTTTTATTTTTCCTTCCAACAGTGGGACAGTAGGCCTCTTTTTTGGGAGTATACCTAGCGGTTACTCAGATTCTTTTTCCGTCAGGTAAGAGAAATCTGTCATTTCTCATACCTTTTCAAATAATTCCACAAGGGGCCATTTCACTTCCAGACCCTTCTAGGGACCGGAGTTTTTTCCCATGGAACACAAACCTCTGTGCGTTCAAGTTCATGGGGTGTCCCTTTGAACCTGTGGAAATTCTGTCCTGAAGCGAGTAACATTGAAGACAACTTTTCTGCTTGTCTTTCCTCTGTCAGACGTGTTTCAGAGTTTCAGGTTGTTCTCTTAGGCCTTATCCTTTCAGTGCCTTTAAGAACAATTTAGTCTTCTGGATGGATAGGAAAGCCTTTTTCTCTGCCTGTACTGCTCTCAGGCAAGTCCTGTCTAGTCTATCTCAAGCTGCTTGGATGGGGAATAAGTTAGTCCAGCCAGTCTCCGTCTGCAGTCCTAGCAGTTCTGGTACTGTCATTATCATACCCTCCTTTCCTGCGTTTTTGCAGAAAAGGAGAAACCAGTAACCAAGAGTATTTTCCCATGGGAATGTTTTCCTGTATTTTGGGTCTGCTACAGTAAGGCTGACATTCAGCCCTTCTTGTGCTTAGGGCTAACTTCCTGGAGACCCGCTGCCTCCTGGGCAGCGTTCAAGGCTATATCCTCACTAGAAGTGTGCAGACCACTTATTTGAAATTTGCTTCTCACATTCAATAAGATCTTTTCTTGGATGTGTAGTCTGATAGGATGCCAATTTTGGCAAGATGGTACTACAGAGCCTCTTCTTAAAATAGGTTTCTGTGCCCTCCTCCCAACTACACTGCTTCAAAGTCTGCATCTGTCAATGGATGCTAAAGAATTCCTGGGGTTAGAAGAAACAATTACTCACTGAAGTAATATTACTTCTTCCAGGGTATTCTTTAGCATTATTGACACTCCCACCCCTTCCTCCCCTGGAAACCTCGTTTAAAGGCTCTGTTAGGGGATTTAGCCAAATTTGATGACTATCATTCATTCATGTGATTAAAAAAAAGAAATACATTTTCATAATAGTGGGTTAGAATATATGGTGGGTTATTGTTAACAGTTTTTTTGCCCCTAGTGGGCACAGTTTTTGCTCTTTTCAGTTCTGAAATGCGTTCTGAGTTCCCTCAGGATGACTGCAGGCAGCACTCTACTCTAACTGTATCCTGACTGGCCAATGCCTTCCTTATTTGCATTGACTCCTCCTCTCCAGGGCAGCTGAACCCAGCTGGCATACTGCATCTCTCAATAATGCTAAAGAATACCCTGGAAGAAGTAATATTACTTCGGTGAGTAATTGTTTCTTACTGGTGAGGCCACACCTTAAGTACTGTGTCCAGTTCTGGATGCCTCATCTCAGAAAAGATATCAACCAGGTGGAGGCAATGCAGAGAACAGCTACCAAAATGGTCCAGGGCATGCATCAAACATTATGAGGAAAGGCTCAGGGAATTAAATATGTACCCACTGGAGGTAAGAAGGGATGGGGGGACATAATAGAAACATTCAAGTATGCCACAGGAATAAATAAGGTAGGGGAGACCAGCTATCTGCAGAAAAGAATGAGCACTAGGACTAGGATTCATGATATGCAGCTAGAGTGGGGAAACTCAGAGGTACTTCTTCATGGAGAGGGCAGTTGAACCTTGGAACAGGCTACCAGAGGAAGTGTTGGGGAAAAAAACCCTGGGGGTATTTAAGCATGTATGGGATAGACACATGGGATTAGTGCAACTAGAACAGAAGGGAAGAATGGAAACAGGTTCAGCAGGATTTGACAGAAGGAAGCAAAACGTTTCTTAAAGCTAAACCAGGGCAAACTGGGTGAACCTGGAGGTCCTTTTCTGCCAACAACAATTATGTAACTATATACATCTGTTTAATCATTTTTATTTCCCTGATTCTTTTCCTTGTCAACTTGTCCTCCACCTTAAGGGTCAGGAACACAACAGTTGCACTGCTACATGAAGGGACAGTGGTGTGTGTTTGAATACCAAACAGCCCAAGCCTCTTCAAGTGCCAGTGCCTTACCTATGTAATGTGTCGGCTCCAGCTGGCCTCATTATGGAATTCTGTGGCTTGAATATGAGCCCCAGTCTGCCAGATAGCAGTGTGATTTATAGCCTACACACTTTGCATCATTCGGATTTCTGATCCAAATTTTTAATGAATAAGAAGTAGAATTGATATCTGCCATATGCAAATACTTTTAATTATATATACTGTGCTGACGACATGTTCCTCCCCATCTGTTGAACAATGGCACCCGGAAGAAAGCAATAAGCTCACAATTTAGTGCCATTGTCTATATTGTTTAGATGATGGGCTTCTGTGGTGGCAATTACAGCAGTCCTTGTGGTGTCATGTTGACAGATCAGAAGAAGCCATGTGTCAGAACTATATGAAGTTCACCTCTGCAGGTACTGCATTATCTAGCAATATCTATAATTAGGACACAAAACGTTTCTATGTTTGTTATTTCCCATCAAGTATATGCACCCACAGTCATTCTTCTGGGCTGTTTAAGACGTGTTCTTTTAGAATGAATGCTTGGAATGTTGACATGGAGGAATCTGAGGAAAACATAGTTTCCAACAGGTGTGGAGGTAATGTGTTTTCCTAAGTGTGGGTCTGTGTAAGTTTGTTTGGGTTTAGAGATGGTTTAATTCACCCACTCAGATTGTCAGTGGCATGTATCATAAAAAGCAAATGTATTTATGCCAGGTAAATATGTTGAGCTACAGTACATGAAAGAAAGATCTATTAAATTATTAACTGAAGACATTAGTGACTAATCTTTCTTTATACCCTGAAGGCATGTAACAGACGTATAATTTGTCATCACACCCAGAAAACAGACTTGCTGTTTCATGAAATGGTAATTGTAGTATAACTAAAATTCCAAAGTACTATTGTGTCCTGTAGTCTCTTGACCCTGGGGGCCCAATTTTTTTTTTTATTATTCATTTGTTTAATTCCCTGGAGCAGAACTCCATGGAACCCTTAGTTCTTTCTGCCCTGTTGTACTAGTATTTCTTGCTTATAAATTGCACCCTCAGCCAGCTATAAAGTCTCTGTCCAGTAGGGTGGGAAAAGAGGAGATATCATATGCAGAACAGGATTCAGAGGTCAACACTCTGAGCCAGTTGTGATGGATAATGTTTAGGTATGACAAGCCTAAAAAAATGTTCAGTCACATGCAGCAACTAGAAAAGCAGAAATCCAAAGATCACCTAAGTTTTCTACCAAGAAGCATGTGGTGCACAATGGATGCCCAGGTGTCATGGAACAAATGCAGGGATAAGTGGTTGCCCAAACATTCCCTATCAAGGATTTTCACCAAAGTTTTCCAGGTCACTTTTTGAACAACCTAAAGAAGCAATTCCACTAATTGGGTGCAGCTGCTAAATTACAAGGAGGGCAAAACCAACCACCCCAACAACAAATCTTGTATGAGCCTTAAAAATGTATCAATTTTGGGGCTGAACAGAAGATGACTCTTTCCCATGGCAGCCAGAGGGAGCACTATGCAAATGTTGACAAACCTCTGCATCAGCCCTTATCAGACCTTTTAAAATGAACTGTTTGGTCTTGTTTCATGAGGAGGAGCAGTGTTTTCTCAGCTGAGCATATTAGGAGGAAAAGACACTCACCATGTATGATGTTACATACCACTGGGAAGGACTGGTGAAATAAAACACTAACTGCCCTCTTTCCACACATGTGTGCATGATCCCATAGGTATGAAGGAGAAACAGCAAACAGCTGGAAGGGTGCTGAGATTCTGCAGAGAAAAAGTGTGGCCAGTACAGAGGAGGCCTCTTTACAAATGTATTACTGTCACTGAGAGCCCAGGAAGCTTGGAAAAGTTAACCTACTCCAGTCGTTGTCCTTGTTTTAGCTAAATGAGCTGACTAGACCCCTCTTCCCTTCAGAACTAACCAATGAGTTGGCACAACTGCCAACAAAAAGGCAACTCCGGTCAGCATGACACCACTGTTCATGTCCCAGAAGCCAGAGTTGTAGGGAGGGAAAAATAGCCACCCCATTAACAGCTCTTATAAAGACTTTTCAAGGTTTTCCAATTTCAGCTGTGATCAAAGAAAAGTTACCCTCACACATGCCAACCAGAAGAAGAACTCTATCTTCCCTCTGCATCATCCCTTGTCAATTAACTGTTTCATTCTGCTGGGACTGAAAAGGAACTTTTTTGTTTGTCAGAGATTTTTAGAAGGAAATTCCATTCATTTTTATGGGGTGCTGCACACCATTGGGAGGGGGAAGTGCTATTAAATTGAGATCAGCCTTCTTCTGCTTCCTCTGTCTGGCTCTAAGGACCATCTTGGGGCTAAGCAGGGATAACATCCATGTGGAAGGGTACTAAGGCTTACCTGAGAGGCAATGAGCCCCTGATAAGAGGCAGCATATGCCCAGTGAGGTATTTCTTCTGCTAGTCAAAAATGCATACAGAAGCTTAAATGCTTTAATGGCAGTACTTATCAGGGCTAAAAGAGGTGATTAAACCCCTGATCCAAAAGGGGCCATCTCCAGAAACCTTACAGCGCCACTGTATTCCCCATTTTTTATGTTGGCTTGTGCGTGTGCGCCAGCCAACATATTGAAGTAGTAACAGATTTAGAGGTGCAGTCACTGTGGGAGAATGCAGGGCATGCATCAGTAGATGTGTCCCTCATTCCCCAATAAACCAGCATGCAGGCGCTGACACCAGGCAACATAAACTGGCCACCAGATCAAACAATAGTGCCACTGCAATGGGAGGCAAGCTCGTCATGCAGCAGCACAATAACATGCCTCCTGAAGTGCCTTTACTGGAGACGTTTTCTGGTAAACATGGTGGCACTGACTGCCGCTGTGCACAATGCAGACTTCAGAGGTGCCCAATCCCCCTGTCAGCATGCTACACCCCACTTAATTTGCAGATGGGGGGCCCACTCCCTGTCAGCACAATGCCCCCCATTGCAATTGTGTGCTGAGGGGGTGCCCAATCCCCCTCAGCATCTTGCACCCCCCAACAGTCTTTCTTTGCCAATGGGGGCCCAATTCCCATTGGCTTCAGGCCCCACTGCCCAGTTCAATTTGCTGACAGGGGAGCCCACTCCCTGTTAGCACAATGTGCCCAACCATTGATTTGTGCTGTGTGCCGAGGGGTGCCCAATCTCCCTCAGCATCATGTGCACCCCCCACCCATTTATATGTTGATGGGGGCTCAATCCCCATTGGCTGTGGTCCCCATCCCCATAATGCAGGTGGTACACTGGAAGCCCACCGCAGTGTACCAAACAAATACCTGCAAAAAAAGAAAACTGACCCTTGTTGTCTTTTCTTTTCCCCCTATAAAAGAAGGAAATGGTCTCTCCTGCCCTCTCCCCCAACTTGAACCCACCCTCTGTGTACTCTGCCTCCCCACACACCCCACCCCATAGTAACCTGGTGATGAAAGTCCATAAAATGACTGTGTTACAAGCATGTGTTGCACAGTTTCCATGCACCCTTGTAACTTCTCAAATCTGCAATATTTTCATGCCAGATTTTCAGCACTGCCGTTTTTTCATACCTCCTTATGAACAGTACAGCTGTAACTATTCACATCCTGCCTGAAATGTGTTTTCACACTTGTGGCACACAATGGTGTGGTCGCTATGAAAAATCAACTTTTGGGACAGATTAACAAAATCAAAGTGCCACGATTCATGAGAAGATCCAGAAGCAAATGATTTGATACCTTTTAATGGACCAACATAGATGTAACAACAAGAACAAAGTGCTCTAGCTTTCGGACCAACCAGTCCTTCTTCAGAAGCTAATGGCAGTTGTTTAGAAAATACAATACTTATAACAGCTAGATCATGCAGAAAAAAAACAGAAAAAAGTCCCCATTGGTTTTAAAATACTCATTAAAAATACAGAAGATGATGTTAGAGAAGTTTAACAGTACCATACTGCCTTCAGCCAGGAGGGACCCTGGGTCAAAGGAGCTTGGTGGAAAGCACATACAAAGAATCCTACTGCATATAAATTTAATTGACATAAGATAACACTGCTGAAGCAGATAACTCCTAAATCAAGCTATGAGTGTCACCGTTTGTATAAGGATGTGATTACTGAAAGGCAACCCCCACCCAGATTAAAGACAAACTAAGATTGTTTTAGGGCTCAAGAAGTTTCAATGCCTGCATTATAGACAAGAATTTACCAGTAAAGTTGTCTTAAAAACACCAGTGCACACTGAGTGATGTGTAAAACCTAGCTGGACCTGTCACCCAGCTGTACTCTCAAGCTAGATATAAGGCCCAAGAAATGTCAAAAACCTCTAGTGAAGTGACAGGACTGTATAAATGATAATTTAAATATAAATTGACAATATTAGTGTCAAACAAAAAACTTTAGTTGAGGAACCTCAAGGAATTAAGACCATGTAGTCTGATATGTACTGATGTCAATATACACTGAGAATGTAACAACTTGATGTACCACAAGTGTCTAAGGAATCTGAAAAAAGAGATAAAAATGTAATTTTTCTCCTCATCTTCATACAAAAAATACACCCTACCCCGCCGCACATCACCATAATGTGGGTGGGGGAGATACATAGCTTTAAGGAGATGTTGTGTGTGTGTCTCTCTCTCTCTCTCTCTCCCCCCCCTTTTCTCTCTCTCTCTCCCCCAGACACACACACACACATACATACACACACACACACACACACTCACACACTCTCCTAGTGAACCTTTATTCACTTCAGTCACTGCAATTGTTCCCGAAAGGAATTCAACTTGTCATGAAATCCTAAGTAAAAGAGCTCATGTCTCCTAATACCTACAGTGCAAAAATGTGACACTATTTAACCGTACTACTATCTGCATAGTAACTTTTCCAAGGATTCTGGATAGAACTACCATGAAATAAACCTGCCACCCTCCCCCAGGATAATGTAACTAGAAGTAAATATAAAGTATGTGTGTAAGACCAGAGGTTTAACATACCTACATATCCACAAATTACTACAATATTAGCCTAATGTAAAAAGATCTGTCCAGGACCCCCATGCAAATGAGATCACGCATCCCAATATGTACAGAGTTAAAAAAAAATATATGTGACAGTATATGATAACACTCCTGCATGTACAGTAGCAGGCTAGGTAATCTGAATATGGTGCAATGGAATCAATCCCACCCCCAGGCAAAGATAAAAAGCAAGGAGGAATTAATATTCATTATGTGTGTGTGAAGTAAGAATAGTAACACACTGTAACTCCATGTATCTAAATAGAGGCCTACCTCAATGTGACAGCAAGCCCCACATCTGCTATATCACGTACCTCACAACACATACCCACACACATACATACACACATGCACCCACATCCCACACATGCTGAAGTCCTATAATATGCCAGTCTGAAGAAGAAGAGGTCTGTGGATGTCAGTTTTTGTAGTGTCCCATAAAACCAAGATCAACGTTCATCCCATCTGCTACCATATTGAGATGTAAAATAAGTTTAATCTCAAAAGCTCGTCTCTGTTGTGTGTTTACTACTAAACTAAACTACTAAATCTACTGTTCATGAGGGGAGGTCCCAAAATGCCTGTGTTGAAAATGTGGTTAAAAAAATCCCAAAAATAATTGGGATGAGGACATGTGTTGCGAAGTTTCTATGCATGCTCATGACTTAGCCAATTTTTCATATTTTCGCTCCAGATTTTCAACGTTGCCATTTTTTGACACCTCCTCATGAACAATACAGTTGTAATTTTTCACATCCTGCCCAAAATGTGTTTTCATGCCTGTGGCACTAAATGGCACAGTCGCTGTGCAAAACCACCTTTCAACTAACAAACTGATAGTACAGCTCTTCATGAGGTGGGGTCAAAAAAATCCCATGTTGATAATTTGGAGTGAAAATATCAACAAATGCCTATGGTGTTAGGGTCTCCAACTGTAACACCCCACCCTGTGGAGACTGACAGACATCAGGGGTGTGACCTGGGATCATCAGCTGTAATGATCATGCAATTCTACCCCACCCCCCACCCTGTAGCCAGTGACAGCCATTGAGGTGTGAATTCCAGTGCTCAGCCCCAAAGTTCACCCCATTCTCCTATACTGCACCCTTCTCAGCATATTTCCTTATAAAATGGGGTAAGTATAAGACACAAAGACCCCAAAGCACACCACAACACTTGTCAGTGTCTACAGGGTAGGGTGAGGTGAGGTGAAATGGCATGAGCGTTATAGCTGATGACCCAAAGGCACACTCCAACACCTGTCAGTCTCTGCAGGGTGGGGATGAGGTTGGTGTCAGTTCCATACTTCACTGCCATTCCTATTATGCATCTCTAAGTCCTGCACTACCAATGCCAATGCCAGTGAGACAACATTCAGCATTGACAAATGCTTATTTCTTTTCAAGTGTTCTCATGATTTTCCAAATAAATTGGGATAATGTGTGTGCTTATTAGGGTGACTGAAAGAATGTACTCAATATGGAGAGTCCCAGTGCAGAGGTTCTCAATGCAAAGGTTCCCCAGTCCGGTGAGTAATCCAAAGACTCCAACTCCTGTTCCTGATCCCTGGATTCTTGGCTCAAATATTATGAATTGAAAGGTATATGGTCAGGTGGTTCCTGATCCAGGGTCCCTTATCCAGAACTTTCTGGTTCAAATGATCCACTGAGTTTTCAGGGGCACTGAGATCAAGATGATGCCTAGAATAAACAGAAGACCCAGTCAATCACTACTGTTTCCAGTAGATCCTGCTCCATTGACAACATCAAGAGGGGACTACCTTGGATGGCAGGAAGACATGTGTTAACACCATAATCCTGATCCAGGTAACACAAGGATTAAGTTCTTTATCTGGAGTTCATTGCTCTTGCAGATGGAAGTTATTTTCTTTATTTTTCTGCTTGTGAAATGGCTCCCTAGAAATTCTTGACTTGGGCAGTATATATTATACGTTAGCTAAAACTTTGCTTAAAATCTTAACATTATTGGTAACAAGTGAGCTCTTGTGTTCCCAAAAGTTCATTAATCATACTTGGCAATACTGTTTCTTGCCTTTTTTTCCCTTCTCTGATCAACTAATGGTACCTGTTACTGTGGAGTAAGTGTTTCACCTATAAATTGTCTAACTAATTGTTCCGATTGACTGAAATCAGGCTGATCTCTAGTAGCTTGTCAACCAGGTGCTGGGCTTATCAATGCAGCATGTATTCATAGTGTTGTCCCTCCTTAGCACTGTCAAGGTCAAAGTAGATTATCTTAAACAATCTATACACAGTATTTGTTTCAGTCTACTGATGTGATTAACAAGCCATAATCAGAGGATACATTACACTAAAGTAAGGGACATTCATTGCTAGTCAATCATATCTACAACACAGGAAACTGTACACTTAAATATTGGGGTGGGATACATATTAGTTGTGTATCATGGGCCGGATATTCAAAAGGGTTGCGCCATGCGCAATAGGGTTGCGCATGCACAAGTCTGAAATTGTGCCATTCTGCAATATTCAGCAGGAGGCAGTTGCGCCACCGAAAACAGGCTGAGCAACAGCGCAATGCAAATGAAGGCATGCGCAACCGAAGGGGGTGGATCCCTGCATAAAGAGTGCAATGCGATATTCAAAGGGTTGCGCAATGCTAATAGCGGAACAGCCGGAAGGTGCTACAGCGAAATGATCCAAAATAAAAAGGCTCAAGGAAGAGGCGCAAGAACGCCAGAGGATGCCAAGCGAGACAGACAGAGAGAGACAGACAGTGACAGTCCAGAACAGGGCAGGCAAGGGAAGTTGTGGGCCATAGGCTGCAGAGGCCAGCGGGGGTACCCGGTGCAGTGGAGGTAGCACTCAGGACAGCGGGGGTAACAGAGCA
This sequence comes from Neoceratodus forsteri, assembly GCA_016271365.2. Taxonomy (NCBI): domain Eukaryota; kingdom Metazoa; phylum Chordata; order Ceratodontiformes; family Ceratodontidae; genus Neoceratodus; species Neoceratodus forsteri. The sequence goes on from CM057458.1 coordinate 1,029,054,278, forward strand.
ACATCAGCCAGGGGGGTTCACAAGCCAGGGAGATGGACAGTGCCAGCTTCCACATGGAAGCTGTAATGAGGGGAGTGAGAATGCATGCTGCAGGAGGACATGGCCATGGAAGGGCCCGTCAGCGGTACGCCCCCAACAGGCAGTACCATGCCCGCATCAGCTTTGAGCTGTACACAGATGTAGAGATCGTGGGCCGGTACCACCTGAACATGGCAATACTGAGGCGGCTCTGTGAGCTGTGCAGTGATGTGATGCAGGCACCCTCACGACGGAGTCACGCTTTGTCAGTGGAGACCAAGGTGACAGCCTGCATGTGCCTGCTCATCACGGGCACCTTCCAGAGGCTGACAGGGGACACCACAGGCATCACACAGTCGGCCACGTCATGCATCCTCACCCAATTCCTCAGCGCACTGCTGCCACATGCTGCGGAGCACATCCATTTCCCCAGCACCGTGGCAGAGCGTACAGCAAACATGCAGGAGTTCCACAGGGTAGCACATATGCCTGGCATGCGAGGGGCCATAGACTGCACCCATGTGGCCATTCGCATGCCACCTGGCCCCGATGGGGCCGCTTATAGGATCAGGAAGGGCTATTCCAGTGTCAACTGCCAGGTGGTGTGTGATGCCACTGGGCGCATAATCAATGTCTGTGCCACACACCCTGGTGGAGCGCATGATGCCTTCATATGGTATCAGTCTGCACTGTGCCATCGATTTGAGAGTGGGGACATCCCCACAGGCCATCTAGTGGGTGAGTACGCATGTAGGAATTGCAAACGTGGGGCAAGGGTGGGAATGCCACAGGTGCTATGGTAATGGCACACAGGGATATTGGCAATATGGACCTGAACATGATACTTACCTCCACCATCTCCACACAGGTGACAGCGGATACCCACTCCATCCCTGGCTGTTCACACCATACCGGCACCCCATGACCCCATCACAGCAATGCTATAATGAGGTGCATGCCGCCACATGCAACATCATCGAGCGGGTGTTTGGGATGCTCAAGGCACGCTTCCGATGCCTAGACACCTCCAGCGGTGCCCTACAGTACAGCCCCTCAAAGGCCTGTGGGATATTCCTGGCCTGTTGTATCCTGCACAACATGGCCAAAGACTGTGGATAGCCATTCAGGTCAGAGGAGGGACAGCGATGGGGACGCCAAGCGCCCGGTGATGATGGTGATGAGCAGCCCCTTGGATGGCGGGACCCCAACTGATCCGGCAGGCCCAGCTGCACCGGGACACCATCACGGAGGAGCATTATGCATGACACAGGTAAGTCAAGGGGCCATGTGCAACCAACACTGTCCAGGTGCAATCCACAGGCACACAGAGTAACACACCAGGGGTGCATGACGGCAAGGGGAGTGGAAGGGACCAGGCACACAAACACACCATCAGGGAGGGGTGAACAGTCATATGGACACACACACACACACCAGGCACAAAGCGTACATGGGCAGGTGCACAGCAGAGCAGGAACAGACATGGCAAACACACAGATCCACAGACCACACCCACCACCTGTACTGTCCAAGTATGTGTGTTAGATGCTGGGCACCCTTGCACCTTGGTGCACAGTACAATGCAGGCATCATCATGCACACGCACCTGTGGACAGCAGTCGGGATGGTGTGCAGGTGGTCGGTGTGTCGGTGTGATGGGCAGGGCACCCACCAGTGCACTGCCCACCATGACGCACATTGCACACAGGGCAGCACCAGACAGGGCCCGCACTGGGAGACAGGTCAGTCATGTTGCACTGTTCCACGGCCACCGTGGATGCATGGGCGGCCCCGCCATGATCCAACAGCACTGGCAGGCTGAGCAGGGGCCACATGGGGTGGCACCGATGGACCACCAGGGGTCCCACTGCGTGATCACGACCTTGTCCGCACAGGGGTCTGTAGCATGCCAAACATACCTGCACCAGGGGTGCTCGGGATGCCCACAGCAGAACCCAGCATTGACAGGGTGGGTGTCGTACGATGCCGGGAATGGGGAGTGGAGAGCGTACTGTGTGGGGTGCGCGGTACGGGGCACCTGCTTGTGTGCCCAATGCAGCCACGACAGCGACCAATGCCTGGGTCTGCCTGTCAATGGCGGCGGTCACATCCATCCGCATATGGACCATCTCTGCAAGGATCAGAGCACAGTCCCTGCTGTGCTGCTTCACAGCCATGCACAGTGCCTCCACGGATGTTGCAACCCGCCTTTGATGCTGTACTGATTTCCGCAGCAGGCGGGTGTGCTCTTCGAATGGGTACTTTGCCACAACAGCATCCTGTCCCCCCAGGGTATGGAAGGTCCTGATGCTCAACACCCCTTGAGGGTGGGTGCTGTTCACCAGGACCAGGAATGGGCATATCAAAGGCGGTGGGCATGTGCCACCACTGGACACTGTACCCCCAGACCTGGTGGGTGACTGCTGCTGCTGCCCCTCAACCGCTGTGCCCAGGGACCACTCGTTCCACTGCTGTGGCGCAGCAGTGCAGACACCTGCACAGCCACGGTGCTGCCCCACGGTGCTGACAGGCACAGCCTGGGACTGTGCCGACATGCTGGCACACGTTGGAGCCAGCTAGGCCCAGGGGCACGTGCTGACCTGCTGTGTGGCCATCATGGGACACACATCACTGCCCATTGCAGTCCTTGCATCATCAATGGTGCAGGTACGCATAGTCACAGTCACAGCGAGCTGGCATGCCTGCATGCCAGACTGCTGAGACACAGGCTGTGCACCCCCCACACCTGACTCACCGACAACAGAGGTGGCTGCCAGGCGTGCATGCTGGTGCAGTGCATGCTGGCTGGCGACAGAGGTGGATGGACCCTCCTCCAACTCTGGCAGGTCTTCCTCACTGCCTGGACCCACCACCACTGTCCCCTGAAGATGAACAGGATCTGTAACAGAAAGTGAGGACATGTGAGTGCATGTGAACAACCTCCCCCCCCACAACACCACCACCATGTCATACCGTGCAGTGATGGGCTTCCATCTGTCTGGAATCCACCTCCTGGTATGCCCTCAATAGCAGTCCGCTGCATTGATGCAGCCAGTCGGTCCTCAGCCAGGGTCAGCTCTGCCACCGCTGGCTGGCCCCCGCCTGTGCCAGCACGTGCCGCCCTGAGGGCTGCCACCTTCTTTTTCACCCTCCTGTGGTCTGTCCCCATCTTCTTTTTGCATTCCTGCACGGAGCGCTGGTGGCTTCCGTGCAGGTTCACTGCCTGAGCTACCCCCTCCCGTGCAGCCGCATGGGCCTGAGGGGTGCCCCGCCATCCACTCAGTAGTGGCTCCTCTTCCAGGTAGGCCTGGAAGAGGGCCTCTGTCTCTGCCATGGTGAAGTTGGGCCTCCTCCACCCACCATCCTCACCCTCACCTTGGCTCTGCTCGGTCATGTCGGTCTGCATGGGTGGAAGTGGACACCTGTCACTGTGCAGTCTACAGTGTTATCCCATGACCATTGGCCAGAACATCACACAGCATGCAACTCACCTCTCACCTGCAGTAACCGAATCTGGCCAGCGCAGCCCAGTATCGCACATTTATAGCTCAATGCATGCAAATTAGGGTGAAGCAACTGTAATGAGATGCAAATCACGCCACTGCGCCCTCAGATAGCTGATCAGATGATTTGCATGTCGGCTGAATATCGGCCGTTGCAGCTGCGCAATACAATTGAGCAGCTGAGCCAATGGCGCAGTTCTGTGACTGTGTGGTACACTGCATTGCGCATGCCCAGGTAGCTTACACAGGTGTCTGCCACGCTGATGACATGCTGTGCGCAATCAGCAATTCAGACCACGACCACCATTGTGCCAATGGCGCTACAGCGCTGGTCACCATATGGTGCTGTGGCAGTACTGCGCAATAGTCCACTGTGGCACTGGCAAGCAGGTGTCCGATTGCCCAGGACGTGTGGACGTCTGATGGCGCTGTGCGTGGCCTTGCGCCACTGACCCATGACCTTGTGCCCGACCTTTGCCCCCTGGCGCTGTACGTCTGGCATGTGTATGGCTCTATTGATGTGGACTGACGGCACTGTCCGAACAGCGTGATAGGCAGTGATGGAGTTGTATTGCGCAACATTTCCACGTGGGGTTTCCGCACTGAGGAGCGCCATATTGTCACTGTACTTTTTGAAAATGGCACGCAGGACAGCACCACAATGGGGGGCTTTGGAAATAGCTAACCTGGTGGCTGTGGTGGAGCCTCACTTTGGCTCACTGTTTGAGGGTGTGCCTTGCAGGTGCCACGCACCCCATGTGTGGCAGGGTCACACGCTGCCCTGGAGCAGGCCACTGGGCGGAGGAGGACCCCGACAGTGCAGGCACCGCCACGGTGACCTGCAGAGGAGGGATCATGCTCCGCCTGCGCTCAGGTCGCGTGCCGTGAGGGGCACTAGTGCCCAGGCCAGGTGGGTGCTGTGTATGCACCCGGTATTGTCTGCATGGGTGACTGTGTAATGTAATCTGTGCATGGGGGTGGGTTGGGCTGTGGTTTGCTGTGAGGGTGTTTGCGGGTGTGTGCTGTTTGGGTCTGGTTGTGTGGGCAGGCACACTCAATGGGGCAAGGGGCTGTCTGCTTTGGGATCTCACTGCTGTGTTTCTCTTCCTTTGTCTCCCACAGGCGTGGAGGAGCAGAGGCGGGCACAGGCTGACGCCTGGGATGGCGGTGCCAGGGTGGCTGGCGGAGGAGGTGTGCAACAGCCACAGCAGCAGCCGCAGCCGCAGCAGCACCTGCTGCAGCGGCTTGATGAGGGTGAGTGTCATTACATCATGGATGCTATTGCATGCTGGGGGGGTACGGACACCTTCCAGGGACAACACTACCATGCATGCAACATGTGACAGTCATCACTGTCCAGTGACACTGCATGTATGTGTGTGTGTGTGCATCACTGGAGGTCCATGCATGCACCAGGCACATGGCTGTGGCACTAGCATCCCACCACGTAGCCACGTCACTGGGCAGCCTTGGTTGTGCTGTGCTGGACATGGGCGGTGTGTGTGTGCAGTGGTACACATGGCCATTGCTGGCTGGTTGGGCTTGTATTGTGCACGGTCACTGTGGGTGGGTGCAGTCCATCACAGGAGTGGGGCACTTGGCTGTCTGCCATGCATGATGGGTGGGATTCAGGGATGTGGACAGTCACAGCCATTGACTCTGATCCCTTGTCCTAGGTATCCGGATCCTGCGCCTGATGGACCGGGGCCTGCGGAGGCTCACTCAGGTGGCCATCGACACACACACCATTCTCCTGGACTTGCAGCAGCATGGGATGCGGCGCCGGAGGAGGCCACAGGCACAGCACCAGGCAGGAGGAGGGCAGGCTGCCAGGAGGTAGCTGAACGTCAGTGAACCCCACCTCCCTCTCCCGGTTGTTCACCCTGCCCTTACCCACCCCTACCTCATGCCCATACCTCCACCCCTGCTTTGTAAATATGTTGTTGTTTGTTGTTCTTGTTATGCATCTTACTGTTACATTTATATTTTGATAGGAATACTGTGGTGGTCTCTGATTTGCAGCTGGCTATAGGTGCTCAGTTGCAGTGGTGTGCATGGCATCTGGTGTGGTATGGTCATGGGTATGTGTGTGCGTGTGTGTGGGGCGGTGTCTCTGGTATGGGTGAGGCTTCCAGTCAGTATTGCCGTGTGCTGCCACCCACTGCTGGGTGCCTCATGGTGGGTGTGGCTTGTATGGTTCTGTGGTTCGAGGTTGCAGTATGCGGGCGGGCCTGGGGATTCCTGCAGTGCTGGTCACTGCGCATGGGTGGTGTCTTGGGGTCACAGTGCTGGGGCGCTGTGCACACGGGGGGGCGCTGGACACTGGGGTGCTCTGCCCCCTTTGTGTGCCAGTCTCAGGTTGACAGTGGGTGTGCTGCAGTAACACGGCCGGGATGTGCTTTGTTTGCTTGTTCCCATGGTCCGGTGGCTGTTCCATCCCTCCCCCAGTTATGCTGTGCTTGGGGTGTGGGGGTACATTGTTGGTTCAGCAGTGTGTATCTGTGCCCATCTGTGGCATGGGTGGTGGGCCACTGCCTACCTCCCTGGTTGTGCAGTTCCATTGCTATGCTGCTGGGGCCTCTTTGCTTGCGCTATTGCGCCTCTGGACTGCTCAGCTGGGCCGCCTTTGTTGCGCTGTGGCGCATCAGCTCTGCTCAGCTTCCCCTTCCTGGTTGCGCTATGGTGCAGGTTGTATGATATTCAGACATTGGCTGCTTGCGCAATTTGTCTTGCTCCATGTTTGAATATCGCGTGTGTTGCGCATGTGCTCAATTGACTTGCGCTTGCTCCTGCTGTTGCGCACTTTTTGGGCGCAGTTTGAATATCTGGCCCCATATCTCTTTTGTCATTGCTTTGTGGTCATAACACAACACTTAAATAGACTAGATCAGATGTTTACATACTGTAGGTATAATGCATGTTCTTCTACATAAAAAATATTAATCCCACAGTGTGTCTAGTGATTATACTTCGGATATCCCAGATAGTTGCTCAAATCAGAAAATTGCTGCACATTTTCTCTCTAGAATATGCTTTAGTTCCTTCTCTTTAACTTATTGACTACACTTTTCACAGATTAAATCAAAGTACCAATGGTACTAAAGGTGCCAAATAAGTTCTGTAAAGTGTGAAATAATTATGTATTAAAATACAATATGCTGTGTACTTGCCTGGATTAAAACCACTGATTTTGCCTGTTAAGCAAACACATTCAGTGTGCCACTCAGCTGCAGGTCAGTGAATTTCAGTTCCTATAGTGCAGAGGTTTGTAACAACCTGCAAAACTGGCAACTGGGGAACTGATCCTGTCAGACATTATATATTCACAAATTGTTGTATTTAGCTAAACTTACTTCTCATATAATTTGTTATTCCAACTCCACAGCACCATGAATCACCACTCAACTGAGTTTCCATCTTACAAAGCAAATATAACTGCCTAAATATTTCATCATACAACAGAATCTGTAGCTTGGAACCTGGCAAAGCCCCTGGTCCAGATGGGCTCACTTCTGAGTTTTACTAGACCTTTGAACAGGTCCTTGTGCCCAAACTGCTAGACTTGTATCAATACACACAGAAATCTGGTAATATGCCACCTACTATGCTAGAGGCTACTATCACTGTCCTGCCAAAGCGTAATAACGATCACACCATATGTGTTAATTATCTGCCTATTTCATTACTTAATGCTGATTCTAACATTTTGGCAAAACTCTTAGCAACCCACTTGGAAAAAGTTCATCCATTTTTAATCCATAAGTCACAAGCAGTCTTTATGCATGGCAGGCAGGGCAGTTACAGTATAACATCAGGGCAGTAATAGACTTCATCCAAATGGCAACCAGATGCCCAGATTCTTTGGCTTTGATTGCCACAGATGCCGGAAAGGCATTCGACTCGGTTGAATGGCCCTTCTTGCATTACACTCTCTCAGTACTGGGTTTTGGTCCAGTTTTCTGGGCCTAGATTCAGACATTGTAGTCTGCCCCAAAAGCCAGAGTTCTAGCAAACAGCATCCTATTCAAACCTTTCTCCCTTTTTTGGGGCACCAGGCAGAGTTGCCCGCTCTGTCCCCTCTTATTCCTCTTGGCCATAGAGCCTCTAAGTGCAGGCCTCAGACAGCACCTGCATATTCATTGTATTAGGGCTGGAGAGAGGTCATTCACTGCTCTGCTTTATGCAAATGATCTCCTTCTTACCCTATCATGGGTAGAATCCTCTTTGCCGAAAGCAAGGAAAATCATAGAACCCTTTAGTGCTATCTCTGGACTATGGGTGAATTGGAACAAAACTAAGCTCTTACCTAGACATAAAGGTGACCCTAACAGGGCCCTTTTGGAGCACAAATGTATTAAATGGTCTCCCCCAGGTATTAGATACTTAAGCAATATACCACGAGATGGTGTTGGTGATGGCAGGATTTCCCCACTACTGGTGTGGTGGTTTGCTAATGAGGCCGCTGGCCGAGAAAGGAAACCACACCAGGCGTGGGTAAATCCTGTCATCACCCACACCTTCTAATGGTATATTGCAATTATACAATGTAATAAAGTAGGAGAGAGAAGTTTTTATTTTTTTATTTTGAGTTTTGCATGTTCCAGTTCCCTGAGAAAACTATATAGTGGCAGGAACTTTGAAGTTTGTTACTGGTGATTGGCTTGCACTTCTTCCCATGGGGTGATGGAATTATTTACGTGTTATAAACTGTGCCAGCCAGCCAATCAGGATACAGTATTTTTAGAGCTATTGTATAATTAGGTATGTATGTTTCCAGTAGGCTTCAGGACATGTGCCCCCCCCCCCAAATTTCAAGGACCTGATAAATGCCCTGTCAGCCGATATGAATAGATGGGCTAAACTTCATCACTTAATAAACCTTGGCAAAATTGTTGCTATCAAGATGATAGCATTCCCCAAGCTCTTTTTTATGTTAAGTAACTTCCCTGTACCCATGCAATCAGGAGTATGGAATCAATTATATAGGTTGTTTTCTAATTTTTTATGGGAAGGTACATTCCCACATATTGGTAGGAAGGTACTCTGTGCACCGGTGACTAAGGGAGGCTGGAACATGACTTGGTCATGGGTGTATCACATCTGACATGGTCTTAAGCAGACCTTGCATTGACTTAACCTGAATCACTCAACTGCCCCTCTTTGGCTGGAGACAGATCAGGCCCTGGTGGATCCAGTACCTTTGGTGGTTTTCATGTGGGGACCCCTTCCTAGTCTCTGCAGCCTCACTTTACCTATCCTATTTACCAAACAGCTTTGGAAAAAAGGCATGAAGTTGCTCCACTGGAATGCGCATTATCTGGGGGCTTATTAGCCTTTACGAAACAATTCTAAAATTCAAATGGAGGTCCCCAATAATGTGGCATTCTTGGGCCTGTCAAGGGATCAGGCATATAGGCAATCTAATAGATTCAGGGTTGGGAGTGATTAAAGCTTTTCAACAACTCCAAGAAAAATTCCAGTTACCCACTCGAGATCTCTGGAGGTTTTTGCAGATTTGCCATACCTTAACACTTTAGTTTAATAAAGATTACTCCTTAATACACACGGATCTTACTAAACATCTACAGAAATAGCTGGTTTTACCCAAAGGCCACACAAGTGTCATCTATAAGCTACTCCAAAAAAATTTACCTTCTGAATTGGGAATCTCACAAGGTAAAATGGGATGCAGAAATACAGGAGCATCTTGACTATGAAACCTGGTCCACCTGTTGGGTTGCGGCACATTGAGCCTCCCCAGATCCGAACTTCCTGCTGCTCCAAAAGAAAATTCTAAGTAGGTGGCACAGGACACTGGGCAAGTTAGTTGAGATTGGCCTGGCTACCTTGAAGGTATGTTGGTGATATCAGAAGGACCCGGGGACTCTTCTCCATATTCTTTGGGGATGTACCTCTCTACTTGATTGGTGGTTCTCTATTATAGTGGAATGGGAACAAGTCCTGTTTATCCCATTACCTCGATATCCACATTTTTGGATTTTGGGAGACCCCCATATATTGTCCCGGGAAGCCATCCCTTACAAGCCCTTGTTATACATGGCTGCAGTGAAGGCCAAATGCTTAATTCTCCAGATGTTTGCGCCCTCCCACCATCCCTACTCAAGCTCAATGAAGTCAAGCTGTCTATAGGGTGACAGTATATCTACAGGTATTTTTTGGGAGGAAAGAAGCTCTCCCTAAATTCCATAAGATATGGGCACCATGGTTAGCAAGAACTGGGGTGATCACTCAAGATATGTATTAATTGCTTTCTCTTTTTCCACACCTGCAGGGCTTATCACACCATTAATTTCAACTAGGACTTGTTAACTATTATTATCTGTATATTTACCACCATTTGTAAAGTTTTAAATCTCTAATTTCATCATTAATGATTAACATGAGTCAAAACTCTCTTGGTTACAGGACACAGGCTATAGCTGGTGGTTATATTTGTGGCCCAGGTTTTCGTAGATGCAATTGAATGACTGTCTGTTTTTTTCTATACACAGATAAAGTCGGATTGGTTCAATGTAGTATGTTTTTATTCTGTTATTTTTCTGGTGAAGCTGTGTATTTGATTGGTGTTATTTTTCCTGTAGTGTTAAATACTCAATAAAAACTATTCTCAAACAAAAAAAAAACAAATTTGAAAAAAAAATGCTTAAGTCTTAAAAGGATTTGAACTACTGATCCTGGTAATAGTATAGTTTAACGGGTACAGTGAATCAGCCTACACAAACTGTATAACTTACAGTAGCATAAGACGTCACTAGTTATACTTAGAGGTTTTGAGGGCACTGATTATGTGTACCCTTATGTAAACATATTTTGTAGAACAAAGTAACCAGGTAAATATACTGGGGGATGGGGTTGGGTGGGGGTCAGAGATCCCAAATCTGTTTATTCAAACATATATAACACACAGAACAAAAACACATAGGATATATAACACAGAGAACAAAATACATAGATTTGACAAGATAAAAAAAAATGGGGAGCGTTGGGGGCAGAGCCCCAAAATCAATGTACTGTAAACATACAGAGTACACAGAAACAAATCACACAGGTTTGACAAGACTGATAAATACTTTTCTATGTGTACTGTGACTATTTGGTGATAGTGTGAATTGTTTTTACCTGTTTACTTTAGTGCGAGTCAGCTAGATCATGCCTTCTGTTGAGGCAGACTGCCAGCATCTGTGAAATGTTGCAGCGTGATGATGCTCTGTGATGACCCACATTGCTACAGACGCTGCCTTAGTAAACTTACAGGGAAATACAATGATGTAAACTGTACCAATTAAACTACACCATCACCTTTGGTGATGGTGTAGTTTAACAGGTACAGTGAATTGGAGTATGCAAACTGCATAACTTATGGTAATGTAACACATCACTGGTTATACTTAAAAGTTTTGTGTGCACTGATTACATGTACCCTTATGCAAACATATTATGTAGAACAGAGTAACCAGGTTAAAATACTGGAGGAAAAAAACGGGTGGGTGGAGAGCAGAGCCCCCTCAGTTTATACAAACATATATAACACATATAGCAAAAAACACATAGGTTATATAACACAGAGAACAAAACACATGGGTTTAAGAAGATAAAAAAAAATCAGAAGGTGTGGAGGACAGAGCCCCTCAAATCAATGTTCTGCAAACATATACAGCACACAAAAAGAAAGCACACAGGGTTGGCAAGACTGATAAATATTTTCCTACGTGTACTGTGATTATTTGGTGATAATGTGGATTGGTTTTACCTGTTTACTTTAGTGCGAGTCAGCTACATCCTGCCTTCCACTGAGTCAGACAGCCAGCGTCCATGAAAAATTGCTGCATGGTAATGCTGTGTGGTAACCCGCATCACTATGGACGGTTCTTTAGTAAACTTATGGTGAAATACAATGGCATAAACTGTACCAGTTAAACTACTCCATTACCCTGATCCTTTGCCACCTGAGCAAACACATTCAGTGTGCTACGGAACTGCAAGTAAGTAAGTTGCAGTTCATACGGTGTAGAGGTATGTCATATGCTGCAAAACAGAGGACTAGGGATCTAATCCCAACAGGGGATTTACTCTCACAAATTGTTGTTCTTAGCTAAATTTACTACTCATATAATCTACTATTGCTACTCCACACCACAACAAATATTCATTTACATGAGCGTCCATCTTAACCACCACCACCCCCCCAAGTTTAAATTCCCACCAGGATTTTAACTGCTGATCCTTTGCCTGCTATGCAAACATACTGTACATTCAGTGTGCCACTGAGCTACTAATAAGTGAGTTGCAGTTCCTATGATGTAGAGGTTATATCACATCCTGCAAAACAGGGGACTGGGGATCTAATCCCAGCAGCTGGTTTACCTTCTCTAATTGTTGTTCTTAACTAAATTTACTTCTTATATTATGTATTACGCCAACTCCACACCACCATGAATCGCCACTCAAGAGAGTTTCCATCTTACAAAATAAATTTACAAAAATGCTTCTGCTTCTACTAGGATTTAAACCACTGATGCTTTGAAAACTAAGCATACACACATGCAGTGTGCCACTGAGCTGCAGATCAGTGAACTGCAGTTCCTATGATGTAGTGGTTATGTCACAACCTGCAAAACAGATGATTGGAGATCTAATACCAGCAGGGGAGTTACCTTCACAAATTGTTTTTAGCTAAATTTACTTCTCATATAATTTACTAATCCAAGTCCACACCACCATGAATCCCCCATTTAAGTGAGTTTCCAACTTACAGAAAAATATTAAAACAATTGTATAAATCCCTGGAAGAATTTGAAGCACAGATCCTTTGTGTGCCGTTTGAACACACATTCAAGGTGTCACTGAGCTGCAGGTAAGTGAACTGCATTTTCTATGGTGTAGAAGTTATGTCACAACCTGCAAAACAGGTGACAGGGGATCTAATTCCAGCAGATGAGTTACCCTCACAAACTGTTGTTCTTAACTGAATATACTTACATCATTGTCTATTCCAACTCCACACCACCATGGATTGCTACTCAAGTGTGTTTCCTTCTTACAAAAAAATTTGAATAAAAATGTTTCTGTCCTTGCCAGGATTTAAACTATGTCTACCTGAATTAAAACCACTGATCCTTTGCCTGCTAAGGGAACCCACATTCAGTGTACCACTGAGCTGCAGGTAAGTGAGTTGCAGTTTCTATGGTCTAGTAGATATGCCACAACCTACAAAACAGGTGACTGGATATCTTTAAACAGAGAAACAGACAATGATGGCAGAAAAAATGGTCCATTCAGTATGCCCATAACTCCCTATCCAATCCCAGCAAGCAATTTACCTTCAGACATTGTTGTTCTTAGCTCAATTTACTTATCATAACATTTACTATTTTCAGCTCCACAATATCATGAATCATCACTCAAGTGAGTTTCCATATCACAGAAAAATGTTTAAGTCACCAGCTTGTCAGTGAAGTGGTAGTGGTACTGCTCTACCTGGGTGCCACATGTGGCAGTGCAGTTGGAATAGCCTAGAGGAGGTGGTAAACAGGCTGGTGCCATGCTAAGCATGGTCACTTGCATGTGCATGTGCACATGTGTCACCTGCATCCCAAGGGATATGACCACAATAAGTGAAAAGGCCCCAGCAACAAGCAGGATAAATACCAGCTCCCCATGGGCCCTTCCCCAGCAATGTGCATCTCCTCCAGTCTGGGACCTGGTCCATGAAATGCAAGGCCTAGCCATTTCCCACTGCTATAAGATGCAACAAGTGGAGGAAGGAGTTGGAAGGTAAGCCCATGAGAAGCCAAGTGATGGGGCTTGAGGAGTCATATGAAAGAGGCCCTGGCTGGTGAAGGGGGAACATATTTTTTAAGTCCCTGTCAGGATTTACCCCACTGTTTCTTTGCCTGTTAAGCAAACACTCATTCAGAGTACCACTGAGCTACAGGTAAGTGAGTTGCAGCTCCCATGGTGAAGAGGTTATATCACAACCTGCAAAACAGGTGACAAATTATATTCAAACCTAGAAAAGCCTCGTCTGGGACTAACTTAATTGACTACAGCATACTGTAGAACTAAGGTCATTTATCTGAAAATCTGCTATTTAGCTGTGCTGAAATCCTCTCTACAGCAGCAACGACATCTAACAATTTCTCTCATATAACAAAAATTGTGATGAGAAAGAAAAAATGTGCAATGCAGGGGATCAGACCGAGGCTTCTGTAGGTCAGAAACCCTATACCAAGCCCTAAAGACCCTACTGCTGACATCTTCAATGGCATCGTGCCTGAAACTGTATTTAAATCCAGAAGCCATTTTGAAATTAATTGCTCTGTGACATAGTTTACTTACCCTTGCTCACACTGTTTAGAAGCATAACTAAGTTTTAATTGTGCTAAGTGCATAGCAAATTTCTAATTGTGGCTTAGCCCTGAAACTGCATTTAAGTCTAGCTACCGTGTTTAGTTTCTCTCTGTTGCTGAACTGATGCATAGCCCTGTTTAAACTAATTTCTGACCCGAGACTTAGCCCTTAACCTGTATTATTCTACAATAGCCTTTCTTTCTATTTTGTATTTTTCTCACTTGTACTCCATTCACCCTCAGTTTGAATGAATCTCTTGCTCTGTTCCTGTTCTTTCTCTAATTATTTTTTTCCTTCCCTCCTCCCCCCACCAGCCACTGCCTGGTTGTCTCGGGCCTTTGCCCCCTAGTAATTAATCCTGGCACTAAGGTTGTAGCTACCACCACCTCTCAGCCTTTTGCTTTGCCCTAACCCTGTTAGCACCTCATCTTAGAGCAATTTTACTCACACTTTCCATTGTCTTAACCTGTCTGCCCTCCCCTTCCCTGCCCCTGCCTTGTCCGCCTAGTGTACTTTATTCTGTTTGCCTTCCTTTTTTTAGAACTTGCCCCAATCAGGCACTTCAGTAGCAGGAGCAGCCATGGCCAATTTCCATGGCAGCCACAACTACCTCCAGGGACTGCTCGCCCAGTGCTCCAGTCCCAGGCAAGGAACTCATCCCTCTCTGCCTCCATTACTCAGGCACCACCTTTTTCCACTCCGGCTCCAATCCAGCAAAGACAGCCACGCTCATCCATCTGATCTGCCAGCCACTGACTTCAGGTACAAAAACCCAGAGACCTCAGAGCTTGCCAGGCTTGAAAGTTATGCACCTGATTCTACAATCAGCACTGTAGCAAGCCGCCTATTGGCTGCTACAGTGCTTCTTGAATTTGTGCTTTTGGCACCTGCTGTACTCAGCAAGATGAAGCTTTCTATGTTTGCTTGAGCGCATGTGCAAGAAACATAATGCGGTAGCTTAGGAGAGAAGAGGACTGTGGAGGTGCAGCAGTGTGGCAGCCAATGCCAGTACTGCATTTGTGGGCTTGGTGTGCACCCAATGTAGGCCCAGTGTTCTGATGACACTGGTTCTACAGAAGTGCCACCAACTTGAAATGATTTGGCCGATGCAATGAGGGGCTGACTCATCATTGCAGCATCAGCAATTCTGCTGCAATGAGGGAGCGACCCGTCATTGCAGGGCTGTACCTCGCCTGGTGTAACATTACTAGGAACATGGCAGCTCTATGCAACCACCTCAGAGCTGACGTGGGGTGCCCAATCCCCCTGTCAACATGCCCCTGACCCACTTCATTTGTTGATGGGGAGCCCACTCCCTAACTGCATAATGTCTCCATCCCCGAATTTCTGTTGTGTGCTGAGGGGGGTGTCCAATCCCCCTTGGCATCATGCACCCCCAACAGTCTTTCTTTGCCGACGGTGGGGGGCCAATCCCTGTCGGCTTCAGTCCTCCCTTCCCAGATCAATTTGCCAGTGGGGGAGCCCACTCCCCATCAGCATAATGTCCCTACCCCCAATTTCTGTTGTGTGCTGAGGGGGTGTCCAATCCCTCTCGGCATCATGCACCCCCCACCCATTTCTGTGCAAATGGGAGCCCAGTCCCCATTAGCTTCTGTCCCCCTCCCCTCAAATGCAGGTGGCACACTGGGGGCCCACCCCGGTGCTCCAAACACACTTGCAAAAGAAGAAAACTGACCCACGTTGTCTTTTGTTTTTGTTTTTAACCTGTAAAATAAGAAAACTGTTCCCTCGACATGTCCGATGCCCCTTCCCCAACCTGCGTCCACTCTCTGTGTACCCCACATCCTCACCCCCTCACTCCTACTTACCTCCAGAGCCCAGCATGATGATCTTCAGTGGACCAAGAACATGTCTGCACACTTCAAAGCTGACTGCGAACTGAAGAAATGCTGGTAAGCTGTATAATGGCATAAATAGGGTTTGTTCAACTTTGGTGCATATCTCAGGCATTTTTGGGAATTTTAGCACCACATTTTCAACATGGGGTTATTGAAACCCTTCCTCATGAATTCAGTCACTGTCATGGTGTTATCTGGCCCCAAAAAGGTGATTTTGCTGTCACTGCATGTAATCTCCTTTCAGGACCGATTAACAAAATGACAGTTCCACTGTTCATGAGGTGGACTCTCAAACAGTCTATGTTGCAAATTTGTTGGGAAAAATCCAAAAATTGACAGAATTTGTAATATTTTCATTCCAGATTTTCAACACTGGCATTTTCCCACACCTCCTTATGAACAGTACAGCTGTCATTTTACACTTCTGGAGCAGAATAGCATGGTCACTGTGGGAAATCAGTTTTCAGGACAAATTAGGAAAATGACAGTGACACTGTTCATGAGCAGAAGTCCTAAAATGCCTATGTTTAAAATTTAGTAACGAAAGTCCATAAATTGACTGTGTTACAAGCATGCACTGTAACTTCGCAAATTTTCAATATTTTCAATCCAGATTTTCAACACTGGCATTTTTCACACCTCCTTATGAACAGTACAGCTGTTGTTTTTCACATCCTGGCTGAAATGTGTTTTTGCACTTCCAGCACAGAATAGCATGGTTGCAGTGGGAAATCAGTGTTTGCGACAGATTAAGAACAAGCGAGTGAGAGAGATGGAGTGAGCGAGCTCAACGGAGCTCTGTTGGGACTGCTGCAGGTTTCTTTGTGGACAGAAAAAGGTGCCAACGCAGGCAGGAACCTAGTACAAAAGGGCAGCCTGCTACGCTGGGAGAAACAGAATGGGTGAGTGAGAGAGGGGGCATGAGCGAGCTTAATGTTGCTTTGTTGGGACTGCTGTGGATTTCTTTGTGGGCAGAAAAATGCACCAACACAGGCAGGAGCCCGGTACAAAAGGGCAGCCCGCAGCGCCGGGAGAAACAGAATGAGCAAATGACAGAGGGGGAGTGACCGAGCTCAATGGAGCTCTGCCAGAACAACTATGGATTTCTTTGTGGGCAGAAAAAGGCACCAATGCAGGCAGGAGCCCAGTACAAAAGGGCAGCCTGCAGCGCTGGGAGAAACAGAATGAGCAACTGAGAGAAGGGGAGTGAGAGAGCTCAACGGAGCTCTGTCGTGACTGCTGTGGATTTTTTTGTGACAGAAAAAGGCACCAATGCAGGCAGGAGCCTAGTACAAAAGGGAAGCCTGCAGTGCTGGGAGAAACAGAATGAGTGAGTGAGAGAGGGGGCGTGAGCAAGCTCAACGGAGCTCTGTCAGGACTGCTGTGGATTTCTTTGTGAGCAGAAAAAGTGCCAACGCAGGCAGGAGCCCAGTACAAAAGGGCAGCCTGCAGCACCAGGAGAAACAGAATGAGCAAGTGAGAGAGGGGGGGAGTGAGCAAGCTCAACGGAGCTCTGTCGGGACTTTAGAGTTGCCCACCCACCTGCCCAGGGTCCTGTGTTGTCCTATATTACAGCAGGGTCTCTGGGGTGGAGAAAAAGCAATGACCAGATTCTTTTAGGATTTCTGTAATAATACAGATTAAGTTGTTCTGTTTATTTCTCTAACTGAGCTGAGTAATACTTGGAGTGCAATACGATTTCCAACTGGGCTAAGTGAACCTATGAGGGCTGAGAACAAAAAGTATGGTAGTTAAGGCGTGAAAAACAGACAAGGAGGTTTTAGGATTGCTACTGTAATACAGTATCTAATGGATGAGATTTGAACTGAATTAACCCGGGTGGCAAGGGGGCAGTAGGGGGACTAGTGTGGGGGGGAAACAGGAATTTGAGTAAACAGGGCCCTAACAGTTGTAGTAGGGTACAGAATCCAGGAGTAAGAGCTTGTAACATGAGATGGGGGCCAAAATGGGGCAGGTGCCACATGTCAATAGGGCAGGCATCTATGGAAGGGTGGTGGGGTGTACAGGCTGTGGGTCTGCCATGATCCTGGACTGGGCTTGGAGGATGGGGGGGTGTATGGTCTGTAGACAACTGACTAGTTTGAGGGAGGAACTGTGGAGGTTAGGGAGGCGTCTAAGTGGCAGGGCAGATGAGTATGGTAGGCATCCTGGCTGGGGGAATAGGGGATGGCAGGGGGATGGGGAAGAACAACTAGGGACTGAAATCGAACCAGTATCAGAGACACTAGCAAAAAGAGAAAAAGGGCGGGGTGCCTGAGGTGAGGGGTGCATCTAGATGGGGGAGGAAGAGACCCGAGGAATACCAGGGAGAGAGCAGATGGCTGCGGGTAGGGAGGGACCGGGGTGCATGGAGGGAACAAGTAGGAGGGTAACTGATAGGGGAAGAGATGTAGGAGGGGTATTGACTAGGAATAGATTCAAGCCTCTGCTATGGGAGAGAGGGGAAGCAGGTACATACTTGAAGGGGGAGGACAAGTGGGGCATGAGAGGGATGGCAACAGGTAGGGGAAGAGATAACGAGGATGAAAGGGTAGAAGGGGGGCTAGTAAGGAAGGAGGGAGTGACTGGAGGAGAGAAGGCTATGGGAAGGGGGAAGGATGGGAGGGGCATCACTATCAGAGTCGAAGGGAATGGGGGCTCTGAATCGACAACAACGGGGATAAGAGAGGGGTTGGAAATCAGCAGGGGAGGAATGGCGGTTGACATGGGAAGCCCAGTAGGAAGTAGTCAGGCTGGGAAGGGGATCAAGGGTGATGGGAGGAAAGGCAGAGAAAAGGGGTGAGGCAGGAGTAGGGGGTGCAGACACAGATGTCACAGAGGGTGCAGCTGGCTGGTATAAGGGGCAGGGAAGAACGAATACTGGGGTGGTGGAAGGGGCATTAGAAGGGAAAGGGGGTAAGGGATGGGGGATACTCATCCTGGGGGATTCTATACTGAAAGGAGTGAGATGGGGTGGAAAGGGGGAAAGGCACAGCAGTATTTGGGTTGAAGCTATCCCAGGGTTGACTGCAGGAGGGGTAGGGCAAGCAATGCTGAAATGTACAGCGAGCTGGAGGAAGAAACCTCATTTAGTGTTGCATGTGGGTACAGACTACTTGGCAGGGGAGACTGTGGAAGTAGTGAGGGGGAGATTCTAGGAGCTGGGCAGGCAGTGTGAGGGGGTTGGGGAGTTGGTGGCATTCTCGGAGGTACTCCCGGTACCATGTGCAAGCATGGGGAGGAAGGACAGGATCGAGGAGTTCAATGAGTGGCTGAGGGATTGGTGCCACACCAAAAATTATGGGTTAGTGACTAACTGGGGTAGGGTCTGGGGGAATAGTAACTTGTACACGGCACACAGGCTACACTTGAGCAGGGAGAGGAGGGGAGTATTAAAGGTGGGATTAGAGGGGTATATCTCTACTTAGGTGGATTTAAACTAGTGAGGGGGTGGCTAAAAGACTGAGGTTGGTAGAAAAGTACGGACAGGGGAGCCTAATGAGCTCACCCCCCCCAAATATAGGTAAAGGCAGAGGCATAGTAACTCTGGGAGGGGGTGGGCAGAGTGGTCTGAGTGTAATACAGAAGGCACTTCTAACCAGTAAGAATAACAAGGAGAAAGGGTGCAGACTACGAGGAGGAGGGATACAGGCCAAGGAGAAGAGTGAGGAGAACGAGGGGTAAGGGTGGAAGGTGGTCTCTCTCAATGGAAGAAGCCTGGGGAACAAAAATGCAGCGCTCCAGGTGCTCCTTTCAGAGGGGAAGGTGGACACTGCTGCAGTGACAGAGACTTGGGCCACAGAGTACCATGACTGGCACTCGGCAATCCCAGGATACAGGATATACAGCAGGGACCGGGGGGTTGGAAGGGGGGGTTGCACTCTATGTGAGGGAAGGGATCAAATACATAAGGGACGAGGGAGAAGAAGAGAGGACAGAGGTGCTTTGGGTGCAGCTCCTGGACTCCCAGGGCAGAAAGCTGAGGCTGGGAGTGGTGTATAGACCACCATCCCAATCCGGGGAACTGGACGGGGAGTTGGCAGAGCTGATAAGGAGGGTGTGTAGAAGGGGGAGTGAGGTGATAGTGGGGGATTTTAACCTATCAGGGGTTGACTGGAGCACCCCGACCACTAGCAGTACCAGGGACCAGGTGCTCCTTGATTCTTTCCAGGACCGCCTTCTGATGCAGTTGGTAAGTGGGCCTACAAGGCTTGGTAGCACTCTTGATCTAGTACTGGCAGATGGGGAGGTGGTGAGGTAGGTAAGGGTGGAGGGCTCACTAGCAGATAGCGACTACCAAACAGTGTGGCTTATTCTCACGCTGGGCAGGGAGACAGGAGGTACAGGCACTAAGGTGGTGGACTTTAGTAGGGTGGACTTTGGGAGCAATACTGTGAGGGAGACTCCAGGATATAAGGCCAGGGATGGATGCAGAACAAAAGTGGGGAGTCATAAAGACTGGGCTAACAGAGGCCACAGTAGCCTGCACCAGGGCCAGGAGTAAGAAGAGCAGAGCCAAGAAACCATGCTGGCTGAACAAGGAAGTGCTGCAAGGGGTGAGGGCATAGAGGGCTGCATACTGGAAGTACAGGAGAACAGAGAGGGAGAGGATAAGGAGGCTACGGGAGCTGGTCAAGGGAGGTGGCCAGGAGGGTGAAAAAAGCTAAGGCCTCCAGGGAATTAAGGTTAGCACAGGGCATAAAGGGAGGGGAAAAGGACTTTTTTAGGTATGTCAGGGAAAAGAGGAGGTGCAAGGAACGTATTCTGAGGATAAAGCGGGGAGCGGTTTTGGTAGAAAAGGGAAGGAGCAAACAGAAATTCTAAACAAGTACTTCTGCTCTGTTTTCACTAAGGAGAGGGATGGTCCACTACCAGCATGGGCTGGGGGGAAGGGTAAAGGGGGGAGGAGGTGACAGACAAAGTGATCACAGGGTCTAGGGTGCTATAGGGGCTGAGGGTAGTAAGGGTGGACAAGGTACCAGGTCCCGATGGCATCCACCTCAGGGTGTTGAGGAAGATGGCGGAGCTGTTGGCTGAGCCACTGGCAGATCTGTTCAACACCTCCCTGGAAATGGGGTGTATGCCCAAGGACTGGAGGGTGGCCCATGTGGTGCCCATACACAAGAGTGGACCTAAGGAGGAGCCAGGAAATTATCGGATGGTCAGTCTCACATCCACAGTGGGTAAGCTTATGGAGATGATACTGAAGCAGAGGCTGGTGGCATTCCTAGAGAGTAATGGCATCCAAGATGGGCAGCAACATGGGTTCGTCTCAGGGAGATCTTGTCAAACCAGCCTAATAGAGTATTATGACTGGGTGACAAGGGAGTTGGACAGGGGCCATGTGGTACATGTCCTGTACTTGAACTTCAGTAAGGTCTTTGATACAGTGCCTCATGGGAGACTGGGGGGAAGCTGACGGCAGAGGGGGTGGGATAAAAGCTGACTAAATGGATAGAGAACTGGTTACAGGGGAGGGTGCAGAGGGTGCTGGTGGTGGGGGAGCTCTTGGCACCTACAGCAGTGACAAGCGGGGTGCTACGGGGATAAGTGCTGGGCCCAGTGCTATTTGGGCTCTTTTTCTCCAATATAGCACACTGAGTGGGGAGCAGGGTTAGTCTGTTCACAGATGATACCAAATTGGGGGCAGTGTTTGCTGTGGGAAATCAATGTTCAGGACAGATTAAGAAAATCATAGTGACAGTGTTCATGAGCAGAGGTCACAAAATGCCTATTTTGAAAATTTGGTGAAATAATTCCACTAAATGACTGTGTTACGTGCATGTGTTGCGCAGTTTCCACGTACACTTGGAAGTTCTAGCATTTTTAATATTTTCACTACCAATTTTCCACATTGCCATCTCTTCACACCTCTCTACGAATGGTGCAGCTGTTATTCTTTACATCCTGCCCGATCTCTGTCTTTGTACATCTGGCGCACAATGGCACGGTCGCTGTGGGAACTCAAAGTTCAGGACACATTGACAAAATCACAGTGCCACTGTTCATGAGAAGAGGTCCCAAATGCTTTCATGAGGTGGGGGTCACAAAAACGCCATGTTGAAAATTTTTAGCGCAAATATCAACAAACACCCGGGGTTTTAGGGTTTCTAACCATAACGTCCCACCCTGTACCGACTGACAGGCATCAGGGGTGTGCCTTTGGATTGCCTACTGTAATGCTCATGCTGTTCCACCCCCCCCACCCTGCAGCCAGTGACAGGCATTGAGGTCTTCAGCCCCAGAGTTCACCCCATTCTCCTACATTGCACCCATTTCAGTGTATGTCCTTATGGAGTGGAGTGACTGTAAAGCCGAACACCCCAAGGCACACCTCAACACTTGTCAGTGTGCAGGACAGGGTGAGGTGAAATGGCATGAATGTTTTGGGCAACAACCCAAACACATACTCCGATGCCTGTCAATCTCTGCAGGTTGGAAGTGGGGTTGGTGGGAAGTTCAATACTTCACTGCCATTCCTACTCTGCATCTGTCTAACTCCTGCATTTCCAATGCTAATACCAACAAGCAACATTCGGCATTGACAAATGCTTGTTTACTTTGAGTCTCTCTACTTGATGTTTTATGCATAGCTAAGTTTTAATGGTAACTGCTTACCTATGACTTAGCCCTGAATCTGTGTTTGAATCTAGATGCCATTTTGAAATTAATTGCTCTGTGACATAGTTTACTTACCTTTGCTCAGACTGTTTAGATGCATAACTAAGTTTTAATTGTGCTAAGTGCATAGCAAATTTTTAATTGTGGCTTAGCCCAGAAACTGCATTTAAGTCTAGCTACCATGTTTAGTTTCTCTCTGTTCTCAGTTCTGTTCCTGAACTGATGCACAGCCCTGTTTAAACTCATTTCTAACCTGAGACTTGGCCCTTAAACTGTATTATTCTACAATAGCCTTTTTTCTATTTTGTATTTTTCTCACTTGTACACAGTTCACCCTCAGTTTGAATCAACCTCTTGCTCCCCTCCTGTTCTTTCTCTCATTTTTTTCTCACCTCCTCCCACCACCAGCTGCTGCCTGGTTCAGTTCCCTTGGGTCTTTGTCCTCTAGGAATTAATGCTGGCACCAAGGTTGTAGCTATCCCCACCCCTCAGACTTTTGCTTTGACCTAACCCTGTTAGCACCTCAGCTTAGAGCAATTTTACTCACACTCCCCATTGTCTTAAAACTGTCTGCCCACCCCTTCCCTGATCCTACCTTGTCTGCCCAGTATACTTAATTCTGTTTGCCTTCCTTTTTTTAGATCTTGCCCCGAGAGGGCACTTTGACAGCAAGAGCTACCATTGCCAATTTCCAGGCTAGCTGCAACTACCTTCAGGGACAGCTCGCTCAGTGCTCCAGTCCCAGGTGTGGAACTTATACCTCTCTGCCTCCTAAACTCAGGTGCCGCTTTTTTCCACCCCAGCATCTGATCCAGCAAAGATAGCGGCACTCATTCACCTGAGCCACCAGCCTCTGACTTCAGGAACGAACCTCAGAGAAATTGGAGCTTGCCAGGCTTGAAAGCTGTGTACCTGATTGGACAATCAGCACTGTAGCAAGCCGCATATTGGCTGCTACAATGCTTCTTGAATCTGCGCTTTTGGTGCCTTCTGTATTCAGCAAGACGCTGCTTTTTCACTTTGAGTCTCTCTACTTGATTTTTCGGCCCCCTCTCCCCCACCCCCCTAGGCCTTTATTAAATGCCCAACCCTTAGTTACACGCCCCTCCTCTCTCTCCCTAGTGGTGATCCCTGCTTCCCTCCTCTGAAAACTCTCTAATCAAGGAGTGGCTCACGTCTAGGGGCAACTCCTTTTTACAGCCTCTCGTGCTCACTGCTCCTCAGTAACTATCCTCAAGTACTAGCTGCGTTGTCACTGAGTGGCCTTCCCCTCAGAACCTATTGTAGGGTTACATCATTAATTAGAAATAGCTTTCATTTACTGACCCAAGTATTGCCTACAGACAGTCCCAAGTGGTCTGTGTTACAATGCCCAGAGTGGTTGCACCCACTAGCACTCTTCCCTTGGATTTTCAATATTCATTGAAGAACTGCATCCCCCCATAACCATGGCAGGGTAAGTAAGTTTAGCTACAAGCAGCATAAAGAATACCTCTTTTTCTTAGCACTCCTGCTATTACTGCTGTCTGGGAATATCCACCCTGGGGCCCCCCCCCCCACTGTCCTCCACTACCTCACTGCGCAACAAAGGACAGCTCATCATCTGCTCAATTAACATTTGTAGCCTTCTTTCTAAGATGGATTGCTTGAATGCCTGGGTACTGCAACATAATCCTGATATTCTATCAATGGTAGAAACCTGGCTTTCCTTTAAAGTAAAGGACACAGCGATTACAGTCCCTGGATATACCATATACAGATCAGAGTGACTATCCAAACATGGGGGTGGATGTGCTATCTACGTCAGAGATAGCCTCCAGGCACACACCTTTACATTACCTGATGCTGGCTCTAGCATGCAAGCTATAGCACTTAAAATACCTCATAGGAAGTTCAATAAAACTCTCACTGTTCTCACAATATATATCCCTTCTGGCCAGAAGACCCCAGGACCTGACTCGCTGATGAATTGCCTCAATGTACTCAATCTCAACACTGAAATAGTGCTACTAGGAGACTTTAATGCTAACTGGCTCTCCCCAGCTGCTAGCCTATATAGAGACGCAGTCTTGGCAGTGCACCTCACTCAGCTACTTACCTCGACTACCAGGATGAACTACAAGACAGGTACTTCTACTCTAAAAGACTGGGTCCTGTCCAACCCTCCTGAGCAGATCTCTCAGACCACAATTCTGCCGGATGCCTACAGTGACCACTTGCCTGTCTTGTTCCACTGCACAAACAACTTCACCAAACCTCCTTCAAGAACAGTTACAAATAGAGTCCCAAAACCTAGACATCTTGAGATGTTAAAAGCAGACCTCAGACAACAGGACTGGGATAGCATCTACTCTTCCAGTATTGTTGATGCAGCTCTTGACAAGTCATCCAACTTTTTAATGGCATGTGTGATTGGCATGATCCGATCAAGAAACATAAAGTTAAAGGCCACAGTAACCCTTGGTGCTCCACAGACCTCCTAGAGCAAATGAAAATGAGGGATCCCCTGTGGCAATGGGCCCATGCCTCAGGTAAGCAGGTGGACATTCAAAAATACAAAAAAGTCAGAAACGATTGCACAAGGGCCATACGTTCAGCGAAAAATAATAACTTCAAGGAAGTCCTAAATAACTCCTGGAGTGACAGCAGGAAATTCTGGGCTAACTTCAGTGAAGTCACCGGGAAAGAACAGAAGGCAGCACCGTCAATGCTTAGCACAGATGGTGTACCCACTACTGATCACAGTATTATAGCAAATTTGTTCAACAATGCCTTCTCTGACCTTAGCAGTGTACTTCCTCCTGACTTCTTCCTCCCTGTGTCCACCCATCAGATTACCAGTTCTGATAACCAGCCACCCTGTCATCCTTCATTCTGCTTTAGAGCCATCACCACATGTGAAGCTAGGAAATAGTTCCTAAAAGTCCTAGGAAAGTCACATTTCAGTGGAGACTCCCTCAACCTTAAATTCATTGCGCTCACCATGGACTCCATTCTTGGACCTCTAATGCACATTATCAATGCCTTGCTTAGACTCTCCCAATTTCCACAACTTTGGAAAGCTGCCCTAGGGACACCTTTTCAAAAGTGGGGACCAAGCACTATGGTGAAATTACAGACCCATCTCAATTCTCCCACCAGTCTAAATCTCTTGAAATAATAGTTGCGGATCAGCTAATTGAATACCCTGGAAATGGGTAATCTACAGTGTCCACAGCAGCATGGGTTTCATAAACGGCACAGTACCACAACTGCCCTACTAGAGTTCACTGGGTACATCCATAACTCTCTTGACAATGGAGTGCTCACTGGTGTGACATTTATTCATTTATAAAAAGCATTCGACATGGTTAACCATGCCCTGTTGCTTGAAGAGCTGGCATCTATTGGGCTCTCCCAGGATGTAGTTAGTTGGTTCCAAAGCTACCTCACCAACCAGTCCTAACAGGTCAAGATTGGCAGCGTGTTGTCAGACAGCAGACCTGTCCTTACTGGGGTGCACCAGGAGTCAATACTGAGGCCCCTACTGTTTGGCATATTCCTAAACCATCTTCCTTCCACTAGTCTCTGCCAAATTCTGCTCTACGCAGATGATGCAGTCCTATTCGCAAGTGACAAGGACCCTCTGTTGCTTGAGCGTAAGCTCCAGGATAGTTTCTCATTAGTTGAGAAATGATTCCAGGACCACAAACTTATAATGAACCAAGACTATGATGTTTTATGGTTCTCAAAACAGACATCCCACGTTTCCTCTCAGCATAGTAAATGAGTCTGGGGCCCCACTAGAACTAGTTCATAACTTCAAATACTTGGCTGTCATATTTGACAGCACCTTGCCATCTGCCAATCACATTGATGCTACTGCCAAGGCTGTCAACACCTGCATTGGTCTGCTTTATAGGCACAAGTAGAGTCTTGCTCCTGAAGCTCTCAACATAGCTATACTTAGCTCTATAGTGTCACTTTTTGATTAAAGGTTAGTAGTCTATGGCTCAGCAACAGACTCAGCCCTCCACCATATCACAGTCGCATTAAATAAACCCTATCACCTCCTAACTGGGGCTGCACAGGTAACACATATGTGCGATCTGTATGCCCAGGCTAATTGGCTCCAGCTCTCAGGTAGGCTCAAATACCAAACTTGCCTCTTGGCAAAGAAGGATGGTCAGAGCCTCATGCCTCCAGGGGTGCAGAAGCTCCTCTCCCCCTATGAATGGAACTGCCCAACCAGAAGCTCAGATAATATGATCCTTAAGATCTCCCGGTGTCACACATCCCTGGGTCAAAGAGCCTTCACCCACTGGGCCCCCAAATGGATCAGTGATCTTTCACCTGCCTTGATAT
This sequence comes from Neoceratodus forsteri, assembly GCA_016271365.2. NCBI lineage: Eukaryota > Metazoa > Chordata > Ceratodontiformes > Ceratodontidae > Neoceratodus > Neoceratodus forsteri. Next base: position 1,029,080,994 of record CM057458.1, read on the forward strand.
CAGAAACCAAGAAAGGCACTTTCAAATGGGAGCTCAGGAGCTACCTTGTTGCTAAAGCCAGCTGTGACTGCTTTCCCTAGACCATGCAGATGTTCTTACCTGTCTATGGCCTCTCTATCCGGGCCATGAACTGTGTAGCCCCTGAATCTTCACAGTCCGGACCATGAACTATGTAGCCCCTGGATTTCGCATACTAAACTTCCTGTCAGTTCCTGATTATCTCTTCTGACTTATTCACCCACCTTTCTTCCACTCCATATACTCTTCTGTAATCCCCACCCAACATCTCCTCCCACCATCTTCCCTCCCTCTCTTCTCAACTGCCTCATCCTCCCCTTACTCCCTTCCATAAGCTCCACTCTACCAGCCTCCCCCTTCCCTTTCTTACTGCCCCCCCCTTCATAATTGCCTCATAAGCCACCACAACTCTGTTTAACTCAAGCTCCCCCCATCATACCTTGATGTGGCCCATTTCAGGCCATGGTGGGCCAGACACTGAGCTAGCTGTGATATCGCCTACCAGTTTTTATTTTTATTTTGTTTGTATCTTAGTTATTTAAGTTTGTTTAGCAGTTATTTGAGTTTGTACAGCAGCTGATTTTAGCTATTTTAGCAGGATTGTTCCTACCGGCAGTTTTAGCACCTCAGATTTCTAGGTTTGTGCCGAGGGGTTTTGGGTTTAGCTCTCCCCTCGGCTTGCAAGCCCCACATATCTGTGATTTCTGCACCATCACCTGGTTCATTGTGGACTACTTTGTTGGTCCTGAGGTTCAGTTCACAAATTTTACATTCCTGTGACTTCCATATCTTCATCCGGCCTACGGACAACTGTTTCATCAGCCCCGAGGATCTGTTGGGTGGACCTGTCTGTTGTGGTTGACTGGAGTAGGAGACCGGGTCTGTCAGGTGCCATTGGGTACCATGTCAATGGTTCGGGTTCCGGTTCCTGGCTTTGCGGTTGTGGATTTGGACTGGTGTCTATCAGTCACAGAAGCAGATTTGCTTGAGCTGCCCAGTTGGAGAGTGTGGCTGGATTTCTCAAGTTGTTTTTGCTGCCTGTGGAACTCGTTATTTGTGAAAGGAACATAACCCTGTATTAGGAAGGACTGGGAAGGACTGATTGGTAATGACTGAAATTTGAACTGGAGATGTCACCAGGCAGGTGGTACCGGGTTTGCTGCTTTTCCCTGGTGGCCCTGGCCATGCAAAATAAAGGGTGGGCACTGTCCTGTGCTACCTTGGGGCCGTCTGGGCTGCCTGATTAGGTTTGGGAGGTCTGGAGGCTCCAAAAGTGGGTAAGAGTGGGGAATCTGGGGTTCCTTCCATTGGGTTGACCTTGAACTACCAGCTCTGGAGTCAGTGGTCATTAGAGGGCCGCTGCCAAAGTCCTATTTTTCCTGAGCAGCTTTCCCTGGATTGCCATCAGTGTTACAACAGGAGGATCTCTCTTGGTAACCTTGACTTTTCTTATGCAGTACTATACTTGGTTTCCATCAGTTTAAAGGGTACATTGTTTTTATTACAAACGTCTTGGAGAGAGGCAGTGATAGGGCCTCACTATTTCCTTTATTTAACATTGCCATTAAAAGTGTTGCAGTGAGAGTGCGACAAACAAAAATGGACAAATTGTGGGGGTAGTGGAGAAAGCCTACCCTCAAATACTTTCAAGTCTGGTGGAGTTTTGGTGAACTGCTTTTTCAAATAAAAACTGCATTCAGCTACTGGTTTACTGGACAGTGAATTTTTAATTCAATATTATACGTTATGTGTAAAGAACTTTAACTGCTGCTGTTATTTGTGCTGAGTTTAGCTAACTAAATTTTTTGTGTTTGGGGGATCATTTAAGTGTGTGGCTGTGTGAGTGTGTGGTATTTTATAGTACTGTAATTGGTGTTATCAGAGGAGGGTTGTGGTATTTGATTATATAATAATCTGTGTTGTGAGGGGAGGGTGTTTTTGGAAGGGTTGTTTTAATTCGTGGGTTGTGTTGGAGTATGTTTGGGTTTGAGGTTGGTAACATAGAAACATAGAATTTGACGGCAGATAAGGACCACTTGGCCCACCTAGTCTGCCCATTTCCCTACCTGACAGATAAGTTGCAGATTATAGTTAATCAACAGCTTACTTCCTCCTACCCCCCACTAGAATTGCCTTATGTCTGTCCCATGCATTATTGAATTCTCCCACTGTTTTTGACTCCACAACCTCATCAGGAAGGCTGTTCCATGCATCCACAAACCTCTCTGTGAAAAAATACTTTCTAACATTACCTCTGAGCCATCCCCCCTCTATCTTCAAATTGTGCCCCCTTGTTCTTGCACATCTCTTCTTCTGAAAGATACTACCTCTTGTATTTTGTTAATTCCTTGAGATACTTGAAAGTTTCTATCATGTCCCTCTCTCCTCCTTTCCTCAGGGTATACATATTAAGCTGCTTTAGTCTCTCCTAAGTATGTCTTCTGGTGCAGACCCTGCACCATTTTGGTTGCCCTCCTCTGAACAGCCTCCACTCTGTCTATGTCTTTGCAGAGACGGGGTCTCCAGAATTGCACGCAGTACTCCAGATGGGGTCTCACTAACTGTCTGTACAGAGGGATAACAACTTCCTGTTTTCTATTGTTGATGCCTCTCCCTATGCATCCCAGTATCCCCCAGTCCTCCTTACTGTGTTCTCACACTGCTTGCCCACCTTTAGGTCATCTAATATAATTACTCCTAGGTCTCTTTCGATTTTTGTTGTTGTTATTAACTCACCCCCCATTGTGTACTCTTCTCCTGGGTTTTTGTTTCCCAGATGCATTACCTTGCCCTTCTTGCATCGAATCTGAGCTGCCACATATTTGACCATTCCTCCAACCTTGCCAAGTCCCTTTTCATTCTTTCCACCCCACCTTGTGTATCAACCCTGTTGCAGATCTTTGTGTCATCTGCAAAGAGACATACCTTTCCTTCCAGGTGCTCTCCAATGTCACTTATAAAGACATTAAAGAAGACCGGTCCCAGCACTGAACCCTGCTGTACCCTTCTAGTTACCCTCCTTTCTTCACTGCGGACTCCGTTTACTATTACCCTTTGTGTCCTGTTGTCCAGCCATTGTTTTATCCAGGCTACCACCTTGGGACCCACTTCAAGGCTGGCTAACTTGTATATTAATCTTTAGTGTGAGACTGTGTCAAATGCCTTGCTAAAATCTAGGTAGGCCATATCCACAGCCCCTCCCTAGTCTACTGCTTTGGTCACCCAGTCAAAGAAATATATTAGGCTTGTCTGACATGACCTTCCTGCTGTGAAACCATGCTGCATTGGGTCCTGTGCCACACTGGCCTCTAGGTACTCAACAATTATTTCCTTCAGAAGTGATTCCATCATTTTCCCTACCACTGAAGTCAAACTAACTGGTCTGTAGTTTCCTGCCTCTGCTCTGCTCCCACTTTTGTGAAGTGGAATCACATTTGGCCTCCTCCAGTCCTTAGGTACCACCCCATCCTCCAATGATTTGTTAAAGAGAGTAGCCAGTGGTGTTACTGGTAGCTTGAGGATTGTTAATTAGTAGGGTTAGTGGGAATGTGCCTAGGTCAGAAGTGCTGGGAGGGATAAAGAATGGTCAGGCACTATTCCCCCACCCAGCTCAGGGACCGTCGCCCTTTTGGCTGCACCCCCCATTATCATGGGAGGCCTACAGGAATTGTAGGGCCTTAGGGATAGTCAGGAGGAGAAATAGGAGGAGGAGAACTGGGCCTGGTGTAGGAATGGAGAAGGGTGGCCACATAGAGATAGTGGGGACTCGGAGACACCCTGGGTCAAAATGGGACCAGAACAGGGGTTCTCCTTGCCTAGACAGGCCTCAGGTACCCCCTCCCTCTGTCCCTTCTCATGACTTGCCTCAGCAACCAGTTTGCATCATGCTCTTTCAGCACCTGCCACCCCACCTTCCCCCCTTCCCCAACTCCTAGTCCCATGAGTTTCCCTAACAGTCACTACTAATGCCTGACCATGCCCTCTCACACCCCACCATTTACTCTAGCATGTCTTCTCCGCTCAGCCTCCCCTCACCGCCCATTTCTCCTTATACCTTATTGTCCTTCTTCCCCCACCCTTCACCTCCACTGCAGTACCTACCTCTCTCTCTCTCTCTCTCTTACCTCCTTTCTTCACCCCACTGCCAGCTATCCCCGTCCCTCTGAACTACTGACAAGGCACTTTGTGGCTGCTTATTCCCCCCTCCACCCTCATAAAGTGTTTTTCTTATTATTTTAACTTGTACATATGTTTTGAGTTATTCTTTAAGTTCTGAATCCAAGCTGTATCGTTCATTGTGATGTACCTTTGCTTTCTCCTATTGTACTTTGTCTTGCAATCTATGACGTGGAACCTTTATAAAAGAGCTTGCACTCAAAGGTCTTTACTGAATCACTAAACAAATAAAATAAATAAATGGTTCCCATACCCAAGGGATCTGCTGGTGGCAAGCAGGTAGCACAGTCTTCCTTGGCGATTCATCCTACTCGGGCAGTGTTGTGCAATACCAGGTCCATTAAAAACAAAATTGCGAGCGTAACATATCTTGTTGGGACATCTGACCTGGCATGCATCACTGAGGCCTGGCTAGATGAAAATGTGGGCCATGTATTGGCTTCTGCTATTCCAGCCAGGTACTCTGTGATATACCGCCTGAGGATGGATAATAGGGGTAGGGGTGTAGCCATTTATTTTAAATCAGAACTGGGCCTTGTGGCGGTGCCAGTGGGGCTCTCCAGATCCTTTGAGTGTATCGTGGATGCGGGTGTGGGGTGCAGGATACTTCTCATCTACCAGCCACCCAGAGATGGTGGAGAATTCATGCAGGAGATCACAGACTTGATTGTCAACATGGTATTGGGATCCCCCAGATGGTTAATTCTGGGGGAATTTAATGCCTGGGTCGATGATGAACTCTCGCACTTTGGTCAGGATTTCTTCCAGCTTATGACCTCACTGGGCCTCACACAGGTTGTTTCCTCCACACCCCACATTGGTGGTCACTCATTGGACCTGGTGTTCCTCCTGAGAATAGAGATCTCTGATTTGAGGGTGGAACCAGTCAGGTTGTCTGACCATCACACCATAAGGTTTTGTTTTGCAGTTCCCCCAAATAGCCCTGCTTCTATGAAGATGGTCCAGTACTGCTCTTTGAGGGAGGTGACCGTAGATGGTCTGGCAGTGGTGCTGGACCTATCGGGCCTGTTGAGTGAATGTATGAGTCTAGAGGGCCTTGTGTTTGACCACTCACTCGTCACCCGGGGTCCCCATGGTTTGATTGGACCCTGAAGGAGCTGAGGAGAGTGGATCACAGGCTAGAGAAAGCCTGGCAGAAGTCTGGTCTGGAGGCTGATAAACGTAGATCGATGGACTATTATAAGTTCTATCAATCAACAATCACCCATAAAAAGACAGAATTCCTGTCCAGTGAGATTGCCGCTGCACACAATCAACTGGCCTAGCTCTTCCGAATGTGGACAGATTGTGCAATCCAATGTGTCTACAGCCTGGAGGAGCTTTTTCACAAGGAAAGTGTGATGAGTTTGCACAACTTTTCACAGATAAGGTTGCCAGCATTAGATCAGGCATCAGCCTCGCTCCCTCTATGGGGGCTTGTGGAGATTGGTGGGTGGTGGCAGACACCCCATTTACCTGGTCCGATTTTAGCCAGCTGGTATACATGGACATCGTGAGGATCATTCAGACTCTGTGACCAACCAACTGTAGTCTGGACCCAGGCCCCACGCAGCTCTTTGTGGGTTGTGTGGAGACCATCGGCCCAGTCCTTGCCGAGATTATCTGGAGTTCACTACAGAGGGGGATTTTCCCTGCTCCCCTAACAGAATGGCTATTTGACCCCTCCTGAAAAAAAACTTTGACCCAGACTGCCCAGTGAACTACAGGCCAGTCTCTAACCTGCCCTTTAAGGGCAAGGTTATTGAGAAGGTGGTTATGTTGCAGCTGGATGATCATCTTTCAATCCACAATGTCTATGAACCTCTCCAGTATGGATTTTTGGAAAGACACAGTACTGAGACTGCACTTGTCTGGGTACTAAATGATCTCCTAATAGCGAGAGATCGGAGGTCCCGTTCCATCTTGGTACTCCATGATCTGGCTGCAGCTTTTGACACTGTGGCTCATGGTGTACTTTTGAAGCTTTTGCGGCTTATTTGTGGACTGTCGGGGGCAATCCTCAAGTAGTTTCAATCTTTCCTTGATGGTATGTCTCATACAGTGGTCACTGGAATTTATTCCTCTGATGTTTTCTCCCTACCCTTTAAGGTGCCGCAGGGCTCCATATTGTCACCCATGTTGTTCGCAGTGTATATGCTGCCATTAGGAGATATCATTAGGCAGTACGGCTTGAGTTTTCACTGCTATGCAGATGATACTCAGCTGTGCATGTCCTTCGTGCCAGGACAGGATGATGCAGTCTCTGTCATTAACAGCTGTCTGTCCAAGATCCAGGACTGGATGAGTGCTGGTTGGCTGAGGTTGATCTCAGATAATACTGAGATGTTGGTAGTGGACCCTGGTCATAGGGAGGTGGGTCTGATGGCTGGTCAGCCCTCTGGACTTTGTCTCAGGGGTGTCCAGCCTGCGACTTCAGACCGAGTGCGAAACCTGGGTGTTGTCCTTGATGACAGTCAGCTATGCTGTTGGCACCTAAAAATTATTCCCAAATTTACATTTGAAAACAGGGACAGGACAAGGCTACTATATAGTCCCATGCATTTTGCCCTGTTGATTAAACCATTTATACAATGGGGTGAGACAAAGTAACATAGTAGCATACATGCTAGCAAAGTAACCTACTGTAGTACTGGGGTTCATCTTGTCCATCATTTCTGCAGTGGCAAGAGCCAATTTGAGTATAGACACACATCCAAGATTATTTGTAGGCATGCTATACCCTACTCATGTTGTGCAACCCTGAATGCCACTCTACCTCAGGAATCTGTCTAGTCCTTCTTTGAAAGCCCTAAAAGTAGTAGCTTCCAAAATCTGGACAGGCAACTCCACATATTAAAGGATACCTGAACAACTGAAATTTGTTTTTAAATTTAATAAGTGGCTTCACAGGCCTTTCAAGTGAAGGCTGGTGTTAACATTAATGCTAAAACTGCATTTATTATTCAAGATTTGTACAGTTTTGTGGAATTTAAAAAGGTAAATAATAGCCTACCTTTTCTAAAATCAGACTCTAGGAAGCCCCTAAAATGACTGCCAGTGTGCTGTCATTGGAGTGACACAGCTGCAGCAGTGCTATGGTAACTATTGTTTACTGCTGGTATAGCTGGATTAAATGGTGGGCAAAAGAGGCAATGTTTGACTGCACAGGTCTATAAGGGGGCATAGAATACAAGCTTTCAGTAAAAATAACATTATGTTTCTGTACCTTTTCATTATTTATTTATTTATTTGAAATGTTTCACCAGAAAAGGCATACTGAGCCAAAAGTAACTCATTTCCAGATGCATCCTGGGGAAGGAGAATTGGAGAATATAAATGGTGTATACATAAAACAAGATTTGATAAAATAAAAAAGTAAAATGGCAAACACTAACAAAATTATAGCTGTGAACAGCTAAGATGAACATATTATGATATAAATTGAAATACAGTAATTGCACATTTAAATAATTTAAAACATGACATAGGCAGCCTGACTGCAGCAGAGACAGAGTAGTTTAGGGGTAAGAGAGAGACTCGAGCAGAGATAGAATCATTTAGGGGATATAAAGAATATAGCTAGCGTGACTGAAGAAGGAGTAGGAGAGAGGAAAAGAGAGAAAGAGAGGATGAGGGTTAGGGATAAAATTAATGACAGAAAATAAGGGTGGGGTAGAGGGGGAGGGTCAGGTGCAGTTGTAGGAAGGAGAAATGTAATTGTGAAGAAGAGAGGATAACAAATGAGTGGACAGGCAGAGCAGATAGCTAAGGGAAGGGAGTTCCAAGTCTGAAGGAAATGATAGGAGAAAGCAGCATGTCCTAAAGAGGATGAATGGACAGGAGGGCAAGGGTCTTGAAACCAGAGCTATGGAGTAAACAGGTGAGAGGAGGAAGAGGAGGCGGGGGCAGAGAAAGTCAGTGAGGTGGGGGGGGAGGGAGCTAAGCCAGTACTGCCCAATAAGGGAGGAACAGTGGGTGAATTATCTGGTCCCAAGTGGGGGGAAAGACAGAGTGGTATACAGGTCACAATGATGTGTACGGGGTGGGCAGCTAAGAGCAAACCTACAAAAAGAGTTGAAAAGGCTGTCTAGTATGGATAGAGTGGTCTTTGGGGCAGCGCTGTATACTATGCCACCATAATCAAAAAGTGGGAGGATCATATTCTGGGCAATTTCACGGCGGGCTTGCTAGGAGATGTAACCATGGTGTCTGTACAGAGCATCAAGTTTGGGGTGCAATTTTTTATGGATGGCATCCATATGTCCAGAAAAGTCTAGGTGCTGGTTGAGCCAGAGCCCGAAGTATCTGAAGGAGGTAACATTCTCTAATATAGAACCCTCAATGGAATGGAGTGATGGGATGGTTGCAAGTCTGGCAAGCCTTTGCCTGGTGCCAAAGGGAATGCCAATATGCTGCTGGTAAACAGCAATTCCTGGTGCTGCTATAGACCTACAGTGTGTTAGCAAACTGTCTTAGTCTTAAACAATAACAGCCAATGTATGAACTGCCCTGATTCATATTATCAGTGCAGTGGATTCAAAGGTGTCAAGCCATAAAATTCCTTGGGGGGGTTAAAAAGGGTTGGAATCAGATGTAAATGCATGCTTCACCTGCGTCTGCACCATCTGCTTGCATCCCGGCAGCTCTGCTGCTATTTTATGAAGTTATATCCATTTATGACACAAAGTCACAATCTGTGGTAGAAAATGGATGTAATAGAGAGCTGCATCCAATTTTTATGCATTTGAGTCTGTTTTTTGGATGCAAACTTTGGACACCAGCAGGCCATCTAACAGATGGTCTAGCAGGTTTGGATACATTTTCCTTTTGATGACAGTGTCACACACAATTGTATGGATCCTTTTGAAGTGTTCTTAAAGAAGCCAAAAACAAAATTATATCTAGAATTTCATAACTTAATCAGATTATTTTTCTTTTCATACCCAGTAATGCTGCATTTTAAAATTAGAGAATTAGGAAGTTAAAATTAGAAAATTGGGAAATTTCCATAATTCACTTTAATAGAGTTTCTGTATTGCTGGAGTAATTGTACATGTAAATGCAAAAACTACATGTGTAGCAAATTATTGAGACCAGGTACTGATGATCAGTAGCCATGATGCTTCAAAATAAAGACCTCTTCATCAGGAGGAGGAGGAGGAGGAGGACAGGGTCTGGAACAGTTGGGTACCCAGTGGTAACAACCCCAAATCATTTCACTATAAGGGAAGAAACAGTCTAGTTGGACTGCATTGGACTGCACTGGCAAACTAACAGCAGTCAATGCACCAGAGGGGATGGCTTCATCCAACAAGGGCATGCCAGGAGGAATTGGAAATATGGCATGAGAAACTGGTTTACACAGGGAGACCCCTGGACCAGCAGGAGGGCCAGGAGAAGCCAATGATAATAATCTGACACTACAATAGAAACATAAAAGATGATGGCAGATAAGGACTGCAAGGCCCATCCAGTCTGCCTATTTCTTTTTCTACCTTATGAATGTGCCATTGGCCTTTGTTCTGTCAATGGTATATCTATTCATACTCATCTGTATTGCTCCCTTATGCCTATCCCATGCCTGTTTGAAGCCCTGCACTGTATTCATATCTACCACTTCCTGAGGTAGGCCGTTCCATGCATCCACAACCCTTTCTGTGAAAAAGAACTTCCTCACATTACCCTTAATCGGCCTCCCTCTAATCTCATGTTCTGTCCTCTTGTCCTCCTATTTTTCTTATATTGAAACATGTTAGACTCTTTCACCTTGTTAATGCCCTTACGGTGTTTGAATGTTTTGATCATATCACCTCTCTCTCTCCTTTGCTCTAGGGTATACATTTTGAGATCCATTAATCTGTCCTCATATGTTTTCTGATGCAGTCCCTGCACAATTTTGGTTGCCTTTCTCTGGACTGCCTCAATTTGGTTAATGTCCTTGTGAAGGTGTGGCCTCCAGTACTGCACGCAGTACTCCAGATGGGGCCTAACCAGTGTCTTGTAAAGAGGGATTGTTACCTCCCTCTTCTGACTTGTGATATCCCTACTAATGCACCCCAACATCCCCCTAGCCTTACCTACTGTTTTAGTGGTCTGTTTGGATGATTTCAGGTCATCGGTGATGATGCCCAAGTCTCTTTCTTCCGTTGTGACTGCCAGCAACTCCCCTCTCAGCCTATAGGTGGCTTCAGGGTTTCTTTTCCCTATGTGCATGATCTTGCACTTCTTTACGTTAAACCCCAGTTGTCACTCTTCCGACCATTTTGCTAGTTTATCCAGATCTCTTCTCATTCTGCCCACCCCATCTGGATTATCTACTCTGTTGCAGATCTTGGTGTCATCTGCAAACAGACAAACCTTACCCTCCAGTCCATCTGCAATGTCACTGATAAAGATATCGAAGAGGACTGATCTCAGGACTGATCCCTGAGGCACCCCACTTGTGACTTGCATCTCTTCTGACTGTATACTGTTTACCACCCAGTTGACAAACTTCTGACTGACCCCGAGCCTACCCAGCTTATTAATCAATCTTCTATGTGGAACAGTATCGAAAGTTTTGCTGAAGTCAAGGTAGGTGACATCCACCACTCTGGTTACCCAGTCAAAGAAATCTATGAGATTAGTTTGACAGGACCTTCCTTTTGTAAACTCATGCTGTCTTGGATCCTGTGCTCCTATGGATTCCAGGTGTTTCACTGTCCTTTCCTTAAGGAGTGCCTCCATAATCTTGCCCACTACTGAGATAAGACTGACTGGTCTGTAGTTCCCTGCCTCCTCCCTGCTACCACTCTTGTGGAGCGGGACCACATGAGCCCTTCTCCAGTCTTCTGGGACCTCTCCTGTGCTCAGAGACTCACTAAACAGTTCTGATAATGGCTATGCTAGTTCTACCCTTAGCTCCTTTAGTACCCTGGGATGTATGCCATCAGGTCCCATTGCCTTGTCCACCCTGAGCTTATAGAGCTCTTGTAGGACCCTTTCTTTTGTGAAGTGACTAGTGCACACCTCCCTCCCCCCTGTGTCCATGGTGCTGAGCTGTGGGCCCTGCCCTACCTTCCCTTCAGTAAACACTGAGCAGCAGTATCTATTTAGGATAGATTCTTTTACATGGTCCTCCTCCTCGCATGCCCCCTTATCTCCTTTGATCTTAGTAATACCCCCTCTGGACTTTCTCCTTTCACTAATGTATCTATAGAAAGTCTTGTCACCTTCTTTTACTGTTTGTGCTAGTGTTTCCTCGGTTTGGGCCTTTGCCTGCCTTACTGCCTTCCCTGCTTCCCTTAGGGAAGTTTGGTATGCCTCCCTATTTTCATCCTGCTGTTTTCCCTTATATTTCCTGAAGTCCAGCCTTTTGGCTCTGACCTTTTCTGCTACTGTTTTTGAGAACTAAAGTGGTTTCCTTCTTCTTTTGCACTTCTTTTTCTCTCTAACCCAATGAGATGTTGCTTCAGGTATTGCATCCTTAATGCTTGCCCACTTTGCCTGTACCCCCTCACCTGTATTTCTTTTTGCCAGGGCTATCTTAACTTTGTTGGCCATCTTATCAAAGTCAGCTCCTCTAAAGTCTGATATTTTTGCCTTGGCATGGGATGATTTAGTTCTAGTGGCCAAATTAAACCATCCCATGTGATGGTCACTGGCCCCCAAGTGACCTTCTACCTGGAGATCTGTGATCCTTTCACTGTTCGTCAGTACTAAATCTAGGATAGCCCTGTCTTTTGTGGGTTATTGTACCAGTTGTTTGAGGCCCTCCCTCTGCAGAGAATCCACCATGTGTCTAGTTCTGGCAGATGTTCCTACTGGTATTGATCAATCTTCATCTGGCATGTTGAAGTCTCCCATTATCAGAACCTCCCCTTTAGCTGTCATGTTTTGTATATCTTCTAACAGTAATGTGTCTATGTCCTCCCCTTGGTCTGGAGGCCTGTAGACAACCCCAGTTTGTATGACTGTCCCATTTCCTGTTTCCAGGGTGACCCACAGTTCTTCTGGCTCCTTATGTTTATTCTGAATTTCTGTAGCTATTATATTTTCATTGGCATAAAAGGCCACTCCACACCCCCCCCTCCTTTTTGCACCTCGGTCTCTTCTGAACAGTACATAGCCAGGTACTGAAGTTTCCCAAGTGTGGTTACTGGTAAACCATGTCTCGTTAATGGCTACTATGTCCAGTTTAGCCTCTGTCATTATTGCTTGCAGATCTGGGATCTTGTTTCCCAGACAGTGAGCATTTGTGTACATGATTTTCCATTGCCCAGATTTTGGTGTGTTAGTTGTTGGGCGAGGTCTGGCATTTCCCCTGTGCATCGTATGGGGAGCCGGACCTTTTTCCTTACCTGGTGATGCAAATGAACTACAAACATGCTGAACTCCTGTTTGAATTGTCAAAGAAATCCTTAGCTCCACTCACGCGTGCCACTAGTGAGTCAGTCATGAAAAAAATGCATAACTTCCTGATGACGCACGATTATTGCAAAACCGGTAGAGAAGGTTTCTGCACTGCAGGGTAGCTTTGTATTCATTGCTGAAGTATATGTGATTAAAAGTTATCACTGTTTGTTACTTGCAGTGCCTGGTTATGCATTTTTTTTCATGGACTCTTGTTTGGCCACTAGCTGAGGGGGGAAGGGTGTTCTTCCCAATCGACCTATGGGGTGCTGCACCCCTCTCCCTATTTGCTAGTTTAAATATTCTGCAAAGACATCAGACTTCTGCCCCAATGCACTGACTCCCTCCTTAGTCACATGCAGTCCATCAAATTTAAAGAACTTTCGCTCTCAAAACTGTTGCCAGTTCCCTACAAATTTGTGTCCTTTTTCTAGGCACCAGCCCTTGAGCCACATGTTTAGTTCCCCTATCTCCCCTTCTCTGACCTTCCATCCATCTGCCCGCCTCTCCCAGACTGGCAGGATCTCAGAGAAGGAGATGCTGGATGAAATGGATGATAGTTTGTCACCTAGCCTGGTCAGGTGTTCTTTGGTCTCCACTACTGACCAATTGGCGAGATCGTTAGTCCCTACGTGTACCAGGATGTCAATGTTTTCTCCTGCTTCCCGAACAATTTTAGCAATGTGGTCAGTGTCTCTCCATGCTGATGTACCTGGGAGACATCTGACCATTAACCCTGGCTGGAGATACGTATCCACTCCCTGAATCATGGAATTTCTTATGATCAGAAGGTTTTTGGATTTCCTTTTTGCTTTTTTTGTTTTGGCTCCTGTTTTGGGTGAGTTTTGTTGTGCTAGCTCCTGTGCTGCAGGGTCCTGCTCTGCAGTGTCCTCTGCCCCTTTGTTTGATTTTGGAGATAGAGGCAGATACCTGTTTGTAGTTTTTATATGGTTTGTGGAGGTGATATGTTGAAGAACACCGAGTGATGGGGCACCCGATTTGCCCCTCCTAACCCCTGCCAACCTCCTGGACTAACTACCCTCTGCAGTCAAGATGCTTCTGTTGGATGTTGGGGAAATGACAGCCAGTTCTTATAATATATTTCCTGTTGAATATGCAATTTGAGGCACACAATCTCTGCCAATGCTGCCTGGAGCTGAGTCCTTAGATCTCCAGTGGCCCAGCATGTAAAAAAGACCCTGCTAGGGCTCTCCCCCCTGTGGTTGCCACCTCCCTGCAGCATTCCTCCCCCTCAGTCTCCACCCACAGCACTGTCAAAACCTCTTTTATTGTCCCCAGGGTAAGGACCTCTATGGCCCAGAGATCCTTTTGCTATCGGGCTCCCTCCTGGTTCAGTTCCCTCCCAGTCAACATAGCTGACTCCACTAAGCTTGGTCCTTTCAAGGTCTCCCTCAGAAGCCATCTGACTAGCACTCACTGCTGCAACTGCACATAATCCACCACCTGCCCCTTACCCTCACCCCTAGGCTGGGTCTGCCCTGTCTACTTGTGCTGTATATACCTGGGGTCTCAGGCAACATCTGCTGACTATTGTAATAAAATATCTCTGGTTGCTACCTGACGTGGTACTTGTGTACCTATATTATGACTACTGTGGTCTACCTATAACCAAGCGTGTACCACCAGTGAATGCCTGTAACACTGGTTGCTTTTTTAATCTAACCGTTATGTACTGTACTGTTTTGTTTGCTGTGATGTATTGCTCTCTTGATGAGGTGCCTTTGTAAATGAGTCTTTGACTCAAAGGTCTGTAAACCGATGATCTAATAAATAAATAAATGTAGGACAGTGTCCTAAATCCTGTAAAACAGCTCTTCTGAAAAGTGTTCCACAGTGCCTGCAGTTAATGATATCCATTCCAGATAAGTTGTTGGGTTTATAACCTGGTCAGAGTAATTAGAAGGAAGAAAATGAAAGCAAAAGTTTGATTTTGTTTGTTTCATTTTGTATAACTTGTTATAAAAAAGTTAAATTACAAGTACTCCTGTAAATGAGATCACTGTGTGGATACCCCTCTGATCCACCCCTTCCTGCTTTGCTACAGGAAATTTCACAACTGTGCTACCCTATAAAAGTAGTGTAGTGTGGGATGGTTGGGGATGGGGGTGGGTGGCAGGGCCCTTCCCCTGCTGAAAAAAGAAGAACCAAAGACGAAAGAAACAAGGAGGTAAGAACAGAAACAGTCAGCCAGCAACAAATGCAGTAGCTCTGAAAGCTTATCCCAATGACAGATAAAACTGTAAAACCTGTAAAGCACCACCTGTAATAATTTCACAGAAGATATACCCTGTAAGAAACACTTTGCTACAGAGAAAAATAAAGCAGTAACAGAAGACATACCTTGCAAAAGACAATTTGAATCAGAAGATTACAGCAGTAATCTGTAAGAACACACCTGTAGGCACACCCTGTAATAATGCAGCAGAAGGTATACCCAGCAACAACAATTTGAATCAGAGAAAAATAAAGCAATAAAATGTTAGCAACAAACAGTAACAATCCCTGTGAGTACAAAATAAAAATAACAACACACAGTAAATCTGCCTAGCCAAAAGAAGCTTTAATCCTTTTCCTTGCTCTGGTAAGGTTTTTTGCTCTGTCCTTTCAAGCAACCTAGAAGAAAAGAGCTCATGTGAAGGTAGGTGCCTTGGCCAGCAAACCTAGTCCAGAAATGGGACACACGGTATGAGATGGTTGGTCGGGGATAATGAAGGCAGTAAGGCTTTAGCCCATGGCTTCAATGCATGGTACAGTAGCGTGCAACTGGCCATGTGCCATACACTGAAATCAGTGAATGTCACACGTCAGGGGTTACAGAAACCTTGTTTCCACATGCCAAAATCTGGCAAAACTCATCTGCATTCTGACTTAGTCAGAGGCGGAACTTGCCCCTCAGATGTCTGAACCTGACTTTTGATTTTAGGTGGAATTTGTGGTTGTACAATAGGGTGGCTGCCCTCTTCCCCTAATTTGTGCTTCCACATGTTGCGACTGAAAACTGAGCCAATAATATTTCCATGAATTTCCACAAACTTTTGAGGAAATTTCTGCCTCTAATTAGTATCAGAAAAATCCATGAATTACATATTTAATGCGAAAGTGAAGACATTGTTCCACATTTCACCTTCCCTGGCATTTTCATAGATTCACAAACTGTGGAAATGTTTAAAATATCTTTTCTACTTTTCAGAAACTTAATGAAGACTTATGATGACATCAAGGCTATGGAAGCAGCCTAATTCAGAAGCTGTCTGTGATCCTATTGTATCAAATGGCAACCAGTGTTTTAAACAGGCTAATAACTGCAGACTTGGTGATACAACTCAGAGCATTATGACTAACAGACAATGGCTAAAAGATTTGAAGCCTACTACTGCAACAAAGCTTGCTTTACTTCAGTCGGAGGAACAAGGCTGCAGCAGAAGCCACTCATCCTCCAGAACACCCTCTCCAGTGATATCTGACAGTGAATATGAGGAGGGCAAGGAATCATACACAATAACATCCCACAAACTGTACAGAGAACTCAAAAACATAGGGGAAACTCTGTGCTGCATAGAAACTGCAGATTTAGATGATCTTTGGGATGTCCACATGGTGGGGAAGCGAATGGCTGTGCTGGAATCTTTCTTCACAGAGTACGAAGCAACAACATGCATCCACACACATGCCCTACTCCAATTACACAAAAGGGAGGTCAATCTTGAAAATAAATTAAAGGACCTTGAGAACTGCAATTTTAGGAATAACCTATATATCCATGGAGTCCCCCCAAAAAACAGAGTCTAGGGACATGCTCAAATTTATGGACAGTTTTTTAAAAGAAATACTAAACCAGGGCCCAGACACCAACCGTGGCATCATTCATGCACACAGGGTACTTTCAGCTCCACCAAAAGACCTGCTGGCCTGACCTCGTTCCATAATTCTTGTCTTCGTAGACTATAGAGGCAAATCAGAAGTTTTACACAAAACATGGGTGCAGAAGAAGGTAGTGTTCAGGGACAAAAGACTTTATTTGGAACATGACTACACCCCTGCTACCTTACAAAATGCCATAAGGTCTTGCTCACCTCCAAAGAATTGAAGAACATGGGCATCAGAAACCACCTTTAATCTCCAGCCAAGCTCAGGGTGTCCAGCGAGTCTAGCTCTCCCCTCTATGACTTCCTGGATGAAGCTGAGTCATACCTGCAACAAAAAGGGATCCTCCTGGATGAAGTACTGAAACCACTGATAACGGCGGACCTGAAATGAAGACAATGGCTACAGAAAAAATCAAAATGAGTGACAGCACCAGATTCTCCCTCAGGATCCATGTGGCAAGCTCTAGTAGGATGGAAAAGAAGAGATGAAGTGGAGGCAGGACTAAGTCACTTTCCATCAACAAAATGACCAACAGGATACTCAAATGATCCAATGACTGCAGTTACATCCACTCCTGCTGTATCTTCCTCCACTCTGGGCTCAGGCACAACTGCTTAAATGGGACTGTTGACTCCAGGACCTAGGCTGGTACTGATTGGTGTGATAAACAGCCCTATCAAATTCTGTGTGTAAAATGGCCAATGGCAGAGTAGCCTTTGGTCCTTAATTGGTAAAGATGCCTAAAAGGTAAGGCTCCTGTCTCTTGGGGGACTCCTATATCAGGATTAATTTGATCATTCAGATGTTGAGGCGGGACTTTCGGTTGTGGGGCTCGGAATTCTTCCCAACTGCATTTTCTTTGGCCTGACCCAACTTTTCAATTTATAAGGGAGCTAAGAGAAAGGTAACTGGCCTGGGGCATTGCTGGCAGTAAATAGGCATGGAAAATGTAGCTCTGTTTAAGTGTATTAGGTGCATTAGTGCAGCAGGGAATGGCTCCATCTGGGCCATGGAGCATGAACACCTGATGCGGTGGGGGGGGACTGAAATGTGACTCATGCTGACTCCTCACTTAATTATTAACAACTGCATAGTAGCTGGACTGTGAGGCTGCATTGGTCTCATGGGTTGGGGAAGGTAGCCATGGCTGGAACAGGAAGATAACCTTCCTAAAATGTGACCATACACCTGTCCTAACATGCGCACACACACACACACACACACACACACAACCCGCCTTCCTCCATTCACAAAGCTCATGGGGGCTGCTGTGATCTTATCAGATGACACAAGACTAATGGTTGGGGGGGAGCATCTGTCACTGACTAGCTCGTAGCATAAACTGAAAAGGGGGGGTCACCAGAGATCCAGGAGATGATATTTCAAGGGGGAGGGACAGAGTACTGCCCTCCTTTTCTTAACTGATCAAATCTTTATTTGTGGATTGCACAGGGGATCCCTTACAGAAATATAGGTATGCTATGTACATGCAGAATGCATGCCACTTGCTTAATTATGCAATGTTTGCATGTGGTTCGCATACACAAAGTGAACCTAAGGGAACCAGGTCTAAAAATCAAGTCAGGTTCGCATGCTGCAAGCTTGACATGTGCGCAGCAGGTTAGCTGGTGTGAACATCTTCTAAAAATTACATCAGGTTCGCGTGTTGCACGCTTCACATGAGTGCAGCAGTTAAGCTGGTGTGAACATCATTTAAACATCACATCAGGTTCACATGCTACATGCTTGCCATGTGTGCAATAGCTAAGCTGGTACAAATCTCATCTAAAAAACACATCAGTTTCTATTTCTTATACTACTGCTAGCAATTAGAGTCATTAAAATAAATTTTTATTTGAATTCCGATAAAAATTAAGTAAACTCATTAATTCTGATCCTTTTGCACGCTGTTTAATGGCTTTTGATTTTTGTCATTAAATCGCCATTAATTTGTAAAGTATTGTTTGCTTACTGCATTAAATGCCTAGGATATAGCCAGTCAACATCCCCTATTCCAGATGTATGAAGAGGGGCCTCTGTGTTGTGAAGCCTATCCTTTTTGTTTTGGACCATGCAAATCCCTTATGTATATTTAGTGTTACAAATGTGTTTCTCCAAGACTGTTTTATCTCACTTACTTTCCCTTTGTCATTCTATTTTGAGCATATACACTATGGCCATGCTCAACACTTGTTGTGCTGCATAGGATCTTGGAAGCATGCACCATACCTCACATTTTGTCACTGAAATGAGGGACATGGACACTCAAAATGAGGGACACTAACCCACATGATGATCTGGACACATCATGACACATGGAGATACAGTCCTTCAGAACACATTGGAAACCATTACATTAGCACCTGAGAATAAATTTCTACCATTAAGTAGCAGTGCCATTTAGGTAGGGCAGAGCCAGTCTCCCCCGATATTTGTGCCTAGGTTGTTCTTATGGTGTGGCAATAATGGCATTAAATTTGGATTTAATCTTTTGCACAGTAAGTGCCCACCTGTCCTGTGTGTGCTCATGCTGCAGGTACTCTCCAGACTTGACTGTGTCTGTATTGTGCTGTCCACTCTCTCCACCTATTAGCGGTGGCACAATCACATGTGATGTGGATGAGCACCAGCCAAGAAAGAGCACATGAGTCTTGCAAATGTGACACTGTCTTTCCCACCACAGAGTAGACATACTGCACAGTACAGCTTGAAAGAGTCAGTGAGCACTGAACTCTCAATAGCAGTGTTGTGGCAGCATATCTTTTTTGGTCTACTCTTATTTATTTATTGAGTCTTGGATTACAACACCTTTGAGCAATACAACTCATTTACAAAGGTTCCATGTTAGTAGTACAAAAACAAAATAAGGTAAATAATAGATAAGTAAATAGCAGATATCAAGAATATACTTAAAAAAATTAATACATCAAAAGCAATCAAAATAGCACTGAATGTTGCTCAATATAACAGTAGAGTGGGCTAGAAGAGAGGGCAGCCTGGGAGGCCTTGTCAAAATCTAGGAAAGAAAGTAATGGGGTGTAAGGTGGGGGATGGGAGAAACAAGAGGGAGAAGGAGATGAGTTGCACAGGAGGTGGAGAGGGAAGGAGCGGAGTTGCAAAGAAGGTAATGGGGATAGAGCCATGAGAGGATGGGGAGGTGGAAGGAGGGAAATAGGATGTGTACAGAGAGAAGGAGGAGTGCTGGTGAAGTGAGCGGGAGGAAGACAAATTAATAGTATAAGGAGAAGAGGTGGTGTTTAGTCAGGAGAGGGGGCAGCCTAGCAGGTCTTGTCAAAAACCCAAGAGAGAGACAGTAATATGGGTGGGAGAGAGATAAGAGAGAGAAACGTAGGGAGAAGGAGGGGAAGAAGTTGCAAAAGAGGTGGCATGAGATAAGAGAATGTGTGAAGGGTGGAAGAGGGAAGGTGAGGAGGAGCAAGGGAAGAACTTGAAGATGCGTCAGCAGAGAAGAAGCAGGGGTGAGGGATGGAGGGGAAAAGGCTCTAGGATAGGATTGAAATGAAGTGCCAAGAGTTAAAAGTGCTGAAAGGTATAAGTACGATGATAACATAAGCAGAAGGCTGCTAAGGGTGGCAGTCACATATACTGTTTGCTAATAGATGTTGTCGGAGTTTGTGTTTGAAAGGGCAGATCAGTTCCAATTTAACATTTAAATCATACTTGCAGCACATATATCACTTGAGTAGTTTTATGTGTGCAGCATGAAAACATTTCATATAATTATTTCTGAAAGGGATAGCTTATGATACCTCCTCTTGCTTGAGACTTACATGGTGAGATGCAAGTGAGTGAGAAGACCATTTGAGTCCTCCAAACCTCCCACTAATGTCAGAATTCTCCAAGAGATCACTAGAGATAAGGTAATGGTGGCCTTTATCCAAGAGTCACACCTAGCACAGTGGAGCACCTTAAGCTATGGAGATCTTGGTTAGAAGCATACTCCTTCACATGCAATGAACATTTTGCACAGGTGGAGGGTAGTAACTCTGATTAGAAATGATGCTCCAGAGGAGGGGAGAGGAGGAGAGGAGAGGAGAGGAGAGAAGAGGAGAGGAGAGGAATTGTGGTAACACTGATAAACACAAATGCATCTTTTGGGACTGCCCAGTCATAGCAAGATATGAGTCTCACGTCCACCATCTGGCTGAGCCATTCAGCAGGCCCTGGGAATGAAATATCCATTTACTCTACTGATTTATTGTTAGGACTCCCTGAAGTGGACACACTGCCAGTCAAGTAGAGGAAACTGTTATGCGTAATGCTAATCATGGAATATAAAGCTATCACAGCAAAATGGCTAACAGATGCATCCCCACAATTCACTATTTGGAAGGACAAAATACAGGAAGTTTACAGTATGGAGCACATAGTGGCAAAAGTCAACTTGCAACTCAGTTCTTTCTTGGACATTTGGCACCCTTGGGACATACACTGGCCACAAGAACTGGAAGTGACACAATAGTTGTTTAACATGAATGTTTTTTTATTTCTCTGCATCCCATGCCAGAGGTCACTGTGGTATGGCCTGTCTAGGGTACCTTGCTTTCTAGACACAGCCCTGTTTGTTTGGGAATATTGCTTCAGGTTGGGGCCAGGAGGGAATGTAAGCCTAGACATCTTCCCATAGCCTGACACCTCTTCACAACCTGCTGAAAAAGAGACAGTAGAAGACTTTAAAGACTTTTCCACCCACAGCATTGTTGTGCTAACAGACAGCATGGTTCAGCTCCTATGCATTTGCACAAATTTTCCCTCTTGCTTGAGACTTACATGGTGAGATGCAAGTCAGTGGGAAGACCATTTGAGTCCTCCAAACCCCCCACTAACACCTTACTAGTGAGAAGCATTCCATCTTAAGGAGGCATACCCTGAAGCACAACCATTGTTGCATACTATAGTAGTGGGACTCCTATATCAGGATTAATTTGATCATTCAGATGTTGAGGTGGGACTTTCGGTTGTGGGGCTCGGAACTCTTCCCAACAGCATTTTCTTTGGCCTGACCCAACTTTTCAATTTATAAGGGAGCTAAGAGAAAGGTAACTGGCCTGGGGCATTGCTGGCAGTAAATGGGCATGGAAAATGTAGCTCTGTTTAAGTGTATTAGGTGTATTAGTGCAGCAGGGAATGGCTCCTATACAATTGGTTTTGTTTTGTTTTTTTTCCTAATTCTGTATTGAATGTGGTTCATTAGCAATCTTATAATGTGCCACCTATTATGGCTACAGTTCTTTGCATTGTTTTGTTTAGCTGTTGGATATGCTGTGAGAAAACAACTGAGTGTTCTGCAGAGTGGAGAGAGAGAGAGAGAATGGTGTGTGTGTGTGGGGGAGAGTAGGGGATGGCACTCAGGACCTTGACATGGGTGAAATGTACATGGTGTAAGCTAAATGTACTTTTAGGTAATACAAATGGGGTACATGAAGATTTATTTCTAAAAAAATAAAGGGCTGAACAACCCAATCAAGAGGGCCAGAATTCTCCAAAAGATAGCTAGAGATAAGGTAATGGTGGCCTTTATCCAAAAGTCACACCTAGCACAGTGGAGCACCTTAAGCTATGGAGATCTTGGGTAGAAGCATACTCCTTCACATGCGATGAACATTTTGCACAGGTGGAGGGTAGTAACTCTGATTAGCAATGATGCTGCAGGGGAAGGGAGGAGGGAAAAGGAGTGGAGGGGAGGAGAGGAGAGGGGAGGAGAGGAGAGGAGAGGAGAGGAATTGTGGTAACATTGATAAACACAACTGCATCTTCTGGGACTGCCCAGTCATATCTAGATATGAGTCTCCAGGTCCACCATCTGGCTGAGCCATTCAGCAGGCTCTGGGAATGAAATATCCATTTACTCTACTGATTTATTGTTAGGACTCCCTGAAGTGGGCACACTGCCAGTCAAGTAGACAAAATTGTTATACATAATGCCAATCATGGCATGTAAAGCTATCACAGTAAAATGGCTAACAGATGCGTCCCCACAATTCACTGTTTGGAAGGACAAAATACAGAAAGTTTGCAGCATGGAGCATATAATGGCAAAAGTCAACCTGCGACTCAGTTCTTCATTAGACATTTGTACCCTTGGGACACAATTGGACACAAGAACTGGAAATGATACAATTGTTGTTTAACATGAATGTTTTTTTATTTTCCCTGCATCCCATGCCAGAGGTTATTGTGGTAAGGCCTGTCTAGGATACCTTGCTTTCTAGACACAGCCCTGTTTGTTTGAGAATATTGCTTCAGGTGGGGGTCAGGAGGGAATTGTAAGCCTAGACATCTTCCCATAGCCTGACACCTCTTCACTACCTGCTGAAAAAGAGACACTAGAAGACTTTTCCACTCACAGCATTGTTGTGCTAACAGACATTATGGTTCAGCTCCTATGCATTTGCACACCTTTTCCTTCCTGTTGGGAGGTTATTTGCTGTAATTCAAAATGGTCTACCAAGTATATGATTTACCTGTAATGGCATATTCTTTTTACTTTGAATAAAGCTGAGTTTTAAAAATAATCTTTTTTAAAGTGAAGTACAGAAACGTAACATACTTTTAATATTAAAGTACAATAGTACTGACGATATAAAAAAAATTCTGGTTTCAATTCAGAGCTCAGATGCTAGGTAAAGTTGTTTTTCATTGCTTTGTTTAATAAAATTAACAATTTAATTGCTAAACATCCTAGAATCTATTACCCCAACAAAGTGATATGTGGAATAAATTACTTCACTTTCACATATAGGGCCAGATATTCAAAACTTAGCCCCGGGGCAAAATTAGCACTGCACAGTGTACTAAAACTAGCATGGAACCATTTGGATGCCATATTTAAAGGAATAGTCCTAGGGCTAAAGCAGCTGAATATAGCGGGCAAATGAAACCGTGCAAACAGGGCTGGGAGTATAGTGCAATAATAGCCCAGCAATAAGACAGCTCTGAATATAGCATCCGGGAAGTGCAAACCACAACAGTAGCCCAGTGCACACAGACATGGAGGAAGGTAAAGGTGAACTATGTGGCCAATGTGTGTGTGCTAGCAAAGAAGTGGACGCAGTAAAGCTGCAAACAACAGTGCAGGCCAAATACTGCAGAACTGTGTTATGGTTCAGACAGGTTTGCATGGCGCAAATACATTTGCGCAGGGCTAACACATTTTGTCTGGTGCTAGGACATTTGCCCGGGGCAAAAATTTACTATATTCAAAAGTGACATGCAAATGACCCTGCTTAGCCAGTCTGTGGGCAAACATCCATATTAGCATCTCATTATGGTCTTATTTGCATGTAGATTGCCCAGCACTATTGCAGGGTCCCAGAGCTCCTCCTCTAGGTCAGTCTGGAAGTACTGGGGCAGGCTAGGTCTGCTCACAACTGCATCTGTAGGGCAGCCTGGAAGAGCATGGTGGTAGCTGCAGGCTACGTTTGTACACAGCTGCATTGACTATTGTGCCCCAGGGGACTACACAGCACAGGCACAGGTTGTGGTGCTGCATGCAATAGTCAAACTGTAATTTCTGCTACAGTGCATAGCAGATGCTACAGTAACAAGGTAGCTGGTAATGTGAAGGACACTGCAATGTCTATGGTGTGTAGGGCAGCAATGACTGCTGCTCTCCATACAGTGACAGGCCCATCTGGCAAGTATGTTGTGACAGTGGATATTACTGTTATGCTGTTGTGTGACCCACAGACACTGCACCACTGGCATGGGATACTCACAGTGGCATACACATGGCTGGCTGTGTGTGCTATGGTGTCTGTACAAATGTGCGGTATGTGGCCCGGGAGGGGCACATAGCATCAGATAGGCACACTGGTGTCAGGGTATTCTCTACACTGGACCATTTGCACTACAAGGAAGGTCCCAGTCATGTGGCAGCACCCATTATGTGGTGCAACTTGAACACATGTACACCCTCCCCTCAACACCCTCTATGCCCCCAGTGCTGCATGTGTGTGCTGGATTGTGTTGGCATACCCCAATGGGGGGACTGGAGGTGTGTGCTTTATGGACACACTGCCATGGTGTCCACTGGGAGCTGGAGCACTCAATAATGCCAGGCATGGTTGGGACCAGTGTTAAATGATGGCAACATAGAAGGTGCCATCCGTGTGCAGCATGTTTCTTCCATGTCTGGTTTCTTTCTATGTTTAATATTTACTGGTTGGGGTCAATAAACCACCACTAGCAGATCCCTTGAAAACTCCATAATTCACACTTGTGAATTATGGAGTTCCATAAACCACGGTTCTATGTCGCGCAAAGTCACACAAAGCTGCACAAAGTCACTCAAACTCACTTTTGCCCAGCACTAACCACCAGTAAATATTAAAAGTAAAACATGGGGAAGTCTAGGAACTTGGATTTTATGCACACTCTCAGTGTGTGATGCCCAGAGATACACCTCTCGGGCTTTGCCCTCGGGGTTTATGGGGCATCACACACTGAGGGTGTGCATAAAATCCATGTTACTCACACTTCCCCATGCATTATTCTATATTTTATCACCTTGTTGTCTGGGTAAACTCACTGGGCCAAGGCACATTGTCCATAACCACCCAGAGCCACTACATGTGCGGCTGAGATGATACAGAGTACACTAAATACATACCATTAACAACAGCGCACAATTCGCAATGTATAACATAATGTCACACTGCAAACCATTTCTACTGCAGGTGCTGTTTAATCTCAGTTCTATCAAGGACGGGATGCTTGGCTTCTAAAGCAATATTACTGCATTGTATTCCACAGTTTGGCTGCCTGTGCATATGGTGTGGCCCAGGGTGGCCAAACGCCCACACTGCCTCCTCTTTGGCTGCATAGAGCCTTGCTCCCTGTTGCTGCTGTGTCCATGCTCCCATCCTTGGCTTGCCCAGAGTTAAGACTACCTTTTCCTGGGAGGTAATTTGCACCGTGCAAAGTGTTGCAAAAGTCACACAAACACACTTTGCGTGACACCAATGCACTGAATATAGCATAGAGCCTGTATTCATGTACACACCCTCTCTCTTTGCACATTGCTTACATTATACCTTTGCTCAGTGCTAATGCAGTTTGCCCATGCTGTTTGGCCTTTTGAATATAGAGGACCCGCACAAACCTGGTGCAAACCTAGTGCAAACCGTTTGCACCCAGTGCATAGTTTTGAATATCTGGCCCATAATATGTGAAGCAACATTTCCAGAAATTATTGCAAAACAAATCTTACATCATTTTATATTGTCAATATACTTTAGGATTTTGCATCTGGAAAATGTTGCGTACAATTGAGTTTGGCACAATACTGAGCCTACACCTCACCCCCATTCCCTGGGGCAAAAGTGGTTCACTACTATGCCAATGCTTTGTTTTATACAGCATTCCATCAGAGGCAAAATCCTTGAGTTAACAGACCATCTAACTTACGCAAGATTTTTACAAGGATTCTCAGAATATTTTGAGAAAATTTCTCCAACTCGAATTAGAAGCAGAAAACACAATCTATAGCTCGCATATTTATTGTGAAAGTATAAATATTTCCTTATTTTCACATTATACTTTTTTGGTGTTTTTTACCATGTTAAAAGTTGTGTGTTTCAATGATGTTTTTCACAATACAGAAACTCTGAAAGTACTGTAAGGTGCAGAAATTTCATACAGCACCCAAGTTACCAAGGTATGCACTTATACATTTTTTAACTTCAAGTAAGTTCTCGGATGCTATATATTTTTGTTGCCTTGTTAAATAAAATTAGCAATTTAAGGTTGCAATGCCTTTGAATCCATTGATGTAAGTGGATGAGGAACATTTCATACCATGGTCATAATTTGTTAACACTTGCAGTACTGTTTGCTGGCTCAGTAAAGGTCTATGGCAGAAACATGTATTGATTTTTTTTAAAACACATATCTTCACAATGAAAAGGGCTAGGAACTTATTTTTTTTTTACTAGCAGCTTGTGCTGTGGGCCCACTTGTAGACCTGGTTCCAGAACATTGTCTTTTTTTCCCTCTTAATCTCATCATAGTGTATAGTAGCAGCAGTGCAGCAAATAATGATTATAATAGGGCTGACAGAACTTTGCTACACTAATGACATAATATTGGCAGCCATTTTAAGATTCTTCATGTGGGACTTTGGAATGGGATGGATTTTTTTAATTTTTTAATTTCAAAACTGCATTAATCTTCATTTTCCACATTAGTGTAAACAAAAGCCTTTACTTTACAAGATTATGAAGCCATTTTTCTTAAAGAAAAAATAGGTTGTTTATAGATATAATTTGATAACCTCTGTGTGCAATAATGCTTACTAATATTTAACTAGGGGAAGCAGGGAGCTATTTCTTGTTAGTTATACTGGACTGTTTACTTCTTCAGCATGTCCAGCTCCAAACAAGATACAGAGCTTAGTTTGCTGCATGAAGGATCATATTAAACATTGGCCTCATTTTTTTTAAAACAAGAGGTGTTGCCACTGGGTAATTTAGAAATTGTGGTCTACTGTGCTACCAAGTACCCTCACTTTGACCACTGCTTTGATTATATCATGGCACCGTTGCAGCAGATCAAAGGTTAGCTTGCCTTTTGTACAAAACCTGATATGCTGAAGAATGAAACAGTCCTTGACAAACAAAAAAATCCCTTCCTGCTTTCTCTTGTGCATTTTCCACCTCTAAGTCAATATCAGGTATATTAAAATACCTTGTCAATAACCAAGGCTCCTAGCTCTCTGTGGCACTTTGTCCTGATTTCTGCGGCAGGGCTCCTAGGCTTCTGAGGCAGCATTTTCTTATTTCTACAGCATGATTTATTCATTTCTGTAGCAGAATGTAGTCCTGACATTTGCTAAAATATATTGTGATGTCACTGATGACATCACATGCTGAGCATAGAGGAGGGGTTTCAGTAGGGCACTATGGAAAAACTATACATTAGAATGAAAATTCACCCAAAACAATGAATTCTGCAGCACTATACATATTCTGCAACATTTTCTGCAGAAAATTCCACAACCACTGAATCACAGAATTCCAGGGACCTTGTCAATAACCAAAGTCCTGCCAGCTGTAAATTTGTGTGACTTCTATGCCTAACCCTTATCACTGATTTATTCTTAGTGGGTAATGACTCCTTGGAGAAACACAATTACAGCACATGAGCATTTTATCAGCTATGCCAAATTACAGGAAAAGTACAATACATACCATCCCAGAATGACAGAGGGCATCAACCCATTCTGCAGTCTATGGGCTCTGACTTCAGACAGGACCACAAACTGATCTTGTATTTATACAGTATTTCATGAGTAGGGCTATTGTTTCAGTTTCCCTTATCTTCACTTATCTTTACTCAAAACAAGTACCTTCTCAGTATAGTACATCAGCAGCTTTTGCCTGCCATGTGCAACTTCCTCATATCAAACAAGCTAACGTTGGATTTTTTACAGTACTAGAGAACAATACATTCTTGTCTCCTGCCAGTACTTTTCCACATTCAGCATGGTCAGAGAAATTCAAATCTCACTAAAATGAATCATAGCAGCATGTACATAAATGGCCACTCTGCAATTTTAAAAGGAACTCAGCACTAGTAAACTAATACCTTTAACAGTGGATTGCACTAATATCTAACCTATAGCAAGCAGCAAATACATTTCTATCATTAGTAACATACATATAGGTAATGCATGTATGACAGTGTATATACTGTATATATGATAGATCACAAGCATATATACGGCAGTTTACAAGTGTATATATTACAGATCCACATGTGTATGCTAACAGTCCCCCACTAGATACTCTTGGAAAGTGGTATCACAACAAAATAAGGATCTGTCATGTTATATAGCCTGCAACACATGAGCATATTTCAAGACCATAAGTTCACTATAATGTGTCTGGCCTTTACATTATTAGCTGCAACTAACTCATTGATCTTAACTTGCCTTTCACTAAACAAACCTTCAATGTCATACATATTGTACACAGAATACTTATCTTCAGTGGCCAAACCCTGAAGTCCCTGCAATACAGAGTTCAAAACAGATTTGACAGAATGGTGTTAAAAATAACTGAAGTGTATCCTGATGGTTTCCAGGTGTATTTGATTTCAGACCAACATGCCAGACACAAACAACCCCAAGACAGACCTTATCATTCCATCCAGGCTCTGTAGCCATTTGGAATGGAAGGCATCATCTTGCCTGGCAGTTTTTTGGCCTGCTACGGGATCTTGAGATTTTGCTTGATGAGAGACAATGATATCTAAAAGCAAAGAAATATAAAACAATAATACATCTGTTCACACATAAAGCCCATACTGGGAGGGCTGAAGCCTGAGGTTCAATGTGGGGTAATATCTCATCCTACATACTAAACGGAAAGCAACCTCTCCCAGCAGACCACATTTAGTGTGTTTTTTAACACTCTGGGTTGCTGCATGGTCTGTGTGGCTTTGCACTCCCTGCTGTCCTCTCCTGTATTGTTCTTTGCTGCCTTGCCCTAATTAATTTTTCTCCCCTGATCTTTTCTTTGTCCTGTGTCCTCTCTTGGCCAGCCACTGCCACAGCTGTCTGGTAGTTTCTTGTTTTGTGTGCCCTCTAATTCCCCTAGTTTCCTTCCCTGTTCTATTAGCTCCCTCCTGCTCTCTCTCCATTTTCCCATGTGCTCCATGCCTGCTGTCCTCTCCCCCATTACCATCAGTCATGTCTTGGTGTTCTTGTGACTTTCTTCCCCCTTCCTTGCCTGTTCCCCTTCCCCACTCCAGCCTCTCATTTGGCAGTTCTCTGTCATTCATCCCCCCACCTTTGTCATCCTCACTTCCTCTGCTCCTCCGTCTGCTTTGGCTCTTTTGCTTTTCTTTTGAGCTTCATCATTACTACATTTTGGAGTCACTGCTCTGTTCCTGAGCTAGTGCTTCCAGGTTGTGATGCACTTCGTTACAACTGGCTTAAAGCCATACTACCTTATTTTCACTCTACTTTTGCATTTCAACGCTTTGAGCCTTTCTTTATGCCCTATATCTGTTTCTTATACAGTCATTTTATATTTACGTGTCCTTTCCCTTTGCTAATTCTGTACCATCTCCTTTCCCTGTTCCTTGTTCCCCTTCCTGCTTACTCTTATATCTGCCCTGTTTCTTTCTCCATTTACTATCAAAGCAGCAGTCAGCTGTTCTTCACTTTCACAGTCATCACTAGCAGTTTTCTACAGTCTCAGTCCCTAACTCATACCTGTCATGAGTACAAGTAGGCTTGCCCTGTCTACCAGAGATAGGAGTCTGTTTTCTAAAACATTCAACAACTCTCCTATTTATGCTTAGTTCGCTTTTCACATAGTTCCTGCTCCACAAGATTCAGGTTCGCCATCACCAGCCAGAGGTGCGATTCTATGAACTCTCTAACCCAACAGAAAAGCACCTCACTGGAAGTGTACATTTCAGTCAGTATTCAGTGACCAGCCCTAGCAGCTTGGGGTTAGTTATCCTGCTCGCAGTGCATTACACAGTCGTGTATTGGCACCATGACATCTTCTATGCCTACCAATTCTCTTTCTTCAAACCCCAAAGAAGGTCTTAAAAAGTCTCCTCAGACTTTTTCTGATGCACCCCCAGCTCATAAACATGCTTTCAAATCAAACTACTCAACTAACAATTGGAATGTTTTCCTGGCTTGTGGCTGAACTGCAAAAAAATTGGTATTCAACACTCAGCTTCCACCCGCAAACAGGAGTTGTTTGATTTATTCATAGCTTCAAAGTCTCAACCCACTCGTGGTCCTGGTCATATCCAGCACATTTCTCAACCATATCTGGCTTCTTTGTCTGAAATTCAAGACTTCATGGCTCAGCTTGCCTCATCAGTTTCTGACCTGCAATCCTGTATGGTGACTGTCAAAGCTCACTTCCCATCTCAGCCTACTCCAGCCTTCAAACCATTAGTTCCTGCTGTACTTCCGTCTATCAGCTATGCTCCTGATATCCCTGCTCCTCTGAGTACTCTGTCTTGTTTAAGTACTCCATTCTCTTCATAGCCACTAACTCTCCAGAACACAGGTATTTTGTCTCTCTTGTCTTCTCCACTCATCTGTTCTATTCACCTTATTCCAGGTCACCACCACAGGGACATCATGGATGATATAGATTTTAACCTGACATCCCTGCTTATGTCTTCTCACAAGACTATTGAAACACAGAATTGTATCCTGTGGTGACATTTCTGTGATACTTCAGTCTAGAGATCCTGCAAATCTGGAGACCTAGGTTTGAACCCCACAACCCTCACTTGCATACTGTGTGACCCTGAGCAAGTCACTTAATATCCTTGTGCTCCCAGGTCATACCTGGAAACAAGCTTCAGTTTATTTATTTAATTTTGTTGACTCAGTAAGCCCACTGGGCCTAGAAGTTCCTTTTTCATGGATGACCAGGGGGGAGGGGGGAACAGATGGTGACCAGCTGAAATTGAACCAGATTACACTGTTGGTGGTATTTTTAGTGAATGGTGGAAATTTGGCCAGGACACTGGAGAAATTCCCTTGCTCTCCTGCAGGGGGAGTTTTGGTTAGTATGAGAGATGGCCAGTCGGGCCTAGGATTCGAGTGTGATGGATGTGACGGTGGCTGAGGTCCTGGTCTCTACCTTGGATGGTCTTGAGACTACTATGATGGATCAGGAGGTTTTATTCGACGCTACAGACTCCACGGAGGAGAATTTGCACACCAAGGATAATGATTCAAGCATCAAGGATTTAATTTCGGTTTCAATGGATTTTCCAGAAAGTCCCAGATTGGAGGAATTGGCTAGCAAACTGCATCTGGAAGAGGCCTTATTTTGGGAGTGCTGTCAGCAGTTACAGCAAGAGTTTTCAGAAGTAGAGAAGGCTGGTCCATCGCACTGCCCAGTTACCGAACCCCCATTGCTGGTCCCTGATGTTGGAAGTGCTAAATCACAGATTGCTACTTCTTTGGATGGGCAGTATTGCAACCTATTGTTTATCAAACAGATTCTCATTTTCAAGACTCTGCAACAGTGTTTACCTTTTCAAGTCATAGGCCTGTATAGGATACTGTAGTGGGTCAGAAGTGGACTGTCATTTCTCTCCCGGGAGTGTCCTTTGCTACAAAGCCTTGGGTGACAAGACAGAGGTTGTGTGGGCAGCAATGTGGGGCAGTGCACTCAGGCGGAGCTCTCAAGTTAACTGGGCAAGTGAGCAGGCCCGATTTTGTGACTTTTCCTTTGTTTTCCAATACCACGGTTACCACAGTAACCCAGAAGCTGAATGTTGGGGTGGTTCAAGCCCCAAAGCTGGATAATTCAGAAGGCAGTAGGATCGGGAGCAGTCCAGAATAGCCACTACTGGGCTCTCTTCCCTGAGAAAAATGATTCACACGGCAGTGAGCTTGACAGGGGCTATCATACCTGGAGTAACTACTCAGCTGGACAATGTGGAAGGAGTGCCTACACTGGATCAAAGCATGAAGGAAGGGCTATGTTACATGCACAAGTGGATGACACAGGGGTTAAACGCAAAATGGAAGAGTATAAGAAGAGATGGAAAAATGTGGTTCTTCAGAATAGGAACATTCAGGAACAGGACACTTTAGGCAAACTCCACGAACGTGTTCCTTTCAACTTTCCCCTTCCCATTTCTACATCCACAGTGTATAAACAGGCATTTGGGCTAGCCTCCCCAGCTATTGGAAAACTACCTTGGACTGATACGGCCCTACAAGGTGCAGGGTGGATTCAAGATGCTAAGGGGCACTGGGTTCCTGACCCTGCGTGGGATGCTACAGTTTTTTCCCAGTCCTTGACTTCCCCAGAATGATGGCCTCCCTTGATACATAGGACAACCTGTCCTCACCTGGATGCCCCGAAATCTGGGGAGCCTAGGTTGGCCTCAAGTGACAATTCAGTGGGAATTTTGGGCATAGGGATCCTGCCCCCTCCCCACATCTGACATCAACTTGACACATGGTCAAGGTGGGCAAGGGATGGTAACCACAGAGAAGGCACAACTGATGGATTCTATTCCAAGGAATCCCCCCAGTGATGGATAAGTCAGAACCTAATGACCCCCAGGTTCTGCCCCCAAAGACCACTGCTATCTGAACTGTTTAAAATGAATGCAACTGCACCTTTCCCCAGGAAACACGCAGTTTGCCTAAAATATAAAGGTGGCCTGGACGTTCATCTGGACTGACAATATGTAGGTAAAATACTGATTAAAGAGTCCTTGCATTTTTACCCAGTGGATGTCTTTACCTTCATACACATTTCAGGGGACGATATCTTTGATATCAGTTTTAGGTCAGCTGCTCTGCTGGAAGCATTTTGGGGGAAATATAACCAACTAAAAAACTCCCCATTATGGATCCCTTTTTCAGCTATTCCATTAACCAAGCCTTTGACCAAAAGAGTGACTATTATGTTCTGGAACAAGAGTATTCCGGTTGGAGATATTTATCACTGGTTACAACAAAAATGTCAAGTTCTGGGTAAACCTATGGCATTATTAGATGAAGAACAATTCTGGACGGGGGGGTTGGAAATTCCAGGTTAAATTACATCAAACAGAGGATGGGATTGTTCACATTTCAAACTGTTTTTTCTGGGTAGGGATCGAGGTGTATGCTACTACCCAGGGCAGTCTCAGGCTTGTTACTGTTGTGGTTCACGCACCCACCTTTCAAGTGTATGAAACAAACTGAGTTGTAGCTTCTGTAATGAAGTTGGGCATATCAATTCCCAATGTTCTAATCTTACACGTTTCAATTTGTGTGAAGAGACTTGTCATGTGTATAAGAATTTCCCATGGGCAACTGCTAATACCTGGTCTCCACTTGACCCAGCAGATTTGATTAACCTGGCTCAAGGCTCTGAAGATCTGGTGCCAACCTCTCCCCCATACAGCAACCCACTTCTGAGTCCAGAGCACCATCTACAGGTATAGACCTGGGGGTCGTGAAGGAGGTGGGTTGACCCCCAGCCTAAGAATTGCTTTCCTCCCATTTACCTGTGGTGGGAATGGATGATTGCCTTCAACCGGTCTTTGACTCAGAGCTCTCAGAATCCTGCCAACCTCTGGGGAGTACATGAGTTGCACCAGCCTCCCACATCTGTGTTCCACTGGCCCAGAGGAGGTCTTCCTGGTGTCTGTCAAAAATTGAACCCTCTCCTCCCCTAGAAATGACAAATCCATTTGAGGTCTTGGGCATCACAGAGTGGGGTGACTCTGAGCAGAAGGAGGAATCTAAGGACTTAATAGACTTGATGGAGATCCCTTCATCTCTTCCAGGCAAATTATATTCTAGCAAAAAGAACAAAAAGAGAAAAAAGAATTGACTGTCTTGTTGAAGCATGGCAGTGGAAAACACTGTAGTGGCTTCACTAAATTGCCACAGTCTGTGCAATTCAAAATGAAGACAAGCTATTTTTCAGTTGATTGCTGATTCTGACATTGATCGTGTATTTTTCCAGGAGACATGGTTGTCCTCAGTGTCATAGTTACAAGCCTGTAAATCAGAATGGCCCTGGGATCCATCCTTTTGGTTGTTTAGAAATGATAAAGAAGATGGGGTTGGGCTTTTATGGAGAGGATCCTGATTCTCCCCCTTTTGGATTGTAGATCTCATTCCAGGTAGAACCCTCCTTTTGAATGGATACTGGGATGGTGAATCATGTAGATTTTTGAACATTTATGCTCCTCAGCTTAAAGATGATAGGACTATGTTGTTTTTACTGGTTCAGCCTTACCTCTCTATGGCACAAATGATTTTTTAAGGGGAGACTTTAATTGTTCCTTATCAATCCCGAGGGGTGCTTGGTCCAGAGGGAATATATACTGTGATTCCTTGGCTTTTCAACAATGTGTTACATCTACAGGATTGGTCAACTGTAATTCCCATATTTCCACCCCCTCAGTATTTTACATATAGGAGAGCACAGTATAGTACGGTGATTGATTATTTATTTATTTCTAAACATCTGAATGTGGCTTCTACCACTCTTTGCCCAGTCGAGTTTTCGGATCATGAGATGATCATTGCAACACTGTCTTTAGACAACACAGTTCCAGTTTTGAAATCTAGATGGAAGCTAAATGTTCATTCATTGGCACTTCCTCATATTCAATATTCAATGAAACAACTTTTGGCATCTTGTGCCTCAGTAGTTGACCTTTATGAGGACATTGGTGAATGGTGGTACCATGCAAAGGAAGACATTGTGGTGTGGTTGCAGAAACATGGGAAACAAAAATCCAGACACCAATACTTTAAGTATTTAACTTTGCGGAAGAAACTCCAGTATCTTTTCTCCCTTTTGGCACATAAGGGGGACAGCCTCTCAGCAGAGATTGAGTTCATTAAACTCCAAATGCAGTCCTTACAATATGACTGGGAAAGCTCAATCGGAGCAGAACTTTCCTATGGGACACATAAGCCTCCTATTTTAGACCTTTGTGCGGCATGTAAGTCTAGGAGGCAGGCCTCTTCCATTTCCTGTTTACAGGATCAGAAGGGTGTGTCGGTCACCTCCCTCCAAAGTCTCTTTGATATTATAACTAACTGCACTGAGCCAGGAGTTTTTTGCACTCAAGACCAGTTCCCTTGTATCTCTTCTTTGCTTAAACACACTTTTTCTGATCAGGAGATGGCTGCCCTGACACAGAACATCACACATTCAGAAATCCTGGAGGCTATATGTTCCAGAAAATCAGGCACAGTTCCATGCCTGGATGGTCTCCCCTTTGATTTCTACAAATGTTTCACCTCTGAGTTGGTATACTGTCTGGAAAAGACATTTGCTTATTTTTTTACCACAAATTCGGTACCCGCCCACTTTTCCAAGAGTTTGACTATTGTTTTGTTTAAATCTGGGGACATAACTTTATTGCATAATTGGAGGACCACATGTTTGCTTAATGGTGATTTTAAGATTTTGTCTTTTATTTTACTACTCAGATTATGGGCATTGGCCAAATCTATCATTCACCCATTTCAGTTTTGTAGTTTACCGGATTGCTCCATTTATCACCCATTGATAGTTTTGAGGGAACTTTGGGAATTGTACTTCAAACAGGGTAATGAGGGATTGATTATTTCCCTGGACCAGAGGAAGGTGTTTGATGCCATTAATCATTCTTTTCTTTTTCAAATAATGGAAGCCTAAGGACTCCACCCCCCTTCTTTATTGATACAATAAAAATGCTGTATCAGGGAGCCTGTTAGAGCCCATATGTTAGGGGAGTGATTGGGCCAGATGTGGCAGTACATATGGGAGTTTGTCAGGGCTTTCCGTTAAGTCCACTCTTGTATACTTTCCCTGAACCCCCTAATTCAGCGGCTGATGGATAACCCTAGGATTCAGGGTATGAAGGGTCAGGTGGTGGAGGATGAGGTTAAAGTGTTGGCAAATAAGGATGGCACTTGTTTATTCCTTCAGGATACGACTAGTGTATTGGAAGTGAGCAGGGAACTGGTGAGGTACTCTGTCGCTTCAGGGGTAAGCTTGTATCTAGCAAAATGTAAGGCAGTTCGGCTGGGCTTGGATGTCACCCCCCCAATGGTAACAGGACAGTTTTCCGTGGCTTCAGACCTAGTCAAGATACTGGGAGTTACCTTCGGACCCTCGGACTTGGCGCTAACTAATTGGCAATTGGCATTGGCGGATTGTGAGTCAAAGGTACAGACCTGGAAGGGATGGAAAATGTCCAAACTAAACAGAAATTCTATTATAAAGACATTTCTTCTCCCAAGAATGACCTATATTGCCACTATTTTTCCACTTCCTGTAGTTTTGGAAACACAGGTATATAGCATTTTTTTAGGATGCTTTGGGGGAGTCGGCTTAATCCTGTTAAAAGGGGTACACGTATCTGCCAAGAAGTAAGGGGGATTGCAGATGATTGACCCGGTTGTTTTTTTTATACACTTTTTTGGGTACATTTCATTAAAACCCCATGAGCCATGGTTGATACTCTGGTCCATAAATGGTTTATGAACAATTGGTACCTATTCTTCCAAATGGACTGATCTCCCTCCAAAATGTTTATTTATTCTGAACTCTATGAAATCCACTACCCAAAAGTTGCATAAATGGAAAATTTCATTACATGATTTGTTGAGCCATTCCAGAGTGCGGCTGTATCAAGTTGTATTGGACACTGTGGGACCTATGGCCCTTAAATTCAAACATTGTTTTCCAAGAGACAGTAGTAAAGTGTTATGCATGTTGAATGAGGCCAGAATCCCAGAACACATGTGGGAGACAGTGTGGCTTAGTGCGTATGGGAGACTGTATGCGAGGGGTAATAATAAGTACAAACCGATGGAAGAACGTACGTGCCCTTATCAGGGATGTGGTTCCCCTGAAGAGTCGATGGAGCACTTTGTCCTTCATTACATTTTTTCTGGGAACTTATGGCTTTTTCTGTCTATGGCTTGGAAACTTCCATGGTTACAGAATCTCACTTATGGTGCCTTGGTGTTGGGTGATTACAGTTCTAGGATAATAAAATATGATGGGGGCACATTAACAGTGATGTTTGCAGTTTCGAGATTTTATCTATGGAATGCTCATGTTCAATGGGTGGTAAGACAGCAACAAATGCTCTTTTCCGTGTTTCAACTACTATGAGAAAATGCATTACGTCAGATTAAGGCACAGGAAATTGTAAAGTATGGGCTATCAGTTATTAATTTAAAATGGAAAGGACTTTCTTTCTTTAGCAAGTTTAAATGACCTTGCATTGATTGTATTGAAGTTTTCTGTTTAGGTTTTAGAAATGAATTGATTTGTTTCTTTTTCTTCCTTTTTTTTTTCTTTGCTGTTTTTGTTTTTTCCCTTATCTTTTTCAGGACAGACATGCAGAAGTTTTGGTTGTATTGATGGAATATGCTTTTCTTTTTACCTGAGTATCAGTTTTTTGGGGTTGGGTCAATTCCTTTCAGAATGACTGAATTCTGTTTTCCTTTTGGATTAATTTTTATTTGCATTATTATTTGCATGGCCAGTTTGTCTTATGGTTTTCGCTGAGTCCTTTTTTCATTTCTGTATAGTGTATTGTTTCCTTCAATAAAAAAAACACCCCTACTTCTATCGATAAGTGCCATAGGATCTTTAACATCCACCTGAACTACCACCAATCCAGGCAGATGGGACCTCGGTTTAATATCTCATCCAAAAGATGGCACCTCAGAAGTGAAGCACCCCTCTTATGCTGCACTACAGTGTCAGTATTGGGATAGTGCCTTTCCTGGTTAAACAATTTCCCCTTTCTCTAAAGATCCCAGACTCCTAAAGAAACTGGATGCGCCTGAATTCATCCAAGCATTCAGCCTCTGTCAAGATGTAATCTGCTCTGCATTTCCTTTGAGACATGAGGAATTAAATTCTTATCTATAGCTTGTAGTTGATTTAGGCATTCAATACAGATGAACCCATTTTTATGATTACCATCGATCCTTTTCTGCAAAAGCTGCAACAGCCTTACCTCATTATAAAACAAAATTGAACTGAGCAGTTCTCAACAATGAGCCCTTTTGTTGTCACTTTGCTGCACTGCGCACTTACTCTACTCCTGCTCCCTGTGTGGCTCCTTTACTCACTTCACTTCACTTTGTCCTCTAACAGTATCTGATGCCTCCTCATCCTCCATTCCAGCAAGACTCAATTGTCCATCAATCTTGACTCCTGCTCCTTATTAAAAACTAACTCGTACCATCTCCAGTCTTCAAGCTCCTCATGCCAGATTGGACATTCAAGGCAGGCCCATTAAATTAATTGAAAGCAAAACAATTTGTAACAACTTTAACAATACAGGCTGCCCTGGATTTGGCTGTGTGCTCCTCCACATCTACTGCTTCTGTAGTAACGTCTGTGCTTGCTATCTCTGTCCAAAAAATCCCAGGCTTCCTCATTGACCATTTATTCATCCAACTACTCTGATCAATTTACAAACTTTATCCAAAGTTCTAGCTTTTCATCCCACTCACCCAGTCATGCAGCATATTCTTTTTTGGTTTCTCACAGGAATTCCACACAGCCATCGCGGTGCTTCCCTCTAATACCATGCAATGTCATAGTCTTCAGTCTACAGTAAAGGATCCCACTGTAGTCTAGCTGCTGTTACAAAAATAACGTCAAAAGGGATTCCTCCTGGGACCTTTTCAGCACCCACAGTTTTCCACCTATCAAATTAATCTCATAGGTGCCACTACTAGAAACCTTTCTGACAAGAAATGCTTCATGTCGACTTATCGGTACCTCAGTTCTCATCTATCCCAGCATCAATTCCTTGTTTTCCTCCAATGAATATTCTCTATCCTATGCTTGTATTGATGGTACAATAACAATTATTAAATGCTTCAGCCCTGGTTCCTGGCTCTCCAAAGCTAATATCACAGACACCATTAAATTGTTACCCATTCACCCATCTCTCTCTGGCATCTCTATGGTATGTTCTGGGAGGAATGCTATTGCTTTGCAGTTCATCTGGCCTTTGGCTGCAAAAGCAGCCCAAAGCTTTTTGACATTGCTGAATTGCTTTGTTGGGCCTTACTTAATGTGTGTCACCATCCAGCAGTCATCCAGCTGTTAGATGACTTTCTCCTGCTAGATCCGCTAGATTCTCCTCCTGTGGCGGGTATTATTTCTCTTGCCCAGCTGTTCCAAGAGCTAGCAATTCCTCTGTCTGAAGAGAAAACCTCAGGTCAGCAACATCCCTCAAATTCTTTTGCATAGTATTGTGTACAAAACATATGAAAGTCCCTCTACCTCACAATAAACTTCACAGAATACAAGCCTTAGTGGAGTCCTTTTTGACCTGCTCCTCTAGCATGAAATATGAACTTCTTTCCCTTCTGGGATACCTCAGCTTGCAGTGGGGATAATTCAAAGTTGATCCTTCATTTCCTACCTCCTGATGCTGGCATCATCTGTTTCTAAATTGCGCCATGATATCCGAATCACGGCTGCTGCAAAATCTGAAGTAGCTATTTGGTTCAATTTTTTAGCCTCCTGGAATGGCTGTTCAATGTTTTACAAAGACCCTTCTCCTAACTTACACCCCAGAATATACACCAATGCATCACCAACTCAACAGCTGTGCTGCTGTCTTTCTGCAGTCTGGGATTGCTGCTCCCTGGCCTTCAGACATTACAGCTCTTTGAGACTTTTCAATAATGTCTCCTCTCTTCAAGATTTACCCAATAGTAGCAGCTGCCTTTGTATGGGAACATCGTTGGTCCCTCCAGACAGTCTTCATCTTTTCTGGCAATCAACCTCCACTGGATATCATCAACAGGGGCTGGTCTTCATCCCATTGCATCATGCTGTTCATGCAGAAGCTGATTTGGTTATCTCTCTATCACAATTTTACACTGCAATGTTTTCACTTTCCAGATATGCAAATGAAGCAGCCGATTCATTTTCTCGATTCCACTTTCAGACCTTTCAATGCCTCCATCCTTCAGCAGACCCAGTCATGACTCCATCTCCTCCATTTGGCAACCTTACAATGACTTAGAATTTTATCACCTGCAAGCCAACACCATCAGGAAATTAATTGGGGTTACTTATACTCACAAGCTATTAAACAAAGGAAAGCCCAAATACCTAATGGACAAAACAGACAGTAAAATCTATCCAAAAGATCCCAGGCCTCCTCACTGACCATTGGTTCATCCATCTACTCTGATCAACTTACTTACAACTTAACATCATCAAACATAAATACCAGTTAAGAACAAACTCTGGTCAGAGCCAAAACGTCTGCAGGATTTGACCTGTTAAGAAATAAATTTAGTGTGCATGACCCATGCTACTAGATGTGTTCGGACCTGCTGCTGGTTGTGACACCCTCTGGGCTGCAGCTGTGGTGCTGTCAGGTTCATGTCAAGGTGCAAAGTAAACAGCAGCACCTCCAAGCTGTTTGGCACACTGTTAGTAAGGCAGGCAAAGCAAGTAGTACTGACTAATACCAGGCCTCACCTTCCCATTGCCTCCCCTCCACTCACCTGCAGAGCAACAAAACCGAGACCTTGTCCAGCTGACAAGAGAAAATTCCCCATCAGTGACACGCAAGTTGCCAGTCCGGACCAGACTCCCTGCTGCACCTATTCCATCTGTCTCCACAGAAACACAACCAGACAACTAGTGAGTAAACCAGCTTGTGTGGTGTATGGCATCTGAGACATTGCGAGACCTGGGGAAAGGGGATGGACTGAGTCTAGTAAGCAGTCCCATACCAGTGACTAGGGAATTTCTTCTTTGAAGCGCCGACAAAAAAGAACTTTCACTTCCTAGATATGGTCAAGTTTAAGAGGTTTTACTGTGCAGTGCCAGTAATAGCAGCAGTGCGGATATGTGACTTGTCAGGCAGGCAAGCACCTGGGTTTGGAGCATTCACACAGTGGTAATTGTTAACTCAGCAGTATGAATGGACTGATCAGTAATACTTCAGATAATTAAGGATGAGAGCGTGGGATCACAAGGGGTTAATTGACCCCCATGCTTTGCTGCAGGAGCCTGGGAGGAGGAAGAGGTGGAGGCTGGCTTGGATCTGAGGGGAAGCCCCTAGAGCTCCAGCTTTCAAGTTTGGGGACTCTCTGGTTTCCTAAATCACAGGTGAATTGTTATAATGCTCTCCTAATTGTTTCGGAACTGAAACACTAACAGTACGCAAAGACTATAGACGGTGTTGGACTTTCCAGCTGCCTTTCTATTGCCATTGCTGCCTATAGGGACTGTAAAAGATCAGTTCTCTCTGAAGCTGCATCTGATTTTTTACTTCAGAACTGAAGTTGTGTGTGCCATTCCTGGCATGCACTGGAAGCCATTGGTTAAGTCGGGAGATAATTAGTATGTGGGGAGGGGACAGAAATGGCGGGGATGCAGAAATGTACAAAAAAAATGCCCATAAGAAAAAAAAACTCCCACTGTGATATCGTGCAGTGCTGCAGTCCATAGGGACAACATGGGCTGATTGCCTATTGGGGGAGGGTCAGGCAGAGGAAAAGCAGTTCCACGGATGGAAAACATGACACAGGTCCTTTTCTGATGCAAAATGCCTGCAGGCTCTTCCCACTGCAGACGTAAAAATAGAACTAACTTACTGATTGTGTTCTATGTACGTTTATGGGAGATACTCTTCTCACTCAGTTTATTAGCTCACAACTACAGGACAATAAAAGCTTGCAATGACTTGCAGCTATCACCTAAAACCACTTAGCATACCACTCAAAAAGTGCTTCAAGCACTTTAAGCTGAAAGTGGGAAGCCTTGGCCTTTGCAGCAAAAATTAAAATAGAGCCAAGTCTTTCACAGCAAGCTACGGCATTCACTCCATGATAGGCTTACAAAAAAATGATGACTCCAAAGAAACAACACCACGCATGAGTGTTATAAGGTCTCAGGTAGAATCATGTGACCCAGTGAGACTAACTAGAGAGAAAGACCCACTAAATCGGGAATTTCAAATGTAAACCGTCCCACATATATATAATAAGTAATATATGCTATGTGTCTCACAAGTACCAAATAATGAAATTACAATTCTGAATAGTACAAATACTTTCCCTTTTTTTTCCTTGAGTGTGGAAATGAATATGGAAGTCCAAACCCAGGATCGTTTAAAATGCCACAGAAGATTGCTTACTCAGCTGACAATACTATTTTAAGCAAACTTTAATTCTGTGACTCTGTCTGCAGTAAAAATCAAGTCATATAACCCAATTTCTAACTCAAGCCCCCAGTCTTCTTTAGTTCTGATAGGATTCCAGGAGACTGAGGCTATGGCTTAAGCTGCTTGCAGTTCTCTCTATCAACTCCTCCCATGAGGGCTTCTCCGCAACCTCTTGCTGGCTCGGCTACACCACCGTTTGCACTCTAAACCTGCTAGAAAGACAGAGACCGGGAACGGACTGGAAGCAGAATAAACAAGCCGCACAGGACAGCCCGGAAAGGCTGTGCACTTAGACAGGTATATTTAACTCTTAATTTAGTTTATAACAATGGTGTCATACCTTTTCTAAAAAGAAAGAAAGCCTTGCACAGCTCCTGCTTCTGTGGCTTCTCCTCAACCAGGTAGCGTACAGCCGCTCTGTGGATCTGCGTCAACCTCAATGTTTGTCGCTCAATACAGTGGTCGGAGATCGGCCACAATTCAATTACAATTATTATTTTTTTTTTTGCCATTAACTTTTTATTAAACTTTTACAAATAACATCTTGCAGA
Source organism: Neoceratodus forsteri (assembly GCA_016271365.2). NCBI lineage: Eukaryota > Metazoa > Chordata > Ceratodontiformes > Ceratodontidae > Neoceratodus > Neoceratodus forsteri. The sequence continues at coordinate 1,029,123,710 of CM057458.1, forward strand.
GACAAGTTGTGAATGTCAAATACAGCACATAAGAGAAAAAAAGAAAAACAAACATGTAACAGAGAGTTCCGTAACAGATACAAGCACAGATAGCCTCCGATAGACCCCCTCCCCTACCTACCCCAAACCCCCTCCAACCTCCCTTTAAGGCCCTACTACTGGATCACGGTCAATACAGACTAAACCATATAATAATATTATGTATATGCAATCACCAATGGGGTCCAGATTTTCTCAAAAAGGGTAACTGGTTATTTAATTGGCTATCATCCTCCTCCGTCCTAAGGCTCGAGAGGAGTTCCTCAACTCCTCAGAGTGAGTAATCCTACGGGAATCTTTCCAATACTTTAACACTAATTTTTCACTGTGCTGGAGATCAGAGTTATATGAATTTCCTCACTTTAACCAGAAACCTGTCATGTCTCTAACAAACACACCTCAGGACGAAACATATCCTCTAGCCCCAGTAATGGGTTGGCCTTACTTTTTATCTCATTCCACAATGGAATAATTTTTGGGCAATACCAGAAGATGTGGAGAAGGTCCCCCCCTCCATATCACATCTGTAACATTCAGAACCCTTTATTATATTTAGATCCACCAACTTCTGAGGCAAGTAGTAAAAATTATGCAATATCTTAAACTGCATTAGTCTAAGATGATCCTGTCGAACAAGTTTATGGCAGTTCTGCCAAATCCGTACCCAGTCTAATGTTATATTAGGGAATACTTTGGCCCAGTATAGACTTGGTGCTAGATTGTCTTTAAAGGCCCATTGAAACAACACTAAGTAGACCTTAGAAATAGCCTGTGCATTCCACTAGTGGACCTAGATCCATCCAAAATGCGTCTGGAGTGGGTGGAATCGGATGACATCCGATTTTCTGAACTAATGAAGGCGCAATTGAAATATTTTAAACTATCCCTGGGTGTCAAGTCAAACTTCTTCCATGATCTCCACAGATGAAATTACGCCACCATCTGAATTGATGAATTCTTTTAAGGAACAATCAGCCGGGAAAGGTAACCAATTATGTTTAATAGTCCTATGCCCTATCCGCCACTGGGGATTTCCCAGAATGGGCTGTGCACCATCTAGAGTTTGCTCATATTTCAAGAAGTTACATAACTGATTATGTATTCTTACAGACACCCCAATGGGGGATTTCTTTAACAGAGAGGGAAGTAGGCGGGCAGGTATATGGAGTAAGGCTTTAGGATTAATGTCAAAGCTCTTAATAAGGCTAATTTCCAAGTCGACCCATAATGGAATGTATCCAGAGGTTGAGACATTGTCCTCACAGTGCATCCATCTCCCTTACTTATTCAAATGCACTGCCCAAAAATAAAGCGCAAAGTGAGGCAGTCTCAAACCTCCTAAGTTCTTGGGTGCAGCTAACTTGAGGTCAGCATCCTGGCCTTTGTAAGCCCAGACAAAGTCAGCCAATTTCCCATGGAGCTTCTTGAACTATGAAAGGGGATCAAACATTCAACATACAAATGGGGTAGAAAAGCCTAGGAAATATATTCATTTTTATGATGTTGATTCTACCCCATAATGACAATGGGAGTTGTACCCATCTTTTTAGATCTAATTTGATGTTATGAACTAAAGAGTCTAAATTCAATTGACATAATCTATCTTGACTGTTTGTTAGGGTAAGGCCTAAATATTTGAGGGCTTTAGCATTCCATCCTAATCCTAAATCTTCGCTGTCCCATCTAAATAACCTGTTATTCAAAGAATAAATGACCGTCTTGTCTTGATTCAATTTATAGTTAGCTAAGGCACTAAAATTCTGTATTACCTTTAATAGACCGGGAATGGATTTATCGGGCTTTGAGACATAAATTAGCAGGTCATCGGCATAAGCTGTAACCTTGATGGTATGCCCTCTTATGTTAATGCCCAAAATCTCAGGGGATAACACTATGCACCTTATAAGGGGTTCCAAATACAAATTAAATAGTAGGGGTGAAAGGGGGCATCCTTGTCTCGTACCAACATGTAATGTAAAAGGTGCAGATATAGCCCCGTTGCACACAACTCTAGCCGAGGGATTGGTGTACAGTGCCCTGATCCAAGCCACAAATTTTTCTGGAAAGCCGAATTTATCCATCACCGCAAACAAGAAGGCCCAGTGGACCCTATCAAAGGCCTTCTCGGCATCCAAGGAGACCAACGCCATCGGGAGTTCGGCCCCCTCGGAGGCCGAGAAGACATGTGCCAATGTTCTAAAATGGTCCGATGGGGATCTACCCTTCATAAAGCCTACTTGTTCTACCCCTATCAATTTTGAGATTATTTGGTTAATTCGATCAGCCAATATCTTAGCCAGGATCTTAATATCGGAGTTCAGCAACGAAATGGGTCTGTAACTAGCAGGATTTTCAGGTGGCTTATTAGGCTTAGGGATCAGAACAATAAGTGCTTCGGCCAGGGAATTATCTGTTTCTTTTCCTGATAGAATATATTGAAATAGTCTAAGTAACAATGGGGAGAGCTGAGGAGAAAATGTTTTATAAAAATTAGCTGAGAACCCATCGGGCCCGGGCGTTTTGTCTAGTGTTAAATTTTTAATGGCAGTTACTATGTCCTCCTGTGTTATCTCAGCATTGAGAAGCCCACGATCTGATTCATCTAATCTGGGAAGGGGTAGTTTCTCAAGAAAAGACGAGATCTCAACTTCAGCTGGAGGGACTGCATACCACGATACAAAGATTCAAAGTATTTTTGGAAAACTTGGACCATATCCTCAGAGGCGGTTTAATGGTACCATCTTCTTCCAACATAATCCCTTCAATTAAGTGGGAAGATTCAAATTGTGTGATCGTCTAGCCAACAACTTACCGATTTTTCCCCTGGTCCAGATATTTTGCTTTAGTTTTGATAATAGCTAATTGGCCTGCTCACCTAACATTTTGAGATATCGTCCTTTACTTTCACTAAGTTTATTTTATCCTCCTACTTGAGGAGTACCCAGTATCTTAGCTTCCAGAGACCTAATTTGGAGTAATACATCGCCATAGTAGCCTCCTTTTCTTTCTTCCTTTGAACCGCTTGGCTAATTAGTAAACCTCTCAGGTAAGCCTTAAATACACCCCAAAAATATCAGACGGACCTCATCTTTCTGATTAAATGAAATAAACTCCTTCATTTGTACCGATAAAGATTGAATTATTTTAGGAATCCTCAAAATTTGGTTGTTTATCTTCCATCTGTTACCTTTACGGGTAAGAGAGGGGAAGGAAATTGTAAGCTCCACTGCAGAGTGGTCTGAGAGAGGAGCAGCCACAATTGCTGAGTTAAGAGTCCCCCGGAGCAGGGTGCGAGAAAGGAGAATGTAATCGATCCAAGAACCAGATCTATGTGTCTGAGAAATAAAAGTGTATCCCCTTTCCTCAGGATGAAGGACCCTCCAAACATCTGCCAGACCCAACTGGTCTACCAACTCACCAAAAGCACGAGAGGCAGGTGTTGGATATAATTGAGTCCTGGAGGATCTATCAAGTAAGGGATCTAGCACAGTATTAAAATCCCCACCCAGTGTCATGGGAAGATAATTAAATGGCTGTAGAGCCTTTAATAATTCAACCAAAAAATTATGGGAGTCCGTATTGGGACCATAAACTGCCCCAATCAAAATAATCATGTTCTGTCGCTTGCCCTTCACCAGGATATATCTACCCTCATTGTCCTGAATTACTTTTAAGGGAGTAAAATACAATGATCTATGAAGTAATATCATAACCCCTCTGCTTTGTGTATTACCCTGAGGCAGAAAATCTTCCTATCTGAAGCCTCACATAGCATTGACTTCATCTTGCAATAAATGAGTTTCTTGCAAGAATATTTACCAACCTTCACTGCTTCTATATATTTCAATATCCTAAATTGTTTAGATTTATTCCTCACCCTTTGACATTCAGCGTAAAGGAACTTAATAGCAATATCAGTCCCCATTTCTTATCACACGTTATATTATCCTGTGACCGTATTACTAACCAATAAGAAGAGATAAACTTACAGGCCTTGTGCACCCCCCTTAAAACAAAAACCCGTTATCCCTTGAACAATACCCCCAACTTGTTCACCCCAAGCCCTTTCTTTATCCATTTTTACATACCGATCCCAACAGCCCCCCAACCCACCTTCCCCAATTTCCAGCTTTGTGACGCCCGAGACACCATCCCACTCAGCCCACCAACCGAGTCCTCACCCATTCCCCCTATAGCAGTAAAAGATGACGCCCCCTCTGACACTAGGAACAACAACAAAATGAGAACCCTATTTAGCTACCCAATATAAACTTAAATTGAGATTGGCGTTAAAACCATTTCCTTCCCCCATCGCTTTATGCATTTAGTATAACCAAAAAGAAAACAAAAAATGCCCTTCAGTAAACAAAAATCCCTTTTAGGAATTGCAAGAACCCAGGAAGTACAATCCCGCAAATCTTAGAGGAACACTCCCTCTTACAAGAACCTGGTTTCCCTTATTTGTTTTAAATCCGAGCCCAAGCTAGAAAGAAGCAAAAAGCATCAGACGGCCTGCCTGTTATCCCTCCACATGGTGGACCACTGCCAATTTAACAGTAACTGTCCAGAATTTACAACAACACTTTATGGGTGGGAACACCCTGTCGAATATGGAAGTACTGCTATACAATCAGTATAAGTAACAACAGAGGCCTTCATTAATATGTGGAGGCCGGTGACTACACAAGTCCAGTATATATATATATATATATATAAAAAAAAAAATATGCTTAAGAGGGACCACTATGGGACCCTCTGAAAAAACATAAGGTCCAGTATTAAATCCCGGGAGGGTAGAGTCTTCTTGGACAGAAACACATAGTGATCTTCGGTATCCTGAGAGCCAAACCCGTAGCAGTCCGGGTCTTCGTGACCTGATCCAGTATTGCTAAACATCAAACTACTCTTTGGCAATCAAGGAAAAAAAAAACTGCTGTAACCCAGACAGGCACTCCATCTCAAGGGTCCTTAAACAATGCTGGGAAAGCTTCACGGAGGGCAGAAGCAGCCAACTCTTGGGATTCAAAAGTCTTCCATTCGTTGTTTATGCAGACTTGGAGTCTTGCCGGGTATCCCATACGAAACTTAATTCCAGCCGCTATTAATTTTTTAACCAGTGGATGGAATGCAGCGCGCTTCTGCCGAATGGAGAGTGGCAAATCCTGGACCACTCTGATTTTCGAACCTTCCCAAAATATATCCTTAACCTCCCTCACTTTATCAATGAGAAGCTGCCTCTCTTGGTAATTTAAAAATTTGAAAATAAATACTCTAGGAGGACGATCCGGGGGAGAAACTGGGCGTAGAGCTCTGTGGGCCCTTTCAATAACGTAGGCTGCACCAAACAGTGAGGGTCCTGCAATTTTTTCTGTTAACTTTTGGGCAAACTTAATGGGATCAGTACCTTCAGCTTTTTCTGGCAGCCCAATAATGACAACATTGTTGCGCCGATTACGACCCTCCAAATCTTCCACTTTTAACTCCAGCTTCTGAATTCAATGTGCCATCTTATTTACTGTGGAATCCATTCTGTCTGTGTGGCCCCCCAGTGATTTAATGTGAGCCTCCCCGTCGGATGTTCTGCGAGACAGCTCCTCAATGGCAGACGTGATATTTTTAACATCACCGGACAAATCCTGGACCGCATCCCTTAGCGGTCTTATTTCTTCCAAAAACCGCGTTAGGGTGAAGGTTCTTCCACAGTGCAAGTCTCCCCGCCCTTGGGCTCAGCAGCGGGGCAGGCTTTAGTTTTTAGTGGCCTTTTCTGGGGTTTGAGGGTGTATGCGAGGCTGAGGTTTCGCTGTTCGACCTCCCTAAACGATCTTGTAATGAGCTCTCTCCCATGTACTGGCAGCGATGAGGAGAAATTAAGGTCAGAAGGAATCAAAAAAAGACTTAAGTATCAACGGCGGAACGGAGCTCTCGGCAAGCGCAGCTACTCCGAGTTCCGCATTACGTGACTCTCCATTCAATTACAATTATTATTCAATACAGCTTTTCCCGATATAGCTGGATTTAATAAAAGTGAATAAGAAAAAAATAACAGTCATGGTGATTTTTTTTCTTTGCAGATTTTCTAGATCATAATCCCTAGCATAACTGAGTTAAACAAAGTTCCAGTTGGACTCTTCTGATTCCCTCCTCCTCCTCAGTTTTAGTTAAATGCCCACTGTGATATAGTGCAGTGCTGCAGTCCATAGGGACAACATGGGTGGATTGCTTCTTGGGGGAGGGTCAGGTGGAGGAAAAACAGTTCCACGGATGGAAAACATGACATCAGCCCCAACCACCAAAACAAGTGACAGTTCATAGAGCGCAAGCACACGTCCCATTTTATAAAAAGGTTGCAATGCCTATTAAAATTTCACAAAGATATTGAACAGCAGCAGAAGACAAATGCAATCACTACCAAACTTGAATAAGTTCCTTTGCTTCATTAACTTTCACAGCTGGAGTACGACATTGAACTTAGGCAAAGAACAGGCTTTCAACACAATACTGGGATGGATGGATCGATCTGCCATGTCTGCCTGTCTGTCTGTCTGTCGATCTATCTATTTATCTATCTATCTATCTATCTATCTATCTATCTATCTATCTATCTATCTATCTATCCATCCATCCATCTCCTCATGTTAGAATAGTCCCTGTACCAAGTTTTTTGTTAATTTTTTTCACCTGGGAGCTTCACTTCTTTAATAGATAATATTGAATTGCAGCCTTTAGAACTACAGAGCAGAGCTCTAAGAACACATATGACCTAGAAAGCATCTGAAAAACAACGGTTGTTTGCAAAATAAATAAAAAGGTAACTGCTGTAGGCTAATGTAGTACTAATCCTAATGAAAGCTCTGCATTTCCATTTATGCCTTAAATAGTATTTAATCAGCACTTGCAGAAAACTCTTATGGAAACGGCTAGCAATCCTACCCTTATTTGCCTCACAACGTGAAATGTTAAGCACACTGATATGCCAACAGGACAAGTAGAATATCCTAAGTGGGGAACAGGGCTCCATCCATGGAAATGCTGAAGACCCCTGGAATACAACGTAATAACTGTATCTCAGTTCCGCAATGCACAGTCATACTTCTGTAAATACAAGCTCCGCCATAAAAATGCCTAGTATTGCTGATCAGACAGTACAAGGACACGGAAGCTGCAGCACTGGTGTGCCAAATCCTAAGAGAACTGCAACGTTTGCTACAAACATTGTTTTACCTTGCAGAAATATGGTCTTATGTGTAGGTCAGTTTGCCATGAATCACGTAAGGGAAAGACAGCTCATGTGGCCCTTGCTGTTAAGGGGAGGGGACAGAAATAATAGGGATGCAAAAATGAAAACAAAAAAAGCCCATTAAAAAAAAAACGCCCACTGTCATATAGTGCAGTGCTGCAGTCCATAGGGACAACATGGGCGGATTGCTTCTTGGGAAGGGTCAGGAGGAGGAAAAACAGTTCAATGTATGGAAAACATGACGTAGGTCCTTTTCTGAAGCAAAACGTCTGCAGGCTCTGCCCACTGCAGACGTAAAAATGGTGGCACTCCTACACTAACCCACAACACTATTCTAAAATGTACCACAGTGCAGCCCACCCTGCAATCAGCAATTTAATAATCTTTATATCAAACTTCGACTCAGTGGCTCTTTAACTGCATTTTAAATCTGCCACTTTTATTGCCTTTGCCTGCTTTGCCGGTCGCAAACATCATCATAGAAACCAGATGGTGGGGAGGGAGGGCTGCCGATTATGCATACATGTCGCAATTAAAGCTGTGCCAGGTTAACGCAGCTGGCTATTGGAACAGTGCCTACCTGGTGTCGGTTATACAGTATACTATACAGACTGCAGAACCCTGCATGGTGTGTGTGTGTGTGTGTGTGTGTGTGTGTATGTGTGTGTGTACTGGCAGAGCAATCCTTCCCATCCCAAGCCCGCTTGACCCCCATATTCTGATCAGTGTCTGCCCTGTCCCCAATGTGCATGTTAAACTTCCCTTATCGCCCATCATATAATTTGTTGCTGAAGAAAATCTGTCATTCTCCAGCAAGCCTGTATTTTTTTCTGTAGATGCAGTTTCCCTTTATAAGGGTTTATAACATGTAGTAATAAAAAGTTAGAAAGGACTGAAGGTCCATCAGGTCAGTTAGATCGGAGCATACCTAACAAGCATTTGTCAATGTCGAATGTTCACCGCCAATATTGCTGTTATACCGGGTCTTCCTTGTTTACATTTTTACTACATATTCACCTGGCATAGAGCACAATAAATACTGTATCTCATCTGCTCCATGCCGGTTAAATATATAGCAAAATGTGTACATCAAGCAAGACCCGGTACAACAGCAATAACAGCAGAAAACATTCTGTATTGCCAAATGCTTATTATAATTGCAGTGGGTGATCCTAGCAAAATGCTTGCAGTAAGTTAGGGGTTCTGGTTAAAGTGACCCTGAATGAATCTTGAAGAGGTTACACACTCACTGCTGGTACTTGTTGAAGTCGGCAGCAATCTGAGCACCTGCTGCTGTGACTTAATGCTCAGACACGTTTGCCCCCTCCCACACACATTCTGATTCCAGGTACACAGTATGTGGTCCTTCACGTTTCACTCACATTTACATGTAGCAGAACTGTAACAAAGACCTTCCTCATACTGTAGTTCAGCTGAGAAAAGCATGGACCGTTCGCACCTATAGATGCTTATTAATTAAAGTCACCCTTGATTAACAGCCACCTCAGTTTAGAAGCCAGGGCTCAAAATGGAAGAAAATAATCACATAAAGGAAGCCAAAGTTTCTAAACAGTGAATATGGTATTCTGATACTGTTTCAATTCAAGGTGGAAGGGAGTGCATAGAGGAATAAAATAGTGTGGGGTGGGGAGATCGGTAAGCTCTAGCTTGCTAGTCAATATGTGGTAGTTCAGCTACCTCGCTCATATTTGAGGTAGCAAATCTATTACATACCTCACTGCTGACTCTACTGCTGATGACTGATTACTGTACTGGAATAGTCATCATAAAGGGAGTCTGAAATAATCATCTGCTCATAGAAAAGGGGAGAAAACTGTTATGACAAAATACAAACTCTGGTACAAGACTCACTCTAGCGATCTGCCCACAGCACTATTCAATACACTAAAGCCACTCGAGCTGTCTGTGCCTGGAAATGTTAATTCAGTCATGCACAAAAGAACAACAAAAAAAGAAAAGACACTAAGACAACAGTCTTCAAAAATCACATAACTATTTATTTCTGAACAAGACACAAAGTTCACTTACATTACATATTCTTCTCCTGGGCAATGAGTTTCACTGATAGAGAGTGCAAAAGCAAACAAGTGACTGAGTCACCAGCGGCTTGTTTTTGCCACTCTATGAATAAAACAAACACACTGCCAAGGAAGAAATATATAATACAAAAGTGAGCTTCTTGTTTTTCCTATTGAAAGAGGCTATAAACAATTCGCTCCCTACAATTATCCCCCCCATCAATAAGATCCCAACATTACACTCCGGCGATGATTCGCTCCTATGATCACTCACCTCGGCGACAATTCGCTCCCGCATGCAGCATTACAAGTGTCTACCCCCAAGCAGCATTCAACATTTCATTTTTAAAGTCAGTAATACAGCATTCAATATAAATACCGTTTTTATTTGCATCTTATTCAGTTGCTTCAGAGGGGCACTTTCACCTATATTTGCTGCTATTTGATTCCCATTTACTTGCAACAGTCCCCATTTGCCTCCATAGCAAAAAAACAAAAAAGAGACTTCAGTATGAAGAATAAAAGAAATATTGTGGTTTTTAAAAGAAAGAGCTGGTGACACATGGAACAAGGCTAGCTACTGGCAGCTGGGTTACAATACAGACTCTGTTCTGAATCCAGCCTTGAGTCTAATGTTGCTTCATATGGGAAATTCTTCCCCCTATGCTTCCACATAAAAGAAAATGCTCCTTGTGGCATCAAGACTAAAAGTGGAATATAGGGATCTTAAAAGGAAAATGTTTAGAGGGTAAATAGAAATGGTACTGTGTAAAATTTGCTTGGCACTCCACTGACAGGGCTGTTCACAGTCAGCTGAGTTAGGAATGATTGACAGCCCTGCCAGGGGTGCCAAAAGCTTCCCAATTTGTTTAGAAAATAAAAAAAAAAACTCCCTCTGTAAATAGCACAACTGAATTTTTCTTTATTAGAATTAGTGCCTAAGCTAACTTTTAATCTTGGGGAGAGCAAACAGCAATACAGTACTGCCAGTTGGAGCATTGGCTATATGTTCTCCCTCAATTCCTCACTCTCTCCCAAGTTCTTTTCTGATGCAAAATGTCTGCAGGCTCTGCCCACTGCAGACGTAAAAATTAAAGAAATACCTGCTAGACCAATAGTAAAAAAACTCCTTCTTTTGCATGACATTCAAGGCAGCTTATGCATTAAAGTACACTTTGATAAACCACATGCAAACAAAAACTGATTATAAACCCTCCTTGTTTACAACTCTCCTAACAGAGGAATTCAGAGAAAGATGCATGTGTAACGGGTGAACAGACTGAGATATGGTTTGAGAGTTATAGATAGAAAACTGAATGTTGTTATCTACTTGTCTCTGTGTAAGAGTACCACTGTGCTTACTTTAAATATTGTAATTATTGATAATAATGTAACTGTACATTGTATACATCTGGTGTGTGTTTTTTTTAAATCACTGGAAACTTGTTTGTCAGGACCATCTTGAAAATAGGCCTCCAGCCTAAAGATGTGAAAGTAAGATATGTCTCCTGGATAAAAATAAATCCTTTTACTACTTTTACATCATGTGGGCCACCTTAGCTCTAGCTACCTGAGCCACTTTTACTACAACATGGAGAAAGAATTCATCATTCTACGCACTGCAGTCTACTCAGAGTACTTTTGTCTCTATTAATCATGTACTCACATTCCTAACTTTTTGCCACCAAGCCTTGAAATTATCATACAGGGCTATTAAGCAATATTTATCAGGTATCCAATTATTTTCCTTACAGTCTACTCCATCCTTGCCTTCACCGTTTTTTTTAATCCCTCAGTTGGACTTCTTCTACTCAGTATCTAAAGAGCATCAAGCAACAAAACTCCTCATTGCCTCCCTATCAATGGCATCATAGTGAAAAACTTCTTGGGCTTACTGAATTCAGTTCCATTTGATACTACCTCAAATATCATGATCACTTCTACTATTTTTCTAGCCTTCTATGGATTCCTGCATCCTGGATAATTTACTGTTACATCCTCCTCCTCTGCTAAATTCCTTAAGGTTGTCAGTTTACGGAAACAAGCTGATCATTATATCCTCTCACTTCCTTCTTCAAAGACTGACAGATTACATAGAGGAGTACAAATAACCTATTACTTAACCTATAATAATTGGTGCCCAGTAGCTTATTTAGACCAACTCATGCTATTCCACTCATGATCAGATCCATCATATCCTCTTTTGACCTCTGACAAGCAAACAACTATGATGACCAGATGGACTGCACGGTCCCCATCTGTCGACAGTTTTCTTATATTCTTATGTTCTTATGACAAAATCATTCCAGGAACACATTAAAACTCTTCTTCAATGGCTTGGGCTTAATCCATATGCCTTTTCAGGCCATTCTATTCAGATTGGAGCAGCTTCTTCAGCATCCAAACACAACATTTCTGCTTACATCATCAAGAGACTCAGAAGATGGACCTCATCATCCATTGAATCATACATCCCTAATCCAGAAGCAGAACTCAGACAAGCATTTAAGATCATCTCTTCTCAGCTTGCCCAGAGGACAGGCAGGTAAGTAGCCATGAGTCCTGAGAGGTTTCCTCCACTGAGGTTTTTTGCTCTTCTGCATGCTACTGGTCACACTCTCTGTGAGTTGGAGGAGGTAATCTCTTTTTGGGTCCTCTGCTCCCTAAACACTGCCCAGCTTCTCTACCAAGGGTGGGAACAGAGAAAGGCCAAAGCTTAACAGTATACACAAGCACTATTACTATTCAAAAAACATTGAAAGGAAGGGGAACAGCTTCTCCCACATACCAGTCAAAAAGCACCCTCTCCCAGCAGCCCATGCTTCGTGTGTGTTTTCGACACCCACCATCCTCTCCTTCTTCCTCTTCCTCTGGCACTCTGCTCACCCTTGGTGCTGGGCCCTCTCTTGCCTAAATGCTGCCCGGCTTCTCTGCCAAAGGTGGGAACTGAGGAAGGCCAAACCTTAACAGTATACACAAGCATTATTACTATTCACAAAACATTGAATCCTTTATTATCAAAATGTAAAAGCAAATTCACAGATTAAAAACAACACATTAATGCATAAATACATACATTATTCAATAAAGTTCCCAGGATAGAAATAGCAGTCAAACCACTGAGTGGGCCTGATCCCACCTCAGGGCATAGTTCAATCTTTGCAAGAGTTTCTGGTGCAGAGAATGGAATTACACTGCGAGCCAGTGGTGGCAGTCTAAGAACCCTCGATATGATATGTGTCACTGCCTGAGGACTTGGTTCTGAATCACATGCTTGCTTAACAGTCAGTTGATAGATGTCTGTATTGAATGCTGCACTGGATTGGCTAGTAAACACGCACTATTGTCATACAGATGTATGTGTCCTTGGTAGTGTGCTCCAAAACTGTCTAACACCTACTGCCATCAGATCCAGCATGTCGTGGTGGTTGGAATGTAAGTGACAGGTAGCAGAACAGAATCTTCTCATATGTTGCTAATACTTGCTGATGCACTGTCGCCTGAAGTCCTGTGACTGCCAGTCATATATTGTTTAATTTCTGAATGCCAAAACAAACAAAGAGGAGGGCTTCAGACCCCTTCTTCATTGGTAGGTTAGTACTGATCATTAAATAGTTTCAATTGATTTACATGAAATCACTTGTCATTGGCTATTCAGATCTTGTACACTGAAGGGCTACTCTGAACACATACAATGCAGATCTTATAGTTATCTTTGTATGTATTTTTTGCATATTTGGCTACTACCCAACGGTCTGTATTTTCCAAATTACTTTGACTGCCCCCTGATGGCCTCCTGTTGGCATAGATGGTACTGACAAAATCAATTTCTGGATCTGCACACAGCAGAAATTCAGTCTCTGAATGACAACTGCAATTTCTTTGATGCTTTTTAAACAGTGAGCCTACAGGAATCAATTACTATCATAAGGCAGTTAGTTACTTGTCTTCCTTCTGTAGGCTACTCAGGTAAATGGACTTGGTTTAGTTTTCTGTGAGACCTACCACAGACTGTGAGGGAGGGAGGCAGAGTGGAGAAAGTCTATGCCCCCCAGCTCCTAGTTTTGCAAGGAGTTCATCTTGGGCATTGCCATTGCTAAAGGGAGTGGTTTTTGAGTGTGCTTTATTTTTTGTTTAAGAGGCAGTAAAGTTGTTATGCTGCCAGATGGGTAAAAACCCCATTAGAATTTCACAGAAATCCAAAAATAGTGCAAGCCAAATGATTGGGGTGGCACCATATGATGAGTTTGATGGGCAGGGTAGTCAGCAACCAAATAGATTTGTCAGCATCGCAAGCGGTAGTGCTACTGCTCTAATGGAGGGCTGCGAAAATTTGTGTGATTTCTATGCCAGACCCTTATCATGGATTTGGCATAGAAATCACACAAATTTCTTATCATGGATTTGGCATAGAAATCACACAAATTTACACAGCCATCTGGTGCAGCAGTAGCACTATCACTTGTGATGCCAATAATCCAGGTTCAAGAATGAACCCCTACCATCAGAGGGTTGGCTAGGGGAAGGGAGGAGAATTGAGCATCTGATGGACAGCTCTCCTCCTCCAGTGAGGGAAGGTTATGGCACCCAGTCAATAGCCTGATTCCCAGCATGGTCTGGGGTTTGCTGCACCGGTAACTGAAGCTGCAGTGGGATTGGGTGGAGTGGCAGACACTGGCATGTTGAGTGCAAGAGCACACCATTTTGCCTAGGCATCATTGCACATCCGCTCTACCTGAGCAAAACACAAGACGCGCCCCCCCCAGCTGGCTCCATGAGGCTCTCCTCTGTTTCCCATACCAGCTATCCTGTGGCAGACTAACACTGAGGCCTGGATTAGCATACTTCTTCCTCCCCTTTCCTTTTGAGGGGGCCCACCATGATGGGTTACTATTGGTCTCCTGAGACAGAAATGGGCAGGCAAGTTCATGGGCAGCTGTGGGGATAAAGGACTGATATGGGGTATATCCCTGCCACAGCAAGGGACCAGAAACAGATTTGAAAAAAAAAACAGGGACCAAGAGCTGTTACCAGTTTTATTTCCTAATTGTGAGTTTTATTCTCTTGTAATACCTGGTGGTTTGTAACATATTCCCATCATTGTCTTTTTTTCTACCTCCCATTGATCCTAGCTTCAGCCAGGGGTTTTCGTTAGGGCTCCCATTCCTACTCGCTCCCTCTTTCTCACTTCCTTGACATATAAAGTGCATACAGTGAGTAAGTGGCTCTAAAGTGGTTTGAACCTGGATTTCCTAGTTCTCTCTTTAGTACTTTAGCCACCTGACAACTCTGACTGCCCTTAAATCCCCAAAAGTAATGGTAAGGTGAACTGAAACAAAAAAACAGTTGTCATCAGTCAATGCAGCATTCTATACTTTGACCTTGGTTAAAAGCTGATGCTGCCAGCCTGGTGGCACTGAGGGTTGAGGCGCTGGATGCCACACCTCGCATCACACTGGCGAGCCGGGTTCAGGAGTGAGCCCGGGCCGTCAGGGTTGGCAGGGGACAGAGAGGATTGAGCATCCAGAGGACTGCTCTCCTCTCTCAGGGAGGGATCATGGGCTGCTCGGCATCCTTGCGACCCCTGGTGGAGACCAGGGTTAACACAGGTACACCAGCAAAAGAAAGAGGGGGTGGGAGTGCAGCAGACATCAGCAGGTAAGCCGTGCACAGATGTCATTGCACTCCGCACTCCTGAGGGGACCAGAACACACAGAAATACCCCTTCTCACCAGTGGAGATGAAGGGGTTATGAGGGCATGTTGTCCTGACTATGCCGATCGGTTGGAGCTCAGGGTCAACCGATTCACACCAGGTATGATCTCCCTAATGACAGACAGGCCATCATGGGAGGACAGGCCCACCCCTGGAGGGTGATCCAGGGGGGTTAGGTCGACCTGGGTGATCGGGGGAGTTCCTCCAACAAGCGAGGTTTCAGGCATGGGAGTAGAGGCTGGGGTCGAGTGCACACCTCGGAAGGATGCCCAGGCTGGAAGGTGAATAAATAAAGTGGAAAAAAATAAAAGCAGATGCTGTAGCACTGTGGAGTGATAGTCACAGTGTCTGTCAGAGTAGACTGAGAACAAAATCCTGTTGAATTTCAAATTATTTTAATATTTAAATATAATGTATAGTTTTAATGTTAAGCAGATCTTGAAAGATGAAAGGGTAATACAGGTGCACAGTTTCAAAGCCCATGAAACACTTTTCCAGACAAGGCATGTGGCTTACCTGTGGGCTTCAGCATTCCAGAGATATCCCCATCTAAATCTGTCCTATCTCAAATCAGGGCAGCCACCATTTCACAGACCCCTGAGACATAAAGTGATGTCCCTGATGGGCAAGCTATGCTTAACAACATACAGCCTGCACCCTAGTGGCACCCTTTTCTGTCTCACAGGTCCAGGAAATGGCTTCTCCCTTTATTAAAGTTCCTTATCTCAAAGTATTTCATTACAATTCCTTGTAAGCTGTACAATGTATCATGCACTATTTATGTCTGCAACCTGTTCACATGTCGTCACAAGATCTGCCTTAAGAGAACACTGTTGTAATGAGATCTGTTCATTAGTATTTATCCTGAATAAAAATGAACTGAAATGACATAAGAAGAGGTTGGATTTAGATGAGGATGCCTCAGGAGCGCTGACACTTACAGTTACTATTCTTTTGTAAGTGCTCATTATGATCTTTCAGACTTTGAGGACCCTGCATGCCAGCTGAACATTCTCTATTAAAGTTCAGATGCTACATCTTCATTTTTGTAATTAAATGTACTTTATTGCAATTTTAACAATACAAAAAAGGTGATAATAAAGTAACAAGAGAAAAGCAAGCAGCAAACAGAACAAAATAATAGGGAACAAACAGACAAACCAACTAACCAAACCAAAACAAAACAAAGCCCAATCCACTTAACACAACCTGATAAAAAGAAAAACATCAAAACCCTCAACCACCCTTCCCCAGACCTGTATCCCCCAGAGAAGCAAATGAACTGAGAAAAAGTGACATGGATGGAACTATAGCCAATCTTGAGAAAAGGAACACTTGACACAACAGTCAAATCAGTCATAAACACAGGTTAGGAGATTAAGGCAAAGGAGGGGAACAATACATAGGTTATCTGTTAAGAGTCCAAGCAAAAAGAAGAATGCTGGCATTATAATGTAAGTAAGGTAATGTTTCCCATCTTCTACAAAAGATGTGCATCTCTGAAGAGTAATGGCAATAGTAGGCTAAGCATTAAGGATGAATACTATCTCCCGATGCCATACTACATACGTAGAAGTGTCATCATCCAGCCAGTGTCGAAGGATGATCAGTTTAGTAACAGAAGCAATAAGAGCTATATGTCTTCTCCAGGAACAATACATGCCTAAAAGGCATATCTGAGGGGTGAAAGCCTCTTGAGGTCCAAGTAGTGGATCTAATCTGTTCTGAATCTCCAACCAGAGTGCTTGAGTTTTAACACAAGACCGTAGAATATGGTAAAGCGTGCCAACCTCACTTTTATATTTATCAGATGTGTCAGCATCCAGCTTATGCATTTGATATGACTGTGTGGGTGTATAGCACCAATTAAGTAAAATTTTGTATTACTGTATTCTCAAACAATCCTGTGTAAGATATATATAAAGATTTTTCCAAAGTTGCTGCCAGTCCGTATCCTCCACAGTGAGGCCTCATTCTGTAGTCCAGGAATTGCAGCTAGCCCAAGGTTGGGCAGGGTCCAGTGATTGAAGGGTGTTATATAAAGTAGAGATGGGATAAGGCTGTGTACAAGAGACTTCCAAGCACTGAAGTATGGAACCTCTGGTGTCCAGCCATTGGTGTGGACCCAATATCGTAAAATGTTTGAGCTGTGGAAATTTGTATGCAAAAGGGGCTGGGACTCCTGCATGCTCCAAAAAGGCCTGAAAAGCAATAAAGGAATTATTAATTAAGAAATTACCTATAGCAGGGGTATCGAGATTGCTCCATTGCTTACGGTCTAGCAACCTGCCCCCGATCAGTACAGTACTATCAAAAAGGTAAACAGAAGGCTGGGGGCGTTGAGGAGGAAAGCATTCTATATCACAAATAGGGGCCAGGAAAACAATAGCGATACAGCGACTACTGCCACCCCTAAAATATGGGAATATAGGGCTGGATATTCAAACTGTGCCCAAAATGTGCGCAATAGCAGGAGCAAGCACAAGTCCATTGTGCACATGCACAATAGACGCGATATTCAAACATGGAGCAAGTCAAATTGCGCAACCAGTCAATGTCTGAATATCGCACAACCTGTGCCATAGCGCAACCAGGAAGGGGAAGCTGAGCAGATATGATGCGCTATAGAGCAACAAGGCCAGCTTAGCTGAGCAGTCCAGAGGTACCATAGTGCAAGCAGAGAGCCCCCCAGCAGCAGAGCAGTGGAACTGCACAACCAGGGAGGTAGGCATGGGCCCACCACCCATGCCACAGATGGGCACAGGAACACACTGCAGAACAACAATGCACCCCACACCCCAAGCACAGCACAAGTAGGGGAGGGACGGAATATCCACTGGCCCATGGGGACAAGCCAACAAAGCACAGCTGGGCCATGTTGCCCCAGCACACCCACTGGCAAGCTGAGACTGCCACACAAAGGGGGCGGACCACCCCACTGCACATCAGCCCCCCCTTGTGCACAGCACACCCTGCACTGTGACCCCAAGACACCCCCATGAGCAGTGACCGTCACTGCAGGAATCTATGCATCCCCCCCGTCACACTGCAACCTCGTGTACCACAGAACCATACAAGCCAGACCCATCATGAGCACCCAGCAGTGGGTGGCAGCACACGGCAAGACCGACTGAAAGCCACACCAGAGACACCTCCCCACGCACACACACACACACACACATACCCAAGACAATACCACCCCAGATGTCATACACACCACTGCAACTGAGCACCTATAGCCAGTTGCAAATCAGAGACCACCACAGTATTCATAACAAAATATATATTTCCAATTAATATAATAACAATAACAATATGAACAACCAGAACTATATAGAAATATATACAATACAAGGGTGGGGAGTGCAGGTACAAGGTAGGGGAGTGGGTAAAGTGAGTGAACAACTGGGAGAGGGAAGGCAGGGTGTGAGGGATGGGTAAAGGGGGGAGGTGATGGGCAGCTACTGCCTGCCAGCCCACTCATCATCTGCCTGCTGCTGGTCCCGGGGCCTCCTCCTGCGCCTAACGCCATGGTGCTGCAGGTCCCTCAGGATGTCGAGGGAATCCATGGCTACCTGAATGAGCTGGTGGACCGACTTCTCAAGCCTCCGCAGGATCCGGACACCTAGGACAAGGGATCAGAATCAATGGCTGTGACTGTCCATATCCCTGAAGCCCACCCAACATGCATGGCATACAGCCAAGTGTCCCGCTCCTGTGATGGACTGCACCCACCCACAGTGACCGTGCACAAGACATGCCCAACCAGGCAGCAACAGCCATGTGTGCCACTGCACACACACACCACCCATGTCCAGCACAGCACAACCAAGGCTGTATAGTGACATGGCTACATGGTGGGAAGGCAGTGCCACAGCCATGTGCCCAGTGCATGCATGGACCACCATTGATGCACTCCCAGACATGCAGTGCCACTGGACAGTGCTGACTGTCACATGTCGCGTGCATGGCAGTGTTGTCCGTGGATGGTGGCCATGCCCTGCCCCCCCCACAGCATGCAATAGCATTCATGATGTCATGTCACTCAGTCACCCTCATCATACTGCTGCTGCTGCCACTGCTGTCGTGGCTCGTCACCACCACCACCAACACCACGCACAGCCACCGCTGCCACCCCTTGCCGCACCTCAGCCTGGGCTCTCCTCTGCTCCACCATGCCTGTGGGAAACAAAAGGTGAGAAACACATCAGTGAAATCCCAAAGCAGACATCCCCCTGCCCCAATGAGTGTGCCCGCCCACCCAGCCAGACCCATACATCACATATCCTGTAAACACCACCACAGCCAACCATAGACCAACCCTCCCCCATGTGCTGGACACAATACACAGTGTTACCCATACGGACAATACAGGTGCATAGACTGCTCACCCACCTGGCCGAGGCACCACGCCCCTCCTGGCACGTGACCGAAGTCATGCCAGTAGTGCCGACTCCCTCCTCCACAGGTCACCTTGCCTGCAGTGCTCTGCAGTTCGCCGCCAGCCAGTGGCCTCCTCAAGGGCAGTGGCCACCTGCTGCCACACATGGGTCCTTGCCATGTTCAGGGGTTCATCCCCAAATGGTGGGCCATGGTGAGGCTCCACTATGGCCACCAGGTTTGCCAGTTCCACTGCACTCCATTGTAGGGCTGTCCTGCATGACATCCCTGCATGTATTAAGTAGGCAATATGGCGCTCCGAAGCGCGGCAATACCACGTGGAATTGTTGCGCAATACAACTCCGCTATTCCCTATCACGCTGTTCGTATAGTACCACCAGTCCCTATCGCGCTGTTACCGAACAGCGCGATAGAGCTGCAAACATGCCATACGTACAGTGCCAAGAGGGCAAAGGTCGGGCACAGGGTCATGGGTCTCTGGTGCAAGGCCACGCACAGCGCCATCGGACGTCTATATGTCCAGCGCAATTGGTCACCTGTGTGCCATTGCCACAGTGGACTATTGCGCAGTTGTGCCACAGCACCATGTAGTGACCGTCGCTGTAGCACCACTGGCACAATGGTGGCCATGTCCTGAATTGCCTAACACACACAGCACATCATCAGTGCGAAAGATGCCTGCGTAAGCTACCTGGGCATGCGCAGTGTGGTGTACTACGCAGTCACAGAACTGCGCCATTGGCACAGCCAGTTCAACCGTAGTGCGCAAAGCACAACAGTGCGATATTCAGCCGTCATATGCAGATCATCCGATCAGCCATTCAATGGCTCAGCGGCGTGATTTGCATCTCATTAAAGTTGCTCCAGTCCTAATTTGCATGCATTGCGCTATAAATATGCGACACTGTTCTGCAGTGGCCATATTCGGTTACTGCAGTTGATAGGTGAGTTGCATGAATTGTGCTGTTCTGGACCATGGCCCCAGAGAATTGCTGTGTACTGCACAGTTACAGGTGACCGCTCTCACCCATACAGGCTGTGAAATGACTGAGCGAGGACTGGGTGAGGAGGATGATGGTGGGCAAAAGAGGAGGCCCAACTTTATGAAGGCGGAGACAGAGGCACTGTTTGAGGCCTACCTGGCTGAGGAGCCACTTCTCAGTGGACAGCAGGGCACCCCTCAGGCCCGTGCAGCTGCATGGGAGGGGGTGGCACATGCCGTCAACCTGCACAGCAGCCATCAGCGCTCTATGCAGGAGTGTAAAAAGAAGATGGGGACCGACAGGAGGAGGGTGAAGGAGAAGGTTGCAGCTATCAGGGCAACATGTGCTGCAACAGGCGGGGGACAGCCGGAGGTGGTGCAGCTGACCCCGGTGGAGGACATGCTCGCTGCAAGCATGCAGCGCAGTGCCATTGAGGGTGTTCCTGGAGGTGGCTTCCAGACAGGTGGTAGCCCATTACTGCATGGTATGTCATGGTCGGGGGGGGAAGGTAGTTCACATGCACTAACGTGTCCTTCCTTTCTGTTACAGATCCTGTGCATCTGCAGGGGTCAGCAGTGGAGGGCCTGTCCACTGCGGACAGCCATCCGGAGTTGAAGGAGGGACCATCCACCTCCGCTGATTGCCGGCGTGCACTGCGCCAGTGTGCATGCCTGGCTACCTTCATTGATGTTGAGACAGGTGTGGGGAGTGCCCTTCCTGTGTCTCGGCGGTCTGGCATGCAAGCATGCCAGCACGCTGCGGCTGTGGCTGTGGCACAGACCTGCACCATTGATGATGCACCGACCACTATGGGCATTGACATGTGTGTGTCACAGAATGGACACACAGCAGGACAGCTCACGCCCATGGATCTAGCTGATTCTGACGTGTGTGCCAGCATGTCAGCACAGTCCCAGGCTGTGCCTGTCAGCACCGGTGGGGCAGCACCGGTGGCAGTGCAGGTCACTAGCACTGTTGTGGCCACAGCAGTGGAACCACTGATTCCCGTGGGCACAGCAGGTGGAGGGGCAGCAGCAGCAGGGGGTACAGGGCTCAGCAGTGATGTAGGTGCACCACCTGTGGACATGCCCATATCTGGTCCTGGTGAGCAGCGCCCACCCTCAAGGGGTGCTGTACATCAGGCCCTTCCAGACCCTGAGGGACAGGTTGCCGATGTGGCAGACGACCTCTTTGATGAGCACACCCGCCTGCTGCAGCCATCAGTACAGCAGCAGATGCGGGTTGCAACATCCATGGAGGCACTGTGTGTGGCTCTGGAGTGGCACAGCAGGGACACCGAGAGGATCATGTCTTGGATTGACCATTTGTGGGTGGATGTGACCACTGCCATTGACAGGATGACACAGGCAGTGGTCGGTGTCATGGCCACATTGGGCACACAGTCAGGTGCCCCTGTGCCGCTCACACCATGCAGTACGCTATCCACTCCCCATTCCCGGCCTCGTGCGACACCCGCCCTGTCGATGCCGGGTTCAGCTGTGGGCATCCCGAGCACCTCTGGTGCAGGTATGTTCGGTATGCTGCAGACCCCTGTGCGGACAAGGTCACATTCGCACAGTGGGACCCCTGGTGGTCCATCGGTGCCACCCCATGTGGCCCATGCTCAGCCTGCAAGTGCTGCTGTAGGTCTCGACGGGGCTGCCCACGCATCTGAGGTGGCCGTGGCACTGTGCTGCATGACTGAGCTGTCTCCCAGTGTGGGCCCTGTCTGGTGCTGCCCTGTGAGTAATGTGTGTTTCAGTGGGCAGTGCACCAGTGGGTGCCCTGCCCTACACGCAGACACACGGACCACCTGCACACCCTCCTGACTGCTGTCCACAGGTGCGTGTGCATGATGATGCCTGCATTGCGCTGTACACCAAAGTGCAAGGGTGCCCAGCATCTGACACACGTACATGGACAGTACAGGTGGTGGTGGTGGCCTGTGGACGTGTGTGTTTTTAGTGTCTATGTTCCTGCTCTGTTGTGCACCTGACCCCTGTGCACTTTGTGCCTGCTGTGTGTGTGTGTGTGTGTGTGTGTGTGTGTGTCTGTCCATGTGGCGTGTTACTGTTCACCCCTTCCTGGTTGCGTGTGTGTGCTTCTGTGCCCTGCCACTTCCCTCGTCGTCATGCACCCCTGGTGTGTTTCCCTGTGTGTATGTGGATTGTGCCCTAGCCACTGTTGGTTGCACATGGCCCCATGACTTACCTGTGTTGGGTGAAGTGCTCCTCTGTGATGGTGTCCCGGTGCAGCTGGGCCAGCCAGATCAGTCAGGGGTCATGCCGTCCAAGGGGGGGCTGCTCATCTCCATCATCACCGTCGTCACCAGCGTCCCCATCGCTGTCCCCCTCCTCGACCTGTATGGCTATCCCACAGTCTTTGGCCATGTTGTGCAGGATACAACAGGCCAGGAATATCCCACAGGCCTTTGAGGGGCTATACTGTACGGCACCGATGGAGGTGTCTAGGCATCGGAAGCGTGCCTTCAGCATCCCAAACACCCACTTGATGATGTTGCACGTGGTGGCATGTGCCTCATTGAAGCGTTGCTGCAATGGGGTCGTGGGCTGCCGGTAGGGTGTGAACAGCCAGGGACGGAGTGGGTATCCACTGTCATCTGTGTGGAGATAGTGGAGGTTAGTGTCATGTTCAGGATCATATTGCCCCTAATCCTGTGTGCCACTCCCATAGCACCTGTGGCTTACCCACCCTTGCCCCTGATTTGCCAATCCTACATGCATACTCACCCACTAGATGTCCTGTGGGGATGTCCCCACTCTTGAATCGATGGCACAGTGCTGATTGGTACCATATGAATGAATCGTGTGCTCCGCCAGGGTGCATGGCACAGACATTGATGATGCGCCCACTGGCATCACACACCACCTGGCAGCTGACACTGGAAAACCCCTTCCGATTCCAATAGACAGCCCCATCGGGGCCAGGTGGCATGTGAATGGCCACATGGGTGCAGTATATCGCCCCTAGCATGCCAGGTATACGTGCTACCCTGTGGAACTCCTGTATGTTTGCTGTACACTCTGCCACGGTGCTAGGGAAATGGATGTACTCCGCAGCATGTGGCAGCAGTGTGCTGAGGAATTGGGTGAGGATGCATGACGTGGCCAACTGTGTTATGCCTGTGGTGTCTCCTGTTGGTCTCTGGAAGGTACCCGTGGCAAGCAAGCACATGCAGGCTGTTACCTTTGACTGCACTGACAGAGCGTGACTCCGTTGTGAGGGTGCCTGCATCACATCACTGCACAGCTCACAGAGCTGCCTCAGTATTGCCCTGTTCAGGCAGTACTGGCCCACAATCTTGACATCTGAATACAGCTCAAAGCTGATGCAGGCTCGGTACTGCCTGTTGGGGGTGTACCGCCGACGGGCCCTTCCATGGCCACGTCCCCCTGCAGCATGCCTTCTCACCCCCCTCATTACAGCTTCCATATGGAAGCTGGCACTGTCCATGTCCCTGGTTTGTGTTCGCCCCCTGGCTGTTGTTGCTCTGTTACCCCTGCTGTCCTGACTGCTACCTCCACTGCACTGGGTACACCTACTGGCCTCTGCACTCTGTGGCCCCACACACCTTCCCTTGCCCCTCTTCTGTCCTGTGCACTCCCTGGCCTGCACTGTTTGTTGCTCTGGCCTTCTCTGTCTCCTTGCTTCATGTGGATTCCCTGTCACGTTCTTGTGCCTCTTCCTTGGGCCTTTTTATTTTGGCTCATTTCCACTATGGCACAACGTCCGCCTGATCCACTGTTGCGCAGTGCGCAAGCCTTTGAATATCACATTGCGCACTTTATGCATGGTTCCACCCCCTTCAGTTGCGCATACCTTCATTAGCATTGCGCTGTTGCTCAGCATGTTTTCTGTGGCGCAACTGCCTTCTGCTGAATATCGCAGAATGCTTACCTCGACTCTGGCGCTAGGTGCAACCTTGGTCATGATGGCTAACTTTGAATATCCCACCCATAGTGTACCAACATGCAAATGGATCTACATTAAACAAATTAGACAAGTTATATAATAACATAGCAAGATTTGTGCCAAGGTGCCCATATGACAGACACCAGTGTCAATTGTACAAAGAATTAAACTGGGACTCCCTAGAAGTCAGGAGAAAGAAAACAATGACAATTATGGCATTCAGACTGTACTGAAGTCTCATCACAACCCCAAGTTTCGCGCTAGAGAAACTTGCAAGCCCACTCATAATTTGAGAGAAGTGAGGCATAGATGATATACCTTCTCAATAATATCTAAATCCAATGGAAAGACAAAATCCAAATGGTGGGTGGAAAGGCATGGAACTCTCTCCACCCAGACTTCAGGAAAGCACCTACAATAAACAGTTTTAGACATACAACATGCTGACTAAAACCCGGACAGTCACTTGTAACTGTGTATGATCTGTATCAAGTTTCCAGCACTCCCTGGAAGGACCCAACAACAAATACCAATCGCTGCTGCACAGAAACAAATATTGGGCTGTATACAAGCTGCATAACTGAAGAGGATATTATGACTAACGGCTGTATGTTGCCTGACATGTTCATGTAAAATAACTGTATGAAGTGGTAACTTCTCAACCAATGATTGTAGGTACCTATGATTATTGCAACACTTATTGCCACTCTGTATCTGGAATGTGCATACTTGTACTTTGTAGAGGTCTGAAATGACAGATATGTCAAGTGATTGTATGAAAGTGTAATCTTAGACTCAATGTAACCGGACTATGCACTTAGACTAAACTGCACTTAGCAGGATAGCTTTGTAAACAGGGCTGCTAAAGTCCAAACAGTTCAATCCTGTTGAAAAAATAAATATTCTACCAATCTTAAAGTTGGGATTAAGAAAAAGAGGATTGGGAGCTATCTTTTAAGAGGTTTAATTGTTTAATTGTTTAATTAGTATTTCAGAAAGACCTTTGAGCATGAGCTCTTTTACAAAGGTTCCACGTCAGGGTGGACAATAAGACAATACACAGATTCAGTGGTTACAGAGGCCTGATCATTAGGCATTAAAGAGCGATTACATGATAATTAGACAAATAGGAGAAAAAAAACTGAGCAGTAGTAATTGAATACTAAGCTATTTCTAATCGGTTGCCCTAGGTAGCACACCCCTGGAAACCTCCAAATCAATTGATAGACTGTGGCAGAGTAACTGCATAGGGTTTAACGCTTTCCCAGATGGCGCGAGGCTGGCTGACAGTGAAACAAGGGGGATTGGGTTTGAAACCAACCACAGAGAGCGAGAGGTGGGGTGATAGTGAAATGGGGAGGCTGTGATGGGGGAAACAGCTCCAGAGGGCTTTGTCGAGTATGGTGTGCATGTGGGGGGGTTGGGAGGGACAGTACCAAGTGCGTTTAAAGAGGACTGATAGCTTACTTAAGCCCTTGGCTAGGCTGGAATGGAGGCAGGGTTCTCAAGGTAGCCCTGCTAGGTATTACCTTGGGGTAGGTCTGTCTATCAAGTGTGGCCTGAGAAGCAGGTGCATTGTGAGTTAGACATTAGGTGCTGTTTGAGGCCTACTTTGAATTGAGACAGGCTATTGTTTGTTTGTAATTTCATCAGAAGTTCATTTATCCAGAGGGAAGCCAGATAGGAGAAAGCACGCTGCCCTAGTGAGGTTCGGCGGAATGGTATGGACAGTGCTCCATTCTTCCTCCGGCTGGTGATGTGTGTTGAGAGAGAAGCCTCAAGCAGGTTTCCTGCCAAGCCACTTACGAAGTTGAGCATGGGCTCTGATAGACCACACAATAGGAGTGGAGCGGAGTGGTAAAGGGACTCATGCCACAGAGATGCTGAGAAGGGAATGAGTCTGAAGACAATAGTTTTGTACCAGCTCTTCTATGATAGTAAACCAATGGGATTTATTGCCTGCAGCAGCTTCTGGATTAGAAGGAACACCCCAGTGGAGGTATTTACTCCCATGTAAGGTGAAATAATAAAACATGAAATTGAGTAGTCACAAACCACCCACATATTTTGGACCAGTCAACTGTTTGTAAGAACACCGGGCCCCTTTGTTCTGCCAAACAAGCCTGTTAATCCCACTATGAAACGTGGTAAACCACTGGAGCAGAAGGACCAGGTTAAGCATTCTGAGAAAGCATAAACTGCGGGTCAGTAAGTTCATTTTGACTATACTGCTACAGCCAAGCAGGAACAAGGGAAGGGAGGACCAACAGGAAGGGTCCTGATCAAGTTGCTTAATCAAATGGTCAATATTTAATGTAGGAAGCTCATACATACTTCTGGAGAATTTGATATCAAGATAAGTCAGATGTTTAGCTTCCCATGTGAGCCCTAATTGGAGCAGTGCTTGCTTATCTACTAGATTATTTAGAAAAAACATGGCAGTTCTATGAACATTTATCTTAGAGGAGCATAGTCAAATAAAGTCCTCAGTAATGGCAAGAACATGTGGAAGGGTCACCAGAAATCAGTAAAATAGAGGAGAAGGCCATCAGCGTACGCTGAGAGTAGCTATGAGTGCCTACAGTGATGCCCATTACCAGTCTGTGTGTCTGAGATTTAAAACCAGGGGTTCCAAACATAAATTGAAATGAAAAGGGAATAAGGAGCAACCATGTCGTGTGCCCCTATTCAATTGGAACAAGGGTGAAGGCGCCACATTGCAGCTAATATGGGCAGAGGGAGACTGATATAATACCTGAACCCATTTAATAAAAGTCTCTGGTATGCCATACCTACCCAGTACTGTAAACAAGTAGTCCCAGGCCACCCAATCAAAGACTTTCTCAACATCCAAGGTGACCAAAGCTACGGCAAGTCTGCTCTCCCCAGATGCCGAGATAAGGTAGAGTATTTAATGGTCACTGGAATGAAGCCCTACCTTAAAACCTACCTACCTGGGGCCGATACACACCTGCCAAACTCCCTCCAGCCAATGAGTAAGCACTTTAGCAAGGATTTCTTATCCAGATGCTGTGGACCTCATTCTGAGGTGAGACAGACTTGGCAAGAAGCCTGCTTTGCTGAAATTGTACTTTCCTTCACTAGCCTACTGCTAATTATTTTGTAACTGCTACAGGAAATTGTGTTGGATTTGAAGTCCATTACTATATCTCAGGACTACAGCACTTCCTGCAGTCATGTTGGGCATTAGCTAGGTATTTATGTGTGGAAGTCACTTATTTCTTGCTCTTGGGTAAAGTCTTGGGTAAAGTCTTCCATTTGGTGGAATAACCACCTTGTTTTAGCCATTCCAGGGGATGCTGTACATTTTAGTGAATTTTTTAAGGCTCTGGGACATTAAGCTAGTGTGAGAAGGAAAGTCACGTGACCTGATGTACTTCCAGGTCTCAGGCCTTTAAATCTAGCGCTCCATGCGAGTGGAGCAAGCATTGGTGGAGGATGCGCACATGCGACGTGTGCAAAGAGAAGATGCATGCAAAGACATGTGCAGCGTACCTGGAGTTTCTGCAGTGGACACAGGGGAAACAGGACACCAGCAACCAAATGGTAAGGTTTAGTAGTACCGAGTGCTTATTTAGCTAGAGTTAGCCATTGTTTATTACCCTGTACCCAGGCTTGATATTGTAGGCAGTCTCTAGTTATCAGTCCAAAGCTTACTTGGTACTTGACACCTGGTACAATATATCTCCTGCCGAGGACCTACTAAAGTACATTAATAAACCATTGCAAGCAATTATGGCTAACAGAATTAGAACATTAGGCGGTGACTAGGCCAGTAAATGTCAAAGCTGTTCTATGTACACACTACTAGAGAAAGAATAGTCTGAGTTAGGACCCATATGTAATAAATATTTGTACATTACTACCCAAGAGCAAGAAATAAGCAACTTCCACACTAAATTTAAGGTTGTCACAGCAAATCAAAGTGAAATACAAAGGATGAGTAAAACTATTAACAACCCATCAGTTCCCTCAACCTCTGCTACATCTATCCCCATAGACTGTGTCTTTCCTTTGGAACCAACTCTCTAATCTCAGACAATAATTTACAAACTGCGAGAGGAGCGAGCACAGGCAGAGCATGCTCACATGCGATGTGTGTGAAGACGCATGGAAAGATACGCACAGCGTGTCTACGTGTGTCTTCAGTGTCCACAGTGGACACAGTGGAAACAGGGCACCAACAACCAAATGATAAGGTTTAGTAGTGCCGAGTGCTTATTTAGCTAGAGTTAGCCATTGTTTATTACCCTATATCCAGGCTTCATATTGTAGGCATTCTCTAGTTATCAATCCAAAGCTTACTTGGTATTTGACATCTGGTACAATATATCTCCTGCCTAGAACCTACCAAGGTACTTTAATTAACCAGTGCAAGCAATTATGGCTAAGAGAATTAGAACATTAGATGACGACTGGGCCAGTAAATGTCAAACCTGTTCTATGTACACACTGTTAGAGGAAGAATCATCACAGCTAGGACCCATATGCAATAAATGTTTGTACATTACTACCTAAGAGCAAGAAATAAGTAACTTCTGTACCAAATTTAAGGTTGCCACAGCAAATCAAAGCGAAATACAAAGGATGAGTAAAATGATTAACAACCCATCAGTTCCCTCAACCTCTGGTACATTTATCCCTGTTGACTGTCTTTCCTTTGGAACCAACTCTCAAATCTCAGCCAATAATTTACAAACTGCTGCAAGAAATGGTAGTCAGAAAAGGTGGGACAGGGATACTGAGCAATTAGAAACTGATCATGAGGAGTGGATTATAGTAACAGGAAACTCTCTAAAAAGAGGTAGAAGGGCAATGGAATTTAGTCTCCCCCTTAGAAATCATTTTACTACCTTACAGGAAAATTCTGATAGTGAATCAGGTAACATAAATAACGTCCAGTATCACGCACCAGTTGACACTCCTCATGATTCAGATTACCCTACACAAACTGAAAAGGGAACCCATGTTACTGACACTAATATGGAAACTGAAACAACTAACACTGATGAGTTTCAAGGAAACAAAAATTTCACACCCTTAAATGTAGCTCATGGTTCCTCTGAGAACGCTACAACAAACCTTAGTCCTTCCACTGCCACAAATGGACATAGTGAACCAATTTTGTCTCCCACTGAAAATACTCAAATTGAACATGTCTGAGCCTGTCAGATTTATGTATTGGGAGACTTGATTATCAAGCACAAAGACAGACTTGTATGTAATCCCGATAAGACAAATTGGACCTGCAGCAGCTACAGGGGTGCTGCCATTTCTGATACCACAATGATGTCAAATACAATCTCGAACAACTGTGGTGATAAGCCCTTGGTTATAATTCATGTGGGGACAAATAATATTAATGTGTTTGAACTTGAGGCTATTAAGAGTGATTTTAGTATTCCAGGTGAAATTTTGTTAACCAAAATTTGTGAAGTCTGTTTTTTAGAAATGTTACCAGTACCCAGAGCAACTGAAGCAATGACATCTAAAATAAAATTAATAAATAACTGTTTACATCTCTGGTACTGGAGTAAGGGTTTTAGATGCATTACCTACTGAGAGAACATCCTTGATAGACCCCCTCTATTTTCCTGGGATGGACTATATCTTAGTAAAAGCGGCAGTAATCTGCTGGGAAGAGGAATCAGAATTTTCATCACATCATTTAGACTAATAATTGGGGGGGGGGTGTAACTACTATTTTCCAAAATCTCAGCCTGAATGTTAACTCATCGTTACAAAGGAGACAAACACCGGGATGTAATATTTTAACAACTAATCCCAGAAGTCTAAATATCCACAAAAAATCAGAACTTGAAGCTACTGTATGTTAGCACAGAACAATATACACATTGCAGCCATTACAGAGACATGGTGGGATTCCATGTCTGATTGGATGGTAGACATTCCTGGGTATAAACTCCATAAATGTGATAGGGTAGATAAACTTAGAGGAGGGGTATGCCTCTACATACACAATTCTGTTTCATCATATATAATCCAGCCTTCATCTGAGGCAGAAGTTATATTCTAAACCATCTGGGTCAAATTAATATTTGCTGGACGGCCATTGGTACTAATTGGCAACTGTTACCGACCTCCATCTGCCTCCAAGCAACATAACTCAGCTCTAATGGATGAGATCATGGCTATTTCTAGTTTAGGGGATGTCATCATATAGGGTGATTTCAATCTTCCGGGCATTAACTGGATTAACTATTCTGGCAAAAAACAGTTAGAAAAATATTTTGCAGAAATTTATGTTAACACTGGGCTTGAACACCTCGTGACTGAACTAAACTAGGGATAACATTCTAGATTTAATCCTGATTAATATGGATAATGAGATCTTAAATATCAACACCCTGGGTCCACTAGGTAATAGTGATCATAATGTAGTCAATTGTCAGCTAACCAAGCGGAGGCCAATAACTTTGTACAATACTAAAGTAAGAAACTACCACAGGGCTGACTTGGTATACAGCAGAGTCTCTCCGAGCTAAATTGGGACACCATACTCCAAAATAAAACAACCGACAGTGCCAGGCCAGCCTTTAAGGATATTTTATTAGAAATCAAAAACACCTATGTTCCAACCAAAGAAAAATATAACAACAAAGGAAGGGTGCCAATCTGGCTAAACCACAAAGTGAATAGAAAAATGCAAGTTAAGCACAAGACCCATGCAAGGTACAAGAAAAACAAAACAGAAACTAATAAAAATATGTATTTACAAGCACAAATGGACTTAGAAAACTTAATAAGAAAGGCCAGATCAGGTATTGAATTTA
Source organism: Neoceratodus forsteri (assembly GCA_016271365.2). Lineage (NCBI taxonomy): Eukaryota > Metazoa > Chordata > Ceratodontiformes > Ceratodontidae > Neoceratodus > Neoceratodus forsteri. The sequence continues at coordinate 1,029,154,872 of CM057458.1, forward strand.
AAATTGCCCATTCAAAAGACAATAAATTAGTATATTCACATATATTCTCAAATTGCAGGAATTCTATTAAAACTGTTGGCCCTATATTGGATAACAAGAAAGTGATAGATAATGATAAATTGGTTGCTGACAAACTTAATGATAATTTTTGTTCTGTATTCACCCCAGTAAATCATAGTACTATAGAACAAGACAATGATCATTTAGTAGAACCACCCTTTTCCCTTGATGCAGTATATACAGTCCTCACCCAGCTAAATAGTTCATCAAGCCATGGGCTGGATAACATAAACACCATACTTCTAAAAAAACAGCTCAGTATTGGCATATCCCCTTTCTATAATTTTCAACCAGTCCCTGAAAGAAGGTACTGTACCCGAAGAATGGAAACATGCCACAGTCATCCCACTTCACAAAAAGGGTAATCGTGGCTGCATAGAAAATTACAGGCCCATAAGTCTTATGTCCCACTGTTATAAGAGTGTGTTACACTTAATTAAAACTAGACTTGAACTTTTTCTAGAACTCTATGGCATAGAAGATAAAAACCAACATGGCTTTAAAAAAGGAAGGTCATGCTTCACTAATCTAATAATATTTTACAACCATATCAGCAAGAGCCTTTGAAAGGAATCCCCTCAGATGTTATTTTACTTGATTTTTCAAAAGCTTTCGACAAAGTACCCCACTGTAATCTTAATAACAAAATAACAAACTGATAAATCTGGGTATCAATAATGAATTAACTAGATGGATCAAAAACTGGCTTGAAATAGAGTACAATGTGTTCATATTAATAACACCACTTCTAGTGATAGTATTGTGAAAAGTGGTGTTCCTCAGGGATCCATTTTGAGGCCTATACTTTTTAACATCTATATAAGTGATATGGACACTAATATCAATAATATAATCATCAAGTTCGCAGATGAAGCTGTCCTGGTGGCTCTGAGGGTTGAGGAGCTGGACACCACACCTCGCGCCAGGCCGGCAACCCAGGTTTGGGAATGAGCCAGAAGTTGCCGGGGGTCAGCGGGGGGAAGAGATTGAGTGTCCAGAAGACTGCTGTCTTCCTGGGGGAGGGTGTGGGAGGCTGACTCACGGAGCAACCTCCTGGCAGCGCTGGGGGTTTGCTCGACTGAGCAGCATGGATGCCAGGTGGGCGGAGCTACTGCACCACGCTGTCTCCTCGCTGGCCGCAGCCCACGGGGAATGGGAAAAAAAGAAAGAAATACCCCAATCCTGGGGATAGATGAAGGTGCCTCAACCTTCACAGCCCACACTTCCAACTCCGGGCCATCTCCTCTCCTGCCAGGCTAGTGCATGCTGAGCACTTTGCCCTATAAGATAGAGCACCCTGGGTGGATATGGCGGCCCTACCTCTGGAGGGTTCAGACCCGGAGGTGGTGCTTGGCAGCACGAGGGGAGAGGAGTGGTCATGGCGGGAGGTAGAGGCTGGGAGCCCCGAGGTCACTGGAAGGAATTCTCCAGGGTTAGAGATAAACAAAGTATAAAAAAAAAAAGTTTGCAGATGACACCAAATTGGGGGGTGAGATTGATACCTTCAGTAAACATCTAACCCTAATTAGTGATCTAGGTAACTTAGAAAACTGGGCAATGTTGAACGGTATGATTCTAAACACTGATAAATGTGTTGTGTTACATTTTGATAAAAATAATCTTAATTACTCATACATTTTTAATCAAACTACATTAAGAAGCTCAAACAAAGAAAAAGACTTGGGAATAATGATTAACAACTCTTTGTCTTCCTCTGACCATTGTGTGATGGTTGCAAGATCTGCCAGAAATAAGGTAACCAAAATTAAATGCTCCTTTATGAGCAAATTGGAACAGTTTATTATGCCCATTTACAAAAGCTATGTGCACCCTTTATTGGACTTTGGGTCCCAGGTGTGGTCACCCTCACTAGTCAAAGATATTAAATTAGTCGAAAGTGTACAGAGATCACTAACAAAGTCTTTACCTAGGCTTAAAAATTGTTCGTACAAGGATAGAGTATTAAAAACTGGACTACACTCACTTGAAGCTAGGCGTCAAAGGGGGGACTTAATATTCCTTTGTAAACTATTTCGGAGTCAAGATCTTATGGCCTATTGTGAATTTAATTATAGCTCTGCCAGATGTAATTTAAGATCCCACAATAAAAAACTAGTTATACTGAAAGCCTTCACCTTTAAGAGAGAGAATTATTATGCTATTAGAGCTGCCAAGGCATGGAATAGGCTGCCACAGACATTACTAGCTTTGACAAATTTAAAACAACTCTAGATAGGCTCTACTATTTCAAACAATTAATGGTATAAATGACCCACTCCTGTGGGGGACATTCACGATGGGTCATAGTGCCACCTTATGCCCGAATCTTCCTAGTAATCCTAGATTTTATGATCAAAGTTTATGAGCGAGACAGGGCGGTAAATTCCTGGAAAGCTGTCACCATGACCGGGTTTCGGAATATGTGAAATAGTTGCCTCTGTGAAAGTGGGATCTAAGATGCCCTCTTCAAAAAAACTCATTGAAGATAGAAGTCAGATAGGGGGTGAGTTTGGCAGAAAATCTTTAATAAAAGTTAGAAGTAAGTCCTTCGGGTCCCAGGTCGTTTTTGAGTTTAAGGCTTTTAATGGCTAATTCCACCTCTCCCTGTTGTATGGGACAACCTAAAAGTGTGCTTTGTGCCCAGTTGAGGTGAGGGAGTTTGACTGGACCTAAAAAAGTAGCAAGAGCCTGATCCATATCCGCAGTCCCAGGGTCAGCTATATAGAGGGTCCAATAAATATCCCTGAAAACTTTGGCTATTGCACAGGCGTCAATCATAAGGGTATCAGTGTAAGCCACATGAATGCCCTTAATGAAGTGTTTGGCTTCGTATTGCCTTAACCATAGTGCCATAGATTTCCTGGCTTTCTCACCATGTTCTACGTAAGTGATCCGGGACCAAAACATGGCATGTTCAGTCTTTTCCATAGCAAGGTAGAATATTACAACCTTAAAGAATTTAAATGGCACCAAGTTGCTTCTGGGGTGGATGTGGATAGAGTGGATTCTATCTGCCAGATGTCTGACAGTAGAGAATGAGCCATGTGCTCTTGATGTTTCTTTTGTTTAGTTGTCAAATGGAGCAGTTCTCCATGCCGGACATCTCTGGCTGTGCTCCACAAGATGTCTGCTCTAGATACTGAGTTTTTGTTAGTATTGAAATAGTGTTGTATTGATTCTTTGAGTTTCTGCACTATGAGAGGATCATTTAAGAGCCTGGCATTAAGTTTCCAGGTTTTGACCACACAGAACCCCTGGCTAAAGTCCAGCTGTAGAAAGGTGGGTGGTGTTCCAAGAAGACCAATTCTTTAATGATGCAGACTTGCATGTGAGACAGGAGTTCCTGGGAAATTAGAAAAAAGTTGATCCCGGAAAGGTTTTGGTGAGGATGGGAGTAAAAAGAGTAAGACTTTTCAGTTGGATAAAGGGTCCTCCATGGGTCCAAGAGTCCCAAAGTGTCCATTAAATCTCTTATGGCTCTCTGACATGGGGTAAACCCCTTCTTGCAAGTCCCAGATTTGTCCGGGTCCAGTGTTTGAACAAAGTCCCAATTGCCCCATAAAATAATAGGGAGGGACGTGAAGGATGCTAGGGTTGTGACTAAGGACCTACAAAAGCTGGGGTATCGATGTTTGGACCGTAAGCTGAGCCCAGCAGATAGCACATCAATTGAGCATGAGAATATGAGCGATGGAAATTGGGCAAACCAATTATGAGCGACTACAAAAAGAGTGACTGGCACATTTGCACATCTCGCACATTTGAGCGACCATGACAAAACCCTACGAACAGTGTCCAGGTGTGACATGGAGTTGGAATATTAGAGATGGGGGGTTCAGGGGTGCAGCCCCCCCCCCCGTGGAAGGGTGCAGGAGGCAGATCCCGCTGCAAAACCAGAGATAATGGGAGGATGATGTGATGCATCTGTTGAGGTTACAGTGTGTCACAGGTGCAGGTGGCGGCATAACTGGCTGAGTAAATTCTGAGATAGTCTGGTGCTGTATGTATATAATTAATGGAAGGGGTACCTGTAATGCTACAATGTCCATGAAGTTTATCCAAAGTCAGCAAGGACTGCCATTGTGGTGTCTGGTTGGCACATCTGCCCTCGCAATGAGGAGGTCAGCAAAAGGGTTACTGTATAGTGCCTCACTGTAGTGTACAGTCGCCCAAATGACAGTCACTGTATTGTATTCACCCAACTTGCATTCGCTCAGTAAAACTCACCCAAATCACATGGAACTAGACCAACACCACCTCTGTTTGGTAAAGAAATCCTCTACAGAGGATATAGCAGCCCTCTGGGTCAGCTACATCTTGGAGCTCAGTATAGCCTAGAGGTTATAGTAATGACCTGTGAATGAGCTTTGTACATCCAGCAGACCGCCCTGGGTTTGATTCCCACAACCTCCACTTGCATACTGGGTGACTCTGAACAAATCACTTATCCTTGCCAGTGCTTCCGGGTCACCCATGAAAACAAGCACCTGTGACTAGTGGGCCTTACCTGGTTATCAAAAGAATAAAATAATAAATAAATAAATAAATAAATAAATAAATAAATAAATAAATAAAACCGAAAATGAGCAATAAGTATAGCAGTTCTCCACTGTGTGGAACTATGCCTGCCCATATGCTTGATCCAGCCATTCCCTACTGAATCTATGAATTTGGTCCTTCAGCAAATAAGTCTTCTGCAAACAGGCAATCAAACAGCCTAAATGATGCAAACGTTTCAGAATACAGCATCATTTTTCCCTAGCTTGATCCCTTTTAATGTTCCAAGATAGCATTCTAGGTGAGATCTAAATCACATCGAAGATACTTATAAGCAGTGTAACTGAGTCCATAGAATGTGAAGGTATACAGGTCAACAACCCCCCCAATCCCCCCAGAAACCAGACAATGCCAATAACAACCATAAGAATAAAGAATGAAGAACCATAGTAACCAGTGGGAAAAACTAAACTCCCACGGAACAACAAGCAAAAATATCCCTAAGGTGCAAGCGACCAAACTCCATCTCAAACAGTCCATGATGGGTACATGGTAAGGTAGGAGCCATCCACCAACCCATCAAAAATGCAAGGCAACAGATTTGTAGCTATAAATAAGAATAAGAGCCAGTGGAAGAGGAAAAAAAAGGATTAGGACGACAAAGAAATCCCATTGGAAAAAGTAACACAGACAGGGGCTACAACCAAAAAATGGCTACAACAACATCCTGAACTCATGAAAAATTTAAGGAAAAAAGGGTTGCAGACATACAATTTAATTCCACCACAGTGCAAATGAGGTTGCCTAGACCACATCATCTTGGCTTCAATATGCCAGGCAAAAGGGAACAATAGTCAATGAGAGTAGAACCCGTGGTAAAAAGGAATTGGTAACAAATGACACAGTGGCTATACAAGGAGAAAAACTCCAATAGTCGAACCCAAAGAAATGGGGCAGAGTCACGGGTTCAGCCTGGAATAGGCACCAAATGTGGGCAAGACATACTAAAAAGCCATATAATAATAAAATAGAAAATAGCTCAGGCTTGCCCAGAAAGCAAAAAGAACTGAGCAAATCTGAAAGGTCTGAGCAACTATGCCACAATGTGAAAAAGGGGAATCAGACAGGCACCTGTGACTAGTGGGCCTTACCTGGTTATCAAAAGAATAAAATAAGAAATAAATAAATAAACAGATGAAGGTAAAATCTTGAAATTGTCAGTCCATGCAACAGGGTTACCAACACGATATGCACGGACATCAGGGGTTCAGTTAACATTTTTTGTGGAAGTCAAATACTTCCATGAGTCAAAATCTGGAAGTCATTCCAATTTTATGGAAGTCAAAATACTTCCCAGATCACACAATGTGAAAGTCAGTATCCTAAGAAGGGTCCCTTTATGGATGTTAATACAAATATTAGTGGTAAATACATAATTCCTTAGTTTCTGTACATTCAGTTCTGGAAGTCATTCAGTTTTGTTTTTTTTATGTTTGGAAGTCAGTGACTTCCTTCCCCTTTATTTTGGAAGTTTTTGCCTTATTTTTGGGAGTCAAATACTCCCAAAATGGAGTTAACTGAAGCCCAGATGGACATATGCATCTCCCCTCATCCAATATGGCCAGAAGTCTAATAGAAGGTAGAATCAGGATATAACATAAACTGCAGGAAAAAGAGTCCATCATATAGATACCAAGAAATAAAAATTATGCCCAAAAATTATAGGGGAGCTCAAAGAGAAGGTTACCATGGATGGAGTCTCAAGGGGGAGACAGATTCAAAGCATTGAGAGTAATGATAAGAAGGCATTTGTCTCCATTGGATACATTACTGGTAAAGGTACACAGAATATGCCATGGGCCCTATAATCTAGACTATCAGCTGTGTGGTTCTACAGTCCAAAAGAAAACAGAAAAATCATACAAAACAAATTGTAAGTACTGAGGGCAGGGCTAGTAGAAGAGAAATGGAAATGTATATAAAAAGCCTATAAGGAATCAGTCCCCCCCCCCCCCCACTGAATAACAATACCAAAATAAAGAAACCCTAACAAGCATTAGTACATAGCAATATGAGCAGTAACATTGCAGGCTAGAACAATATGAACAAAAGGCTAGCAATGATATAAAATACAAAACCAAGACAAGACCGCCACTAAAACAGTAACTAAATTCCAAGTCCGAGGTTCACTTCTAAGGGAGAGCAAGTGGTGACTTGCACATACCTTAATACAACATCCTGAGCAAAGAAGAGCGGCAGGAACTACTGCATAACAGCAAGAGGCAGAAGTTTTGCAGAGCCTGAACAATATATACTTACAAACAATAAAAACAAGCCAGCCCCGGTGGCGCTGAGGGCTGAGGCACTAGATGCTTTACCTTGCACCACGCCGTTGACTCAGGTTCGGAAGCCAACTCAGGTCATCTGGGGTCGGCCAGGGAGGAGAAGCTAGAGCATCTGGAGGATTGCTTTCCTCAGGGAGGAATGGGGTTTGTGTCTCCAGCACTCATGACCCCTGGTGGAGACCGAGGGTTGCTGCAGCAGGGGACACCCTGTAACTGGGATCAGGGTAGTGTCATACATCCTGCAGGTGAGCACAGGAGCATACTTGTCACACACTGGATGTCATTTGCACATCCACACCCCTGGGACTTCAGCAGAAAGCACCTCTCGGTGAGCACCATGATGACCCTGACTGGATATTGCTTGCCCGGCTAAACAAAGCCCAGCATAAGCTGGGTATGGGGCTCAATGGTGATGTTGGTCTCTCTTCCCCGGTCCTGCCCTTCTGTTGGGGGTAAACCATGGTCCTCCCTGCTCCACAGTTGAGATGGAGGTCGGTCAGGACCCAAGCATTGAGAGCCTGTGGAAAAAGGGCTGAAATGGGGATAAGGCACATCCCCAGCCACCGTAGAAGAGAATAAATAGAGTGTACAACCCCCCCAAAAAAAAAATCCCCAATAAAAACAGTCTCTAAACTGTAGCAGTGCTGTCCTTGAGGCAGAAAAAAAAGTATTTATGGGCCAATGTTTGGGTTTGAGAAGATGCAGATGGCACCGAGTGCAGAATCACTCAAGGTGCTCCAGAGGAAATATCCATTGTGTGAGACTGCCCCCCTCTGCTACACTATGTCGTCCTGAAAACAAGTTGGACAGTAAGAGTGGAAGCTCCTGCTTGGCCTTTTCAGCTGTAGAAAATACCTTTTGACCATCTGGCAGGGTTATTTGTAGTCTGTCAGGATACAATAAACTATAGCATAGTTGGGATGCTTGTAACTTAGGGAATAACTCTGTATAATCCTGATGTTTCTGCTGGACTGAGGGACATAAATCCTGAAAAATGGAGATCCGGTGGGCATCCTATTAGAGCTCTTGCATAGACTGAATCTGAGTTAAGATGTGTTTCTTTTTCAAATAATCAAGAAATTGCAGGATGAAGGGACCAGATCTCTCACTCTTAATGGATTTTGACTGTAGAGATCAGTGCACCCACTGTATAATGTAATTATAGCCATGAGGAGGGGGTCCAGCTACTTTTTGGAGGAGTTTATGAATACAATGCAGCATGTCAGGACCCTTAACATTTTCAGGCAGACCCAGTATCATTAAGTTATTGTAGTGGCTTCAGCCCTCCTGGTCCTCCAGCCATTCCTCCAGTTTGGTCAATTTATGGTGGAGAGCCACAACCTCTGGATCCAATCTAGCCTGGACATTTTCCATGGAGTTAATCCGGGCTTTGGCATCACCCATTCAACGGGTGGGCACCTCCAAGGCAGTATGGAGGGTCTGAACTTCCATGGTAATATTCAGTATGGAATCCTTTAAATTGCACATTTCAAGTAAAAATCTATCTAGAGTGAGTGGTTCAGGAGATAGGGAGGTTGGTGGGCTAATGGCAACCTCCTAAAAAGGACGTTTAGGCCCAGGTTTTCTATCAGCCGTAGTCTGTGGTGCAGATATGGTGAAGGCAATTTCTGGTTCTTGTTGTAGTCCTGGATCCATTCGGCTCACGATTAATGACCAGCAGCAGTGAAAAGTGTTTCCCCTGTCAGAAACTAAATGTGAAAAGCCCAAAAAATGAGCACATTTCAACTTTCAAGAGCCAGGGCTGGTGGAGACTCGAGATCCCACTGCTACTCCGATGTGTGCAACACAATATTCCAACATCTTCATTTAAAGATGTGTGCTGGCCTAAATTTGTTTTTAGAGTGGAAGATCAGTGTTAAGAACTCAGAAATGCAGATTTAAATGGTGGGGGGAGGTCAACGATTTGCATCTGTTTTCTGGACACAATTGTGTACATCTGTCAGAAGAGTTAGACCACAAAAAGGTGGCCTAACTCTATGGTACAAGAACTGCAGTTGCATCTGGATAAAGGATAAACATTGCATATGCATCAGGATCCATAAAAACAGGACAGACACATCCTGATGTATTTGGGTGGATGCAGCATTCATCTAAAATAGGGATGCAAGGGCTGCATCCACTGCTTTAAAAATCCCACCCTGAGAGTTTGTCCAACAAATACATGATAATTGTTAGCTGTCCCAGTGGTGAAGAGGGCTGAGGCATCTTGCTCCTTAACATTTCCCACACTGATGACCAGGGTTTGGGAACAGACTTGGTTTGTCGGGGGTCAGTTGGGTAGGGATAGAATCGAGAGTCTGAGGGACTGCTCTCCTCTCCCGGGGAAGGGAAGTCTGTCAGCCCAGCCTAGGCTGCCCCTAGTTGGAGGCCTGGAGATAGGACAGTGTTCGGGAGGCAAGTACAGCAAGAAACTGCAGGAGCACATTGGTAAAGTGCACCTCCATGCACATGCAATGTGCTCCACAGGTGGGGAAGGGAGAAAAGAGAGAAAATGGCATCAGGGGGTCTTTAATGAAGCCCAGCATGGCCACACCTGTGCCCGCACTTCTGCAGGTCACCACACTGGTCCACTTTGGATTTGTCATATGGGGGGAGAACAGCTTTCCCCTCTAAACCCTGACATGAGGGGGAAACTCATGTGGAAACCCAGATCAGGTAGGTGACAGGGTGGTCAGGTAGCAGGGGCAGTGGGGGGACCAGGGACTGAGATGATGAGCCACCCCTCCAGAAGCAGGAAGAAGAAATACCTGTATGGAAAAAAATATGAAAATGTTTGCTTTTTTGGAGCAAAGTCTTCATACAGTACATTTAGTGCTACTTGAGAGTCAAAGCTTTTTCAGTACATTGAAAATCTTTGCAACTGCCTAATGTTTAGTAACAGTTATCACAAAACTGATGCACCTATCAATTAGTCCCCATGGTAACAGTAAGCAATCTCAAGTAATCAAGAACAAACTTGCCATTTTTTGTAATACAAAACATATTTTTTCCATGTGACTTTGATAAGATACTCCCTAACCAAGTGTAACCATATAATTTAAGGGAATGTGTCCTCCACCCTTCCCTTTAATATATTGTTTTTACTTTGCAACCATACATGACTGTTTTATTACTTTGTTTAGTCTTTTCTTGTGACTTTAGACAGAAAGCCTTTCATGAGCCAGAAGAGCCAAGAGTCACAGGATGAGAGCAAAATTCTTGCAGTCATGGAGTATAAAGGGCAGTTGGAATCACATGATTAGTAGCATAGTAACAAATTGAACATCCTGTTGTTTTCTGGATCCTTGTACAGTATTCTGTGTGTACATACATACAATACAAACATGCATACATACAGAGGCACCAGCCAGGATGCAGCACAGTACTTTGCAAAATGCTGCAGTATGCTACAGGGAAAAGTGCAGGGAACCAGTGAAATTCAATGGTAATTGTGCCCCTTTTTCATGCAGTATTTTGTGACGTCATTTTCTGCAAGTTACTGCATTGCATCTTGGCTGGCTCCATTGTATATGACATGGCAGCCATCCTAAATTTTAATGCTGTGTGGAATGGGGAATTCATTAGCAGTAGTGCAGAATGTCCATTCTGCTGGGGGATTTTCTGCTAGAATTTCATTGGTTCTTCTACGGCATTCCGCCTACTGTGGTCTGTGGAATAATATTCTGTGGAACAGCATTTTTCCATGGAAAATTAGTCTGCAACAATTTCCACAGAAAATGTTGAAATCTGCAGAATATTATTCCTCAGAACAGCAATTTTTCCATGGAAAATCACCCCACAACTATTTTCTGCCATGGAATTCCACCATTCTGTTTCTGGTGAAATTTGGTGGAATTAAGTTGAATTTTGAAAATTCCATGAAATTTCGTTCCACCGGTATTTAAAAATTCCACACAGCACTACTAAATTTCCCTCTTACTGCAGCACTTCATTAGTGTAAGCATTACCTCGTGTTTAGGGGAGCAGCTGCAGGTTTTTAATTGTCTTTGACTGGAGTAGTAACAAGGTGTGAATAATTCTGTGCGGTACCATAATGTGGTACCATGAGTTCTGAGGTAAGATGAAAGTTTAGGATGGATACTGCTATACATACTGTATATGCATACAGACATTCTTACATCCAGAATACTGTCTGTGCATATGTACTGTACATGCATACAAACAATAATATATGTACTGTACATGCATACATATTGTACATACATACAGTACCTACACCTTTAGAGAGAAAAGTAGTAATTGGACCATCAAGTTCTTCTTTCTCATGAACTCAGTGAGAATACCATCACCCTTTTTTTTACTCAAAGTTTCTGTCAAGTCAGAGAATGACTGGCCATAACATCTTTCAGCAGCTGCAGGGAAAGACATCCACAAGCTGCAATAAATCTTGGAGCCAGTCGTAAACCAAAGTCTCAGTTTCCAGGGAATCCTAGGTTTATCAAAAAGAGCAGTCCCTTCGGTTGTCTCACAGGCTTTTCCTCACTTTTAAATTGCTCTACTAAAGAGGCCATAATTCCATCTCAGATCACATGATCTGCATCTCAAAGTGTCCTTTTTTCTCCACCATGATCAAGCACCTCTTCATTGGCAGTCTCTGCACCACTAAAAACTGAGCCTCCATAACCCAGCACCAGGATACACAGGAAGCTCCAACTGATCCACCTCGATCTCCGGTATCACCGCTCTGACCTGGTTCTCTGTACTTCAACTGGACTCCCTCTGGCCTCTGTCTGCAGCAGATGGGCCTCCCTCACCTCTTGACCTTGTCCAACTTGTTCAGGGGCTTGCCTTTCCTGGCAGACTCACAATGCTACCCCTGGTGGATTACTGAGACCCCTAGATATCTCTGCTCTGCCTCCATCCATCGTTCTGTGAGCCAGTTCACCAGCTCTGTCAAGGTCTTCACCATCTGCATCATTTCCTTCACTGCCCAAAAGTCATATCTCAGCCACTCCATAGTGTCTCTGTTAGTCACATTACTGCCAGCCATCTGTTTGGTGGTCATGCCTATTTCTGACACACCTCCAGTGGATTCTTAACTGGCCACACTTATCAGACCTGCCCTTTGTTACATAGGCCACCATTTGAAGAAGATAGACATGCTTTCATATTCTGTCCCTGCCTGTTCTTCTTGTTCCATCACCACAGCTGGCTGTACAGTGTCAGTTTGGACTTTTGTTTTTGCTTCTAGTTTGGCTGCCATTCTTCTGGTAATCACTCCTCAGCTTGCAGTTGCAGGATCCATACTTTTCTTCAGTACATCCCTCCTACCAAGTCTAGTATCCACACACAAAAACACGGCTTAGACTTTGCAAGGTGTAAATCCCACTGCTCACACCATCTGTCATCAAGGTAAGGGTCGGGAAGCATAGGAAAACCATAAGAAGTCATAAAATTCACAAGTAGCATTTTTTATTCTCAACAAGAATGAAATAAAAAATGTAATTCTTCAGGATAGCTGTTTACAAAGGCAATACAAAGAAAACAAAGTCCTTCATCTGAGGGTTTCTTTTCAACTTCAAATCTCAGTCTCTCTCTCCAATAAAAGATTGTTGTTTTTATATATATATATGTATGTGTATATATATATATATATATTTAATGTATTTTCCTGGCAATTAGCTTCTGCATCCTGAGCTTGTTAAGATACATGTCCCGTTTCTCACTAAATATATCAGAACTTTGTGCAGATGCAACAAAATAGAACATTGTGTCCCAGAAATAATCTTCTGTTGAAAACTCTGCAAATGAGCCCATGGAGGTCAAACTGCATCTCAAAGCCAACCCCTTGAGCTCCAAACATCTTTCTGCAATCATTTCAACAATACAACCATACACATTCTCAAACCAGAGAACCCAGTTTCACATAAAGATCCACATTTATTTTTTATAACTACAGATAAGCAAGGGGGGAGAAAAAACAGAAACAGCAAGTGGAGGCAGGAAGATAGCAGGAGGGGGAGAATCACAAAACTGTCAGAGAGATCTGTTCCTAGGTCTTAGAAGAAAATTTGATTGCGCAATTAAACAGACAAGAGAAAGAAAAGTAGAGGATAGAACAGATCCTTGCTTTTAACTCTTTCTGAATAGCAAGTGGGACAGGGTTGTATTCAATCCTGTCACCCAGTCCAAAAAATTTAAAAATGTAGGACACCATTGAAAATGAGATATTGCATCTCATGTGTTCTTTCCTGGGTAAATATACATTGAAAATGTGTAAATGCAGGTGCCCAGTACAGCAGAACCCCACTGAAAGATGTGCATCTATGTAAGCAAGAAGGCATGTCAGGGTGTGCAATTATGGGGGGATGAATGTACTGCTAGAGTATGAATTTTACTTACTGCTAGAAATTTTACATACAGGTTTATCCTTGCTCTGTAAAGATTTAATGATGTTCCTTATAATGATAATGCTATTTATGGACATACAAGTTACTAAAAATTGTAACTAACCTGATTGAAATTGTCTTTAACACTAAACATATAGCACCCACTATTTTAAAATGTATTATTCTTTAAAACTTACTGTTCTTTAAAATAAAAGTGTGCTAGGAATTCTGTCCATCTGCTCCTCATTTTTAAAGGTCAGTGCTACACATTTTAATGCAGAGAAGTTGAGAGGTATGGGCAAGAGGCACTTACAGGTACACTCAGTGCCACGAAACACTCAAGAGCAAAGTGCAATTATTCCCCCAATCACATATCTTTGAAGTGTCTTAACACCCTCATAACATGTTGAGAAACATTTTATGCTGAACAACTAATTCGAACACAAGTTTTTATGCTTCAAACAAATGAACATTCCTTTTTTTAACAGTTGGGACCTAAAGTAGTAGTAGTAAAATGTTATTTATTTACAGACATATGAAACAGAATTTACTTGATTGAGCTTATGTTCATTTACAATGAGGTCCTGTACAAACAACAGGCTTAAGTAGTACAAAAATGAACTTTAAAAACACACACCACAGATTTTATTTTAAACAAGATAAATAATCATTAAAGACATACACCCTAACACAATCATTAAATAAAAATAACTAAAATCTTATTTATAATGGCAGGAAGGTGAAAAAAATGAAAAGACATTTATCATTTTGGACAACAATGCCTAAGGCTTAGGGCTTGCTGGTTGAACCATGATTTAATCCCCAGCCAAGATGGTCTTCCCTTAAAGAACTTTACTTCAGTTGGAATCTTATTTCATTCAAAGGGACCCCTACATAAGACAGACTGTCGACCTATCACTAGATTACATTTGGGGACAACAAACTCCAGGGCATGGGCTGTTCTTAATGAACCTAATCTATCTCAAAAAGGTAATCTTACTTTAATATAGGGAGGCAAAGTTCCAGCCCATTGTTTATACATAAAGGCTAATAAATGTTCCTGCCTATATTCTGATGGTCTCATGCATTGTACACAGTTAAATAAAAAACACTTATGAGTAAACTGATTGGCATCTAAAATAAATCTTGCTGATCTTCCATAACACACATCTACATCTACCCTATCCAAATAATTTTTCATTCCACTAGCGTAAATGAAGTCCCTATAATGCAATATAGGGATAATCATCATACTAACCACCTTATCCCTTGTCTCAGGACTCATGGTATTTCTTACTCGGTACAAACCACTCAGTTTTTTCCTTACAGTATTTAATACACCATCTATGTGGACTACCCAATTTAAAGACTCGTCAAGCCACATCCCCAAATATTTATATGTCTGAACCTACAGAATTTGGTGTCACTCCAAGATAAGAATCTCCAAAGTTGGATCTTCTTGTATTAATGAAGAATGAAAAAATAACATTGACTGTGTTTTTTAAAATTTAAAACCAATTTACTTTCCTCACGGAAGTTCTGTAATTCCTTAAAGGCAGTCTGCAATTTAGTTTGAAATTTATTTACAATCATATCTGAAGTGTAAATAATCATGTCATCTGCGTATAAGTGAAAATAAATTGATGGGTCTGAAAATTTTAATTGGTCAACATAAATGTTAAACAATATTGGGCCCAAAATAGAGCCCTGGTGGACACCTGATCCCACTGGAATAGCACCTGAAGTCCACCCCCCCCCAAAGGCAACCAATTGTGTTCTTTCTGTTAAGTAAGAGTAAAGCCATTGAAGGCTAGGTCCCACCAGCCCCAAAGAGGCTGCCCTGGACAGGAGGACACCATGGTTCAAAGAATCAAAAGCCTTGGACAAGTCAACCAAAATGGGCACCCACCAGTGTTCTCCCATCCAGAGCTGCCTGTATATCCCCAGTAACCTTAACCAGGACTGTCATAGTGCTGTGAGATTTCCTAAAACCTAATTGCATTGCATTCAGAAGGCCCTCAGATTCCAAATTACCAGTTAACTGTGAGGCCACAATCCTTTCAAAAATCTTTGAGACCTGTGGTAAAAGAGAAATGGGTAGGTAATTACCAAGTACCATTTTATTGCCCCCTTTAAAAATAGGAACTACTTTTGATTGTTTCCAGGCTTTTGGGAAAACACCTGTTTCAACAGAAAGATTAAATATATGTGCTAATGGGACTGCAATCACTGGGTGTGAATACTTCTTTAAATTAGAGGGAATACCATCTAGGCTTAGGGATGTAGATGTATTGAGTTTTAATAACTCCTCCAAATCCCTATGGGGCAATATATCAGAATATGAACATTTACAATGGGGGTCTTCTTTATGCACTAACTGTTCTATGTCTATTTCCTCTTTGCATTTAGATCCACTTTTGCCAAGGAACTCATTAAATGTGTCTACTACTAATCGAGGCATAGGGGCTGTCTGGCCATCAATTGTAAAAACATTGGGAATCTCAGTACCTTGACCTTTTAATAGAAAATTCACTGTACGCTAAAAGTCTTTGGGCTGATTTAGGCATTTGGGCCCAGATATTCAAACTGCGACCAAAAAGTGCGTAATAGCTGGAGCAAGCACAAGTCTATTGTGCCCATGCACAAAAGATGCCAAATTGCGCCTACAGCCAACGTCTGAATATCGCACAACCTGCGCCAACAAGGGATGTTCAGCTGAGCAGTCCAGAGGCACCATAGCGCAAGCAGGGAGCCCCCCAGCTGCAGACCAATGTAACAGCACAATCAGGGTGGTAGGGGCCCACCACCCATGCCACAGATGGCCACCGGAACACACAGCAGAACAGACATTGCCCCCCCACACCCCAAGCACTGCACATCCAGGGGAGAGCTGGAATAACCACTGGTCCATGGAGACAAGCAACCAACCCACAGCCTGGCCATGGTGCCCCATCACACCTACTGGCAAGCTGTGACTGGCACACAAGGAGGGTGGACCACCCTGTGCCACACCATTCCCCCCAGTGCACAGCACACCCTGCACCGTGACCCCCAGACACCCCCCCATGAGCAGTGACCTACACTGCAGGAATCTCCATGCATGCCACCACCCCCACAGTGTCAATGCAACCCTGTGCACCACAGAACCATGAAAGCCAGCCCCACCATGAGCACCCATCAGCAGGCTGCAGCACATGGCAATGCAACAATAGCTGACAAAGTACCACCATGCACATACCCCCGAGGTACTGCTGAGAGACTGACCATGCATTGGCACATGAGTGACCCTATATTGGACGGTCATGTAGCTGACACCTCCCCCAGTGGCACAGCACTCCGCACAGTATTCCAGTAACACACCCTGGCCCACCACTGGCCACAACAGCCAGCACAGACACCCACAGTGGTGTGTGGAAGCATGCACCACACCAGATGCCACACAGGGTCTGGACAGACACCCACCCATACCCAAGGGCACAACAACACAGGGACACAGTGGTAGGGCAACCAAGCCCCCATTGAGGGCCCATGTAAGCTGTGTACACACAACTTGCAGTCCACCATGGCACTGGAGTGCCAGCCACCCTGCGCAGGCACCATGGACCAATATCCCACCATGTGTCATCCACAGCACAAGCCACAGACAATGGGGCACATCCCCTGCAACACACACAAGCCACAGCATGGAGGTGGGACAATGACTGTGTTGCCCACAGTGCCACCTAAGCCAGGCATGCACTACACCGGTGACATGGGCAACCCAGAAAAGCAATGGGTACAGTGTCCGCCCCACAGAGAATGCCACCACTGACATGCCAGCAGATCATGCAGGTCACAGACAGGCATGTGTGTCAGCTGCACAGGCCATGGACAGGCCGATGGGTGCACTATGGACACAGAGCACATGCCATGGACCACTGCACACAGTCATCCAGCACACGGGGAACAACACACACAACACAGACACTGAATGATATCTACCCCCACACCATAGACACCTCCACACGGACACACACATACCCATGACTGCACCACCCCTGATGCCATGCACACCACTGCAGCTGAGCACCTATAGCCCGCTGCAAATCAGAGACCACCACGGTATTCATAGAAAAGTAATATGTATTATAAAAATAAAGAAATCAACTATTTACAAGAACAAGAACTGTATACAATTTTTGGAGGGACACAAAAAGGTGGGGTGGTAGGGGAAGGGTGGACAAATGGGATGGGAGAGGAGGGGTGGAGGTGGGTCTGGGGGATGGGAGGTCAGGATCAAGGGACTATTGTTGCCCATGCTGGTCCAGGCTCTGGCTCCCCCTCACTCTGTGCCTCCGGAGGACCCCTGATTCATCAATCCATCTCAGGATTGACACCATCTCCCATGCCAGGGTGAGGAGTTCCTGCAGGATGTCCCTAATTTCCCTCAGATGTCTTGCACCTAGGACAAGGGAGCACAGTCAACAGGTGTGAATGCACAACCCCATAAAGTCCGCCCACTGTGCATGGCATACAGCCATGGGACATACCACTGTGATGTTGTGTGATCAGCCACAGTGATCACGTCCACAGGACCTGCCCACCCAGGCGCATACAGCCATGCGGAATGCTGCATACACCCACCAGCCAAGTCACGCACAGCACCACCGTGGCTATCTTGTGGCATGGCTATGTGGTGCAAAGGCAGTGGCACAGCCGACCACCAGTGACGCACACCCAGACATGCATTGCCACTGGACAGTGTTGACTGTAACCAGTGGCGTGCATGGCAGTGATGTCAATGAATGGTGGCCATGCCTCGCTGCCCACCTTGTCACACAGCATGCAGTATTAATCATGGATGTCTGTCACTCACCCTCATTGGGCTGGTCAGGTGGCCATTGTTGACTCTCGGCCCGCCTGGCTGTGGCTTCCACCACCCTCCGCTCCGCACGCAGGTGGTGCACTTCATCCAGGCCTGTGGGGACAAAAAGGAAAGAAGAACATCAGTGCAGTCCTGAAGCAAAGTCCCCTGCTCCAAGGGTGTCCCCCTACCCAGTCAGACCCACCCACCCCACACCCTGAGACACCACCATGGCCAACCCATTCAGTCCCTCCTCTATGTGCTGGACACAAACAACAATGTGACTCATATGGACAATAACATTGTGTTCATGGAACCCCTACCTGGATGTGGTACTGTGCCCCTCCTGGCATGTGACCTTAGTCTGGCCAGTAGCTCCAGTTCCCTCCTCTGTCACCACCTCAAGGGCTGTGGCCACCTCTTGCCACACCTGGGACCTTGCCCTATCCAGGGGGACCTCCCCAAAGAGAGGCCCATGGTGTGGCTCTACTGTGGCCACCAGATGGGCCAATTCAATGGCAGACCATGGAGCAGCCCTTCTCAGCACCATTGCATTTGCTATAGTAGGCAATATGGCACTCTGCAGAGCGGTACCCCATGTGCAGATGCTACGTGGTACAGCGCTGCCATTCCCTATCATGCTGTTACTGAACAGTGCGATAGAGTTGCACCTATGCCTGACACATGGCACCAAGGGGGCAAAGGCCCGGCACAGGGTCAAGGGTCCCTAGCTCAAGGCCATGCACAGCACCATCAGACGACAATGCATGCAGTGCGATTGGCTGCCTGTGTGCCAGCGCCACAGCAGACTACTGGGCAGTTGGGCCATTGCACCTATGAAGACCCATTGCCACAGTGCCATGTAGTGACCTTCACTATAGCACCACTGACACAATGGTGGCCGTGCCCTGCATTGCCTACCGTGCACAGCACATCATCAGCATGGCAGATGCCTGCGTCAGCAACCTGGGCATGTGCAGTGAGGTGTACTACGCATGTCACAGAACTGCGCCATTGGCTCAGCATGTTCAACACAATTGTGCAAAGCGCAACAGCGCGATATTCAGCCGTCATATGCAAATCATCCGATCAGCCATTCAATGGTGCAGCACTGCAATTTGCATCCAATTAAAGTTGCTCCTCGCCTCATTTGCATGGATTGCGCTATAAAGGTGCGACAATGTGCTGCAGTGGCCATAGTCGGTTACTGCAGTTTATTGGTGAGTTGCATGCTGTGTGGGAGTGTGGACTGTGGATTCAGGGACATGCATTGGACTGCACAGTCACAGGTAAAAAACACCATTCTTACAGGCTACATAATGACCGAGCACGTTCTTGGAGAGGAGGACAACAGTGGCGGGAGGAGGAGGAGGAGACCGAATTTTACTAAGGCCAAAACCGAGGCCCTTTTAGCGACTTTGCTTTCCCTTACAGATCCTGAGCATCTGCATGGGTCAGCAGTGGTGGGCCTGTCCACTGCTGACAGTTGGACGGAGTCGGAGGTGGGACCATCCACCTCCACAGGTATGTGTGGGTCTGTACGACAGTGGGGCTGCCTGTCTGTCCACACTGATGTCGTTGAGACAGGTGTGGAGGAAGCCCTGCCTGTGTCCCAGCATGCTGGCGTCCATGGATACCAGCACACTGTGGCTGTGGTCGGGGCAGAGTCCGGCACCAGTGATGATGACACGACTGTCATGGGTAGTGACATGTGTGTGCCACAGGATGGACACACAGCATTGAAATTCGCGCCCATGGCTGTGGCTGGTGCCGCTGTGGGGGCCTGCATATCAGAATAGTCCCAGGCTGTGCCTATCAGCACCAGTGGGGCAGCACTGCTGTCTGTTCAGGACAGTGGGACTGTTGCAGCCACCGCGGTGGCACCACTGAGCCCTGGGGTGCGGCAGCCGGAGGGGCAGCATCAGCAGTCGCCCACCGGGCCTGGAGGTACAGGGTTCAGCGGCAGCATCTGTGCACCGCCTGTGGACATGCCCATACCTGGTCCTAGTGCATAGCAACCACCCTCAAGGGGTGCTGAACATCAGGCCCTTGCACACCCTGAGGGACAGGATGCCGAGAAGGCTGATGACCTCTTGGACGAGCACACCCACCTACTTCAAGCATCAGTCCAGCAGCAGATATGGCTTGCAACGTCCATGGAAGCACTGTGTGTGGCTCTGGAGCAGGCAGAGGAGTGTCGCAGCAGGGACACCAAATGGATCCTGGCACGGATGGACCATTTGCGGGAGGATGTGACCACTGCCATTGACAGGCATGCATAGGCGTTCATTGCTGTCATGGCCACAATGGGCATACAGTCAGGTGCCCATGCATCGCAGACACCATGCAGTGCACTCTCCACCCCCCATTCCCAGCATCGTGCGACTCCCACCCTGTTGATGCCGGGTTCAGCTGTGGGCATCCCAAGCAGTCCTGGTGCAGGCATGTTCGGTGTGCTGCAGACCCCTGCGTGGGCTCAGTCATGTTCATGCAGTGGAACCCCTTGGGGACCATAGGTGCCAACCCATGAGGCCAGTGGTCAGCCTGCCAGTACTAGCGGGTCTCAGTGGGGCCACCCACGCATCCGTGGTGACCGTGGCACTGTGTCACGAGACTGACCTGTCTTCCAGCACGGCTACAGTCTGGTGCTGCCCTGTGTGCATAGTGTGTTTCAGTGGGCAGAGCACGGGTGGGTACCTGGCCCTGCACATGGACACACAGTCCACCTGCACACCCTCCCGGCTGCTGTCCGCAGTGACATGTGCATGATGGTGCCTGCATTGCGCTATACACCAAAGTGCAATGGTGCCCAGCATCTGACACACGCACATGGACAGGCAGTGGGCGTGGTGGCCTGTGGACATTTGTGTTACTAGGGTTGGCGTTCAGGGTCGGTGTGCCTCCTGCCCTCTGTGTACGTTTGGTGCGTTGTGTGTGTGTGTGCATGTGTGTGTGTCGGTCCACATGGCATATTAATCCTCATCCATCTCTGGTTGTGTGTGTGCTTCTGTGCCCTGCCACTTCCCTTGATGGCATGCACCCCTAGTGTGTGTGTCCATGCGTGTTTGTTGGTTGTGCCTTGCCCACTGGTGGTTGCACATGGCCCCATGACTTACCTGGGTTGGCTGAAGTACTCCTCCGTGATGGTGTCCCGGTGCAGCTGTGCCAGCCAGATCAGTTGGGGGTCCCATCAGCCAAGGGGGAGCTGCCCATCACCATCGTCACTGGAGTCCTCATCGTCCCCATTGCTGTCTCCATCTTTGATCTGTATGGCTATCCCACATTCGTTGGCCATGTTGTGCAGGATGCTACAGGCCAGGAATATCCCACAGGCCTTTGAGGGGCTGTACTGTAGGGCACTGCCAGAGGTGTCCAGGCAACAGATATGTGCCTTCAGCATCCCGAATACCCACTCGATGACATTGCGTGTGGTGGCGTGTGCCTAATTGTAGCGTTGCTGCAATGGGGTCGTGGGCTGCCAGTAGGGTTTGAGCAGCCAGGGACAGAGTGGGTATCCACTGTTACCTGTGTGTAGAGGGTGGAGGTTAGTTTGGTGATCAGCATCGCCCTGCCCCAAGCCATGTAGGCCACTACCCATGGCACTTCTGGCCATGCCCCCCTAGGCCCTAGATTTGTCCATTTTGTTTGCATACTCACCCACTATGTGTCCAGTGGGGATGTCCCCACTCTCAAATCTGTGGCACAGTGCCGACTGGTGCCAGATGAATGAATCATGTGCTCCCCCAGGGTGCGTGGCACAGACATTGATGATGCGACCCCTGGCATCGCACACCACCTGGCAGTTGATGCTGGAATAGCCCTTGCGATTCTTGTATGCGGCCCCCTCATGGCCAGGTGGTGTGCGTATGGCCACATGGGAGCAGTTTATTGCTCCTAGCATGCCAGGCATACATGCTACCCTGTGGAACTCCTGTATGTTTGCTGTGTGCTCTGCTACTGTGCTGGGGAAATGGATGTACTCCTCAGCATGTGGCGGCAGTGCACTGAGGAATTGGGTGAGGTGGCATGACGTGGCCAACTGGGTTATGCCTGTGGTGTCCCCAGTTGGTCTCTGGAAGGTACCTGTGGTGAGCAAGCACGTGCAGGCTGTTACCTTGGTCTCCACTGACAGGGCATGGCTCCATCATGTGGGTGCCTGCATCACATCACTGCACAGCTCACAGAGCCACCTCAGTATTGCCCTGTTCAGGCGGTACTGGCCCACAATCTCAGTATCTGTGTACAGCTCAAAGCTGGTCCGGGCTCGGTACTGCCTGTTGGGGGCATACCGCTGACGGGCCCTTCCACAGCCACGTCCCCCTGCCACCCGCCTTCTCACCCTACTCATTATGGCCTCCATGTGGAAGGTGGCACTGGCCATGTCCCTGGCTTGCGTTCACCCTCCTGGCAGCTGTTACTTTATTCCCCCCGCTGTCCTGGCTGCTACCTCCCCTGCACTGGGTACACCTGCCTGTGCTGGCCTCTGAGCTGTGTGGCTCCCCACACCTTCCCTGTGCCTGTCTGTTGCTGTGGCCTTTCCCTGGCCTGCCCTGTTCCTGCCACTTGCCCTGTCTATGCCTCTGCCTCTGACACATGTGGCTGCCCTGTAGCGTTCTTGCACCTCTTCCTTGCTCCTTTTTATTTTGGCTCATTTCCGCTATGGCGCAACTTCCGCTTGCTCCACTGTTGTGCATTGCGCAAGTCTTTGAATATCACACTGCGCCATTTATGCATGGTTCCTCCCCCTTCGGTTGCGCATGCCTTCATTATCATTGTGCCATTGCTCAGTATGATTTCGGGGGCACAACTGCCTCCTGCTGAATATCGCAGAATGGCGCAAATTCGGACTTGCGCAGGCACAACCCTATTGCGCATGGCTCAACTCTTTTGAATATCTGGTCCACAGATTCCATGAAATTCTTACAATAATTTCGTTTGTGAGACCTCACAGTTTTGACATAAAGATTACGTAGTCTTTTACAATTTTCCCAGTCCACTATTTTACCTGATTTTTTTGCTTTAATCCAAGCCTTGTCTCTAATGGTTTTGTGCTTTCTCAATTCACTGGTAAACCAATTAGCATTTTTGTGTTTCAATTGCCTATGTTTGATAGGAGCATGTTTATTACATACCAATATGAACTCTTGTTGAAAAAAGTCCCAGGTATCATCAGCTGTGGGTATAAGGAGTAAACAGTCCCATTCTGTACTACTCACAACCTGCATAAAATCTAAACAGTCAACATTTTTGGAGACTACTCCAAGATGTTTGTTTTGTACATTCTTGTCTTATAGGTCTATTTCTAGTACAAAAAATAAACTGATGTTCAGATACAGCATCATGTAACACCCTACTTGAGGAAATATTCTCTACAGAGTTAGCAAAACTTAAATTCTAGGTTGTGGACAGATCAGGAATTGCCAAATTTATTCTGGTATAATCCCAAATCAGTTGAACAAAACCAAGATTCACCTATAGATCCACCAAAGAATAAGAATCCCAAACACAGCGTCAATTCGAGTTGAAATCCCCTGCCATGAGGATTTCATGTGAATAATTACAGTCTTGTAGAAAATTCTGTAGATAATCAAAAGCTAATGAATCAATTTTGGGAGGGCTGTATACACCCAAAACTAACCTTTATTTTTGGGTGTGGAATACACAATTCTAATGCTAAATCCTCCAAGCCAATTAAATTCTTATTTATCTCAATAGGTGTCAATGGCAGGTCTGATTTCCCATGTACCGAAACACCACCACCATGTTTATTTCTGTCCTGCCTCCAGGTATTATATCCAGAGATATTTACTAAAGCATCTTCCTTTCTCTTATCCAGCCAAGTTTCTGTAACTATAACTAACTCGGGGCTGTAATTTGCAACCCATGTACTGATCCAGTCCATTTTAGGCAACATGCTTCTGGCATTAAATTGGATCAAAGTAAAATTAGAGCTGTTTCTATCTAAACTGGGCACACCGGGGTCTACAAAGTCTGTATTATTCTGTGGCATACTCCAGGAGGACACCTCAGCAATTGTTGGCCCTGGATTTGGGTGAATGTCCCTACGTAACATAAGAAAAATCAAAATCACACATTTCAGTAATCTGACATATTTGTGATTTAACCTAAGAACCCTCCTGCCATAAAAAGAAAAATTATTTAAAATAACTTGGGACCTCTGTCTAAGTGGATATGTCTGTTGGAGAAAACAATTAAATCTTAACAAAGCAATATGAAAACATTTTGTCAACATACTAGATCTAACAAAAACAGTATAATACTCATGCAATCCACTAGTGACTAATGTACAGTACTTACAATGCCCCAGCTTCCTGAGAGCCTCCTGTGTACCTCTGTCCTGGCAAACTTTCCCTATTCTAAATGAGCTCCCTAATACAAGGAGAAATCCCCATATAAGGTACATATGTTTCCTCTGTATTGCTACAAAACTTGGTGCAAGTATTTCCCACTAGGAGCCCTAATCTAGCCTACTTTCTAATAAATGAATACAAACAAGTATTTCTAGGTACTGTATAAGATCCTGTCTGGAGTCAAAGACCTTTTTGTGTATGAGTGACGCTAACACCACTAACACCACTCATGGCATGGAGTTCGCGCCCTGTGGCATGAGAATTTTAAATAGCCAGGTGCCCCTTCCCTTGCTTCTTGCTCCTGCTTGGTCTTCCGCTGGACCACCTACAGCATGGAGCAATTTGTAACACAGTTAAGCAAGATGTTTCAGGGGAGAATAACCATACAGTTAGGCAGTCTAGGAATGCAGATGGCAAACAAGTAGGCACACAGTCTCACAAACAGTTAGTAGGGTTTAAAGAGATGTGCAAGAACAAGGGGGCACAATTTGAAGATAGAGGGGGGATGGCTCAGAGGTAATGTGAGGAAGTATTTTTTCACAGAGAGGGTTGTGGATGCATGGAACAGCCTCCCTGAGGAGGTTGTGGAGTCAAGAACAGTGGGGGAATTCAAGAATGCATGGGACAGGAATAAGGCACTCCTAGTGGGGGGTAGGAGGAAGTAAGCTGTTGGTTAACTAGGATCTGCAGCTTATCTGTTAGGTAGGAAAATGGGCAGACTGGGTGGGCCAAGTGCTCCTTATCTGTGACAAATTCTATGTTTCTATGTTTCTAAGAACGTGCAAACAAAGCAGAGTTGAATCAAACACACAGCAGAAGAATTTAGCTTCACAGTTCGGTAGTTCCTGGATTCCCAGCACAGCTCTCACCTGGCAGTAGATGTTATTTCACAGGGAATACCTGATGAGAATGTTTTAATTAGTAATCCCAAAAACATTTTTCCATAACATTTCTTTTCATTTACCATTTCCTTATAAGTTCAGTTATCAGTGATTTCAAGTGTGTAGGAGGGGGAGTTTTGTTTCCTTGTCATGGTGACTAGGGTATGTTGCTTCCAGCATAGTTTGCAGGTGGGTGTATTGATTCTTTAATGTGATGCACTGCCTGTAATAAGTATAGTACAAAGAAAACTATACAGGAATGTAATTGTGGGTGAATAATTACGTAGGCTTTTTAATGTTTTAGCCAATCAAATTGCTTGGATTCTTGCAAGGTTTTTGTCAATGTTATCAATGTTATAAGCTAGTCAGTTCTGGGGAAACTACATTGTAAAAGCTGGACCACACTGAAAATGGTAAACTACCTTTTCCCTGCTATATCCAAGGTAAATACAGGGTAGAAATGTGTCAAAGCAAGACCCCACTAAAAACTAGATATCGCATTTTGGCTGGTCTGTCCTGGGTAAATATATTGCAAACTCTGTAAAAACAGAACCCTACAGCAGAACCCCCCAGAAAAATAGATGTTACATTGTGCAGTGTCAGTGGCTCAGTAGGTAGCACACTTGCCTCTGAGTCCAGGAGATCAGAGGGCTGTGTGTTCAGTTCCTACATCTGGCACTTGGGTTAATATCCCAATACTGACACTGCAGTGCAGCATGAGAGGGGGTGCTGCACTTCTAAGGTGCCATCTTTTGGATGAGACGTTAAACTGAGGCCCCATCTGCCTGGATTGGTGGTAGTTTAGGTGGATGTTAAGGATCCCATGGCACTTATGGAAAACAGTAGGGGAATTTTTTATTGAAATCAAAGTCATAACAAAGTATATACAATCCAACTAATATCTGATAAATCCATAAATAACAGAAAAGGAGTAAATAACAATAAAATAAATATTAATTAAAAAAAATAATTTGATCATACAGATACAAAAGTATTGTCTAATGCTTAAGTAAAGCACTAACAAAATATTCTGTCTAATCACTATAAAAGTCATAGTATGAAATCATAATCCTTCCATAATTCACCCCAGACAATACTGTTTAAGCTCAGTTTCTCTTTCATCTTTAATTGAACCAAATCTTGATAAACCATAAAAAACAAATCTAATACCAATATATTTTGTTGCTGCAACACTAATCGGCACCTTGATATCCAAATCCAATATAAAAAAAAAATATGTATGATTTGTAAAGTATTAAGATAACCTTTTGGCATTTCTTTATAAGAAAAATCAAAAAATAAAAGATCCTCAGAGAGTGGAACTAATATCTTATTCTTCCAACGATTTTTGACCACATCCCAAAATTCCTGAGCATAAGGACATTGGAAATACAAACGTACCATTGTTTCTAAAAGAAATGTACAACTTTCTCTCGGGCAATATCGGTCCTGCAGTCTTTTATGCTTTTGGTTATTACGTACATTAATTTTTAAATGTAACCCAACCAAGCTGAATCCCACATATGAATAGGAATATGTTCATTCAATATATATTTAGCAATACTATTTTGAACCTGGGGGGGGTTGTCCACAAAGGGAGTTTCAGAAAAAAAATCATATAAAATCTTTGAATACATCTTTTTCCGAGTGAAACGTAAAACTATATCCCATTTGACATTCCATCGCTGAATTTTATCAAAAACTTCAGTGCATTCCTTGTTTAGTCTAGGGTTTCTTTTGTTTTTATGGACAAACTGATCCATTAACCATTCTTTCAAAACTACACAGAGTTTATCAGTAACAAAGGGAGTCCAAAGAAAAGTTTGTAACTTCAAAATCGGTAATATGTTGGTATACAAAAAAACTGAAAAAAAAAATAAAAGAGGATTAAGCATGTTCAGTCCTCCAGATTTAATATCTAAATATAATATATTTCATTTAATTGGGTTTAAGCGACTCCCCCATAATCCTAAAAAAAAAATTGCATAACCGCTGTTTCCAAACGTTTGGGTAATAGAAAAATATTACTTAAATATAAAAAAAGGGATCAAAAAGGTTTTTAACAAATATACCCTCTTTTTTTTGATAGTTTCCATTTATTCCAACCAACTACTTTCTTATAACCCGTTTGTAAGGCTTTAGACCAATTGAAACCTGCACTATCATCACCCCCAAAGTAAATGCCTAAGATTTTGCATGAGACCTGGTCTACTACAATCCCACCTGCCATTTCAGTAATAGTAGGAAATCCTGACAGCTTTAAACAATGAGATTTTTGTTCATTAATTTTTGCTGCTGTCGTATAACCTATGTCTGTAATTAACGCACAGGCAGACTTAATTGAATTACCATCATGCAATATTAGACATAAATCATCAGCATATGCCACAACTTTCGTATACACCTTAGTACCATCACATAAGCTCAATAATCAGGGAGATCTATTTAATACCCCCAGCATAGGATCTAAAACTAAAACATATAAATATGGACCAAGTGGGCATCCTTGGCGTACCCCTTTCAGAATACAATGTCTAAGACCCTGCCAACCATTCTCAAATGGAATACTGTATGCTAGTGCATAGCATAACTGAAGCCAGCCTATGAATAAAGAGGGAATCCCAAACCCTGCCAAGTATTACCATAGATAAGGGTGTGAAACTTCATTGAAAGCTTTGGCTTGGTCTAAACTCACTATATACCCATCTATAGGAGGCAACCTCCCCTCATTTCCTCTAGAGGTCGTAATTTCCCTAAGATATAATAAAACATCCTTAATATTGCGTCCTGGGGTAGAAAAAAATTGAGAGCTGCTAACTATCTAGGGCATTACTAAAGACAGTCTATTTCCTAGAAGTTTTGAAAAAATTTTAAAATCCACATTAAGCAGGGTTAAAGGGCGCCAATTCCCAATATCTGTACGATCTCCCTTTTTGAAAAGAAAGATCAACAAGCCTTCTTACATTTGGGAGGGTAAGTATAATTCATGCAGAAAAAAATTATATAATTCTACAAGCTCGGGTGCCATAATCTTCCACAAAACTTTGTAGAACTCATTCGGCAATCCATCTGAGCCTGGAGAAACATTAGGTTTAAGAGATGAAATAACAGTTTCAAGCTTCAGTCTTGTAAATTCAGTTGTTAACCCCTGTTGCATTTCAGCTGGAACTTGGGGAAGATCAGCAGCATGTAATATCCATTCCGCATAATCAGAATCCTTATGATGTGCTTCAAAAGTGCATTTAATATGGGCATCTAAGGTTTGCATAATTTCAGCGTTACTCGCAACCAGTAACCCTGTAGATGTTCTTAAGGTCATAATCAACTGATTATCACAAAGTTTCTGTCCAGCTAAAAAAGGATTAGCATAGGCTGATTTGCCCTGTGCACCAAAGGATTGTTCTTTATATAAAGATTTTAACCTGTCATATTGGTATTTTGCCATATGTAATTTAATGACCTTTATGTCTTGGAACACATCTATCCCTCCCAGTGTTTGGACTGACATAAGTGACCGTAACGATTTCCTAAGGGTTAAATACTGTTCATATTGTGTTCGGGCTCTATATCTCCCTATCGACTGGAGATAACTAATCAAACACTTTTTCAAATCAACCCACCAATCAGCTATAGAGTCATATAAGAAAATCATAGATTTTTTATCTTTCACAATAGTATGTAAATCCATCACCACCGAAGATTGTAATAATAAAGACACGTTTAATTTCCAAATCCCAGGACCTCTTTGTCTAGATGGAGGGTTTTCAAGTTTAACCCCAATCAAGCAATGGTCCGAAGATTCTACAGGGTCATAAAGAAGTTTCTCAAACTTTAAAGATTGATGAGTAAATAAAAAATCAATCCTGGAAGATAAAGTACCATAAAAATAGTGTGCCTAGCCTTAACTTTACCTATAGAGTGTGAATCCACTAAACCTGCAGAAGAAATAAGAGATTTCAAAAACTTTTATCACAATATTGTTTACCAATATCAGTTTTAGTTTGAAAATTTATATTAAAATCACCACCAAAAATATTTGACGACTAGTAAAAGGTAGGTTGAACCTTTTCAACACTTCTATCCATGGCCGCTTTTGTCTGGGGCCCATATAGAGTAATTAAGCGGCAAGATAAACCTTTTAGGACCACGTCCAATATAAAAACTCTCCCAGGTTCTAGATCAATCAGTCTTTGTAAGCGTACCTCAGGTGTAAGAAAACAAACACCTACACCACTGCACGCTTCCTCTCCCATAGACCAATATGACGCACCCCAATGCCAATCCTTTTTTGCCCGTGAAACTTCATTACATGTATGTAGTCTTGTGTCTTGTAAAAAATATACATCATACTGAAAATGTAATAATATACTAAAGGTAGTCAGCCTTTTTTTCAAGGATTTCAAACTGTTAACATTCAGCGTAGTTATCGTAGAATATTCAGGGAGGGGGCTTAGCGCATTTTACACTTGATCTAGTTAGATGCTTCCTAGATCCAAGCCTAGTAGTTTTAGGGGGAACAGGCTTATTTTTAACTAACCCAGTAATGTCTTTTAAAGTGGTAGGGTCTAATAAGGGTTGAGCTTCATCAACCTGATCTCCCCAGGATGAAAAAGCTTCGAACCTGTTTGCCAAAGGTAAGGGAGACAAAGGGGGGTTACTTTGACCAGACAAAGGAATTTCTTCTAGTTCTAAAGGCTCAGTGCTATGCATCTCAGGTTCCTTATCAGGAATTCCAGGCAGCTGGAACGAATCATCTATTGGGTCTTGCAAGCCACTCTCTGAGGGAGGCTCGGTCAGTCTAGTCAAGGGTATTAGTCGCTGAGGGGAGCCTTGAGGAGTCACAAATGGAGTTTCCCTATCGTCCCGTCTCTCATGCCTAAAGGGGGGATCAGAATCACTATGTGAAGAAAGGGACTGATCCCCTTGAGAATCTATAAACCGTAAAGGGATGGTCAATCTATCCTCAGTAGAACCCCCTCCACCTCTACCTCTTCCCCTACGTCTATTCCCTTTAAAGGGGTCAGGATCATTAAATTGTCTTTTTGCCTGTGCTAAATAATACTCTTGGTCTGATGTTTCATCTGTGTCTGTGGAAGCCCATGGGCAATCTGCAAAAGAATGTGAATGTTCTTCGCATAAATTACATACAGGTAAAGCTACACAAGTCTGTGCAGCATGGCCTAGTACACCACACCTAAAACATTTTATTTGGTCATAGGAAGTATTCAAATGGGACAGAGAGCCACATTTGAAACAGCTCTTTAGTTGGCCTGCATAAAAAATAATACCCCTATCGCGTCCTAAATAAAAGGAACTGGGCAAATGTTGTATACCCTCTTCATTTTGGTGCAATTGGACTCTCACCAACCAACCCCCATTCCAAAATCCATTCTCATCAATAATAGGTTTAGGTTTGTCGTGCACTGAACAACGTTTCTCTAACCAAAACATTATATTAGCAATATTTACACCTTCATTTCTAAAGAGTATTGTTACAATCTTTATTGTTGGTTTCGTAACAGGAATTGCTATAAAATCTTTCCAGATCTCTTGATCTTTAACATCATAATAAAGTCGCCAGAATTTATCAAGAGAGATGACAGAACCAAAACTAATATCATAATTGTGATCTCCCGGTGGATGAATTAAAGCGTAAACTTCAGCTGGAGAAAATTTCATGGAGTCAATGAGTAAGGTCTTCCCTACCCATACTCGATCTGGAACCACGGAGCTTTCCCTTTGAATCGAAGTCTAACTAGAAATGACGTTTTAGCTGCTTCAGCAAGTTTGCGAAATAACCCGGCATAAGACTGCAGAGCAGCATTTGTGGACAAGTCTGAGTCATTCTGTGAATGAACCAGCTGGAGAGGAAGAACAAAATCCATACCTGGTTCTAAGATAGGAGCAGCACAAGGCTCTGTTTGTAACAAAAAATAATTTTTGTCCATAACACAGTCAGCAGAAACATCAGCTTGGGTCTTAAAATTTTCTCTGTAAATGTCAGCGTCTGACGCAGCAGGTATTCCAGTCTTCTCACCTAGAGGTTGCGCATCCTCAGTAGCAAATTCAAGGGACTTAGGCTGAGTAAGGATATCCTTCTCTAGAGGATCTGGAAACAATTTGAGAGGATTTGACTGTTGTGAAGAAACAATCGGAGAACCTGGAACGGGTATGCCTGGGTCAGATATCCACTTGTTTCCTGCCCATAACCATCCGGCTTGACTTAATGCTGCTCCCGGAGACCATTTCAACTGTTTGTCAGGGACATTCGTGGGTATTGAAATATCCTGTACTTGTTCAGGTTGCATCGTTGGTATTTCTTCCGAACCCAAAGGCAAGCGTTTAGTGCCTTCATTGCCTTCATTTAGTGGGCTAGCAATGGAACGTTTTCGCTTAGAACGTTCCACCTCCAGTTTCTGTCTACAACTCTGGTAGTCCTGTTCTGCAGCTGAAAGTAAGTCCAACAATTGTATCTTCTTTTGTTCTAATTCTCTTTGGAGTCTTATTTCTTCGGCTTGAGTTTCAACACTACTTGATGAAGTATCCGGTATAACCATAGCAGTTTGCGGCATTTCAAGAGTCGTCTCCATACCTTCCATGTCTGAAATTTGAAAGTCAGTAACCAAAGGTTCAGAGCTCAAAACAGCATGACCGTTCTCCTCCACCACCTTCTCCTGACTGAGGTCGTCCATCCCTGCAGACTGATGGACAGCGCCACCCACCTACAGAGTAGGGGAATTTCCCCGGTGTCCTGGCCAAATTTACCTGATTCACTAAAAATACCAACAACAGCTTAATCTGGTTCAATTCCAGTTGCTTACCATATGTCTCCCCCCTCCCCCCCCGGTCACCCCTGAAAAAGGGACTTCTAGGCCCAGTGGGCTTACCGGGTCAACAAAATTCAACAAACAAATATCTAAGTTCATCTGTCCTGGAAAACTACATTGTAAAAGTGGGAGCCCACTGAAAATGATATCTTCTGCATGGAAGCTTGTGTGGGGCAGTCTAGACAATCATTACACACTGAAGTCAAGAGACAGCCACACTGCAGTGAAAGCTCTAAGTTGGTGTTGCTGGTGGGGCTGGCTAACCACAGGCTTAGTCACAATGCAGATCCCAAAACCCAGCTGCACTCACACAGGAGCGTGTACAGTCAAGCAAGCACAGAGGTATCACTTTTGAATAAATGTATTGCCCACTGGCAGCCTGTTACAAAAAAACTACATAACAACAATTCCAGTGTAAATCAGTGTACACACACCAGTCACACTGAGGAGTACTACCCCAGTGCTTCAGTGCAAGGCTTCATCAGGGGGCAGGGACAAAAGGAACAAGTCCCAGTATGATGATGTCACATTAATGATCACCCACAAATTACCCTTAACACAAATTACAGTGATAGTGGTATTTAACAAACTGTGTTATTTAGCAAACTATGTAGTACAAATACAGTTTCACAAAAATGGTAACATATTGCAAAATAAGACACATGATTAAACAAATTTATGAGGTGTGCAGGACCTGTAATTACTGCGCCAGGGAGCTTGTTGCAATTGGCGGCAAACAAGGGGATCCCCGAGGAGCACTGCCGCATTGGTGGCCAGGGACAAGTGGGAGGCAGCCACATAGGTGGCAAGGAGGCAGGGGAAATCAGACACTGCTGCGATGGCAGCTTTCAGGACCTGAGCTTTCTAGAGGGGTTTTCATCTGCCGCATTGGTGGCAAAGGACAGCACCTTGATGACTTCTTGCCACATCTGTGGAACAGCAGCCAATCAGGACAGAGGACTCAAGGACATCTTGCTGCATCGGCGGCACAGCAGCCAATCAGGATCGAGGGTGGGCTTGTTTGATTGGGCAACTGGGATTTAAAAAGCCACAAGCCCAGCTGTTAAAGAAATAGGTTCACATGAGCTGTAATTACTGCACCAGGGAGCTTGCCACAAATGGCAGCAAGCAAGGGGATCCCCAAGGAGCATTGCCACATCGGTAGCCAGGGACAAATGGGAGGTAGCTGCATTGGCAACAAGGAGGCAGGGGAAACTGGACACAGCTGTGGCAGCGGCTTTCAGTGCCTGAACTTTCTGGAGGGGTTTTCATTGGCCGCATCAGTGGCAAAGGGACAGCGCCTAGAGAACATCTCGCCACATCGGCAGCACAGCAGCCAATCAGGACCAAGTGCGGGCATGTTTGACTGGATGGCTGGGTTATAAAAAGCTGCAAGCCCAGCTGCTAAAGAAACATTTTTTGTCCCACCCAACCCGGCCCCGATCTCTATTAAATGCTCACAGGGAGAGGAGCATACAAAGAAGTCACAGACCAGGAGCAGGTTGAGCAGCAGAGGAGGAGTTCGGAGCTGGGCTACCAACATAGTGAAGCAGGAGGAGAGACTGTGGAAAGACCAGCTGGCATGATTGCCTAACATAAAAAAGGGGCTCAGAGAGGGGACCTGTGCATGGCAAGGAACTTGGGGGTATTGTGGATATTGTTTGACCAGTAGAAAATAAGCTGCCAAAGTGTTCTCTTGTCAACTTAGTTTTTTCCCTTTGTACAGCATCCGAGTCAAGGAGCTTATTTGTTGTTCAGAAGCAAGAGGCTTTCAGGGTATTCATTATTGTTGTTCAGTGGGGAATCATTTACAAGGGTGTCCTGTAAGGAGTGCTCAGTCTGCAGTATTAGTTGATCAAGTGAAACATGGAGGGGGCAACCAATGTGGAGGGGCAATTGGAGGGGAATGGGGACGGGGCTATGGCATGGTCCCCGAACTACAAGGGCAGATATCTTTGGTAGGGAGGTAGGGTGCACTGGGTGTGGGACTGCTATTTAACTAGCCTTGGCTTGGAAGAAGGGGGGGCTGCATGGTGTGTAGGTAGCTGACACAGCTAAAGGAGGAGGTGAGTTGGTTGAGATGAATGCTTGGTAGGGCGGGGGTGCGGGGTGGATAGGAGGAAAAGGGATCAGCTGATGGACTGGAATGGGGTGCCAACAGAAGGGAGGGAATTTGGAGGAGTGCATGGGGACCAGGAGTCAAAACTGTAAAAGACAATTGGGGTCAGGAGATGGATGGGGAGGGTACACAGCAATTCATAAGCAGGGGAGGCTGTGGAAGAGAGGGCACTAGGAGGGCTCCCTGGGACATGGGTAGATGCAGTCCTGGGTGTGAGAATGACCGAGGGCACTGGCAGGTTGTAAGGAACAGGGGACCAAAGCATGCAAGTAAAGGAAGTGAAGGGGGAGGCGCATTGTCTGGAGGAATTGAGGTTTTAGACATAGTGCATAAAAACAGGTTCACACCACTAGCACAGCTAAATGAGGATGAGAAGGTAGACACTGGGGCATAGGTGGATTCAGGGGGGGCAGGTGATATAGGCAAGATGGAAGGCTCAGTAGATAGGGGGAGTGGGTTGTCCCCTTGCAAAGGGACAAGGAGGAGGCCACAAGTAATGTTAAGGGTGCTGGGCAAACTCAACTCAAAAAAGGCAAACCCTTGGGAGAGAGGGGACAGCAATAGTAAGCTTGTGGGGGCCAGAATAAGATGCGGATGGGGAGCTACCTGAGCACTGGTACGATCAAATAGGGAGAGGGACAAGGAGGAGCAAGGGGGTGTGATAGAGCTAGCAGATGGAGGGGAAAGGGAAGGAGGTATGGTAGATAATGCCTGTGTGAGACAGGAGGTGCGTATGGAGAAGGGGGAATTGTGTACTCTGGGAGACACAAGGGGCAATGGGGAAAAGGCAGTATGCAATTAAAGGGATTGCAAGGGACCAGGAAAAAGACTGAGGAAGAATACAAGCAAAAGGTAATGGAGAGTAAGGTCATAGTTTTTGGGGACTCGATAATAAAGGGAATTCACTGGGGGGGGTTGGGGGCAGAAGCAGTACAATTTGGTTCGAGTGTCTTCCAGGTACGGCAGCAGCGGAGGTCATTCACTATATCCCCTCTGGCGGGAGACAGCAGGATGATAAACACACCTGGTGTTCCATCTTGGAACAAATAACCTGGTGGGCCATAACATGATGGAGGTGCAGGCACAATTCAGAGCACTTGCTAGGTACTGCAGCGGGCTGGGATTCAGGTCTGTGGCTTTCTCGGAGGTGCTACCCATTCAAAGAGCAATCACAGAGAGGAGAGTGAGGGTAGAGGAATTTAACAAGTGGCTGTTGGATTGGTGCGAACAGATGGGATATGGCTCAGTGGGGGACTGGGGAACAACACTGGGGGAGATGAGAGTCTATATGCCCCCGGATAGACTGCATCTAAATAGGGAGGGTACAACAGTACTAAGGTGTAAGTTAGGGGACTTCGTAGAACAAAACAATAATTTAAACTAATTCAGGGGGAGGGTTGTGGATGAATCCATGCCATGGGGCAGCAGAAATGGGGGGGCCACCAGCCTCCCCCCCAGGATGGTGGAAACCGGAAGAGAGGAGTAGGGAAGGCAGCAAGTACCAGGGGACAGCATGGGGGGGGGCCAACGAATGGAGAGCCATGTGCACAGATACCGAAAGCCTGGGCAATGAGATCCAAGACTTGACAGCTGCCATGGCTGAGGCAGACTTGCATATCGTGGGCATCACGGAGACATGGTGTCATGTGGGCCAGGACTGAGACATGGCAATACCTGGGTATGCACTTTTTAGGAAGGATAAGGAGGATAAGTTGGGGGGGTCATCCTTTATGTGAGGGAGCACATAAAGGCTATGGAATTGCAGGGTAGATGGGGGGGCTGAGGCTTTATTGGTGTCACTGGACACAGGGAAGGGAGAGGTCATACAAACTGGGATGAAATATAGGCTGCCAGTGCAGTAGGATGCAATGGATAAGACAATGCTGGAGGAGATCCAGAGAATGGCAAACAAGTGTGCGGTGCTGCTGATAGGGGACTTCAATTTGCTGGATATGGACTGGTGCATCCCATCACTGGCATCCACCAGCAGCAGGGATAGCTTGGACTCCCTACAGAGAGCTCTCTTGAAGCACCTGGTAAGGGAACCAACCAGGGAGGGGCAATCCTAGATCTAATCCTTACAAATGGGGAATGGGTAGGAGAGGTATCCATAAGAGAGAACCTGGGCATGAGTGACTATAGCACAGTCTGGTTCACAGTTAAAAACAACTGCTGAGGACCAACAGCCCAAAGTAAAGGTGCTGGATTTTCGGCATGTGGACTTTCAGAAAATGGGGGAAAGTGTTTAACAGGATTTAGCAGGGGTGGAGGAACTTGGGGGGGTGGAGGAAAGGTGGGGTCAAATAAGGGGGAGCGATAGTGGAGGCCACTAGCCTCTGTATATGGAGGGTGTCTAAAAATACAAGGAAGAGGAAACCACCCTGGTTTAATGGGGAAGTGGCAGAGAAGGTCAGGGAAAAGAGGAAGGCATTTAGGAGGCATAAAAGGACATAAAGGGAGGAGGATAGGGTTACATATCTGGAGAAACAGAGGGAGGCAGGTAAAGAGGTCAGGAGGGCTAAGGCAAGAACCAAAGAGAGAATAGACAGCATGGTTAAGGAGGAGAATACAACCTTCTTCCTGTATGTGAGCAAAAGGAGGAAGTCAAGGGGGGTAATTAGGTTGAAAAACAGGGAGGGGAGTTGGTGGAGGATGACCGTGGGAAGGCGGAGATACTAAATGGATATTTCTGCTCAGTCTTCATGGTTAAAAAGGAGAGGAGCTCAAGGTGATCAAGGCACACAAGGAGGTTGGGGGGGGGTTAACTCCAGTCCATTTCAGGTGGAGGAGGTCCTGAAGGAGCTAGAGGGTCTAAGGGTGGATAAGGCAATGGGGCCTGATGAGGCACACCCCAGGGTACTGAGGAAGCTTAGCAAAGTGCCAGTGGAACCTCTGACTAGCCTCTTCAATGCATCCTTGGAAACAGGGGAGGATCCTGATGACTGGAGAAGGGTGGATATGGTCCCCCTGCATAAGGGGGGGGGGGTTGAGGAGGCAGGCAATGATAGGCCGGTGAGCTTAACATTGGTGGTGGGCAAAATCATGTAGAGGCTGCTAAAAAAAGAGAATTACTAACTACCTTGAGGCCAATGGCCTATAGGACAGACATCAGCATGGATTCACTGAGGGAAGGTCATGTCAAACAAACTTAATAGAGTTCTTTGACTAGGTTTCCATGGTACTAGATCAGTGGGGGTCTATGGACGTAGCATATCTCGACTTCAAAAAGGCATTCGATTCTGTGCCACAAGGGGGCTGCTGCACAAGATGAGAAACCTTGGGCTGGGGCCGCTAGTGGTTAGGTGGGTGCAAAACTGGCTGGATGGTAGAAGGCAGAGGGTAATAGTTAATGGGGTACATTCGGAGGAGGGTAGGGTCACCAGTGGAGTACCCCAGGGATCGGTGCTGGGGCCACTCCTTTTCAATATATTTATAAAGGACATAGTGGATGGGCTAGAGGGAAGAGTGTGCCTGTTCACAGATGACATGAAGGTCTGTAATACAGTGGATACACCTGAGGGGGTAGAGAGCATGTGCAGGGATTTGGAGAACCTGGAGGGATGGTCTAAGGATTGGCAACTGGCCTTCAACACAAACAAATGCAGGATCATGCACATGGGCAGAAATAACCATACAGCAGAGTATCTTATGGTGGGGGGCATGCCCTAGAGGTTACCAAGTTGGAAAGGGACCTGGACATATACATTTCATGGGATCTCAAGGTGGCAAAGCAATGTGAGAAGGCGGTGGCAAGGGCCAGTAGAATGCTGGGTTTTATCAGTAGGGGAATCACTAGCTGGAAGAGGGAGGTCATCATGCCCTTGTACAGGCAGCTTGTCAGGCCACACCTTGAGTATGGGGTCCAGTTCTGGAGGCCATACTTCAAAAAGGATGTGCTTAGGGTAGAGCGTGTCCAGAGGTGGGTGACAAAAATGGTAAAGGGACTTAGCCACCTAACATATGAGGAACGGCTGTGAGACTTTGGCATGTACTCCCTTGAACAAAGAAAAGAAAAGGGGGAACATGACTGAAACCTTCAAATATATCAAGGGTATTAACAAGGTACCAGTAGAGGACATCTGCCAGCTAAGGGAGCAATCGAAAACAAAGAGGCATGATATGCATTGGTAGGAGGGAGGTTCAGGGGAAATCTTGGAAAGTTCTACTTTATGGAGAGGGTGGTGGACAGCTGGAGCAGACTCCCAGAGGAGGTGGTGGGAGCAAGAACTGTGGGGGGATTCAAGAGAGCGTGGAACAGGTACAGGGGTCTGTGAGCTCCGGGGAGGGGGACGGGTGGGACAATGGCAAAGTCCTAGAAGCTCACTAGGCATACAAGGCAGATTGAGTGGGCCTCGCGGTCCTTTTCTGCTGACACATTCTATGTTTCTATGTCAAAATCCTCACAAAATCATCAAGGGTAAAGTACTGTCAGACCAATGGCTCCTGCTGTGCCAAGCCCTGTGTTGATAATGGATACAGCAGCGACTGCACATATGTTTGCCAGAATCCTGGAACAAGTCACTGGAGTAAAAGGCAATATTGACTCTTTGCAGAATCTTTTGTAACAAATGAATATTCGGGTGTTTGATGCTGAAACTACCCTCCATCATCTTGACCACCAGGTGGACACCTGAGACATAGAAATTCACAGCCTCAAAAACAAAATCACTCTGTTGTAGGATGAAATTGATGACCTAGAGTGTAGAGTTTAAGGTACAACATTAGATTGAAAGGAGTCCCAGAGAGCATTGAGGGCAAGGACATGAACAACTTTCTCCAACACATAGTAGTAACTGGACTTCTTAATATCCCAAGTGTGCAGCTGGAAACACAAAGATCCCACAGAACCCTGGCTCCCCATCCCAAACCTGAGGAAAAGCCCAGTCCTATCCTAACGATGTGTCTCAAATACTTAGCAAACAAAACTTCTTAGGACTGCCAATGAATGGAGTCCTTTAATCTGGCATAGACACAGAATTTCAGTCCTACAGAACTGTTCAGCCAAACTCAATAAGCGTTGAGCTGCCTACACAGGGGTATGGCAGGCACTTAAGCAGACTGGGGCAAAATACTGAATGATCTACCCAGCTACCTTCAAGACTGAATGCAGTGGGGTATATCATGACTTTCAGGATGTACAGGAGGCAGTAAAGAGATCATTTGAGGTAGACCTTGCAAACCTACAAAATGCCCCCAGGAATGTACCTCACAACAACACGGCCCCAAGGGGTAACGGCGGATCACTACTAGCAAATGAACAACTCCCCCTACTCGATGGCCCCCTCCACTGGTGCATTCCTACTGGATCAGTGGCAGCACTAGAATAGCAGACATCACAAGTTAGTAGGCATGGGTTTTCTGCACCCACTGCTCCCAAGGCCACAACATTGCAAACTGAGCAGAGGTTCCAGGGCATCAGCAGAAGATGTCAGCTCATCAGATGTTTTGCCACCAGGTCGATCTGCTCTACCACTCCTGACGCCTCATCCCCACTCCACCAGGCTCCACCCCACCACAGCTGCTTGAATTTTCCTGGGCTGATGTTGCCCAGCCACCAGCTCTGAGACCCACTGATAAAGAGACTTCAGAACCTTCACCGACTCCACCAAAACTGCACGAACTGCCACCACCAACATCAATGAACTGTGCTTGACTGATAAATGCATGGTGCCCTGCTCTTGCAAGCTGTTGTGCATTGAGTTCCTCTTCATATGAGTAGCACAAACTATTAAGCTTTGCTTGAAAGGTATGTGTTGATATATCCACTTGTAAGGCACTTAGTGCATCAGATTCAAAGTTTTTTTCTTTTTCTCCCTTTCACTCAAGGTTGATCCCCCCACCCCCACCCCCACCCACTCCATGAAGTTAGCCTAATAAGAAATCAGGGCTACTCTTTATATACTAAAATACCAATGTGCAGATAACAGCAGACTAACTGACTTTAAACAACTAAACCACCAGATAGGCACCCCCTCAGAACAGCCAGTGAAACGCTCTTGCAGATCCCTCAAGTCAGGACACAAACAGGCAAAAGGACCTTCACTACATCGATTCCAATCACTTGGAACACTCTTCCCAAAAATATACAAGAAAGCTCCTCAAGTGAGGGCTTCAAAAAAGGCCTAAAGACACACTTATTAGAACTCAGCTCCTGTAACTGTTACCACTGACAGGCTCCTTGCCAATGTCACAGAGGACGCTTCAGAAATATTCCTTCTATGTCTAAAACTCCAGAGGCAACATATTGCTAGATGAAAACAGATCCTAATACGTACTTGGGAAATACAGTTATTATGTCCTAAGGAATAGTATATATCATAAGTTGAGTATTGTATGCATATCGTACTGCAATGTATCCTTGTAACTAATCTTGATCATTGTACTGTGCCTGTCCAATCCATTGCCTTATTTTATTCATCCTGTCTGTGAATTATCTCTGTAATTAATCCCAGGTTGCCCCAGAAAAAGGGCCTCCCGTAAGCCCAGTGGGCTTACCCGGTCAACATGATTCAAATAAATAAAATAAATGGCTCCAACACATCAGATACATGATTGCACATTCCTTATCTGAAGTAACAGTGAGCAGGCCTCCGTTTCCACTTGAAACAAAGCAGGCTGGTACAGAAAGATAACTAGCATCATCCCCTATGGGTTACCTCAGAATTAAGTCACTCCCTGTAAGGCTGCACAAGAAGCCCACTTCCCCCCTTTCCTACTTCTCCTATTGGTTTTCAGAATTCTGCTTCCAGTTCAGAATATTCCCTCCCTCTTGCCAGTGTAGCAGTATAAACTCAATGCTTTATGCACTGCCTCCCAGCAGTCTAGTACAACCAGGACCGTCTCCAGCTGGGGTTCATCAGGTTCGAATGAAGCCCCCCTTTTCTTGAACCTCCTTTATTTTCTTTGTGGCTGACAGTGTAATACTGTCTGAGCATGCCCCCTTAACTCCTCCCCCCACCAGCAACTCAGTAGTTATGTGCGTGCGGTTGCTCTGCCCTTGGTGTCTCTCCCCCCCTTCCACCACACATACAGAACCCCCAGTCACAACTGACTAATCAGTATGTGACTGATGTCCAGTGAGTCATGCTGATTGACCCATATGTGAGAACTGAGCCATGTTGCCATTGCAGTCCCAGAGCACGCCAAGAACAGTTAAAGACTCCCTAGCATGAATGAAGAAGACTGGTGGTCAAGGTCAAAGAGACATCCAGAGGTAAGCTCCCTTGCCAAACAAAAAAAAAAACAATAAGAGTGAAAAAAAGAAGTGACTACTCTCTCATGGCAGCCTGATCTGACAAACAGATGCATTCGGAATCTTTGATGCAAATGGTGGTACTGTCGCATTGCTGCTGGGGGTTAATGTGGGGGGGGGGGCAGCATACTCAAATGTACCCAATGATACCTCTCAACTGATGACTGACTATTCTTGTGAGGGACCATTACCTTCTGTGCTCTGTTCTGGAGTGTAGCCAAAAAGTTTAGGGGTTGTTGCTGGTAAGGTAATACTTATGGACTAGTTAAGTAGCAAACATGTTATTATGCTGGAAACGAGATGCTCAACATGCCCTTTAAAACTTATTGCCAGTTGCAAGACTCACAGAAGTGGTACTGCTGAAGCACAGACATCGACGGAACAACAGGGAAGTGATGCTGGAATGCCTTGACAGGGACAGCCGTCCGCTCTTCTCTTAACTCTAAGAGCTGCTGTAGTGAGCATCCCAGTGCTCAGAATTCCACTGAACTGCTAAATGGGCAATCAATGCATCACAGGATCACAGAACTTTGACGGCAGAAAAGGCCCACAACAACCCATCTAGTCTGTACTTTATATCCTCCCCTTCCCCCCTCCTCCTTTTTACTGGCTCTGGACTTTCCCCCCTCCTCCCAACCCCATATGTCTGTTCTATGATGTCTTGAATCCGCCCACCATTTCAGATCCCACCACCTCCTCTGGCAGCCTGTTCCAGGCCTCCACCATCCTCTCTGTGAAGAACTGCCCCCCTTACATTGCCTCTGTATTTCCCTCCTTCCAGTTTGAGGCTATGCCCCATTATATTTGCTCCCTCCTTGTTTTTGAACAAGCTCCCCTCCTTCATCTTATTTATCCCCTTCAAATACTTAAAAGTTTCAATCATGTCCCCCCTCTCCCTTCTAGTCTAGCATCACAGAACCTATTGTGGCAGGGGCGATTCTAGGGGTCAGTTAGCAGTTCTTGATGTAACTCTACTGTAACCCCTAGGTGGTGCTATCCCAAGGTCTACTATACCTGCCTGCTTGGCTAGTAGCAGGTTAAGGGGGCCTGAGTTCTGAAATGGGTGCCTCCACCCGGAGGTCAGGGTTGGTAGTGGTCAAGCTAACCTGGGCACAGCCCTCCGGGACACTGTAACCCCTCTCTTTCCTTACTAGTGGTCGGAACAATACACAATAATCACTTTCACAATACCCTTGATACACCACACAAGTACCCACACTGTTTGCACTTAACACCAGGACTTTCCTTAGGCCCAGCCCTGGGGACCCCCTGTAAAACAAGGTTATATACAGCAAATAACAGCAGT
Source organism: Neoceratodus forsteri (assembly GCA_016271365.2). Taxonomy (NCBI): domain Eukaryota; kingdom Metazoa; phylum Chordata; order Ceratodontiformes; family Ceratodontidae; genus Neoceratodus; species Neoceratodus forsteri. The sequence continues at coordinate 1,029,197,723 of CM057458.1, forward strand.
ACAGTACTCTTGCACAAACTGGAACCACAGTTAGGGTAAATGCAAAAAACAGTTAGATCTGATTTATTTGAGGGGCTTGAACAAGGGAAGGGCGTAATCAGGTTAATTTGCTTAAAGACTCTATCAATCAAACAGTTATGCATGCACTTCAGGGTCCATAAACAGTCACACACTCTGGGTACCCAGATGGAGAATGGTGGGCGAGCCAGGAACGTTGCAGCTGGTTGGGACCCTGTGATGGAGGAAAACAACATGCACAACACACACTATTTGTAATCCGAAGCCGGAGGGCTCAGTTCGTGAAAAGAAAAGAACAAGACAATCAGATGACACACTTTTAGATTAGGCTGTTGTTTTTGCAGGGAGCTACCCAGATGATTACTCACGATACCCAAGACTGGACACAGGCTGGACGAAAATCGAGATAGCAGGTGGTTAATCTGGAGTGCCAGAAGAAGCAGGACCCACACGAATTGCCGAGGCATCGTTCCTGTTTAAGCGTGAAGCAGGGGGCTAATCCCCAGGCAGGTCTCATCGATGCCTGTCTCTGTGCAGCGGGTAGTCTGGCTGGGCCGGTGTGGCAAGGCTCTGGCCAAATGGAGACAAATTCGGATACAGTCTGTTTTGGGTTGGATACAGCTTCCAGCAAGCAGAACACAGTTCACACAGTGGGGAACCAAATCATGACCCACTAACAACTCACAGCACATTTACATGTAAGGAAATTCTACTGTACCAGGCAAACTGCTCTCCGGTCACGACTGCAAAGTCTCTGCACAAACCGGGGATTCAAAAGGAGCTGGAAATCCTGATAGGCCAATCGCATTCAGCAAAATCTTCGGTCTTGTTCAGGTATGAGCCTGGTAAAAAATCAGTGGCTAACTTCGTTCTCACAAACTTGGATTTAGTCCGAAATAATTCTCTTCTCTTCTCTCCCTCTCAGGGGCAGCAGGCAGACATGCAGGCCACAACTCAGCCCTTTCAAAGTTCTCCCATACAAAACTACACAGAACTCTTGGCCAAATCACTTGGGCTGTTACTTCTTCACTTCTCAGCTCAGAACTAACTGAAAATTGCAAGCAATCTGGGAAATCCCTCAAGATCCAAAAGGTTCAGTTGGCTGATCTGTCTGTGAGTCACAACAAAGGCTCCCCCTTCAGGTGCAAAAAGGCGCCAAAAGCCCAAAACTACAATTCCTACAGATTTTGACTCCAGATAGCTCCTGTAGTCCAGCTCCATTTTAGTTCCTACCAAAACTGATTGATCCAATTCCTAGTTCAGGACCAAGATAGTGGAGATAAACAAAACAGTCCTTGCTGCAAAGAAGGCAGGTTAGACAAACTTCATTATCATTATCACATTTAAACTGCTAAAACACAGGACACCAGCCTGGCAGTGAGCATTTAGGCAAGCTCAAGGAAGACTTTTCCGGAACCCCATTTGTAGGGGGGGTTACACCCTTCCCTCCCTGGAGAAAACTTGGCGTCCACATCAAGTCTGTACCATCATGCATCAGTTAACATAAACTTATTACTTCACTATTCATATTCACTACACTTCATGATACTATATCCATTCTGACTACACATTGTGCATATTTCACACAGGTAAATTGAACATTACTATACTGAATCAGGTAATAACTTCTTGTACCTTAAACAATGCAAGAGGAGGCCCTTCCCTATCAGTCAACTTGGGGCTAGAGGGGGCCGGGGCACCATGGTGAGAGGGAAAGACAAGTAACCTGGAAGTGGCTGTCAAGCTCAATTTGGGCAGTGAGCTTGGTGAGACATAAATACCTTTCTGCACCACATTGAGAGGCAAATCCCCTGGTCTCTTGGAAGAATCATAACTGAGGTGTACTACTGGCTTGACAGCTCTGCCAGTCTTTCTGAGGGGGACAACTACAATCTCTGTACTCTCAGCACTGGTCTGGGGACTCTTGTCACTCGTGAGGGGTGCCTCTGCCTGGGTGGGAACATCCAAACTTGGGGCACTGTTGGCTCCTTGCTCTGTAGACTCTGTTTCTACAACACTTGACTCATTTTGCAAAAGCTCAGGCACAATCGAGCTTTGAGGCACTGAAGGGGGGTGGTCAGTGTTACAACCCCACTCAGCAGGTCAGGCCCTCTGCTCCCACAGCACCAACCTCAGAACGCAGTATTGTGAACAGGTAACAGAAACAGGGTAACCCTCCTGTCTGTCTGTGGGTTTGAATCACCATTGGTCTCAAGTTCTGGAGGGATTCAAACTGTGAACTTTCTGATAGCTTACCCAAATGTACAGGCTCAGATAATTCTGATCTTTGGGGAAATGCCAGATATCTTTCACCAAGGGCACCTAATCAGGTATACAAAACGAACCCTTAAAAACTCTATGAAAGACCTTAGATAAATTTGTACCTTTTCCCAGTTTGGTATACCATATAGCTTATGAAAAGTGTTGTCAAATTCTTAACCAGCCATGCATCACAGGCAAAAAGGAAGGACTTGGAAGACACAGGCAGTCTCTTTGAAATAAGAGGTTTACTTAAAATGAATAAAATATGTAAAATGTAATCACAGAACAATACATCACAAAACATACAATCACTTACAAGAACAAGGTTAAAGTATAAACTCCTACCAACAATACACTTAGACTTGTCTATCTAATGTATATCTTCTAACAGTGCTTCAAGCAGATGTTGTTTCTTCAGAGTCCAACAGGAATGTATCAGTTGAGAAACATAGACTACAAGTTTAAACAGTCTCTAAACCTGCCCCTTCCATGAGGTCACCTATCTCCTCCCTGGGAAATATAAAAATGAATACACACAGGATGTCCCATCCCTCAGAAAGTATATTAAATACTGTGAGTTCAGCAAAACTCATTTCCAAAATTATGACACTCTTAATTAAGTCTGTGATTCCTCAGTTCCTTCTTTGATCTATGAGCAGTTTCCTGCGTCAAAGACATCAAAGGACATTTTATGTCTAACTCTGCCAGATCTCACTGAGGTGTAATATGCTTTGTAACAATAGGAGAAATTAACTGAGCTTCCTCTGAAGACGCCATAAAATGGATATTTTTATTTCCTTTGGCATCAATGCAAACTGGGAAGTTAATCACCTTACAGAGATCTGCTGTCCTTTGAAGTGATACCTGGGGGGGGGGGGTTCATCCCAGGAGCACAGGATTTCTCATGATGGACAATCACACTACATTTTTATTTTACAAAAATCATAGAGCAAACAGAACCAGCTGGCCAAGTGTCACAATCCTCCCCACCTAGACTGAATTTGGAGGCTCTATCCCCTGCATGGGATGAGCTTCCCAAATCAGTTCACTCCTCATAGACACAAGACAAGCCATCTGAGTTCTGATTGGTCACTCCAGCTCTATGTAAGATTGTCATGTTATACCCTTGCAAAGCAAGATTCCATCTTAACAATCTACCATTAGTTTTTCCCATTTGTGTTAGCCATACCAGGGGGTTGTGGTCAATTTGCACCACAAAATGCTGCCCATATAAGTATGGGTCTAGCTTCTTTAGGGTCCACACTATGGCAAGACACTCCTTTTCCACAGTAAAGTATGCCTGCTCCCTGGAAAGTAACTTTTTACTCAGGTATACTACAGGGTGATCTTTCCCTTTGTTGGATGTCTGACTCAGTACTGTCCAATACCCACGTCTGAGGCATCAGTCTGGACTATAAAGGGTTTGCTATAGTCAGAACTTATCAATACAGGAGCACTGCACAGTGCCTCCTTCAGTCTGGTAAATGTTTCTTCACAGGCTGGTCCCAGGTAATTTTTTTTTGACATTCTTTTCTTTACCAGGTCAGATATGGGAGCAGCCAGGACACTGTAATTGGGTACAAATTTCCTATAGTACCCTGCTGTCCCTAGAAAACTCCTGACCTGCTTCTGCATTTCTGGTCTGGGCCATGCCTGGATCACCTCTATTTTCATTTGGTTAGGGCGGAGCTGTCCTCGGCCTACGACATGCCCAAGGTATGTCAATTCTCCCATGGCCACCTGGCACTTCTCAGCTTTGACAGTGAGTCGGTCCTCTGTATCCTGCCCAGCACTTCCTTAAGGCTGGGCAGGTGTTCCTGCCAACTGGCACTAAAGATGGCAATGTCATCCAGGTATGCCATGGCGTACTTCTCAGCACTATTTAACACCTTGTTCACCAACCTTTGGAAAGTGGCCGCGGCGTTCTTCATTCCAAAAGGCATTACTTTAAATTGAAATAAGCCTATCAGAGTGATGAAGACCAACCTCTCCCTAGCTCTGTCTGTTAACTCTACCTGCCAATACCCCTTGGTCAGGTCAATGGTCGTAAGGTAGGTCGCCCCTCCCAACTTGCCAGGAGTTCTTCCGTCCAGGACATTGGGTGGGCTTCTGACTTTGTGACTGCATTCAGTCCATCATAGTCCACACAGAAATGAGTAGGGCCATCTGACTTGGGCACAAGGACTACAGGTGAGGCCCAGGGGCTATGGGATATCTGGATTACCCTAAATCCAGCATCTACTCCACTTCCCTCCTACTGTCCTTTTGGACAGCCTCTGACACCCGATATGCTGTCCGCCGTATGGGCGCCGGTGTCCCTGTCTCTACATCGTGCGTTGCTAAGGGGGTTAGTCCAGGCTTGGCACTAAACAATTGGGCAAAGTCTGCTAAAATCTCCCTTATTTCCTGGATCTTGTCTGGGACCAACTGGGGAGACAATTTTACTGCCTCCACAGAGGACTCCCGCTTGCTTTCTTCCAGCAATTCCAGAAGGGGGTCTCCTTCATCCGTCCCCTCCCCAGGACTACACACTGCAAATACCATGTCAGCCCTATTAACATATGGCTTCATCATGTTGACATGGTACATCCTTTCTGTCTGTCTTCTGTCAGGTAACTATAATATAGCTCACATCATTTACCTTCCTAACTACTTTGTATGGTCCTGCCCACTCAGCCTGAAGCTTGTCTTTTCAGACCGGAATAAGGACCATGACTTCCTGACCCACCATGTATGAGTGAGCTTTGGATCTGTGGTCGTACCACACTTTTTGTTTCTGTTGGGCAGCTGCCAGGTTGCTATGGGCTGTCCCCATAAGCTCCTTCAGCCTTTTCCTAAACCTAAGAACGTAATCCACTATGGGAGTTCCCTGGGTGGCATGCATGCCTTCCCAGTCCTCCCAGATCAAGTCTAGGGGTCCACGTACCCAGCATCCCTATAACAGCTTGAAGGGAGTAAATCCTGTTGACTCTTGGGGCACCTCCCTGTATGCAAACAACAGGTGGGGAAGGTATTTCTCCCAGTCCCTCCCATGTTGTTCAGCAAATGCCCAGAGCATTGACTTCAGGGTACCATTAAATCTTTCCACAAGCCCATTGGCTTGTGGATGATATGGTGTTGTGCATCTCTGCACCACCCCACACTTCTCCCACAAACATTTAATCAGGTCCGACATGAAGGAACCCCTTCGATCGGTGATAACCTCCTGTGGAAACCCAACACGGGAGAAAATCCCAAGTAAGGCATCTGCCACTTTGTCTGTCCTCAGTGAGGATAGGGCGACTACCTCTGGGTACCGGGTGGCATAATCAACCACAGTCAGGATGAATCTCTTCCCTGAGGAGCTGGGGGTATTTAAAGGCCCCACAATATCCATTCCCACCCTCTGGAATGGCTCCTCCACTATGGGCAACGGAATTAGGGTGGCTTGGGTTTTCTTGCCTCCTTCCCTATTTCTTGGCACCAGGACAAGACCTGCAATACTCCTTCACCTGCTGGGTGAAGTTGGGCCAACAGAAATTTTGGGCCAACCGCTGCATAGTGCACGTGATTTCCAGATGACCAGACAAGGGAATATCATGTGCAATCTTGAGCAACTGCTCACGATATCCCTGGGGAATGACAAGCTGCCTGTGTAGCACCCCCCGTCTGCACAGCCTGAGTATATATCAGTCCATTTTCCCAACAAACCTTATGTTTACCATCACCTCCTTGTGCTTTGCCAGAGTCTGCCCAAACCCTCGGCTTCTCTAGACTAGTGTCACTTCTCTGAGCAGCTGAAAACTGCTCACACATTCCCAAGGCATGGGACAGGTCCCCCTTCAGTCTCTAAACTAGGGTCCCTAGCACTAGCATCAGAGCCCTCAGGATCATTGTTATTCCTAACCCTCTGACAATGGGTCACACCTCCCTCTTCAGAGAAACCCTCTGTAGCTGTGTGGTTAACTGCTACTGGGTATATTTCTACCCCTTTTTCATCAGTCTCCATATCAGGAGACACAGGCTGGGGAACCAGCCTCCCAGTGGTTTCCACAATGGCTTCTGTGGGGTTCAGGGAACTACAATTTTCCCTTGCCTCTTGGCTATGGGTAACAACACACAGCATCCCCTGTTTGAGATTGTTGCCAAGGATGACATCCACTGCTAACGTTTTGGCTACAGCCACCTGTTGCACAGTTCCCCCTGTTTTGCCCCAGTCTAGAAGAACACTAGCGAGGGGCAATGTTTTCTCTCCACTAGTAAAGTCTTGTACAGTGACATATTTATTGGGTATAAGCTGAGCAGGCTGTACCAGATCCCCTTTTACCAATGTCAGGGATGCCCCTGTGTCCCTTGACCCTTGCGTCTGTACACCATTCACCATGACTGGGTGCATATGTTCCCTCATGTTCACAGGCATGCTTTCAGGAACACACAAACAACTCACTTCTTTCCTAGCCCCCTGTTGCGTACTGCTCACCCATTTGGGACACTGTCTGGCAATATGCCCAGTTTCTTTACACAACCAACATTCATTTCTTTTCTCAGAGAAATCTTTTCTCTGAAACCTAGGGCTAACTGGTTTTGGTGGAGGCAGTGAGGGTTTTAGCTGCCTTGAAGGTGTACTTTTCCCTTTCTGCACTGCCATGCCTGCCCCATTCACTCTCAGAGCAGGTCTGCTCTTGGCATAGTGGTCAGAGAGTTCAGCAGCTTCTTGCACTGTTTTGGGATCTCGACCCTCCAGCCAGGTTTTTTGCTCTGCTGGACATGCCCAGAAAAACTGTTCTAACAGAATCACATTTTCAATTTTATCTATGGAGTTTGCTTCATTTCCTTCCCACCAATGTTTTAAAAACTGATGTTGTTTTTTGGCTAGCTCCTCATAGCTCATGTCAGGGCTTCTCCTGAGCTTACAGAATTTAGCTCTGTATGATTTAGCAGTTAATTCAAATATTTTTAATAGTGCAGCTTTAAGTTTGCTGTAATCATTACTCTCCTCATTGTCCATTTGACCCAATGCATCCCAAGCTTTCCCAGTAAGTAGCGGGGATAGCTGGAAGTTCCAGGACAACCTAGGAATTTTAGCCTGAATACAAACTTTTTCAAAGGAATTTAAAAAGGCATCCATATCCTCCCCCTCTTTAAATCTGGCTATCAATTTGGAATTCAATTTGTAACCCAGTCCTGTAGTCCCAGTTAAACCCAAGCCACTTACCTGCTTTGGTGTGGGTGGTTGGAGCCGCAGCTTCTCCAGTTCATGTCACCTCTGGCGCTCAAGCTCCTCACGGTCTGCCTCTCGCAGTTCACAGTCTGCCTCTCACCATTCTTGCTCCATCTTCTCCTCTGCAACTCGCTGTTCTTGCTCCCTCTTCTTCTCTGCAGCTCGGTGTTCTTGTTTATCTTCTCTCTGGAACTCCAGCTCCATTCTGTGCAACTCAATCTGCAGCCTGAGTACTTCTGGCTCCAGAATGCTGGTGACCTTCCCCTGCTGCTGTGGCTCTTCACTGGCACTGGTCCTGCTGCCCTCCTCATCGGATCTGGACTCTGCACTGGCCACTAGCCCTTCCACACTCAAGGTCTGGTCCCTTACAGTCACTGTTTGTGACTCAATGATCTGAGCATCTGCTACCATCAGGGCATCCACGAGGTTCTGCTTGGTGGCTTTCACCTCGTACAGGACTCCTCTGTCCCTGCACAACTGCTTTAAATATTCTACAGTGTGCCCGCTGTAGTTGGAAGCCATCTTCTTCAGTAACTACGGCTACTCTAACTTGAACATTTAAAAAAAAATGAAACAGGTAGGAACTTGACTGTAAGCCAAGTGATATAGTTCTGTTTCCTTTTTTAAAAAATAAATCACTGCCTTGTTTTGCAAGTGCGCTGACAGTATTAAGCTGACACACTGAACAGTTAAAGCTTGTATACCAAAATTATCAGCACCGCTGCCAACCAATCTGTCACAACCCCACTCAGCAGGTCAGGCCCTCTGCTCCCACAGTGCCAACCTCCGAGTACAGTATTGTGAACAGGTAACAGAAACAGGCTACTTTTCGGGAACCCCCATTTGTAGGGGGGGTTACACCCTTCCCTACCTGGAGAAAACTTGGCATCCATGTCAAGTCTGTACCATCATGCATCAGTTAACATAAACTTATTACTTCACTATTCATATTCACTACATTTCATGGTACTATATCCATTCTGACAACACATTGTGCATATTTCACACAGGTAAATTGAACATTACTATACTGAATCAGGTAATAACTTCTTGTACCTTAAACAATGCAAGAGGAGGCCCTTCCCTATCAGCCAACTTGGGGCTAGAGGGGGCCGGGGCACCATGGTGAGAGGGAAAGACAAGTAACCTGGACGTGGCTGTCAAGCTCAATTTGGGCAGTGAGCTTGGTGAGACATAAACACCTTTCTGCACCACATTGAGAGGCAAATCCCCTGGTCTCTTGGGAGAATCATAACTGAGGCGTACTACTGGCTTGACAGCTCTGCCAGTCTTTCTGAGGGGGACAACTACAGTCTCTGTACTCTCAGCACTGGTCTGGGGACTCTTGTCACTCGTGAGGGGTGCCTCTGCCTGGGTGGGAACGTCCAAACTTGGGGCACTGTTGGCTCCTTGCTCTGTAGACTCTGTTTCTACAACACTTGACTCATTTTGCAAAAGCTCAGGCACAATCAAGCTTTGAGGCACTGAAGGGGGGTGGTCAGTGTCACAACTCCACTCAGCAAGTCAGGCCCTCTGCTCCCACAATGCCAACCTCAGAACGCAGTATTGTGAACAGGTAACAGAAACAGGGTAACCCTCCTGTCTGTTTGTGGGTTCGAATCACCGTTGGTCTCAAGTTCTGGAGGGATTCAAACTGTGAACCTTCTGCTAGCGTACCCAAATGTACAGACTCAGATAATTCTGCTCTTTGGGGAAATGCCAGATATCTTTTGCCAAGAGCACCTAACCAGGTATACAAAATAAACCCTTAAAAACTCTATGAAAGACCTCAGATAAATTCTTACTTTTTCCCAGCTTGGTATACCATTAAGCTTATGAACAGTGTTGTCAAAATCTTAACCATCCATGCATCACAAGCAAAAAGGAAGGACTTGGAAGACACAGGCAGTCTCTTTGAAATAAGAGGTTTACTTGAAATGAATAAAATATGTAAAATGTAATCACAGAACAATACATCACAAAACATACAATCACTTAAAAGAACAAGGTTAAAGTGCAAACTCCTACCAGCAATACACTTAGACTTGTCTATCTAATGTATATTTTCTAACAGTGCTTCAAGTAGATGTTTCTTCAGAGTCCAACAGGAATGTATCAGTTGAGAAACACAGAATACAAGTTTAAACTGTCTCTAAACCTGCCCCTTCCATGAGGTCACCTATCTCCTCCCTATGAAATATAAAAATGAATACACACAGGACGTCCCATCCCTCACGAAGCATATTAAATACTATGAGTTCAGCAAAACTAATTTCCAAAATTATGACACTCTTAATTAAGTCTGTGATTCCTCAGTTCCTTCTTTGATCTTTGAGCAGTTTCCTGCTTCAAAGACATTAAAGGACATTTTATGACTAACTCTGCCAGATCTCACTGAGGTGTAATATGCTTTGTAACAATGGGTGAAATTAACTGGGCTTCCTCTGAAGACGTCATAAAATGGATATTTTCATTTCCTTTGGCATCAAAGCAAACTGAGAAGTTAATCACCTTACAGAGATCTGCTGTTTAACATATCTTGTCCTTTGGAGTGATACCTTGGGGGGTCATCCAAGGAGCACAGGATTTCTCAAGACAGACAATCACACTACATTTTTATTTTACAAAAATCATACAGCAAGCAGAATCAGTTGGCCAAGTGTCATAGTCAGCATTCTCATAGTGTTCTTCAAGTTCTGGTATGCCACCAGAAAGACTCAAACCTTCGGCCCCTTCTTCAGGCAAAATCATACAGTTCCAGAATACACAGAGACTCAACATCTTCAGACGTGATACTTTGCACTTCACTTTCTGGGAGCATTGGCTCCAAGACAAAGCTGAGGGGTAAGGCAGTCCAGAAGGCCCAGCTTCATCCCCACAATTTATCAGGGGGTTACCTCGAAACAGCTGACTCAGTTCATAAGAGGGGTAATAGGCATGCTCATATTCACTTTCATCAGAAGTGGACTGACAGTCACTATCATTCTGGGCCTGCTGTGGAGGAAACCTTAAATGTGTGACCACTGGGGTAGGTTGACTCTGTCTCTTTCTTGCAGCAGCATGAGTCACCAGCCCAGGGGACTCAATTTATTGGGGTTCAGCCTCAATCATGACTTGGCCAATAGGTAGCAAGTGGTTACGGTGCATGGTCTTGACATCTTTGGAGTTTTTCTCTGGGCGCACCTTGTACACAGGTAAATCATCCAACTTTCCAACTACTACATGGGGAAGATGGTGCCACCGATCAGCAATTTTGTGTTTACCATGCAGTCCCAAATTGCGTAACAACATACAGTCTCCAGGTCGAAGCTCTTGAGCCTTTACTTTTTATAATGCCTCTCTTTGTTGGCTAGATTTCTCTTGGTGGCCATTGTCTGGGCCAGTTGATAGGCATGGTTCAATTGAGCTTTCAGTTTTTGTACATATTGCAAGTAGTTTTCGGCTCGGAGCCCATCTGGAGAGACCCCAAAAACAGACATCAACAGGCAGCCGGGCATCTCTCCCGAACATGAGGTTGTAGGGAGAGAACCAGGTAGCATAATTTTTCATGCAATTGTATGTGTGTACCAAGGTGCTAATCTGCTGACTCCATTTATCCTTGTCTTTTGGGTGGAGGGTGCCTAGCATGTCTAGCAGGGAGCGGTTAAAGCATTCTGGTTCAGGGTTCCTCTGCAGGTGATTGAAGATTGTTCCTGATTTTCACACCCCCAAGAAAGAGAGCATTTCTTTGATTTAGCAGACTGTCAAAGTCTCTGCCTTGATCAGAATGAATCCACTGAGGAGCATTATTGTGGACGAAGAAATTTTCCACTAGCACCTTGGCCATGGTAGATGCCTTTTGATCTTTGGTGGGAAAAGCTTGTACATACCATGTGAAATGATCCATAACCACTAACACATTGCCAATGTTCCACTGATCAGGTTCTAAACACAAGAAGTCTATGCAGACTAGTTCCATGGGGGTGCTGGTAGTAATATTAACAAGGGGGGCAGCCCTCTGAGGAAGGACTTTTCTTTGCAGGCAGCGACTACAAGTCTTTACATGGTGCTCAACATCAGCCTCCATTTTGGGCCAGTAGAAGCAAGATTGTATCAGGTCAAGGGTTCTGCCAATGCTGAGGTGCCCCATGTGATTGTGGAGGGATCTCAGTACCAAATCTTTAAAGTCCGTGGGCAGAACCAATTGTTTCTTGTCTACTTTGCCACTATGATCTACTGTCTCTCTATACAACAACTGATTGAGCAACTTCAATCTGGGACCTTCCTTAAACAATAAAGCAGTTCGCAATTCAGTGGAACGTAACTTAGACACATCTTTCCCCGCACGCAGGGCATCAGGTGCTGGCTGAATCACAGAATCTTGGGATTGAGCCCACTGAATGCTGTCATTGTCAAATTGAGGTAGTGCACTAATATCTAGAGCAGAGAAGTGACAATAAGCAGCTGGTATGCAGGTGTCAGAAGGGCCCAAGCAATCTACTAAACAGTCCACTGTGTCCGCAGACATCTGTTCATTTCTATCAAACTTCTGGCACAATGCTTGAATGTCAGGTTCAGACAACCTGACCCAATCACTCTTGGAAGTGGGCCTTCATGATAGGGCATCAGCATCAATATGGTTCAGGCCCGGTCTGTATTCGACAACATAATCATAGGTTGATAATGCAGAAAGCCACCGGTGCCCAGTGGTGTCTAACTTAGCTGAAGTCTATACATAGGTCAATGGGTTATTGTCAGTCTTCACCAATATCTTTGCCCCATAGAGGTATTCATGAAACTGGTCAACAATGGTCCATTTTAGCACAATGAACTCCAACTTATGCACAGGGTAGTTTCGTTGGGATGGGGTCAAGCTCCTACTGGTGAAAGCTATTGGTCTCAGGCCATCCTCATGGTCTTGATACAGCACCGCTCCTAGACCCTGCAGACTAGTGTCTGTATGCAGCACATAGGGTTTGGTGGGGTCAGCATAGGTGAGGATGGGGGCATGGGTGAGCTGGTATATGATCTCATGGAAGGCTGCTTCACAGTTGGGCATCCAGTGGGGCCCGAAGAGTTCACCTGGGTGGAAGTATACTTTTTCTGGTTCTTTAACAGCCCCTTTTTTGTATTTACGATTGGTAGGAGGGTAACCCTGGGTAAGGTTCAAGAGTGGGTGAATCACCTTGGAATAGTCTTTTATGAACCAGAGGTAGTAGCCACAGAACCCCAGGAAACATTGTAGTTCTTTCAGATTATGGGGCTGGGGCCAAGTAGTCAGTGCTTCAACCATACTGGGATCAGTCTCTATCCCTTTTGTAGATACTATGTGCCCCACATACTTCACAGAGGTTTGGAAAAACTGGCACTTGCCAATGGACAGCTTGAGGCCGAAGTCTTCCAGTCGGTCTAGGACCTTAAACAGTCAGTTCTCATGCTCCTCTAAGGTGTTCCCAAACACATTGACATCATCCAAGTACACCAGACATTCTAGCAAATTCATATCTCCCACTGCACATTCCATTAGTCACTGAAAGGTGGCCGGGGAACCCAATATCCCCTGTGGCATCGTCCGAAATTCATAGGACCCCAATGGACAGATGAAGGCTGTTTTCTCAAGGTCTTCCAGGGCCATCGGGCTCTGGTAGTATCCGCTGTGGAAATCCAACACTGAGAACCATTTGCTCCCATTCAAGCAGTCCAGGGCATCTTGTATACGAGGCATAGTGTATTGGTCTGGGATGGTCCGCCGGTTCAGGGTTCGATAATCAACACACATCCTCACAGACCCATTCTTCTTAGGCACAACCACAATGAGAGAAGTGTATGGGCTCCTGGATTTTTGTATCATGCCAGCAGCGAGCATTTCCTGCAGGTGTCTTCTCACATCATCTATGTCCACTGGGGCTAGGCATCGGGACCTCTCACGAAATGGCCGTTCATCGTGCAGGCGTATGTGATGCTCTGCACCCTGGACACATCCCATATCTCATTCCTTCAATGAAAACACTTGGTCTCTCTGGGCAAGTCTCTTGCTAATTCTAGCCTTCCATTCAGCTGGCAACGGGGAGTCACCAAAGTCATACAAGTCTGGGGTCACTCTCTCCTTCTCACCACGGTGCTTGTTGCTGTACAGTACTGCAGTATCTGCACAGTGTACCATAGCTAGGGTGCACCCTCTGTTCACCCGGATCTCCCGATCTGACACATTGTGAATCTGGACCATCACTTGTTGTGCATAGGCATGGGCACGAGCAAGCAATATGCTGAGCTTGACCAATAATCCTTCTGGCAATTTTCCATTGCCTGGCACACCAAACATCAGTATTTTGTTCTTGACATCTTTCTGGAGGCGGACCTCCCATTAAATGGTACACTGGGCATTAGGGGCCAGTACCATTGAATCAGGATCCTTCTTCCACACGATCCCCAGCGGTTCATCCTGGTCTACTTCCTTGGGTTTCAATTGCAAATCATAGGCCCACTTGATCAGAGCCGGAATTCTCAGGGCCCTCCCAGTTCATCGCTCTTGTTTCTCATCACAGAGTTGCATCAGCCTCCCAAACATATGGGCGTTTGTCCCAATTAACAGGGGGACCCCATCATACAGTCCAGTGGGAGGACACACTAGGGCCAATGTCTCTACTCGTTCCTGTACACCCATTACAGTTGCAGGAAAAAACAACCAGAGGCGGACATGACCTAGGTAGGGATAAGACTTGTCACTCAGGCCCCACACGTGTAGGCCTTCCAGGGATTGCAAAGGTACATCAGATAAGTGTTTGTCATACCAGTCCTGGAACACAATTGTCACTTGTGACCCACTGTCGAGCACAGTCCAAGTATGAATACCATTCACAGTCACCGTAATCTCCATTGAAGGGCCCACTATTTTGGACCAGTGTGGAGAGGCAGTAGCAGAGGCCTGGACAGATGATTTAGCCACAAAGAAATTTCAGTTAGGGTTTCTCGAACCCTCACTGCAGTCATTTCTGGCACCTTTTGGCCATTGATTCACTTTTCGGAGCTCCCCTTGAAGTCTGTTTACTACTCTTTCTAAGTCCTTCTGAGACCGGAATTCTCTTTTCATATGGCCATCATTTCCACAGTTGTGACAAACGATAGACTCCTGGGTCATCCTGGGAGAGAACACTGTATGAGGAACTGAAACAGTAGTAAGAGATTAGGGTCTAGTTTCTGCTTTCAGTAGTGAGAGTGGTGCAACGTGTCTTAATAGTTCCTTTAGAGTGGCAGTCAATCCGGTGATCTCAGCCTTGGAGCCACCCTCAGTAGCGGATGCCTGAGGGTTCACCCCCAACCCCATGGCAGTCATATCCTGAAATGGACCAGAATCTTGTTCCATGGGGGAAACCCTTGCAGAGGCACCCGTCTTCAGCTCTCAGACTTCCTTTAGTAGCTCGTCTTTCCAATGCTGGGCCCAGGGCAGGAAGTCGTTTGCATTCTCAGAGTGCTCGTTAAGTGCCGACTTTTGTCCCTGAGCCTCACTTGGCTGATCACTCTCGGTCACTTGCACAGCAGCAGCAGATATGGGTGCAATTTCCCCATGGGGTCACCTTTGCTCAACCCCATGAATTTCTTTCATTAGCTCGTCATAGGAGGGGGGCAATCCCAGTCGGGTGGCAAGGCGTAACTGAAGCAGTAACAATTCTGAAAACAGAGCAGACTTAAGGATCCAGTCCAGGCTAATTCGATCTAATTCATTTGATGGCAAACTACCCTTTCTGAGGCATTCTTGTAGCAGCTTTTCAAGCTGAGGTACATACACAGACAATGGCTCCCCTGGGTACTGCTGAGCGTTTTACTCTCCACCACAGATCCTCATCTGAATCCAGGTTCCCATACACATTTTCTAATGCATCAAGATAGTTCTGTCCAGTTGCTATGGGGTTATTGGCCTGCTTGGCACAGATGGTAGCCAGGGCAGGACCTCAGAAGCTCTCACTCAACCTCTTTTGTTTCTCTGCCTCTGAGCATTGCCATTCAAGTACTAGAGGGGCAACATAGTCTATCCGGGTCTCCCAGTCATCTTTCCCCCTGGGGGGTGGGGAAGGTGCCCAAGAAGATTCTCAGCCTTCGGTAGGAGTCATGACTAATGGCAGGTACTGATATAGGGGCCAGCATTGGCATGGGCACAGAAGGTGGGGCAGTAACAGGTGCTAGAGTAGGGGGGTGTTGGGGAAGGAACATCCCCCAGGTGGCAGGAATAGTTTCTTAAAGTCCTCTATGGTTTTCCCTTCCTCCAGCAACAACTTAGCAAATTTCTCCTTAAAAGCCTCAGATAATGGTGGGAGCTCATCATCCCTGGGGTCTTTACTGTCTTTTCTTATCACTCTCCAGGCAACTGGAACCCCTTCTGGGGCAATAGTCTGTGGTACTTTAGAGCTGTCCATGAGGTCACTAAACTCTGCCAAGGCTATGAAAGTTTGGGCGATCAAATCAGCCTGTTGACCCACCACCACAGGGTTTTTTAAACATTCACCTTTGGAGAGCGATCCCTCTACAGTGTCTTTACTGGTACCCAGGGGAATATCCAGTATAAGTAGAACATTTTGAGGGTCAGTCTCCTGCCCAGTACACAACCCCACCAACTGGTGTACAACCATTTCTACTGGGGTAGCCATTAACAATAATTCATAATTTTTGGCCACTAGAAGGTACAAAATCTCAGCAGTGAGCCTCCAAAATGTAACCTCTAGGTGGCGCTATCCCAAGGGCTACTACTCATGCCTGCTTGGCTAGTAGCAGGTTAAGGGGCCTGAGTTTTGAAAAGAGTGCCTCCACCCAGAGGTCAGGGTTGGTAGTGGTCAAGCTAACCTGGGCACAGCCATCCGGGACACTGTAACCCCCCTCTTTCCTTACTAGTGGCCAGAACAATACACAATAGTCACTTTCACAATACCCCTGATACGCCACACAAGTACCCGCACTGTTTTCACTTACCACCAGGGCTTTCCTCTGGCCCGGCCCTGGGGACCCCCTGTAAAACAAGGTTATATACAGCAAATAACAACAGTACAGTACTCTTGCACAAACTGGAACCACAGTTAGGGTAAATGCAAAAAAAGAAATCTGATTTATTTAAGGGACTTGAACAAGGGAGGGGTGTAATCAGGTTAATTTGCTTAAAGGCTCTATCAATCAAACAGTTATGCATGCACTTCAGGGTCCATAAACAGTCGCACACTCTGGGTACCCAGATGGAGAATGGTGGGCTAACCAGGAACGTTGCGGCTGGTTGGGGCCCTGTGATGGAAGAAAACAACATGCACAACACACACTATTTGTTATCTGGAGCCAGAGGGCTCAGTTCATGAAAAGAAAACATAGAAACATAAAAACATAGAATTTGATGGCAGATAAGGACCGCTTGGCCCACCTAGTCTGCCCATTTTCCTACCTAACAGATAAGCTGCAGATCCTAGTTAACCAACAGCTTACTTCCTCTTACCCGCCCCTAGGACTGCCTTATGCCTGTCCCATGCATTCTTGAAGTCCCCCACTGTTCTTGACTCCACGACCTCCTCAGGGAGGCTGTTCCATGCATCCACAACCTCTCTGTGAAAAATACTTTCCACATTACCCCTGGAGCCAGCTCCTCTATCTTCAAATTGTGCCCCTTGTTCTTGCACGTCTCTTTTTCTGGAGGATGCTACCCTCTTGGACTTTGTTAATTCCCTTGAGGTACTTGAAAGTTTCTATCATGTCCCCTCTCTCCCTTCTTTCCTCAAGAGTATACATATTAAGCTCCTTTAGTCTTTCTTCGTATGTCTTCTGGTGCAGACCCTGCACCATTTTGGTTGCTCTGCTCTGGACAGCCTCCACTCTGTCTATGTCTTGCGGAGATGGGGTCTCCAGAACTGCACACAGTACTCCAGATGGGGTCTCACCAACTGTCTGTACAGAGGGATAACAACTTCCTGTTTTCTACTATTGATGCCTCTTCCTATGCATCCCAGTATCCCACCAGCCTTCCTTACTGCCTTCTCACATTGCTTGCCCACCTTTAGGTCATCTAATATAATTACACCCAGGTCCCTTTATATTTTTACTGTTGTCAGTATCTCACCCCCCATTGTGTAGGCTTCCCCTGGGTTTTTGTTTCCCATGTGCATTACCTTGCACTTCTTTGCATTGAATCTGAGCTGCCATAAGAAAACAATAAGACAATCAGATGATACATTTTTAGATTAGGCTGTTATTGCAGGGAGCTACCTTGATGATTATTCACGATACCCAAGACTGGACACAAGCTGGACAAAAATCGAGACAGCATGTAGTTAATCTGGAGTGCCTGGAAAAGCAGGGCCCACACGAATTGCCGAGGCGTCATTCCTGTTCAAGCGTGGAGCAGGGGGCTGATCCCCAGGCAGATCTCTCATTGATGGCTTTCTCTGTGCAGCGGGTAGTCTGGCTGGGCCAGTGTGGCAAGGCCCCAACCAAATGGAGACAAATTTGGATACAGTCCATTTTGGGCTAGATACAGCTTCCAGCAAGCAGAACACAGTCCACACAATGGGGAACCAAATCACGACCCACTAACAACTCACAGCACATTTACATGTAAGGAAATTCTACTGTACCAGGTAAACTGCTCTCCGGTCATGATTGCAAAGTCTCTGCACAAACCGGGGATTCAAAAGGAGCTGAAACTCCTGATTGACCAATCGCATTTAGCAAAATCTTTGGTCTTCTTCAGTTATGAGCCTGGTAAAAAATCAGTGGCTTACTTCGTTCTCACAAACTTGGATTTAGTCCGAAATAATTCTCTTCTCTCCCTCTCAGGGGCAGCAGGCAGACATGCAGGCCACAACTCAGCCCTTTTACAGTTCTCCCATGCAAAACTACACAGAACTCTTGCCCAAATCACTTGGGCTGTTACTTCTTCACTTCTCAGCTCAGAATTAACATACTAACATACTAATTGCCAGCATATTAGGCCTTATGGTCTATCGAGTCTGCTCAAACCTCAGATCCCTAGTTGGGTGCCGAGGCCCTCCCCCCCTTGTGTTCTAGAAACCCCTATCATCCATCCCCACCCCCCTTGGCTAGGCCATCATCTGGTACATCCGCTTTTTGTGTCTGTCCCACCCTCTCTTGAAGCCCTCCACTGTGGATCTCTGAACCAGCTCGCCAGCCAGCGCATTCCAAGGGTCCACCACCCTCTCAGTGAAAAATCTCCTCCTCTTTTCCCCCCTCACCCTTCCACCTTCCAACTTCAAACCATGCCCTCTGGTGATACCTCCCTGCTTTAGTTTAAAGATCCCCTATGTTTACTCCTATTTATTCCTTGAGGTACTTGAAGACCCCAATCATGTCCCCCTGTCTCTCCTCTCCTCCAATGAAAACAGGCAGAGCCTCAAGTCTGTCCTCTCACGCTGCAGATCCCCTAGTCCTCGTGATCATCTTAGTTGCCCTCTCTGTACCTCTCCAGGAGCTGTATGTCCTCTTCAAGTGTGGTCTCCAGTACTGTACACAGTACTCAAGGTGTGGTCTAACCAGTCCATTGTACAGTGGCAGAATCACTTCCTGCTCCTAGAGGTGATCCCTCACGATGCATCCCAACATCCTGTTTGCCTTGCTAGCCGCCTCCTACACTGCTCAGAGTTATTCATACATCCATCCACTATGACCCCAGGTCTTTTTCCCTGTTGAGGCCTCCGTCCTGCCCCTCCTAGGGGTGTACCTGTGTTTAGGGTTTCCCCCAAGATGTAACACCTTGCACTTGGTGATATTGAAATTTAATTTCCATGTATGAGCCCAGCTTTCCAGGGTGTTCAGATATCCTTGCAGGGCCAACCTCCCCTCTTCCCCCTCAACTACTGCTCCCATCTTGGAGTCATCAGCGAAGAGACTCATTTCACACCCTATACCCTCACTGATGTCCGATATGAATGCATTAAACAGGATCAGACCCAGGACTGAGCCCTGCGGTACCCCACTACCGACCTCTCTAGGGTTCGAGAGCTCCCCCACCGACCACTACTCTCTGAGTGCATCCAGCTAGCCAGTTTCAATCCATCTGACCATCAAAGGGCCTACTCCCAACCCCATCAGTTTCTCCGCCAGACCATTGTAAGGGACAGAGTCAAATGCCTTGCTGAAGTCCAAGAATAATACATCCACAGGCTTTCCCCTATCCAGTTCTGATGTTACCCATTCGTAGAACTCCACAAGATTGGTTTGACATGATCTACCTGGCACAAACCCATGTTGCCGACTATCCAGACCTCCAACCTCCTCCAAGTACACCCCAATCGCTTCTTTAGTATACTCTTCACATTTCCCCACCACTGAGGTCAAACTGATGGGTCTATAGTTACCTGGTACTTCCCTCGACCCCCCTTTATGGACTGGCACCACATGTGCCTCTCGCCAATCCCTAGGTACCCTCCCTGTCTCAAGTGACCTGTTGAAGAGCTCCACCAGGGGTGCAGCCAGTATGTCCGCCAATTCCCATAGTACTCTCGGATGAATGCCATCTGGTCCAGGAGATTTATCTTTCTTTAGGGCCTTGAGGGTTAACCACACCCTTTCGGTGGAGATAGCATCATCCGTCCCCTCCATCTTACTGGCCTTTTTATCCTTATCCTGATGTGACACCCCTGGGGTATCTCTCCCTCCATCTTGATCCATTTCTGTTGCTCCCCTGATCCCACTCACTACCGCTTCTATCTCCATCATGCCTTGCTTTGTAGATATCCCATCCCCCTCCCTAGTGAACACAGAGGAGAAGTACTCATTTAACACCTCTGCCCGGTCCCTCGCCTCTTCCACCCACCCTTCTTCTGATCTCAGTCTGCCGAGATGGCCCTTAGTTTTTCTCTCCTCCCCAATGTACCGGAAGAACCCCTTTTCCCCTCCATGTATCCCCTGTGCCAGCCACTGCTCTTTACTGGACTTTACCCCCCTCACCATCCAGGTGACTTTTCTAGATGCAAGATGGTACATTTCCCTTTCCCTATCCCCTCTTGTTGTTTTATATTTTTCGTAGGCCGCCTTCTTTTCTCTGACTGCCTCCTGAACCTCACTAGACCACCAGCATGGTTTATGTGACCTTGCTCCCTTACGTTTCACTTTAGCGCAGGTCCTGACTGCCTCATGAAGTCCCCGTTTTATGACCTCCCATCTCTTTTCCACATTTGTCATTGATGTAATCCCCTTCAAGTGATCCTTGAGAATATTTCCCATGCCCACAAAGTCTGACCCCATAAAGTCCACTGCCAGTGTCCTAGATCTCTCCCCCCCTTCCCCTATGCTTATTTGAAACCAGACAGTATTGTGGTCACTCCCAGTCAGGGGATCCTCTACAATCAGGTCCCTTACCATATCCCCATCTGCCAGAACCATGTCCAGGACATGCCCCTCCCTTGTGGGTTCCATCACATGCTGTGTTAAGAACACATCCTGGAAGCTGTCCAGCAGCCTCTGCTCCTTGGCCACCTTAGAGGACATGGTTCCCCATTTTGTACCTGGCATATTAAGGTCCCCCATCAACACCGCTCCTTCCCCTTTTGGTCCACACTGGGCAATGATGCTGTCTAGCAAACCATCCTCCACAACATCACCCATCCCGGGGGGCCTATATATTACACCCAACTTGACCTTACCTTCTGCTGGGGTTCGTAAGGTGACCCATAAGGCCTCCACATTTCCCTCTGCCTCTTCTACCCTAGCAATTTCTTTGTCATCTCTAATGAACATAGCCACTCCACCCCCTCTGCCCTCCTTTCTATCCTTCCTAAGCATAGTGTACTCCCGCATGTTTAGGTCCCAGTCATGGTTTTGTTGGCTCACGCTTCCATGACCGCCGCCACATCCTCCGAACAGCATGGCTTGAACTCTGGCAACTTGTTTCCCAAGCTTCTGGCATTTACTAACACCCCCACCCCTTATCCCTGATCCCTTTGTCAAACCCACCCAGGTTCCTTATACTTCCACCTCCTCTGCTCCTCCTGAAACCTCCTCCCCAGTCTGTTTCTCCCTCCCCTTGGGTTTGAAGGCTACTCCCTTATCTGGAGGAGATGGCTTCTGGTCAGCCCCTCCTTATCCCTCCCCTCCTCACAAGTTTAAACCCCACCTTCTTGAATGTAGTCAGCCACCCCCTGTTTAAGGACTTCCTTCCCTAATGGGGCAAGATGAAGCCTGTCCTTGGCATACAGTCCCTTATCCTCCCAAACTCCTTTCCAGTTACCTAACACCCCCAACCCACTCTCTTCACCCCACTTCCTGAGCCAGTCATTAACCTCTGCGATCTTCATTTTTTTCTCCACTGAGGCCTTTGGTACTGGCAATATCTCCGAAAAGGATATGTAGCATCCATTATCCCGACAGACTCTGGCAAGTTCTTGGAACCTTGCTTGGATTTCCAAAACGCTATTTCCCTCTAGATCGTTAGCTCCCAAATGCACCAGGAAATCCGGTTTCCCTCCACAATCCCTAACCGGTTCGTACACCATGAACTTTGCTCTGTGCACTGTCAACCCAGAGATACTCACTACCTTCACCTGGCTATGGAACCCACCCCCCTGTCCCTTCCACTGGATACCCCTAATCATCGAGTCTCCCAATAACAGAACCTTAACACTGCCATCATCCTTATGGTTACCTCCACTGTGCACTCTCAACCCCCATCCCCCCTTTATTCATGATCTCAATTCCATGGGAGTCTTCCTGCCTTATTATAGACCCTCTTGTAACCCTCCCCTTTCTGCCTCCCTTGTTATTTAGCCCACTTAACTCAGACTCCCCCAAATAGGTGTCCCCTTTAACCCTGTCTTATCCGAACCATTTATCCTGGCCCTGATGGTTTCCCCTTCCCCCACACCACCACCATCCTCCCCCCTTGTAACAGTACCACTACCTCCAGAGGCCCTCTGTGGGTCCCCTTTACCTAGGGCCCCATCCTTGGTACAGACCCCCCTGCTGAAGGGGGGGCCCCTCCCCCACCTCCTTATCTCCCAGTTTCTTTCCACTGATGCTCTTCTCCCTCATGTCTGCACTATGTTGCATCTCCCCCATCTGCTTAACATTTATGTTTCTCCTTCTCCCTCTGGGACTATTTCTATCCTTTCCATTGCCGGTCTGTGATGCCCTATGGGTATCCGACTCCCTTCCCCTGGCCTCTGTATCAGTTTTCTCATTTCCACCAACCCCTTCCTCCCCCTCTAGGTTGCTTAGTAGCTCAAATTTATTGTAACACTCTATGCCAGCCTCCATCAAGTAACCTGAGTTTCCCCCGACTGCCCCTCTAAACTGCCCCTCTTCCTCCCCTCTTGCCCTGTTCTCCTTAGGAGCTCCCTTCCCACAGTCTGCTCTTTTAGGCTTCCCCACAACAGCCCCTCCTGATTCTTCCCCCTCCACTCTCTTTATATTCGGAATGTTTACCCTGTACGTTTTCCCCTTAGCATCAACATCCCTATCTAAGTGTCCTGTGTTCCTAATATCCCCCCTCCTGCTTGCTGTAACATAACGTCCTGTAATCTCTGAGCGTTGTCCCAGCCTTCCCTCAGCCCCACCCTTCTGCCGCCCATATCCACACCGCTTATCCTTGGACACCCCCCAACTCCCCCAGCTTCCTCCTTAACCAATATACTTCACTCCTGATACAAGATAGCTGTTTACAGAGTGGGCAGCCTCCCTCTCTCCAGGCTCAATTGAGAATGATTGCCATCCCACAGCCTGTGCAGCCTACAACCCTTCCGAAGATGTCTGCCATGGTGGAATGTGGGCACCCTGTTTGTCCCTCTCTGTTCATAATGGCACACACCCCTTTTCTTAGTCCCTTCCCCCTTGAATACTCTCTATGCTGACTGCAGTTATTTATGAACCCAATTTCAACCCCACCAATAAAGTTCCCAAGTATCACAAACACATACACTCCAGTGTGTGTCCAGTCCCACTAACAGTGTGTGTATGCAGACATCAGGTACCGTATGATGTCACAGGCCCACCAGTTCCTGTTGCTTCAAATTTCAGTCACAAACAGAAATGCACAGCCCTTCAATCCCAACCCCCAGTGGCTTTTCAGTATTTAAGAAAGCCTACAAAACACGGTGGGTTGGAGGGCTCTACCACCACCAGGCAAACATCACATTTAAATTTCACTCCAATTATCACTGCCAAACAAGTATTCCCACACCCAGCACACAAGTCCCAATAGTTACAATATCACAGCCCAAGTAACAGTTCTAACTCAAAGTAGTAATTTTTAAAACACAGAACTAATTTCAAGTACAAAACTATTCAAATATTTCAGTTAAAACAGAAGATAAAAACAAACCTCTTTCCTGAACAACCTCCTACCTCTTACTGAAAATTGCAAGCAATCTGGGAAATCCCCCAAGATCCAAAAGGTTCAGTTGGCTGATCTGTCAGTCACAACAAAGGTTCCCCCTTCAGGTGCAGAAAGGCGCCAAAAGTCCAAAACTACAGTTCTTACAGGTTTTGACTCCAGACAGCTCCTGTAGTCCGGCTCCATTTTAGGTCCCACCAGAACTGATTGGTCTAATTCGCAGTCCAGGACCAAGATAGTAGAGATAAACAAAACAGTTCTTGCTGCAAAGAAGGCAGGTTAGACAAACTACATTATAATGATCACATTTAAACTGCTAGAACACAAGACACCAGCCTGGCAGTGAGCATTTAGGCAAGATCAAGAAAGACTTTTCGGGAACCCCCATTTGTAGGGGGGGGGGTACACCACCATGGTGGAGGGAAAGCATGTTATTGCCTTAATTGGTTAAGAAGTTTAGTAGATCATCACATAGCTTTTTTATGACAATTTAAATTCATACAAGTTTAATAATGACTTAACACATGACAGTTGCTTGTGCAATGCAGGGGGTTAATGCACAATCCAGGGGTTGAATGCACTCTTCTTGTGCTAAGAAGGCATGAAGCATCAGCTTAGTGCCTTTGGACCCTAGAGTATGTATTCTGTCTGTGGCACTGCAATATCTTTCTTCTGTGCAAGCCTGTATGTGTGCTAACCCATCGTAACATTTTTTATAATAAAAACAGAAACTGTTTAATTGAAATGGCACCCCTACTTGAGTAAGGAACATTTGCTCAGGAGAAAAGTTGCTAGTAGGTGGCATGTAAGACTCTGTGCTCCAGGTGTAGTACATTATCAGCATCTGGCTAGCCTCAGTTACTAAATACTACACGTATTCACACTTTAGCCAACGAGATAATGATCATTTTCCTTAGAATAAGGGGTGGAAGGGAGCTCAGATATGAGTTATTTAGGTTCAGAATAAGCCACAAAATGTACTACAGAGCATATAGGACCCCTGGGCTTCTGGGGGCCGCTACAGGCCAGCAGGCACAGCACCAAGAAACATCTCTGGTTGACCATGTATTGTATTACATAAGATAAGACAATACCCAGTCAACTACAGATACAGACTCTGTGCCTTAGGTGTAGTACATTATCAGAATCTTGCTAGCCTCAGGTACTGAATACATACATGTATTCACCCTTTAGCCAGCCAGATAATGATAATTTTCCTTGGAGTAAGGGGTGGAAGGGAGCTCAGATATGAGTTATTTGGGTTCAAAATAAGCCACAAAATGCACCACGGAGCATATAGGACTCCAGGGCTTCTGGGGGCCTCCCCCAGCTTTTTTGAGAAGGTCACAGACTTCCAGAAAAGAACCCCCCCTTAAAGAAATCCTGGCAACAGCTCTGACAACTGAGTCATACTGCCCCAATGATGTCTAGTTCCCCACTCCTTGTTGCCCCCTCTGGATGGCGGATACAGATTACAGAATGGTCCACTGTTGATGGCCTCCTTACTAATCCCACATGAGCCCCCCACACACACACACACACACAAATTCAGCACTGAAGATGAGGGAGCTGCTCACTGGAAGCTGCAGAAACCACTTGCAGCTGCAAACCATCTACAGTTGCTGAACCCTTCCCAAAATGCAGTGATTCTGCAGTAGAACTAGCAGGATGTTTAGCTGCACTCTTACCTCCAAAACTGGTATAACCCCCTGTCCTTTTCCATTCTCATGACTTTCCTGCTCTTTAGGTCCCTTTCTCCAGACCACACAGCAACTCCACCATGCAGTACAACATGTGGCAGCCACATGTGCAGCATCAACAAGGAAACAAATGGAGGAAAACTTTCATAGCTGCACCAGATCCCTCTAATATTGATCTCCCAGGCAACAATAATTAAGCATGGAGTTCCTAGACTCCCTTCACTGCCCCCATGAAGGAAGTCCAGGGAGCTGGTTTGGCCTTGTGTGCGCAGACTACAAAGGAGCTTATCCAATTTAGGTGAGTGATGCACAGCTGCTCAGACAGGGAACTCTAAAGCAGGAGCGAGTGCCCTTGCTCAAGGTCACTCACCAGAGAGTGGTACTCAGCAGCGCAACAAACTGCAGGCAACACTAAAGTCTGCAGGCTCCACTATCTATGATTCATGACTCTGTCTCCTGCATATGTTATAATCTGGGCAAGTATGGAACAAACAGGACCTTTACTCGTATGCTATTACTTCTCACGTTTTTCCTCCACCTTACTCTTCTTCTTTTAACTATCTACATGTAACCCTGGTGCTGTTATTTCAAGGGCTACTACACCTTTCTGTCTCCCTACTAACAGGTTGAGGGGCCTGGGTTTGGTTTTAACAAGTTCCGGGGGTGTTCCTACCCACAGTATGCGCACTATTTTGCTGCCTCCACCCAGAGTAGTGCTTTCATGGGTATCTATCTAGCCTGGTACAGCCCTCTGAGAAGCTATAACCATTCACAATCCCACCTAGTGACCTTGTGCCTATGAATTGGCAGTAACCAGTTGCAGCATTTAATTCACAGTTCACAACAAGCAATAATAATATGCTCACACACTTTGCTCTTACCACCAGGGTTTGATTTTCTGGCAAACACCCTGGAGCCCCCTATAAGAAACAGCATTGCATACAGACATGCACTTTTAAACACTTTGTCAATGTTTCAGCAGCTCTAAACCAGATAAAGATATTCTCACAGGCCAGCTTAACAACAAAACAGTAAATCAGATTTATTAAGGAGATGTGAACAAGGAGGGGGAGAGAATTTAGAATAACAATTGCTTTGCTGAACTGAGACAGGTTACTTTGCATGCAATCACTTAAGTCCCTGTATTGAACAGTCTAACATCTACTGCGTACCCAGAGTGTAATGCAGGCAGGCCTGTAACGGTGGCCGGTGTTGCAGCTGTCATTGGGAACCTTGATGGAAAAACAATTAAACATTGGCAGTGGAAGGCAAATTAGGTTAGTCGTATCTGTGGTCAGCTGGCCTAGTCTATTAAAACACTCAAACACTAGCTAGAAACAAAGAAACATAGAATTTGATGGCAGATAAGGACCACTTGGCCCACCGAGTCTGCTCATTTCCCTACCTAATGGATAAGCTGCAGATCCTAGTTATTCAACAGTTTACTTCCTCCTACCCCCCACTAGAATTGCCTTATGTCTGTCCCATGCATTCTAGCATTCCCCAACTGTTTTTGACTCCACAACCTCCTCAGGAAGGCCGTTCCATGTATCCACAACCCTCTCCATGAAAAAATACTTCCTCACATTACCTCTGAGACATCCCCCTCTCTATTTTCAAGTTGCGCCCCCTTGGTCTTGCACATCTCTTTTTCTGAAAGATGCTACCCTCTTGGACTCTGCTGATTCCCTTAAGGTGCTTGAAAGATTCTATCATGTCCCCCCCCTTCCTCCTTTCCTTGAGGGTATACATATTAAGCTCCTTTAATCTTTCTACGTATGTACACAATCAGATAGTACCATGAAATAATTGAAATACTGGTTGCAGGGAGCTACCCTGGTTTAACTCACTGTACCCAGAAGATGGATGAAGGCACTGACAAAATGAAGACCTGTTGTTTGTGGTTGCTGTACATGGAGACCTGGGCCGACACGACTCACCTCCTCCTCACGGCCTTGCCCTATAGGTGGCTGCAAACTGTGATGACTTGCTACGCAGGGGCTGAATCCCTGGATCTGGTCTGTCAATGAAAGGCTGTTGATTGGACAAGAACAAGCGGCATGGTCCAAGACTGGCATGGGCCTAAAGGCAGAAAAGCGTCTCTGTAATGCTTCAGTTTGTTTGCTGGTGAAACCTCCAGCTGGTGGCCAAATATTTTACTGCATAAGTCTGGTCCCCTTTTGGTAAACAGGAGTCCCTGGATCACAGTCTCTTCACACACAGTAGGCCTCAGCACATCAAGCTGATGAAACATTAAACTTTTTCTTTTCTTCTTCTTCTTCTTCTTCTTCTTCTTCTGTGTTTTTGCCAGTTGCAATCTCAGCCAACTTGCTGAGCAGCCCCTCAGTCTGCTAGCAGGCAGTCTCTGAAGATCGATCCCTTTTTGGATTGAAAGTTAATCACAGGAGGCAATTTCCAGCCTCTCCTGTAGCAAATCTCCACAAAGCCTACAAACTCCTTACTTCTCGGAGTCTTGAGCTGAACTGCCACGCTGGTTTAAAATTGTTGTCAGACTTCTCCAGTTTTCAACTTTTTCCATTGGCTATGGAAGCTGTCAGTCAGTCTTACACTCCCATTGGTTCATTAGGTGTCAAACACTTGAGTTTACAGTTTCTCCCTGAAGACACCTGAGCTAAGTACCCCTCGAGGTCCCTTGTATCCCAGTAGGTCCAAACCCGTAAGTCCTGGGCCAAACATGGCGGCTCCCATCAGGGAGTGCACACTGCAATAAAGGTACTGTAAATTAAACTACTCACCCTATTTTACAAGCAGCAATGAATTAGAAGTAAATAGATACAGTACCATGTAGGGCTCCCTCTGCACTGTTAGCAACAGCAGAGTGGAGCAGATCAGGGAGATGCCTGGGTGGTCACGAGCTCCGGAATACTAGGACCCAGCCCAGGCTATTTACAGTATACAGACTGGCTGTGGCTTAAAGGGACAGTGCAGAGGCAAAGCATGGCACTCTCACACAGATCAACAGAAGAACACCAACAACCATGGATCCACCATCTCTGAGGGATGTCTGCCTGGCAGTGGGCATCAGCGGAGCCCAGGGAGACACTTAAGGAAATCCCCTGATATTGGGGGGGGGGCTACATATAGAATCTCCCTTTATCTTCTACTCTTTTGTGGCTTTTTAATGCCATGAAGTTCCTATCAGAAGGCAACAGTATCTCCAATTACATTATACATAGCTCTGAATGTCAGACTCACTGCTGTGGACAGTAAGTCAAGGACGAGTATCCTTGCCCCTGATAATTAACCCCCTCACTGGTTCCCCATTTATCTAGCATACACTTTCAAATGCTTTCACCTGAAAATACCAGGTTTATGTGGACACTAGCTCCTGACTCTCAGCCCAAGGAGAGCGAAGGAGATTTCCACATAGTAGGTTCTAGGAACTGACAGATTGCCATATAGAGAGGCCTCTGTCACTCACAGGCATGTTACATGTTGTCAGCATCCCCCTACCACAGGTTTTGACTAAGACTCAACCCTTTTTACCTAATTTCAGGTGTGTCCAATTGCTGTTGCTATTACTTCTGTCGTTCCCATATCTCTACTCTGTTTGTATTTTTCACTTTTGTGTTATTAAGAATCTCTTTAGCCAGGTACTGTATTGTGTTTGCACAGCAATACTGTATATGAACTATCACCATGTTTGCCACAGCATAATTACTGTATCCAATACCTTCACTGTTGTTGCCTTACTATGCTAGTGCAGTCCAGAGCTCTTTGAATATTATCTTCCTACACTTTAATGAGGAATATACTAAACTGTTGAGACTGGCATCATCTCTAGGTATCAGCTTGGCTCAGCTCTTCTTGAAGAAGGGTCTTGAGACTCGAAGTGCTGGGAGGAGTGTGTGGCATCGACTGTCCTGCACCTACACTACTGTTGGATTATGGAATAAAATTAGATTTTTTCAGCATTTTGACTTCATGACTTTGCATGATTTTGGTACTGCCTTTTGATAAGAGTTACCAGTTCTTAAAAGTCAATTTTTATGGTGGTGTATTTAATTCACAGTTCAAGCGCATATTCTTTGGACCTTGCTTGTATTCAGGAGTTGCTCTCCCTGGATGTGAACCTCCTATTACATGCTCCCAGTACACCTATTCTGGATCCTGTGAGAGGAATTCTGGGCTCTGGGACAAGTTCAGACTCTGGGGCCCCTATGCAGCTGAATACAATAGCATGCTGGGTAGCCAGGGCCATTCTTGGGTGCTGGGTCCTGGGATTTATTCCCAGCTCCCCCACCCTCTCAAAGGCCCTGTGCAAATCTGGAAAGAAAATGACAAGACAAAAAGAAACATGACACTGAGCACCACTGTACTTCAGTGATTATGCTAACTATGGATTCCCCTATCTCTACCACCTTCTTGTCACTCCACCCAGCCTTTCCTTCCTCTTGTTTGGCTGTTTAGGTGTACTAACCTGCCGGGAGTTCCCCCACCAGCCCCAGTGGCCAGCTGATCCCCCTAATCTGGCTGGGCAGATATAACACCTTTAGCTGGTGTCCACTGGTGATGGTGATACCTTATTAACATGCCTTCTACCCTCTTCTCCACTCAGATCCATTCATATCCCTCCCATTGGAAATTCCAGTCCCAGCCAGCCTTCTCCTTACTCTACAGTACCGGTTGCAGTAAACCACCCCTTGCTGACCTAATGACTGTGCCTCTAGCCTCCTCATTCTCCATCCTTCTCAGTTGCCTTCTCACGTACCTGTGCCAACATGGTATACTTTCAGCTGCAGCTCAAGCCTGTACTTCTTGAGAGCATCACTGGATGGGCCTGGCGGTCCTTATCTGCCATCGAATTCAAATTCTGTCATAGTGTCTGTAGATGAATTCTCCCTGCCCTCCATAAGTAGGATGATGTATATCATACAGCACCAGCAGATACTAGGTGTATCCCTCACTCTCAGTGTCCTGGACCCTACTTTTAACTCCAAACTCAGAGTCCCCTTCAGCTGCCAGCTTTCCTTCCTGTGCCCCTGCAGTGCAGACAGTTGCCATTTTACGTGCTGGCAACATGCATTTCCAGAGCAACAACCTGCTAATAGTTGCTACAGATGTACTGTACCTCCCTTTGCTCTCCATAGGCAGAATGACATATGTCCTGAAGCCCTGGTAGTACATCTGTTCTTTGCCCATCCTCCATGCTGTGTTTTTTTTACTATTTATTCATTTTATTTGGTTGACTGGGTGGGCACACTGGAGAAACATGTCCCCCATTTTCAGACATGACATGGAGTGTACACTCAGTAATGTGCAGTACTCTGGTGGAACAAAATTCTCAAACCAACAAGCACAGTAACATTTTACAGTAAACATTTTACAGTAACCAACACGCTTTACCAAACACATGTGAATACAGTTTTGATTTGTAGAAGTTCCATTAGTTTGACCTACAGTATATCAGGTAGCATACAGTTTCTATAAGTTACGAGGGGAGCCCACTCCAGGGACTAGTGGTAGTAATTCCAGAGGAATGTTCGCCCATTACAATTTTTGCAAACATAACATGCAGGAGCACTGTCTTGCTTTTGATAAGGAGTTAAAATTGCTTTAATGTGGTAGCAGCTTGTCAGCAAGGCAAGCTGGTCCCTTGCTGTGGAATTGTCACTTGACCAGGTTGAAGAGAACAAATTTACTTTTAAGTTCAGGAGAGAATGATTTAAAGAGCTACTGACACTTCACAGGAAACTTTAAAAAACACAATAATTTGGTACAATTTTGCCTGCATTCTATTTATATTTTATATCTTTCTCCTCCCCATTATGTATTACTAAGGAAATTTGCATGAAAATATGATATTTATCCCTTTAAGTTCCTTTAGTATCCATCTGCCTCTATAGCTTACTCCCTACTTCAAGTGATAATCTTCTGTCGTGACATCACAATCTGTTGCCATGGGAGTAACTGTGATATCACAAGCAGTGTTCTGTGACTTCAGGTAGGGAGAAAGCAGCAAGAATAGATGCACTCTTCAGGAGCAAATATCCTATTTTATACAAATGACCTCAGTAATAAATAATGGGGGGAGGAATACAGTACTAATGGGAAGTACAAGCTTGACTGTGTCTAAATATTAGGTTTTGTTAAAGTTCTCTTGAGCGTGTCGCCAGTTCTTTAAGTTAACTGTAGACAGTGCTGTGGTGTCATCAATAGGTGAAAAAGAGTAAGAATCTGGTAGTTCTGCTTTAGAGAACATGTTTTTCATTACATTCAGATGCAGTACAGTCATCATAAATAACAGAGCCATCATTTAGGATTAGGCATGAGATGCTGCTTTGCCTTGCAATAACTAGTTTTGCTTCACCACTTAAGTATTTATATACTGTATTAAAATAATGTACAACTGTGAATTATCATTTTTAACAAACATAAGTAAGCAATAATAAATAATAATAAAATTAAATACTTAGTCTTTCTAATGGAGCAAGAACTCTCCCCACCAATGTAATAGTTAATAGCTTATTCTTGCAACCAAGAAAAGGATTTGCCCAACTGAGGCCTGACTCATTTTCAGTGGGATCCACAATTCATATGCTTGCTTACAATAAAGACAATTAAGATACTGATATTTTATATTCATTTTATTGTAAATATACTCTTTTTATAAATGGAGATATAGAACTTGAGTTGTTGCATCTTTTTATAAATGGAGATATAGAACTTGAGTTGTTGCAGTGTTTATCATGATACCTCCAACCAGACAGATGTTTCTGTTAAGAGAGTGCAGCAGTTCCATAGAACTGTATGTGTTCTTTGTTAGCAGGTACAGTAGTCTTACTTTTGCTTTTCCTACCTGCTGAACGAATGCTTTTATGTGGAAAGTACACTACTCCATAACATTGTTTGTTTTTTTTCCTTTTATGGAACAGTACATAAAACCTAAATGTACTGCTTAAGAATTCAAGAACCATTGGTGAAAGCCAGTCATGTCCCCATCTGCTACATACAGAACTGTATACAGGTAATGAAAAGAAAACACAGACATGCACAAAGAGCTTTAGTATACAAGGTGAACAGATCTGTTCCCAGTATTGAAGCTCCTGGAGCTCATAGAAACATACAGTGCAGTTTACATATTGTGCAGACAATTCGCAACCCATTCTTTTTATGTGATTCAGTGACTTGGCACTGCTTGGTACATTTCCGCCGCCCCCACACACACACACACCCCTTAGCTGCAGAATGTAGCTTTGAAGTCAAAGTACAGTGTATTCGGGCAGTTCATTCAGAGCTCAGCAGAAACTAGTTTACAACCAGATATCAGTAAGCAAGAGATTTTCTATGTAGAGCCATAACAGCTCAGATGCTATTATGATATCAGCTGGTTACACAATACGTTTGATGAGAACCTCACTATACTGTAGACATTGCTGGCAGCCAGCTTTATCAAAAGGGTCAAGAGTGGGTCTCCTGCTGAACATCCACCCTCCACCCCCAGTGATCACCTCTCCAGGGCTGGTAAATTGTGACTGGGAGCCTCACAGAGCTGTGCCTCCTGAACTGGAGCTTCACCAATCGGAGACTTATCTCAGGAGTAGTGGTGGGGGGGGAGGCTTGGAAAGCTTGCTGAAAACACAGCTGAGAGAAAAGAAAATGGCTTCTCTGTCTCAATCCTTGCCAGCCAGCCTCATCAAAGGGGTTGGGGGAGTCCTGCTGAACACCCCCCTCCCCCAGTGATCACTGCTCCAGGGCTGAGAACATATGACTAGGAGCCCAACACAGCCATGCCTCCTGAACTGCAGCTCCACCAATCAGAGCCTTATCTCGGGACTAGTAGATGGGGCTTACAAAGCCCACTGTAAGCATAGAAAAATAGACTTTGACGGCAGATAAGGACCGCTTGGCCCACCTAGTCTGCCCATTTCCCTACCTACAGGATAAGTTGCAGATCCTAGTTAACCAACAGCCTATTTCTTCCTACCCCTACAAAAATTGCCTTATGTCTGTCCCATGCATTTTTGAATTCTCTCACAGTTTTAGACTCCACAACCTCATCAGAAAGCCTGTTCCATATGTCAACCACTCTCTCTGTGAAACAATACTTCCTCATATTGCCCCTGAACCGCTCCCCCCCCATCTTCAAATTGTGTCCCCTTGTTCCTGCACATCTCTTTTTCTGAAAGATGCTACCCTCTTGGACTTTGTTGATTCCACTGAGGTACTTAAAAGTTTCTATCATGTCCCCCCTCTCCCTCCTTTTCTCAAGGGTATACATATTAAGCTCCCTTAGTCTCTCCTCGTATGGCTTGTCTTGCAGACCGTGCACCATTTTAGTTGCCCTCCTCTGGACTGCCTCTATCCTGTCTATGGCCTTGCGGAGATGGGGTCTCCAGAACTGGATGCAGTACTCCAGATGGGGTCTCACCAAATGTCTGTACAGAGGGATAACAACTTCTTGTTTTCTGCTGGTGATGCCTCTCCCTATACATCCCCGTATCCCCCCAGCCCTCCCTACTGCCTTCTCACATTGCTTGCTAACCTTAAGGTCATCTGATATGATTACCCCAGGTCCCTTTCCATTTTTGTTGTTGTTACTACCTCCCCATTGTGTAATCTTCCCCTGGGTTTTTGTTTCCCAGGTACATTATTTTGCACTTCTTTGCATTGAAGCCAAGCTGCCATACTTTTGACCATTCCTCCAACCTTGCCAAGTCCATTCTCATCCTTTCCACACCTCCTTGTGTATCAACCCTATTGCAGATCTTTGTGTCATCTGCAAAGAGGCATACTTGTCCTTCCAGTCCCTCTGCAATGTCACTTATAAAGACAATAAAAGGGACTGGACCCAGTACTGAACCCTGCAGTACCCCACTAGTAACCCCTCTTTCTTCAGAGTGGACTCCATTTGCAATTACCTTCTGTGTCCTGTTGTCCAGCCAATGTTTTACCCAGACTTCCACACTGGGACCCACTCCCAGGCTGGTTAATTTGACTATTACTCTTTCGCGTGGGACTGTGTGAAATGCCTTGCTAAAGTCTAGGTAGGCCATGTCCACAGCCCCTCCCTGGTCTACTACTTTGGTCACCCAGTCAAAGAAATCAATTAGATTCATCTGACATGACCTTCCCGCTGAGAACCCATGCTGCCTTGGGTCCTCTGCCCCACTGGCCTGTAGGTATTCAACAAT
Organism: Neoceratodus forsteri; assembly: GCA_016271365.2. NCBI lineage: Eukaryota > Metazoa > Chordata > Ceratodontiformes > Ceratodontidae > Neoceratodus > Neoceratodus forsteri. The sequence continues at coordinate 1,029,232,349 of CM057458.1, forward strand.
TCTTTCCTTCAGAAGTGATTCCATCACTTTCTCTATCACAGAGGTCAAACTGACAGGTCTTTAGTTTTCTGCCTCTGTCTTGGTCCCACTTTTGTGAAGGGGAATCACATCCACCTTCCTCCAGTCCTCAGGTACAACATCATCCTCCCACGATTTGTTAAAAAGGGTAGTCAGTGGTTTCACTAATTCTCCCCTTAGTTCTTTTAGAATTCTGGGTTGAATTCCATCAGGCCCCATTGCTTTGTCCACCTTCATTTTTAGAACTTCTTTCAGAACTCTTTCTTCTGTGAAAGGACTGGGATCGACCTCCCCTATCCAGAGTGCATCTGTTAACTGGATAAGGCACCTCCTCCTCCTCCTCTTTTGTGAATACTGAGCAGAAGTATTCATTCAGTATCCCTGCTTTTTCACTGTCACTCTCTGCCCACCCACCATCCATTCTATTCAGCCTCACTATCTCTCTCTTTGTCTTTCTACGCTCCCTGATGTACCTATAAAAGATATTATCCCCCTTCTTAACTGAGTTGGCTATCTTTTCCTCAGTTTGGGCCTTTGCTATTCTGACTTCCCTCCCTGCTTCTTTCTGCCTTAACTGGTACAGCTGTCTGTCCTGCTCCTTCTGTGTTTCCTTATACTTCCTGAATGCTGCCTTTTTCTCCCTGACCTTCCCCACCACCTCTTTGAGAACCATAGTGGCTTTTTCTTTCATTTTGATTTGTTTATTTGCTTCACACAAAGGCTTGTTTCCTCTGTGATGGCAGTTTTGATGTTTCCTATTGTTGCTCCACCCTCCTTCTAGCCTGTTTGCTAGTGCTTTTCTAAGCACTGTCCCATCTTGCCAAAGTCAGCCCTCCTGAAGTCCAGTACCCTCACTTTTGTATGGTTTGACTCTGTAGCTGAGTTTATCGTGAACCACACTGTTTGGTGGTCACTTGTTCCCAGATGGCTACCTACTTCTAGATCTGAGATCATCTCACTGTCCCCATTTGAGAGTATGAGGTCTAAGATTGCTCCCTCATGAGTGGGTTCCACAACTAGCTGTCTGAGGCATGCCACCTGTAGGGCATCGAGAATGGCTCTGCTCTTGGATGTGGCTGCAGCAAAGGTGCTTCAGTTAGTATCTGGCATATTCAGGTCTCCCATCAATAGTATCTCCCCTTTCTCTGCTATCCTAAGGATGCCTTCTATCATATCCTTGTCCATTCCCTTCCCCTGACATGGGGGTCTGTATACAACCCCTGTGCAGATTGTGGTGCCATTTCCAGTGTCTAAGGTGACCCACAGTGCCTTCTCTCCTCCATGTTTACTCTTTTGTTCAGTTGCTTTTATCCCCTCCCTTACATAGAGAGCTACCCCTCCCCCTCTTCTTCCCTCCCTGTCTCTCCTGTAGGTTGTGTGCCCTGGTATATTAACATCCCAGTCATGGTTCTCTGTATACCATGTTTCCGTGACTGCTACAATATCCAGGCATCCCTCTTCCATCAGGGCCACCAGTTCTGGGAGCTTGTTGTCCAGACTACTGGCATTGGTACTCATTACCCTCCATTTCCTGCTTGTCTTAACCCTTTTTGCCCCATCCCCATCCTTATTGCCTTTGTCACTTTCTCCATTTACCCCTGCCCTTCTCCTTATCGACATCTCTATCTTTGTGTTTACCTCACTTTCTACCCTGATTTTTTTTTTGGGGAGGGGCTAGAATTTCCCTGCTCCTTTCCAGTGCCCCCCCTTTGGCTCATTTAAATGCTTGCCAATGAAGCATTTAAACCTATCACCTAGGATCCTGGTTCTTCTCCTGGACAGATGCAGACCATCATGCCAGTATAGGCCTGCATCACTCCAGGTGGACCCCCAATCCCCAATGAAGCCAAATCTCTGAGCTTGGCACTGGTTTTTCAACCACTGATTGAATCCCATTGTGTGGAGCACCTTAGCCTCACCTATGCCATAGACAGGTAGCACCTCCGAGAAGGTTACCGTGCATGCTACTTGTCTAAGGCCCCTCCCCAACTACACAAACTCTTCCTGCACTGCTCTGATCCCTTTCTTAGCCAGGTCATTTGTCCCTAGGTGGACAATGAATTCCAGCTCCCTTCCCTGTGCAACTGCTCCGGCGATCCTGAGGATTCGCTCCATGTCCCTCCAAGCCATGGCGCCAGGCAGGCACCTTACCTCCCTCTCCCCTTCCTCCCCCAGTTCTACCTTCCTAACAATGGAGTCCCCCACCAGCAGTTGTTTTCTTCCTTCCTTCCCCTGTGGGGTCCCATGCCACCCTCCTGTGGGTCTCCTTTGTGGAGGTTCCCAGCATCCTCCTTGGTCTCCACTGCGGGTGCCTCCATAGAGGAACCACACTTTGCCAGAACAGCATATGAATTGTGGAAAGGTACAACTGGAGGGATGCACCTCTGTTCCACCACCCTCACCCTCCCTGAGCCCACTGTGGTCCAACCGCCTCCTCTTCTTGGCAACCTCTGAGGCAACGGCAGTGGCCCTGGTGGTCCCTGGATAGAAGAGGAGGTCCCACAAATCCTGGCCAACTCAGCCTGGAGATGAGCAACCTCCTCCCTCAGCCCAGTGAGGTGCCTGCAGATGGGATATCACCGCATCCTCTAGAATGTCTCCAGGAAGACTGCTGCTCCACAGCCACTGCACTGCACCACTCCCATCATGTCTTATTTCTGGCCCCTACACCGTTGTTTGAAATACTTACTCTTTCCTTTGTTTATTTTTTTTTCTCCCTACTTACTTACTGCCTCTGTGCCCATTAAGCTTCTGATCTTCCTGTTCTGAGACAAGAAGATCCTGTATTTCTCAGTAGTCTCCTTACTTACTTAGAGGCAGACCTCCAGCAGCACCGCAGAGAGATAAAGAAAATGTTTTTCTCTGTCACTCCACAACAAGCCAGTCTCAATAAAGGGGTCAAGAGGGGGACTCCTGCTGAATATCCCCCCTTCCCCTAGTGATCACCTCTCCAGGGCCAGGAACTTGTGACCGGAAGCCCCACAGAGCTGCACCTCTTGAATTGTATATCCACCAATTGGAGCCTTATCTGGGGACCAGTGAGCAGGGAAAGCCTGCCAAAAATGCAACACAGAGAAAAAGGAACTGGCTTGTGTCTTCCACTCCATGTCAGCCAGCTTCACCAAACCGGCCAAGAGGGGGTCTTCTGCTGAACACCCCCCCCCCCATTATCACCTTTTCAAGGCTGGAAACTTGTGACAGGAGCCCCACAGAGCCATGACCACCTGAACTATAGCTCCACTCATGAGAGCATTATCTCGGGACTAGTGGGTGGGGCTTGAAAAGCCTGCCAAAAATGCTGTAGAGAGACAAAGGGATTTTCTCTTTCACTCCATGCCAGCCAGTCTCAACAAAGGGGTCGGGAGGGGGTCTCTTGTGGAACATCCCACCCTTCCCCCAATTATCACCTCTATAGGGTGGGGAACTTGAGACCTGGAGACTCACAGAACCATGCCTCCTGAAATGTAGCTTCATAAAATCAGAGCCTTATCTTGGGACTAGTGGTGAGGCTTGTGAAGCCTACCAAAAATGCCATAGAGAGACAAACAAAGTGGATTGTATCTTTCAGTCCATGCCAGCTACCTTCACCAAAGAGGTCAAGAGAGGTTCTCCAGCTGAACATCCCACCTTCCCTCTAACAATGGTCTCTCCAGGGCTGGGATCTTGTGACCAGGAGCTCCACGCATCTGCACCTCCTTAACTGTAGCTCAACCAATTGGAGCCTTATCTCAGGACAAGCGGACAGGGCTTGAAAAGCCACAGAAAATGCAGCAGAGACAAACAAAACAGCTTATTTCTCACTCCACACCAGGCTCCAGCCAGCCTCACCAAAGGGGTTGAGAGGAGTCTCCTGCTGAACAATCCACCCTACCCCCAACAGTTGCCTCTCCAGGACCAGGTAGTTGCGATAAAAGGAACTGAACAGAGATGCACAACCAGCACTGTAGCTCCACCAGTCAGAGCCTTATCTCAGGACAAGTGGTTGAGGCTTGGAAAGCCCACCAAAAACAATACAAAGGGACATAGAAAATGGCTTGTCTCTTTCACTCCACACCAGCCAGCCTCACCAGAAGGGTCAAGAGGGGGTCTCCTGCTAAACATCCCACCCTCCCGCCCCAGACAATTATCTCTCCAGGGCCAGGAACTGCATACTGGGAACCTCACAGATCCATACCTCCTGCACTGTAGCTGCAACACTCAGTGCCTTATCTTGGGACTAGAGGGTAGGGCTTGAAAAGCCTGCCAAAAACACAGCAGAGAGACAAATATACAGTAACAGCTTGTCATTGTCACTCCACACTAGCCAGCCTCACCAAAGGGACTGAGAGGGGTTTCCTGCTGAACATCCCCCTTCCCCCCACAATTGCCTCTCCAGGAAGGGGAACTTGCAACTGGGAGCCCCACAGAGATACACTTCCTGAACTGTAGATCTACCAATCAGAGCCTTTTCTTGGAATGGACAGGGCTTAGAAAGCCACTGAAAATGCCACAGAGAGACAAAGAAAATGACTTGTCTCTTTTACTCCATGCCAGCCAATCTCACCACAACAGTCAAGAGGGAGTCTCATGCTGAATATCCCAACCTCCCCCACCAAACGATCACCTCTCCAGATCCAGGTACTTACAATCAAGAGACACACAAAGTCACGCCACCTGAACTGTAGCTCCAACAAATGGAGCCTTATCTCGGGACTTCCTGCCCCTTTATATGGCCTCTGCACCTAACTATCCTCTGCACTGTGGTCCAGAATGAGAAGGACCACAGTACAGGGGACATCAAAGGAAGTCTGCCTGGGAGTCAGTGGTGGGAGGCTTCTGGCAAATGCCCATACTGTCCTACATCCTTTCTGTACTGCTCTCATCTCCTGCAGTAATTATGACACTTGCCTGCATTACTCTGTAAGTCTTACTGATATACCTGTCTCTAATCTCTTTGGTCAAAGTTGCTGCTGCTGTCTTGACACTACAGTTAACTGTACTTCCAACCAGGTTGCCATGGATGTTATAGTTACTACCCCTGCCATTCAGGCTCAAACAAGGGTGAGGGACTTGGACTCTGTTTTTCCTGAACAGGGGGGTTGTTCCCAATAGTATAACAATTACAGCAGTGCTTCCCCAGAGTTAAATTTGAGTGGGCCTGGTGACAATGTGGTACAACCCCCTGGGATGCTGTACCTCCCCACCTCCCTGCACAGTCACCCTACACGTGGAATACCAGAAACAATAGCAATATTTCAGTACACATGGAATTATTAGCTATCTCTAATAGAATCATAGAATCATGTCGGCAGAAAAGGACCCATTGGTCCATCTAGTCTGTCCCTGCCCTCCCCTTGCTCATACTCCGTCACTGACCCTCCCCTTACCCCACCTTCCCAACCCCATATATCTGTTCCATGCCCTCTTGGATCCCTCCACTGTATCAGCCATCACCACCTCTTCTGGCAGTTTGTTCCAGGCCTCCACCACCCTCTCAGTGAAGAACTTTCCCCTTACATTTCCTTTGTATCGTCCACTCTCTAACCTTAGACTATGCCCTCTTGTTTTTGCCTCACTTTCCTTTTAAGTAGACTCCCATCCTTTACCCTGTTGATCCCTTTTAACTATTTAAAAGTTTCAATCATGTCCCCCTCTCCCTCCTGGTCTCCAGTGTGTACAGATCCAGTTTCTTACACCTCAGCTTGTATGATTTCCCCTGCATCCCCTGCACCATTTTGGTCGCTTTTCTCTGAAATCTCTCTAAGCCCTCTATATCCTTGCATAAGTGCGGTCTCCAGAACTGCACCTCATACTATAAGTGTGGTCTCACCATTGCTTTATAGAGAGGCATCAGTACCTCCCCCCTTCTGCTAGTGATGCCCCCCCCATGCATGCCAGCATTCCATTTGCCTTTCCCACTGCTTTGCTGCATTAGTTCCCTACTTTGAAGTTGCTGGAAATTATGATCCCTAGATTCCTCTCCTGCTCCGTTTTCTTGATTTCCTCTACCCCCAGTATATACTGCTCATGGATTTTTACATCCCAAATATATCACCGCACACTTTTTGACATTGAACTTCAGCTGCCAATTCTCCAACCACCCCTCCAGTCTCTTCAGGTCCTGCCTCTGGGGATTCCATCCCATTACAGATTTTTGTATCATCCACAAACAGGTACACCCTACCTTCCAAACCCTCTGCTGAGTCACTGATGTAAATATTGAAAAGGAGGGGCCCAAGAACTGATCCCTGTAGTACCCCACTCATCAGCCCCCTCCCACTGGTGTACACCCCATTCACTACCACTCTCTGACTTCTGCCCTCCAGCCAGCTTTCCACCCACCTAGTTATTTAACTACTCATCCTTAAGCTACCCAGCTTACTTATTAGCTTTCTGTGAGGGACAGCGTCAAAGGCCTTACTGAAGTCCAGATAGGCCATGTCCACTGACCCTCCCTGATCAATCTCCTGCATCACCCCATTGAAGAATTCAATCAGGTAGGTCCGGCATGACCTCCCATTTGTGAATCTGTGTCGATGCTCATCTTACAGACTGATTCTCACCAGCTATTCCTGCAGCCTTTCCTTTATTAATGCCTCTATTTCCAATAATATGCTCTCCAATAATATGCTCACGAGACAGGCTTAAAATGAATAACAAACAATTTATTAACAAAGTTAACCTTAAAATCAGCAGGCGCCATTTTTAAAACCTGCACGCAGCAACTAAATCCCAGCAACAGGGACTCATAGGCCCTGTTCACACTACAGCACTGTTGTGTAAACCGTTTTTAAAAGTGGATTAGCACTTACCGTGCTGTAGCGTTCATACTGCAACCCCCTTCCTGTGATCCGCATCAGGCAATGCATTTTACGGCGGACACACTGCGGCAGAGATCTGTGCCCACTATGAACCGAATTCAGCAGCATGGAAAAGCTGCTTACCGTGATGCTTTGCACGCTTGCTTGAAGTGCATTAAAATGGATACGAGCTGGCTCGTTCGCACTCTAGGTAAATCGCTTTAATTTTAAAATGGATTTCTGAAAGCGTGCTCAAGCCCAGGTCTCATCAGGGTTTGAGCATGCTTCCAAAATTCCGATCTAAAATCGGGTTATGTGCGAACTCGATCCGGGCTAGCACACATTTGAAACGGTTCAAGCACTGAGAACCGTTTCAAATGCCTCAGTGTGAATGGGGCCATAGTGCGTCTCAGTGCTATGGCTGACTTTTGCTTTAATTGAAGAACCTTTAATTGTGTGAGTTTCTGTCAGTGCAGCACTACTCATAGTACAAATTTCGATCAATTCACCAGATTTTGGGTCATTTTTTAACTACTGCCAAGCTACACCCGATTGATGCAGTAGCCGTCTTTAATCACTTACAAGGGCCACTACTATCAAGCTACATAGAATGGGACACATTACCACTGACATCTGTACTAAATGTAACAAAGCACTGGGTACTTTATTACACATGCTGTGGTCCTGCAAGAAGATCGCTCCATTCTAGTCCCATATCCAATCTCATCTGGATCCCCTTTTAAATCTTCTTGACAAGTTCTACGCAGAACTATGTATATTGGGTAACTATTCAGGCAAAGTTACTGGGAATTCACGAGCCCACATGGCATTAGTCTCAGCATGTGCCAAAAAGGTTATCCTCAGACATTGGCTAGACTCCCTTACACCCAGTTACATTGCATGGTATAGGGAGGTCCTCTTCACTCTCCAAGCAGAATGAATTATTGCTGGATTGCATCATCGAACAGACAACTATAAACACACATGGGAAAACCTTCACATCTTATTAATGGTCTGTCATCCCTAGTCTTCTTTTTCTTAAGTCACCATACACCACATCTAGGGATTAAGTGATGTGCCCTCCTCGATTGTTGTTCCAGCCCCAACTGTGTGCTCTATGTTATTATTTACAGAGCACATACCTTTATCTTGGTGGCAAAAAGTGGGGGGAGGGGGTTGACAAGGATCCTGGGGTGAGGGTGGGGGAGGGGGTTGGGTGATTATGCTTTTTTTCTTATTTTGGTTTTTTCTTGTTTAATATTCTTAAGAAATGTGATATATTCTGTACAATGTTTACTTCTATTTTCTTTGTTCAATAAAGTATACTGAATAAACAAAAAAAACAAAGGCCACTACTAGAATATTTTACCTGTTACTGCAGCAAAGCTATGCATTCCAGCATTTCCCTGGCTTTCTTTGAAAATCCCTGCATCCTGCTTTAACGACCTCTGTTGCCCAACTACTATTATTTGTAGTACAGCCTTTCATATCTCAGCTAAGCAGCCATTTACTGTGCATTACATCTGTGTTTTCACCTCATTACAGTTTAGTACAGCCGATGAAACCACAGTACAACAGCCAAATGAATACCAAGCAGATTCCTCTATTAGTGCCGCCAATGTGTAGTAATGCTTTAGCCAGTTACTGTGTTTTCTCATCTGTTAGTACTGCCGAATGTTGTAACTAAGTAAAAGCCAGATACAGACTGTCTTGCTGTTTAGTGCAGCCGATTGTTTTAAGAAAAAGCCAGATACAGACTGTCTTGCCAACGGTTAGTGCTGCCGAATGAGGTTTAGATTAGCAGCTGTTCAGTGTGTTTTTAACCTATGCAGATCAGCCACTGTGGTGCACTGCTGCTAGTCAAACCTTGAAATTCTAGAAGCCTTAGTTTTGTGCTGCTCAGGCCCACTGTGCAAGCTCTGCTTCTGTACAGGAGTCTTACAATACCACTCCCAGCCTCCAATTACAACTCCCCTTCCCCAGGTGTCAGTGTTCCTCAGTTGGTAGCACATCCCCCTCTGGACCAGAAGATCATGGGTTCTCATCCCATACTGGGATTGGACTAGCTCATAAAAAAGGCTGGCATCCAAGTGCAGTATTAGAGGGATGCTGTACTGCTTGGGCATGCTGTCCTTTGGATGAGACGTTAAACCAAGGTCCCTTCTACCCATCCTGGTGGGTATCCAGGTGGAAGTAAAAGAACCTAAGGCACTCTTTGCAAAGAGTAGGGGACATTCCCGGTGTCCTGGCTAACATTCCCCTTCCCATAAACCAGTTCATTCAATTGTCCAGGCTGTTGGTGGGTGTTGATGTGCAATATGGCTGCTAATATACATTCAGTCACTTCACTACCAGTCTAGCATTGCTTGTAAAGCACTTTGGGATACGCTGTTTATGAAAAGTGCTACATAAATGCTGATTCTTCTTCTTCTTCTAGGTCTCCCAGATGTAACCCCTCCTACAAATGGGGGTTCCCAAAAAGTCTTTCTTGAGCTTGCCTAAATGCTCGCTGCCAGGCTGGTGTCCTGCATTTTAGCACTTTAAATGTGATTACCAGAGCCTGTATAGCCTCTGTGTACTGTCTTTTTAAGAGCTGCATGATTGCAGCCTAAGTAATCTGAGAGGGAACTCTGTTGAAAGATGTAACTATTTGCTGAAAATCATTTAGAGTGATAATGATAATGTAGTTTTTCTAACCTGCCTTCTTTATAGCAAGGACTGTTTTGTTTGTCTCCACTATCTTGGTCCTGGACTGCAAATCGGACCAATCAGTTCTGGTGGGACCTAAAATGTAGCCGGACTACAGGAGCTGTCTGAAGTCAAAATCTGTAGGAATTATAGTTTTTTTTTTTTTGAAATTCACTGTTTTATTAATTTGACATAATAACAAGTAGGAAATACAGATACCAGTACAGTACAGGACAAAATCCCATCAGTGTGCAGAAACATAGCACTACTGAGACCAAAATACCAACCCACCCTACCCACCCAGGAAGGTGCCACCTCTACCTCAGGTTAAACCTGAAGAACATTTATCTGGTACCGTGGAGCATACACAGTAGGAATCATTTAGCAACATGTAAACATCTCATAAAGGAACTGCAGAGGATTCCAGATACAAAGTTCAATGAAGATACAAAGCGATAACTTGCCCCATTTTTTGTTAAAAGTAGGCATAGCATGTCTGAACTAGCTATTAGTCTTTCCAACTTGAAACACAAGGAGATTTCTCCAACTACTCCTGGTAGGAAATAGCCACATGATCTAGCCAGTGACGGAGGACTAGCCTTTTAACTGCTATTGAGATCATGGCCATGTGAAATTTCCGTTCTTTAAACCTAATATTCGAATACAGGCCAATTATACAAACTTCAGCTGTGAATAACTCCTCCAGACCCAAAGTCGGATCTAGATTATCACGAATTGCTTTCCATAATGGGGCAACTTTAACGCATGACCAGAATATATGTAGTAAATTCCCCACTCCCTTACCACACCTTATGCAGCTAACAGATTTAGATCTGTCAAATTTAGCCAGCTTCGTCGGTGTATAGTACATGTTATTTAATATGTAAAACTGAATAAGCCTATTCCTGTCTAAAGTAAGATATTTGTACACATCCCTCCAAACCTGGCTCCAGGACATGGAGGGGGCAGAGACCAGAGGTGTCCATATATTGGAGTCATTTAGGGATTCAGGGAATTTTGTAAGCAAGAGATATTTGTATAGCTGTGCTATGCTATGGGGATTTGTGACACAAGTCCTGAGTTGCTCCAGGAAAGGCCTAATTCGAGAGGCTGTTCTCACCAACCCCAAATCTTTGCCTACCAGGTGTCTTAATTGATACATCTTGAATATGTTCTGGGGGGAATATTCAGTTTTGTTAGTAATTCACCCGAAGAGCCAAGGGATCCCTGAATATAAAGATCTTCCACCAAACAGTCCTGAATTTGTGGGAGCCATGCCCACGATAGCTTTTGACCCCCAATTTTAATATTAGGGTTAAGTACTAGTGGTTGGCCTAGATCCTTAGTGTATGGGATTTTGAGAAAATTCCAGAACTGATTTCGAATTTTAATGGACAGCCCCATGACTGAATCTCTAATATCATCCGTAAGGCAGAGTAGCTATAATAGAAAACATGTTGAGGGTCTATACTGTGATCCTCTAATAGCTTAGCTTAGCTCTAACCACCTGGGTCTGTACTCTTCATTTGGAGGGCAGACCCATCTACCCAATTTAGCTAAGTGACTGGCCCAATAGTAAAATCCAAAGTTAGGCAAGTTAAGGCCGCCTTATCCTTAGTCAAACAAAGCTTGAGAAAGGATCTCCTAACTTGTTTACCTTTCCAAATGAATTTGGACACCATTGACTTTATTTTCTGGAAAAAGGACTTGGGAAGCCATACATTAAGAAGGTTCAGAGGATAAAAGATACGTGGAAGTATGTTCATTTTAATTATGCTGATACGCCCTCCTATAGCAAGGGGAAGGCTGTCCCATCTGTTAAGATCCCTTTGGATTTTATCCACTAAGTCATCCAGATTAAGCTTCTTGGTCGTCTCCTCGTCCCGGTTTAAATGAATACCCAGATACTTAAGGTGGTTCGGGGCCCATTTCATGCCAAACTGTGATACGCTGGTTTGGTGTAAAAGCGAATTGAGTGGAAATATTTCTGATTTGGATAGGTTCAACCTATAGTTAGCTATTTTACCAAATTGACTCACAATTTGTAGCACCTCCGGTAAGGAAGTTTCTGGATTTACGAGATGTAAGAGGATGTCATCTGCAAAAACAGAGAGGGTCAATGCCCGTTGAGAAATGACACACCCTGATATCTTGGGTGATGTTTTGATGTATAGTAGCAGGGGTTCTAGGTATAAGTTAAATAAATAAGGTGACAGTGGACAATCTTGGCGGGTACCAGAATGTAAGGAGGATCGAGATGAGAACACCCCATTACAGTAGACCTTAGCAGAGGGCGAACCATATATCGCCTTTATCCATTGAATGAACGTCTCTGGGAAACCCATTTTATCTAGCGTCGACCACAGGAACTCCCAGCTGACCCGATCAAAGGCCTTCTCTGCATCTAAGGCTACTAGAGCCATGGGGGACTGGGACTCCTGGGCTGCACGAAAAATATGGGCAAGAGTACGCATATGATCCAATGCTGACCTTCCCTGGACAAATCCTACCTGTTCCGGGCTCAACAAGGTTTGCCAAACCTGCTTGATTCTCAGGGAAAGAATTTTAGTCAGAATTTTAATGTCGTAATTAAGTAGTGAAATAGGTCTATAGCTAGCTGGATCTAAATTGGGTTTGTCTAGTTTAGGAATTAAAATTATAGTAGCCTCCAGCAAGGAAGGGTCCAATGGTTCGGAGGAGAGAATATAGTTAAACAACTTGAGGAGAACAGGGCAACTCTTTACTGAAGGTTTTGTAAAATTGGGAGAAAGGCCATCAGGTCCAGGGGACTTGTCCAGGGGAAGGTTCTTAATGACTTCCTCCACTTCTCTTAGGGTTATAGGAGATGAAAGTGATTCACACTGCTGCACCTGCAAACTTGGAAGGGGCAACCTTTCCAGAAAAGCTGCTATCTCTGAAATTGATGGTGGGGAAGCCCTGATACCATACAAATCCTGATAAAAGGCCTCGAAAACCTTAGCTATGTCCCTTGGGGCAGTTTTAATTGAGCCGTCCTTCGCCTTTAAGGCAGGAATTAATCTGGAACTTTCTACCTCCCTTAGTCTGAGAGCAAGTAGTCTCCCGGGCTTCTCCACCTGGTCGAGGTATCTTGCTTTAGATTTTAAGATAGCATATTCTGTTTTTTCCTTAATCAGGTCCTCATACTCATTTCTGAGTCTACATAAATTCTCTAAATCTATTTGACAGCTAGTGGAAGAAAGAGCACTCTCGGCCTTTTTAAGCTGGTTAGCCAAAGAGTTAATTTTCTCCTCCCTCATCCTCTTTCTTCTAGAAGCCACTTTAATAAATTCTCTCCTGAGAAAACATTTTAGCGAGCACCAAATTAAGTCATCTCTGGAAATTGAGCCTTGGTTAATTTCTAGAAAGGACGAAATCAAAGACTTGAAGTGAGAAACTGTGTGGTCGTCCTTCAAAAGTTGCGTATTGAGCTTCCAGGAAGTATCTCTTTGACCTGGAGGGCTAGGTGATAACTTGATCCAAGCCATTGAGTGATCTGAGATAACAATCGGCTCAATACCAGTAAGGGAAATATTGGCTATAAGTACCGTGCTCACCAAAATGTAATCCAGTTTTGACCAGGATTTATGAATTGTAGAGTAGTAGGTGTAACTACGATTAGAAGGATTCAATAATCTCCAAGGGTCACCTAGACCCAATAAATCACAGAAGTCCTTGAGTGCCATTTGGCCAGGCATGGGTGATTTTAGGGGTCTATAGGTTCTGTCTAGGACCTGTGAGGGAGCAATGTTCCAATCCCCCCCAATATGAATACCGTTGGTAAAAGTTCACTTAATCTTGCTGTTAGCTGCATAAGGAAACTAGGATCACCCCCAACTGGACAGTATATGGCTCCCAGAACCACGTCCATGGTATTGAGTAATCCTTTCACTAATACAAATCTGCCTTCTGGGTCCTTAATACATTTCTCCAGAACAAATGACACCTTTTGCTTTATCATGATAGCCACTCCTTTGCTGATTGTAGACCCTTCAGAAACAAAAACCTGAGAGAAACCATAGCACCGTAACATTTTAGCTTCTGAAACAAGAATGTGAGTTTCCTGCAGAAAGAGAATGTCCGCCCCTAACAGAGAACAATTTAATAATATTTGTCTTTTCTTGTTTACCTCTCTAATGCCCCTGACATTCCAGGTAGCAATTTTAATGTGGCCTAACGCCATTTAACGGCAGTAAAAGAGACAACTTGTTCAAATTGCACTCCATGGCAATACACTCCAATCCCCTGAGTGGTGTCACCTTCTGCCCACCCCCAGCACCCCCTTGCCGAACAAACAGATCGTAACCAGAAAAAATGTCCACTTGTAAACTTGAGTCCACATATCCAGTAACTGTATCTAAGATTAATACTACGTCGAGATATTCAACATACCAAATGATTTCTTCCCCCACCCTTTAAACTTACCCCTCCATCCTCCAAAGTCCTCCCTAAACTATTTACATTGGGTCCCCATAATACCAGAAGGCTATGTATAATCCAGTTGAAACACGATATCGAGGACCCCCCCCAACGGTACCTTAGCCCATAATAAGTTACTTTGGACCCAAAGTTTCTACCAAACATCGAGGGCCCCTCTAACTCATACGTACAGTAGCGGAAGAGCAAATTGGTCGCCCTACCTATGCTGGACTTAGACACCCTGTTTCTCCTATTAAGGCCGAGGTGCAGAATCCCCTCAAGCTTATCTCCCTCCCCGGCCCCCTCCCCACCTTTAATCTAACTTGGCTTTACGTTAACTCTCCTCGCATACTGCTGTATTTATTTATTTATTGGCCCAGCCTATTTACCCCATTGAGTGGTTTTCTGTAAAGGCCTTACCATCGATTCCACTCACTTCCTTCGCTTAGCCTATGAGAGGTCACGTTAGGGAATTCAAGCGTCACTGGTTATTCCCAATATTAAGGAGTTGAAATTGAAATTCGAGCCCTAGGAATTAGTTGGTACTTACCAACAATTCCCCTTCCACAGCTTAGGAAAGCCCCCTTCCCAGGAAGTCCCCGGCGGTGAGTGTGTAGAAGGACCAAAACGGTCCTACCTCTAAAGGGGAACTCCGGAAACCGCACCCGACACATTAGTTCCCATATCCCCAGCTAGTGGCGCGAACCCAAGGCTCCAGAGTTTCAACCAGGCCTCCTAGGCCTCAGGGCCTACGACCTCACCTCCCGCCACCCCTGCATCCCGGTGTCCCTCCCGAGAGTCTCCCAGGTAAGAAAACAAATTAAATAAGGTCAGGAGTTATCCTATTCGAAGAAACATTAAATCAGTTCTCCTTAATTGGAAGACAGCTATCAGTAGACAAATTAGCCCAATATAACAAGTCAGTCCCCTTTGAAGAGATTCGGGAGTCTGGTAGATAGATCAGGCAGCGCTTGCTCTGGATTCTCATAGGAGTGCCAGACACCTTCCAGGGAAACCATCAATCTGGCGGGGTAATTCATCTTGAACTTGATTCCAGCGGCGATCAATTTCTTCACTATGGGATGGAAAGCTGTTCTCTTTTGACGGGTTTCATACGGGAGGTCCTGTGTAATCCGTATCTTGCTTTTGTCCCAGTAGATTGTTTCTAACTCCTTCACCTTCGACATCACATGCTGTTTCTCGATAAAACTAAGAAACCTAATGATGATCGGCTGGGTGGGGGCATTAGGCTGAGGCTTGGGCCTTAGAGAACGGTGTGCTCTTTCTATATGGTATTGCTGTTTAAGTGGAGAGGGGCCAATGATCTTGTTCTGTAGCAGCTGTACAAATTGAATGACATCTCCCCCTTCCTCTGACTCGGGCAAACCAAGGATCAGGATGTTGTTCTGTCTGCTTCTGCCCTCTAGATCTTCTGTTTTTAACTGTAATTTTTGCACTTGTTGCCGGAGTTTAATTATTTCTGGATCAGTTCTGCCCTTCCAGTTCTCAAGTGAAGAAGCCCTTGCCTCCATGTCCCCTACCCTCCTTGATAGAGCAGCAAAGTCACTCCTGATTGTTTTCACCTCACTAGATATTTCTTGCAGAGTTTCCCGAAAGGGCAGGAGCTCCTGAAGGAAACGCTCTTCTGTTAACAGATTATTTGGGTTGTTAGGAGGTGTTTGCTTGGCTGTCTGCCCCGAGCTGGTATTTTTAGCCTTCTTGGCACTTTTTTCTGGAGTCGTGGGCGGAGTGTGCCTGACTCCCGTTGGCCTCATGTCGGAATCCATTCCCTCTCTTGTCACTTGGAGGATTTCACTGTAGCTGTAATTCTGACCCAAAAAACAACACTAACAATCGGAGTAGCAGTAGAACTTGAGATTTGTTTAGAAAGGATACAAAAAATAGGCAAACGAGGCGATTAATTAGCTTGGTAGGTGGGAGCCCAGAGAAAGGCAGCTACCAGACACTCCGCATCACGTGACTCCCAGGAATTGTAGTTTTGAACTTTTTACACCTTTTTTGCAACTGAAGGGGGAGCTCTTGCTTTGACTGACAGCCAAATCAGCCAACTGAATCTTTTGGATCTTGGGGAAGTCCCGGGCTGCTGGCAGTTTTCAGTTAATTCTGAGCTGGGAAGTGAAATCAAAAGAGCTCAAGTGTATTTTGGGCAGCAATCCTGAGTGGATTCGCATGGGAAAACTGTGAAAGGGCTGAGTTTTTGGCTTGCATGTCTGCCAGCTACTCCTGAGAGGGAGAGAAGAGAATTATTTTGGACTAAATCCAAGTTTGTGTGACTAAAGTAAGCTACTGAAGTGGGCCAGGCTCAACCTGAAGAAGACTGAAGATTTTGCTGAATGCGATCAGCCTGTCAGGAGTTTCAGCTATCCCTAAGCTCCCGGTGTGTGCAGAGACTTTGTGATTGTGACTGGGGAGCGCTTTGCCTGGTACAGTATAATTCCCGTGCATGTAAATGTGCTATGAGCTGCTAGTGGGTTGTGAGTTAGTTCCCCATTGTGTGAACTGTGTTCTGCTTGCTGGAAGCTGTATCCAGCCCAAAATGGACTACATTCAAATTTGTCTCCATGCGGTCTGGGCCTTGCCAGACTGGCCCAGCCAGACTACCCACTGCACAGAGAAGCCATCGACAAGAGATCTGCCTGGGGATCAGCCCCCTGCTCCACGCTTGAACAGGAATGATGCCTCTGCAACTCGTGTGGGCCCTGCTTCTCCTGGCATTCCAGATCAACCACCTGCAGTCTCGATTTTCATCCAGTCTGTGTCCAGTCTTGGGTATCATGAGTAAATACCAGGGTAGCTCCCTGCAACAACAGCATAATCTGAGTGTGTCATCTGATTGTCTTGTTGTTTCATTTCCTTTACGAACTGAACCCTCTGGCTCTGGATTACAAATATTGTGTACTGTGCATGTTGTGTTTTCCATCACAGGGCCCCAACCAGCTGCAACCCTGAGCAACAGTCCTGGCTAGTCCATCTCTTCTCCACCTGGGTATCCAGAGGTGTGACTGTGTGGGGGAACTCAAAATGCATACATAACTGCTTGATTGATATAACCTTTAAGCTAATTAACCTGATTTTGCCCCTTCCTTGTTCAAGTCCCCTGAATAAATCAGATCTAACTTTTTCTGCATGTAATCTGACTATGGTTCAAGTTTGTGCTCAAAGTACTGTACTGTTGCTATTTGCTGTGCATAACCTTGTTTTACAAGGGGTCCCCAGGGTCGAGCCAGAGGAACCAGCCCTGGTGGTAAGTGCAAACAATGTGGGTACTTGTGTGGTGTACCAGGAGTATTGTGAAAGTGATTATTGTACAGTGTTCAGGCCACTAGAGGGGAAAGAGGTGGGTTGCAGTGTCCCAGAGGGCTGTGTCCAGGTTAGCTTGGCCACTACTAACCCTGACCTCCGGGTAGAGGCACCCATTTCAGAACTCAGGCACCTTAACCTGCTACTAGCCAAGCAGGCAGGGGTAGTAGCCCTTGGGATAGCACCACCTAGGGGTTACACAGACATTTACCTGTTTCTGTTTTCTACTTTTATTATTTAATTTTTTGAAGTCTTGGATGGCACCTGTGAGCACATGCTCATTGAGAGGTTCCACATCAGATACATTAACACATGAAGCCACAATATAGCTACAGTAAATTATACATACTTAGTACAAAAGATTTAACAGTACATGGGTTGCAATGACAAGCAGTCCTCAAATTGTGCTAAGGCATTGCACATGGTATGGCAGCATTTTCTCTCCCTCAGTCCTTCACTGCCAGCCCTGAGCATCGAGCGGGAGACAGGCAGGCTCCTGCCTCAGCCCTGGATGAAGATACCCTCCCAAGGTACAGACCAGCAGGCACCATTTTTAAAACCTGCATGTAGCAGCTAAATCCCAGCAATAGGGACTCATAGTGCACCTCATGCTATAGCTGACTATAGCAGTGTTGTATTGTTTTAGCGACCCTCCCACTCTGAGCTAGTATGATTTTTATTGCTGCCAGGAGGCTATGGACTCAACCAACCCAGCCACCCCATGATTGTCCTTCCAGAGAACCTGATTGTTTCCAAAAATCTCCCCCCCCCAAAAAAATAGCACCTCTTGGTCTCTCCCAATGTAATTTTTTAGCAAGGTGACTAATGTGACATAGACAGCCAGTTCTGAGTGCTTGAGTGCTGCATTAATTTTTGTTATTACATATAAAATATGTGAAGGGAAGGTCAGTTAAAGGAAAAGGCTGTCTTACTGGAACTGACACATCAAGACCCCCCAGGGATAAGTTCAAAGGACAGGAGGTATTTTAAACTGCAGAGATCTGGGGTGCAATTATCTTGTCAATTTGCTTTCATCCCAGGAAATAAGATTAGCCATTCATAATGCCCTCAGGGAGATCCTTTGACTTGCATGGTTACCAGGAAGGACTTGTGGGGAGGGGTGTATGAGATAGGCCAGAATGGACATTGAAGAGGTTTTTGATGTCTGAGCCAGGGAGGACCCAAACAGATTTGGAAGGTCCAAAATACATTTCCTGGGGAACCCTTGAATTACATCAGAAAGACCTGAGGTGTAGATTCCAAGGTCCAGATGGGATTAAAGAGGCCAATACACTTTTGCTTTGATTACAGTGACTTAGATCAAAGAAACTTTTGAGATGTATGTGTAGCAGAGCACAAACCAGTTCTGACCAGTTAACCTGTGGATGGCTCAGAGGTAATGTGAGGAAGTATTTTTTCACAGAGAGGGTTGTGGATGCATGGAACAGCCTCCCTGAGGAGGTCGTGGAGTCAAGAACAGTGGGGGAATTCATGAATGCATGAGACTGACATAAGGCAGTCCTAGTGGGGGGGTAGGAGGAAGAAAGCTGTTGGTTAACTAGGATCTGCAGCTTATCTGTTAGGTAGGAAAATGGGCAGACTAGGGGGGCCACGCGGTCCTTATCTGCCATCAAATTCTATGTTTCTATGACAGGAAAGTCAGTGAGGTCATCTCATATGTTTTTTTAAATATTTTATTTGGAGACCCTGTATTGTAAAATATAGAGTTTGATACACCAAGGCGGAGTTAGTGACTTCATGAGAAGGCAGGCTCAGAAGTGTGTTTAACTGCTGAGAGAACATGACAGAGACACACAAGAAAATATTTCTGATTGAGAGAAGAGAGAGACCTTCGAAGCACTGAAAGAAAGTAAGCATTAGATTATATCAGTCTGAAGTTATAAATTGTAGGAACTGTACTTTTTTTACCTGTTTGTTTTAAGGCTATGTGTGTTGGGATATATATTTGTTCTGTAATTATTGTTCTGTTTTGCTATTTTTAAAGTAAAAATATTTTTTTACAAACGAAACTGCATGGAGTGCCTTTGACATTTCTCTTTATTTTAAGTGGAGCTTTTAAAGGTTATAAGCACACTGTGTATGGGCTTATTGTACACCAAACTGGGAAATGGATAGAGTTCTCTAAAGTCTTGCATAGAGTTCTAAGGGTTCATTTGAAAGACCTGGTTGGGTGCCCGTAGGCAAAGATATCTGGCCCCCCCGAAGACAGAATTATCTAAGCCTGATAATTGGGTACGCTAACAAGAGGTATCAGTTTGAATCCCTTCAGAGTTTGAGACTAAGGTGACTTGAACCCACAAAACAGACAAGAGGGTCACCTTGTCTGTTCACTGTACACAAATTATATGCTCAGATGTTGGCACTTTGGGAGTAGAGGGTTGACCGGCTGAGCGAGTTTGTGACAGACTGGTTGGCAGCGGTGGCATAAAAAGTTTAGTGGTATAAGCTTCATTGTTCAGTGTGTTAGCTTGAAACTGTTTAGCTCACTTGAAAAAAAAAAGAAAGGCAGTGTTTTATTTAAAAAGGAAACAGAACTATACGCCTTGACTTACAGTTAAGTTCCCACCCATTTTATTTTTTTTTCTGAAGTGCCAGTCAGTATAGTATTAGTAGTGAGAGAAGAAGAAAATGTCTTACGACTACAGCAAGCACACTGTAGATTTCTTAAAGCAGTTGTGCGGGGACAGGGGAGTCCCGTATGGGGTGAAAGCCAGTAAGCAGAACCTCATAGAGGCCTGGACGGTAGCAGATACCCAGAGCAGGGAGTCACAGACCATGGCTGAAAGGGACCAGACCTCGAGTGTGGCAGAACTAGTGGCCAGTGAGGGGTCCCGAGCCAATGAGGCAGACAGCAGGGCCACTGTCAGTGAAGGGCCACAGCAGCAGGGGAAGGTTACCAGTATCCTGAATCCAGAAGTACTCAAGCTGCAAATTGAGTTGCGGAGGATAGAACTGGAGGCAGAGCGACAACAGAGGGAGGCGGACCCTGAGGAATGTGAGCGCCAGCGAGAGGCAGAAGAGAGGAGAGAGTGAGAATGCAGAGCTGTAGAGGAGAGGAGAGAGGAGCACCAGTGGCAACATGAACTGGAGAAGCTATGACTCCAACCAGAGGCACCAGGGCAGGTAAGTGGCTTGGGTTTAACTGGGACTGCAGGACTGGGTTACAAATTGAACTCTAAATTAATAGCTGAGTTTAAAGATGGGGAGGACATAGACGCCTTTTTAAATTATTTTGAAAAAGTTTGCATTCAGGTTAAAATGCCTAGAGAGTCCTGGAGCTTCTAGCTGTCCCCACTTCCTACCGGAAAAGCTCGGGATATGTTGGGTCACATGGACAATAAAGACAGTGATGATTACAGCAAGTTAAAAGCAGCACTACTAAAAAAGTTTGAATTAACTGCTGAATCATACAGCGCTAAATTCAATTAGCTCAGGAGAAGCCCTGATATGAGCTATGAGGAGCTAGCAACGAAACAACGTCAGTTTTTAAAACGTTGGTGGGAAGGAATTAAGGCAAACACTGTTGATAAAATTGAAAATGTGATTTTATTAGAACAGTTTCATTGGGCATGCCCAACAGAATTAAGAACCTGGCTAGAGGACCGAGATACAAAAACAGTGCAAGAGGCTGCTGAACTCTCAGACTGCTATGCCAAGAGCAGACCTGCTCTGAGAGCGAATGGGGCGAGTGTGGCAGCTCAGAAAGGGAAAAGCACACCTTCAGGGCAGCTAAAACCCTTACTGCCTCCACCGAAACCAGTTAGCTCCAGGTTTCAAAGAAAAGATTTCTCTGAAGTAAGGAATGTTTGTTGGTTATGTAAAGAAACTGGGCACATTGCCAGACAGTGTCCAAGAAGGGCAAGCAATAATACGCAAAGCAGTACCAGAAAGCAAGTGGGTTGTTTGTGTGTCCTTGGAAACATAGCAGTGAGCATGAGGGAACACATGCACCCAGTCATGGTAAATGGCATACAGATGCAGGGGTTAAAGGACAAGGGGCATCCCTGACATTGGTAAAAGGGGATCTGGTACAGCCTGGTTATCTTATACCCAACAAATACATAACTGTTTAAGGGTTTACTGGTGAAGAGAAAACATGCCCCTGGCCAGTGTTCTCCTGGACTGGGGTGAAACAGTGGGAACTGTGCAACAGGTGGCTGTAGCAAACACATTAGCAGTGGTTGTGATCCTGGGTAACAATCTCTAGCAGGGGGCGGTATGTGCAGTAACCCATAGCCAAGTGGCCAGGGAAAATTGTAGTTCCCTGAGTCCCCCAGAAGCCATTGGGGAAGATACTGAGAGGCTGGTTCCCTAGCCTGTGTCTCCAGAGGGGGAGACTGATAAAAAGGGGGTAGAAATTTCCCCAGTAGCAAGTAACCACCCAGCTACAGAGGGTTACTCTAAAGAGGGAGGGGTGACCCCTTGTCAGAGGATAGGGATTGACAGTGATCCTGGGGGCCCTGACGCTAGTGCTAGAGAACCTAGTTTAGCAACTGAAGGGGACCTGTCCCATGCCTTGGTAAGGTGTGAGGGGGTTCGCAGCTGCTCAGAGAAGAGACCATAGTTTAGAGAAGCTGAGGACTTGGGCAGACTTGGACGGTGCACAGGAAGGTGACGGCAGACATAGGGTTTATTAGGAAAATGGACTTATGTATACACAGGTGGTAGTACAGACAGAGGGAGGGATGCTAGTCAGGCAGCTTGTCATTCCCCAGGGATATCGTGAGCAGTTGCTCAAGGTTGCCCATGATATTCCCATATCTGGTCATCTGGGAATTGCACGAACTATGCAGCGGTTGGCCCAGAATTTCTACTGGCCTAACTTCACCTAGCAGGTAAAGGAGAATTGCAGGTCTTGTCACCGGTGCCAAGAAATAGAGAAGGTGGGCCAGAAAACCCAAGCTGCCCTGAGTCCATTCCCGTAGTGGAGGAGCCATTCCAGAGGGTGGGAATAGATATTGTGGGGCCTTGAAATACCCCCAGCTCCTCAGGGAAGAGGTTCATCCTGACTGGTGGATTATGCCACCCGGTACCAAGAGGCAGTCCCCCTATCCTCACTGAGGATGGACAAAGTGGCAGATGCCTTGCTTGGGATTTTCTCCCATGTTGGGCTTCCACAGGAGGTAATCACCAATCGAGGGGGTTCCTTCATGTCGGACCTAATGAAATGTCTATGGAAGAAGTGTGGGGTGGTGCAGAGATGCACGACACCATATCACCCACAAGCCAATGGACTTGTGGAACACTTCAATGGTACCCTAAAGTCAATGCTCTGGGCGTTTGCTGAACAGCATGGGAGGGACTGGAAGAAATACCTTCCCCACCTGTTGTTCGCATACAGGAAGGTGCCCCAAGAGTCTACAGGATTTTCTCCCTTCAAACTCTTGTATGGACGCCAGGTACATGGGCCCCTATACTTGATCTGGGAGGACTGGGAAGGCAAGCATGCCACCCAGGGAACTCCCATTGTTGATTATGCCCTTAGGTTTAGGGAAAGGCCGAAGGAGCTTATGGGGACAGCCCAGAGCAACCTGACAGCTGCCCAACAGAAACAAAAAGTATGGTATGAACGCAGAGCCAGAGCTCGCTCGTACATGGTGGGTCAGGAAGTCATGGTCCTTATTCCAGTCCGGAAAGACAAGCTGCAAGCTGAGAGGGCAGGACCATACAAAGTGGTCAGGAAGGTAAATGACGTACACTACATTGTGGAGTTACCTGACCGTAGACAGACAGAAAGGATGTACCATGTCAACATGATGAAGCTTTATGCAAATAGGGCTGACATGGTGTTCGCAGTGTGTAGTCATGGGGAGGGGACGGATGAAGGAGACCCCCTTCTGGACTTACTGGACGAGAGTAAGTGGGAGTCCTCTGTGGAGGCAGTAAAATTGTCTCCCCAGCTGACCCTGGGCCAGATCCAGAAAGTGAGGGAGGTTTTAGCAGACTTTGCCCCCTTGTTTAGCGCCAAGTCTGCACTAATCCTCTTAGCAATGCACGATGTGGAGACAGGGACACAGACACCCATATGGTGGACAGCATATCGGTTGTCAGAGGCTGTTCAAAAGGGCATTAGGAGGGAATTTGAGGAGATGCGGGATTTAGGGGTTATCCAGAGATCCCACAGTCCCTGGGCCTCACCCGTAGTCCTCGTACCCAAGCCAGATGGCTCGACTCATTTCTGTGTAGACTATCATGGCCTGAATACAGTCACAAAGTCAGACACCCACCCGATGCACCGGACAGATGAACTCCTGGACAAGTTAGGGGGGCGACCTACCTTACGACCATTGACCTGAAAAAGGGGTATTGGCAGGTAGAGTTGACAGACAGAGCTAGGGAGGGGACGGCCTTCGTCACTCTGATAGGCTTATTTGAGTTCAAAGTAATGCCTTTCCGAATGAAGAATGCCCCGGCCACTTTCCAAAGGTTGGTGAACCAGGTGTTAAATGGTGTTGAGGAGTACGCCGTGGCGTACCTGGATGTCATTGCCATCTTCAGTACCAGCTGGGAGGAACACCTGTCACACCTTAGGGAAGTGCTGGGCAGAATACAGAGGGCCGGGCTCACTATCAAAGCCGAGAAGTGCCAGGTGGCCATGGGAGAGGTGGCATACCTCTGGCATGTGGTAGGCTGGGGACAGCTCTGTCCTAACCAGATAAAAATAGAAGTAATACAGGCATGGCCCAGGCTAGAAACTCAGAAGCAGGTCAAGAGTTTTCTCGGGACAGCAGGGTACTACAGAAAGCCCTGGCTGCTCCCCTATCTGATCTGACAAAGAAAAAAATGGCAAGGAAAATTACCTGGGGTCCAGTCTGTGAGGAAGCCTTTACCAAACTGAAGGAGGCACTGTGCAGTGCTCCTGTTTTGACAAGTCCAGACTATAGCAAAACTTTGTAGTTCAGATGGATGCCTCAGACATGGGTATTGGGGCAGTACTAAGCCAGACTTCCAGCTAAGGGAGGGACCACCCGATAGCCTACCTGAGCAGAAAGCTGCTCCCCAGGGAACAAGCCTACTCCACGGTGGAAAAGGAGTGTCTTGCCCAAGTGTGGGCCCTAAAGAAATTGGAGCCATACTTGTATGGGCAGCCTTTTGTGGTGCAGACTGACCACACCCCCCTGGTTTGGTTGTCACAGATGGGGAAAAACAATGGCAGACTGCTCAGATGGAGTCTTGCTTTACAAGGGTATGATTTGAAAATCGTACATCGGGCCAGAGCCAAAACTAAAAAACTCAGATGGACTGTCTAGGGTCTATGAGGAGTGAACTGATTTGGGAAGCTCATCCCATGTAGAGGATGGATCCCCCAAATTCAGTCTAGGTGGGGAGGAGTGTGACATAGACAACCAGCTCTAAGTGCTCAAGTGCTGTATTAATTTTTGTTATTACATATAAAATATGTGAAGGGAAGGTCAGTTAAAGGAAAAGGCTGTCTTACTGGAACTGACACATCAAGACCCCCAAGGGATAAGTTCAAAGGACAGGAGGTATTTTAAACTGCAGAGATCTGGGGTTCAATTACCTTATCAATTTGCTTTCATCCCAGGAAATAAGATTAGTCATTCATAATGCCCTCAGGGAGATCCTTTGACTTGCATGGTTACCAGGAAGGACTTGTGGGGAGGGGTGTCGGAGAGAGACCAGAAAGGACATTGAAGAGGTTTTTGATGTCTGAGCCAGGGAGGACCCAGATGGATTTGGAAGGTCCAAAATACATTTCCTGGGGAACCCTTGAATTACATCAGAAAGACCTGAAGTGTAGATTCCAAGGTCCAGATGGGATTTAAGTGGCCAATGTGTAGCAGACCACAAACCAGTTCTGACCAGTTAACCTGTGGAGAGGAAAGTCAGTAAGGTCATCTCATATATTTTTTTAAATATTTTATTTGGAGACCCTGTATTGTAAAATATAGAGTTTGATACACCAAGGCAGAGTTAGTGACCTCATGAGAAGGCCGGCTTAGAAGTATGTTTAACTGCTGAGAGAACATGACAGAGACACACAAGAAAATATTTCTGACTGAGAGAAGAGAGAGAGACCCTCAAAGCACTGAAAGAAAATAAGCGTTAGATTATACCAGTCTGAAGTTATAAATTGTAGGAACTGAACTTTTTTACCTGTTTGTTTTAAGGCTGTATGTGTTGGGATATATATTTGTTCTGTAATTATTGTTCTGTTTCGATATTTTTAAAGTAAAGATATTTTATTACAAACAAAACTGCATGGAGTGCCTTTAAAATTTATTTTTATTTTAAGTGGAGCTTTTAAAGGTTATAAGCAAACTGTGTATGGGCTTATTGTATACCAAACTGGGAAATGGATAGAGTTCTCTAAAGTCTTGCATAGAGTTCTAAGGGTTCATTTGAAAGACCTGGTTGGGTGCCCATAGGCAAAGATATCTGGCCCCCCGAAGACAGAATTATCTGAGTCTGATAATTGGGTATGCTAACAAGAGGTTATCAGTTTGAATCCCTTCAGAGCTTGAGTCTAAGATGACTTGAACCCACAAAACAGACAGGAGGGTTACCTTGTCTGTTAACTGTACACAAATCATATGCTCAGAGGTTAGCACTTTGAGAGTAGAGGGTTGACCGGCTGAGCGAGATTGTGACAACTAGCACTCTGGTTCTGCGCTATTCCATACCTCCCAGGACCAGTTCTAATTAAACCACTGGCCACTCCTTACCTACGGCCAATACGTCTCTGCAGGCGATCTCAATATATGTAACCTCTTAACCCAATTAGAGCTTTCTTACTCTTCTTCCCGCCCCTCCACCCCTCCATGCTACTAATATGCCACTCCTTCCTGGCCTTCTACTCCTTCTCCTCTCCCACCCTCTCCTTAAAGTACTCCCCCAACTGTTCCACCTCCTAATGACTCTACCCCTAATCAACCTCCCACTTATGCCCCTTCTCTCCCTCATTATAACCCTGTCTCATCTATCTCATTGGTTGTCCCGCACTCTGGACTTATCCCTGCCCCCCTCTGGAGACACCTTGCCCTTCTCATCTGTCTCCACCATCCACCCAGAGCCCGCTACCCACTCTCCCTTCCTTTCTCCTCCCAGAAATGCCTCCTACCCTCTCTTCTCCTTCTCCTCCTATTAATCTCAGGTGACGTTGAACTTAGCCCAGGCCCAATCTCCTCTTCCCCAAGCTTTCATCCCCATAAAGGCCTCTACATATATCATGTGAATGCACACAACCTCCTCTCAAAAATCAACTCACTAAAAGTCTAGTTATCCCAAACTCTCTGGATGTTCTTTGCATCTCCAAAACTTGGCTCTCTTCTCATTCCTATGAGCCCCATCTTGCTTTACCAGGTTTTACTATTTACCACCAGGACTGAAGCAATAAAGGAGGTGGAGTAGCCATATATATCCATAGTACCATCCCCTGCTCCATCTCCTACCAAAAAATGGTCCACAAATCCTATGAAGCCCTCCTTGCTTGTTTCACCTTACCATCCACAGCCCCCATCTTCATAAGTGTCTTATACGCTTCCCCAAAAATATCCCCAGATACCTTCATCTCATGTATAAGCAAAACCACCTCCCTCTCCTCTAACAGTGAACTATTCATGTTGGGTGACTTCAATATCAACTGACTCTCCTCCTCCCCTGTGCACACAAAACACTCCATGGAAACACTCAGCCTCACCCAACTAATCACTGACCCTGCTCACTACAACCTCTGCTCCTCCAACCATACATTACTCAACTGGATCTTCTCCTCCAACCTCCATTGAGTCATGGCTGCCGGAGTCCTCTCAGATGCAATTAGCGATCACTGCTTCACTTACTTAGGAAGACACACCTCCTCCACTTTCCAGTCAAATACTTCATCTACTGCTCACTCAGGAACCTTTCCCCAGATGCCCTTTGCTCTGACCTCCAGTCTGCTGACTAGTCCCCCGTCTTCTCTGCCACAGATGTATACTTGGCCCTCCAACACTTCTACATCACCCTAACCCAGATTTGGTACTTTCATGTACCTCTCTGTACCTCCTTGGTAAGATGTCTCCACCATCCGTGGATTTCACCCGACATCCTATCCCCATGCAAAGCTCGAAATTGTGCCTAGTCCCTCTACAAATTCTCCAATTTTCTATCCAACCTCCACCAGTACCATTCCCTAAGGAATAGGTGCACCAAAGCCATCCAGTTAGTTAAGTCTAAGTACTTCAAGTCGCACCTCTCCTCCTGCCTGAACCCATCTTCCTTCTGGACAACAATCAAAATCCTCCTCAACCCCTCCCCCAGGAGACCGTCCCCTTGCTTAAAGTCAATGACTCACTCATCTCTGGCCCAACCAACATAAACCTCCATACTCAACATGGGTTTTACATCTTGCATGCTCCCTGACACTCCCCATCCCCCTTACTCCCCTCTCCCTCCACAGATTATACCTTCCCTCCTATATCCACCTCAGAATTCCTCCAAGTCCTGCACTCTTTAAATACAAAAAAAATCTAGCCCAGACAATCTCCACCCCAAATTTTTACGCCTCTCCACCCCCAAAATAACATACCCCCTCACCCATATCCTCAATGAGCTGGATAAGGGTCATGCGGCGGATGTTCTTTACTTGGACTTCAGCAAGGCCATCGATTTGGTGCCTCATGGGCATCTTGGGGGGCAGCTTACTGGTATAGGGGTAGGGGCAAAAATGACAAACTGGAATACAAGCTGGCTAACTGGGAGGCTGCAACAAGTGGTGGTGGGAAGGGAGCTCTCAACTCCAAGGCCAGTGATGAGCTGGGTGCCACAGAACTCTTCATATCAGACATTGCACATGGGGTGGTGATCAAGGTAAGTCTGTTCGCAGATGACACCAAAATGGGAGCAGTGGTGGATGAAGGGGAGGGGAAGGATGGAAGCAGCTGCAAGGGTACCTAAGCAAGCTAGAGGAGTGGTCAGAGAGGTGTCAGCTGGGGTTCAATGCAAAGAAGTGTAAGGTTATGCACTTCGGGGTGAAGAACCCAAGGAGAGAATACTGGCTGGGAGAGGGTTAAGCTGGGGATCGCTGAGGAGGAGAAGAACCTAGGGGTAATGGTAACAGGGACCATGAACAACACTGCCCAGTGCAGGAGAGTGGCTGCAAAACTGAACAAAATGCTGGGGTGCATAACGAGGGTTTTTTCATCCAGGTAAAGAGAGGTGATCTTGCCCATCTACATGCCGATGGTAATTCTGCACTTGTAGTATTGTGTGCAGTTGTGGAGGCCATACCTGAAGTGTGCTATCAGGCTACTGGAGAGGGTGCAGAGCAAGACAATGAAGATGATATGTGGAATGGAGGGGAGACACTATGAGAGCAGGCTGGCAGACCCGAATATGTACACCCTGGAGGATAGAAAGGACAGGGGGGACATGACAGATACATTCAAGTATCTGAGGGGAATCAATAAGTATGGGGTAGATGGGGTCTTTAAGATAAGGAAGGGGAGGGACACCAGTGGACATGGGCTAAGAATAGAGGGGGGAAGATTTAGGAGGGAAATGAGGAGACACTATTTCACAGAGATGGTGGTAGCAAAATGGAATGCACTACCAGAATGGGTGGTATCATGCAAATCTGTGAATAGTATTAAAAGGACAGGGTACAGGAGCGAGTGGGGGTGGGGGAGGTGGGGTGTGGCAGTGGGATGACAAAGGGGGGTTGGGAAGCTGCAAACTAGGGGTGCTAGCTGCACACTCGAGTAGACTTAGATAGACCAGGTGGTCTGCTTCTGCTGGCACATTCGTATGTTCGTATGTTCGTAATCTCTCCTTCTACTCAAACATTGTTCCCGCTCAATGGAAACAAGACAAAATCATCCCTTTCCCCAAAGGCAAGGACCCTTTCACCCCTAGCAACTATCAGACCATCTCCCTCCTCCCCTTCCTTGCCAAACTACAGGAGTCCCTTGTCCTAGCAAGACTACTCGACTAGCTCTCCACCTCGAACTTCTTCTCCAACTACCAATCTGGATTCCGTAAAAATCACTCCACAATCTCCTCCCTACTCCGCATCACAAACTCCATACTGTCCAACATGGACAGTGGCCACATCATGGCAGCAATATTCATAGACTTCTCCAAAGCATTTGATTCTGTCTCCCACCCAGTCTTCCTTCAAAAACTCCACTCAACCGGCCTGGGCTCCTCCACAATCAACTGGTTCAGCTCATACCTCGATGGTAGACTGCAGTCTGTCCAAATAGGAGACTCAGTGTCCCCTCCCCCTCCCATCTTGGTGGGAGTCCCCCAAGGCTCTATTCTTGGTCCAATCCTCTTTTTTATATTCATTAATGACATCCCCAAAGCCTGCCCGCATACAAACATTTACCTCTGCGCATATGACACCATTGTTTATGCCTCCTGTCCTTCCTCTGACACAGTTTTCTCTACCCTAGAGTCTGATTTCACACAGGTCCTCCACTGGTTCCAAGACAACAGCCTTAAAGTTAACACCAAAAAACTGTCTCCATTGTCTTCAGAACTCCCCACAAGCTAGCTAAACTCCAAATTAGCCCCTACTTCTGCTCCTTGAGTGGGTCCACCCTCGATACAGTGTCATCTTACAAATACCTAGGTCTATGGCTAGACCAACACCTAGATTTCTCATCTTTCATTGACTATCTGTGCACCAAGCTTCATCCCGAACTCGGAGTGCTTTACTGGGTCCACCCTCGATACAGTGTCATCTTACAAATACCTAGGTCTATGGCTAGACCAACACCTAGATTTCTCATCTCTCATTGACTATCTGTGCACCAAGCTTCATCCCAAACTCAGAGTGCTTTACTGAAACAAAAACTCCATTCCTTTGCACCTGCGCCAAAGACCTAGTAGCTAAAACCATAGTTCCTATTTTTGACTATAGTGACATAATCTACTCCTCAGCCTCTGCCACCTCCCTCTCCCACCTCGAGACCACCCTTTATGCATTCTGCCACTTCGCTACTAACTCCCCTCCTCATACCCATCATTGCACTCTACTCTCCTCTCTGAATCTCCTCCCACTCTCACATAGGAGATACATTCACTCCTTAACGTTCATTGCCAAATACTGGTTCAGTCTCCTCCAGCAATATCTCTCTTCCCTCCTTTTACCAGCCCCAGCCCCTCCCTACTCTGTGAGGTTCAGCCACCCTTGAACTTTCTCAGTCCCCTACGGTCTGTCCTCCATCGGAGTCTCTGCCTTCTCTGCCCACCTCCCATGCCTCTAGAACCAGCAACACCTCTACTTCATGACTCCCCATCCTTCCCCAACATAAAGTGCCAAATAACGCTTATCCCTCCTCCACCCTGCAGTTGTTTTCCCTCATCCCTCCCCTCTCACTGTACTCCACTCAACACCTAACCATCCTTGCCCAATCAATCCTCCCTAATGGCTCACCACACCCACCCTGTTATAAATTATTCTGCAAATACTGTAAAGTAGACATTGTCTTGATGCCCACCAGGTTTATGTAAATATTGCATAGTATTTATTGTTTTATGTTACTTGTCTGTCTTATCTTCCATGTGATTGAACTGAATGCTATTGTTCTTATCCTCTTGTAACCCTTCCCCGGGTTGCACCTGGAATTGAGCCTTCGCTCAGTGTGCCTTTCCTGGTTATCAACTTTAAATCAATAAATAATAGAAAAAATAAAGGTTAGGGGAATGAGGGATGCAACATGAATAACTGATTTCGACTGTTTGAAAAATAAGCAGTAACAACAACTGTGCCCACCCCCACCAGCACATAGAAGCAGTACAGCCCACCTCCCGACTGATACCAGTTACCCCGTTTAACTAAATAGGAGCGCCCACTATCTACGATGGGTGCCCAGCCATTGTAAAAGTGCAGGCCTGATGGTGGTGTAGCTGATTGCCCAGCACAGGTGCATTTTAACAAAACAATAAATCCAAACCCAATTGTAAATCCTGGGCTGACAGCCAAAACAGTAGCCTTGGAGAAAACTATATAAATTCCTCAGGTGCAGGCCAAGTCCTGAAGTCACTTATGGTTCTGGAGTTACCAGTCACTGAGTCTTTTAAGGTGGTAGATCTTACAAGCCGCAGCTCTGGAGCACTCTGAACAAAGGAGCAGGTCTCAGATAGCTGGAGTGATATCTCTCTCTCTCTCTCTCTCTCTCTCTGTCTGCAGACTTGATGCATCTTCTGCTTTTGATGCAGACAACTGGAAAGACCAATCATAGGGACCAGGGCCACATGCCTCACCCACCTGTCCTGGCATCCAGCCCTCATGGTGAGATGATAGCCAGCCCTAGTGGTGGCACTGACCGGCTGATTCCCCAGACTGTCAACAGACTTGGGATTTCCCTTCTGGAATTCAGGAACACAGCAGACTAGCAGCTGTGGCTCAGATAGATCAGCTGACTTGGATCACCTCCTATGGCTGTAGGCAGGAATCAGTGTCTCAGTATCTTGCAGGTGCTCTGGCTCTGTTCAGTAAAACAGCACTTTAGTTCTGGTTAGCAGTCCTTTCCAGATACTGGAAATAATGCAGGCACTTCCTGGGCTAGTGGCTGTGAAAGTCCCAGGCAGGCCTCCAGCCACTGGCAGGGACACAGTCCAAGCCCTCCTCACTCTCTGGAAGCTCCAGGTGGACTGCCCCAAGCTGGATCTTCCCTTTTTTTCTGCAGAGTTCAAGGCAGTGTTCAATTGATCAAACAGGCTATTAGTCCACAAAATAAGTATGTAAAATGTTCACTTGGTGCCTGATTGGCTGGACGAAAAGGCGCCAAGAGACAGTCGTCTCCTTTTCCCAGTAGTCCACTTGTTGTAGTTCTCTGGGCTCTTTGATCTCCCCATTGGCTACTTGTGGGGTCAGAGGTAACACAGATATCTGCTGCAGTTCTGTTTATGCAGAGTCCCAACTTTCAGTTCTTCCTGCAGGCAAACAGTATTGTTTTAGCATTAACTGTCCCCAAGGTTTGTTAGCTGCCTTTCTGCCCTATTGTCTGGTGGCAGAGAGGAATTTTAAAGGGACTCCCCCAGCCTGCTGCTAGCACTGTAGTGCTGTCCCACCAAACAATAGGCAGGGCAATTCATTACATAGAAGCCTTGGTTGCTCTTAAAGTTATAGCGCTTTTAAGCTCTTAAATAAAGTTCTGCCTCCCCCCCCCCCATTTGCCTCCAAAATACTCTCTTTCCTTTTTGTCCCTGGGGCTGGAGCACACAAAGGGGAACTTCTGAAGAGAGCCACTGGAGCAGCTTTACCATTGAGCTCTATAGCACTTGCTGAGTGTGCGAACAGACTGCTAGCTTACACATTTGAGCAGGAGCCAGCTTGAACGTATGCACATTGAGCTGCGTAGCGCTCTCCTGAGCTGCACTACCGAGCTGGCAGTTTCACTTTAAAAACGTCGCTCCTCTGGTCCCCCCACAGCATTATAGGCATAACGGGACTAGCATGAGCAATTTAGGGACCCACACAGACTGGGGACCAGCGGGAAGGCAGGACTATGCCAGGGAAGCCAGACAAGGTAAGCCCCACCCTCGGGGGGGTTACATACTAGTTGCCAGATACTGTTCTGCTGCTACTTAGCTACTAAAGTTTAAATGCAATGAGCCTAATGTACTAGTTACTGCCTAATCTAGTGTGAGTACCTACTGTATACCAGGTGCTACCTATAGGGTCACTATCTTAGCTACTGCTTAGATGCTAGCGTATAATGTGCTAGTTGCATGCCTTAAGGCTAGTGTTTAGTTGTTATTGTTCTAAAAGTGCTAGCATAAGGTTGCCCTTCTGGCTAGAATTGCTTAGTGTTACTCAACCTTTAGATTGTATGACTTTAATTAAACCCTGTTTGCTGTGTTCCACTATGATATTTGCAGTTATACCTATATTAGTCATCAGTGCTTATTCACTGTTTTTTTTAGGTTCTAGCAACTCCTTATCCCATATCCTAGAATCTTAGGTCTGCTAATATCCCATGGCCCAGAGTATAATTTACTGCCTCTACTATGTTGCTTCCCTAGTGGACTATACAATTTGATATTTATCTGTTGTTCCCTATCTAGATGATCACTAAATGTCAATTCTCCCTCTGCCAACCCCCAGTGAGCCACTGTCTAATAGTACCTGTAGTTAGACCCTGTCTGTGCAGCCCTCAGCTGGATACCTGGATTGCTCCCACCTACCTGGACTATTGCCCAATTAAGGTTAAGGAAATACTGCTGGAACATACTTGCTGCCATATCCGAGGCCTGCCCTAATGAATACTTAGTAATCAAAATGGCCTACGAGGGTCTGTCTACTGTAACGCTCTGAATAGTTATCTTTGTATGGATTCACTGCGTGGTTGCTAATTGCACACATTGCAACAAGCAACGCAGTAATCATGCTCACCCCTTTAGTCCTAAGGTCACTTTTATAGCATATTCCTCTTTACTGCTGGCTATGCATGGGTTTTATAATAAAGTGCTCTTGTATATTCTATCTTATCTTCACCTGAGTCCTCTGTGGTGTCATCTACTTCCAGTCAGCTACCTGCTTCCCAGAACCTTAGTGGTGTCTCTGCTGCTGTCTGCTGGGGACACTGAGCCTAACCTTCTCTCCCTAAAACTTCTCACTCAGACCCATTCTGGTCTGGTACTAGGGAGTTTAAAACAGCTCTTCTGAATATCAGTAGCCTCAGGCCCAAATTACCCAACCTGGAAGCATGGCTATCCCTTTCTAATACTGATGCCACAGCTGTGAATGAAACCTGGTTAAAACCCAGCATCTTCCCCATGAAGTAGCCACTCCTGGATATTCCACCTTGAAGAAAGATCAGTTCAGTAAGAAAGGGGGTGGTGTCCTACTGTATGTGAGAGGCATCATACAGGCGATGGAGATACCATATCCTCCCTGGATCAGCCCCCTTGTGAACGCCTACTAGTGAAGATCTTGCTAGTTGACACAAAACCACTATTCATACGTAGTGTCTATACCCCCTCATGGCTAGACCTCCCATTGACAATTTTATCAGCTGTTTGGGGATCCCTAAACTCAAGAGTCAATAATCCTTGGTGACACTAACCTCAGTTGGCTCAGTGTCTGCCCCTGTAGCTTTAAGTCCTTCCTACAAACCCTGCAGCTCAGTTAAATCATCAATGAACCCACTTATCTTAATACTAAGACAGGAAACCACTCCCTCCTGAACTGGATCCTAAAATGCTTTCCTTAAGGATCTAGCCGTTGTCAAGTGGGATGAACTTTGAAGGTTTGATAACATTAGCACAGCCCTGCACTTCTGATTAACAGCCTGCTAAGTGTCTTTAATAGACACACTCCTATGATTCAGAGATGACTCAAGGGCTTGTGCTCAAAATGGCTTGTGCCTGACCTTCATAAGCTAAGAAGCAGAGGGACAAAGCAAGGTACACCTTCAAAGCCTCTGTGTCACGTAACAACTGCACAGCTACCAAGGACTAAGAAAGCTGTGCAAGACCAGTTTTGAGACAGCTATGGTAACTTAATGTAAAGAAGTTACAGTCTTCCAACTTGCAGAATCCAAACAGTTCTCAGCACAAATAAATAGCTTTCTCAAAGGCAAAGTAAGTGACCTCGTTCAAGGCATCATGTATGAGGGCTAAACTACTAGTGAGCCTGTCCTCGTGTTGGATACTTTCAATAGATTCTTTATAAATCTTGAGCAGTTTAAAAGACCCCATGATGGCTCATTCCTTGATCCTCCTCCAGCTGCTCTCTGTCAACCCACCCTGAATTCCATTTCAAGTTATTCACAAAGCACGAGCTGTTAGCCCAGATAATCAAAATATTAATCACATCTCCACAAAATCAAAGCGTCTTTTATTTTTTTATAAAAACATATCACATATTTTTCCGTTAAGAATACTTTTAGTTAATTCTTTACAAACATTGAACATAGAAACATAGAATTTGATGACAGATAAGGATCGTTTGGCCCACCCAGTCTGCCCATTTCCCCACCTAATGGATAAGCTGCAGATCCTAGTTAACCAACAGCCTACTTCCTCCTATCTCCCCACCAGAATTGCTTTATGTCTGTCCCATGCATTCTTGAATTCCCCCACTGTTTTTGACTCCATGACATCCTCAGGAAGGGCGTTCCATGCATCCACAGCCCTCTCCATGAAAAAATACTTCCTCACATTACCAATGAGCCATCCCCCCCTCTATCTTCAAATTGTGCCCCTTTGTTTTTGCACCACTTTTTCTGAAACATGCTACCCTCTTGGACTTTGTTGATTCCCTTGAGGTACTTGAAAGTTTCTATCATGCCCCCCCCCCCAATGGGGGTATAAATATTAAGCTTTTTAGTCTCTCTTCATATGGCTTCTGGTGCAGACCCTGCACCATTTTAGTTGCCCTCCTCTGGACAGGCTCCATCCTGTCAATGTCCTTGTGGAGATGGGGTCTCCAGAACTGCATGCAGTACTCCAGATGGGGTCTCACCAACTGTCTGTACAGAGGGAAAACAACTTTCTGTTTTCATACAAACATACGAGGAAGCCAGCAGAAGAAGGCCATTTGGTCTATCAAGTCTACTCATATTGCAGGGTCCACAGCTTGAGCTAATGTCCCTGCCTTCCCTCCCCACTCCTCCCATCCTCCCTACCAATGATCCTTACTTTCCCCCATGCCTATCCCAGCATCTCTTAAAACTGCCCACTGTCTTCAATTATATCACCTCTTCCGGCAGTGCATTCCATGTGTCCACTGCCCTCTCTGTGAAGAAGTGCTTCCTGACCTCCCTCTTAAACCTCTACTGGTGATGCATCTCCCTCTGCTTCCCAGTATCCCCCCAGCCCTCCTTACTGCCTTCTCACATTACTTGCCCACTTTTAGGTTATCTGATATGACTACCCCCAGGTCCCTTTTCATTTTTGTTGTTGTTAGTATCTCACCCCCCATTGTGTACTCTTCCCCTGGGTTTTTGTTTTCCAGGTGCATTACTTTGCACTTCCTTGCATTGAATCTAAGCAGCCATACATTTGACCATTCCTCCAACCTTGCCAAATCCCTTCTCATTCTTTCCACCACACCTTGTGTATCAACCCTGTTGCAGATCTTTGTGCCATCTGCAAAGAGACATACTTTTCCTTCTAGTCCCTCCACAATGTCACTTATAAAGACATTAAAGAGGACCGATCTGAGTACTGAACCCTGCGGTACCCCGCTAGTAACCCCCCTTTCTTCAGAGTGTACTCTGTTTGCTATTACCCTCCGCGTCCTGTTGTCCAGCCAATTTTTTACCCAGGCTACCACCCTGGGACCAACTCCAAGGCTGGCTAACTTGTTTATTAATCTTTTGTGCGGGAATGTGTCAAATGCCTCGCTAAAGTCTAGGTAGGCCATGTCCACAGCCCCTCCCTGGTCTACTACTTTGGTCACCCAGTCAAAGAAATCTAACAGATTCGTCTGACATGACCTTCCCACTGTGAATCTATGCTGCCTTGGGTCCTGTGCCCAGCTGGCTTCTAAGTACTCAACAATTCTTTCCTTCAGAAGTAATTCCATCATTTTCCCTTCCACTGAGGTCAAACTAACAGGTCTGTAGTTTCCTGCCTCTGCCTTGCTCCCACTTGTGAAGTGGAATCACATCCGTCCTCTTCCAGTCCTCAGGTACCACCCCATTCTCCCATGATTTGTTAACTCATTACCTCCTGGGCGGCCATTTTGTGTGAGGTAAATAATTGATAGTTCGGGCTTCATATGGAACTATTGGAGGTAATGACCCTGTTCTTGGATGTGGCTGCAGTAAAGGTGCTCCAGTTAACATTTGGCATATTCAGGTCCCCTATCAACAATATCTCTCCTTTTTCTGTCATTCTAAGGATTCCTTCCATCATTTCCTTGTCCATTTCCTCCCCCTGAGATGGGGATCTGTAAACAACCCCGTTCGGATTATGGTACCATTTCCTATCTCCAGGGTGACCCACATTGCCTCCACCCTCCCTGTTTACCCTTTAGTTCTGTTGCTTTGAATCCTTCCCTTGTGTCGACAGTTACTCCTTCTCCCCTTTTACCCTCCCTGTCCCTCCTGTAGATTGTGTACCCTGGTATGTTGACATCCCAATCATGGTTCTCTGTGTACCATGTTTCTGTGACTGTCACAATATTCAGGTGTCCCTCTTCCATCAAGGCCACTAGTTCAGGGAGCTTGTTACACAGGCTATGGGCATTGGTACTCGGCGCCCTCCATTTTTTGATGGCCTTACCCCTTTCAGGCCCGTCCCTGTCCTTACTGCCTTTGCCTTTTTCTGGATTTACCCCGTCCTGCTCCCTATCAACTTCTCTACCTTTTTGTCTACTTCACTAACTACCCTGTTTTGTCGGGAGGGGAGCGCTGGGATTCCCCTGCTTCTCTTCAGTGCCTCCCCCCTTGGCTAGTTTAAATGCTTTCCACTGAAGCATTTAAACGTATCACCTAGGATTCTGGTTCCCCTCCAGGACAGATGCAGACTATCATGCCAGTGTAGGAATGCATCCCTCCAGGTGGACCCCCAGTCGCCA
The DNA here is from genome assembly GCA_016271365.2 of Neoceratodus forsteri. NCBI lineage: Eukaryota > Metazoa > Chordata > Ceratodontiformes > Ceratodontidae > Neoceratodus > Neoceratodus forsteri. The sequence goes on from CM057458.1 coordinate 1,029,270,095, forward strand.
ATGAAGCCAAATCCCTAGAGTTTTTCAACCAGCCATTGAATCTCATGGTGCGGAGTACCCTAGCTAGTTGATTATGGTGACTGCATTTACAGAACTCTGTCAAGTCTATATTGGGAGCTCTTGGCCCTCTTTTTCACTCTGGGTTAAGATTTGTTCCTGGACTTCCACGGAAAACTCATCATTGTCGCTTATATTCAGCTGTTGGATGGGATTCACTTCTGAATAGAAGGCAACAACACTGGTACTTGTTTGTATATCATTTTGTAAAAGGCAAACTCTCTTTGTTTCTCACAAACTCAGTGTGCATTAAACAAGTAGATAAGTACAGTTTAAGATCATGTAAGTTACCAAAGTACATTACGCTAGAACATGTGTAACCCCTAGATGGCGCTATCCCGGGGCTACTACCCCTGCCTGATTTGCCACTAACAGGTTGAGGGGCCTGGATCCAATGGCGGGTGCCTCCACCCAGAGGTCAGGGTTTGCAATAGTTAAACTTACTTGGTCACAGCACTCTGGGACACTGCAACCCCCCTTTCTTCCCACTAGTGGCCCACACAATATATCAGAATTACCTTCACAGTATACACTTACCCCAGGGCTGGTTCAGGCACTGGGACCTCCTGTAAAATAAGATACAGTGCAACAATCACAGTACAATACTTTAACATAGACAAATACCTCAGGCAGTATAACTTTGCTGAAACAAGCAGCTCTGATTTATTTAGGGGAATATAACAAGGACAGGGGAAATCAGGTTAATTAGCTTATACTTTACTCATCTACCTATGGCTCTGTGCACAGGCCTATCCTACCAGTTACTGTCCCTGGGTACCCAAGCCCTAGTGGCTAGTCCAAACGTGGCAGCTGGTAGGGGCCCTTTCACAGGGAAAATAAAATTAGTTTAAACAGTCAGCAGTACAGTGATTCCATTTGGATTCAATGTAGAATTCAACAGGGAGCCACCCTGAATTAGTACTCACGACCTCCAAACAAGATAGGGTCCTTCAATGTCAGCAGGACTACTTGAGCTCCACGAGACTCACACATTTATATGGCAAACTGCAACAGGCAAAAGTCCTTTAATGGCAGCAGGATTCACTTGAGCTAACCAAGCCTCCTACACATTTATATGGTGAACAGTAACAGGCAAAAGTCCTTTAATGGCAGCAGGATTCACTGAGGTACACAAGCCTCTTCACACATTTATATGGTAAACAGAAAGTACTATACCAGGCAGGCTGCTTCTCATCCCGATCGCAATTACTGCACAATACCGGGAGAACACACAGCAGATTCAGTTCCTGACAGACCGAGTGCAATTCAGCAATTTCTCCAGTCTTCTACAGGGTGAGCCTGGTTTCTACTCTTCAGATATCCTTTGATTCTCTTCACAGGACGGATTCAGTCCTAACAAGCAGTTACACAAGCTGCAGACCGGAACTCTGGGCCTTACACACGTTTCCCGACTAAAACTGCACACTGAAAAAGCACAGGGCTCCTTCCTTCCTTCTTCACTGCCAGAGCTCAACTGAAACTCCAACAGACAAAACCGGGCACTTCCTTTGAGTTCCTCCCAGTTCTTGACTGGATTGGCTGTCACTCACAATAGACTGCTCCTGTTGGTCCAAAAGCGCCCAAAGTCTAAACTACATCTCCCAGAGTCACTGCCCATACAATCCTCTTGTGGCTGGCTCCAGATTATGAGTCCAAGTTCTGATTCGTCCAAGGCACCATTTTAGAGCTAGCTTACCCTACACTGATTGGTCCAGTTCAGCAGTTCAAAACCAGAATGGGAACTAGCAGACACAGTTCTGACTGCAAAGAAAGCAGGTTAGACAAACTGTAATTTCATTATTACTCTAAATGATTTCTGGCAAACAGTTACATCTTTCAGATAGGTTCCTTTGCACTCTAGTGACTGCAAAATGAAGTGAATTGGCAGCAGCTCGAGTGGTACTCAAACAGAGAAGCACACAGTCCCCCCATACAAACTAATTATGTCTGCAAGCAGACAGCTCTTAAAGAGACAGTACCAGAGGCTCTAAAAACACTCACAGATAAATGGCTTAAACGCCAAACACCTTTCAGGCTTGGAGCATTCAAGCAAGCTCCTGGAAGTCTTTTGGGAACCCCCATTTGCAGGGGGGTTACACCCTTCCTGGCCTGGGAAAGCTTGACGTCCGCATCAGTAAGTACCCCATAAGTTTCAACTGCAACCATATACATTTGCATTAGGCTCGCACATGTAATCATCAGTCAATATATCATTTTACCAAGAACACATTTCTGAAACATTGCAGTCGTCACTCTTTACACAGTATTACATACATATTGTACCATAACTCAAGTTATTACCTCTTGTACATGAAACCTGAAGAGAGGGCCCTTCCTATCAGTTACCTTGGGGCTGGATGGGGCAAGGGCACCATACTTAGAGGGCAACACAAGTAACTTGGAGTTAGCACTGACTGCCAGTTTGGGCAATGAGCTCGGGGACACATACACTCCTTTATGGACAACATTGAGAGGCAGATCCACTGGCCGGCCCAAGGAATCATAACTGACGTGCACCACAGGCTTTACAGCTCGACCAGTCTTTCTAGGGGGAACTGTTACAGTCTCTGCACTCTGAGCCTCATTTTCAGCATTGTCCTCACTTGTCAGGGGAGTCTCCATGGGGGTAGAGAGGCTAGAACTTTGGGCACTTTCAGCTCCAGGAGTTACAGTTTCTGAGTCCACAACATTTGGCTCGCATGGAGAGTTTTCGGACACTGGCAGTGGACTGTCAGGGCACTCAAAATACTCTTCTTGTTCTGGTGTATCACCAATCTGACCCAATCCATCATTTTCCTCCCCTGAAAGCTCAAACAGTTCAACCATGCAAAATGATTCCATTCCATCTGATCTGATGCTTTGCACTTCACTTTCTGGGAGCATTGGCTCCAGGGACGAAGCTGGGGGCTTGGACAGTCCAGAAGGCCCAGCTTCATCTCCAGTATTTACTAGGGTATTTCCCCGAAACAATTGACTCAGTTCATAAGAAGGATAGTATTCAAAGTCACTCTCACTTTCTTCCGATATGGACTGACAGTCATGCTCAACTGGGACTTGTGGAGGGGAACACTTTAACTTTGCTTCTGTAGGTGCAGACTTTCTTGATCTTTTCTTAGCAGCAGCTCTAGTCACTGGTCCAGAGGGAGATCTTCTAGGGCTCAGACTCAATTAAGATTTGTCCAATGGGCAGTAAATGATTTCTATGCATTGTTTTACATCTTTTGAATTATTCTCAGGCCTTACTTGTACACTGGCAGATCATCTAGTTTGCCCACTACAATGTGAGGAGATGGTGCCATCTGTCAGCAATCTTGTGCTTGCCATGCAGTCCCAGATTTCTTAATACCCGATCTCCCTCCTGGAGTTCCTGTGCTTTCACCTTTTATCATACCTTTCTTTGTTGGCCAGATTTCTTTTGGCAGCCATGGTTTGAGCCAGTTAGTACGCATGAGTTAGCTGGGCCTTTAACTTTTGCACATACTGTAAATAGTTGTCAGCTTGAACCCCATCAGAGAGACCCCAAACACACATCTACCGCGTAGTCGAGCTTCTCTTCCAAACATCAGGTGGTAGGGGAGAACCCAGTGGCATCACTTTTGGTGCAGTTATAAGCATGTACCAGGGTGCTAATTTGTTGGCTCCATCTAGGCTTGTCCTTTGGGTGCAGGGTGCCTAGCATATCTAGCAAAGTGCGGTTGAAAGCGTTCAGGCTGAGGGTCCCCTGGGGTGGTAAGGAGTGGTTCTGGACTTTGCCTCCCCACAGAGAAAGCATCTCTTTGATCAGACGACTCTCAAAGTCTCTCCCTTGATCAGAATGGATTCTTTGTGGAGCCCCATAGTGAACAAAAGTTTTCTACAAGTACTTTGGCCACAGTGGATGCTTTCTGGTCTTTGGTGGGGAAAGCTTGGGCATATCTTGTGAAATGGTCAGTGACCACCAGCACATTACTGATATTTCTTTGATCTGACTCCAAACTCAGAAAATCAATACAGACCAGCTCCATGGGTGCACTGGTGGTGATGTTAACAAGGGGGGCAGCCCTCTGGGGCAAAGCTTTCCTCTGTAAGCAGCGACTACAAGTTCGAATGTGTTGTTCCACATCAGCCCCCATCTTAGGCCAATAGAATCTGGATCTCACCAAGTCAAGTGTTCTGTCTATACCAAGGTGCCCCATGTGGTTGTGCAAGGACATCAGTACTGAGTCTCGAAAGGCAGTGGGCAGCACTAGTTGTTGTTTGTCTACTTGTCCCCCTCTGTCTACTGTTTCTCTGTATAACAGTTTATTGATCAGTTTCAACTTAGGACCTTCTTTGTATAATAGTGCAGTTCTCAAATCCGTGGAGCGTAATTTGGACACATCTTTTCCTGCATAGAGGGCTTCTAAAGCTGCTTTGATCATGGGATCGCGGGATTGAGCCCGCCGAATACTGTCATTGTCCAGCTGAGGCAGTGCACCAATGTCTATTGCAGAAAAGTGGCAATAAGCAGCAGGTATGCAATTCTCAGGGGGTCCCAAGCAATCCACCATGCAGTCCACTGCGTCCGTGGACATTTGTTCCTCCCTGTCAAACTTCCGGCAGAGTGCCCGAATGTCAGGTTCTGCCAATCGGACCCAATCATTCTGGGGAACAGGCCTCCGGGAGAGAGCATCAACATCTATGTGGTTCAGACCTGCTGGGTATTTGAGAGCATAGTCATATGTAGATAATGCAGAAAGCCACCTATGGCCAGTGGCATCCAACTTAGCTGAGGTCTGCACATAGATCAAAGGATTATTGTCAGTTTTTACTAGTATTTTAGCCCCATACAAGTACTCATGGAATTGGTCAACAATAGCCCACTTCAAAGCTAGGAACTCTAACTTATGTACAGGATAGTTCTTTTCGGATGGGGTCAGGCTTCTACTGGCAAAGGCCACTGGTCTCAGGCCATTCTCGTGCTCTTGGTACAACACAGCCCCAACCCTTGCAAGCTAGCATCAGTGTGCAGGACGTAAGGTTTTCTTGGATCGGCATAGGCCAGCACTGGAGCATGGGTAGTTGATATATGATCTCATGAAAGCAGTCTCACAATCAGGAGTTCAGCAGGCCCCAAATACTTCACTCGGATGAAAATACACTCTTTCAGTCTTGAGGGATGCTGACTTTTGGTATTTTTTGTGGGTTTGGGGATACCCTTGAGTAAGGTTAAGTAAAGGGCGGATCACTCCTGAATAGTCCTTGATGAAACGTCGATAATAACCACAGAATCACAGGAATCTTTGCAGTTGTTTTAGATTTTGGGCTGTGGCCAGGTGGTCAAGGCCTCAACTTTACTTGGGTCGGTCTCTATTCCTCGGTGGATACTATGTGTCCCCATACTTTACTGATGTTTGAAAGAATTGACACTTATCAATGGACAGTTTAAGGCCAAAGTCCTCCAGTCGGTCCAATACCTTAAATAATCTGCTCTCATGTTCCTCCAGTGAGCTGCCAAACACAATAACATCATCTAGGTATACCAGGCACTCTAGTAAGTTCATGTCCCCACTGCACGCTCCATCAATCGTTGAAAGTGGCTGGGGCACCTGAAATCCTTGAGGCATCCTCATGAATTCATAGAAGCCAAGCGGACAGATAAAGGCTGTCTTCTCACGGTCCTCTGGGGCCATCGGGATCTGGTAGTACCCACTGCGGAGATCCAGCACAGAGAACCACTTGCTCCCGCTTAGGCAGTCCAAAGCATCCTGAATGCGGGCATTGTGTACTGATCAGGATAGTCCGCCGGTTTAAGGTCCGATAATCACACACATCCTTACTGTTCCATTCTTTTTCCTCACTACCACAATGGGGAAGTATAAGGGCTTCTGGATTCTTGTATTACACCAGCAGCTAACATCTCTTGCAGATGCCGTCTCACATCATCTATGTCAGCAGGTGCCAGACGCCGAGACCTCTCACGAAATGGTCTTTCGTCATGCAGCCGGATATTGTGCTCAGCTCCTTGCACGCATCCTACATCCCATTCCTTTAAAGAAAACACCTGGTCTCTCTGGGCAAGCTTCTCACTGATCCTCACTTTCCATTCAGCTGGCAGCGGGGAGTCGCGAAATCAAACAAGTCAGGCGTTACTCTGTAATTCTTCCTTGAACTCTTGCTGCTGGGTAGCACTGCAGTGTCTGCACAATGCACATTAGCCAGGATGCAACCTCTATTTACTCGAATGTCTCTTTCAGACACATTATGAACTTGGACCATTACCCTTCTGGCATAAGCATGGGCTCTAGCGGGCAAAATACTAGGCTTGACCAGCAGTCCCTCTGGCAATTTTCCATCGTCTGGTGCATCCAACATTAATATTTTATTCTTAACATCCTTTCTGATACGGACCTCTCCCTGTAAGGTACACTGGGCATTTGGCGCCAGGATCAGAGACTCAGGATCCTTCTTCCATACAATTCCGACCGGTTCCTCTGGTTCTATTTTTTCAGCATCTCTCTGTGCCTCATAGGCCTTCTTAATTAAAGCTGGAACTCTTAAAGCTCTACTAGTCTTTGACCCCTGTTTTTCATAACACAACTGTGCCAGCCTTCCGAACATATGAGCATTTGTTCCAATCAACAAAGGGACACCATCATACAGTCCAGTGGGGGACACACTAAGGCTAGGGTCTCTACTTGTTCGGCTACTCCAGCCACGGAGGTGGGAAAGACAGCCAAATTCGGATATACCCGGAATAGGGGTAGGCCTTCTCACTTAACCCCCATACATGCAGTCCTTCTAATGGTTGTAAGGGTACGCTCTGACAAATGCTTCTGATACCAATCCTGGAACATAATTGTCACTTGGGAGCCACTGTCTAATACAGCTCTTGTAGACACTCCATTCACCTTTACAGTGGTCTCCATGGAGGGACCCACTATTGGACCAGTCTGGAGAGGCGGTAGTGGGGGCCTGGGCAACTGACCTTGCCACAAAGGACGTGAGTTAGCATTTTTGGTGCCCTCACTGGGATCATTTCGTGCACCTCTTAACCACTGATTTGTTCTCCGAAGCTCTCCTTGTAGCCTATATGCAACTTTGTCAGTGTCTTTTGGGGACCGGCATTCCCTTTTCATGTGCCCATCTTTCCCACAATTATAGCAAAACATACTTTCTGGAGTTTGAGCTGGCCGAGGCGCCACACTGGGAGCCAGGGCGGGGGTATTACTAACTGGAAACCTTGGTGCCATCTCTGTCTGCGGAGTGATAAGCATTTGGAGACATCTCGTCAGTTTCTCCACTTCCATGGTCAAGGAATCGAGTTCGGAGCTGTTATCAGCAGGAGATACATGGGTGGGTACCCCCACCCCCATAGCAGATGCAGTCGGATATAGGCCAGGGCCCGTACTTGTAGGCGTGGCCTTCATAAAGGGACTGTTTTTGAATTCCCGGATCTCTCTCAACAGTTCGCCCCATTGTGGCATATCTTTTTCCTTGTCAGAGCACTCATTGACTGTCAACCTCTGCCCCTGAACTTCACTTGATGGGTCACCCTCAGTCACTCGGGTCGTAGCCGCAGCTATTGGTGCAGGTCCCTCCCGAGGCTGCCTTTTCTCAACTCCTCGAATTTCTCTCATTAACTCATCATAGGAGGGTGGGATTCCAGTCGATTTGCCAGGGCAACTGAAGCAACAGCAGTTCTGAGAAGGGGGTAGACTTAAGGATCCTGTCTCAGCCTGGTTCGGTCCAGTTCAATCGCTGGCAAACTACCCTTTCTGAGGCATTCTTGCAACAATTTTTCCGCCGAGATATACACAGACAACAACTCCCTTGGTACTGTTGTGCATTTCTTACTCTCCACCATAGATCCTCATCAGAATCTGGGCTCCCATACACTCTCCAAGGCTCAAGATAGGCCTGTGCAGTCACTTCAGGGTTACTGGCCTGTTTAGCACGGATGGTAGCCAGGCAGGACCTCGGAGGCTCTCACTAACCCTCTTCGCTATCGGCTTCCGAGCATTGCCATTCTAGCACTTGGGGCAGCATAGTCTATCCAGGTCTCCCAGTCATCCTCCCTTGGGGTGGGGAGGTGCCAGAAGATCCTCAACCTTCGTAAGAGTGCGACTAATGGCAGGTGCAGAAATAGGAGTCTGCATTGGTTCAGCCACCATTACGGGTACTGGAGCGGGAGAGGGTGTTGGGGAGGAACACCCCAGGTGGCAAGAATAGTTTCTTCAAGTCCTCCACAGTTTTCCCTTCCCCCAACAACCATTTAGCAAATTTCTCCTCAAAAGTTTCAGATAGTGGTGGGGGCTCATTCCCCGGTCTTTACTGTCCTTAGTTATCACTCTCCAAGCAGTGAGGGCTCCCTCTGGGGTAATGGTCTGTGGCACTTTGGAGCTATCTATGGGATCCTTAAACTCTACTAGGGCCAGGAAAGTGTGGGTGAGCAGATTAGCATGCCGACCCACCACCACAGGGTTTTGTAAACCTTCCACCTTGGAAAGTACTCCCTGCACAGTGTCCATATTGATACCCAGGGGGATGTCCAGGATAAGCATAGCATTTTGGGGGTCAATCTCCTCCCCAGTACACCACTCCACCAGCCGGTGCACAGCCACTTCTGTCGGGGTACCCATTTATTTATTTTTTTTTCCTTAACAGTGGTTTGTAAATATGGCCACTAGAGGACACACAGTCCCAGTGGTGAGCCTCCAAGATGTAACCCCCTAGATGGCGCTATCCCAGGGCTTACTACCCCTGCCTGATTTGCCACTAACAGGTTGAGGGGCCTGGATCCAATGGCGGGTGCCTCCACCCAGAGGTCAGGGTTTGCAATAGTTAAACTTACTTGGTCACAGCACTCTGGGACACTGCAACCCCCCTTTCTTCCCACTAGTGGCCCACACAATATATCAGAATTACCTTCACAGTATACACTTACCCTCAGGGCTGGTTCAGGCACTGGGACCTCCTGTAAAATAAGATACAGTGCAACAATCACAGTACAATACTTTAACATAGACAAATACCTCAGGCAGTATAACTTTGCTGAAACAAGCAGCTCTGATTTATTTAGGGGGAATATAACAAGGACAGGGGGAAATCAGGTTAATTAGCTTATACTTTACTCATCTACCTATGGCTCTGTGCACAGGCCTATCCCTACCAGTTACTGTCCCTGGGTACCCAAGCCCTAGTGGCTAGTCCAAACCGTGGCAGCTGGTAGGGGCCCTTTCACACAGGAAAAGAAAAATTAGTTTAAACAGTCAGCAGTACAGTGATTCCATTTGGATTCAATGTGGCAATCAACAGGAGCGACTCCTGAATTAGTACTCACGACCTCCAAACAAGATAGGGTCCTTCAATGTCAGCAGGGCTACTCTTGAGCGCCACGAGACTCCTCACACATTTATATGGCAAACTGCAACAGGCAAAAGTCCTTTAATGGCAGCAGGATTCACTTGAGCTAACCAAGCCTCCTCACACATTTATATGGTGAACAGTAACAGGCAAAAGTCCTTTAATGGCAGCAGGATTCACTTGAGGTACACAAGCCTCTTCACATTTATATGGTAAAACAGAAAGTACTATACCAGGCAGGCTGCTTCTCTATCCCGATCGCAATTACTGCACAATACCCGGGAGAACACACAGCAGATTCAGTTCCTGACAGACCGAGTGCAATTCAGCAATTTCTCCAGTCTTCTACAGGGTGAGCCTGGTTTCTACTCTTCAGATATCCTTTGATTCTCTTCACAGGATGGATTCAGTCCTAACACGCAGTTACACAAGCTGCAGACCTGAACTCTGGGCCTTACACACGTTTTCCGACTAAAACTGCACACTGAAAAAGCACAGGGCTCCTTCCTTCTTCACTGCCAGAGCTCAACTGAAACTCCAACAGAAAAAAACCGGCACTTCCTTTGAGTTCCTCCCAGTTCTTGACTGGATTGGCTGTCACTCACAATAGACTGCTCCTGTTGGTCCAAAAAGGCGCCGAAGTCTAAACTACATCTCCCAGAGTCACTGCCCATACAATCCTTTTGTGGCTGGCTCAGATTATGAGTCCAAGTTCTGATTCGCCCAAGGCACCATTTTAGAGCTAGCTACCCACACTGATTGGTCCAGTTCAGCAGTTCAAAACCAGAATGGGGAACTAGGCAGACACAGTTCTGACTGCAAAGAAAGCAGGTTAGACAAACTGTAATTTCATTATTACTCTAAATGATTTCTGGCAAACAGTTACATCTTTCAGATAGGTTCCCTTTGCACTCCTAGTGACTGCAAAAATGGAGTGAATTGGCAGCAGCTCAAGTGGTACTCAAACAGAGAAGCACACAGTCCCCCCATACAAACTAATTATGTCTGCAAGCAGACAGATCTTAAAGAGACAGTACCAGAGGCTCTAAAAACACTCACAGATAAATGGCTTAAACGACAAACACCTTTCAGGCTTGGAGCATTCAAGCAAGCTCCTGGAAGTCTTTTGGGAACCCCCATTTGCAGGGGGGTTACACATGCTTAAGAACTGGTGACTATTTATTATCTGTCTCTGTTTCTTTGACATGAGAAGTTCTGAAGAGGAAACTAAAACAGGGTGCATTAATCCCAATCTCGTGTTTTTAACTATTTGTAACTGGGCTTTTTCAAAAACATTGTACATGCTTTGGATGACAAATAGTTTTATAATGTTTCAAGTGTATTAGATATTGGCAAAAATTGTGGACATTGTGTGTTTTTAAATGTCTTGTGTGTTCTTAAAATGTATTGTGTATTGTTTGTTCTTTTGTAATTCACAATTGGATGCAATTGTAAATGAGAGTTTCTCTCAGTATGCCTTTCAACAAATTAAATTGATTGATGATGATGATGAAAGCTTATCAGTTCTGCTGGCCATGACAAGCTTGAATCCAGGCTGATTGAATGAGGAGTCCCTATCCTCCTCGCAGCCTGAGTTACAACCCTTTCCAGTTTATCCCTTCTGCTGAGCAATCCCTCAAACCTCTGGTAAGTTGCTCATGCTGTTCCTGTTCACAAAGGAGGTGCTGACAATACAGGCCCATCTACATTCTGTGTACCTTAGCCAAAACTCTGGAATGACTGATTTACAACCAGCACCAAGCATGTACTGAAGCACACTCTGTTCTAACTGTGACCAAGCATGGCTTCAGGAGGAACAATGGTTTGGATATGGCCCTATTACGGCTCACAACAGATCTTCTCGATGCACAAGAAGCTAGTCCAGCTACCAGTGCTGTCTTCATCAACCTGACTAAAGCATTTGACTTGGTCAGTGACAAGCTGCTACTGCTTAAACTAAATGGGCTAGGTCTAGATCAAGCATATTTTATCTGGTTTAGTAATTATCTGGCTGGTAGCAACTAGTCAAATGCGGGGGGTAGCTACTCCTCACTGTACCACAGTAGTAGCTATGTCACAAATAACACAAAATCTCACACCAGTTCCTTATCTCCCTTCCCACTCAAACACACCGTGGTTCTCCATTCATAATCCAGAAGCTGGAGGGGAGGAAATTCAGGGGTATTGTGAGGAAGTTCTTCTTCATGGAAAGGGTGGTGGACGACTGGAACAGCTTCCCAGCAGAGGTAGTGGGGGCAAATACAGTCACAAGCTTTAAGTGAGCATGGGACAAACACATGGGTATCTTGGATAACAGAGGGGGGTGGAAGACGACTTCCTAGTAGTGGCTTGGATAGCACTATTAGGGGGGATTTTATGGGCAGATTGGGTGGGCTAGGAGGTCCTCGTCTGCTGACTGAATCTATGAATCTATAATCCCTCGCCAAGTAAAAATAGCAGCCATTATCCAGTTAATGTAATAAATAAATAAACTCGACCTACACCCAGCTGTGTACAACCTACCCACTGCACAGAGATGCACCTGTTATTTTTGTGAAAGACAGGGGGCTCAATTTTTAAAGCCCCAAGAATGCTAAAAGCCCCTGGTGTGCTGATTGTTTAGCACATGGAGCTTGTGGCATTCTCCCGACTGGCGATCGATATTTTCAATCCTGTGTGCCAAATACCGCAAGTTAGACCAGCTTTCCCCTGTTCTAAAATGCTGCGTTTGAGGAACCCTTTTTACGTGGCTTGCACCAAACATTTGGCGTAAGCTGTCATAAACTGAGGAAACTGTTGTAACTGAGTGCGGCAAAAGAAAATCTGGTGCAGTTCGGCAAAGGAGTTTGGTGCAGCTGTGCCAAAAAATGGTTTTGACGTGGGTCTTGATGCAAAAATGGAGCCCAGTAAGTTTAAGTTGTACACTTTTCTGCCAGTTTAAGAGCTTCCATTTGAATGAACATTTTAATCCATCAGCATGGAACTCTTATATGATCCAAAGTCAAGTTGCAGCCTTTTAAAAATTAATAAGTACAATTTAGGTAACTGGATGGGTAGGAAGTAGCTTGATGTAGGGGCAGTTTATGTCTTTACATTAACAAGAAAGCAGCTATTTTTTTGTTTATTTGTTTAGTTGGGAGAGGGAAATGTTTCGGTGAGTTTTCTTGGCAACTGGTATTTTTCCAGTTCTAACAGATAAATTAAAGTATTTAGAAACTGGGTGACAAATGGTGGTCTGCATATTTGGAGCCAGCCAACAGCACCAAACAGCAGTAGCACTGCATGGCAAATAGTTCACAGCTGAGGTCACGTGATGGCATCTGGCTAGATAGCAGCTGGGATACTGAGCTCCCCCCGCTGGCCACCTTTTTTGAGCATTTAACAAAACATCTTGGCTTTTTACCGGACAAATTTGTTTAATAAACGTCTGGGGAAGGTACCTGCTAATACCTAGCGATTGCTGTAGCAAGGAAATCGTTTGCAGGCTTGTGATGGAAGTGGATGGGAAGCAGGCCTCAGTCAGGCATACACCCCTGCTTCCCAGAGAAGGCCTCCAAGAAACAACGGAATCAGGCCCCTACCAAAGGAGATCGAAGTGGGGACAAAGCGCAACAGGCTACTCTGCTATCGGAGGATAGGTTCCTCCAAGAACTTAATCCCTTAAAAGATATCCTTCGAGAATTAGCTGGGGAGCTTAAATCTCTGCGCAGCGACCTTTCCTCCGTCTCCACTAGAGTTACTGATATGGAGACCAGATTAACCTCGTCTGAGTCGTGGAGGTCTAGAACCGAAACGGAGATCACTGAACTTAGGCAACAAATAAAGAAATTGCAGGCTAAAACTGAAGATTTGGAGGGGCGTAATCACCGAAACAATCTTCTAATTATGGGACTTCCTGAGCTGGAAGAAGGCCCAGACATCATGGCCTTCCTACAGAAGTTCCTGTGCAAGGTAGTGGGCCCATCCCCTATCAGCTCTTCCTATCACTTAGAGTGGGGCACATCGCTCCCCTGAGGCCTAGGGCCTGCAGCTGGTCCCCCCACACCCTATTATTATCAAATTCTTGAGCTATGTGAGAGGCACCATGTTTACATGAAGTCCCATGAATTAAAAGATATCCTGTGGGAGCATCCAGAATCAGAATCACCCAAGACCTACCTAAAGAGACCCGAGAGAAAAGAGCAGCCTATCATCCAGTGGTACAGAAACTGATAGCGGCATCTATTCCTTTTAAAATGATTTATCCAGCGACTTTGAAAGTTACCATTAATGGTGCTACTGCCAGCTTCAGCTCCCCCGAGGCTGCCCGCAAGGACCTGGAGATCAAGCTGCCAGATCTATTCAAGGCACATTGCTGAGAGACTCTACATGTCCCTATCTGGAGACTCGAACCTCATATTCTGGCTGGACTAAACCTGTCTTTATCTTTGTGTAATTTTAAAAGTGATGCTTACTCGGTGATGGCTGGCTGCCTTCTCATTTCTCCGTTCTCTCTCTGGTCTCTTCTTTCTGTTCTTGCCTTTTCTCTGGTCTCTGGTCTTTCCCTTGGTCCCCCTTTTGGATCTTCTGGCCTGGTCTGGTCGTGGTGGGTGAGTTCTGGCTTACGGCGCTCCCCCCCCCATTCTCGGCCATGTATCCTTCCGATGGAACGTTTTTTCAGGGGTAGTTGTTTCCGGGTGGGGACTTCCTGGGAGGCGGACCTTTGCTGGTCCCTCTGCCCTTTGGTTCCCCCTAGAAACATCGGCCTTTAGATGGATCTCGGTCAATAGTACTGCCTGCATGGGGATCTGTTCGACTTTCGCTGGCTCTCTGGACTCTCATTTTCTTCTGGCCTGCAGCGACTCGGATAGGACTCCCTCTTTCCTTTCTTCTTGCTCTGGTTTTACTAGCGAGGATGTTGAGGGGGACCGTTTACTGAACTAATCTGGATTTTTGGCTCTTTGTAGCTGGATAGTAGTGTTACCACTCATTTTTCTTTACTCAACTGTCCCCTTCCCTATTTTCTTCTACTTTTTCTGTCTCTGTATTAGCAATGGATTTCTGGGGAGGGGAGTGGCTGGGTGGGGGGTTCGGGTTCGACGGGCTTGCTCGCTGATGTGGAATCGCTAGCCAGGTATGGGGTTACCAACCTCCTCGGGCTGGGGCTTTTGGGTGTGATCCTGGTATTAGTGGTCTGCATTTTTGGGATTGTCCCTGATCCTATTTGTCTGCTGGTACTGGTGCCTGGCTCTGGGGTTTGGAGGTTTGCACTGGGTGTCTGGGCTCCAACTTTTGGATGCTTGGTTATTTTTGAGATACCCTGCTAAACACCATATGTAAATACTTATTTTTGATTTGCATGGGATATTGGTTGTGGGGGTCTGGTCGTTGTTGGGGAGAGGATCTAGTTTAAAATACTACTTATTATTGGGACTTTGGTGTGGGGTGGGGGATGGGAGTACTTGTTTTTAGGATTGTTTTTGTTAACCTTATGATTTCTGGGTTCTGGGAGGGGGGTTGGGGACTAGGGACTAATAGTATATGACTCGGACGTTTCACATGGTTACTGGTTTGCTGTGATAGTTTATTTCTGGGAGGATTTGACTGGGGTGCACCTCGCATTTATATACTATGATGACTTGGTCTGGATGTCTATTGGTTTCATTATGCCTTTAAAATGGCTATGAATATTGTCAAAATAGCGTCTTGGAATGTTAGAGGGCTTAGGGATCGGGTCAAACGGTTACAGGCCTTTAACCACTGTTCACTCCTTCACATTGATATCCTTTTTTTACAGGAGACACATTTATGCCATGATGAAGCTAGGCTGCTCTCCCGATCTGGTTTTTCCCAATCTTACCTTGCCGGAAATTCCTGCTTTAGCAAAGGAGTTGCAGTTCTTATTAAAAAGCATGTATTGTTTACGAAAGAGTTAACTGTCTCAGACCCAGAGGGGAGGTTTGTCCTGGTGAAGGGTATCCTGAATGGCGACAAGGTCGTCCTCAGTTCTGTTTATGGCCCAGTTGGGGGGAATCCTGTTTTCTTCATGACTCTGGCTGATAAGTTGGCTGGCTTTCTTCCTGCTCAACTTATACTGGGGGGGCGATTGGAATGTGCCTTTCTCATCTACCTTAGACAGGGAACCGCAAGATAAACGCCCATCTTCCCCGACTCAGCGGGCTTTTTGGGATCTAACCTCGATGTTGGGTCTATGTGATCCCTGGCGGCTCGCTAATCCTTCTTGTCGTGCCTTTTCCTTTTACTCTCAATCACATGGCACTAAGTCGAGGCTAGATATGATTTTAGTCAGCCCTCCCTTCCTTCCGAATATCTCTTTGTCTGGTATTGACCCGATAATTGTGTCGGATCATGCTATAGTCTGGATACGAATGTCCCTAGACCCTGATTACTCTCGTGACTCCATGTGGCGGCTAAATACACAGTTATTGAAGGATCACCAACGTGTTTCAGAAATTAGTTCCCGGATTTCTCTTTTTCTGGCTGATAATTTGAATTCCACTTCTAGGGTTGATATGGTTTGGAAGTAGCTGAAGTGTTATCTTAGGGTGAACTCATTAAGATGGCCTCCTTTGGGAAGAAGACACAGTTGGCTGGTCCTTGGCTCTGATGAACAAATTAAGGGAGTTAGAAGCTAATTATTCTGTAACTTCTTCTGTATCAGATCTTAAGGAGCTTTTACTAACTAAGAATGATTACTTGGACCTTTTGAAAGAAAAACAGAATATTGTTTGATGAAACCCAGGCCAAGTATCTTGATTTGGTGAAAAATCTGGTAAATTGCTGGCTTTACGCTTCGCACACTTGAGAGTTCAAGGATCGTCCCTTCTTTGTCTTCCATCTGGTAGGGTAGTTTCCTCACCTAGAGATATTGCGCGTATCTTCAAAGATTACTACTCGGACCTTTATAGTTATTCCTCGTTACCCCATCCTATCTCGGCTGTCAAGGAGTATATTAGAGGGATAGATATCCCTTGTATATCAGAGACCCAACAAGCGAGCCTACTAGTCCCTATCTCGGCTGAGGAAATTAGCAATACCATTGCCTCCTTGGTTTCAGATAAGGCACCAGGGCCGGATGGTTTCCCGGAAAATTTTTATAAAGTATTTGCAAAAGATCTGATACCTATTCTTCTTAAACTATATAATTACCTACCGGTCTCTTCTGAGATTGATCCTGCCTTGTTTGAGGCTACAATAGTTTTAATCCCTAAAGCGGACAAAACCCTCACTGATCCGGCTAATTACCATCCAGTCTCTCTCCAAAATTATGATATTAAAATTTTGGCTAAAATACTTGCTGAAAGGATCAAGAAGGTCTGGTTGGAGCTGCTGAGCCCTGAGCAGGCCGGTTTTGTACCGGGGAGGTCGACGGCAGATCACTTGAGAACTCTGTCAATATCTCCCAGTACGCCCAAACTGCCACATGTCCAGTTGCTTTGATCTCTCTGGACGCTGAGAAAGCATTTGACCGGGTTGATTGGTCCTTTCTGTGGGCAGTAATGGAAGAGATGGGTTTTCCGGCTCCCTTTTTGACTATGATTCAGACATTTTACAATTGCCCCTCTGCTAAGATCTATTGCAATGGGGTTTTATCTCCCTCTTTCCGTCTTTTTGCTGGTACCAGGCAAGGCTGCCTCTCTGCCTTTACTATTCAATCTATTTTGGAACCCTGCTGATTAAACTCAAGTCATCTCCTCAGGTTAGAGGTATTATGCTTCAGCAACGTGAACTAGTTCTCCTGCATATGCAGATGATGTCTTGTTGCACCTAAAAGATCCGGTAACATCCTTAGAGGCCCTTTGATATCATTAGGCAGTTGGTTCCTTCTCTCATACAAAGCTGAATATCTCTAAATGCGAGAGTTACCCTTTAAATCACTATACGAACAGGCAGGACTTTCTTTCCTTTGGAATGAGATGGACCCCAGATCAATTAAGTATTTGGGAATCCATTTTCTACCGATCTTTCCTTCTGAGAAAATTAAATCTGGATAGAGTTAGGGACTTGATTAGTCAGGATCTGCAGCGCTGGTTAGCTCTTCCTATTTCGCTCTGGGGTCGAATCAGTATTATCAAAATGAATATACTTCCCCGGATCTTTTATCCAATGAACCTGACCAATCTCTGGATTCCCCTCTCCTTTTTCCAACAGCTTCATCGGTTGTTCTCCAGTTTTATCTGGCGGGGGAGGGGAGCCCGGCGCTCCTATACCATCTTGTCGCTCCCTAAGGGCAGGGTGGTTGCGACTCCCTAATCTCTTGTTGTACTATTGGGCGCCCACCTTTCTAAGTTGGGAAGGTGGCTCTCCACAAGTACAGAGAACCCGGTCCAATTTGGCTTCAGCTGGAGCGGGGCTTTTCTCCTGACCTGGACCGGATAGCTTTGCCCTGTTTTATTTGCCCTCAGAAGACTCTCTTTCACAGCTAATTCCAGACAAAATGGTGGTCAGCTCTCTTAGGGCATGGGTACAGTGTCTTGAGTCTCTTCGGATTTCCAGGGAACTGGACTTGGGACAGCCAGTGGTTTTAAATCCCAACGTCAGATTGGGTAACTCTTGGATACTGCCCAACTGGCTCCCACAATTTAAAGAGGCCAGAGTGGAGCAGCTGTTTAACCAAGATCTGCTCCTTTCGTCGGATGATATCTTAAAGAAATTTGATATACCAAGTAAAGGGATTTTTAAGGTCTTCCAACTTCGGCACTTAGTGAGTATTAAATTCGGTACCACTTTTAAGCAAAGTTGTGCTTTCCTTTTATCTAATATCATCAGTCTTGCTTCTCAGCCCCACTATCTCATCAATCTATTCAGTATCTCCTGAATTATAATTTGCAGGAGGATGTTGAGAGCCCTCGGTCTGGGCAAATCTTCTTCCTGAGGCTGTCCGGTTTGGGCTAATATTTGATGTGTTTGCATAAATATCACACCCAGGATAGGTTGCTATTAACACAGTATTATATTGTGAATAACCTTTACTACACCCTCCTTAAACTCTTTCAGCGTAAAATGGTTTCCAGTTCGGACTGTTTTAGGTGCTCACAAGTGGAGGGCAATTTAATTCATATTTTTTGGGAGTGTTCTAAAGTGGCCCCATTGTGGTCCCTGATCCGGGAGAAATTGGATCCCCTTCTGGGCCTGAGTAGTTTTTTTTGCCCGGAAGTTTGTGTCTTGGGCGATTTTTCTTACATCAATAGTGTGGAGCGTCGCTATCATATGGCTTTAGTGTCTATGGCGGTTGAGAAACTTGTCCTAAGGCATTGGAAGGATCAGTTGGTCTTATCGCATTTGAGACTGGCTGAAGGAGATGATGTCGATTCCAGTCTGAAAATCTGATTGCCAGCTTTAAAGACCGTATGGATTTGTTCCATAAAAGATGGGGTAAACTCCAAACTTTGTGTTTGCATTAATAGTTAGGCCTGGCGACCCGATCCTTTTGCCCTCATACAGTATCTATTCCTGTACCGTTACTGATTTTAGATTTCTCTTCTGTTTTATATGATCCATGTGGTTTAAAGTTACGATACTTTGTTTTAGGTACATAGCGATATCCAGAATTAGGAAGGTTTCCTTTTTAGGTCTTTGCTGGTGCACCCATAGGGTTTGGGGAGGGGTGGGGTTCTTTGTTGGATTTTATATGTAAAGGTTATATGCCTTGTGGGTTTTGAGAATAATTGGGAGGGTGTTTTGGGGAGGTTATTGGGATTTTTCTTTTGGGGGAGGAGGATTTAGAGGGGATGGGTGTGCTTTGGTTGTACTACATATATGCTGACTGGTTCACTGCTTGCTATTCTTTTTGGGGGGGGTTTGTTTGTTTGTGTTTTCTGTTTTTTCTGTTTGTATTTTGGAAACTAATAAATTTAAATTTAAAAAAAAAAAATAGTTCACAGCTGGCTCTGGGCAATATTCAGACTGTTAGTGTGCTCCAACACAGCGTGCTAACTATCTGAATATGGTGGTATGCCAGTACAGTACATAGTGTGTGCCAGCACAAACCACAGTGGATAAGTGCTGCGCTGACATAGCACAATGCTGAATATGGCCCACAGGGCAGTCAGGTGGAGATAGCACTGCCCAAAATGATATAGTGCTCAGGCACCTGTGGGCTATATTCAGCCTTAGATAATGGGGAAAGTAAAACTCGCTTCCTGATTGGCTGAAACAGCCTCTCACCCGGGCTGTTATTTCTTAATAATGGTCCACTCTAAAACAAGTTCCAATTCTGGAACTCACCAGCGCCATTTATTTTTTCCTCGCTAACCAAGCGGCTCGCCGACATTCCCACTTCGCGTTCATTCCACTCTTTCTGCGCCTTCAACTTAAACACCCAGCACCAAAAACAGGAAATAATAATTATATTTTTACAAAACACTTTCCTGCCTCACAGCTCTGCTCTGCTTCTCACCCACCAACAGCATTTCGGGCAGTCCGCCGACTCCACTTACACTCATTTACAGTACATCCTTTTACCACCCACTCCATTCTGAGGTCCTGTTCATTGTGACAATGCTCGCCCAGAAAACAAACAGAACACCAAACTCAGTTTCTTTTTTCTGTCTTAAATAAAAAATTACTTTACTGCTGCACGTATTCCCTCATAGCTGCGCTCCTCTTCTGATTCGCCAGTGGCATTTTAGTCAGTCTGCCGACCACACTCAGTCACTTCCCCTTCCTACCTATAAACAACAACAGCAGCCCTCTACTGGCAAGGAACTATTTTACAAACCCACATTTCTGTTCATTTTTAATAATATTTAACACTCTTTTTTTTAATAAAAACATTATTAAAAAAAACTAATGTAACACCATTATCTAAGTGTAATAATACCCTCCAGGGTGGGTATTATGGGATATAATGGACCTTCAAGGGGCTATAAGGACCTCCGCCTGCGGCGTCGGGCCTCATTACGCCCCTGGGCGGTCCGTTATATCCCAATAACGCCCACCCTGTCGGGTATTATTACTTACCTAATACTCTAATGAGGTCATTGGGCATGCAAGGCGCTAGGTGCCATAAACATGCCCATTATGGACATATTAGCAAGTGGCATAGCCCCTTGTCTACCATGTCATGCATTACCTGTAGGATCCCTCCCTGGCATCTAGTGGTTCCTCTTACCCTCAAATACCCCAGCCACCATCCTGGAAACATCCCTAGCATCTAGTGGTCCCTCCTCCTCACAATTGCCCAAGTTGTAAAATAAATACCCTTTCCCTTGTAGTCTAGTGGACCCCTTCCCCCCCCAGTCATCAATGTTGTACTATCAACACCCTTTCCCTGGTAGTCCAGCGGACCCTTCTCCCTCCTGACCAAGTGCCATCCTCCCACCTACCCACTGAAGATTCTACACCCAGCATCCTCCTTCACCCTAGTCACCAGACATACATCCAATGACGGGCAACCAGCACAGCCCTCCACTTACCTCCTTAGCTGGCAGCCATCTGACAGTCACAAAGTGCTGATAAAGGCTTGTAATGTATGCCTATAGAGATACTGATGAACTTTTTGTACCCCGTGATTGAGGGACAGGGCATCCATCTTTATTTGGGCATAATTCAGTTCACATTGAGTCAGGGTATAGTGGAAGACAGTGCCAGGTTTTCTGTTTTTTTTTTAAATATTTATATTTTTTCTCTAGTCATGCTTCCCAGGTATATACCCTGGTCTCAGGGATGTACCTTGATCTGCCCATGTTGACTCCCTGCTCACTCTGTACTCCATCCCCAGCCAGTGTCCCCCATAGCTATTCCACTGGGGGGTGAAGCCCTGGTGGTAGGGCCATCCCCCCAAAGGCAGCTCACTGTGTTGGCCAAGATCCAGTACCAGCAGGCACTAGGTCGCAGGGGGGCAGGAACCCGAGCCATCATATACTGTAGGTGGTGCTATGGGTTTTTCTCACTTTTTTCACCCTTCCTCCCTCCACCCCTAGCATACACTTAGCTTCAGGGCTTCACATGCTCGCAGCAACATCCCTGCAAAGGTAAGAAGCTCCCTTGGCCTAATGTAGGGGTCGCTGTGGCACCAGTGGTGTAGCGCCAACCCTCCCCAACTGCAGTACACTGCCAAGTGGCAGCTGCTGCTGTCAGGCCTGCCACAATATCCTGCTCCTGCTCCCGCTCCTGTGTTTGGGTCCCTGGCACCTCATGCCAGGCATCTCTTATGCCGTAGGAGACACCCCTAAAGGCCCTTTTAACTTACAATATGAAGAAAACTGAGACTGTGTCCTCCCAAGTCTCATTTTCTTTAGAATGAGCATGTTAAGAGCCTCCAGTCTCCTCACAGTTTTTATCCTCAACCAGCATGGTGGCTGTACTGGGGAGGGAATGCGTAGCATCAGGAATAGAAGTGTTTGGACTAGGATTATTGTGGTGCTGTGTGGATGTCCAGAATATGCACTGATGGGGCTTTCATGGGTGGTCCAGGCTTTTCAGGTGGAGTTGACAGACATGTTGGTGGATGGTTTTAGTTCTTGGGGGGTATGTGCAGGCAGTAGGTTAGATCCTCACCTCAGACATGTCATCGTTTGACAACATCTGTACCATGGTCTGTAGTCTCTCTTATGCATGTGCATCTGCTGTGCAATATAGTCATTACCCATACATACTGTCTGTGTGTTTAGTTCTGTGTGTGCAATGTCTGATTGTTGTGGTATTGTGACCATTGTGACAGTGTGCATCACCCCCATGATTTGGGGAACATTTGTGGCATGCTGGATGTCAGCCTGTGGTTTATCATGGTGTAACAGTACCTGTTTGTATTTCCATTCATATTTGTGAAGGGAATATCTCATCACTCCTGCTCCCCTCTGCTGGTGTAGTGTCGGGGCCTTTAATCCACTTGTGTAAATGCCTGTTTTGTGCAGTGGATCAGTATCCACAGGTTCAAATTGTGCTTATGTCTGGGAACACCCATGTACAAGAGACATTGCTATGCTGTGCGGGATGTGCAAGCACGCCTCCTCCACCTAGTGCATACTGTACACTGTGAACTGGCATCCAGCTGACTTCTATGGCTCTGGCACAAACGTGCTGCGCACCTCCACTACACAGGCACACAGGGCACCTGGGACCTTTGCTGATCATGCCCTAGGAATGAGCACCAGGGCTATTAACTAAGCATGTGAAACAAAAAAGCAAGCACCAGCACTAGCTCAAGCGGCGCATAAAAATGACTTTATTTCCAAAAGTCACAACTGAGCCCCAACCGATTTCACAATCAATATGTCATCCAGGGGGGTGAGCTAGTGCTGGTACTTGCTTTTTCATTTGATATAAATCTATACCTCGCGCACTTGTAGCAGTGGAACTGTATTGTGTTGCACTAAATTAACTAAGCATACCAACTGCTGTTAGAGTAGTCCCATTATAACATGTTTTATCATTTAAGAATAAAATAGTGTATGTCTTATACATAGTTAAATGTAGGAGTATGTTCTATTTATGGCAGATGGAACTTCCACATTTTAATGAGATGCAGAATGTTTCTCAGTTCCTAAAACATGTGGCTGGTAGAAATCCAGTCATCACTCCTCAGTCTGGGATTGATTGCTTTAGCTAGAAACAAACAGGATGTTTAAATCAGTTTCCATTTGGTTGCTGTGTGCAATTGTGTAAACATTCTCACATCATCACCAAAGTATAATTATGTTGGTATTAAGCACTCTTAAATAACTGTCATAATGTAAAACTGAGCAGCATTATGTTGCTCATTAAAGTATACTTATCTGTTTATTTAATACTGCATTCTCCAGGACAACCTCATAAGATACAGCATTTTATTTTTATGAGGTTGAGCAGAAATTATACATTTACTTCTACTAGCACATATACACAGTCTTTAAAAGTGGAAAAACTCACATAGTGTATTTACAATTATTTAATAAAGCACATTATAAAATGGCAAGAAAAAAACAAGAAACTTTATTGGCCGAGAAACGTCACCTGACCATGCAATAAATTCTTAGCACCAAACAATCAGATACTGTTTCTTATTTTTCTGCCTCCCTAAAAGAAATTATGGCAACATATCACTACACATACAAATCATAACAGAAGAAAATGGCATCTTGAATACCTTATACTTTAGTACGCCTGAATATATAAAACATATTTGTAAGCCCTAGATGGTGCTATTCCAAGGGCTACTACCTCTGCCTGCTTGTCTGGTAGCAGGTTAAGGGGCCTGAGTTCTGAAACGGGTGCCTCCACCCGGAGGTCAGGGTTGGTAGTGGTCAAGCTAACCTGGGCACAGCCCTCCGGGACACTGTAACCCCGCTTTTTCCTTACAAGTGGCCGGAACAATACACAATAATCACTTTCACAATACCCCTGATACACCACACAAGTAACCACACTGTTTGCACTTACCACCAGGGCTTTCCACTGGTCCAGCCCTGGGGACCCCCTGTAAAACAAGGTTATACACAGCAAATAACAGCAGTACAGTACTCTTGCACAAACTGGAACCACAGTCAGGGTAAATGCAAAAAAGAGTTAGATCTGATTTATTTAAGGAGCTTGAACAAGGGAGGGGCGTAAACAGGTTAATTTGCTTAAAGGCTGTATCAATCAAACAGTTATGCATGCACTTCAGGGTCCATAAACAGTCACACACTCTGGGTACCCAGCTGGAGAATGGTGGGCTAGCCAGGAATGTTGCAACTGGTTGGGGCCCTGTGATGGAAGAAAACAACATGCACAACAATAACTATTTTTAATCCGGAGCTGGAGGGCTCAGTTCATGAAAAGAAAAAACAAGACAATCAGATGACACATTTTTAGATTAGGCTGTTGTTGCAGGGAGCTACCCTAGTGATTACTCATGACACTCAAGACTGGACATAGGCTGGACAAAAGTTGAGACAGCAGGTGGTTAATCTGGAGTGTCAGGAGAAGCATGGCCCACACAATTCGCCAAGGCGTCGTTCCTGTTCAAGCGTGGAGCAGGAGGCTGATCCCCAGGCAGGTCACTCTTCGGTGGCTTTCTCTGTGCAGTGGGGTAGTCTGGCTGGGCCAGCGTGGCATGGCCCAGGCCTAATGGAGATAAACGTGGATTCAGACCAATTAGGCTGGATACAGCTTCCAGCCAGCAGAACACAGTTCACACAGTGGGGAACCAAATCTCGACCCACTTTCAATACACAGCACATTTACATGTAAAGGATTCTACGGTACCAGCAAGCAGAACAAAGTTCACAAAGTGGGAAACCAAATCACGACCCACTTTCAATACACAGCATATTTACATGTAAGGAAATTCTACTGTACCAGGCAAACCGCTCTCTGGTCACAATCGCAAAGTCTCTGCACAAACCGGGGATTCAAAAGCAGCTGGAAATCCTGACAAGCCGATCGCATTCAGCTAATCTTCAGTCTTCTTCAGGTTAAAGCCTGGTCACAGTCCAGTGGCTTAAATAGTCCTCACAACTCGGATTTAGTCCGAATAAACTCTATTTCACCCTCTCAGGGACAGCAGGCAGACAGGCAGGCCAAATCTCTGCCCTTTCACAGTTCTCCCATGCAAAACTACACAGAACTGCTGCTCAAAATCACTTGAGCTGTTACTTCTTCACTTCTCAGCTCGAAACTGAAACTAGCTTCAGCAGCATGGAAAATTCCCTAAGATCCAAAATGTTCAGTTGGCTGATCCTCCTGTCAAGCCACAACAAAGATGCAGGTGCAAAAAGGCGCAAAAAGCCCAAAACTACAATTCCTACAGATTTTGACTCCAGACAGCTCCTGTAGTCCAGCTCCATTTTAGGCCCCACCAGTACTGATTGGTCCAATTTGCAGTCCAGGACCAAGATAGTGGAGATAAACAAAACAGTCCTTGCTGCAAAGAAGGCAGATTAAACAAGCTACATTATCATTATCACTCTAAATGATTTTCAGCAAATAGTTACATCTTTCAACAGAGCTCTATCTCAGATTACTTATGACTGCAATCCAGGCAACTCTTAAAGAGACAGTACACGGAGGCTATACAGGCACTCTCTGGCAATCACATTTAAACTCCTAAAACCCAGGATACCAGCCTGGCACTAAGCATTTAGACAAGCTCGAGGAAGACTTTTTGGGAACTCCCATTTGTAGGAGGGTAACACCTTTGTCATGCATTTCACTCTTTTTAAAACAGAAAGCCTTTCTATGTGTGCTGCATCAATGAACTCCAGTATTTCCACACATTTGCAGCCCTATTTTCAGCATCTTGTCTATTTCACTAGTCATTGTTGCCATAGAACCAACTTCTGTTCACTCTTCATTGCTATTTGTACTTGAACCCATGTGTTCACTGTTTGCACTTTATTTTTTTAAATGTTTCTTTCCTGCTGTTTATGATTTATTGTATTTTCTTCCCCTTTTCCCTAGGTCATACCTGGAAATGAGCCTTGGCTCAGTGTGCCTTTCCTAGTTACCAATTTTCAAATATACAAATAAATGTTTATTTTTATTTTTTTTTATGATCCAAGGCCCACCCCTGCCACACACACACTGCTACACTGGCTCTGTAGCTGACTGTTGAAGTGGGGGCTAATAAGTACTGCAACTAAAGCTAAAACAGGAACAAAAAAATAGCACTCACATTTTTTTCCCCACAAAGTGGTGTGGCCATTGTTTATTCCACAAAGCTGTGTGGCCTTTGGAATTACACAAACTCCACAGCTCCTTCACTGATGACAATGACTCCTGCCCCGCGCAATCACAAGTCAGCCCCACCCACACAAATGGAGCCGCTACTCACAATACAAGCAAATCATCTTGCTCTCCTACATACAGTACCTTCCATTTCACTGGTGAAACCGTGAGAGGAACAGGAAGCTGTTTACAGACAGCTTAAGAAACTAACATCTTTGGTTGGAGGAGGAGGATGTCTTCTTGCTTTCAAAGAACAAAATCCATATGCACAGAGTCACCTGCTGGTATAACCCAGAAAAAGTTGGGAGCAATAGGAATGTTCTATAACAAATACACAGTTTTATTTATTTATTTGTTTACTGGGTAGGTACGCTGATACAAGGGACCATTTTCAGGCATGACCCGGGCCGTAAAGATTGCACATGGGAGATACAGACAGAGAGTAACACAGGCAAATTCAACTTACATTAGTTGAGGATGGTGTAGGATTAAGTAACAGTAGTTAAAAAAATACATTGGAAACAACAGTTTAACATTCAAACATTCAAATAAAGTGCAGGGGTGACTGCTGCCCAGTGAGAAGCTCTCTCAGATAGCTGACCTGCCCTCCTCCTAGAAGGGATCGTATTTCGATATTTGTGCACCTAAGTTGTGTGTTAACGATTGTGAAAGTTTGTTGATCACTTACGGAAACCGATTTCTCTTTCACCGGAGCGCAGTTTGAAATGGAAGCTGAGATGAAAACACCGGCTCTTCGCCATACTCCCCCGACGACTCCAGCAAAAGATAAGAACCTGAAATTACCTAGAGTGGGTGGGTCAGAGACTACTATTTCGCCAAAACAATATGCCATATTAACCAAAGAGCGGTTTTTGGAGGAGATGGGTCCAATGAAGAAAACACTGCTCATGCTAGCCTCAGATTTAAGGGTCATGAAGCTTTCACTAGAGCAGCTGAGTACGCGCACGAAAGATAATGAGACCAGGATCTCTTCACTTGACGATTGGAAGGCAAGATTGGATCCAGAAATGGTTGCCCTAAGGCATAGAGTCAAAAAAGCGGAGGATCACTTAGAGGATCTCGAGGGTCGCTCGAGAAGGAATAATTTAGTGGTACTGGGCCTTCTGGAGGGTGAAGAGGGGTGGCAGGCAGTTTTATTTGCCCAAAAAGTATGTGAGAAGCTGTCAGGGCCCTCCCCCAATGGGCCTACTTTTATAATTGAAAGAGCCCACAGATCGCTATGACCTATGCCCCCAGCAGGATTGCCCCCTCGCCCCTTTCTTTTCAGGCTCCTGAAGTTCCTCGACAAACAATTCATCTTGTCAAAATTAAAAGAGACAGCTGAAGTGCAATGGGAAAGAAAACGAATTTGAGTGGTTCAGGAGCTTCCCTATTCAGTTCACCAGAAGCGCTCAGCCCTCCACCCCTTAGTGTCTAAATTAATATCGGCTGGAATCCGTTTTAGGGTGCGCTACCCAGCTACTCTGCAGATTAACAAAAAGGGTCAATGGCACACCTTCGAATCATTGGAGTTAGCATCTGAAGCATGCAAGAAGTGGTATCCTGATCTGATCAAATGACTATGCTCCAGTATACTTCTGTGGGAAGTCTGCCATCTTGTGGCCATTTAGTTAAAGGGCGAGTGTTCTGTTTCTCGGTACAATGTTTTGTTAAACTAAAACCTCACTTGTTGGACTTTTGTATATGGACTAAAGGAAGCTGGGACTCTGGCTCAGTAGTTCATTAGAGGAATACTTTTTCTGTTTCCCTTCAGTTTTATTATAATAAAGTCGGGAATCGATAGTAAACTGTTATGCCACAAAACAGGCTTGGAATAGGTATTTCGTCCCAAAAGAGTACAAGTTAAAATTTTAGTTGCTTAGGTTTGGTATTGGTAAGCAGTAGTTGGTTACTTCTGTGCCCATGGGGTGAAGTTGGACTCTGGATACCATAGTTGATACACTCTCTATGGTTTAGAATTTAAGTTGGTTAATTGTATAGCCTGTCACTTAAGGGAGTGGGGAATGTTATGTATATGGATGTAGTTATACTGCTTGACTACCCCCTTTTATTTCCTTATACTTTTTATTTCTTGTACTTGCAAAGTCTTATTTATATTGTATGGTGGGATTTTAGAATTCTAGATGGCATGAAGGGCTCTACAAACTATATAATTAGGGCGTATTGTGTTATGGGGTAGAATTATAAGGAGGTAGAGGGTATGAGAAATCAGGGGTAGCATGATAAACATTACACCGAATATGCAGTTGATGGATCGGTCTTTGGGACTGGGGGTGGTTTGTTCTATACTTACCTATAGGGGCATATTGTCTAAGTTAATGATTATGTCTGGGGGATTTATTTTGGGATAAGTGTAAGATCCTTAAATTGACTAATGTAAGGAGGTTTTTGGGGGTTTACATGGTGGGGAGGGTTTATAGCCAGTCTTTGAAGATATATTTTTAATCAAAGGTCATGCCCATATGTCAAATCTTTGGATTTTTGTTTCGAATAGCCCTTTTTACACTGCTATATCAACATGAGAATTGCCTCATGGAATGTTAAAGGGGCAAGAGCTAGACTAAAACGTCATCAAATTCTCAAACATTTGGCTTTAATGCATTTAGATATTACTTTTTTACAGGAGACACAGCTGTTGGCTGGGGAAGGAAATTTATTCCGTAGAGAACATATCGTTTATGTTTATGCAGCAGGCAGCTCCACTTCTCAAAGAGGAGTTGCAATGTTGGTTACTAAAGGGACACAGTTTCAACCTTTACAAGAAATTGGGGACCCGTAAGGGAGGTTTTTGGTAGTTAGAGGGAAGTTGAACCATAGCGAAATTATCTTGGGCACAATTTATGGGCCTAACCAATCCTCTGCGGAATTCTTCTCCCAAACAGCCCTTAAGTTAGCCCCTTTCAAACAACTGCCAATAATAATGGCAGGGGATTGGAGTCTTACATACAACAACAAGTTAGACAGATCCAGTCAGAGTGGTCAGACTCTATCCCCTGCACAGAAATCTTTACACAAAATGATGGAGAACTTGGGCCTTTCAGACCCGTGGCGCCTCCTTCACCCAAATGAGAAGGAGTACACATTTTACTCTGCCTGCCATAAATCCTACTCTTGTTTGGATTTTTTCTTAGCTAACCAAGCCATGCTGATGGGCCCAATGGCTTCTGGAATCTCCTCTAGAGTGTTGTCAGACCACTTTGATCTGGTTTGAAGGGAAGATACCCCAAGCCATTCCCAAGGTTACTCAGTGGAAGCTTAACATTCAATTGTTACCTCAAGAAAATATTGTAAACAAGATTCGTACACTAATTAACCAATATATAGAACATAACAGGGGCTCCATAGTAGCATATGATCAGTTTTGGTGTTCGCTGAAATGCTACTTAAGAGGCAAATTTATTAGACTGGCAGCTACCCATAAAAGGATAAGGCAGGGGGTTGCAAAATCATTGCTGGATTCTATTCAGAATCTGGAAGCTAAGATTAGTTTCTGCCCTACTGAGGAAGATTTACTTCAGCTTACAGTTCTTAAAGATCAATACGAGGACATATTAAGAGGAAAGGCTGAATATGTCCTGTTTAAAACCCATATTAGATATCTGGACCTAGGAAACCAAGCTGGGCACCTCTTGGCTCTTAAATTGAGACAACAAGAGGAGTCTAGACCGGTCGCCTGCTTAACCACGGTAGAAGGGGGTTACATAGTGACCACGCCTAAAGCTACAGTGGAAGAATTTGAAAACCTCTATAGGAAGTTATATAGCCACCCGAATAGTAGTCCTACTCATACAGAGATTCGGCAATATCTTTCTAAACTTCCCCTTCCTACCCTTAACCATGAGCAAAAAGCCCAACTGATTTCCCCTATATCGATGGCTAAGATAACTATGGCCATTCAATCCCTGTCACCTAACAAAGCTCCAGGACCGGATGGCTACCCAGCGAACTTCTATTGAACGTTTGAGAAGGAGCTTACCCTTATCCTTCAGGAATTATATAAACATATTTGTGCCCATGGCATCGTCGATTCCATGTTATTAGAAACTACTATTATTGTTTTACCAAAGCCAGGGAAACCCAAAGATAAAGTAACAAATTATAGACCAATTTCCTTGATGAACTATGATGTTAAGATCTTAGCTAAGATTTTGGCATCTAGAATTACTAAAGTTTGGGACAGTTTAATTAGTCCTGAGCAAATTGGGTTTATTGGTGGTAGAAATCCTTTAGATAATTTCCATAAACTTGCCCATATATTTTCTGTATCCAGGGAGGCACAGGTACCAATGGTTCTTGTCTCCCTGGATGCGGAGAAAGCCTTTGACAGGGTTAGTTGGTATTTTCTTTTTAGTACCATGAGCCAATTTGGTTTTCCCCCTGAATTTATTGGGTGAATTAAGCATTTATATTCAAATCCCAAGGCCAGAATTTATTGCAATGAGACTTTCTCCAATAGTTTTCCACTACACTCGGGAACGCGTCAAGGGTGCCCACTGTCACCTTTGTTGTTCAGTCTTGTACTTGGAACCCTTAATTCACAGTTTGCAATTATCCCTGAACTTAATTGGTATTCCAGTGGGTCCATTTGAGTTGAAACTGTCAGCATATGCTGATGATATTTCATTCCACATATCAGATCCAGCTAAGGTCATCCCCAAAATGTTAGATATAGTAGAGGAATTTGGTAAGTTCCCAAACTATAAGTTGAACATTAGCGAGATGGAAATTATGCCATTCAATGTTCATGTTCATAAAGGAAAATGGGTAGGTTTCGGATGGCCTGGACTAATAGACTTAAATACCTTGGTATTACTCTGTCGACTTCAGCTTCTCTTCTGAAGAAGCTTAATCTGGATAACCTTCTTCTAATCATTCACCAAGACTTAATTAGATGGTCCCCTTTATATATATATCCCTTCAAGGGAGAATTAACGTTATCAAGATGAATGTGCTACCCAGAGTTTTTTATCCTCTGAATATGTTGAATATTTACCTTCCCCTTTCATGGTTTCGGAAGCTTCAGAGTATGATTACTAAATTTTTATGGCAAAATAAACCCCCACAGAGATCCTATAAATGTCTGAGTGCTCCGAAAGGGTTGGGAGGGCTGAAGCTCCCAAATTTTTATTACTATTACCTGGCGAGCCACATCGCTAAATATATGCGGTGGGTGACTACTCCCTTAAATAATAGGCAACCGGTATATAATCCTATATGGCAGCAAACTGAAAAGAATCTTATTAAAAACTCTAAAGTGGCATTTGATAGCCTGTGGTATATACTCCCTAAGGATTTACCTAAACTACTTAGGTCCACGGTTATTTTCACTTCAGTTAAGGTCCATAACCAGATGTGTAGGTCTTTGGGGATTAGGCATACCAGGAATGTCTCACAACCAGTGCTTGGTAACCCTAATTTTAAGGTTGGCAATGAATTTCTTTCACCACATTGGTGGGGATTACCCCCAAACACGAAAGTTAGTGACCTAGTTGAACTAGGGAACCTAAAGTCACTCCAAGAAATATTGGAGAGTTTCCACCTCTCACCCAAGTATGCCTTTTATATTTACCAAATCAGACATCTGCTTATCACCTGGTTTGCACCCAATCAGTGGGACATTAATTATGGAGAGATTTTTCTGGTATTTCAATCTCTTGCGAGGCAATCACATGCAGTTTCGGGTCTTGTGACTGCTGTGCATGAGAGACTGCATCTGAACAAAGCTGATTACTCTCAATATTGGATAGATACTCTTCCCAACAGTTGTATTAACTGGGTGCATATATGGAAAGGAATTTACTTGCCAATGACAAACTTAGATTGACACAATTTTATATTCTGCATACCATGCACCTGACTCCCGTGAAGCAGTGCAAAATGGATAAATTGCCAAAAGACGGTTGCTTCAGATGTGGGCAGGCGTAAGGTTTCCATTACATATATTTTGGGAGTGTCCCTTAGTTGCTCCTCTATGGTCTGATATTAAGGCCAAAGCTGATCCCTTGTTAGGGTTACAAGATCTATTTACCCGCAGATTTGTTTGCTAGGAGATTACACAAGGGTGGCAGTGAAGGAAAGGAGATACTTTATTAATCTAATCTCACTCACGGTGATAGCCTTAGTATTAAAACACTGGAAGGATCAGACTTCTATTACCTATCAGGAATGACTTGCCGGGTTATTACATAATTTAAGGATTGAGAAAACCATTGCTAGCTATAGAAATACATTGCCTAAGCTTAACACCAAATGGGAGAAATTTCATGACTTATGGTCAATCGTTCCGTCACATTAATAAAAGAGGTAGGGCCTTCATATATCCCCCTTTTGAATCAATTTTTTTTAAGTGGGGCAGCTGATTGGCTTTCTAAGTGATGACGTTCATATAATCTCCCCCTGTTTTTTTTTCGGTAGCAGTGTTTCTACTCCCCCTAGTGGGGTTAGAGATTTGACCTGTGGTATTACAATCTGTAGACTGGCTTTGGGGAGGGTGGACTGGTAGTGGGAAGGGAGGGAGGACTTAGGGGAGAGATAAGAAGGGGGGAAGGGGAAGTAGGAGGGAGGGAAGGGGAAAATGGAGGACTCATGGGACAGTTAACTAATGCAACATACATGTACTTGGATTCGTGTGTCATCTTCTGTATCATACACTGCATTGTTTGTGATTGGAAAAACTGAATAAAGCATATTTAATTAAAAAATAAAGTGCAGGGGTACATTGACAGATGTACAATGCATGCAAAGTGCAAAGCTGAGTCACAACAATTAAAATCAAATATTCATATGATTGTTTATTTGGTACCTGGGAAACATTTCTGACATACGATAAGCAAAGGATGAGAAGGATGACTCGCATTGTGGGGTCACCTGAGTGGGCATTGACATTTATATTTGACTAAGAGCCAAGATTTGTAGTGAGCTTTAAAAGTGATGTGTGAGTCTAAAGAGCAGAGGGAAGTAGGGAGTTTGTTCCAGAGGGTGGAGCAGTGTTAGGCCAGGCATTGCCACCCATGCAGATGGAAACCCTGGGAACTTCCAGTGGAGGGGCTGAGGATTACAGGAGGTTACGACAGGTAGTTTTGTGTTTCAGCAGGGAGGAGTTGGGGGATATGTTCACATTTCAAGTGATGTTGTCTACGATACATCCAAGGGCATAGTTGTACCTGGCTTGTAGTGGAAGCCAGCCCGGGGTTCTGGACAGGTGCAGTGGTCAGTGGAGTAGGGTGCCAGTAGTGCAAACCTGCAGGTGCTGTTATAGGCAGTACTGAGTCTTGTGAGTAGGGTTGTGGATGTATGAGAATATATATGGGTGCAGTAGTCAATTAGGGGGAGGAAGTTTCCTTGGGCAATGGCGACATGCTCCTCCGGGGTAAGGCATTGTCTAAGTTGATCGCCAGCCCCCAGTTTCTGGTTTATACGTCTCACTGTGTGGTCATCAAATGAGATTGAGGGGTCTAAGGTGATGCCCAAGTACTTAAAATAGGAGACGTTCTGCGGGGGGCCTCTGGTGATATAACCGTTAGCATGGAATTTGTTCTGGTGAATTTTGATAAATTTGATTTGGATCCTAGGAGCATGGCCTTTATTTTTTTTTTGCATTAACTAGAAGCTTATTGTTCAAAAACAAATTGTGGGCTGCCCATAGTTTAGAGTGAGGGTGGTAGATAGAGTGGTCAGGGATTTGTCGCCTTGGAAAAGTACTAGATTGTCAGCGTATAATAAGGCTTCACAGGAGAGGCTATTCATGGCTAGGGAGTTATTAAAGAGGAAAAATAGTAGAGGGCCCAGGATGGAGCCCTGGGGAACCCCGGTGGACACTGCCATGGTCAGGGAAGTGTCAGGCCTGACACTGACAGTATGGGAGCAACCTGAGAGGTAGCTTTGAAACCATGTTGCAGCAGCTACTGAACAGCCAAGGTACAGTAGTTTGGTGTGGAGGAGATTATAGTTGATAAGGTCAAACGCCTTAGTCAAGTCAATGAAGATGGCACCTGTGATGTTCCCGGTATCCATGTTCCTGTAGACATGGTTTGTGAAATGGGCTAGGGCAGATATGATAGTCGTTTCCCTTTCTATTTAAACACAGTGATTCTCTAATTAAAACAAAAAGGTTGTTTAATGTGTTGTTTGTGTCCATTTATAAAATTAGAATGAGCCATTTTTAAAACTTTAATTTTTATTGAAAGTTTCCACATTATACACTATTACCAGATAGTAATAATCCTTAAATCACAAAAACTCCTAGAAACTGAGTGAGTTGCCTACAGACACTTTCCAATCAATGAAATATAACACTTCAACATCAGTAACTTTATAACGCTGGCTTGTAAATTCCAATATAAGTCATGTCCTCAGTGTAGTAATGATACTTACTTGAAAGAGAAGTGTCTCATAAACCCATGCACATCTTATGGTCAAGGTTTTGGGTGGTGGATGAGGACCCCACCCAGCAGAATCTCTCTCTCTCCCCCATCCCTGCACTCTTCCTTACTTCTGCCCCCACATGCAACCCTCACCTTCAGCACAACATCTCTGGGCCTTATTAAGGGACTAAGTCTGTCTTATGATTCATGACATATAGGCTATATTTCAACCAGGTGTTCTGAAAGCTAGGCAACTGCTGATGCAATGTACTATCTTTCCATCCTACAGGTTTCTATCATGATGTTTTGCTGGGTTTCTAGCCAAGATGTAACAGCTGTGAGTTTTTTGGGGGGATATGTGGGAAGGGAACTAATGCAGCTACTGCTGCTCTCCTGTGGCAATGAGGGAGGTGTCAGTGGAGTCATGGGCATTATTTCTTGATGCTACATGCAAGCACAAAGTGCACTCCAAAACTAACTTTGACTCTGTGTGTGCGTGTGTCACAGATTTTGCCCAGTGGGGTCAGCATCGGATGCAAAATCGGAATCCGATTCTGATTCTGCATCTGATAACAAGCTTTTTTCAGAATTATGGTTTTTGCCCACCAATACCAAAAATCCTAATTAAAAAATATGCAATAGAATCTGACAATTCAGAATTTAAATCCATGACTCCGAGTAACGCTAGTATGGTTAGCTACCGGCTTATGACATTGCCTCCAGCAACATGCTTTCTTGTCCTAGAAATGTGCCTGAGATTGCTGGTGTGCAAAAAAATGTAATTAGATTTTTCCAGGTGAATCGTCACCATATTAGCTAGACCATGATTGTGTACGGACTCTTAATTAATAAGTTCTGTGTTTCTTCCTGAAATGAAGCTCCAGTCTCACCTTTCCCACACAGTTGTTACCTGAGTCATGGTGATGCTCTGAAGCAATATAAACAGAGGGTATCCTCCAGTGGTCTTGCAGCTCTGTTTGCAGCATTTGTTGCACCAGGTTGACAAAAAGAATTCTCACCTCTGTGTTCCTAAATACCACTTTTGCTAAATAAGCTCGGTTTGGAAATACAGTGGCACAAGCAGTCTTGGGTACAAAGATGAAAAGCCTGCCATAGGTGTTCAAAGAAATGTAGAACCCTGCATCCCAAAACTGAAGGGGGAAATGGAGCACAAGATGCTCCCAGTCTTTAAAGGTATGGTTCAGCTGGTTAGGGATAAACAAAACATCATATAGGAGAGAATGAAAACTGGAACATGCCTGCTTTGCGAAACATCACTTGCTGCAACACCTGTCAAGCCTTTTGGGTAAAAACGTTATCTGTCATATTTTTTGGGTTAATCCAGGGATTGGAAAACAGAGTTTTCAACAGAGGATAGAGATCCTGCTCCCATTGTTCTAATTGCTTCCAGTGCAGCTCATAGTTAGGGTCAACTGACTAGACTGGTACAAAGATTAATGGCTTTGTTGTACAGAGACAAATTTATAGAATCATTGAAATCTGATGGCAGGAAAAGACCCCTCTGGCCCATTGAGTCTGCCCCATCATCTTTGTCAAGTGATTCCCCCCGCCCCACTAGTCAAACCCTTATGTAAGAAATTATGGAGTGCCAACCCACCCTTCAGCTTGAGAAGCTGTAATACCCAAAACTTAATTTGTGGCTTTATTCCCTCACATAGGTCACATGATATGATATAAAGTGATCACATTTGTGGAAATGGTGCTGTGGAGGGCTAAGCAGGATAGTTTGAGAAAAGTGCAGCAGGCTTAGGGATAGCCAAAACTGTTGCATATTCCCATGTGTTGGGTAACTCACCACCTTTCCAAATGGAGAGAAAGGCTTGGCACAATACTGAGGACAGGGAATTCTTAAATGTTTTATAGATCTCCCTGGGATACCCATCTAGGCCTGGTCTTTTGCCATTTTAAAAGAGTAAATCACAAGAAGAATATTTTCCTGTCCTCCTGGGTTGGGGGGAGGCTATGTGTGAAATGACTCCTCTGCAAGTTGGGAGAGCTGTAAAGCACTGCAAAAATGGTGGAATTGGGAAGCTGTTGTTGATACTGCCTTCAGATATAAGGATGCATTATAAAAGCCCTAAATACCTACAGGATTTAGTCAGTATGTGTAAGAAGCCAACTTGTTTTCAAGTCTTTGACCTGAAGTTGAGTGCTTGGAAATAAGTTTCGCAGTCTATGTGCCAACATGAGGGTAGCCCTGGGGACCCCCTGTAGTATAGCTGACATAAACAGCAGACTGACCTGTCACTTTTTTATTGCTAGATGTCTTAGGTTTCATTGTTCACTTTTTTATGTCTGTTTTGTCTGAGTTGTCCACTAAAGGATGTTGTTTTATTTTATTTATTTAGTTATTTAACCAGGAGTAGCACACTAAGCAGAAAGCTTTTCTACAGGAGTGACCTGGGAGCACAGGGTAGTTAAGTGACTTGCTCAGGGTCACACAGTATACAACTGGAAGCTGTAGGATTCAAACCCAGGTCTGGTCTGCTGGATGTCACTAGATTTACAGCTCAGAGCCTTAAACCACTGTGCTCTACTGCCTCCCTGATATATGATGTTGTTGCTGTTATTTGCTAAAGACCTGAGAATGTCTTGCAAACTTGCTTCACAGTTTTTTCTGATATGATCCCTCGGCAGTCTTCAAGGTACCCCATGAGAGATAGGAAAAGGTTGTCTCTTGAGCCATTCCCCAGACTAATTTGATCATTATTTGATTTTACCAAGTCCTGCAAATATGTGCTACTCAAATAGAAAGGTTAAACCTCCAATGTGTGGAGCCCCCTTGGTGTTCCAAATGCACCCGCAGCAAGAGTGGAGCATCGTCTGTTCATATCATTGGTTGAATTTCACATTCCAGTACATCAGAGAGATGCTCTTTTATAACATGTAAATTGGTCAGTCTTTGCATGTGTATCGCATGGAGGGGGGATGATATTGTTGCCCATAAAGATGCAATGCTCTTCAGGAGTCAACCCACCTGCATTGGTCAATACATTTCTTACACAGCTATTGTGCTGCTGTTGCCTGCCTGGAAAGGGTAGGATTTCAAGTACATATGAAAATTGGAAAGAAACACTTAACCCATTATACACTGCCACATGGTGTCAGAACCATCCATTGCTTAACCTGATCCAAAATGGCAGCATCAGATAGAATGAGTTAATTATAGGCTCTACCTATTATTAACATCCTCATGGCAAACATCAGGATCTTATTAAGCAGTAATGACAAATAGGAGGTGTCCATGGCACGAGGTAGGTGTATACTGGATAAAATAACTTTTTTTTTTTTGTAAATATATTTTTATTAACACATTTTTACAAACATTGGCAAAAAATGAAAACATCTTTAGGTACATACAACTTAAAGCATTTGGCTCGTATGCGGTATATGGGTCCCACAAAATGGCGGACGAGATTTTGCTAGTGAGATTTCCAACAGAGCCATCCTTACAAACAATTAGAAGTAGTTGTGGTAGATATAATATTCTACTCGTGGTGGGGGGGCTTAGGGGACTTTGCCCCCCAAAACTAAACGATTGGATGTATATGGGGGAGGGGGTGCGGGGGGGGCACAGACCACAATCTGTAGAAATTTTGTTCACCATTTTGATGGGACCCATAAACTGCAGCCACTCCAAAACATTTCAATAGCAAGAAACTAAACTTTTTGCATACATCATTTGGCCAACCCTGTGGGGATGTCATTTTCCCACCAATACCCCATTCCAATACCTCAGGTAGTACATACTTATTTAAAGCAAATAATATAACTGCTACATATGACTGATAAAACTCAGCTCCCCATGTTCCCATATTGTATAATTCCGTCAGTTGTGTATATCTGTGAGGCTTCAATCACTCCTCACTGGAGGGCAACCAGAAGGAAAGGTATTCAGGGCAAGCCACACCAGCTCAGTCTCTTCCCATCCCCCTCCCCCTCCCACCCTCATACACATGCTGGCGTTGATTCTGCCAGTTGCCTCAAGAGGCAAAGGAGTCATCTTTAGCCATATAGTATAGCAACCAGCCATTCCAGCGTAAAGAGCATCTCTCTGTTTGGTCATTAAGACTGAGTGTTTTTTTTCCAGATAGTATATCAGATTGACTATAGCCCACCAGTCTTCCATCGTAAGGGCTCTAGGAGTCATTCACACCTTTGTTATAGCCTTCTTCGCTGCTGTAATCAGTTTTCTCAACAGACAGCGGGTGTTTGGGGCATTATTGGAATGGGTGAACAGCAGGGATAGGTAAGATTCTGAGGTGAGTGGAATGTCCTGCCAAAGAGTTCATTAAGTTCCCATCTCAACCTCTGTAAATAAGGGGCCAGGGCAGGGCAGCTCCATATCACATGGAAGTGGTGTGCATTAGGTTCCCCAGACCTTCACCAGCAGCTGGAATCCATAGAGGCCGAATAGTGCTTGGTAACAGCAGGGGTAAGGAAGTACTGCATTAACTGTTTTTAGGCATACTCCTTCCATTGATGGGAGCTGGAAAATTTGGTAGAATTCTGTGTTGCACAGGCCTATTGTTCATCTGTGATGGGGGTACCCAGCTTCTCCCACCACCTGTCATGTACTTGCATAGTATGTTTACCCAGGGGTTCCAACAGCAGTTGATATAGGGAGGAAACCAAGTGACCAGTGTTCTGCATTTGGATGTGCATCTGTAAACATGTCAGGATGGGAGGGTATAGGATGGGCTGTGTGACTCCTCTTGGTAGCAGCGAATGATAATGTCTCAGTTGTAGAAATCTATAGAAGTCGGTGCGGCACAGTCCAAATTCCAGTTGTATTGTTGCAAATGTTTTGAAGTACCCTGACGTAGTGAATTGGTACAGGTATTGGAGGGCGTAAAGTTCCCACTCTTTGAATCTATGATCTTTAGTTGTTGGAAGGAAATCTGGTAGCAGGGATATTGGGCATGGAAGAGGCAAGAAAGGAACGAGACCCAGTCTTCTTCTGACATCTGTCCAGGCCATCAGCCTGTAGCGGAAACATGGGTTATCTGCCGAGACGTCCCTTGGGCTGATTCCCGCATGGTAGAGAGCCCCATAGTATTCCCTATCTAATAGAGGGTCTGCTTGTTGGAGCTTCAGTGTGACTTCATGGCTCCAAACTATCTGGATATGAGGTGGACTAATTGGACAGCCCAGTTGTACATCTAGAAATGTGGGAGGCATAGATCACCCTCTGTTCATGGGAAATGCAGTATCTGGTGTTTAATGCGGGTCTATTTCCAGCCCAGATAAATCTGGAAATACTTTTATTCCACTGACAAAAGGTGGTCTAAGTGGATACAATGGGTACATTCTGAAACAGACATAGGGCTCTGGGCAGTACTATTATTCTGACCAGGCCAATTCTTCTAATGAGGCTAAGTGGGAGTGCATTCCATCGGGACAGATTAGCATTCAGCTGCTCTGTAAAGCTACAGCAGTTATTTTTATAAGCTGTGTGTGATGTCTTAGCAAGGTAGACCCCTAAATATTTCAGTTTACCATGTCCCAATGATATGAGAAGTTCCATCTAATCCATTTAGATGGTTGATAATTGAAGGTAAGTGCCTCTGTTTTGGATGTGTTTCGCTTATACCATAAGAGGCGGCCAGAATCCTCCAAGATATGGTGGACTGCTGGTAGGGAGCTCTCAGGACTGGACAGATACAGAAGGACATCATCAGAATACATGGCCAATCTGCGTTCCATATCCCCAGCCTGTATACCTGACACCTGAGTTAATTCTCTGATCCTTTGAGCTAGAGGCTCCATGTATAGTGTGAGTTTAACCCCTTTGTTACCCGGGGTTACTAGAATCCCAGTAAGACCTAGTGGTAGGCAGGGAAGGCAGCTTGTGAAACTCCAGTTAAATGGGTTTCACACTGTCTCACTCTGTCCTCAGTCACAGCTGAGACTGGAGAGATGACATCATTATAGAATTGTTACAGCTGCATGAGCCACATTTGGAATCTTCAGCTCAGAGTAGTTCTAGAACCTTGGGAATTTGAAAAGCCAGTCTTCCGTTTGTCCTTGAGCAAGAAGGAAGCATCAGACTGTAGTTTGAGTTTTGCCTCCACACAGAAGGAAGTTTTTCTGTGTTTCACCATTCTTCAAGTGGTGGAGACCGTCCCCTCGGTCTCAGTGCCCCCTCCCTCCGGGGGGGTAGGAAAAGGTCTCTGTGGGTTCCAGGGGCAATCCCCTTTTCCCACCAAGGAAAAAAGCTGCCTGAAATTACTTTGTCTGTTTGGGTATGACAGAAAAGGTTAAAGGACTTCGCCTGTGGGGCACCTGCAACGATTGGGTGAGTGTTTGGCTCCAGTTCAAGGGGCAAACAACTGTTTTCAGTCAGGAAATGTTATTGGGGACTGCTGTTTGGGAGGACTATATACACTAGGATGAACAAATGGAGCAGTCAATTCAGTTTCAAGTTTCAAATGGTTTTATTGGGGACTGCTGTTTGGGAGCACTATATACACTAGGACAAACAAATGGAGCAGTCAGTTTAAAGTTTAAATGGATTTAGAGTTCACAGTAGAGGGGGTGCATCAGTTCATCCACCATGCAATCTACAGTTTTACAGTCCTGAAGGTTCTGTATGTTTAGAGAAATGGCTGGGTATGGGCTGTGGGAGCTGGAGGTGGATAGATCCCCATCTTTAGTAACCAGGTCCACCTCTACGGATTTCTTCTGTTTTTGCTACTCGCCTCATGCGCTTGGCCAGTGATGGGGTGGGTATCCAGACGTGGGTCGAACTTGAAAATCTCTCTAGGAGTCGCAGACTTCAAGTGGTGTGGGGAGCCACAGGATGGGAACATTACTCCTTGTTTGATGGGAGTTTTGAATTGGAAGTACGAAAACAAAATCTCTCTAGGAGTCGCAGACTTCAAGTGGTGTGGGGAGCCACAGTTTGGGAGTCTCCTTGTTTGATGGGATGTCT
This sequence comes from Neoceratodus forsteri, assembly GCA_016271365.2. Classification (NCBI taxonomy): domain Eukaryota; kingdom Metazoa; phylum Chordata; order Ceratodontiformes; family Ceratodontidae; genus Neoceratodus; species Neoceratodus forsteri. The sequence goes on from CM057458.1 coordinate 1,029,311,444, forward strand.
TTCCAAGTAGAGTTTGGGTTCATTCACCAAGTGGACCATCAGTAGAATGGCCTGCAGGGGAGCCGGGCCAGTCGGGCTGTGTATCCAATGCGCATGCAAAGTCCGGGCTGAGTGCCTGGTGGGTCCAAAGCCAGACAACTGTTGTAAAGTGTTCATTCCTCAAATGGACCGCTGTGTTTAACCTCTAATCTGCATTACAGTTACATAGCCCTGTGGGGGACCATACAGTGCTTTGTTTATGTTCAGTGAGTTAATAAATAAAGCCACACTGAAAAATCCCAATTCTGGTTCTGGACATTACAGTTATTGCTTCCTGTAGTTGGATTTACTTGGGTGCCCTGTGCAGAGTAGTCAAACCCTAGGCCTCTTGTGCCAAGTAGCCTCATCCTTCCCGAACCTAGATATACACTCCCACCAGGTATTGCTGCCAAATGCCAACAGCATGCCACCTGTCGTTGTTTGGGTAAAAGGACAGGGGTGGGAGGGTTACAGAAATAGAGGCACGCTTTGGATTTGTTTGGGAAGGAAGGTGCTTGGGCAAGTAGGCTAGGCTTGGCTATCTGGCAGTCAGTAGCCCAAAAAAGTTGAAGCAATTTCCCTAGTGTGTGCTGTGTGCTGTGAATCTTGTGCTGCTGTTTAAAAATGCCAACTGTTTCCCAAGGAGCTGTAAAGCCAAAGTGTGTGTCCTTGTCCTGCATCAACATAGTTTACAGGGTTTGTCAGTTTTAAAATAAAGTTCTGTGAAGGAAAGTGGGAAAACTAGGGTAGCAACAGAAAATTATGCCCTGGATGTTGGAATGCTTTCTGTGCAATCCTAGAGACTGCAGAGTTAATGGCAATGTTACATGGTTGAAATGGGCTCCGCGCCATTAAGAGTCAGTTTGAAAAAAAGTGCATCTTTTCAGTTTGAATTTGCCTGCTCGACGATCGCCGTGAGGAGAGGAGACCTCGTGAGGAAGAAGAGGCTCATTTGCGTGGCGTCGTGTGGTTGGTCAGTTTGCCATTAGTCCCGCCCCTCAGCCAGCTCTTCAGAGTCTGCTTCAGCATTCGAGAGGGAAACAGAGAGTAGTGCGTGTACTGGCAGTGGAGAAGCGTTCGCGAAGTGTTCAAAGCGCTGTAAACAGTGAAAAGTGACTTTTCTAGTGCAAAATCGGGCTCAACCCGCTTATCGGTCGTGGGATCAGTGAAGTGTGTGATTAATACTACGATCGCGGAGACTGCCCGCCCGTTTGCAATCTGAGGCCTTCAAAATCTGGCTGCAGGCCATTTTCCTCCATCGCAGCAATCTGCTACCATAACAGTGAGTAAACGATTTAAAACTGCTCAAATCAGTGATTTTCAGTAATGCCATATAAAATGTGAGTGCAGCTGTATAGTCGCTTTGCAAGTAGCGATTGTGTGATATCCTGCTAGCAAGTGCTAGTCTGTAAAACCATTAAATGTGAGCATAGCAATGAAAGTAGCCTCAGTTTAAAGTCTGCAGCCAGAGAGAGACTGTGGGTTGTAAAATAAGTGCAACGCTAGTAGAAGCAGGCAATCCTGTGCTGAAACCTGAAGTTTTAAAAGGACTGTGATTAAATAAATGTTGCCAGCATGTGAAAAGTCCAAGGAAAATCCTGTAAATGTGAGAACAGCCAGAAAAGAGCAAGTTGTGCAGTTTGAAATAAAAGTTAATAGTAGCTGATGAAAATCGGGTGCGTAGTAGCTTGACCCAGAGTTTGAATGTTGATGCACAGGAGTGCTGCCGCCGCCATTACAGGGTGGGGTAGTAAAGTAAACACAGCAGCAGAGGAGCCATTTTAAAGCTACAGAGTGTGTTCATTTAAAGTGGGACTTTCAGTTACAGTGAACTTTGTTTGTTTTCTGCAGTTATGGCCTCAGGACCAGCTCATACCCGGATCATGCCCGGTTGCAGTAACAGCAGCAGTAAATAGATTGAGAGATATTGAAAATTGGTGCTATAAAGGGCAACTCCTCCTGATGTGGCAGTTCCTAATTATCCAGTGCGTGTATGCCAGATGTGCTTGAGTGCTGGAAGGGATGTCTCATGATTCCTCACTGTACTGGATGTCTACAAAATATGGCTTGTATAAAGTGCCTCAAATTCGTTTGGCTCCCACATGGACACAACTTCAAGAATCTGCAGTTGGCAGCACACAGCATCAGGCGGAGCCTGTGGAGGAAGGTCCCCCAAGGGAGTGTGGCACAAAGTTAGAGAGTGAAGAATTAGAGACTGAATCTGAAGTTGAAGTTTTGGATGCTGGATCTCAGAAGGCAAGTTCAGATAAAGCATCAATAGACCCCTGGGTGGGGGGGCCTAGCCCAAGTCTCGAAGGTGAAGATGAGATGCGGGAGGCCGTTGAATGGGAGGTGTCGACCTCCACTCCTAGTGATGAATGGATAGTCTCGGAGGTGAGAACTACTGCTCACTCTTGGGCTCAGATCCTCAGTGAAGAGGAAGATGAGGAGGAACCTAAGTGGCCTTGTGAGATAGGAATGGGTACACAGCCTCAAGATCTTGCCCCGGAGGAATGTGTTCAAGAAGGTGGTGATGCCACTGCCCTGGCTTCACCAGAAGAAAAAGAAGTCAGGGATCCATTTTTAATTTCGTTGAGGATGCGAAACTGGCAGAACCAGGACTGGCCACCCCCAAGCCAGGCCAGCGGTCTCAGATTGACCAAAGCAAGTAAAGAGGAGAGACTGGTTCGTAGAAAGGCCAATGAAATCTTTGGTATGACCTTTCCTACCTTTCCTCGGAGTCTGGGAGGAGATTGAGAACTGCAGGAAATCCTGGATCTGGGATGAAGCAATGAAACATGTGCATCTTGGGCTAACCAGCATGTAAAGAATAGACTGTTCCACCTAAAAGTATACACAGTGGAAGAGAGGCAGGACACTGTTTATGGACAGAGTGAGAATTGTGGACCTGAGAGGGACCTAAGTCTCCCACTGTGTGAATTATGCGTCCACATGGGTAATAATCAAGCCCCTGACCCTCTACTATTGGCCTCAGTGCAAGGACCTCCCAGTAATTAAGCCTGTGCCTACAAAATCGAGCCGAGCAGTGGTAGTCAATACTGCCACATCTGAACTGTGAAGTACCTTTATTGAACTGCCAAAATGAATAAACAAAAATTCGGGGCCCCACATTCTTCAGTCTACAGTAAACTGTCTGCAGTCACCAACCGCCTACTGGTACCACCAGATGACTTCAGATCCAAAGAGAACACCAGCCCAGCTGTTTTCCTGTTCATCGCCTGGTAATCGGATGACGCCGGACCAGCTGTTTCTCTTTTTTTGTTCCTGTTCTAAGGTTCCCTCGCCAGTTATGACATCAGCCCAGCTGTATCCAGATGTGCACTTCTGTGGGTTCCCGGAAGATGTTCGCCCAGCTGTATCAGAAGAAATGCCACCAGGGAGAGTCTTCGGCAGGGACCAGGTTGGTGACGTTCGAATACTTCAAGAGGCTGGTGAGTCAAAATCTCTTTTTATTCTATCTTTATGACATTGCAAAACACACCTTACACTACAGACTTCAAACAGTGCGTGAACTGTCCGCAAAGACTCTCCCCTTCAGGATTATGGCCTTAAAAGACTATGTTCACGGGGCTCTGGCCCAGGAGAGACTCTTTAATGGACTGGCCTTCGGGCCTTGTAGTCACTAGTGGGACATTTTGGGCATTCCATCCCCCCAAAAAAGTGTATTGTTATCAATGTCATTTCTGTACTTAATGTATATACTGTCTTTTCTACTTTTCTAAAAAAATATATATATATTTTTTCTTTTTGGGATTGTTTAGTGTTTTGTTTATCCTGTATGGTAAGGATTGTGGTTGTTGTTGTTGTAGTCATCGTTATTTAGGTAGATCGTAAATGCAGATTAGGGTGTTTTGTTTTTTGTTGTTTTTTGTCTTTTCTACAGGTGTTCCTGGAAGAAAGAAGAGAAGGCAAGAAGAGGAGGAGGTGCTCATCGGAGTTCCTCATTTCAGTGCTTATGTTTAGAAATTAAAGTACTGTTTGTGTTCCTAATGTTGTAGTTGCAGGCTGCCAAAGGTTGGGGAGGTCCCCGGGTTTTGTTTTTATTTGGGATGTTATGTAGAGGCAGATAGGTTTTCCCTAGAGGGTTAGGGAGGATAGACAGGCTGTGGTCCTGACCGGTCAGAGGGATGCAGTGCTGATCTATCAGGGCTATGCTCTGGACGGTTCTACCAGAGCCACTAGGGTGTCCATAGTAAGTGGATAGAGTAGAGGCTGAAATGTCAGCTATAGGCCTCTAGGCCCTTAGTGTTGCCTACCTGTGTCACGACACGGTAGTGAGGGGCCTGATCACCCTCCGCAGGTAGCACATAGGGTGGGATGGCCTAAGGCCGGGTGCATAATGACTGGGGACAGTCATTTTCCTGGTCAAGGGCGAGTGTAACCCCTTTATTACCCTGGGTTATTAGAATCCCAGTAAGACCTAGTGGTAGGCAGGGAAGGCAGCTTGTGAAACTCCAGTTAAATAGGTTTCACACTGTCTCACTCTGTCCTCAGTCACAGCTGAGACTGGAGAGATGATATCATTATAGAATTGTTACAGCTGCAAGAGCCACATTTGGAATCTTCAGCTCAGAGTAGTTCTAGAACCTTGGGAATTTGAAAAGCCAGTCTTCCGTTTGTCCTTGAGCAAGAAGGAAGCATCAGACTGTAGTTTGAGTTTTGCCTCCACACAGAAGGAAGTTTTTCTGCGTTTCACCATTCTTCAAGTGGTGGAGACCGTCCCCTCGGTCTCAGTGCCCCCTCTCTCCGGGGAGGGTAGAAAAGGTCTCTGGGTTCCAGGCAATCCCTTCCCACCAAGGAAAGAAGCTGCCTGAAATACTTTTGTCTGTTTGGGTATGACAGAAAAGGTTAAAGGACTTCGCCTGTGGGCACCTGCAATGATTGGGTGAGTGTTTGGCTCCAGTTTAAGGGCAAACAACTGTTTTCAGTCAGGAAATGTTATTGGGGACTGCTGTTTGGGAGGACTATATACACTAGGATGAACAAATGGAGCAGTCAATTCAGTTTCAAGTTTCAAATGGTTTTATTGGGGACTGCTGTTTGGGAGCACTATATACACTAGGACCGAACAAATGGAGCAGTCAGTTTAAAGTTTAAATGGATTTAGAGTTCACAGTAGAGGGTGCATCAGTTCATCCACCATAGCAATCTACAGTTTTACAGTCCTGAAGTTTCTGTATGTTCAGAGAAATGGCCGGTATGGGCTGTGGAGCTGGAGGTGGATAGATCCCCATCTTTAGTAACCAGGTCCACCTCACGGATTTCTTCTGTTTTTGCTACTCGCCTCATGCGCTTGGTCAGTGATGGGGTTGGTACCCAGACGTGGGTCGCAACTTGAAAATCTCTCTAGGAGTCGCAGACTTCAAGTGGTGTGGGGAGCCACAGTTTGGGAGTCTCCTTGTTTGATGGGATGTCTTTCCAAGTAGAGTTTGGGTTCATTCGCCAAGTGGACCGTCAGTAGAGTGGCCGGCAGGGGAGCCAGGCCAGTCGGGCTGTGTATCCAATGCGCATGCAAAGTCCGGGCTGAGTGCCTGGTGGGTCCAAAGCCAGACAACTGTTGTAAAGTGTTCATTCCTCAAATGGACCGCTGTGTTTAACCTCTAATCTGCATTACAGTTACATAGCCCTGTGGGGGACCATACAGAGCTTTGTTTATGTTCAGTGAGTTAATAAATAAAGCCACACTAAAAAATCCCAATTCTGGTTCTGGACATTACAGTTATTGCTTCCTGTAGTTGGATTTACTTGGGTGCCCCTGTGCAGAGTAGTCAAACCTAGGCCTCTTGTGCCAAGTAGCCTCATCCTTCCCCGAACCCGTAGATATCAATCAATCAATCAAAATCTTTATTTAGTCAGGCGAACATCATTGAGCGTAGCTCATTTACAAGATGGACCTGTGTGGTCATACAAATAAGAGTACAAGTATTTTTACATAGACAAGAATAACATAAACAGTAGTACAATGACATAAAGTGATAATATACAACAATTTACATATATACAAGGCACAGTAAAACCATTTAACCTGTAAGAAAAAGAGACAATGGGTATAGCAGGCATAATATATAACTTATAGGGCCTAATTGGCTTTTATGAGAGTATATCAGGTGACTGGAAAATAGAAGTAGAACTAACATAATGGAACACGGAAAAGGGGTGGGAGGGTAGGTAGGTAGGGATTAGGCCTTATAAAAGCAATTGCAGAGCTCTGGAAATAGGGTGGAGAATAATCTTTGAAGGATGTTAAAGGTAAGAGGCTATTTAGCTTCATGGATTTTTGGAGTGAGTTCCATGCAACTGCTAGTGAGTGGCTGATAGCGGCCCTCCCAAACCGGGTGCAGGCATTGGGGACCTTTAGTATGATGAGTTTACTGATCCTTAAGGTGTATGGCCTAGAAGTAATTCGGGTAAAACAGTCTGTGATATAGGTGGGTAGTTTGCCTGATAAAGCTTTGAATATCCAGATTGCAGCATTCCTATTTCTTCTGTGTTGTAGTGATGTCCAGTTGACTGCCATATAAAGAGAGCAATGATGGGTGCTGGAGGGAAGGTCAGTAATAAATCTGATGGATCTATGATACAGTGTGTCCAGCTTATTTAAGAGGGGGAGTGAACAATGGCCATAGAGAAAGTCAGCATAATCAATGAGGGATAGGAATGATGCCTGGATTAATCTTTTTTTGGAGTCTCTGTTAAGGTAGTGTTTTATTCTAAAAAATAGACCAAGCCTTTGTCTCAGTTTTTTTAGTAGCTCTTCAATATGGACAGAGTAGTCAAGCCTATTATCAATCCAGACTCCAAGGTATTTGAAGTTATCAACAAATTCCAGCTTCTCTCCAAGTAGGGTGGATAATTGTGGGTGGTGGGTGATGGGGTAGTGGCAGAGCAACTCTTGTGGCAATAACATAGCTTTTGTTTTTTGGCATTTAGAAGTAGTTTTTTTCCAGTAGATTGTGTTGCAGGATGGAGAATTCAGATTGTAACAGCTCACAGGCTTTAGGTAATGAGGATTGCTGACATATAATACAGTATCATCAGCAAACAGATGAATGTTAGATTGAGTGAGGTTGGCATCGATATTATTAATATAAATGGCGAAGAGGATGGGCCAAGAATAGAGCCTTCATGGTACACCTCTTAGCAGTGGTTTTAAGGTGGATAGGTAATTTCCATTTTTACCAGTTGTGACCTATCTGATAGGTAGCACTTAAACCAGTTGAGTGAGAGAGAATCCAGTCCTAGTGAGCTAAGGAGGTGATTAATGATTCATGATCCACTGTGTCAAATGCTTTACTCAAATCCAGGAACACAGCACAGGTACTGTTCTTCTTATCCAAGGCAATCTGCCAATCGTTAGTTACTTTGGCTAGGCAGAAATGGTGCTATGCCTTGATCTAAATCCCGATTGTGCTAAATTTAGGAGGTTATTGTTTTCCAGATAGTCCCTTAATTGTGAGTTTACTAATTTTTCGAGCATCTTGGATAGTACTGATAGGATGGAAATGGGCCTGTAATTGTTGAGGTCCATGGGATCACCAGATTTAAGTAGTGGAACTACTTGAGCTGTTTTCCAAGTGGAGGGAATGGATCCAGTAGTTAGGGAAAGATTGAAGAGATGAGTGAGGGGGGCAGATAAGACGTGTGATGCAATTTTAGGAAGTAGGGATCCAGGGAGTCTGTACCTGCACTTTAGAAGTATCTAAATTAGAGAGGAGGTCTTCTACTTTTCAAGGATATTGGGTTGAAGGAAAAGTTGAAGTAGCCTTTTGTCCCACAGTGGATTGAAGGTTCAAGGAAGATCTCAGGAGATTTGCAGGTGATGAGTCAAATGCTAGGCCAGCTGTGGTGAAGTGGTCATTGAAGGTATTTAGGATTTCTTGTTTGCTCGTAATTTTGTATCATTTAGTAGCAGTTTGGAGGTTAAGGCAGGAGTAGAGTTTTGGCCCAGAATTCCTTTTATAGTACCCCAGAGTCTGGTTGGTTATTGTAGGAGGCATCCAATTCAGCTCTATAGTAGGCAGCTTTGGCAGTTCTTATTTGTTTTGTACATGAATTCCTTGCTTTTCTGAAATTTAGCCAGTCTCTGGTATCCTTTGTTTTCTTGCCTTTTCCACAGTTTGTCTCTGGTTAACAAGGCTGCTTTAAGATCAGTAGTGAACCAAGGGCAGGATTTTGCTTTAGTTCTGATAATGGTGATTGGTGCATGAATATTGAGAGCATTAGTGATAATGTCCTTTAAGGTCTGGAGAGCTGTTTCAACTGAGGTTGTAAGGTAGAAATCTTGCCAATATATTGTATTTCAAGTCATGGAGGTATCCTGAGATGTTGAATTTCTTTTGACCTTTTGAGGACAAATTCTGCAGGATTGGGTGGTTTGAGTGTAGATCTTATGCCAGCTATAGGACAATGATCACTTACATCACTCGGTAGTACTCCTGCATGTGAATATAAGTGAGGCTTGTTTACCAACATAATATCCAGGAGTGAGCTGTTGCTAGAGTTTTTAGGTTAACCCTGGTTGGTCTTTAATTAGTTGTGTAAATCCATAGTGTCACAAAAGGTTACCAATGGTGCAGATACATTAGATAGCCAGTTTAAATTCAAATCACCAAGGATGATGGTATCTTCAGGGCCTAGATTGAGTATTGACCCTAGGTGAGATAGTAGTTTGAGGCCTGCAGAGGGGGTCTATAGCAGCCAATCAATTTAAATGAAGACAAGTTAGAAGGGATATTTTGATTAACAAACATTCAAATTCCTTTGGTCTGGATGTATTGATGAGGCAGGTTGCAGAGATGGTGTCCTTAATGTATATGGCCACCCCACCACCCCTGAAGGGCGATCTGCTCTGAAGAGCTGATAGTTGAGAAGTTTACAACACTGTCTTTGTTGTAGGTCTGAGCCAAGATTCAGAGATGACCAGGAAGTCAGGTAGAGTATGTGCCACCCAAGCCTGTATTAGGAGAACTTTTTAAGAGGCTGCAAGCATTGAAATGTAGGAAGCTTAGGCCATTTATGGAGGATAGATCAGCAGGGAAAAGAAACTTTCAATGGGGCCAGGATTTATTTCAATAGTACCAATGCAGATCAGAAGGAAGAAGATTAATTTGAGGAGGGCACCAAGGGACAGGGATAGTGAGTGGTCAGAGCATTTCTCTTCTTCCTGGGTGCCCGCTGTGTGATGGGAGAAGGTCCTGTTATATAGGTGTGAATTTTATCATAACATAATAATCTGATGGACAGGCATAGTGGGTTAATATAAAGCCAGGATACATGTAAGGTGCTAGGGGAGTGTTGAATTGTTAGAGAGGCTTTATGTGGGATACCCCAGGGGTTGCAGTGTAAAAGTGGTTTGAAATGAATAAGGAATAGGTGGCTGTCCATTGTGGATGGCAGGGGTGGGCTGATCGTATTCACTAACTTATTCATCATGACAGGGGGTATATCATGATTATCATAAGGGATTGGGGGAGAAGAGAGGCTCAGGAGCAAAAGGAAGCAAAGTAGCATTGTGGAGGTTAGGTATGGGTTAAGAGATGAAGGGAAATAGATGTGGGCGTGGATTAGAGAAATGGCGGGAGAAAGTGTATAAAAAGAATCAACCAAGAGAGGGGAGGGGGGGCAGGCAAAATTTTCGGCTTTGCCCGTACCTTTCTGCCTTCTTCACCCGGCCTCCTGGAACCCCGGTCGGCTAGGCGGACGCCGCCGTCCCGCTGGCGGCTCGGAGCCCCTCCGCTCCCTGGAACCCGAGGGCTGCACCAGCTACAAGGTAGGGGACAGAGGAGAAGGCAGTGAGTAAGGTACTTTTATTGCAGTAATCTGCAATAAGGTGCTAAAATTACGGATTTACACAACAAAAGACTGGGAGGGTGGGGGGTTAGGCGCCTAAGCGTCTAGCCTGCACAGAATTTCAGAAAGGCTGTAATCACTAACTAGAAACTACAATACAACCCTTAAATCGGCACTTTACAAGAGGTAAAACAGCTCTTTTAGGAGGAATTACAAAACATTTAACAAATAGCAGAAATCCCAGCCAGAATACTGTTGTACAAGTCCAGCTAAAGTCAATGGGAAAGGCGCACCAATCGGAAGCAAGGCAGAGACAGCGGTCGCTTTCCGATTGGTTTGCGGCTTTGCCCGTACCTTTCTGCCTTCTTCACCCGGCCTCCTGGATATACACTCCCCACCAGGTATTGCTGCCAAATGCAAACAGCATGCCACCTGTCGTTGTTTGGGTAAAAGGACAGGGGTGGGGAGGGTTACATGAGCAAGGGGAGTGACAGCGGGCAGCCTTGGCGTCTGCCCCACTGTAGTGGAAAGTATTGAGAATGGTGGCCATTTACCTTCACACATGCCACTGGGGACAGATACATGTTTTACAGGACTTTTATCATTGGCATCGGGAAGCCCATCCTTCCCAGCACTATGTACAGAAAAGGCCAAGAGACCTGGCCGAAGGCCTTCTCTACATCCAAACTAATCAACATAGAGGATCCTGACTTGTACTCATCTCATGTATCACATGGAGGGTGCAGACAACATTATCTGTTGTCGTTCTGGCACTAATGAAGCCCATCTGGTCCAGTGCGATCAGCTGGGGTAGCAGGGGATCGATACACTTTGCCAAAACACTCACAAAGAGTTTGTAGTCAGTGTTCAAGACTGAAACTGGCCGGTAAGAGGTGCACAGATGTATTTTCCCCCAGGTTTTGGGAGTAGTGATATGGCAGCATAGTCCCATGTTGGCGGAGGAGGATCCCTCTCTAAAGTGGTGTTGAAAACCGCCAGCAGAGTACGACTCATCTCCTCCTATGTGACCTTGTAGAATTCCATGCCATAGCTGTCAGACCCAGGGGCCTTCTGGGTTTTAGACCAACTAATGGCAACCCAAACTTCTTCCAGTGTTATGGGGGCTTTTTAGCTGTTCCCCCTGCTCCGGTGTCAGGCTAGGAAGGGCTAGAGAGTGTAAGTACTCACTAATCGCTTCATGGGGAGCCTGTTGATCTGCCTTGTATAAGTTTTTGTAATACACACTAAAACCCTCCGTGATGTGTATTTTTGACAAGGTCTGATCCACCGAGGGATGTTCTATGGTGATTATGGTAGCAAGGCTTTGCTGTTTACAAAACTGATATGCAAGGAACCTAGTGGCCCTAGGTCTCACCTCATAGAAGTGCTGCCTCAATATGTTAGTACAATTTCTGTTTGTTGCTTGAACAGCACATCCAGGTCAGCCTTTTTCTGCTGCAGTTGTTGTCTTATCGAGGTGTCCCCTTGCTTGTGGACCATCTGCAGGAAATGTAAGGTTTCCTCCAGCTTGCTCCATCTCTCCCTCTGAGCTCTAGTTTGTACAGCCTTGTTTTGAATTTTATGGCCTCTGAGGACCACCTTCAGGGTGTCCCAGTACATTACTGGGGTGCTATCCCCTCGAGGATTGCCTTGCCTCATCTGCTTGATCTTGTCCATGAGGAACTCTTTGAATTCCTGGGACTTGAGGTAGTGGGTGTTAAACCTTCAGAATGTATTCCTGTGCTGGCAGCCCATTTCCTAAGTGCTAGTGATTGGTGCATGGTCGGAGATCTGTATGTCTCAAATTCAGCAGTCTACCCAGTTATGGAGGTGCTCCACCTGCTTTTAGCAGTGGTTGATCCTGGAGTAAGTTTTGTGAACAGCAGAATAGTGAGTGTAGTTTCTAGTGTGGCAGTGTGTTTGTCTCCAGGTATCTACCCAATCTACTTCTGTAAGAAATCTTTTAAAGTATTTTTGAGCAGATGGCAGGGAGGAGGCGGGGAACTACAGACCGGTCAGTCTTACCTCAGTAGTGGGCAAGATTATGGAGGCACTCCTTAAGGAAAGAATAGTGCAACACCTGGAATCCATAGGGGCACTGGATCCAAGACAGCATGGGTTTACAAAAGGAAGGTCCTGTCAAACTAATCTCATAGAGTTCTTTGACTGGGTAACCAGAGGTGGTGGACCAAGAGCAGCTGATGTCGCCTACCTTGACTTCAGCAAAGCTTTTGACACTGTTCCACATAGAAGATTGATAAATAAGCTGGGTAGCCTGGGGTGGGTCAGAAGTTGGTCAACTGGGTGGCAAACTGGTTGACTGGCAGAAAACAGAGAGTGGTGGTAAATGGTATACAGTCAGAAGAGATGCAAGTCACAAGTGGGGTACTCGAGGATCAGTCCTGGGCCAGTCCTATTCAACATCTTCATTAGTGACCTTGCAGATGGACTAGAGGGTAAGGCTTGTCTGTTTGCAGATGACACCAAGATCTGCAACAGAGTAGATGAGCCAGATGGGTGGGCAAATGAGAAGAGATCTGGATAAACTAGTAGAATGGTCAGAAGAGTGGCAACTGGGATTTAATGCAAAGAAGTGCAAAATCATGCACATAGGGAAGAGAAACCCTGAAGCCACTTATAGGCTGGGAGGGGAGTTGCTAGCAGTCACAAAGGAAGAAAGAGACTTGGGCATCATCATCACTGATGACCTAAAATCATCCAAGCAGACCTCTAAAGCAGTAGGTAAGGCTAGGGGTGTGTTAGGGTGTATTAGTAGGGGTATCACAAGTCGTAAGAGGGAGGTAATAATCCCTCTGTACAAGACATTGGTTAGGCCCCATCTGGAGTACTGCGTGCAGTATTGGAGGCCACACCTTCACAAGGACATTAACCAAATTGAGGCAGTCCAGAGAAGGGCAACCAAAATGGTGCAGGGACTGCATCAGAAGACATATGAGGACAGATTAACGGAGCTCAATATGTATACTCTTGAGCAAAGGAGGAGAGAGGTGATATGATCAAGGCATTCAAACACCTTAAGGGCATAAACAAGGTGAAAGAGTCTAACATGTTTAAATATAAGAAAAGTAGCAGGACAAGAGGACACAGCATGAGATTAGAGGGAGGCCAATTAAGGGGGAATGTGAGGAAATTCTTTTTCACGGAAAGGGTGGTGGATGCATGGAATGGCTTACCACAAGAAGTGGTGGCTATGAATACAGTGCAGGGCTTCAAACAGGCATGGGATAGGCATAAGGGAGCAATACAAATGACTATGAATAGATAGGTCACTGACAGAGCAAAGGCCGATGGCACATTTATAAGGTAGAAAAAGAAATGGGCAGACTGGATGGGCCTTGCGGTCCTTATCTGCCGTCAACTTCTATGTTTCTATGTTTCTATGTCTGTCTCTGTGGGGTTGGGTTAGTGGAGTCCGAGCTTGGGCTCATCATGAGATTAAAGTCACCACCATTATAAGGGTGCCTTTGGCTAGCTTGATCACTTTATCCAGAAGGGGCTTCATTGTAGATGCTGTAGTTCCCAGTCGTAAATAGATATTTACCAAAGTCACCTCCTTGTCATTAAGCCATCCCTGTGCAATAACTAGGTGGTCCTCAGGATCTTTCCAGTGGGACACCAGTGTGAACTGAGTCTCTCAGGTGATTAAGATGACTACCCCCCTTCTCCTCCCATTTCGGAAGGAGGAAGAGAGCACCGCTGAATACCCAAAATTCTGCAGCTTGAGGTGCTCCCCTTAGACATGATGTGTATCTCCTGGAGGCATATGTCTGCTCTAGCTCTCTTAACATAAGCCATGACCCTAGACCTGCATACCAGTGTGGACAGCCTGTTCACATTCAATGAAAACAGTTTAATGTTAGCGGTCGCCATTAATACCATACATCAAGATTCGCTGAATATTCACTAGGAGTGCTTTATACTTCATCACTAGGGAGTCCCTCTTACATACAGTAATTCTCATTAGTTTACTTTTCTGCCAGTGCTTCTTACTATAGGACAAAAACTGTGAGGCATTAACTGTTGCTCTGATAGCTAGGCGACTCCCCCAATCGGAATATGAGAGGGCGTAAACCAAATGAAAACAAAACATAAGGGGGGTTATACACGCCAACTGGGCATTGTGTGCCTCTTGAACTTGTGGTGTGAATTCCATTGTTATGGAGCTGTTCCAAGCTCCATTTGGCTGGGCAGCCACCCTGCCTGAAGGCACCGCCTCTAGTGAGGGGGCCTTCCAACATTACTTATGTCAAGAGAATCAAAGGGGGATCACTCAGGAAGGTGAATTCATCCTCCCTCCCAGGATGCTTTTGTATCCAGGCATTTGGTTCTTCCACGTAGGGGAGCCCCCCCCCGACCCCTACGGTAAAGGCTATCATCCATTCGAAACTGGAGTTATGTGGGTGTAGGTATCCACCAAGCATACTCCGTTGCAGGCCTCCCCCCCACCCATCGGCTGCCCGCAGAAGAGGCCACCGGTGGTTTCCCTCAGAACAGTCAAATACTCCAGACCTGCCCCTGAGTTAAAGAATGGCTTTGACCCCCCCCCAAAAAATGAATTAGTGCCATACCTGGTGATTGACAGGCATAGCATTCCTCCATCTGTTGTGCATCAGCGTTAGTATCCATGCTGTGCAATGCTGCGCCGTCATCGCTTCTACCACAGCTGGACCACATGGAAGCTGCACTTCTGCACTGTCAAGAGATAAATCAGTAAAAACACCCCATTATATACCAATCCAGGCACTTGACATTAGCAGTAATATTAATGGACAACTTTAGTTGAATATCCAGTTAGTATGCCTGCGGTGTTCCTGGTCAGCAAATGACAGCAGATTTTGTTGTATCCTAGGAGGAGAAATCGCATAGTAATAATAACCCCCCCATTCTCTTCCCTCTCTTCTGCCAGGAAAAAGTTTCACATGGTGATGGTCTGTCCCACCCATCCCATGCCCCCCCCCTTCCCCACAATCAACTCTGAGTTGGTAGTCCAAAAGCGTTGACAACCACACTGCTTTGGTATCTGCATTGTCTATAATTAAAATCCATTGTGCTGTATTAATTATACCTATGTGATTTACTAGGCCTGAAAGATATTTCCCAATCCTTCCATCACGCAGACCACAAATTAGTGCTCTGGATTTGCCTTTCAAGGGATGATGAATGATGAATATGGGGAGCCTGAAAGAGATGAGAAAGGGTAAAGCCATTTCTCTGTCTTATCACAGGTCACCAATCCCCCATTACATGTACGTTAACTATGAACCCCCTTCCTATTTACCTTCCCCACCCATTCAGCCTCATGGCTCAACTATTAAGTGATAACTCTAGAGTAAAAGGAAAGCAAAAGGAGCAGAAAAATGGCCCCTTATCTGATAGTGCTCTTCAGTCTAGCAGTTACAGTTACAGTTGATATTCCGTGAGTTCAAAGAAGGAGCCATGTTCCTAGTGTGACCCTTCTGTACACTCTGAGATTTCGGCTGAGGCTAACAGTCTAGGCCCATGATTCAGTTCAGGCCTTGCACCACTTGACGCAGATGCTAAACCCTCAGCATTTCCAATCTACAGGTTAATAAATCAGTAATTCCACCAGGAGTGTGATCAGACTTTAGAAGGGACATCGGATTGTGTAGTCTGCTGTTTCATAAAGGTCTCCATTATCTTCTGTAATGAGTCAGCTCCCATCTGCCAAAGCAATGATCTCTGTCCCTGTTGCCACAAATGCTGTGAGAGCTTTGCTGAGAGGGATTGCGCTAGACGGGCTGTTGCAGCTGGAATCTCCATCTTTCACTTGGTTAACTCTGCAAAAACAGCCTCCATGGTCTCAAAATGCAGCATAGCCTCCAGGAAAACGATTGCCATTTTGACCTGATATGGGGTTCTGAAGCGCAGGTCGTCCCCTCAGAGTACTTTCATTAATGGGATGTATGCTTTCTGGGGTGGCCACAATTTCAGGTGAATAATCATTTTCAAGGTATAGTCTTTGGTCCTGGAGCATCACCTTACCCTGTTTTCATGCTGCATGGAGGACCATTTCTTTCTCTTGAAAACAGAGGAACTTCACCAGCAAGGTACATGGATAGGATCCTAGGAGTTGTTTAGGCCCAAGAGTGCAATGGGCTCTATCAGTTTCCGGCATGAGATTGTCTGGTAGCCACAAACAGAACCAAACAGCGGCCCCCCAGTTGAAATGTGTGCCTCTGCCTCTAGCATGCCTACCAACAGATCTACAGGATTTATTGCCGAACTCCCATATCTTATTCTTTGACACTCTGAACAGCTGCAGCCTGATTCTAGCACGTGCTTCCGCACTTGGGAATAATTATCGTCTTTCTCCCCAAAACATATTTGGTCCCTCGTCCATCCAACACCTCCCTCTGCCCCAACCTCCAGGACCCTCCCAGTTATGCCCCTGCTACTATATTCCTCCTCTTGCACTTAGTACAATGGCAGCTTTTCTTCTCCATATGTCGCCGCATTTTGGGGCAAGAATCATTTTGTCACCTTTCGTACGGTCCTCCACCCTCCCAAACCCTCACTCTGCTCTAACAATTGGGTCCTCTTTGCTTGCGCCCCATTCCCCACCTCTCCCTACATTATGCACTTGATATCTTCTATCTGGTATGCCTACCCTCTCCCTAACATTCCCCACTACAAAATGCACAGTTTTTGGGCTTGGATCCAGCACAAGTTCATTATCCATGACTCCTTGTAGTTCTGTGTTTAATGTATATTACCTGTAAATGTGCATTTTTACTATAATAGCAACTATTTTTACTGTTTATACTATTGAAAGTTGTCTTTCTGTATTATTACTGAAGGACCACAGGTCCACCTTGTAAATGAACTTGCTCAATGGTGCCTGCCTGGATAAATAAAGATATTGATTGATTTATTGATCAAAAGTAATTGTTGAATATATTTGATTACGTAGGAGCCCTCCGCGCCTTCAGGGATGCCAGAGACCCTAATGTCATTTCTTCTGTTATGGCTCTCTGCATCCTCTGAGCACTTTTGCAGCATGGTAACTGTCTGGTGCAGTTGCAGTATAGCCCATTCAGAAGTGTCTAGCTGGTGATCAGACGTTGTGAGGTGATCCTTGACGCTGTCCTGTCTTTTTTTCAAGTTTGCCAATATCAGTCCTTAAGGCAGTCATGGCGGACCGCATCTCCTTCCTGACATTACGCAATTCAGCCAGTAGTAAATAATTTTATTTTTTTAGAAGAGCATTGCTTACTTCTCCTGGCTTGTCATAGCCGTGCCTTAAGAGGAGTGAGGCCTGCGAGCCTTCACTCTCTGAACCATCATCCATGAATCTCTCATAATCCTGTGATCCCATTGGGGATTGAGAGGAACATCCATTGGGGGGAAAAAAAGCATTTGATAGTGTGAAACATTAGGAGATGAACTGCGATTTTGACCTGTTTTATTTCCTTCACTGGTGAGAATAAAAACATGTTCTTTATTTTTCTACAACTGCAGTCCTATTGTGTGTGTGAGAGTGCCATGACTTATGATTCTTGAACATCCATTGAGGTTTAGCATTATTCAGCCTTATGCTGTTGTTAAAGTCCATTTTTCCCATTTTAAGGCTGTGATTTGCAACATTTGTTGTAGATCAGAGGAGGAGGAGCTAAGTCCTTAGCTTGCACTCTGGTGCATGACATCCACTCGGAAAAAATAATTTCCCAATTAAGTAACTTCCCATGTACTATAGCCAGTCTCCCAGACTTACCTGTATATTGTTGTTGTAACATAAATGGGAGAGACCTGAAGAAAAAGACTGCCACCCCCTCCTCCAGTTCCCTTTTCTAAAGGAGGAGGCAATGACCTCTGAATAACTGAATTTTGTTAATTTTTGGTGTTCCATCACTGACAGGTGTGTCTCTTGGATAAGAAGAAATGTCTTTGCAGTGACCTTTGAAGAATTAAAACATGTTATAGTGATTGATGGGATTGTTTCGTCCATTCACATCTTGTGAAAGGACTGTTAACTTCACAGTTTTAGCCATAGTCAAATAAAAAATCCAAAATGCATGGGCATCTTCCAGGTCTCCTTATCACCCCTGAAGCAACAACTAATCTGGGGGAGGGCCCTGCTCCCACCCAGAGCAAGGGGCATAAAACACAATAAAAGATTAAGGTACTGTAATGATGAAATAACTGCAAAAACTGGTAAGCTCTTAATAAGCCCTGAGAGGCAGAAACATAGAAGTTGAAACTGATGTCATATTAGGACCACTTAGCCTACCCAGTCTGCCCATTTTCCCTACCTACAGTAACACCGCAGACCCTACTTGATCTCTAGCCCCCCCACACTTCCCTTACTACTAAGGTTCCCTTATGCCTATCTCATGTCTTCTTGTATCCCACTACAGATTTTGCCCCCTCCACCTCCACTTGGAGTCTATTCCAGGCATCCACCACTCTTTCTGTGAAGAAGTACTTCCTTGCATCCCCCCTTAGTCTATCCCCTCCAACCACTGTAAACTCTTAAAACCACCCTCAGAAACAAAAGGTGGGGGACACATAACTAACAACTGACAATTGAAAACTGAGCAAAAAAGTGACTTCTAAAAGTGGGTGGAACATTCTGCCATGCCATGAAAGAGTCAACTAATCCAGCCCTATCAGGAGGTTTAGCCTAGGTTCAAGACAGTTAGGGTCTCCATGGGGAATGCCAATAAGTTAAGAGTTAACTCACCAGATGATCTAAAAAAAGGCATTCAGGCACTCTGCCACTCTCACCGAGTCAATTTAAAAAAAAACAACCACTGCACAGCAACATAGGGAGAATAACACGGTGCCCCTTCATGGAAGTAGGGAGAACAAAGGAAGACCTGCCCACTATGGGCCCCATGAACAAAGGAAATAATTATGCACTCAGCAAACTCTCAAAAGATAAAAAAAAAAGGCAGTGAGATAGATACCCACTGTCTGCAACTGGTATGTTGCACATAACCAACAGAGATAAACAGCTGCAATCAGTGTTCAGAGATATTACACGGTCTGGATGGCAGGTGCAGATAAGGTAAATGACCCTGCAGTGGAAATAAGGCATCAAAAAATTCCTCATTAAACTGCTGAATAATGTGCTCAGTATCTGCCTTATAGTATATATAGAGGATAATGTATGGGTCACTATCGGTAACCAGCTAGTTAACCGTCGAGAGGTTGCCATGGTGACCTTGTACACCTCGAGAGCGAAGTTCGAGAGGTTTACGTAGCCATGGCAACCTCAAGAAGGTTAAACCAGCTGGTTGCCGATAGCAAACCATCATTATATTTTATAGTGTATGGTTCACATAACAAATTAGAAAAATACAGCAGGAACCTTACAATTGCTGTTAGATCCGTCACCGCCACTAATTTCTGGTCATGCTCAGTGTCGCGGCCGTTTCGGAAAGATCATCGATTTCGGTAGCGGGCATGCGCAGACTGTTCCCAGTTGTTAACCCATGGATGTGACGTACCATCGATGGGTTAACAACATGGTGACGTCACATCAATGGTGAAACGTTGTTATAAAAAGGTAGGTTTCTACCTATAACAATGTTCTACCATATATTGTAACAGTATATCCCAAACAGCACCTCACGATGTGCAGGTGGTGTCCTCGTCACGCGAAAGAGGCAACAAGATGCCTGCCATCTGAGTGGAGAGCACAAACATAGTAGGAAACAAGCATTTGTCAATGCTGAAAGTTCGCCGGTGGCATTGCTAATTGACAAATTAATAAATAATTGATAAATGCCTGGACCAAACTGGAGCGGGGGGAAGTTCTGCTGGAAGAATTGCAACAGGGGTAAAAGGGGGAAATAATGTGCAGGGGGAAGAAGAGGAGCTGGAAATAAGAGAGGGAGATGAATGGAAGCAAGCAGGGAGTAAGAAGGGTGGAATCTTAGTGCTGGGGGACTCAATACTAAGAGAAGTTATGTGGGGTAGCAAGAGGGAGAGGCATAGTCTCATTTGGGTGGAGGCCATGCCAGGAATGACAGTGGAAAGGGTGGGACAGTCTGTTCTGAAATATGCTAGAAGGGGTAGGGACAAGCCTCATTTAATTATACATCTTGGGACAAACGACCTGGCTGACAAGACAGTAGATACAGTCCAGAGGAGGTTTGAGGAACTAGCACAATTATGTGAGGGGCAGGAAGATCAGTAACTTTTTCAGAGATACTTCCAGTGCCAAAGGCAAGCACAACAAGAAAGCTGAGAATAGAGGAATTTAATGGATGGCTAAGAACCTGGTGTTGTGCTAAAGGGTATGGGCTGTTGGGGGTGGGAGGGACCTGGGAGGACAGTAGTCTCCATGCCAAGGACAGACTACACTTGAGTGAGGAGGAAAGAAAGTGTTGAAACAGAGGATGGAGGAGTACATAGAGGAAGTTGGGAATTTAAACTGGAGTTGGGGGTGCCAGTTGGGAAGAGATATGCAGAGACCACAGGTTGGGAACCATATGAGCTTACCCCGTAATAGTGACAAAGGACAAATGGCAAGTACTGTTGGTGATGCTAGAAAAGGAGGGCAGGATGGGGGGGGGTGGAAGGTGGTTACCCTTAATGCTAGGAGTCTTGGGAGAAAAACTGCAGAGTTACAGGTTCTCATGGCAGAGGGAGAGGTGGACATTGCAGCCATCACAGAAACATGGGCCACCCAATACAATGACTGGGACCTGTCTGTACCAGGATACAGGTTATTTCGTAGGGACAGGGTGATTAGGAAAGGAGGGGGGGCACTATATGTGAAGGAAGGACTGAAGTGTGTAAGGGAGGAAGGGGAGGAGGGTAGTACGGAGTCACTTTGGATGCAAATCCAGGATTCCAAGAATAGGATTCTTAAAATGGGAGTGGTATACAGGCCACCATCTCAGACGGAGGAGTTAGACAGGGAACTAGCGGGACAGATCAGAAGGACCTGCGAGAAGGGTAGTGTGGTGATTGTGGGGGACTTCAACATGCCAGGAGTGGACTGGAGTACCCCGACAACCAGGAACAGAAGGGAGCAGGTACTGCTGGATGCCTTCCAGGACAGCTTCCTGCTTCAAATGGTCAGTGAACCAACCAGGTTAGGGAATACCCTTGACCTTGTGCTGGGAAATGGGAGTTTGTGAGAACTTACAGTGGAGAAACTGCTGTCAGGAGTGACCACCACTCAGTATGGCTCACATTGGATATGTGGCAAAGAAGGAGTGGAATCTGGCACAATAGTGCTGAACTTCAGGAGGGCCAACTTTGGGAGGATGGGAAGTGGTAAAGGTACCTGGCCAGAATTCAATCTAGTATGGACACTAACCAGAGGTGGGAGCTCATAAAGCTGGGGATAATCGAGGCAACCAAACCTGCTGCAAAGCCCAGAGCAAGAAGGCTAGGGCTAAGAAACTGATCTGGTTGAGCAAGGAGGTCATGGAAAGGTAAGAGGAAAAGAGCTGCCTTTAGGAAGTACAAGAAAACAGGGAGGGGGAGGACAGGGAGGAGTACTTGACAGAATCGAAGAGGTGACAAGGGCAGTAAGGGGAGCCAAAGCATCTACGGAACTCAGACTGGCACAAGGCATTAAGAAGGGGGAGAAGGACTTCTTTAAGTACATCAGGGAGAAAAGGAGCTGTAAGGACCACATAGTAAGGATAAGGAAGGAGGGGGGTTGGGTGGAAGCAGGGTGCGATAAGGCGGAAGCACTAAATGAGTACTTCTGCTCATTATTTACTAAAGGGAACAGGGAGGTGACACCCAAGGTGGGAGAAATGGCAGAAGCAGGGGGGGAAGTGGTGACAGAGGTGGAAATCATGGAGAGCAGAGTTCGAGAGGGTTTGAAGGCACTGAGAGTGGACAAGGCGCCAGGCCCAGATGGCATCCACCCCAGGGTACTGAAGGAGCTGGCAGAGGTCCTTGCAGGACCTTTGGCAGACCTATTTAATGCCTCACTACATTCGGGGTGTGTACCTCAGGACTGGAGGATGGCTCATGTGGTGCCCCTCCACAAGAGTGGCCCCAAAGATGAACCGGGAAACTACAGACCAGTGAGCCTCACATCAATCGTGGGTAAGCTAATGGACTATCCTGGAAGGAGAGGCTGGTGTCTTTCAGAGGCCAAAGGACTACAGGACACAGACAGCATGGCTTCATATGTGGCAGATCCTGCCAAACCAACCTGGTCGAGTTCTATGACTGGGTAACTAGGCAACTGGACAGGGACCATGCAGTGGATGTCCTGTATCTGGACTTCAGTAAAGCATTCGACTCAGTGCCACATGGAAGGCTGGGAAGGAAGTTAGTAGGCACAGGAGCAGGTGCAAAGCTGGTGAGATGGGTAGGAAACTGGCTGCAGGGAAGGCAACAGAGGGTGGAGGTGGGTGGGGAGCTCTCACACCCAAGGGCAGTGATGAGCAGTGTTCCACAGGGCTTAGTGTTGGGACCAGTGTTGTTTGGGATATTCATTGCAGACATATCATGGGACATCAAGAGCAAGATCAGTCTGTTTGCTGATGATACCAAGGTAGGCGCAGTGGTGGATGGCCTAGGGGATGGCAGGGTTGCAGGATGATCTGGCAAAGCTTGAAACCTGGTCAGACACCTGGCAACTGGGCTTCATGTCAAAAGTGCAAGGTGCTGCATTTTGGGATGAAGAACCCAAGGAGGAGTTACCAGCTAGGGGAGTGCAGCTAGCCCAGACAGAGGAGGAGAAGGATCTGGGTGTGCTCATTACAGGGTCAATGAACAACCTCGCACAATGTAGGAAGGCAGCTGCAAAGGCCAACAAAATGCTGGGTTGTATTGCAAGGGTAATCCGAGGAGGGAGAAGGTGATTCTGCCACTGTGTAGGTCATTAGTTAGACCACACCTGGAGTACTGCATGCAGTACTGGTGTCCGGTATTCGAAGAGGGACATTAAGTTACTGGAGGGGGTGCAGGGCAGAGCGACAAAGATGATCAAAGGGCTGAGGGACTTATCATACGAGAGGAGGTTGAAGGAGTTGAACATGTACTCACTGGAGGAGAGAGACAGGGATGACATGATTGAAACCTTTAAATACATGAAAGGAATAAACAAGATGGGTACAGAGGGCTGTTCAAAGTAAGGAGGGAGGTCCACCAGGGGTCATGATATGAGACTGGAGCGAGGAAGATTCAGGAGAGAGATGAGGAGACACTTTTTGCAGAGAGGGTGGTGGTGGGTTGAATGCATTACCTGCTGAAGTGGTATGCAGTAGAACGGTGGACTGCTTCAAATGAGGATGGGACAGGACAAGGGGGATGGTTAATGACGGGGAAGGGTGGAAGGGAGGGGCAGCTGCAGAATAAGGGGTGTTAGCTGCACATTCGAGCAGACTTGATAGACCTCTAGGCCTTTATCTGCTGGCAAATTTCGTATGTTCGTTGCTGTTGTACCAGTGGGGCAGGACTAAAGTTCCCAGCAGCCTCAGCTTCTAGCTTATTTACATGCATTTTATAGCACTTTTAAAAAAACAAGATTTGCGGCCCCTCAGGTCCCTCCCTCGTGTGTCCAGACCCCAATTAGGTGATTCAGGGGTCCGGAAACATAGAAGGAACCTCCATTTTACAGCAGGAGAAGCTTAAAAACAAACCTTCGTGTCCGCCATCTCACACTTTCAGAGTGTGATTGCATGGTGGTCGCACATTTATGCTCCTCCAGCCTTTCACTTTCAGAAAAACACTGGGGGGAGGTGAAACAGAAGGTTTCAGATGGTGGCACAGGACCTTGGCTGGGGGCGGTGAGCAGCAGGAGCATTCAGAAGCAGGCAGTAAGCTCCACACTTGGGGTGGGGTATAAGATTGTCCAGCTCCCATTCTGGAGAGGAGGCAATGAAGGCAGGGACCAGTGCGGTGGTGGGGGGGAGTGCACAAGCATACCAAAAGGGAGTGATGTCAGCCAGGCTGATCAGGACACTGAACAACTGTTTGCTGGTTGATGTCCTGCAGATCAAAAGAAAAAGCCGCCATATTATTGGCTTAGTTTTTCTTTTCAACTAGACAAAGTTTCCGCCTATCAAGGCAAAACGGTGTCACAATCAGCCTGGCTGATGAGTGGAGCAGCACTATCTTGCCCTTTGCAGGCCACTCGGCATTGGGCAGACAGTGTTACACCTTCAGAAGTCTCTCTTATAGCAAGAAGTTTGCTGTGTGTGTGTGTGTGTGTGTGTGTGTGTGTGTGTGTGTGTGTGTGTGTGTGCGTGTACAGCAAACTTAAAAATATGGAGGAGTAACAGATTTCTTAGCAGAATACCAAAATCAACAGTGCTCCCAGATTGATTTGGTATTTTTCCTGTATGTCCAGGGTGATTTTACTGTGTTTTTCTGTAAGATTACATTATTTCCTATGGTAGATGAATTTCTCTGGTTTTCTATATAAGGAGACGCTGAAAGGTTTGAGACATTTTATTGGATCAGCAAGTGTCTTGTACCAATGCAAGTCTATGGGAAGAATTTCCCTGAGGATGGCTCCAAATCCCTGTAAAATACAGAAATCCCAGTAGACACGGGAATCCTAAATAGGACTTTGGTACTCTTGCAGAATTCTACCCCTTCACAATGAGTCACAGATTTAGGCTTAACTGGGTACTCCTATTGTTAGGTTGCACGTTGTGCATGCTGCATAATGGTGACCATTGCACTCACGGTTGAATTAGCCTTTTCTGACCCTACATCCAGTCTCTGCGCACACATTGTTTGCCCCGTCTCCCCCCTCATCAATATTTTTTATCTTCCCCAAGCTGACCTACCCAACCATTGGCATTGATCACCAACCATCTCCCCCCTTAAAACACTCTCAAGAAGAGTACCACAAGGGTCCATCTTGGGTCCTCTCTTGTTTGCCATTTATGTAAATGAACTAGATGCTGGAGTCAAGTTGGCTGACATACACCACTTTGCGATGACACTGTGTTGTAAATAGCCAGACCTACTCTGGAACTCGCATGTGGTGACCTCCAAATATAATTTAACCACTTACAGAACAATCTCCTTTACTCTAAACTTCTGTTAAATGCTAAGAAGACAAAGGCCATGATCTTCTCCCCTGTAGTAGACTCCCCCTACTCTATCATGGTGGGGACAGCCCCTCAAATCCACACCTTGCTCGGCGAATCGCTGGACTATGTAGATTCCTTCAAATATCTGGGGGTGTGGATTGACTCCAATCTTTCCTTCAAAGTCCATATCGATGAACTCTCCAAAAGCTTAAACAGAGGCTTGGGATTTTCTTCAGAATCAGGCATCTATTAACACAGGAGGGGAGAATCAGGTTGGTACAAACAACGTTCTTGCCTCTCATTGACTATGCAGACTTTCTGTATGGGCACTGCTCTAGTGTGGTCCTTGCCAAACTAGACACTCTGTACCACCGGGTGCTCAGGTTCATTGCCGGCGCCCCCTACTCAACACATCACTGTACCCTCTACAACATTGTAGGTTGGGGCTCACTTAGTCTTAGATGACAAAAGAACACTGTGCTCTGGATCTACAGGGCCATCTCTAACAAGCTGCCTCAATATATTAAGGATTACCTACCTTCTTGCATTCCTGGCAGCTATCTGCTGAGAAGCCAGACTCATATTGCCCTTTACATACCCAGAGTTAGGACTCGCTTTGGTCGGTGGCAATTGGTAACGCCTTACCAGTCCTCTGGAATACTGCTCAAAATTTATTGCAGCTCATTTCAGCTGCACCATTAGCTGCCTTCAAAAATCTTATCCAATGATCATTTATGGAGTCCTGGAACTGCTTCCGGCACTGAATCTCTGACTCTCCCGCTTACCTGTCTGTCGCCTCCCCCTATTAATGGCACCTTTTCACCCCATACCCTTCCCCTTACCCTTAGACCTACCACACCAACTAATGCAGCTATGTCAGTCCTGAAGGTATTACAATTGCCCCCTCCCACCCTTCCTAACCTCTCCTCCCTCCACTATCCTTGGCGCATCCTGTGCCCTCAGTGCCCTTACTTTATAGTCTTCTCCTAGGCCACATAATGCTTTGCTGATCCAGACCTCATCCAATATAATATTGTACTACACTGACTATCAGAGACCTGCCTTGCATAGAACTTGCACATAGCGGTATGCTGACTGCCTTTGGTACCATGCCTGTAAATTATGCTGCCTTATTCTGTTCTCAGTGTCAAGCCTTATGCTGCTATTTGTAAATTATTGTACACCACCATGCCAAATCATGCCTTTCTCACTTGTAATGACTGTACATAGGCTGCTAATGTTGCTACGCCTACTCCAAATTGTTGTACTGTGACTTGTTGTTGTTTAAACTACCAGGTCCATCTTGTAAATGAGCCCTGCTCAATGGTGTTCTGCCTGGCTAAATAAAGGTATTGATTGATTGATTGATTGATTGACTGATTGATTGATTGACTGATAAGATTTAGTCTCATCCCTGAGTTAGGGGGTTGCAAGCTATGTACTGTATGACCATGAGTACCAGTAACTCACACTTCAAACCCAACACGTGTTGTAGCTATCTGTTTCCATACTACACGTAGCACAGTGATAAGAAACTTCTGCTGTATTCAAGTGTGGATTGGTATACAGGCTGTGCACCAATCCACATGTGAATAATCACTTGTGAAATATTCCCAATTCCACACATCTCTGTGCCCAGAAGCCACCAACACTACTTTTACAGCAGGAATACATGCACACACAAAATACAGTGTGCAACCAGTCTAATCAGGAAGGCAGTATAGCACAGTGATTTAAGGCTCTGAGCTGCAAACCTGGAGACCTGCATTTGAATCTCTTGGCCCCCCACTTGCATACTGTGTGACCCTGAGCAAGTAATTTAACTTCCTTGTGCTCTCAGGTCACCTCTGGAAACAAGCTTAGGCTTAGTGTGCCACTCCTGGTTTAACAGTGTTCCCATCATTATCTCAGCTTTAAACATCACATTAACCAAAAGAAATTACAGAAAGGAGGATGGGATATTGGGATCTCCATCTCTAAATAAAAGAGGGGGAAATAAAACAATTTGCAGTTTTATGTATTTCCTCCTGCCAGCCCCAACAGCCAGAGAGTAAGAGTCAAGCAGAACAAAAGTGACTGGCAAAGCACTGTAGCTAGCAAAACAGGAATACAAAACAATCTGGAAACTGCATGTTGCTCTGTAGCGATCACATGATTAGATTACTGGTCTTTTAATACTGGTGTTAAAACACCAGAGAATTAATTAAATTGGCTGTCATTAATTTAGTTTCTGAAGCACTGTCAGTACGTGCACTGGTTCACATTGGAGACAGCTCACTTTGTCATTACCAGTAACTGAATACAGTCACACTTGGATAAGTTGCCAAACAAGAACAATATGAAAGATAAGTTAGGCAAATATGTCAAGTTGTCCAGAATTTCAAAGTACTTTCCCAAGAAGGAAGCAAGAAAGAATCTCAAAATAGATATTATTTTTTATTTTAATTAAATTAGTTCTCTCGCACTTGGTTGTCTTATTTAGTGCTTAAATGCAGAGGAGTGGAGGGGTTGCTTGCCCAGATCACATTTATCAATTTCATCACCAGTCTTGCTTTTGCAGTGTTATTAAAAGCTGAATAAGTCCCAGTTAAGTTTTCACTTCTGCAACGTCCCCCACCGCCACATGAACATATTATTATTCTGATTTTCATACTGGTTTAAATTATTCATGGTAGCAACTAGACCATTCATGGCGAGGTTGGGGAGGAATATCAGCATGTCCAGCAGTGGGGGTGGTGGTTGAGGGTGTTGGCACTCACAGTGCAGCAAATTGCTTCGATCATTTATTAGCTTGGTAAAAAGGATGCATGACTTGCAAATATTGGGCATAAATAAAAGACAAATGTAACCCCCCTGTAAATGGGGGTTCCCAAAAAGTCTTCCTCGAGCTTGCCTAAATCCTCACTGCCAGGCTGGTGTCCTGTGTTTTAGCAGTTTAAATGTGATTGCCAGAGAGCGCCTGTATAGCCTTTGTGTACTGTCTCTTTAAGAGCTGCCTGGATTGCAGTCACAAGTAATCTGAGAGGACGCTCTATTTAAAGATGTAACTATTTGCTGAAAATCATTTAGAGTGATAATGTAGTTTGTCTAACCTGCCTTCTTTGCAGCAAGGACTGTTTTGTTTATTTTTATTTTTTTTTTATTTAGTTGTTTAACCAGGAGTAGCACACTAAGCTGAAAGCTTTTTACAGGAGTGACCTGGGAGCACAGGGAAGTTAAGTGACTTGCTCAGGGTCACATAGTATGCAAGTGGAAGCTGTGGGATGCAAACCCCGGTCTGGTCTGCTGGATGTCACCAGATTTGCAGCTCAGAGCCTTAAACCACTGCGCTGTACTGCCTCCCTAAACTAGGTTTAGTCGCCACTATCTTCACCCTGAACTGTGAATTGGACCAATCAGCACTGGTGGGACCTAAAATGGAGCTGGACTACAGGAGCTGTCTGGAGTCAAAATCTGTAGGAATTGTAGTTTGGGGCTTTTGGCGCCTTTTTGCACCTGAAGTTGGGAGCCTTTGTTGTGACTGACAGACAGATCAGCCAACCAAACTTTTTGGATTCTGGGGAAAGTCCCAAGCTTGCTGTCAGTTGAGTCAGATCTAAGTTGGGAGCTGAAGAAGCAATAGCTTGAGACAGTCAAGCAGCCGTCTGAGTAGTTTTGCACGGGAGAACTGTGGAAAGGCCTGCATTTTGGCCTGCATGTCTGCCTGCTGCCCCTGAGAGAGAGAGAGAGAGAGAGAGAGAGAGAGAGAGAGAGAGAATTATTTCGGACTAAATCCAAGTTTGTGAGAATGAAGTAAGCCACTGATTTTTTACCAGGCTCATACCTGAAGAAGACCGAAGATTTTGTTGAATGCGATTGGCCTGTCAGGATTTCCAGCTGCTTCTGAATCCTCGGTTTGTGCAGAGACTTTGCGATCATGACCGGAGAGCGGGTTGCCTGGTACAGTAGAATTTCCTTACATGTAAATGTGCTGTGTATTGAAAATGGGTCGTGATTTGGTTCCCCACTGCGTGAACTGTGTTCTGCTTGCTGGTACCGTAGAATCTTTTACATGTAAATGTGCTATGTATTGAAAGTGGGTTGTGATTTGGTTCCCCACTGTGTGAACTGTGTTCTGCTTGCTGGAAGCTTCATCCAGCCTAATCGGAATGAATCCGCGTTCATCTCCATTTGGTCTGGGCCATGCCATGCTGGCCCTGCCAGACTACCCACTGCACAGAGAAAGCCATTGACGAGAGACCTGCCTGGGGATCAGCCCCTTGCTCCACGCTTGAACAGGAACGATGCCTTGGCGAATCGTGTGGGCCCTGCTTCTCCTGGCACTCCAGATTAACCACCTGCTGTCTCAGTTGTATCGTGAGTAATCATCAGGGTAGCTCCCTGCAACAACAGCCTAATCTAAAAGTGTGTCATCTGATTGACTTGTTGTTTTCTTTGCACAAACTGAGCCCTCCAGCTCCGGATTACAAATAGTGTGTGTTGTGCATGTTGTTTTCTTCCATCACAGGGCCGCAACCAGCTGCAATGTTCCTGGCTAGCCACCGTTCTCCACCTGGGTACCCAGAGTGTGACTGTTTATGGACCCTGAAGTGCATGCATAAATGTTTGATTGATACAGCCGTTAAGCAAATTAACCTGATTACGCGCCTCCCTTGTTCAAGTCCCTTAAATAAATCAGATCTGACTCTTTTTTTGCATTTACCCTGACTGTGGTTCCAGTTTGTGCAAGAGTACTGTACTGCTGTTATTTGCTGTGTAAAACCTTGTTTTACAGGGGATCCCCAGGGCTATGCCAGAAGAAAGCCCTGGTGGTAAGTGCAAACAGTGTGGGTACTTGTGTGGTGTATCAGGGGTATTGTGACAGTGATTATTATGTATTAGTCCAGCCACTAGTAAGGAAAGAGTGGGGTTACAGTGTCCCGGTGGGCTGTGCCCAGGTTAGCTTGACCACTACCAACCCTGACCTCCGGGTGGAGGCACCCATTTCAGAACTCAGGCCCCTTAACCTGCTACTAGCCAAGCAGGCAGGGGTAGTAGCCCTTGGGATAGCGCCACCTAGGGGTTACATTTTGGAGGCTCAGTGCTGGGATTTTGTGCCTTCTAGTGGCCAAAATTTATGAATTATTGTTAAATATTAATGGCAACCCCAGTAGAAATGGCTGTACACCCATTGGTGGGGTTGTGTACTGGGCAGGAGATTGACCCCCAAAATGCTCTACTTATACTAGATATTCCCCTGCGTACCAGTATGAACACTGTAGAGGGAGTACTCTCCAAAGCTGAATGTCTAAAAAACCCTGTGGTGGTGGGTCGACAGGCTGATTTGACCGCCCAAACTTTCATAGCCTTGGTAGAGTATGGTGACCTTGTGGACAGCTCTAAAGTGCCACAGACTATTGCCCCAGAAGGGGTTCCAGCTGCCTGGAGAGTGATAACAAAAGACAGTAAAGACCTTGGGGAGGATGACCTCCCACCATTACGTTTTACACATACCCCTGACATGCACCCCACTGTAGTTGATAAGCACCCCTGCATAAAAAAGAATCCCATAGATCTTGGATGCCCTCTTGCAGTTCGCCACGAGTGTATATTGTTGAAATTCATTTTCGGCAAAGTACACTTGCCCAAATGGCAATCGCTATTCCGTGATCACTGTTATCACGTAGAACCTGCCAGTGAGTGATGTGTCAAACACAGCAAAACATAGGACAAGGAAAGAAATTGACACACAGTTAATTAGAATCAGGACTGGGCATATTCAAAAATAATTTCAAACAACAGCAATATGGTAGGGATAAATATAGCACACAGCCACTGCTCACCATTCAACCCCGAAGTGGCACGATCAGTAACACTACACAAGCACATAGAAATAAATGCATGGGCTGCATCACAGCAATGAAAACTAAATTAGTTATTGGGTTGTAGAACAGATGAAGGACCAAAGGGAAATGTTTTATTTCTGCCAAAAAGGTGACAGAGACATAACAACCAGTGTAACTTCAGTCAGAGGGGGAGCAGGTTAGAAAGTCTACGATAAAAGGGACAGCCAGCACACTAATGTAAAGCAAGAAAATATAGGTATCAGAAACAAATGCTCTCCTCCAGTCCAACTGAATGAAGTTACACTGATTGTTATGTTTCATTCACTAGGGACTCTGGTAAGGAATTTGGTGTACAAGAGCAAAGTGGATTGGATCAAGTTTTACACAAACAGTTCAATTTATCTTGAAAGTAACAGAAAGAAAAGCCAAGCTGAGTTTGATAGAACAAGGCACAGGAATTCTGAACTGATATATCAGTCTATGGCACAGCAAGGGTTAACACAAGCTGGGGACGGCAGGGGTCAGACGCAAATACAGTATTAGGAGATGATCCTGATCTAGGGAATCCGATAAGGAATATGGTGTGCAAGAGCAAAGGGGATTGGATCAAGTTTATTGAAGTAGGAAGGCCAGGCTGAGTGTGTTTCTATGTTGTGGTCACAAGTGCGATCGTAAAGAGGGTGACATCAGCAGATCAAAAGGAAAAGCCACCATATTATTGGTTCAGCTTTTTCTTTTCAACTAGAGGACGTTTCCGCCCCAGCAATGCAAAATAGTGTCACAAACAGCCTGGCTGATGATTGGTGTGATATTGTTGAGCCCCTTGCAGACCATTCTTCATTGGACAGACAGTGTCACACCCTTCAAAAGTCACTCTATAGCAAGACGTTTGCTGCGTGCGCATGCAAGATGAACTTAAAAAGGAAATGTTCTGAGTCCTGCCCAAAGAACATAAGAAAAGGGTGTGCATGCTTAAGAATACTTAGAAACATAGAATTTAGTGGCAGGTTGTTTGGGCTATACAGTCTGACCATTTTTCCGTACCTATATCATCACTGCAGACCCTACTTGAGCTATAGCTCTTTCTCCCTCTTCATTCCTTTCCACTATGATTCCCTTGCACCTATCCAATGCATTCTTGAACCACACTACTGTTTTCACTCCCACCACCTCCACCAGAAGGTTGCTCCAGGAATCCATCACTCTTTCTGTGATGCACTTCTTCACATCACTCCTGAATCTACTCCACTCCAACTTCATAGCATGCCCCCTTGTTCTTGAGTACTTTTTTATTCTGAAACATACTTCCCTTCTATTCCTTATTTACGCATGTGAGCTACTTAAAGGTCTTTATCATATCTCCCCCCTCCTTCCTATTTTTCAGGGTGTGCATATTGAGGTCCACCCTGCACTATTTTACTTGCCCTCCTCTGGACCACCTCCACTCTGTCAGTGTCCTTCCAGAACTGGACACAGTACTCTAGGTGGGGGTCTTACCAGCAATCTATAGAGAGGTAATACCACCTCCCTTTTTCTGCTAGTGGTACCCATCCCTATGCACCACAGCATCCCACTAACCCTCTTGACTGCCTTGTCACACTGCCTGGACACCTTTAGGTCATCACAATATGATTACCCCTTCCTGCTTGATAGTCGCCAATACCACTCCATCCATTTTGTACCCTGCCCCTGGGTTTCTATGCCATAAGTGCATTATTTTGCACTGCTTTGCATTGAAACCCAGCTGCCATACCCTTGGCCATGCCTTCAGTTTTCTCAGGTTTTTGCTCATCCTTTCCACCCTCCCTGGAGTGTTCACCTTCTTGCAGATCTTGATGTCATCTACAAATAGGTAGACCTTCACTGCCAGCTCTTCTGCAATGTCACTTATAAAGATATTAAAGATGCCCGAGCCCAGCACTGAACCCTGAGGCAGCCTGCGGGTCACTCTCTCTTCCTCAGAGTGAACTCTGTTTACCATCACCCTCTGTCGTCTATGCCCTAACCAAATCATAGTGTTTGTGGCTCTCACAAGAGTACAGCAAGTGCTGTTGGAGGGGAATTGATCCAATATAGCTATAGAATGGTAATTAACAGGTTCCCCTCTACCACCACAAAGCACCAGCAGAAGTAATAAAATCCACACTACTTCAGTATCCCTGAGGCCATAGGAGTATATTGGCACTCCCAACCCCTCCCACCCCACTCTTCAGTGAGCCAAACAGCAGCCAGCAAGTAAAATCCCCCACACACCCAGTAAGAGGCCATGATTCATACGTTGGCTGTACTGGGGCTATACCCCTTACAGTTACCACACTCAATAGCTAGGTCACCTGGCCTCACACAAGGAGACTGTAAAAAAAGCATGCACTGGAATTGGGGGCATGTGGCCTACCGTTTCACAAATGAAGTCTCTGGTGCTCCCACTGTTAACAGAATGACAAGACCCAAAACACCACACCTTCAGTGAGAAGTCACTTTACATATCCAGCTCTACAGTTTCTCCCCGCACAGTGCAGCTAAGCAAAGAGATGGCTATTCCATACTACAGCAACTGTCTAGGAAGACTGTATAACTGCTGTATGATATCCTTCTGCATCACCACCGAGTGTGTGTGTCGCTGAACTGAGGAGGTCATAAATTTCCAGGCTGTGGCCTGTATGGTCTGTGTGCTAGTCTTCCAAGTAGGAAGCTGGGCTGATAAGTCCACCTTGATGCCTCCAGATATGAGGTCTTCTTCTGCTTCGTCTGCACTGCTATATGTACTGGGGCCATATTTTGAAGAGTGCTAATAGGAGGGTAGGGTGTGAAGTACAGAAACATAGGGTCTGAGCTCGAAGTGCTTCTAAAGGAGGTGCACACAGTACGATATAGTAGTGGTGGTGCTCGGATACTGCTTTTGTCAGTCTGACTACCCTCTATTGGCTAGTGCTGGTATCTGCTTCCGAATGCGACCATGATCCAACCAAATTTAGATTTTAATCCATAGTCGGATAGTTGTGAATCAAAGGTTGGATCCATTGTATCCATCCCTAGACATTTGGATCCGATGGTCAAATCCACAGAAACCTCAGCTAATTATTGTGGATCTAGGAGATTGAATCCTTGGTTGGATTTTTATGCCATCCCAAGCCATCTGAAATCTTGCTAAAATGATGGCATCTGATGGTATATGACCTGGTATGATACTGTCCGAGCAACACCAGCACACAGTCCACATCTACACTGCATCAGGGGTAATCATTAACAAAACAGGTTCTCCCATACTAGAATGAAATCATATTTTCCTCAGTGCTTTCATAAATTCTTTCTCAGGAAGCACACTATAATGGAGCAGGTCAGGGCCCTGAGTCCCAACAGTTTAGTCCCCAAAGTCCAATGTGCCTGCTCGATTTTGATTTGGTAGTCCAGAGGGAATTTAAGTTAGTCCTTGAGGAGTTTGGTCATAGGCTTCAGAGGTTGTTTTCGTGCATTATAGGCAATTTGCTCTTTGCTGCTCACATCCTCTTTTAGGTTGTTTGTAACCTATCTTATTATTTTCTAAACAATATTTATCCAGGTTTTCCTTAAACTCCTCTATATTCCCACTTCCAAGCATTTCCAGTGGTAGGCCATTCCAAAGACTTGCCTCCCTCTCTGAGAACAGCATGCTCCTCTTTTTGTATTGTTGATTTCATCACGTAATTAAAGAATAATTATTCTTTAAAGCACAATAAACTAAGCATAAGTAGCCCCTCATTCTTCTGTATGCCAAAGAACAGAGTCCTAATCTATCCAGTCTAGCATCCTAACTTAATGCTTTTATTCCTGATATTCTCCTCATTGCTCTTTTCTGAATCCACTCCAGAGATCTAATTCCTTCCTTTGTATACGGTGCCCAAAACTGCTCACTATACTCCAGATGATTCCTCACCAGTGCTGTATACAGCGGCTTCATAACCTTCCTATCCCTGCTCTGTATGTGCTTTTGTATGCAGTCCAGAATGTTATGTCATTTTTTGTTATTTCTCTATACTGTTTCTTAAATGAGAAATGATCTGTAATGATGATACCCAGATCCCTTTCTTCCTTTTTCTCTGCCATCTCAATTCCTCTTATTGTGTATTGCACTCCAATATTAGTTCTACCCAGGTGTAATACCTTGCACTTCTCTCTGTTGAAATTCAACTTATTCTTCTCTGCCCATCCTTCCACTCTGTAAAACTCCTTCCTTAAGTTCTCCATATCCTCATTGTTGCTGACTACTGACCCTATTTTGGAGTCATCTGTAAATTTAGTTAGCCACACTGTGTTGCTACAAGTCATAGAAGACATATATTTTAAATAAGCATGGGCCCTGGACTGATCTCTGTGGCACTCCATTAGTCACCTCTCTCCAATCAGATTGTTCTCCCTTCAAAGCAACCCTTTGTACCCTTCCAGTAAGCCATGGCTGAATCCACTTTACCAGTTGTCCATTAACTCCCATAGTCTCCAGCTTATTTATCAA
Organism: Neoceratodus forsteri; assembly: GCA_016271365.2. NCBI lineage: Eukaryota > Metazoa > Chordata > Ceratodontiformes > Ceratodontidae > Neoceratodus > Neoceratodus forsteri. Next base: position 1,029,346,594 of record CM057458.1, read on the forward strand.
GGTCAGGAAGGTGTTTTAGCCCCTCCGCCAGGCCATAAATACAGAGAGTCTTCCACCTAGCCAAGCTCTGCTTATTCTCCTGGTACAGTGGTCCTGCATGTGAGTGTTAAAGTGGTCCAGGGGAACACCAAGGCTTCTAAGTTGCCCAGTCTGATATCTGATGTGGCACAGTGTTACTCAGCCTCATCCATGCATTAGTCTAGTGTTTTTAAATGAGGCCGCAAGTCTGATATGTGTCAAGTCCTGAATATAATTCTTAGAGCAGAAGACAGTCAGTTCTTAATTAAAAAATCCAGTTTCTTGCCCTTTTTTCAAAATCCCCACACTCTGGCCTGACTGTCGGCATCAGGTAGTAGAACGATATTGGAGCAGTCAAAGACGTTAGAATCTGACTCATCGTGGCTGCATCCTCAGCATCTTCCATTTTAAGAGGGACTTTCAGTCACTGCAGTCCCTGAATGCAGTTGTATGCGTTCAGAGAGAAATTAAGTGGCTACTTGTCAGGGAGTTTCAGCGAGCAGATAGTTAGGCAGCCATTCCTCTAGGTGATGTCTCCAAAAGCCTAAAATGAGCCATTTCTATGCATTTAATAAGCCACAACAGGGTGTGCATTACAGGATTTAATGCACTTTCCAGGGGCATAAGAATACTTGACCTGCAGCTTTGTGCCTTGCATAACCTTGTAATGCATGCCCTGTCTTGGTTTACTACAGAACATATGTATTATATAAATGGCGAGAAAATTAATAGAAACTTCATTGTCCAAGAGACTCCTGACAATGCAAAAACTCCTAGCACCACAGGGTCAGGTTCCAAATCTCATTACCAAGGCAAAAAAGCCTCATTACCAACAAAATCAGGGACTATTTCATGTATAGCAGCAAGGAGCTGAGCACTGAAAAAACAGAGGCAGACATAAACCTTTGTTTAGTGTGGCCGGGTGTGAGTGAAGGATAGTGCAGACAACAGCAGATTGATGCAACACACCTCAGTGTGGCTTTATTTTCTTTCAAAGTCAGGATATATGGAATAATGCATGGGGAAGTGTGGTTAATGAGGATTTAATACACACCCGAGTTGTGTGATGCCTCATAAACAAGGCCACTGTTTTTCGGTTTTTACAGGAAAACCTGGTAAAATTCCAGAATTAGGGCTGCCTAAACACCGGTAAAAATAAAGATTTCATGGAATCTGCCATTTTATACTAGATCAGTAATTCTACAAAACTTGTATTTTTTTTTATAATTGCTTCCTGAACTATTTTCAATTTGCTTTATTTAATGCTATGTACATTAAGCCTTATTTTATTCTGATTATTTATACACATACTAAAAGAATGACAGCAGAATCCCAGTAAAATCCGGAAATTAGAATAGCAATCACCGGTGCAATTCCAGAATCTGAAGTATAGCCCCGAGAGTGAAGCCAGAGAGGTTTATTAGGGCATTGCACACTGAGGGTGTGCATAAAATCCTCATTTAAACACAATCCCCAATTTTATTTTTTTTTATTTACTGGTTGATACTCTTTATAGCAGATCAACATATGGTGGGGGTGAGGGAGGTAAAGAGAAGTAAATATTTAGTGATTGTTTAATAAAAAAAATCTTTATTTCTTTAAAAAGTTGTAGGCAGACAGCACTCTTCTTTTGTTACTGCCAACTCCGCCCTAACCCTGGGGTGAAGGAGACTGCTTTGTGAGGTGGGAGGTGGTGGCAGAGGGAGGGACTTACAGTAAGGATGCAGACAGCAAAAGGGACCTTAGAACGCCCAATGCTCTGGTGCACTCTTCAGGGACTGACGATCTCCACTGATGCGGCTCTTCAGCACACCCCCGCCGGTGGACTGGAAAGTTTTACTTTAAAAAAAAATGAGCAGCAAAATAACAAAATGGGGGACGAGCAGCAAAGTAACAAAATGGGGGAAGAGCCCATGCTGTGGCACCAGTGGATGCAGGAAGCGCCACGTCACTTTTTTTTTTCTAATTGTATCTATTTTTCTCTCCTTTGGCAGCCTGAGCTGCTAGCCTTTAGGGACATCCAGTTGCCAACTGCCTCTATCGCAGACACCCAGACTCCTGCAGCTTCCCCCTTGCAGTGGAGCGAAAGGGGGCTCCCAACTCCTGTGGAACACGGATCCAGGTGGGTGCCACGGTGAAACTATGGACGGCTATCAAGCCGTTTGCTTCAGGCTCCATTTTTCCCTGGTTTTCTGTCCCCATTAGTGCATACTCAGGCAGTGCCTCCAGTCTCTACTGGGGGCTTCTGCTGAGTGATGCATTCCCCAATCTCACCCCCGGAGAGGAGAGCAGTCCACCGGACGCTCAATCCTCCCCACTCCAGCCGACCCCTGGAGCCCCAAGTCCATTCCTGAACCCGGGTCACCAGTGTGGGTCGAGGTAAGGAACCACCGGCCCAGCTACCACATCACTTTCAGACCACCGCACTGATGGGCAAGAGGTGAACCACAGGTAAGCTGTTAAGTACTGTTATTGACTGGTGTCCCCTGTCTCCCTCACAGAATTTACAGAACTGCAAGTAATTCACTTTACTTAGTGATCACAGGGGATAACCTTAAGCAATGGCATATTCTTTCTTCAGTACACAGTCTGCAGCACAGACAATGCCTATCCCTCCTCTGCACTTGGTTAGCACCTACTAACCTACTGATCTACCTTTCCTGTGTAAAGGAACCATCCCCTATGTTGGTTGTGTGTTTGGGTCATGGGGAGCCCAAATAAAGAAAAACCAAAAACAAGCTAAAGACAAAGAACCTCAGTACAAAAGCACTGAAGCAAAAGTTACTCCAAAGGGCACTGGCAATAAGCCAATATTCAAAGAAATACAAAATCACACATACCCATAATACAAGGCATCATGGCATGTATATGAAAATCACCATGAAGCTTTAGGCTGGTTCATGCCAATCATTTCTTTTAGGCATATTGCACTTTATTTCTGACTGCACTTAATAAAAATAGTTTAAACAACAGTTTAACAGTTTAAACAACAGCAGTTTCTCTTTCTAGCACTCTAACTACAGCACACGTAGTACTTTATTAAACAGCCAGCAAGCAAGCTTGGCATTTTATGAAGGCATACATATTCATTCAGTCCAGCCTTCTTCCTGTATACAGTCAGCTACAGCATTTGTTCGTAGCCATATTTCCTTATGTAACCCCAGTACCAATTTGGGGCTTACGTGCAGCCCAATAGCTCTCATCTGCTCTCCACTCCACTCCACTCTGGCACCTCCCAAAATGCCTGCATATTTTTATTTTTTCTGTCCCCAGTCTTGTTTGTGCTCCTGGTGCCCCATGTCCTTACCCCCAGTGTACAATTCAGCCCTTCAGGGCTCCAGAAACCAAAGCCGAGATCACCTGCACTGCCAAAGCACTTCGGGGTGGTGGGGCTCATGTAGGCACTGGAGGGGCCTTTGATGATCAACCGTGTGCATTTGTGGTTGAACAAGAGAGTGTTTCAGTGGCCATAGGGTGCCTGTCACCTAAGGGGGACCTGGGAACCACATACAGGGCCCTGAGTGACTGCTCTCTTAAGAATTTAAAGAGAATCCACAAGGCATAATGATCGTGGCTCATGAATATTAATGAGCCAGAGCCCTGATCATCAGGAACATTCATGAGGGTTTGTTCTGTCCTCGGGGAAGCTGTATTTCAGCCATGGCCAAGAAAACAAAAAGAAATGTGTTGAACTGAAATAAATAATTGTGACTGTCTGCATGTTTGGGAACAAAATGTGAAGAAGGGGAAAAAAAAGTGTTTGAATAAAATAAATGCTTAATCCTGGCTGCACCAGTGAATATTGGGACTCAGAGAGAATGATAGTCTGACTGCTGCTGTTAGGCATCCTTAAACATTAGCAGCAGCGACAGGTAAACAGACTGAGAAATCTATTTGATCTGTGCAGAGACAGCAAGTACACATCCAGGGCCACTGAACTGTGGGGCATTTGGGCAAATATTTAATTTATTCTGGCTGCACCAGGACTTTATTGGGACTGTACCTATTTTGCTTAAGGGACTGTATGTTTAAGCAGCCATTATAGAGCAGCACAGCCAGTCAGAAAGCTAGAATATCAAAACCAGGACTAGTGAGACTTTTGCCAAAGCTCATGGGACATTTACAAAGTGCTCATGGAGAACTGCAGGGACCTAATTTCAGGTGCCAAAACAATAAACTAACTGTGCATTGAGTGAGGTTCATGCATAATTCATTTTCTTGATTGACAGGCTCTCCAGCCAATCAGAGGTCAAGCACCCAATAGCTTCAGCCAATCAGGAATCTAAGGAGACACCCATAAAAGACTGTGTTTTTCAGCATTTTCCAGATTTGAGTGGGAACCCCCCATAGGGGTGGAGGCTCCTACGCCCAGCTATGCCATTGGGCCTGGTGATCCAGTAAATCCTCTTCATCCAGGAGTTTTTGCCTTCTTTAGCAGTCAAAAGTTAAAGTAATTTAATTTATGTAGTACCTGCTATCCTGGGGGTTGCCAGAATGTCCTCAAAGTGCTAGCCCTCCCTTCCACGTTGGGGAAAGACATGGACCTGCAACATGATGACATCAAGCCAGCTGTGAGAGAGCTGATCATACCTCAGTTGTGACCAGACTGAAGATTTCAGGATGCTTGATTGTGGAGATTCTACTGTGAGGAGCCTGAGTGAGTACTCTTGTACCCCAGGTGCAAGAATGAAAAAGAACATGCTTAATTGGAGCTGCCTATGCCCAAGTGACTGCGCTATGTAAGATCATTCTTTGGTCTGCACCCTGAATCTGCTGTGCCTACCCTTAGCCCAGCATGGGTGGATCCCTCTTGAACTATATTTTTGCTGTTTGTGACTGTCTAATTGGTCTGCACCTCGCAGCTGCTACACCTGTCATGCCCAGCACAGGTGGACCTGACTGTTCTGGTGAACCCAAGTGAGCCCAGAACATAGTATAGATGTGCTAATATGTGATGTCTGCTATGGAGCCTACAGGACTGGAAGGAGCACTCAGTACAGGGGCTCATCCTGACCTTGCCTGGGAGGTCCAGTATTTTGATAACTATCCAGTCAAGATGTCCAGTGGAGCTGCAACCTACAGCCAATTGCCACAAATCAGACCGAGATCCCAAAGTCTGAATTTGACTTTAGTAACCTGGAAGTGACTGTTTTCTAAGAAATCTGACCAGGGCGGCCATCCAGACCCCTGGTTAAAGAAGCCCTACCTTCTTCGATTGTACAAGACGCATCTGAACTTTAAATGTGTTGAATGTAGCAAATCATATAAATGTGATAAACATTAAAAAAGAAATACTTAACTACCAGACCCGGTGTGACCGACTGGTTACATCTGACCAATGTTTTGACTGAAACATGCAGGGCAATCCCTGCTTACCCAAAGAGACTGTAAACAGTTTAAATGTTAAAGGTTGGGAAATCTAATTGGAAATCTCTGATAATCAAGCCAGCCAACAAACAGCTGCACCATCCACCAGGCCTGCAACCATCAAGGGACTGTCTTGGTAATTGTGTAACACATACAGTATCAGTGGCTCAGTAGGCAGCACACTTGCCTCTGAGGCCGGGAGATCAGAGGGCTGTGGGTTCAGTTCCCACATCTGGCACTTGGGTTAATATTCCAGTACTGACACTGTAGAGCAGCATGAGAGGGGTGCTGCACTTCTGAGGTGCCATCTTTCGGATGAGATGTTAAACCGAGGTCCCATCTGCCTGGATTGGTGGTAGTTCGGGTAGATGTTAAAGATCCCATGGCACATATCGAAAAGAGTAGGGGAAGTTTTTATTAAAACCAAAACACACTTTTTTTCCAAAACCAAAACAAATCACACAGTCATTAAGATAGTCATGTTATCTACCCAATTCCAGTAGCATTTTTCCACAGCTCTCTTGCTTTCTCTTCTCCCCATAATTTACATTCATCTTGAAAAATGTTATCTACTTCATCTTAAAACTTAAAAAAAGTCCTGTACAGTCAAATCCTTATTCTGCAAAAATCTTGAGCATCTGTTTTGCCATATAGACCATTTCAAAACTGCCAAAATAACATAGACTGTATTTTTATTAACGTTTTCCCATTCTTTTGTTAACTGACCATAGATCAAAATCTCGGTGTCATATTTTTAAAAGCTTGCATCCCCCAATAACTAGCTACCATAACCCAAAAAGGTTTAATAAAATCACAATCAAAAAATAAATGCTGCATGCTTTCTTCTTTTGTCCCACAGTCTCTTTCTCTACATGTTCTTTCTTCCATTCTTTAAAGTTTACGGTTACCTCTGACGTTTAACTTCCCATGACTACACATCCATACTACATCTTTCATTTTTCCCAGAATTCTTCTTTCTAATGTAACAGCTAAAATTTCCTGCTCTTTTATTCCTTTTTCTACCTTAAAAACTTGTTTTTCCCAGAAATTCCTCTCCATAATTTCTTTATACATCTGTTTTCTGTTACTCCTAATTAGAGCATCCATTGTTACCCTCCACTGGGTTAAATAATTCCTTCCAATTTCCATATATATTGGCCACACTTTACCTCCAACTATATTTCCTTTCTTCCCAATACATTTAATGAAAGGTACATTCCATTGCTGTGTTAACCACGGCCAAGTTTTGTTCTCACCTTTTACTAATGGTACAATATTTGAAAACACAAAAATATAAAAAACAATCGGATTTATCATGTTTAAACCCACATCTTTTATGGTTCTCTACTGAAGGTGGACAAAGCAATGGGGCCTGATATGATTCATCTCAGAATTCTAAAATAACTAAGGGTAGAACTAGTGAGACCACTGACTATCCTCTTTAACAAGTCATGGGAGGATGGGGTGGTACCTGAGGACTGGAGGAGGGCAGATGTGATTCCCCTTCACAAAAGTGGCAGCAGGGCAGAAGCAGGAAACTACAGACCAGTTAGTTTAACCTCAGTGATAGGGAAAATGATGGAATCACTTCTGAATGAAAGAATAGTCGAGTATCTACAGGTCAGAGGGGCACAGGACCCAAGGCAGCATGGATTCACAGTGGGAAGGTCATGCCAGATGAATCTAATAGATTTCTTTGACTGGGTGACCAAAGTAGTAGATCAGGGAGGGGCTGTGGACATGGCCTACCTAGACTTTAGCAAGGCATTTGACTCAGTCCCACATAAAATATTAATGTACAAGTTATCCAGCCTGGCAATGGGTCCCAAGATGACAGCCTGGGTAAAGAATTGGCTGGAGAATAGGACACAGAGGGTAATAGCAAATGGAGTCCACTCTGAAGAAAGGGGGGTTACTAGTGGGGTGCCGCAGGGTTCAGTATTAGGACCGGTCCTCTTCAATGTCTTTATAAGCGACATTGCAGAGGGACTGGAAGGAAAAGTATGTCTCTTTGCAGATGACACAAAGATCTGCAACAGAGTTGATGCTCAAGGTGGGGTGGAAAGGATGAGAAGGGACATGGCAAGGTTAGAGGAATGGTCATATATATGGCAGCTTAGATTCAATGCTAAGAAGTGCAAGGTAATGCACCTGGGAAACAAAAACCCAGGGGAAGAGTACACAATGGGGGTGTGAGATACTAACAACAACAAAAATGGAAAGGGACATGGGGATAGTCTTATCAGATGACTTAAAGGCGGGCAAGCAATGTGAGAAGGCAGTAAGGAGGGCTGGGAGGATACTGGGTTGCAGAGGGAGAGGCATCACCAGTAGAAAACAGGAAGTTGTTATCCCTCTGTACAGACAGCTGGTGAGACCCCATCTGGAGTACTGTGTACAGTTCTGGAGACCCAATCTCTGCAAGGACAGAGACAAGATGGAAGCTGTCAGAGGAGGGCAACTAAAATGGTGCAGGGTCTGCACCAGAAGACATGAAGAGAGACTAAAGGAGCTTAATATGTATAGCCTCGAGGAAAGGAGGAGAGGGAGACATGATAGAAACTTTCAAGTACCTCAAGGGAATCAACAAAGTCCAAGAGGGTAGCATCTTTCAAAAAGAGATGTGCAAGAACAAGGGGCCAATTTGAAGATGGGGGCAGCTCAGAGGTAATATAAGGAAGTATTTTTCACAGAGAGGGTTGTGGATGCATGGAATGGCCTTCCGAGGAGAGTTGTGGAGTCAAAACAGTGGTTGAATTCAAGCATGCATGGGACAGTCATAAGGCAATTCTGGGGGGGGTAGAAAGAAGTAGGCTGCTTGTTAACTAGGATCTGCAGCTTATCCATTAGGTAGAGAAATGGGCAGACTGGGTGGGCTAAGCTGTCCTTATCTGCCGTCAAATTCTATGTTTCTATGTCTATGTTTCTATGTTATACGTTATCCCCCTTTTAATAGGATTTAACTTGCTACCCAACAATTACTGAAAAAAAGACTTTGAATTTTGGATTACATTTGAAATGGTACTGGAAAAATGTATGCTAAAAATAAAAATATTGGGACAATAAACGTTTTTAATAAGTAAATTCTTTTCTCTTGTGTCATACTCCATTGTTTCCATTTATGTACTTTTATTTCGGCTATTTGATACTTTTCTTCCCAGTTTTGTTGTATTGCATCATCCCCTCCAAATCTTATTCCCAGCACCTTAATGCTTCCATCTGCTATCTCCAAATCTCCTTTTTTCTTTTTCTCCACTGCCCCAATGGATAAATTCTACTTTTCCCTTTATTTATCTTAATCCCTGTATATTGGCTATACTTCTCTACTGACTATATTAACTTATCCCCTGAACTCTGATCTTTTACTAAAACTAAACAATCATCTGCATAAGCACTTGTTTTATTCAGCTCCATATTTTGCCATACAATACTTTTAATCTCTTTCTCCAGCTGTATTCTCCTCAGAAGTGGGTCTAGACAAAATACATATAGTAGGGGACTTAATGGGCACCCTTGCTGAACCCCATTCCTTATATACATTGAAGTCCCTAGATGCCCATTAACCATAGGACGAATTTGTGCTTCCTTATATATTGCTTTTATTAAACTAATTAATTCTGTTGGAATTTTAAACTTTTCTAAGGTATCCCATACATACTGATGCTTTACAACATCAAATGCTGTTTCTTGATCCAAGGCATACAAATACCCTTGCAAAGAATCCTCCTGCCCTTTATTTATGACTTCTCTAATATAAATTAAATTTTGTTGTATGCTCTGTCCTGGAATAGCACATGTTTGAGACTGCATTATCAATTTCTCTGAAAAAGTCCTTAACCTATTACTTATTACCTTGGCTAAAAGTTTGTAATCTGAAGTCAATAAACTAATGGGCCTCCAATTTTTAAGTTGTGTTTTTTCTCCTTTTTTATGCAAAAAAAATCATTATTCCTTTTTTCATGCTTTCTGCCAAATTATCTCCATTCATTATACCATTGTATATTCTTGTTAAAATGGGAGCTATTTGTTTTTCCAAAAATTTATAGAACATATTCAGAATCCCATCCACCCCAGGTGCCATGTTATTTGACGAAGATTTTATTGCCTCTTTCACTTCTTCTTCTTTAATTTCCCCCTTTATCGCCTCTGCCTCATCTTCCTCCAACTCTGGCATCTCAATTGTCAGAAAAAAATCCTCACTTTTCCTACTTCTTTGTTGCTGGTATTTCTCTTTCAAAAAACTCTTGTACTGTACATTTAATATTTTCTATGTCTGTATATATCCTCCCTTTTCCATCCTGTAATTTGTACATAACTCGATTTTCTATTCTTTCTTTACTACTGTCATAAGGATTTGTATGTTATTTTGTTCCCTTGGTACCACTTTTTTGTTCCATAATTAAAGATGTGACCCTATTATATTGGCATTCTTTCATTTTAAAATTAATTTCTTCAATTTGTTTAGATTCATCCACCTTATCTTTAACCTGCCTTGTCATAAGTTTATATAATCTAGCCCTTAATTTTAAATACTTCCCGTAATTTGTTGCCTCTACTTTCTGTCATTCTTCGATCATATATTGTTTGATTTCATTTTTAGTATCTTCCCACCATTCTGTTCCACTATCATATAATTTCATAACTGGTAACTTATCTTCCAGTATTATTTTAATCTTTTCTATACAAGTATCTTCTTGTAGCTTAGCTGTATTCATCCTCCAATAGCCTTTTCCTATTCTCATCCTATTTCCCAAGTTAATTTCAACTTCTACTGCCATATGATCTGATGTTTCAATCGGTATACTCCTAATATCAACTACCTCCACTTTTTTTTGTACCATCCAGAAATCTATACGAGTAGAACGTGAACCCTTGAAATACGTGTGTTCTCCTTTTTTCCCTTTTAACTTATATCCATCCTCCATCCCAGCTTTATCTAACATTCTTTTCAAGTGAGTTGCATCACAAAAGAATGTTGATGTTGCCCTTCCCCAATCTGCTCTAGATAACCCACTGTTAATGTCTCCCCCCACACCACAAGTTTTGAAGTATGCAAATAAGCCTCTATTTGATTTATTAGCATATTCCTTTTTTTCTTTGTGGATTATAAATTACAATAATTCTCACAGAATTCCTTTTTAAGATAACATCAATAATCATAGCTCCTCCAGGTACCAAATATATTACTTTTAAAATTTGAACATCATGAGAATAGAAAGCTACCCCCACCCCTGTATACCTATCTATGCCAAAGGACCATAAGGATGGTCCCCATGTGCAGTCTTTCTGAGTTTGTTGAATTTCATCTATAGTGTGTAACCTTGTGTCTTGGAATACATATAAGTCACTTTTCAAGTCGCATAATATTTTAAAAGTTACCAGCCTCTTCCATTTTTAATACTATTTGTATTATGAGTGAGGCATTTTAAACTTCCCATTTTGTTTTCCCCTCACTTTTACCCTGCCTCTGTAGATTTTTTCCTTTTCTTGACACCTGCATGTCTGTTGTGTCTCCATCTTCCTCTTCTGCACCTTCAGAAAGATCCATGTTGGACCGATCAGAGCCCTCCTCTATAGTGGACCATTCCCTGTCTTGTAATAAGGTGTATTTATTTGTTAACTCTACACCTTCACAATCTTTTTCCAATGAAATTATCTGTTTTGCTGTACTCTCCTTTTTGTTTTTAGATCTTGTAACCATAGTAAATCCAGTTTCTTTTTCTGTCTTCCTTTCCATTTTAAAAGTCCCTGTTTTTTCTTTTGATTCTTTTTGCTCTGGTATTACCAACCCTTTAGACCGAGGTTGTACCTTTATTCCTTTTTCCACATCCTCTCTGATAATGGCTTCCCTTATTACCTTATCTTGCCTCTCTTTCTCTTTCTGTGCCACAGCCAGGTAGACATCTTGCTCTGCTCTTTCTCCCATTTCTGGGCTGTTATGGGAAGCCCAGGGACATTTTGCAAAGGTGTGCCCTTCCTTTTCACACAAACTACATTTAACTTGGTTTGAGCATTCTACCCCAAATGCCCAACAACCCCACATAGGCCACACTTGACTTTACCACAGACATTACTTAAGTGACCTCGCTCTCCACATTTGCAGTAGGCCCGCACTTGGCCTGCATAAAAAACAATGCTTCTATCTTGGCCTAGAAAAAAACAGTTTGGCAAATGTTGAATTTCCCCATCTACTTGTTTAAGTGTTAGTTTATATTTCCATCCACCTGTCCACAGACCATTTTCATCCAATATCGGGTTCAAGGCCCATGTATTACACCCTCTGCTTGATCCAGAAATTAATGTCCACCACATTGATGCCTTCATTTCAAAATAACACAGTCACTATCTTAAAAGTAGGTTTTGATAAGGGAATAACTGAGAAATCCTTCCATAAGTCTGTATATTTCATTTGCTGATATAATTTCCAAAAGCTGTCCAACCCTCCTCCATGTTTAAAACTTAGGTCAAATTCTATACTTCCTGGTACATGAATAAGGGCATTTATTTCATTTGGATAAAACTTCATTTTATTCATTAAGAGTTCTTTGCCAATAAAATTTCTGTTGGGCACACCCTCAGAGGGCCCACTAAATCTCAGGCGAACCACGTTTCTTCTTTTAGCTTGCTGTGGTTTTATATCTTTAGGAAATAATCTTTCTTTAGTATTCCCACCCCAGGGTTTCTCCTTATGGCTTTCCCCTTCCTCCTGCACTTCTTTATCTGTTAATATTGTTTTCTGCTCAAGCTCCATAGATGACTCTTCATTATTGCTATCAAGTCCATCAAAAATTATCTCTTTTGTTTTATCTGCCTCTGATGTTACATCTTTCTGTTTTTCGGCTTCATCCACTTTTTCCCAAAATTTACTTTCTACATCCCTTGTGTCTTCTTTTTGGTTTTTACTAATTCCTGATGTACTTGGCCTACCTGGATCCCACCCAGACCCATCATCCTTTCTTTTCCAATCTACTTGTAATAAGACTTCTGTTACCCATTCAGGTGTGTCTGCAAAGTCTCTAAAAGTTCTCTCTTCTGAATCTGAAACCTCCTTTTTTTCTCCTTCACTGTTTCATAATGGGCCCTTTTTCTGTGACTTCCTCAAAATCTGTATTTTCTTTATTTGTTTCAGCCTTTTTTTTATTTTCTGTCTTGCTTTCTACAATCCTTTTCAGGCCAAGCCGTTTCCAACTTACTTTCACCTTTCCTTTCTGTGCTGACACTTTCACTTGTTTTTTCCCTGTCTCAGCAGGTGCAGCTTGCTTTGATACTGCCACATCATTGCTTCTCAATTTAGCCTGATAGGAGTCTGGCCTATAAGACCTCCTGTTTCTTCAGTCTTTTGCTGATTATTTTCCAAAACATTTTTTTTTTACTTACGCTTGCAACATCTCCTCCCTCCATCTCCATGGAAGAAGTTTTCTCTCTTAATTCCTTCTTTTTCTTTTCCAGCTTCTCACTTCAATCTTCTTGATCCATAAAATTGTCTGAACTCATTTTCAGGCCTCTAGTGGTATACAAGGCAGGGAAGGAGGCCCTTTCCCCTGCCACATCAGCACTTCCTCCTCCTCTGCTGTCTGGCTCCAAACTGTGCTCCTCTACTCTGCTCTCAGGAAGTTAATCCCCCTGCTGGCAGAGCGAAAAGAGTAGGGGAATTTTCCTGGTGTCCTGGCCAAATTTCCCTCATTCACTAAAAATACCACCAATAGCTTAATCTGTTATAAGGTCAGTTGGCATTCATCTGTATTCTCCCCTCCCCCAGGTCATGCCTGAAAATAGGCAGGATTTGTCTAGTGCACTTACCCGATCAACAAAAAAAAAAACTGGGTACCCAGGGTAAAATGTGTTGGATTGTGGTGTCTCATACCAAAGTCTAGGGAACTGGTACCAGTTGTGGGCAAAATTATACTGTGTTCCATCTGATTCTAGGCAGTTTAGATAGCCAGGGCTCTGGATATCCATGTGGGGCTAACGTGATTGCTTTCTGATTCAAAATCAGGTATTCACTCAGCTGGAGGGTTTTCACCAGCACCAAAACCAAATCAACTGTAAATATGTAAATAATAATAATGGTACTGTATAACCTCAATTCCTTGTGTTTCCCCATTCCTAATCCCTATGCCCCTTAAATAAATATTGTTTTTGTTGTTTTTGCAAATATAGTGTCCTGGGCATATTATTAGAGAGTCTTTAAATGGTGAAATGTCTGAAATGTGGGGAAATGTTATTGGGTCATATGTTGGGGTGGGTAAAGGTTATAGTGGGTGGTATGACATCCCAGGGGGTTGTACCAGGTAACAGCTAGCCCACTTAAAGTTAAACTCTGGGTGGAGGCACTGCACAAAGGTAATATCATGGAAAAGAACCAGTTTCAATGTAAGTTTGGGACCCAGGCCCCTCAACCTACATTCCGGGTAGTAGGCAGTAGCCCTTGGAGTAGTGCTACCTAGGGGCTACACTTAGAAAGGCATATAGCTTCTTTTGAGGGATGGAATGGTGAATAAGAAACAAAGAAAGGAAGAAAAGAAAGTTAAGGAGGATACAAAAACATTGCCGTAGGTGGCCAACATACTGCAGTGTTAGAAAAAGAACAGGACAACTTTTTAGAGGTACTGTTGCAACAGACTGTACAGAAGGAAGGCAAGAAGATAGAAAAATGTCCCTAACTGCTACACCAATTTCCTGGGTAACGCACAGCTTTATCCCCCCCCCCATGGTTAAAAGAAAACCAGGGGTCCTCAAACAACTGGTTTTCTGGACTACCAACCTCTTTCAGCAACCTACGGGGTTGGTTGGAGCTTCCACCCATGATGTAATGAAGCTCCGTCCCAGGATCTCTTAAAAAACACAAGCATCAATATTGCCTATATGCTATATAATAGCCTTATCAATAGCATGGGGCTTGCATAGTACTAAAAATCATCATAGTACCATATACAGTATACTGTTTGCTATTTTGTTGCTTTACCTCAGCACAATGATATGAAAAAAGAATCTGCATTTCTATGCTGTATGTCATGTATGTCATGTTTCTTAACCAAAAATCTGGACATCTGTAAAGTCCAGTACCAAAGAACAAATTTCTCTGGAATGAGTAATTATCTGCTCCAACCCAACCAGACACTCACATCTCAGCTTTTTGGTTACTGCAGTGGGGTGAGCATTAGGGTTGACAACCCCACTCCTCATTGTCTTCAGTGGTGGGGCAGGGGTGTTATGGTTGGAAACCCTAATGTCACATTTCCATACTTTTGTCACTTTATCCTGAACCCTAACTGGTGCATTAATGAAGTTTTTTTGCAATGAATTTCCTTACTATTTGAGATAGTATAATTATATCCTCATTTGCCTGTGGAGCGCAGGGCCCAGAGGGCCCTGTGCTTCCATCTCTCCACAGATGCTGCCAAAACAGCAACCAAATTCTCAGCATATCCTTCTTATTACACAGGTCCAAAGATAGCGCACTGAAGCATAGAGTCCTTGGACTACACAAATCGAGGCAAAACACATAGTTTATTCACAAGCAATTCTCGATATGCCTCACAGACACATTACGCACATGTACCAGAACCATACAAAACAATAAAAACCAAGTGTATTCTGCCCATCCTACATGTAACCAGTGCCCCAGGGCTTCAACCCACAAAACAGCCTTCATCAGGAGGTGTGATCAGAGGGATGGCAGCCTTGCAGTAAATACCCCCAGTGCCGTGACATCATTAATTGCCATGTGTGCCAAAAATAATACAAATCCTCAGTAAAAATGTATAAAATATTTGTAAAAAAAAATTGTGCTACAAAACACAGACTAGCATCCTTATTGGGCTCTGCTGCCATCTTAGAAACACCAGGGAGAACAGATACATAAAATATTAAATATTCTGGGGTTTGCATGTGGTCACCCAGTTCATATTCTCTCATTAATAAAGTTCAAATTTGTTTGTGTTTATTGTTTCATTTAACTGGGGCTCCACATGGTTTTGGCACCACACCATCGTACCAATAAAATCTGTGAAATAGTGGAACTCAAGAAGTAAGGTTCCTGGAAAAACATCTTGTAATCACCCTATTTTTTTTTCATTTACTATACATTTGTCACATTTCTAAGTGCTTGGGGATCCATATGGACTGCTGAACTTGCCAAAAGCAAAGATAGGAAAATACTAGAACAAGTCTGAAAGTTGAGGGAGGTCAAGGGTCTGATTCACCGTACATTGTCCCACAATCATCCAGTCCATTTCATTAATTATATTGCTAATTCCTTCACGTGACTGGGAATCCACATGAACAAAGTGAAAAGGTGAGAATAAAGTCCAGCTTTAGAGGAGGTATGAGGTCATGGGCCAGATTCACAAAACTTTGCCCGGGTGGACACCCAGCTTGCCCTGGCCAAACTGGGTTTTGCCCAGAGTTGGTATTCATAAAGCCCAGTTTGCCCATGCAAACTGTGTTTGTGCCTGGCCAAAGTTGGGGGGGCTGCAATTCAAATGAAGGGGAGGGAACCTGCATATATCTGCAGTACTATTCACAAAGGTTGTGCTTCATGAAAAGGCCATTTGCAAAGGTCCTTGCATGGAGAAATTACCTCCAACAAAAACAAGGCTGCAATCTGCACACCCCTAGTGGCTGGAGGAGGTACTGAACCCCCAACCCCTCTCTGGTCCCCAATCACCAACCGTATGTGCAATCCTAATTTTGCATAGTGTAGTGGTCCCTCCCCAGTCCCTGATCGCTGACCTGATATGTTCAAATAATTTGACATAGTGTTGTGGTGCCCTTCCTCCTTCTGATCAATAATCCGATATGGTAGAAGTATTTGCCATAGTGTAGTGGTCCCTCCCTGGTCCCCAATCGCTGACCTGATCTGGTAGAAGAATTTGCCATAGTGTAATGTTCCCTTCCCAGTTCCCAATTGCTGACCTGATCTGGTAGAAGAATTTACCATAGTGTAGTGGTCCCTCCCCAGTCCCCGATCACCAACCTGATCTGGTAGAAAACATTGCAATAATGTTGTGGTCCCTCCCTGGTCCCTGGTCCCTGATCATCGACCTGATCTGGTAGAAAAATTTGCCATAGTGTAATGTTCCTATCCCAGTCCCCAATCATTGATCTGATCTGGTAGGAAAATTTGCCATAATGTAGTGGTGCCTCCCCGGTCCCCAATCACCAACCCTATGTGTAATCTTAATTTTCCATAAAGTAGCGATCCCTTCCCCTCCCCGATCACTGACCGCCATCTCCAAATGCAAAAACCACATTCCCTGGTCATCTAGGATCCCTCCACCCCATCAAGTGTGACCCACCACCCCACTCTCCCATCCCAATTGGTGATCAGTGACCAGCACAGCCCTCCTCACACCACCATGGCTGGCCACCGACTGAGCCCTCATGGAGCACATACTGTATACAGTATGGCTCATTGACTGTGATTTCACATTTGTGGACTGTGATCAGAGACCAGGTGGGGGGGGAGAGACCACTACACTATGGAAATGTATGATTGCACATGGGGTCGACGATCAGGGACCAAGGAGGGACCACTACACTATGGTGAATTCTTCTACCACATCAGGTCAGTGATTGGGGACTGGGGAGGGACCACTACACTGTGGCAAATTCTTCTACCAGATTGGGTTGGCAATCGGGGACCGGGGAGGGACCACTTCACTATGACAAATTGTTTGAACATAATGGGTTGCCGATCGGGGTGGGGGAGGTCACCACTACACTATAGAAACCTTCTTTTTCCTATGGGGTCAGCAATTAGGGTGGGCACCACTAGATTACCAGGGCATGCGGCTGTGTGGGGCATGGGCTGTTAAGGGGTACACTAAGCCACCCGTGGGCCATGCAAATGGGCCCAAAATGGGTATGCTAATGGACAATAGTGCCTTGCATGTCCAATGGGCTCATTTGCATGGCTACTTTAGTGAATAGGGACTTAGCGTGTGTGTGCTATTGTTGCTGGCCCATTCTCCTGACTGGCTGTGAGGACAGCACTACTGGGGTTCCTGGCACTTTCCCTGGGTTAGCACTGCTCCCACCTGACCCTATTCATAGTCAGAGAGTGCAGTGAATAGCAGGAATGCCCACCAGAGCTATCGCAGGGTGCAGTGCAAACTTTTGCACAGCACTTTGCCTTTTTTAGTGAATCCTGCCCCAGGTTTGTTAAATGCCATCCTGTGATCACCCATTTTATTTAAATTCATTGTGTTTCTTGCTGTGCCAAATGGCTGGGGATCTACACAGACAGAGGCACATTGCAGTTGGAAGCAGCCAGTCTCAAAAGAAAAGGAGGTTAGTGGGCAAATATGCTACTGCATCATCCTGTGGTAACCCAATGATCGGTTCATTATTTGATCACTTTTTTCAGATATTTGGAGGTCTGCACAGTCAGAGACAATAAATAAAAACAGTCCGTTTCTTAAAAAGGAGGAGGTCAAATGTCAGGCACATTGTGCATCATGCTGTGGTCACCCAATTTAATTTAGTCCATAATATTATTCTCTCTTCAAATAGCTGGGGATACACACAGACACTGTACTCAGCATACATAAAGACAGTCAAATGGACAGAAGCTCAGTGTACTGCAGGTAGAAGCAGTCAGTCTCTCAGAAAAATAAGGTTAAAGGGAAAATTCACCAATGGATGCTGAGATTGCTACGATTTTTAGCTTTACTCCCAGAATTATTCATAAACATGGCGAGAATTAATTCCTTGGATTAAGACTCAGTTAAGATGTGTGCAAGCCCATTCCTGACTTGTGAAGTTAAACGTCCACCAACGTGACTTTTCAGAATATAAAATATATCTTTGGTGGTTAGTATGGTTCTCCAAAACTTCTGACATCGACTGGCTGACTGGACTCGACCTGTCTCCCCCACAAAAATATATAGGGCAGTTTCTATTTGTGGGTCATAAAAGGACTGAATGATATAAAAAGGTGAATAATAACAGAGACAGAAAAATGGAGAGGTGACTTCTCAGTTCTTGGGGGAGAAGGGCTTTTTTCCCCCCAATTTCATAGCTATGTGTGTCAGTTAAAATATTCAAATTACTGCTGTGTGGAGCAGTTGCTTCACTTTTTGAATTCATCCCAGTCGCTTTTTCTCTATCAGTTGGTGCAGGCGTTTGAAGTGAGAGCCATGATGAGAGCCATGCTACCCACTCTAACAGGTCTGGTTAGCTCAAGGTTACTGATCTAAAAATAAGGCTCCTGTTAACAGGTTTTGTACTGCCTGTGCTCTATAAATTTCCTTATAAACACAGCATTCTCTGGTGGCTCAAAGAAGGCAGAGGTAACTAGTTTACTGTAAAAAAGAAAAGGGTGGGGCAGTGGGCTACAAAATAAAACCTCTTTCTGTTACTCTTTACAATACACAGCCATTTCTGTATTTAGTTGAATAAACATACGCTCTACACCAGTGGTGCACACATTGGGTATATAAATCTAATTTTTAATATAGTTAGGATCAAATTTATTATCATGCCAAACACATTTTGCCCCACTCAAAATGGAAACTTCACAAAGGGGACAGCTATGGGGGGGTCCACTAGACACCAGGGAAATTGTAGCTCATTGCTTTCACTGCAGCCCCCAGCACGAGTTCCAGCTGCAGTTGCCAGGAAAGTCCTGCTGCATAGTCTGCATATAGAGAAATGTGCCAAACTCTTATATTTCACACAGTCACAATCTTCCCCAGAGTAATTTCTGGTTCTAACAATTTTTAGTGTTCAAACCACATTTCCTGGTTCACGAACCAGAATTTTTTTAGTTTGAACCAAAAAAGTGGTTCAAAAAAGAAATCACTTAGGAGAGATCGTACATGTGTTAAATATAACATTTCAGCAACTTTCCCCATAAACAGACTATTAAATCTTGCTTTTGATAAACATTGGACATCAGGGATGTTTAAGTTTTGTTAAAACAATCCCTTTACAAGTGTTCTGCAACTTTAGTAGTAACAGAAATAAAGAAACAAGTAGCAGCTGTCACAAACCAAAAAAACACAAACGTGGTTAGTGAGACCCATTTTTAGTTTGTGACACATCAAATTTGTCAACCAAAAAACAATCTCGCGAACCAGAAATTTCTGGTTCGTATGTGGTGGCTATCTTTTAAATCCTTTTAACTCAGGAAGCATTTAATATTTTTTCACCAAACCTTCAAAAGCAGTACTTCAGCACAGACCACATATACCCTGAAAGATCTGTGCAGAAATTCAGTACCATGTAGCCTGCACATAAGAGCAAAAATCCCCATGTTAAGTATATGGAAAATGTGACTTTTTCCATTTTTGGTGCTCAATATCTTACAAACCCAACAAGATATCATCATGAAACTTTTCACGTCTCGAGACTCTGGCAGCCTGGCATGCCAAATTTTCTGCTATTTCATCAAAGAATGCTACAGTTATTAAGGTGCAGAAATTTGGGTTTAACATTAAACAGCCTACTCAACCCTTACTAGCGCCCCTATAATATATTATAGTTCTGAGGTATAGTGCCACTCTATTTAGGGTTCAGAAGGCAGTTTAATGTTAAACCCCAATTTTTGCAGTTTATAACTTCACAGCTACTTACTGAATTTGCGCAAAATTTTGCATGCATGTTCTCGTGGGGTAGATCTCCGGATGTGCCCACTTTCATACCAGTCAGATTTGCAGATTCTGAAACCAGGATAGTGCAAAAAGTAATTTTTGGGGTTTTTTTTGCCTTTGTTTTGGGTGACACCTGTAGTGCCCAGATGGTTTAGCATTTTGGTCTGAAATTGTCAGGGTAGAAAGGGGCTGGCACGTAGATATGTCTTTTGCTGGTTTGGTGAAAAAATATTAATCAGTTCCAAAGTTATTACATTTTTAAATTGCAGGTTCTAAGCTTGCTCAGTAAACACTTCAAAATAGCTGTATGAAACAAAAAAGAATCATTTTTCATATAGGCCAATTCTTTTATCGTGAGGGAAAAATCCTTTTTTGTTTGCCGCCATCTTGTTTTCCATTTTTTTGCTAAAAAAAAAAAAATTAAACCTACAAAAATGACATCCTGCTGACAGACTACCACCTCTGTCTTGCTCATCAGGACTCTGTTAGGTGGATTCTGCACTTAACTGTTGGAGAAATTAGCTGGATATAGTAGGTTGTGGCATTTCAGCCACAGCATTTTTTTTGTCAACTCTATTTTAGGCTCTCTCTGCAGCTGGGGTACTTACCCTTTCAGCCAATTATGCAGGCACTCAATTAGTCTTGATGCCAGCCTCCACCTCGACTAGTGAAGTGGGGAGAACCATAGCTTACTCCCTATGGAGGGCCCCTCCTGGCGAGAGGCGAACCGGAAGAAGAGACCGCATCACCCTGGAGCCCACTCCCTGACTGTTGGGCTTTGCTTGGCATGGGACAGATTGTCTGTCAGTGGCTTCATGCTGCTGTGGTGAGGGAGATTTTGTGGTGTGGTTCCCCCAGGGAGTAGATGTGCAATGACATCCAGATTCAGTGTGCAGACTTCCGTGTGTGCTCTCAGGACATCCTCCGCTCTCAGACCCCAATTGTAGGTTTGATGATCACTGCTTCCAGAGTGGTTGGGTGTTTTCTGTTGCTCAGCAGCAGTGTCAGCACCTGTGGTGGGATCATGTGGTCATGTGATCCTCCAGAGTGCTAAAGGCTCCTCCCCTTGACTCACATTACTTAAACCAGCAATTGAAAAAGCTCAGTGTAGCACAGACCACCAGAGATGCTGCACCTCACTCTGTGAAGATCTTAACTAGGAGGTAAGAGAGGCAATTCCTTGATAGATATGCTAAGCAACCACTGTAACTGTAAACACTAATGGAGGTTTGCTTATTTAAAATGCAGAGCTCACCAATGTACTGTATATGGCCTTGGCCTATACACCGAGATAAAAAACTGGACTACCTAGGAAATATAGATAGTGGAGCAGCATGTAAGAAGTTTTTCTTAAAGCAGTAAGAAGTTTTTCTTAAAGGAGAAGACTCTTGTATATTTATGATTTGGATATGTCTGATATATTTATTATACATTACATTAAGTACTGTACATATGTAAATAAGAGATCAGTCATTTCTTCTGAAGCAACACATATCTAGAGTCTGAGGCTCTGACACAAGGTAGTAAAGGGTCAAGTAAGTCTCCATTTACTTGCAAATGAGTCACTTGTAATACAGCCTCTCCCATTCCTTGATGTCACTGCAGCAACAGTGCAGAAGAAAACATAAGGGTATCAATGCTGTCTATCCTGATTTTAGTTTAAGCCTACAATAGCTTAAGACATTTCTGTCATGCAGCTCACATAGGGAGTAGTACTTGTAGCCTTAATACTGTATGTGTAGAGCAAATAATACATCTAATAGTATTTCATTCATAGGAAACAAAATCTGTTTCTTTGTACTGATCATTTCTCTCTGTGAGATAGCTGTAACATGCTGTGGAGAGCAGTAGACTGAATCAGTCATTCAAGCAGTCAGTCTGTACTGAACCAGGTGAACACCCTTGAGAAGATTCATTAACAAGGTGGGCCTGGACAGTTTCCCAAAGAATCACACAAGACTGAAGTCCTCCTTTGCACAAATGATACATATACACCCCCCTTTCAGCAGCCTGAAAGTGGAGCACTAGATCACTTACTTTATAAAGTGCATTGTTTTACATTTCAAATGCTCCTTAAATCTGAGTTTCTGACTGGAAATTCCAAGACACAGAATGCATATGACATGGGAGGAATGAGTGAGGCAAATACAGAATACAACAAACACTGAGACTGATTAGTTCCTTTACCTACAACAGCTGAAGTGTAGCATCTGATTTGTGAGGGACATTCTACTTCAAAAGCTGGCATTACAAAGCAGGGGTGGGAGGCTGCCACAGCTTGTCCTCAGTACCTTCAAAGTGAAGTGCTGTAGCTCTCATATCACTGCTAATGATTTATAATGGGAATGGGGGAACTTTTAAAGTCATGGACCTGAGAGGCCATCACAGTTCCCAAGGAGGTTAGGGGAACTTGTTAAGTGTAAAAGAGTAATGGACTATAGAAGGATTTGAACCAGAGTCTCCCAGTTCTTGTGCATGTGCTTTAACCACTAGATTATCCTTCTTCCATATGCTTTCCTGGTAACTTATTCCTTGTTATAGCTGAACTCTTTATTGCCTTACAGCAGCCATCCAATCACTGACTGCCTAGTTACAAAGGGAAAGGGGCCTATTTGCATGATTGTTTCTTGCTGCTGGTGTCAATCTAAACAGAGAATGCTAACACATAGAGAACATAATACAACAGCTGTATAATACCACTTACAATACCACTTAAAACTCTTCTTGTACCCAGAATCATTTATTGGGTAAACTGTTTTTGCTAACAGAAACAGTAACAAAACACATACAGGTGCTTCCTTATATGAATACTGTATATACCTAAAATAAGTGCTGCATCTCACTCACATGGTCCTAGTCCCTATTAGACCTGCACTTCAGGATGTGCACAACACTTAAAGGTTTCCTCCATTACTCAAGGGGAACCAAACATTGTGGGTTTGGTTTCCTGGTGGAACTACATTTAGTGCAGCACCATTACCTGTTGCTCTGATGACATCATCCTCCAGCAACATTGATGGTAAAATGGAGGACAAACACACTGATAACTTCTGGGGGCTGTATATTTTTATTTATAATCTAAATTTGGACAACAATAGGACTGCTGGCAACTGGAGGAGGCACACAATAGTTACACATAAGGAGTTAGGAAAATATTGGTGTGAAACTATGGTAGACTTTCCCTTTAAAGCAGAAACAGCTAATTAATAATGTTTTATGCTTTACAACAGACTCACACACACCTAATGTTCTTATTTAGGCCTCAACACTTCACATTAGAGACCACTTGTCTGAATATGTGAGCAGATAAAGCATAAGTACACACCTTTAGGTCAATCAAGGTCAAGATAACCTATAAATTATACAAAATGAAGGAATGAATCTCAGTATTGTTGCTTAAAATTTACTTTTATATTAGATTTAACCCTCAGTCTTGAAACTGGGCACAGCATTAATTTAGAAGTTTGTAAAGAACCACGTTACCTATTAAAATGAGTATGAAAGCTTAGTGAAGGCCAGGCCATGTGCCCATACTGCAAAAAAAAATGTTGAAAATGTTTTATATAAAGAAAATCCTTTTGTCTAACCTAACAAACATGTAATAATCCAGACATGATGTATGTGAAAGGTGTTGCTTCCCTACATATAACAATATTTTGAAATGTTATGAATTGAATTACCCATTAACCAACAGGTAATAATTTAGATAGGAGGCAAGTGAACAGCCTTGTTTCTCTATATAAAAGGAAACAAATAAATTAATTTATTGTTCTAATAAGTCTATCGAGAGAAACAAGAACTGTAATAAAAACTTATGCTGTTTAAGTGAATTCCTAGGATTATGTTCTCACATAAATGAAGTTTATTTAAATGTAATTCATTGTTTTAGTAATCACAGTCAGAAAAATGAAGAAAACAGTGGCTATTTTTGTAAAAACATTTTCTAACTATATTGGCTGCAGCAGCATACTCGAGGATGACAGGAAAGAGCTACAATCTCTGCACACCATGCCAAGCAAGACTAGTCTTTGGTGACATAGATATGTATTAGGATAGATTACAGAACATAGAAAATGTTTAAATATGTCTACACACAAATGTGAGTACTCTAGCAAGGTAAATGGTTTGCCCTGGCCACCTAGTGGTGTGAGTGAAGTATAACACAGATTATATTTTTGTTGAAAGCAAATTATGAAGAAAATATAATTATATATTAATACGCATTTTACATATGTCAAAATATAGATCCTCTACCCTGAAGAAGCCTTTAACAAGTGAAAAATTGGTTTAATGAGGATCTCATTGAAAACAGAGAAGAAAATTTTACATGGAGTGGCTGGCTACTTCTTTTCCTTCTTCATTGAATTCACCCACCAGCCCCTGGACTCTATAAACAGTATACAACTGAGAGGGAACCCACACTCTCTTCTCTTTTTCCAACTGATCACTGCTTCCCCCAGTCTCCACTGGGGGCTGCCAGTGCAATGATTGAAGCCCCTAACCCTCCCCAGGAGAGGAGAGCAGTCCTCCAGATGCTCAATCCTCCCTCCCCTGCCAACCCCCGGTGGCCCAAGCCTATTCCCGAACCCCTGCCAATGGGATCATGCAAGGTGTAGTGTCCAGTGCCTCAACCCTCAGTGCCACTGGGGGATCTGGCATTTATGTCAGAGAATGTCAGGGGGTTGTGGTATTTCTGTTACAGAATAGCAGGGGATTGGGGTATTTCTGTCACAGAACAGCAGGGTGAAAGTGGTTTGTCACAGACATGTAGGGTATTTGATTTATAAAATCATGCCAAATTTTAGTGTTATCTAGATGTAATTCAGAAAACGGCCTCCCCCCCATGTTATGCCACATATTAAAATAGCTTCTTGATCTAATACTTCCAGTTTTTGAGATGTGCCCCTGATTTCTGATTATTTGTCTTATATCTTTATGTTGAAGTCTTGTCCCCACTTTATAAGGTAGGGTAGGGGATGCGAGGTGTGCCTCAAAGGGGTGCTTCTCCCCGCCCACAAAAACACACTTTATAATGACAGCTTTAATGGGGAGAGGCTAGCACTCACTGTCAGTGCTGCTTTCTGGGAATTCAGCTGACTAGAAGAGAGAAAAAGGGACAGGGAATTCTCATGCTTTCTGGTACACAAAGATGACTACAGCTGGCAAGCCGCAAACCTGGGCTGCCTGGGGAGCAGAACAAGACATATTGAGCATGCAGGTAGTAGCATCTGCAGC
This sequence comes from Neoceratodus forsteri, assembly GCA_016271365.2. Classification (NCBI taxonomy): domain Eukaryota; kingdom Metazoa; phylum Chordata; order Ceratodontiformes; family Ceratodontidae; genus Neoceratodus; species Neoceratodus forsteri. The sequence goes on from CM057458.1 coordinate 1,029,371,811, forward strand.
TTGAGGAAGTGTAGGACACAACGGGAAGGACAGAGCACAGGGAGACAGGCAGTTTGGGCCGCGGCTCCCAGGGGCATTGAGCGAGTAAGGTACAGCAGCCCAGTCACCAAGTCAAAGTGGCCCCAGGCAGATACAGCAGGTTAAAAGTTAAAAGTTTCCAAAGTATTTGCAAGAGACACCTTGACCAGCAGCTGGATACATGAGCAACAGGAATAGGAAATATGAAAGAAGTACATAGAACATCATTGCGCAGGCAGTAGGGAGCATACACAGCATGTACATTTCTGCAGTAATTCTAATTGTGTGGGATGCTACTGTGCAGGCATCAGGGAGGGAGCCCATGTTGCTGCACAACTGGTACCTGAGTACTCACTATCAATAATGAACATGCTCCGTATGCTGGGGGGGCCTTTAAAAGCTATTTTTCCCTGATGCTTACAGAATAGTGCCTGCCTAAAACAGCTAGCAGATGATATGACAATACCAGGTTACACTCTATTCAGGTGGGACACGGTGGGTAAAAAGGGAGGAGGAGTGACTATCTATATCAGGGAAGGAATTAAGGCAACTGAAGTACAGGGAATGCAGTGAGAGGTGGAGGCACTGTTGATCACCCTGTATATGGGAAATGGCATTGCTATTTGCACTGGTATGATCTACTGACCTCCCACACAAGGGGAAAAGCTATAAAGGGTACTTGTAGAAGCCACCCACAGAATGATAACTAATTGGGAGGTGCTGGTAGTAGGAGACGTCAGTCTGCCAGATGTTAATTGGAGCAACCAGACTGCAGCCTCAGCCAGGAACAGAAACATCTTGGAACAAACCACAATGAAGGAAAAAAAACTATGGTTCTCAAAAGAGGTGGCAGTGAAGGTTAAGGGAAAAAAGATAGCATTCAGGAAATATAAGGAAACACAGAAGGAGCAGGACAGAGAACTTTATCAGTTAAAGCAGAAAGCAGGGAAGGCAGTCAAAATAGCAAAGGCCCAAACTGAGGAAAGGATAGCCAACTCTGTTAAGACGGAGGATAAGACCTTTTATAGGTACATTAGGGAGCGAAGAAAGACCAAGGGAGGGATACTGAGGCATAATAAAAGGGAGGGAATGTGGGCAGAGGGTGACAGTAAAAAAAGCAGGGATACTAAATTAATATTTCTACTCAGTATTCACAAAGGAAGAGGAGGAGGAGGTACCTAAACTACACAAGAGTACACTTTGTATGGGGGGGTCGATACCAGCCCATTCACAGAAGAAACAGTTCCGAAAGAACTAGTAAAACTGAAGGTGGACAAAACAATGGGGCCTGATGGGATTCACCCAAGAATTCTAAAAGAACTAAGTAGAACTAATGATACCACTGACTACTCTCTTTAACAAATCATGGGAGGATGGGGTGGTACCTGAGGACTGGAGGAGGGTGGATGTGATTCCTCTTCACAAAAGTGGGAGCAGGGCAGAGGCAGGAAACTGCAGACTAGTTAGTTTGACCTCAGTGGTAGGGAAAATGATGGAATCACTTCTGAAGGAAAGAACTGTAGAGTACCTAGAGGGGGCACAGGACCCAAGGCAGCATGGATTCACAGAGGGAAGGTCATGTTTCAGATGAATCTAGTAGATTTCTTTGACTGTGTGACCAAAGTAGTTGACCAGGGAGGGGCTGCGGACATGGCCTGCCTAGATTTTAGCAAAGCATTTGATACAGTCCCACACAAAAGATTAATATAAAAGTTAGCCAGCCTGGAGTGGGTCCCAAGGTGGTAGCCTCGATAAAAAATTGACTGGAAAACAGGATGCAAAGGGTAATAGTAAACAGAGTCCACAGCAAAGAAAGGAGGGTTACTAGCGGGGTACTGCAGGGTTCAGTACTGGGACTAGTCCTTTTTAATGTCTTTTGAAGTGACATTGGAGAGGAACTGGAAGGAAAAATGTGTCTCTTTGCAGACAACACAGAGATCTGCAACAGGGTTGATACACAAGATGGAGCGGAAAGGATGAGAAGGGACTTGGCAAGGTTGGAGGAATGGTTAAATGTATGGCAGCTTAAATTCAACGCAAAGAAGTGCAAGATAATGGACCTGGGAAACAAAAACCCAAGGGAAGAGTACACAATAGGGGGTGAGATACTGACAACAACAAAAATGCAAAGGGACCAGGGGGTAGTTATATCAGATGACCTAAAGGTGGGCAAGCAATGTGAGAAGGCAGTAAGGAGGGCTGGGGGGATACTGGGATGCACAGGGAAAGGCATCAACAGTAGAAAACAGGAAGTTGTTATCCCTCTGTACAGACAGTTGGTGAGACCATGTCAGGAGTACTGTGTGCAGTTCTGGAGACCCCATCTCTGCAAAACATAGACAGAGTGGAGGCTGTCAGAGGAGGGCAACCAAAATGGTACAGGGGTCTGTACCAGAAGACATCTGAAGAGAGTCTAAAGGAGCTTAATATGTATACCCTTGAGGAAAGAAGGAGAGGGGGACATGATAGAAACTTTCAAGTACCTCAAGGAATCAACAAAGTCCAAGAGGGTAGTATCTTTCAGAAAAAGAGATGTGCAAGAACAAGGGGGCACAATTTGAAGATAGAGGGGGGACGGCTCAGAGGAAGTATTTTTTTGATGGAGAGGGTTGTAGATGCATGGAACAGCCTTCCTGAGGAGGTTGTGGAGCCAAGAACAGTGGGGGAATTCAAGAATGCGTGGGACAGGAATAAGGCAGTTCTAGTGGGGGGTAGGAGGAATTAAGCTGTTGGCTATCTGGGATCTACAGCTTATCCATCAGGTAGAAAAATGGGCAGACTAGGTGGGCCAAGCAGTCCTTATCTGCCATCAAATCTTATGTTAATGTAGTGGTTACTATAGCCCAGGTACTTTCAGAGAACTCAAATGCTATTAGTTCACTAGAGAGAATGGATACTAATCTACAAACTGAAAGGTTGAAGGAGGTTAACCCTAATGTTATAGACATGGTACAGAGTTCTGACAGGTTAGGCAGTAACTTACAAACTAATCCCACCCTGGATGATAACTCGAATTCCAGTCACCAGGAAACAAATATTTGTATTAGGTGACTCCATTCTTAAATATTCTGATAGATATATTTGTAAGAATGATAAAGAATATAGGACATGCTAGAGTTTTAGGGGGGCATGGATTAGGAACATAGATAGGATGGCCCCCTCCATACAAAAAAATGCTGGTCATAAGCCTCGTGTTGTTCTCCATGTGGGTACAAATCATATATATAGATTTACTTTAGAGAACGTTCAGAAAGACTTTGTCAATTTAACATCTAACTTAGAAAAAAATGAATTGTGAAGTGTGCAAATTATAGATTTTACCAGTACCCAGGACCAGCCAGTCTAAACAAATCAAAATAAAGCAGATGAATGAATGGCTTAGAAAATTGTCTCTCCAAAGGAATATAAAATGTGTCACACAGTGGGAAAATTTTTAGAATGATCCTAGCCTTTTCAGTTGGGATGGTCTCCATCTTACTAAAAAGGGGACGGCAGTACAGGGAAAAAGTATTACACAAGTAATTGAGGAATGTTTAAACAAAATGGTTAGGGACAAATGGGGAAGGTACAGATTTCTACTATCAAATCACTTCCACATTATAAAATTTTGGCAGCCAATGCTAGAAGCCTAAATGTTGTAAAAAATAACTGAACTGACAGACATTTTGCAACAGAATCAAATTGATAGAGCTGCCTTAAGCGAAATCTAGCAGAACAAGTCTTCATCTTGGCATAACACAGTCCCCGGGTGCTCTTTATACTATAAGAATAGGCAAAATAAATCAGGGGTGCAGTCTTCCTTGGGGTTGTCAACCCTGAAGCTCAACCCATTCTATATACTTCTGAAACATACACACCTGCGTCCTTCACATCTGACCTTTCTTGCTACCACAGTGGGGTGAGCTTTAGGGTTGACAACACCAAAGAAGACTCCACCCCTGATTTGTTAAAGGGTGGGGTGGATTTTTAGAGTTGGAAACCTAACATCACATTTCTCTACTTTTATCGCTTTAGCCATAACCCTAAATGTTGCATTAATGGAGTTTTTTGAGAGAATATATCCATATATATATATATATATATATATATATATATATATATATAGATATAGATATAATCATACTATATTGTATATATACAGTATATAATCATACTATATTAGCCTCTAATATATTATAGCAGATTGTTTCAGTGATTATATCAGATTTTATTATCTCATCATATATCATATTATAAAACTACTTCAGAAAATGTAGTATTGTGATTTGTAGAATCTGATGACATGAGTGTGCATTATTACAACACAACAGCACATATCAGAAATGCTTAACTTTCCAAAACTCATTACACAGTTCTAAAACTAACAATCAGGGAAGCCATTTTATAATCACATTAAGGCACTCCACGTTGTCCATCAATGTGGAATAACACCACTTCTCAGGTGCCTCACTTCCATGGTGTGCTGTTAAGCCAGCAAAGACATAAAATGAGGTGTGCGCCGAGTGCCTTATGCACCTGGGCATGCTCTTATCAGGAGATAACCCACACCTTGGAGTGTGTTATTGCATTTATAAAATGGGCCCCCCAGTAAAGAAGTTAATTTTCAAAAAATGCATATACAAAGTGAACATAAAAAAGAGTAAAAAATATGATCCAACAGAAAAACATAAAAAGTAGTCCATGTCATTGTGTTCCAGTGGAGCTTATAAATTAAAGGTGACTAGAGGAGGCTGGTGCCTGTGTCTCCACTCCCCAGCCATCCACAGGCACAAACACTTAAAAGGCATGTTTTTATTTTTGTTTTATATATCTTAGCTTGATCATCTAGTTTCACTTACAGCAACAGGCAGTGATCGTGTCCCCAACTCATCCAGTTTCAGTTAGTGAAATGGGGAGCGATTGTGTCTCATACATTATGTATTCAGTATAATGTTCCTTGGCCCCTCTCCCCTTCGAACATATGCAAAGCCTTTTTTTGTGTGTGCTTTCATTTTTTTTTTTTTTTTTTTAAACTTTTTCTTTTAAATGGCTGGCTTGACTGACAGCGAACGAGTCCCACAAGGACCACCGTACAAAATTGTTCACTGATTCCAGTTCTAAAATCACAACGGTCACGGTAGAAAAACTGTTTTACTACAGAGCTGACAGTATAGTAATGTGGTGTTGTTTTTAAATTAGGATTCTTGTACTGACATTTATAGGTGAGGATGAAGTGGGGTTGGAGCGTGACGATGGAAGAAAGGAGCATGGACCTACAAGGACGAAACGGGCAGTGAGTAAAAAAAAAAGTAACATTCAAACCAGCACACGTTTATGGGCTGTGATGGTAACTTGTTTAAAAGTTTTGTAAGGTTTTTGAACTGTTTCCGTGGCTTTATTGTTACTGGATTTGTCATGCCTGAGTTTGACAGTCACCGTGCAGTGAATGCGGTTTCCCGCTAGTGCTTCAGTGAGCTGTGCCAGTCAGTGCTTTTGTTTACAGTTGGCACAGCTCACTGATTCTGTGTTGCTATGTGTCCTGAAGCAGAGGGTAGTGCCGGTTGGCTACTATGTTTTCTGATAAGGACACTGCTCAGAAGATGTAGTAATCAATCAGGTTTAGTGATTTAAGATGCCTATTTTATAATCCACAATAACACATACCCTTATTGCTTACATATATTTTTATATTATAGCAGATAATAGTATCTTCTCATATATCATATCTGCTACCTTGCCCAGTGATATCTGAAGGCTTGTCATTTCAGAGTGGCTGAAAAAAGGTTATCATCTCTCAGTCATTTCTTTATTAATCTTGAAGAACCCAGCCCCCAGTACCACCACCAGCTGAATGTGCCTCAAAACCAAATGGACCCTATGCAGTGTGGGAATATTTTACTGTTGACAGAATTAATCAACTGAAAGTGTGTTGCAATCAGTGTGGTGAAAAGATAGTTTAAGGACAATAAAGTCTGCTCTAACTTAGAGAACCAGTGTTCTGGCTGATAATTTAAAACAGGAGCATAGTATCCTCCTCTGTCCACACCTCTTAGGATGCCCTAGTCAGCCATTGTGAGCTGGCTTGCTCACTGCATCACACTGCCACCAGACTGGTCAAAACTTCCTTGAGGCTGCTTTCCTTAAATCCAAACATAGGCTCCTGCTTGCACAGTAGAAGGCCTCTAAGACATACTGTAGAAACCCCCCTAGTCACTCCAAGTACACCTTACCCCTGCTCTGTATTAGGTTAAGGTTTACTTCTAACCTGTGACTATCCTTTGGATGGTGAATCATGGAACTGCACAGTAGATTTCCTGAACTTATTGTAGCACTGTGTCTCCAGGTATATTAAGTATAAAATATTTCTTTTTAAACAAACTCTACAAGGCTAATGCAATGAGGAAATACACAAAGTAGAACATTTAAAATAAACAGGTTTAAGCACAAAAGTACAGAACAGAAAAACTCTAAACTGACTAAAATTCTGAGCCTTACCCCTCAGATGAGATGTTAAATAGAGGTCCCTTCTACGGATCATGGTGCTGTCCTGGTGGGTGTCCTGGTGGAAGTAAAAGAACCCAAGGTACGTTTTGTAAAGAGTAGGGGACTTTCCTTGGTGTCTTGTCCAATGTTACCCTTCCCATAAGAACAGTTCTTGCAATTGGTTTGAATCCCACAGCTTCCACTTGCATACTGTGTGACCCTGAGCAAGTCACTTAACCTCCTTGTGCTCCCAGATCACTCCTGTAAAAAAGCTTTCAGCTTAGTGTGCTATACCTGGTTAAACAACTAAAAAAAAAAATTGTCCAAGGCTGTGTGTGGGTGCTGATGTGCGATATGGCTGCCACTACACATTCAGTCACTTCATTACCAGTCTAGCATTGCTTGTAAAAGTGCCTTGGGATACAATGTGTATGAAAAGTGCTATATAAATTCTGACTCTGCTGCTTCTTCTGCTTCCACCCAAAGATCTTAGAAGCCTCTGCACATAGCAGACACGGAATGGCCCTTTTGTCTCCTGTGAAACACAGTTGGCCCCAGTTGCATGTCTTGGTGTCATCAGGAGAAAAGAGTCTGAATTCTCCTTGCTTGCTGTTTTAAGGACATATCCCTCAAACTTCCAGGATGCAGTTTACTCCTTTCCTTGGTTAAGACTAAAAGCCCTTTTCTCTTCACAGAATTCAATTTAGGAGACATGCATTTGCTCAGGACAACTGTTGTTTAACTACTGCTCACTCAACTCCCCTTTTGACCTCCCCAGCCAGTTTTCCAAAATAGTTTTTCACATTTTTATATTGGATTATGACTGTTTAGCTGAGGCATTTCTAAAGCTAGCTGTGCTTAGTATAAACTGAATAATGGCTGCAGTCAGTTACCTAAACTGTCCCGTTTTGTGAGGGTAGCTCCAGTCACTGTTGGAAGCTTCTTTTTCTGGTATCACATCAACACAGTGCAGCATTTACAGTAACTACAATTGAGCAAATGAATTACAGCACATACAGAAGCAGTGACTGAACATTGCTAGCAATTACACATTTGAGCGACTGTTAAGTATGATCGAAATGGTAATATGAGTGACTCGCTTGCTTGGCAATCATGATAATAGCCTACCGCTTGATCCAGAAGTGGTGTTTTATTTATTATTCTTCGGAAAATACCTCTGAGCCAGAGGCTCATTTACAGAGGTTCCACGTCAGGTAACAATTTGTACAATAGACTAAACTAAATGACACAAGCATAAAATTTAGAGCATTAGAGTGGTAGGGAGAGAAGGGGTAGTGATAGTAAGAATGGGGAGGTAGAAAGAAGCGAGGAGGGTGAAAGGTAATGCAAGAACTGCTATAGAGCAGCTCTGTTGTCCAAGGGTAAGCATTTTTTTTTTTTAAGGAATAGTAATGTTGGAGGTTGCTGAGTTCAACCGGGAGGTTTATGTTGGGTTGGGTGCTCCCAGGGTTGATTGGTAGGATGAGACTATATTAGGTCACATGCCCTTTGTGGCCGGCTGTACTTAGGTGAGGATGAAGTTTAGATTTAAACAGACTGAGGTTGGCTTCCTTAAGGATATCTTTGCCTAAGGTATTTAACCAGAGGGGAGCCCGGTATTCAAAGGAGCGTTGCCCCTGAGAGGTGTGACGGTAGGGAACTTTTAGGGAGCGGGTGTTTAAGCCCCTGGTGAGTCTGGTAGAGTCATGCGTTCTTAGGAGGTTCTGTAAGCAGGGTGGGGTTAGTCCGAGGATGGAATTTTTAGCTAGCAGGCAGACTTAATACTGTATTCTATTGTTGAGATTCAGCCAGCCTGAATGGGAGTAAAGGTCATTTGTGTGGGTCCTTGGATCAGCATTTAGTAAAAGCCTGCAGGCCTTGTTAAGAGTGGTTTTGATTCGTTTTAGAGTTGTAGGGGCAGCACCATATATCACCAGGTCATAATCTATAATTGGCAGAACAAAGCTAGTGATAGCAGCTTTTATGGCCTCTTTGGCAAGGTAGGATTTATTTTTGTAGAGCAGGCCCAGTTTGGCGTTGGCATTTTTGGCAACTAGGTCGATGTGCTGATTATAGGACTGGGTGCTGGTGTGGTGTTAGAATCCTTAATATGGGGCGGGAGCTCGGGGGGGGGAGAGTCTCCCTTGGGGTCATGCAGCGTGACATGGGTAAAGCTGGACAATAACGGTGGGGATAATTATGGGAACAGGTGGTTCAAGATGCCTGTAACTTGCATGTGCATGTCTGAAATAGTTAACTGTCGCTGCAAGTTCTGGATCGCTCCTTATACAATCGCCGGGTGTTGCGATGGTGTAATATATTTGCCCAATTTGTAATCACCCTATAATTTGCGTTATATTGACATGGAACCCCTTTTCTCCATGGCTTGCCCAGATTTCATGTTTCTGTCTTTTAGTCTTCCAATAGTACCTAAATGGACCCTCTTAAAGCTAAAACAACTGAATTACCCCAGTTCCTGTAAATCATGCCCCTGCATTCTTCAGGTGTTGTAAATGAATTATCACAATTCTTTTAAAGAGGATGTCCCACTCAGCAAATATTGTAAAAATCGGAGACTCAGGAAAAGAACCTAACAGAAAAGAAGCCAGCCTGCTTTATAACTGTTACATCTCCTTACAATCACATCCATTCCTATTCTCCATTCATGCTAGATGAATCAGCAACATAGGAGACATTTGGGTCAGGATCGATATGGAAAGTGATAGGATAAAATGCCTCATTCAAGTAATCCAGCCACCATGGTGGCAGCAGCCTGAGCCTGGCATTGCACCACAAAGGCTCCAGCAACCAAAAGACAGAGCTAAGCCCAGAGTGCACATCGCAGAAGGTGCTGACTGTATTGCAGAAAAGTAAAGTATGCTAGCTAATTCCTTAAATGCCCATATTAACTGACAAGCTTTCCTCCTGCTTCTTCACATGCCGACAGTTCCAGAAAAATCTTGTCTTGAATCTTGCTTCCAAAAACAACATATTCTCTTCATCATTCTTCTACACCGTTTGTCACAAATCACATTTTCTCAGCATATAAATAAAGCAACATTTAAGAATAAAATAATAATAATAATAAATACATTAAAATAAAAAACATAAAAGTCAGTTGGTCCCAAAAACAAATATCCTCTTCTTTATCTCTACTGTCCATCACAATTCACATTTTCTCAGCATATAAATATAGAAAAATTTTAACATAGAAACATAGACTTTTACGGCAGATAAGAACCTCTTGGCCAACCCAGTCTGCCCATTTCCCTATCTATTGGGTAAGCTGCAGGTTCTAATTAACCAACAGCCTACTTCCTCCTAACTCCCACTATAATTGCTTTATGTCTGTCACATGCATTCTTGGATTCTCCCACTGATTTTGACCCCACAACCTTCGCAGGAAGGTGGTTCCATGCATCCACCACCCACTGCATGAAAAAATAGTTCCTCACATTGCCCCGAGCTGTCCCCCTCTATCTTCAACTTGTGCCCCCTTGTTCTTGCACATCTCTTTTTCTGAAAGATGCTCCCCTCTTGGACTTTGTTGATACCCTTGAGGTACTTGAAAGTTTCTATCATGCCCCTCCCCCCTCATTTCCTCAAGGGTACACATATTAAGCTCTTTTAGTCTGTCTTCGTATGGCTTCTGTTGCAGAACCTGCACCATTTCAGTTGCCCTCCTCTGGCCTGCCTCCATCCTGTTTATGTCCTTGTGGAGATGGGGTCTCCAGAATTGCTCGCATTACTCCAGATGGGGTCTCACCAACTGTCTGTACAGAGGGATAACAACTTCCTGTTTTCTACTGGTGATGCCTCTCCCTATGCATCCAAGTATCCCCCCAGCCCTCCTTACTGCCTTCTCACATCACTTGCCTACATTAAGGTCATCTGATATGTCTACCCCCAGGTCCCTTTCCATTCTTGTTGTTGTTAGAACCTCCTCCCACCCCCATTGTGTACTCTTCCCCTGGGTTTTTGTTTCCCAGGTGCATTACTTTGCACTTCTTTGCATTGAATCTAAGCTGCCACACTTTTGACCATTCCTCCAACCTTGCGAAGTCCCTTCTCATCCTTTTCACCTCCCCTTGTGTATCAACCCTGTTGCAAATCTTTGTGTCATCTGCAAAGAGGCATACTTTTCCTTCCAGCCCCTCCACAATGTCTCATATAAAGACATTAAAGAGGACCTGTCCCAGCACTGAACCCTGTGGTACCCCACTAGTAACCCCCTTTCTTCAGAATGTACTCTGTTTATTATTACCCTCTGTGTCCTGTTGTCCAGCCAGTTTGTTACCCAGGCTACCATCCTGGAACCCACTCCCAGGCTGGCTAACTTGTTTATTAATCTTTTTTGTGGAACTGTGTCAAATGCCTTGCTAAGTCTAGGTAGGCCATATCCACAGCCCCTCCCTGGTCTACTACTTTGGTCACCCAGTCAAAGAAATCTATTAGATTCATCTGACATGACCTTCCCACTGTGAATCCATGCTGCCTTGTGTCCTGTGCCCCACTGGCCTCTAGGTACTCAACAGTCCTTTCTTTCAGAAGTGATTCCATCATTTTCCCTACTACTGAGGTCAAACTAACTGGTCTGTAGCTTCCTACCTCTGCCTTGCTCCCACTTTCGTGAAGGAAAAACACATCCACCTTCCTCCAGTCCTCAGGTACCACACCATCCTCCCATTATTTGTTAAAAAGGGTAGTCAGTGGTGTCATTAGGTCTCCCCTTAGTTCTTTTAGAATTCTTGGGTGAATCCCATCAGGCCCCATTGCTTTGTCCACCTTGAGTTTTGGGAGTTCATTCAGGACCCTTTCTTCTGTGAATGGACTGGTATCAACCCCCTATCCAAAGTACTTCTATTGTTTGGTTTAGGTACCTCCCCCTCTTCTTCTTTTGTGAATACTGAGCAAAAGTATTCATTCGTGTCTCTGCCCTTTCACTGTCACCCTCTGTCCACCTCCCCTCCTCTTTATTAAGCCTCACTATCCTTCCCTTCATCTTCCTTCGCTCCCTGATGTACCTATAAAAGGCTTTATTCCCCCCTTCTTGAGTTGGCTATCTTTTCCTCAGTTTAGGCCTTTGCTATTCTACCTTCCCTGCTTTCTTCTGCTTTAACTGATACAGTTCTCTGTCCTGCTCCTTCTGTGATTCCTTACACTTCCTGAATGCTGTCTTTTTCTCCCTAACTTTCCCTGCCTCCTCTTTTGAGAACCATAGTGGTTTTTTATTTTGTTTTGTTTAATTGCTTCACACAAAGGCTTGCTGCCTCTGTGAAGGAAGTTTTGATTTTTTCCCCATTGTTCTTCCACCCCTTCTTCCTGCCAATTTGCTAGTGCATTCCTTAGGCACTTATCCAGTTTGCCAAAGTCAGCCCTCCTAAAGTTCAGTACCTTCACTTTTGTATGGCTTGACTCTATGGCTATGTTTATCGTGATCGACACTGTTTGGTGGTCACTTGTTTCCAGATGGCTACCCACTTCTAAATCCGTGATTCTAACTCCATCCCCATTTGAGAGTACTGTACCAGGTCTAAAACTGCTCCCTCCCAAGTGGGTTCCAACACTAGCTGTCTGAGGCATGCCCCATACAGGGCATCGAAAATGACCCCACTCTTGGATGTGGCTGCAGCAAATGTGCTCCAATTAACAACTGACATATTCAGGTGCCCCATCAACAATATCTTCCCTTTTTATGCCATTCTAAATATGCCTTCTATCATTTTCCTGTTCATTTCCTCCCCCTGAGACGGGGTCCATATATAACCGATAGGATGGCCCCCTCCATGCTAAAAAAATGCTGATCATAAGCCCATTGTTGTTCGCCATGTGGGTACAAATGATATAAATAGATTCACTTTAGAGAACATTCAGAAGGACTTTGTCAATTTAACATCTAACTTAGAAAAAAATGAATTGTGAATTGTGCAAATCAGAGATTTTACCAGTACCTAGGGCCAACCAGTCTAAACAAACCAAAAGAAAGCAGATTAATGAATGGCTTAGAAAATGGTCTCTCCAAAGGAATATAAAATGTGTCACGCAGTGGGAAAAAATTCTAGAATGATCCTAGCCTTTTCAGTTGGGATGGTCTCTATCTTAATAAGAAGGGGATGGCAGTACAGGGAAAAAGTATTACACAAGTAATTGAGGAATGTTTAAACAAAATGGTTGGGGACAAATGGGGAACGGACAGATTTCTACTATCAAATCACTACCACATTATAAAATGTTGTCAGCCAATGCTAGAAGCCTAAATGTTGTAAAAATAACTGAACAGAAAGGCATTTTGCAACAGAATCAAATTGATATAGCTGCCCTTAACGAAACCTAGTGGAATAAGTCTTCATCTTGGCATAACTCAATCCCCGGGTACTCTTTATACTACAAGAATAGGCAAAATAAAAAGGGTGGGGGGAGGGTATGAAACTATATCAGAAATACACTAGCTACCTCAGAATATCCATTAAAGTTCAATGCTGATGGACAGCTTGGGGGAATTCACATTCAAATTACCCAATCAAATGAAAACAACTTTATATTTGTCAACTTCTACAGACCCCCCCTCCATCAGAGGTGTCACATGATCAGATTTTAGTGGATGAAATCAATTACCTGGCTGTTAATTCAGACATCATGATCATTGGTGATTTTAATTTGCCAGGGATTAATTGGAGTAATTTAGCATCAAGGACTAACATAGAAACCTTTTTTTTGGACTGTTTTATTATGTCAGAGCTTGGGCAAATGGTTTTAGAACCGACCAGAGAAAGAAACATTTTAGAGCTCATACCTACAAATATGGCACCTGATATTAATAATTTCAGCATATCAGGTCCAATAGGTAACAGTGACCATAATACTGTTTTCTTTGAAATTAATAGAAAGAAAACAGATATAGGTTGGACAAACTTCAGGTACAACTATAATAATGGTGACTATACTAAAATCAACAAGGCTTTAGCGATATATGACTGGGATACTGCTTTCCCTGGATTAAGCACTAATAAAACCTGGGAGTTATTTGAATCAATTATTACAGAACTAGAGTCTTTACATACCAATTATAAAGTCTCATAATAACAATGGGAAAATTCCACCCTGGTTAACCCAGCAAATCAGACTTCAAATCCATAAAAAAAAAAGGTCTTTTAAAAGGTTTAAAAAATGTCCTACTGATCTAAATAAAAATGTATATAAAGCTGAACTAAAGAAAATGAAGAAGCTAATAAAAAGTGAAAGAAAGAAATCTGAATTTAAATTATCCATGACTACAGATCCTTAAGGTTTTTTATGCCTACAGCAATTCTAACAAACAAAAGGACAATAGCATATCTAAGATAGTAAAAAATGGATTTGAAATACAAGATAGAAAAGACATAGCCATTGTATTCAATAGATATTCTGATTCTGTTTTTCTTAATAAGGACAAAACTAATACTACTATCAACCATACAATTAGCATCCAATAAATCACTACAGATGAGGTAGTCACTACCCTAAAATCAATGACATCTAATTCTGCTCCAGGGCCAGATAGGATCAATCACACTTTTCTTAGGAATACATTGGCATCTATTACACATTCACTGAAATTAATATTCAGTAAATCTTATCTTAATGGTAACGTTCCCAAAGAATGGAAAAAGACTTCAGTTATCCCGATACATAAGAAGGGACAACAAGCACTTGTCAGTGCCAAATGTTGCTTGCTTATATTTACTGTTTAGGTATTTGGGAGTGACAGTACCATGCCTAAGAGCTGTCATGTGCACCCCCCCCCAAGACATCCACTGTGTCTTTCTGTTCAGTATTCACAGAAGAGGGGGAAGGGCAAGGGCCACAGCGGTACAGCAGTTGTCAAGGGTGTGAAAAGGTGGACAATAGTCCATTCACAGGCAAAAGAGTCCAGCAGGAGAAGACTAAATTGAAGGTGGACAAAGCGATGGGACCAGATGGCATACACCGGATATTAAGAGAACTGTGAAGTTAGATAGCAGTACCTCTGGCAGCCATGTTCACTGAGTCATTCAACACAGGGGTGGTACTAGAGAACTGGAGGAGGGCACATGTGGTCCCTCTACACAAATCCAGCAGCAGGGAGGAGTCAGGGAACTATAGACTGGTCAGCCTCACCTCAGTAGTGGGGAAGATCATGGAGACATTGCTTAAAGAAAGGACAGTGAGGCATCTGGAAGCCATTGGAGCTCAGGACCATAGGCAACATGGATTCACAGTGGGGAGGTCATGTCAGACAAATCTGGTTGATTTCTTCGACTGGATGACAAAGGAAGTAAATCAGGGTGGGGCAGTGGACGTCGCTTACCTTGATTTCAGCAAAGCCTTTGACACCATCCCACATAGGAGGCTGATAAACTAGCTGGGCAGGCTGGGCATGGGGCAAAGGGTGGTAAACTGGGTTAGAAACTGGCTAACAGACAGGAGGCAGACAGTCATGGTAAATGGGGTGCAGTCTGGGGAGAAGGGGTGACCAGTGGGGTGCCGCAAGGATTGGTCCTGGGGCCAGTACTGTTCAATGTCTTCATTAGTGACATTGCAGAAGGGCTGAAGGAAAAGGTCTGCCTGTTTGCAGATGACACCAAGATCTGTAACATAGTGGCTACCCCGGGGGGGGTGGAGAAAATGAGGAGGAACCTGGGGAAGCTTGAAAAATGGTCTGAGGACTGGCAACTGAAGTTTAATTCAAAAAGTGCAAAATTATGCACCTGGGCCACAGAAACCCTGGGGAAAGCTACAGGGTGGTGGGGGGGTAGTTGCTGACAGTCACAAAGAAGGAAAGGGACCTGGGGGTTCTTATTTCCCACTACTGCCAATGACACTTTGGCCAGTGTCAGTGGCTCTGTAGGTAGCACACTTGCCTCTGAGGCCAGGAGATCAGAGGGCTATGCAGGTGCCAGGTTTTAAAGTTTGTGGGTGCTCCAGGAGACATGTTGCAAAATAAAGGCTGGGGGTCTGAGGAGCCGCCCTAGGCCAGAAGCTATAGGGTTTTCATGCTTTCTGGTGCATTTTGTGGTTTTTTGATACATTTTGAATGAGTATGCTACCATCACAACTACTCCAATGTAGAGGATGCCAGGGTACCAATGAGGGCTATTTGATGCCTGAGCAGGTGCTAAGATCAATAAGAGAGTGCCTGCCTGGAGGGATCTTTCATGCTCTCAGTTTTGCAAGCATATCAGAGTACTGATGTTAGGTTGCAGATGCAGTGCCACCACTCAACAGTGTGCAAGTGTATCCTGAGGGGCTCTTAGATGTCCCAGTTAAGGACCCATGGAAGAGTGCCTGGGTGGTGGGCTCTTTGATGCCCTCACATGCTTTAAGGATGCCTTTAGTGATGGTTACAGACAGTGTTACCACTCCAAGAGTGCAAGAGTGCCATGGAGGGCTCTTTGATGCCTCATCATTTCTCCAAGAAGACATGGAAGAGTGCACTTCATGGGCTGTTTGAAGCCTCCAGGGCAGGCTCAGCCATGTGCTTCAACTGCAATAAGACATGGAAGAGTACCCTGGAGGACTCTTTGATGCCTCCAGGATGGTGCTGCAAGAAGACATGGAATTTTCTTGTCTTTTTTTTAGCACCTGGTAGATGCAAACTAAAATCTCAAAGGGCATCCTTTTATGAGCTGGAGGCATCAAAGAGCCCTCCAGCCAGGCACTCTTGCACCCTGTGGGTGTGGCAATGTCTGCAACCTAAAATCACAAAGGACATCCTTAGAGCACCTGAGGTGTGAATGAGCCCATGCACTTTCATGTTCCCGCCTTCACCTGAGTAACAAAGTCTTCATCTGGCACGAAAAACAGGTGTGGTGTTGGGGTTCACGATCTGAGGCCCCATGGCCTCAGCACTGCACCTCGGCTTGGCAGCCTGATGCTGATGTCTTTTCATGCCCCAGGTGCCTGAACTTTGTATTTGGTTGTGCGGCGTCATTGATCAGGCGCGGATGGCTCACTGACACCAGGCGCCGCAAGAAGACATGGATGGAAGAGTATCCAGGCACTCTTCCATGTCTCTTGCAGCACCTGGAGTGCCAGAGTCATCCAGGGCACCTTTGCACCCTGTGGAGTGGTGCCACTGTCTGCAACCCAAATCACAAAGGTTCCTTAGAGCACCTGGGAGCATGAAAGGGGCCTCCAGGGCACTTTCCTATGTCTTCTTGCAGCACATGAAGGCATCCAAGAGCCCTTTCTCCAAGCCAGGGAACAGTGCCATAAAGGGCTCTGTGATGCTGTGCAGCCCTGGTGCTCTAAGGATGTCCTTTTCAATTATAGGTACCGTACAGCACCACCACCACTGAACATGGTCATGGTGCAATAGTGCCTTAGATAGAGGGCTTTTTGTTGCCTCCAGGTGGTGCATGAAAGGCTGAGGGCCTTCATGCCCCCTGGTGTTAGGATGTCTTTGTGATTTTAGGTTGTAGACAGTGTCACCACCCACAGTGTGCAAGAGTGTTCTGAAATGGCTCTTTCATGCATTATCCAGGTGTTGTAAAGACAAGGAACTTCATGTCTTCTTGCAGCAAATAAGCAACAGAGAGGGCACTTCTGCACTCTGTGGAGTGGTGATGCTGTATCTTAAATCACAAAGGCAACCTTACAGCACCTGGGGTATCAAAGAACCCTTGCTTCATGGCACTCTTCCATTGGAAGTCTCTGTTACCTCCAGGTGGTGCATGAAGACATGAAACTTGGAAGAGTGCCCTGAATGGCTCTTTGATGCACCAGGTGCTCAAAGGATTCACTTAGCAGTGCACGTTATTTATTTATTTTAAAGTTGATAACCGGGAAAGGTACCATGAGCAGAGCTCATTTCAGAAACGACCAAGGGAAAGGGGAAGCATGTGTCAGTGTAATGGTATCACAATTTTTTAGGACTAGCCAGGTCAAAAGCAGGAGTAATTGGAAGTTGCCAGAGCCAGTTGCTGATGATTTTCAATAGTAACATAACTGTAAATGGCAAAGCCATGAATGATTACACATTATTTGACTATATAGAAGGTGTTCTTATGAACTGTTGCTCTCCCAATAAACTCATCAGCTATTTTGTCCATGTCTAATGCATCAGTGTGTTCCTGATGAATGTGAAGCAGAGCAACACTATTTAAGCGCCTCTGTGACATTGTTGATCTAAGACGTTCAGTCTCCTGAGTCCTGAGAAAGAACGCCAGCTGTACAAGTTGATACTGGTACTGTCAGTAAGATCTGACTAAATTTTATAAACTCTGGCAGTAAATCACAAATGGCTTGTTTTTCTGTGATGACACAGTACACATCTTGCAATGAATCAACAGTTTTCCCACTAGCTTTTGCAATGTCAATGAACATGTCACGGGTAGTTGCAGATGCCCTGCATCTAAGTCATTGCCATAAAATTAGATATGGAATCTAGTGGGCCTTGTCCTATCGCAAATCGTTTCTGCATCTAACATAAGCTTCTGAGCTGGAGTCTGAAATCTATCTTTGACTGAAAGAACAACCTGATCAATCACTTGAAAAATATTCTCCTGAAGTGGTCTTTTGGGATGCATCAATAACTGATTGAGAGCCATCATCTATAATGATGAGGAACTTTATGCTGACACGGAAGAACTGGTTCTTCTAACTGCAGTTCCTCAGCTCTTCCATCCACTGTACTCCAGAAGTTGTCAAACTGCCCTCTGTATTGTTGCATAGTGTCGAGAAGAGTTTGAATCATACAATTAGCTTTTAGAAATTGAAGAGAGGTTGCTTGAAGGGCTGTGTTTATGCTATCACAGTGTGAGAAAATTTTTAAGAAGAAAAATCCTTTAAATGATCGTAGCTGTGCCAAGAACCCTCCAGTTTTTGCCCCACATTCCCGAGTATTCTCTGAGGACACACTGTCCAGAAATTCCAATAATACTGAATAGTTTTCTAGAATCAATTTAAACTATTTGCCCTCACTGTCCACCTTGTTGGAGCAAATGGTCTTAAAGAGCCAGGCCTTGTGTCTTCCATACCGCTTTGTATGTTTTCAAAAAGTTAGCTGCTTTGGAGAGTCTATGATGAATGTTATGAGTTCTCGTAACTGATTTAGTATGTCTGACATTCTTGTATTTTGCTGATGCAGTCCTGTACTACAAGGTTCAAGGAGTGTGCCAAACAATGTACCTAAAAGGGCCCTAGGCTCAACAGCATTTAGCCTAGCCTACACTCCAGAGTGAATACCAGCCATAGTAGCAGCTCCATCATAACACTGACCCCGGCATTTATTTATATCCAAGTCAAAACGTAACAAAACATCTTTAAGGATACTGAATAGTGTAGCAGCATCTACAGCTGGTGTTTCATGAAATCCTAACAATGCTTCTTCAATTCCAAAATACTCAGTAACAAATCGAAAATATATTGAGACTTGCTCATGAACAGTAATGTCCGTTGTCTCATCCATCATTACAGCAAAATACTGAGCTGCTTTGATTTTGGAAACAATTGTGTTTTGCACATCTTGTCCCATAATGTCCAGCATTTCATTCATTATGTCATGAGACAACCACTTGTAGCTATCCCTTAACAACCACTGCTGCAACTGTGGACAATCAGTGGCTCGTGACTTTTAGCACTTGCATGTAATTTGAACTCTCATCTGTATGGCCCCCGATAGCAAGCTCCTGTCGGGCCAGTAATCTTAAAGTTGTCATCATTTTAAAACTGCAACTCTTGCATCTACTGCTCGCTGTCTACTGGCATCAGACATAATGCTGTACACATTTTGCTTAACATGTGTTTTCATTACAGCCTCACTGTGGCAGCCACTTTTTCATGGATTCAAATCTTTCTATTGCCTTTATGCCATGCACTATAACCAGTAACTCGTAAATGCTTCATCAGCTTTTGTGAAAATGTGAGCATTTTTTTTCTCTTGCCTCTTTACACACTGAACAGAATGTTTTTTTTGATTGGAATCATTCAGTAACCATTTGAACCGGTCAAGCCACCTTTCTTGAAATGTTCTGCCTTTTTCTTGGCGACTACTAATGATTCCTCCTGCCTTGTTTTTCTTTACAGACAGAGTTGCTGCTGCTACATGGCTCATCAACATCAACCACATCCACATCCCCAGCAATGTGAACTTGTGCAGCTGGTCCAGCTGCTGTTCCTCAGCTTCAGTCTCACAACTTGCTACGTCACTTGTTGATGGTGCTGCTGTTATACTGCTTGCCTCACTCTGTTTAGCCCATTTTTTAATAAACTTGTCCATTTTGACTTACAGTGTGTGTTTCTCTTGTGTTGATTCAGTCAGAATAGGTTACACTGTTAGATACTGGTCTGGACAGAATATGATTAAAACATTAAAGTCAGTGGAGGTCAGAATAACACTAGACAATCAGTTCACATCACTTTGTTTTTGACACAAGGACCTCTCTTAAATCCTAATAGTCTGATATATTTTTTTTTTTATTGGTTTTTGGACGGTCACACACTGGTAGGGACTGGACAGGAGGACTGTGACTGGCTGCTGCTGGATAAGACTCAGCTGCTCACCCTCTCACACAGACTTCACAAGCACCCACGGACAGAGCACTGACTAGTGTCACTTGGATGGACTATACGGCCCAGAAGACACCTCAGTGCTGTGCAATCAGCACTCTCTCTGACTTTATTTTACTTGTAATTTTTCTTTCTGACGGTCACACACTGGTAGGGACTGGACAGGAGGACTGTGACTGGCTGCTGCTGGATAAGACTCAGCTGCTCACCCTCTCACACAGACTTCACAAGCACCCACGGACAGAGCACTGACTAGTGTCACTTGGATGGACTATACGGCCCAGAAGACACCTCTCTGACTTGAATTTCTTTACTTTTGGATGGTCAGGCTCGCCACTGGTGGTACAGGCATGACTACTAGACAGAAGTACTAGGCTGCAGTAGTTAGTGTCACAGTCAGCAAACAATGACCAACTGACTGTTCAGTTCATTGAAGCAGCAATTATGCCACTATGCCAGCAACGCCCCTTCCTCTCTATCCAGAAACTCTCCCCTCTAGTGCTGGCTAACTTTGCTGCTGCAGTCTCCAGATGAAAGACAACCTGAACTCCACCACCCACACCACACCGACACACACACACAGCTGGCCCCAGCCCGAACCCACTGCAGAATTTTTTAAAGATGCAGGTTTTCTTTTGCTTTGTTTTTAGTCTGTGATCTGATTCTGTCCTGTGTCCTGCAGTGTCCACTTGCCAGAGAGACTAGTACAGTGTGACTCTGACTGAGTCAGTAAAACAAGTACTGTCTAGTCTAGAGGCTCTCCTCTCCTCTCTCTAGCAGTTTGAAAATTGTTTTAACTAGGGCTGCGGGTAGTACCCCCTCCCTTGTTGTTCCCTAGCTAGCTAATGGCTATTGTTTGGTTTTGGTGTTTGAATTGCTAATTTCAAGTTGAGCAGGTCGACCATATGGGTTTTTAATTTAAACCATTTCTGTAATTATCTTGGGATTTGACGAAGAACTGTCTTGGGGAAATCCCTCAGACCCTCAAAATATTTATCAGACAGGTTAAGGACTCGGTGTTAGTTATTATACCCGTCCCTAACTTTTTTTCCTTTCACATCCAGCCAGTTTCCATAACATTAGAAACCCTCCTCCCGAGTCCCAGCCCAGGACTTCAAGTTTTAAGTTTCCTGCTGTAATTTCTTACTCCTGCATATTGCAATGATGAGCAGCACCTCAAGACAAGTAGTTAGAACACTAAGTTCAGTCAGGATTAGGATTTTTTTTTTTTTTTTACTGAGACTGAGAGAGAATTTTGAAGACGCCCCCCTCACTCAGTAGTAGTACACACGTTTAACTTTCAGACAGATTTGATCATTTGACAGACTATAAGAAGTCTGCAACTCCCTCCAGAAGTAGTCTGCTGTGTTTGGGTCGGGTCGGGATCAAGATACAGACAGACCACCACCACGCAGTCCAAAGACGAGTGGAGTGACCACAAAAAACGACTTGCTCAGGCAGCTTAGCAAATATGGAGGAGGACCCCGATTCCCCGCCTTGCGTCGTTGCATGCTAACGCAGCGCTTGCCTGGCTCAGCTGGCTGGCTTTGACGTCCGAAGTCTTCTTGTCCTTGACGATTGCATCCACAGACAGTCAGACACATCACATGACCATCTCCTTGATCAGTCATGTGGGTTCTCATTTCAGAAATCGTCGGACGGTCTCGGATCGAGAGCCTTGATCCGAGACCATCCGATGATTTCCGAGACTCGATGTTGCAGCCTCGGGACGTGCCGTGGTGGTCGTCAGGTACTGTGGCTTCTGGGTTGGGTCAGGTGACTCGGGTTGGGTCCGAAGATGGAGAGGAGAGCGAGGCGAGCCATACCAGCTGGCAGCTGCTGCAGTGTCGACGACTCGACGTGGCTCAAAGCAGGCAAGAAGCAGGCCAGGCAGGGAAGAATGAGGTGGGTGCTCAATTAAACTTTGTGGGTGCTTGAGCACCCGAACACCCGCGCTGTCGGCGCCCCTGGGGCTATGGGTTCAGTTCCCACATTTGACACTTGGGTTAATATCCCAGTACTGATACTGTAGTGCAGCATGAGAGGGGTGCTGCACTTCTGAAGTGCCGTCTTTCGGATGAGACGTTAAACCGAGGTCCCATCTGCTTGTTCTGGTGGTAGTTCAGGTGGATGTTAAAGATCCCATGGCACTTATCGAAAAGAGTAGGGGAATTTTCCCCAGTGTCCTGGCCAAATTTCCCTCATTCACTAAAAATACCACCAACAGCTTAATCTGGTTCAAGGTCAGTTGGCATTCATCTGTATCCCCCTCCCCCGGGTCGTGCCTGAAAATAGGCAGGATTTGTCTAGTGCACTTACCCGGTCAACAAAAACTGAATAAAATATTTCAGATGACCTGAAAATGTCAAAGTGGTAAGGCAGTTGGGAGGGCTAGTGACATGCTGGGGTGCATAGGCAGAGGTATCGCCAGCATAAGGAGGGAGGCAGTGATGCCATTATATAAAACCATGGTCAGGCCTCACATGGAGTACTGTGTGCAGTTCTGGAGGTTGCACCTTTGTAAGGATATTAACAGGCTGGAGATGGTCCAGAGAAGGGCAAATAAGGTGGTACAGAGCTTGCAACACAAGACTTAGGAGGAGAAATTAAGGTACCTCACTCAATATGTACTCACTGGGAAAGAGGAGAGAAAGAGGGGATATGATATAGACATTCAAGTACCTCAAGGGTATAAACAAGGTGCAGGGGGGGATACATTTTATAATACAGGAGGAGCACAAGAACAAGGGGGCATGACATGAAATTGGAATGTGGGAGGTTAAGAGGGAATGTGAGGAAGTTCTTCTTCACAGAGAGGGTGGTGAACATGTGCAATGGTCTGCCTCAGGAGGTGGTGGGAGCAAGCACTGTGGATGGATTCAAGCGTGCTTGGGACAGGCATAGGGGAACCATAGAGGTACAGCAGCGAGTGGGTCAGAAGCAGTAATCCAGTGCAAGGGCTTATGGGCAGACTAGATGGGCCAGGCAGTTCTTATCTGCTGACAATGTCTATGTTTCTATGTCTGTGCCTCCTTCTCTTATGAATTACAGAGAGAGAGAGAGAGAGAGAGACACACACACACAAGCATATGCCGCTTGCATGTGCTGTTCCCCACTATGTACTCCCTAACACACTACTATCCACAAACACATAGAGAAAGGACACAGCACACATTGTCTCTTCAATGCTGCTCCCCAGTGTCTCTCTCTTTCTCATTGTTACTCTCCCTGTCTCGCTTTCTCTATTTCACTCTCTCTTTCTTTAAGCACTGAACTCCAATCTTGAATGTTGGGGAAAAAACTCAGTTGCACTCATTCACTCTCTCTCACTGGGATGTTGGGGGGGGGTTGACAGAATTGGACACAGAGAACTTGTTGAAATGGGAGGTGGGAAAGCAGCATGGAGGTTCCCAAAGAAAAGACACTGAGAGAGAGAAGAGAGAGAGAGAGAGAGAGAGAGACAGCAAATACACAGGTCTCTCCTGCACACAAACTGCAGCACTGTTGTGTACCAGGGAACAAGGGGAGGCCACAGACAACATCCCAATGTTTTCTCTGTTGCTGTCTCACAGGACATTTCAGCCATGGTGCAGGTGCAGAAGAGTGATGATGCTGTCTCACTCTCTCCATCATCTGTGCACTGAGGGTGGGGAATGGGTAATGGGGCAGCCACAGTTTGGGGGGTGGCAGGAAAGGAAACTCTGGGTGGCCACTGTCACGCTCGCTCTCTCCTCTGCTCACCTGTATTACAGCCTGTCAGAGGGCTCTACACTGCTAATCATTGCTAGACAGACAGAGAGAGACGCAGCACATTGCCGCAACTTTGGTACCTACTGTCTCCCACTGTTTGTGTCTCTCTATCTCTGCCTTAGGCAAGGCAAGTTTTATTCAAAAAGACGCCCATCCCTGAGGCTCTGGGCAATGTACATCAATCTAATAAATACAAAACAACACAGTAATGCACACCAGACTGCATGGCTGCTATCATTCTCAGCTACCTCCTTGCCCACTCGGACTGCTGATTATCTGCAAACTGGACAGGGCAGTGGCAGGTGGAACACACACAGAAGCTCTGTCTCCAAGCTCACAGGCTACACAGCTGCCATGTGCGTCTCGCTGTCTTGCACTGTGTGGTGTTTCTGTGTCCCCTAGCCACAACTTGTCACACAGACACAAGACTGCTGCACCATTGCCTGACATTGTCTCTGTCCCAGTTGTTTTCTCTCTGTGTCAGACTGCACAGAGGGATCACGTCACCCAGCTTGTCCCCATTGCAGTTCACCAACTTGGGGACATAATCTGTCTGTGCTGCTGAACTGCAGTCTTAAAATGCAGTCTGACTGCACACAGCATGGACCAGGGCCTCAGAAGCTACAAATTGTGCAGGACGGTACTGATTTCACCGTGGGCTTGGTGCCCGGTGGTCCGCGGGGTGACTGAGTGTGTACACAGAAGTTGTTAACTGTACTCTGGTTGCATGGAGGTCTGCATTATTGCACTGTCAGGTGCTGCCACACAGTCAATCAAATCCATTCAAAAGAAGAATTGTACAGATTCGCCTTAAGAAAAAAAGTGTATTCTTAGAGCCGCAGGAATATTTGGAGCGTTACCAGAGTATTCTGCTATTCACAAAATGCATAGCACAGTCTGAGTCGGCTAACCAATCTGGCTCTCAGAGCATATCAGGTTTCAGCTCTTACAGCAATGCTTGTCCCATGGAGCACTAGGCAGCTTTGTGGTGCATCGTTTAAGCTAAAGTTTTTCTGGTTCCTCTCATAAATTGTGAGGCTGATAGCAGCACAGCTTAGCCAGTCACGTTATCATGGTCACTGGAGCCTGGCTCTAAGAAATGCAAAACATGAGGAGACAGGAAGATCAGAGGGACAACAAGAGAGAAATGAGGTACAGGGTACACACGAGACAAAAGATGTGTGCAGTGGAGGAGGGAGAGACAGCAAGGAAAATGGGGCGATGGAGGGGAAGGGGGATGGCTTTATGTATATGAAACGGAAGACGTGTTCTCTCATTGGAGCGCTTCTCTTGTTTCAAGTACACAAAGTTTCTACCCATAAACTGTAAACCATTGTCATACTTAGCTTGCATGATAATTGGTCTGTCAAGGATGAGCCCAATGCAGCTTGACCTACAATAGGCTAGTCAGTGACACACCTCTGCAGTGCTATTCTCTGTAGCAAAACATTTCTTGTGCAAGTGCAAGTAACGTAAAAAGGAAGAGAAAGGCAGACAGTGGATGCAATTAGGGAGTAGATTCAGTATTCTGAAGCTTTGATAGGTGGAGGAGGGGGAGACCCCCAACCCCAAAGCCACCTCACAGTTCAGACTGATATCAGTATGTTTGCTTGCCTTGCAAATGAACACAAGCCTGTGTCAGTGCTGAATGGTTGCTTGCTTGCATTAGCAGTGGAAGTGCAGGAGTTAGACAGATGCAGTATAGGAATGACAGTGAAACACTGAACTGATGTCAACTCCACCTCCACCCTGCAGAGATGGACAGGCATTGGGGTGTGCCTTTGGGTCATCGCACATAACGGTCACAACATTTAACCTCACCCTACCCTGCAGACACTTACAAGTGTCGAGGTGTGCCTTGGGGTGTTCAGGCTTTACACTCACCTCATTCCATAAGGAAATATGCTGAAATGGGTTCAGTATAGGAGAATGGGGTGAGCTCTGGGTCCAAAGAGTCCAAGGCACACCTCAATGCCTGTCACTGGTTGCAGGGTGGGGGGAAGGGTGGAATGGCATGAGCATTACTGTTGACAATCCCAAGTCAAACCCCTGACACCTGTCAGTCCCTACAGGTTAGGGCATTATGGTCGGAAACCCTAACGCCCTGGGCGTTTCTTGGTATTTTTACTCCCAAGTTTTCAACATGGGCTTTTTGTGACCCCACTGCATGAACAGTGACACTATCAGTTCGTTAGCCGAAAGTTGATTTTGCACAGTGACTGCACCATTTGGCGCCACAGGTATGAAAACACATTTCGAACAGAATGTGAAAAATGACAGCTGTACTGTTCATGAGGAGGTCTGAAAAAACGGTAATGTTGAAAATCTAGAGTAAAAGTATAAAAAAAAATGGTCAAGTCATGAGCATGTGTAGAAACTGTGCAACACACACCCGTAATTATTTTGGGGTTTTTTTACACCAGATTTTCAACATAGTCATTTTGGGACCTCTGCTCATGAACAGTGTCACTGTGATTTTCTTAATCTGTCCCGAACATTGATTTCCAACAGCCACCGTGATATTCTGTGCTGGAAGTCCAAAAACACCTTTCAGCCAGGATGTGAAAAATGACAGCTGTACTGTTCTTAAGGAGGTGTGGAAACATGCCAAAGTTGAAAATCTGGAGTGAAAATATTACAAATTCGTGAAGTTATGAGGGTGCATGGAAACTGCGCAATGCACGCTCATAACACAGCCATTTTATAGACTTTTGTCACCAGATTTTCAACATAGCCATTTTAAGACCTCTGCTCATGAACCATGTCACTGTGATTTTCTTACTCTGTCCCGAACATTGATTTCACAACCTACCGCGCTATTGTGCGCTCATGTGTGAAAACACATTTCAGGCAAGATGTGAAAAATTACAGCTGTACTGTTCACAAGCAGGTGTGGTCAAATGGTAATGTTGAAAATCTGGAGTGAAAATATTAAAAGTTCTCAAAGTTACAAGTGTGAGTAGGAACTGCACAACATGCACTTGTAAAACAGTCATTTTGGGGAATTTTTTCACCAAATTTTCAACATAGGGTTTTTGGGGACCTATCTCATGAACTGTGACACTGTCATTTTGTTAATCAGTCCCGAAAGGTGGTTCCACACAGTGACTGCGAAATCACCTTTTGGGACCGAATAACAAAATGACGTGACTGAGTTCATGAGGTAGGGTCCCAATAACCCCATGTTGAAAAGTTGGTGAACAGATTCCCCAAAATGGCTGAGATATCCACCTAAGTTGAAAAAACCCTATTTATGCCATCATACAGTTTACTGGCATTTCTTCAGTTCATGGTCAGCTTTGAAGAGTGCAGACGTGTTCCTGGTCCACCGAAGGTCATTGCGCTGGGCTCCGGAGCAAGTATGGGGTGAGGGTGTGTGTGGGGAGGTGGGGTGTGCTGAAGGTGGGCGCTGCTTGGGCGAGGGGTTGCCACAACACTGGGGACTGTTTTTTTTATTTTTACAGGAAAAAAACACGCAGGACTATTGGCACGCTGGGGATGGGCTCCCAGTGTGCCACCTGGCTGTTTATTGGGGAAGAGGGAGTGGAGCTGATGAGGATTGGGCACCCCATTGACTGTACAGTGTGCTGGGGGGATGCATGAGCCGAGGGGGGATTGGACACCCCCCTCGGCACACAACAAATGGGGGGGGTGATGCTGATGGGGATTGGGTTACCCCATCTGCAAATTAACTGGGATGGGGATCATGCCAACAGCGGGATTGGGCACCTTCCTGTCTGCTTTTATTTTATTTATTGAAGTGCTTCACCAGGAAGGCACACTGAACAGTGGGGAGCGGCTTTCCATCGGCTTCGTGAGGACTGTGAGAGGCTGACAGAGAAGCCATCACCATGGGGAGATCACATAATGCAGCTTATAATTGGCTGCTGCAGTCAGGGACACCCCGTGGCAAAAACAGCTGATTGCGTAGTGATGGGGTGTTCCCTGATTGTAACAGCCAAGATTCCTTGATCATAGTGGCATGCTCATTAACTGCCATCATTGACTGCATGCTCCTCTATTCGTCGAGGCAGAGACCAGCCCCAGAACGGACTGCTGCCATTCGGCACAACACTGCCACGCCTCTACAACCCACTTGAGAGGAAGGTGATGCAATGTGCTTCTTGCACATGCATGCAAGCAACACAAAAAGGACAATATTGCTCCAGGGTAATTAATAAAATAAACTGATGAACGAATGAATGAGAGTGAATCCCTTATCCACCGTTCTTGTTTCCCAGTCAAAGAGCATTCCCAGGTTGGGATGACAAGGCATCCCTGCCATGAATCCATGCAATTTACTAGCCTGGAGCCCATTTCTCTCCAGGTATTCAGTTAGGTCTTCTTTGTCTACTGTCTCCACCAGTTTACCTACAGTGGAGGTAAGACTAACAGGCCTGTTTTTTTCCAGGTTCTCCCTGTACCCTCCCTTGTGGAGTGGCACCATATCCACTATCCTCCAATCTCTCAGAACCACCCGGACTGTATTGAGCTACTGAATAGCCTTGCCAGGGGTTCAATCACTTATGATGCCAATTCCCTGAGTACCCTTGGATGCCTCCCCTCTGGTCCTGGAGCCTTGTCTATTTTCAGGGCTGCAAGCTGTTTTCTAATCCTTTCTCCTATAATTACTACCTCTCCCATTTCTGGAATCCCCATTACAACAGCCTTTATGCTGTTTTAAGGAGAGACCTGCTATCCTCCACTGTGAATATTGAGCAGAAATAACTGTTTAGAATAGCTGCCTTCTGCTAATCTTCCTCTATTACCCTGCCCACCTCCATCAGCCTAACAATTCCCCCTCTCATATTCCTCTTTTCCTGATGTACCTAAAGAACTGCTTTTCCCCTCCCTTGATCCCTTCTTAAGATGCAGCTCTGTGTCTGCTTTTGCATCCCTGACTGCCTTCTTGGCCTCCTTCATCTCTACCTGATATTTGCTACAACAGGGTTTATGTTCCTTATAAGTCAATTTATTCATAATGTTGATCTACAACAGGCAGGGATATAGCCAGAGATACACCTATTGGTATATTTAATTCATTTCCTGGCCACTTAAATGGGAGATCCCACTAGAAACTGGGGTAGTAAAATGTATTAATGTCAGACCTGCCCCCATTCATTGCATATTGAGATTAGCAACTGAAGCTGCTCAGTACCTCATTTTTGTATCACCACTGAGTATACCTTATAGTATACTGGTGCAGTAGTGCCAGTATAGTTAGGGTTGATGAGGGTGTTTAATGTTAAAGGGCAATTTCTGGAGGTGAATAACTTTGTAATGGTTCAGTTGTGGCCCCTAGGGTCTACCGCACTTATTCTCCCATCCACTGATCAAGTAACAGCTGCCCCCCTGTCCTACCTCCTGAACAAGGTCACCAGGCCCTCCCCCCTCTCGTCAGCTCTTCCCTAGGTCCCCCCCCCACATGCAGGCACTTATTCGGCTTAACATATGACTGAACCTGTGTGCACTTGTCCCAACCCTTTTGAGGACTGTCAACTACCTACCCAAATCTTTCTAAAGCGTACCATCTCCTCCTTGAGACCCATATTGGTTTAGCCTGCTCTCCGTTATATGTAAATCTTGACTCACTCATTGTTTTGTGTATGCTCTAGCTTATAATCTTCCTGGGTCACCTGTAACACTCGGGTTCGTGACTTGTTACTGGTTGTCATTCTATTCATCACCTGTTATCCGCTGTATGTAAAACTGATTTGTCACTGTACCTGCCTACTTAAGTTTGTAACTCTCCCGGGTCGACCTGAAAATAGGCACTTGGCTGCCTAGTGTGACTTACCCGGTCAACAAAAGCAAATAAATAAATAAATTGATTTGCATGAAATTTGGCATGCATAATGGCCATCAATAGTTCTTTGTATGTGGTAAGTTTTGTGTGAATACGTTGTTTAGTTTTTGAGAAACAGAGTGTTAAAAATACAGGTGTGGGTGTTTTAGGCACTTTCTTTTGCTCACCTATAGCTCAAAAATGGTTTTAAGTTGTGATTTGAAATTTTCAGGGTACAAAGCTGTTGTCTTAAAGAAGTGCCTTTTGAAGGTTTGGTGAAAAAATATTACTGTATTGTAAAGTTGTGAAATATTTTATTTCCCATTATTTCTTATGGGAAAAAATAGATGTCCCGCATGACATATCATGGTATGTCGCTTCCTATGTTCGATGTGGGTTTATATGTCACAAATAGTAAGGGAGAGTGTTTTGATGTGTCTTTTGTTGCAATGCCCCCCCAATATTTCCTTGTTGGTATACTGACACATATACATGCCCCCGCCTCCCCAGAGTTCTAAATAAAAGTGTCTTTCGAATGTGGAGATGATTGGGACATATAATTACACATTGGTGTTATTATGATGCTAGCTTCTGTGACTACAGACATCATGACAGTTCAAAGTTAATCTGTCTGCCATCCTATGTTTGACATGGGTTTCTGTTTGGCAAACAGGTGTTAAGATGATAGCTTCTGTGACTGGAGATATCCTAACACTTGGAAGTTAAATGTCTACAATGGGTTACCACGGACAGTGGCCATTACTGTCTGCTAAAAATAAACCAATGTCAAACACAGGATGGCAGACAGTTTAACTTCGAACTGTCACAATGTCTTTAATCATAGAATCTAGCATCGTAACACCAATGTGAAATTATATGTCCCAATCGTCTCCACATTCGAAAGACACTTACTTGCCAGCATATCTCTATTCAGAGAAGCTATCATCCTAATAGTGATGTGCGATTATGTGTCTCAATCATTTCCACATTTCAAAAGCAGTTTTAGCTGGAAGTTTTGAGGGGGCCACCAGGGATGTCACTAAGGTTGTAACTTTGAACTATAAGTATGGGTCAGTTCAACACAACACAGAAATATTTTGTGAGGGGGGAATGTGTGCGACACATAAGGAGACATTGAAAGACAGTTCCTTACTGTTTGCTACATATAAACCCTCATCGAACGTAGTGTGCAATATAACATGATATTTTGTGTGGGATAACTATTTTCAGGGTAGAAAGCCTTTGCCTCACTGATGTGCCTTTTGACGGTTTGGTGAAAAAATATTACTTTGTTCAAAAGTTATGAAACTTTTAATTTTCCATTATTTCCTATTGGAAAAAATAGATGTCCTATATGACAAAGGATTATATGTCACAAAGTGCGACATGAGATTGTATGTCTGAAAGTGTGACATGGGATTATATGTTGCAGACTGCGACATGGGATTGTATGTCTCAAAGTGCAACATAGGATTGTATGCCTCAAAGTGCGAAATGGGATTATATATCTCAAAACTGAATCCCCTTTCACAAAGTCAACTATTTAATTTGTGCAGGAAGTGAGAGGAAAAAAGCGCAGAAAAAAGGAACAATCAATGAATGCTGATAAATAAACATCACAATGTAGGTAAATGGTACCCATGTATGTACATTGTGATGTTCATTTGTTCAAATTATTGCTTCACAGATGTTTTTGATGAGCCAGCACCTGTGCTCATTCAGCCACAGTCTACAGCCTCCAATCCCTATGCTTTATGTTTTTTTGCTGTTGGTGTTACTAGTATCCCATAGCCTGCCATATGTTTCTCTGGTGTCCATTGGCACCCCCCAACCTCTGATCTCCATTCTCCTTGCTGGTAGTGACAAACAGAATCCTGCATTGAACTGCCACTTTATGATGCAGCATTCTGCATTGAACAGCCATTGTTTAGCAAACAGCATGGCAATTCTATGCAGGATTCTGCATTGTGACATGCCACTTCGATGCAGGATCCATCCCCTCTCCTCCAATGCCTGGATCCTATATCCCCATGCCAGTATAAAAATAAACATTACCTGCTAGTCTAGTGGTCCCTTCCCACTCCCCAATGTCCATTGTAATTGCCATTAGAAAAAAAAAACATGTAATGTACTGTAGTACTCTCTCCCCCCCCCCGCTCTGATGATCAATCCTCATCCTAGTATAAGAACCATTTTACATTTTCTACTGTAGTGGTGCTTCACCAATCCCCCTGAAAATGTATCCTGGTGGTCTAATGGTCTGCCCACTCCCACACCCTCTTGAGTAATGAATGACCACCCGTTCTCCCCATCCTCTTCCTGGTCTGCAACCAGCACAGCCCTCCTCTCACCTCCATGGCTGACTGCAGAGCAAATGAGTGCTGCCACATACTGCGGCAATGAATAACTTAATCGTGCTTTGTAATGGCATGTTACGATGCAGCATCTTGCATTGAACTGCCATCCATTTGTACTACTATACTTCTGCTCTGACATCTTAACTGTGTTGATGTGATTTCTGTAACCCGAACTAATACTGTATTTTCTTCTTGTCTTATGTAATTCCCGGGTCATTCTTTAGAGAACATTCAGAAGGACTTTGTCAATTTAACATCTAACTTAGAAAAAAATTTATTGTGAATTGTGCAAATCAGAGATTTTACCAGTACCTAGGGCCTGCCAGTCTCAGCAAACCAAAATAAAGCAGATTAATGAATGACTTAGAAAATGGTCTCTCCAAAGGAATATAAAATGTGTCATGCAGCGGGAAAAATTCTAGAATGATGCTAGCCTTTTCAGTAGGGATGGTCTCCATCTTAGAAAGAAGGGGACGGCAGTACAGGGAAAAAGTATTACACAAGTAATTGAGGAATGTTTAAACAAAATGGTTGGGGACAAATGGGGAAGGGACAGATTTCTACTATCAAATCACTTCCACATTATAAAATGTTGGCAGCCAATTCTAGAAGCCTAAATGTTGTAAAAATAACTGAACTGAAAGGCATTTTGCAACAGAATTAAATTGTTATAGCTGCCCTTAGCGCAACCTAGTGGAACAAGTCTTCATCTTGGCATAACTCAGTCCCCAGGTACTCTTTATACTACAAGAATAGGCAAAATAAAAAGGGTGGGGGGAGGGTATCAATCTATATCAGAAATACACTAGCTGCCTCAGAATATCCATTAAAGTTCAGTGCTGATGGACAGCTTGAGGGAATTTGCATTCAGATTACTCAGTCAAATGAAAACAACTTTATATATGTCAACTTCTACAGACCCCCCCTCATCAGAGGTGACACGTGATCAGATTTTAGTGGATGAAATCAATTACTTGGCTGTTAATTCAGACATCATGGTCGTTGGTGATTTTAATTTGCCAGGGATTAATTGGAGTAATTTAGCATCAAGGACTAACCTAGAAACCTTTTTTTGGACTGTTTCATTATGTTAGAGCTTGGGCAAATGGTTTTAGAACCGACCAGAGAAAGAAACATTTTAGATCACGTACTTACAAATACGGCACCTGATATTAATAATTTCAGCATATCAGGTCCAATAGGTAACAGTGACCATAATACTGTTTTCTTTTAAATTAATAGAAAGAAAGCAGATCTAGATTGGTCAAACTTCAGGTACAACTATAATAATGGTGACAATACCAAAATCAACAAGACTTTAGCGTTATATGACTGGGATACTGCTTTCCCTGGATTAAGCACTAATAAAAGCTGGGAGTTATTTAAATCAATTATTACACAACTAGAGTCTTTACATACCAATTATAAAGTCTCATAATAGCAATGGGAAAATTCCACCCTGTTTAACCCAGCAAATCAGACTTCAAATCCATAAAAAAGAAAGGTCTTTTAAAAGGTTTAAAAAATGTCCTACTGATCTAAATAAAAATGTATATAAATAGAACTAAAGAAAATGAAGAAGCTAATAAAAAGTGAAAGAAAGAAAATTTAATTTCAATTATCCATGACTACGGATCCTAAGGCTTTTTATGCCTACAGCAATTCTAACAAACAAAAGGACAAAAGCATATGTAAGATAGCAAATGGAATTGAAATACAGGATAGAAAAGACATAGCCAGTGCATTCAATAGATAGTTTGGTTCTGTTTTTTTTAATAAGGACAAAACTAATGCTACTATCAACCATACAATTAGCATCCAATAAATCACTACAGATGAGGTAGTCATTACCCTAAAATCAATGAAATCTAATTCTGCTCCAGGGCCAGATGGGATCAATCTTAGGAATACATTGGCATCTATTACACATTCACTGAAATTAATATTCAGTAAATCTTATCTTAATGGTAACGTTCCCAAAGAATGGAAAAAGGCTTCACTTATCCCGATACATAAGAAGGGACAACAAGCATTTGTCAATGCCAAATGTTGGTTGCTTATATGTGCTGTTTGGGTATTTGGGAGTGATAGTACCATGCCTAAAAACTGTCATGTGCCCCTCCCCCCCAAGACATCCACTGTGTCTTTCTGTTCAGTATTCACAGAAGAGGGGGAAGGGCAAGGGCCACAGCAGTACAGCAGTTGTCAAGGGGGTGAAGAGGTGGACAATAGTCCATTCACAGGCAAAAGAGTCCAGCAGGAGAAGACTAAATTGAAGGTGGACAAAACGATGGGACCAGATGGCATACACCGGATATTAAGAGAACTGTGAAGGTAGATAGCAGTACCTCTGGCAGCCATGTTCACTGAGTCATTCAACACAGGGGTGGTACTAGAGAACTGGAGGAGGGCACATGTGGTCCCTCTACACAAATCCGGCAGCAGGGAGGAGTCAGAGAACTATAGACTGGTCAGCCTCACCTCAGTAGTGGGGAAGATCATGGAGACATTGCTTAAAGAAAGGATAGTGAGGCATCTGGAAGCCATTGGCACCCAGGACCATAGGCAACATGAATTCACAGTGGGGAGGTCATGTCAGACAAATCTGGTTGATCTCTTTCACTGGGTGACAAAGGAAGTAAATCACGGTGGGGCAGTGAATAATGCTTACCTTGATTTCAGCAGAGCCTTTGACACCGTCTCACATAGGAGGCTGATAAACTAGCTGGGTAGGCTGGGCATGGGGGAAAGAGTGGTAAACTGGGTTAGAAACTGGCTAACATACAGGAGGCAGAGAGTGGTGGTAAATGGGATGCAGTCTGGGGAGAGGGAGTGACCACTGGGGTGCCGCAGGGATTGGTCCTGGGGCCAGTTCTGTTCAATGTCTTCATTAGTGACATTGCAGAAGGGCTGAAGGGAAAGGTCTGCCTGTTTGCAGATGACACCAAGATCTGTAACACAGTGGCTACCCCAGAGAGGGTGGAGAAAATGAGGAGGGACCTGGGGAAGCTTGAAAAATCGTCTGAGGGCTGGCAACAGAAGTTTAATTCAAAAAGTGCAAAATTATGCCCCTGGGACAAAGTAACCCTTGGGAAAGCTACAGGGTGGGGAGGGGAGTTGCTGACAGTCACAAAGAAGGAAAGGGACCTGGGGGTTCTTATTTCAGATTTCCTGAAAATGTCAAAGTGCTAAGGCAGCTGGGAGGGCCAGTGACATGCTGGGGTGCATAGGCAGAGGTATCACCAGCATAAAGAGGGAGGCAGTGATGCCATTATATAAAACCATGGTCAGGCCTCACATGGAGTACTGTGTGCAGTTCTGAAGGTCGCACCTTCGTAAGGATATTAACAGACTGGAGATGGTTCAGAGAAGGGCAAATAAGTTGGTACAGAGCTTGCAACACAAGACTTAGGAGGAGAAATTAAGGTACCTCAATGTGTACTCACTGGGAGAGAGGAAGGAAAGAGGGGATATGATAGAAACATTCAAGTACCTCAAGGGAATAAACAAGGTGCAGGAGGGAGACATTTTCCAATACAAGAGGAACACAAGAACGAGGAGGCATGACATGAAATTGGAATGTGGGAGGTTAAGAGGGAATGTGAGGAAGTTCTTCTTCACAGAGAGGGTGGTGAACATGTGCAATGGTCTGCCTCAGGAGGTGGTGGGAGCAAGCACTGTGGATGGATTCAAGCATGCTTGGGACAGGCATGGGGAACCATAGAGGTACTGCAGCGAGTGGGTCAGAAGCAGTAATCCAGTGCAAGGGCTTATGGGTAGGCTAGATGGGCCAGGCAGTTCTTATCTGCTGACAATGTCTATGTTTCTATGTCTGTGTCTCTTTCTCTTATGAATTACAGACAGAGAGAGAGACACATACACAAGCATATGCCGCTTGCATGTGCTGTTCCCCACTATGTACTCCCTAACACATTACTATCCACAAACACATAGAGAAAGGACACAGCACACATTGTCTCTTCAATGCTGCTCCCCAGTGTCTCTCTCTTTCTCATTGTTACTCTCCCTGTCTCACTTTCTTTATGTCACTCTCTCTCTCTAAGCACTGAACTCCATTCTTGAATGTCGGGGAAAAAACTTGGATGCGCTCATTCACTCTCTCTCACTGGGAAGTGGGGGGGGGTTGGCAGAATGGGACACAGAGAACTTGTTGAAATGGGAGGTGGGAAAGCAGCACAGAGGTTCCCAAAGAAAAGACACAGAGAGAGAGAGAGAGAGAGAGACACAGCAAATACAGAGGTCTCTCCTGCACACAAACTGCAGCACTGTTGTGTACCAGGGAACAAGGGCATCCCAATGTTTTCTCTCTTGCTGTCTCACAGAACATTTCAGCCATGGTGCAGGTGCGGAAGAGTGATGATACTGTCTCTCACTCTCTCTATCATCTGTGCACTGAGGGTGGGGAATGGGCAATGGGGCAGCCACAGTTTGGGGAGGTGCCAGGAAAGTAAACTCTGGGTGGCCACTGTCACGCTCGCTCGCTCTTTCCTCTGCTCTCCTGTGTTACAGCCTGTCAGAGGGCTCTATACTGCTGATCATTGCTTCCACTGTTTCTGTGGACAGAGACATAGACAGACAAACAGAGAGAGATGTAGCACATTGCTGCAACTTTGGTACCTACTGTCTCCCACTGTTTGTGTCTCTCTATCTCTGTCTTAGGCAAGACAAGGCAAGTTCTATTTAAAAAGACGCACATCCCTGAGTCTCTGGGCGACGTACATCAATCAAATAAATACAAAACAACACAGTAATACACACCAGACTGCATGGCCGCTGTCATTCTCAGCTACCTCCTTGCCCACTTGGACTGCTGATATCTGCAAACTGGACAGGGTAGTGGCAGGTGGAACACACACAGACGCTCTGTCTCCAAGCTCACAGGCTACACAGCTGCCATGCACATCTCGCTGTCTTGCACTGTGTGGTGTTTCTGTGTCCCCTAGCCACAACTTGTCACACAGACACAAGATTGCTGTACCATTGCCTGACATTGTCTCTGTCCCAGTTGTTCTCTCTCTCTCTGCGTCAGACTGCACAGAGGGATCACGTCACCCAGCTTGTCCCTATTGCACTTCACCAACTTGGGGACATAATATACAGTATCTGTGCTGCTGAACTGCCATCTTAAAATGCAATCTGACTGCAGACAGCATGGACCAGGGCCTCAGAAGCTACAAATTGTGCAGGACAGTACTGATTTCACCATGGGCTTGGTGTCCGGTGGTCCGAGGGGTGGCTGAGTGTGTACACAGAACTTGTTAACTGTGCTCTGGTTGCATGGAGGTCTGCATTATTGCACTGTCAGGTGCTGCCACACAGTCAATCAAATCCATTCAAAAGAAGAATTGTACAGATTCACTTTAAGAAAAATAGTATATTCTTAGACCTGCGGGAATATTTGGAGCACTACCAGAGTATTCTGCTATTCACAAAATGCATAGCACAATCTGAGTCGGCTAACCAATCTGGCTTTCAGAGCATATCAGGTTTCAGCTCTTACAGCAATGCTTGTCCCATAGAGCACTAGGCAGCTTTGTGGTGCATCATTTAAGCTAAAGTTTCTCTAGTTCCTCCCGTAATTTGTGAGGCTGATAGCAGCACAGCTTAGCGAGTCACGTTAGCATGGTCACTGGAGCCTGGCGCGAAGAAATGCAAAACATGAGGAGACAGGAAGATCAGAGGGACAACAAGAGAGAAATGAGGTACAGGGTACACATGAGACAAATGATGTGTGCAGTGGAGGAGGGAGAGACAGCAAGGAAAATGGGGCGATGGAGGGGAAGGGAGTGGGGATGGCTTTATGTATGTGAAATGGAAGACATGTTCTCCCATTGGAGTGCTTTGTTTGTTTCAAGTACACAAAGTTTCCAACCATAAACTGCAAACCATTGTCATACTTTGCTTGCATGATAATTGGTCTGTCAAGGATGAGCCCAATGCAGCTTGACTTACAATGGGCTAGTCAGTGACACACCTCTGCAATGCCGTTCTCTGGAGCAAAACATTTCTTGTGCAAGCACAAACAACGTAAAAAGGAAGAGAAAGGCAGACAGTGGATGCAATTAGGGAGTAGATTCAGTATTCTGAAGCTTTGATAGGTGGAGGAGGGGAAGACCCCCAACCCCAAAGCCACCTCACAGTTCAGACTGATATCAGTATGTTTGCTTGCCTTGCAAATGAACACAAGCCTGTGTCAATGCCGAATGGTTGCTTGCTTGCATTAGCAGTGGAAGTGCAGGAGTTAGACAGATGCAGTATAGGAATGGCAGTGAAACACTGAACTGATGTCAACTCCACCACCACCCTGCAGAGATGGACAGGCATTGGGGTGTGCCTTTGGGTCATCGCCCATAACAGTCACAACATTTAACCTCTTCCTTCCCTGCAGACACTTACAAGTGTCGAGGTATGCCTTTGGGGTGTTCAGGCTCTACACTCACCTCATTCCATACGGAAATACGCTGAAATGGGTTCAGTATAGGAGAATGGGGTGAGCTCTGTGTCCATAGAGTCCAAGGCGCACCTCTATGCCTGTCACTGGTTGCAGGGTGGGGGGTGGGGTGGAATGGCGTGTGCATTACTGTCGACAATCCCAAGTCACAACCCTGACACCTGTCACTCCCTACAGGATAGGGCGTTATGGCAGGAAACCCTAATGCCCTGGGCGTTTCTTGGTATTTTTTACAGAGTTTTCAACATGGGCTTTTTGTGACCCCACTGCATGAACAGTGACACTATCAGTTCGTTAGCTGAAAGTTGATTTTGCACAGTGACTGCATCATTTGGCGCCACAGGTATGAAAACACATTTTGAACAGGATGTAAAAAATGACAGCTGTACTGTTAATGAGGAGGTTTGAAAAAATGGTAATGTTAAAAATCTAGAGTAAAAGTGTAAAAAAAACTGGTCAAGTCATGAGCATGTGTAGAAACTGCGCAACACACACCCGTAATTATTTTGGAGATTTTTTACACCAGATTTTCAACATATGCATTTTGGGACCTCTGCTCATGAACAGTGTCACTGTGATTTTCTTAATTTGTCCCAAACATTGATTTCCCACAGTGGCCACGCTATTCTGTGCCAGAAGTGCAAAAACACCTTTCAGCCAGGATGTGAAAAATGACAGCTGTACTGTTCTTAAGGAGGTGTGGAAACATGCCAATGTTAAAAATCTGGTGTGAAAATATTACAAATTCGTGAAGTTACGAGGGTGCATGGAAACTGCACAATGCACGCTCATACCACAGCCATTTTACAGACTTTTGTCACCAAATATTCAACATAGCCATTTTAAGACTTCTGCTCGTGAACTGTGTCACTGTGATTTTCTTACTCTGTCCCGAACATTGATTTCGCACACTGACTGCGCCATTGTGCACTACATGTGTGAAAACACATTTCAGGCAAGATGTGAAAAATTACAGCTGTACTGTTCACAGGCAGGTGTTATCAAATGGTAATGTTGAAAATCTGGAGTGAAAATATTAAAAGTTCTCGACGTTACGAGCGTGCGTAGGAACTGCGCATCACATGCATGTGAAACAGTCATTTTGGGGAATTTTTTCACCAAATTTTCCACATAGGGTTTTTGGGGCTTATCTCGTGAACTATGACACTGTCATTTTGTTAATCAGTTCCAAAAGGTGGTTTCACGCAGTGACTGCGAAATCACCTTTCCGGACCGAATAACAAAATGACAGTGACTGAGTTCATGAGGTAGGGTCCCAATAACCCAGTGTTGAAAATTTTATGAACAAATTCTCAAAAATGACCGAGATATCCACCTAAGTTAAAAAAACCCTATTTATGCCATCATACAGCTTACTGGCATTTCTTCAGTTCGCAGTCAGCTTTGAAGAGTGCAGACGTGTTACCGGTCCACCGAAGATCGTTACACCGGGCTCCGGAGTAAGTATGGGGTGAGGGGAGTGTGGGGAGGTTGGGTACACTGAGGGTGGGCACTGGTTGGGTGAGGAGTCGCCACAGACAGTGGGGACTGTTTTTTTTAATTTTACAGGAAAAAAACACGCGGTACTATAGGCACGCTGGGGATGGGCTCCCAGTGTGCCACCTGGATGTTTGTTGGGAAGAGGGAGTGGAGCTGATGAGGACTGGGCACTCCATTGGCCATACAGTATGCTGGGGGGGACGCATGAGCTGTGGGAGGATTGGGCACCCCCCTTGGCACACAACAAATGGCGAGGTGCATAATGGTGATGGGGATTGGGCTACCCCATCTGCAAATTAACTGGGATGGGGATCATGCCCACAGTGGGATTGGGCACCCTCCTGTTTGCTTTTATTTTATTTATTGAAGTGTTTCACTAGGAAGGCACACTGAACAGTGGGCGGTGGCTTTCCATCGGCTTCTTGGGGACTGTGAGAGGCTGACAGAGAAGCCATCACCATGGGGACACCACACAATGCAGCTTATATTTGGTTGCTGCAGTCAAGGACACCCTGTGGCAAAAACAGCTGATTGTGTAGTGATGGGGCGTTCCCTGACTGTAGCAGCCAAGATTCTTTGATCATAGTGGCATGCTTATTAACTGCCGTCATCGACAGCATGCTCCTCTATTCGACGCAGCAGAGACCAGCCCATGAATGGACTGCTGCCATTTGGCACAACACTGCCACGCCTCCACAACCCACTTGAGAAGGAATGTGATGCAATGTGCTTCTTGCACATGCGTGCAAGCAACACAAAAAGGACAATTTTGCTCCAGGGTAATTAATAAAATAAACTGATGAATGAATGAATGAGAGTGAATCCCTTATCCACCGTTCTTGTTTCCCAGTCAAAGAGTATTCCCAGGTTGGGATGACAAGGCATCCCTGCCATGAATCCATGCAGCTTACTAGCCTGGAGCCCATTTCTCTCCAGGTATTCAATTAGGTCTTCTTTGACTACTGTCCCCATCAGTTTACCTACAGTGGAGGTAAGACAAACAGGCCTGTTTTTTCCAGGTTCCTCACTGCACCCTCCCTTGTGGAGTGGCACCATATCCACTATCCTCCAATCTCTCAGAACCACCCAGACTGTATTGAGCTACTGAATAGCCTTGCCAGGGGTTCAACCACTTATGATGCTAATTCCCTGAGCATCCTGGAGCCTTGTCTATTTTCAGGGCTGCAAGCTGTTTTCTAACCCGTTCTCCTGTAATTACCACCTCTCCCATTTCTGGAATCCACATTACAACAGCCTTTATGCTGTTTTAAGGCAGAGACCTGCTATCATCCACTGAGAATATTGAGCAGAAATAACTGTTTAGAATAGCTGCCTTCTGCTAATCTTCCTCTATTACCCTGCCCACCTCCGTCAGCCTAACAATTCCCCCTCTCATATTCCTCTTTTCCTGATGTACCTAAAGAACTGCTTTCCCCCTTCCTTGATCCCTTCTTAAGATGCAGCTCTGTGTCTGCTTTTGCATCCCTGACTGCCTTCTTGGCCTCCTTCATCTCTACCTGATATTTGCTACAACAGGTTGTATGTTCCTTATAAGTCAATTTATTCTTAATGTTGATCTACAACAGGCAGGGATATAGCCAGAGATACACCTAATGGTATATTTAATTCCTTTCCTGGCCACTTAAATGGGAGATCCCACTAGAAACTGGGGTAGTAAAATGTATTAATGTCAGACCTGCCCCCATTCATTGCATATTGAGATTAGCAACTGAAACTGCTCAGTACCTCATTTTTGTATCGCCACTGGGTATACTCCCACAGGATCAAGCAACTCCCTGGATATATCTCTTATTATCTAAATCGAAGTGAAAGAAAGGGTGGAGGTGTTGCCTCATTTATTAACAATAAAATCAACTCAGTCAATATTTCTAGTTCTATAAAAATTCATAATCTCCGGACTGAGAGTCTTTGGCTTAAAATTTTCCTATCCAAACAGGATTTTATTGTCCTTGGGACATGTTATGTTCCCCCAAATTCATCTAGTTTAATTATGAATTCCATTTCTTTCTGAATTTGAAATAGCTACTCGAATGGGTTATGTTATTATTACAGGGGATTTCAATCTCCCAGATATAAATTGACAGTCATTCACAACATCTAGCAGTATTATTAATAAATTTTTGTCCACTTGTTCAGAATTGGACTTACAGCAATGGATAATTTCTGCAACCCGAGGTAATAAAAAATTAGATCTTGTTCTGAGTAGTACCGCCTTAGATATTAGGGATGTGCATATTTCATCACCAATTGGCAGCAGTGATCATAATTCTATTTTATTTAACTTGCAGAGACATATTGTCTTTAATACTAATTCTTCGATTATATACCTGTACAACAAAGCTGATCTTCACAGTATCAATCTATACCTTGAAAAAATAAACTGGTTATCTTTTTTTGATAACCAGTCCTTATATCAAAGTTGGGTACTTTTCAAATCACTTATTTCGACTCTTCGTGATACTTATATTCCATCAAAAAATAAGAATTCTAATGAGAAACAGACTCCTAGATGGATGAATAAAAACATAAAATGTTTAATAAATATAAAAAATTAAAA
The DNA here is from genome assembly GCA_016271365.2 of Neoceratodus forsteri. Taxonomy (NCBI): domain Eukaryota; kingdom Metazoa; phylum Chordata; order Ceratodontiformes; family Ceratodontidae; genus Neoceratodus; species Neoceratodus forsteri. The sequence continues at coordinate 1,029,414,260 of CM057458.1, forward strand.
ACATCATAACTACCTAAAGAATAGGACAACTTCTAATTGGGAATCCTTTTTAAAATCAAGTAGGAAGTGTAAATTAGTTATCCGTAGGGCCAGATCTAGATGGGAAATGAAACTGGCAACAACAGCTAGTAAGTCTAATTCCAAACAATTTTACTCTTACATAAACTCCCTCAAGAAAAGTCCAAGTGTGGTGGGGCCTCTTACAACAGAAAACATACTTATCCATGAGCCGAAAGCCATGGCTGATGTATTTAATAATGAATTTTGTAAAGTTTTCTCTACATCAGAAGTTCGATCACCTGTACCTATGATTTCACCATCAGATACTTTTATCACATTCTCCATTGAGTCTATTCTTAAAAAACTACACTTACTAAAAGGTAAATTTTGTTCAGGCCCATACAATATAACAGGGCATTTACTTTACCTATTATCTAAACATATTGCCTTTCCACTCAAACTTTTATTCGACCTTTTTTTACAACATAATTTTATCCCTTGTGAATGGAAAGAGGTGTTTGTGGTACCAATACGTAAGAAGGGATCAAAACATCTATGGGAAAATTATCCGACGATTAGTTTGACTTCATCCATATGTAAGGTGTTAGAAAGTCTACTAAAGGATATTATTGCCCCTATTATTGATGCATCTGATTTAGAACAACATTGCTTTAAGAAGGGTAGAAGCTGTCTGACAAATTTGCTCTGCTTTTATGAACATTTTAGTTCTTGTTTGGATAACCGGTTAGCCTGTGACATTGTCTTTATTGATTTCAGTAAAGCTTTTGACACCATGCCACACTGGGATCTAATTCAAAAACTCACAGGTCTTGATATTAATAGTCATATAATTACATGGATTCATAATTGGCTTTCAAACAGAACTCAGAAGGTGATGATTAATGGGGCATTTTCTAACTCTGGTAAAGTTTTAAGTGGTGTTCCACAAGGCTCGGTTCTCGGCCCCTGTCTTTTTCAGGCTTTTATACCTGATTTAACTAATTCCTGCCTTTCATTTACAATTAAATATGCAGATGATGTGAAGATCAGAGGACCATGTTCTAATTTAGACCAAATATCTTGTATTCAGCATGATCTTGATATTATTAGTACCTGGGTTAATAAATGGGGCATGAAGTTAAACTCCACAAAATGCAAAGTAATACATTTGGGTTCTAATAATTTAAATTTCCAGTATATTCTGGATAATTTACCATTGTGTGCCACTAATAATGAGAAGGATTTGGGTATAAACATTTCAGATGACTTAACATATTCCAAGCATATGCATTCGGTTATTAGTACATCTAATAAAATTATTTGGTCTATTTTGCGTAATATTAGATCTCGAGATCAGGAGGTGTTATTACCTTATTCAGGTCCTATGTCCGGTCTCCTATCTTGAATATGCTTCACAGTTGTGGTGTCCTTTTAAAAATCAGATAGCCACTCTCTTGAAATGGTTCAGTGAAAATACACTAAAAAATATCTGGTCTCGAACCTCATCTTATGTGTTTAGGTTGGATACATTGAAACTAATGCCTCTTACTATCAGACACATTAGAGGTGACCTTATCCTCCTTATATGACATTATTCATGACCCTATATCATGACTGAGTTAGGATTTTCTTTTAGTCATCAATACATAATACTAGAGGTCATGTCCTCCAGTTAACTGGTAAATCTTTTAAACACAATAATCGTAAGTTTTTCTTTTCTGTAAGAACTATTGGGCCTTGGAATAGACTTCCATCTGATGTAGTAACAAGTAATACTAAAGAGATTTTTAAACATCATCTCAACACACTAATTATGTCCGGGTATGACTTAACATTCAACTCTATGGCCTAGCATAGGAGCATTATGGGCTTTGGCCTACTAGCTCTTTCTTCTAACCTTAGTATGAACCTTAGTATACCTTATAGTATACTGGTGCGGTAGCGCCAGTATAGTTAGGGTTGATGAGGGTGTTTAATGTTAAAGGGCAATTTCTGGAGGTGAATAACTTTGTAATGGTTCAATTGATTTGCATGAAATTTGGCATGCGTAATGGCCATCTGTAGGTCTCTGTATGTGGTAAGTTTTGTGTGAATACTTTGTTTAGTTTTTGAGATACAGAGTGTTGAGAATACAGGTGTGGGTGTTTTAGGCACTTTCTTTTGCTCACCTATAGCTCAAATATGGTTTTAAGTTGTGCTTTGAAATTTTCAGGGTACAAAGCTGTTGCCTTAAAGAAGTGCCTTTTGAAGGTTTGGTGAAAAAATATTACTGTATTGTAAAGTTGTGAAATATTTTATTTCCCATTATTTCCTATGGGAAAAAATAGATGTCCCGCATGACATATCATGGTATGTCGCTTCCTATGTTAGATGTGGGTTTATATATCGCAAATAGTAAGGGAGAGTGTTTCGATGTGTCTTTGTGTTGCAAATGCCCCCTCCACCCCAATATTTCCCTGGTGGTATACTGACACATATACATGCCCGCATCTTCCTCCCAGAGCTCCAAATAAAAGTGTCTTTCGAATGTGGAGATGATTGGGACATATAATTACACATTGGTGTTATTATGATGCTAGCTTCTGTGATTGCAGACATCATGACAGTTCAAAGTTAATCTGTCTGCCATCCTATGTTTGACATGGGTTTCTGTTTGGCAAACAGGTGTTAAGATGATAGCTTCTGTGACTGGAGATATCCTAACACTTGGAAGTTAAATGTCTACAATGGGTTACCACGGACAGTGGTCATTGCCGTTTGCTAAAAATAAACCAATGTCACACACAGGATGGCAGACAGTTTAACTTCGAACTGTCACGGTGTCTCTAATCATAGAAGCTAGCATCGTAACACCAATGTGAAATTATATGTCCCAATCGTCTCCACATTCGAAAGACACTTACTTGCCAGCATGTTTCCAATCACAAAGGCTATCATCCTAATAATGATGTGCGATTATGTGTCTCAATCATCTCCACATTCCAAAAGCAGTTTTAGCTGGAAGTTTTGAGGGGGCCACCAGGGATGTCGCTAAGGGAGTAACTTTAAACTATGAGGATGGGTCGATTCAACACAACACAGAAATATTTTGTGAGGGGGGAATGTGTGCGGCACATAAGGAGACATCGAAAGACAGTTCCTTACTGTTTGCGACATATAAACCCTCATCGAACGTAGTATGCAACATACCATGATATGTCATGTGGGATATCTATTTTCAGGGTAGAAAGCCTTTGCCTCACAGATGTGTCTTTTGATGGTTTGGTGAAAAAATATGACTCTGTTCAAAAGTAATGAAACTTTTAATTTCCCATTATTTCCTATTGGAACAAATAGATGTCCTGTATGACAAAGGATTATTTATTTATTTAGCTAGTTAGTTTTTGTTGACCGGGTAAGTGCACTAGACAAATCCTGCCTATTTGCAGGCATGACCCGGGGGAGGGGGATACAGATGAATGCCAACTGACCTTGAACCGGATTAAGCTGTTATGTCACAAAGTGTGACATGGGATTGTATGTCTCAAAGTGTGACATGGGATTATAGGTTGCAAACTGCAACATGGAATTGTATATCTCAAAGTACAACATGGGATTGTATGTCTCAAAGTGTGATATGGGATTATATATCTCAAGTCCATTAATGGGCAGACTAGGTGGGCCAAGCGGTCCTTATCTGCCGTCAAAGTCTATGTATTTGTGTAAAACTGAATCCCTTTTCACAAAGTCGATTATTTTATCTGTGCAGGAAGTGAGAGCAAAAAAGCACAGAAAAAAGGAACAATCAATGAATGTTGATAAATAAACATCTCAATGTAGGTAAATGGTACCCGTGTATGTACATTGTGATGTTCATTTATCTAAATTATTGCTTCACAGATGTTTTTGATGAGCCAGCACCTGTGCTCATTCAGCCACAGTCTACAGCCTCCAATCCCCATGCTTTACTTTATTTTGCTGTTGGTGTTACTGGTATCCCATAGTCTGCCATTTCTCTGGTGTCCATTGGCACCCCCCACCCTCTGATCTCCATTCTCCTTGCTGGTAATGACAAACAGAATCCTGCATTGAGCTGCCACTTTATCATGCAGCATTCTGCATTGACCAGCCATTCTTTAACAAACAGCATGGCAGTTTGATCAAGGATTCTGCATCGTAACATGCCACTTCAATGCAGGATCCATCCCCTCTCCCCCAATGCCTGGATCCTAGATCCCCATGCCAGTATAAAAATAAACATTACCTGCTAGTCTAGTGGTCCCTCCCCACTCCCCAATGCCCATTGTAATTGCCATTAGAAAAAAAAAACATGCAATGTACTGTAGTACTCTCTCCCCCCCCCCCGCTCTGATGATCAAGCCTCATCCTAGTATAAGAACCATTTTACATTTTCTACTGTAGTGGTGCTTCACCAATCCCCCTGAAAATGTATCCTGGTGGTCTAATGGTCTGCCCACCCCCACACCCTCTTGAGTAATGAATGACCACCCATTCCTCCCATCCCCCTTCCCGGTCTGCAACCAGCACAGCCCTCCTCTCACCTCCATGGCTGTCTGCAGACTGCAGAGCACATGAGTGCTGCCACACACTGCGGCAATGAATAACTTAATCCTGCTTTGAAATGGCATATTACGATGCAGCATCTTGCATTGAACTGCCATCCATTTGTACTACTATACTTCTGCTCTGACATCTTAACTGTGTTGATGTGATTCCTGTAACCCGAACTAACACTGTATTTGCTTCTTGTCTTATGTAATTCCTGGGTCGCTCCTGAAAAAGGGATCTCCAGGGCTCAGTGGGCTAACCCAGTCACCAAAATTTAATAAATATAAAAATAAATTCTTTTGCAAACAGCATGGCAGTTCAGAGCATGTTATTCATTGCCGCAATGTGCGGTGGCATTTATTTGCACTGCAGTCTGTGGCCAGCCATGGAAGTGAGAGGAGGGCTGTGCTGGTCACAGACTAGGACGGGGGATGGGGAGCAGGGTGGCCATTCATTAGTCAAGATGGAGGAGGGGTTGGTGGACCACTAGACCACCAGGAATATAAGTTTATAGGGGGATCGGTGACGCACCACTACACTACAACAAGTAAGCTGATTTTTTTTTATATTGGGAGAGGGGGAAGGAGTACTACTCAGCAATATATTTTTTTTTTCTAAAGGCAATTGCAATGGATATCGGGGGGGGGGAGGGGATCACTAAACTACCAGGGATTGTCTTTGTTTTTATACTGGGATGGGATTCGGTCATAGGGAGATACGCAGTTTGATGCAGGATTGTGCATCCAAGAATAGTAGTTGAATACAGGATTCTGCATTGCAAGATGTCATTATGATGCAGGATTCTGATCTTTGTTCTATACGTATTCCTAACACAGCCAGATTAAGGCAAGGGCTGACGTAGCTACAGTATAGCCCCAGGTCCCCAGGGCTTTGCTAGCCCCTACTCCAGTGCTGAGCTTCTTTTTCTTTTAGGGTTGTTAGTAATTTTGTTGGGCAATGCATCTTTTTTTAGATTGTTGAAGACCCTGTCCCCTGCGGTCACCATTCCACTCACCTGACTGAGTCAGCTAGCTAGACAAAGCTAGTAACGATGTTTTGTGCACCTTTGCCCCCATAATAAGTTCACTACACCAGAGATCATATTAGTCCATAGCTGCTCAGTGGACTACAATTACCAGTAGTCTTTGCAGCCTTAACCCAGCTTATTTTTTTTGTATGCTCTGTTTATGCCCCCTTCTGTCCTACCTGGCCACCCTCTCCTTCGGGCGGCCAAGTCCTCACCCTCCACCGCTCCACAGAGCTGCTGTTTCTCTGCCCTACTGCCCACCAGTCCCAACGTATCCCTTTGCCAGGGGGGGGTCCCCTGCCCATGGGAGGCATCCAGAGGGGGAGATTGAGGTGCCTATCAGTCTCAGCGGGGGTTGGGTGGGGTGTTAGGGTTGGTAACACTCTAACAGCATATTTCCATGCTGTAATAGGCATGGTACCAATCCTAACTAGTGCATTAATGCAGTTTGTTTGCAATGTGTATATGTGTGTATATATATATATATATATATATATATATATATATATATATATATACACACACACACATATACATCCTATGACTTTCTGTTCTAGTATCCAGAAATAAAGCAGTGAATATATGAATATTTAAAATGGTTTGGTGTCACCATTAACTTTCCATTCCACTCAGCTTTCTTTTTTACAAACATGGCGACCCTCAAAATCCAGCCTTCTTACCTGACAACAGTTCGGAAGATCTCTGCTGTGTAAAGGTAGACACATCTGGAGACCTGGGTTTGAATCCCACAGCCCCCACTTGCATACTGTGTGACCCTGAGTAAGTCACTTAACTTCCCTGTGCTCCCAGGTTGCACCTGTAAACAAGCTTTCTGCTTAGTGTGTTTCACCTGGTTAAACAGCTGGGGGGAAAAAATGGTGTGAACTGTAGTGACCCATCCAGAACTGCTATCATCAGATCTAACTTCATACACCACTATGGATTCTAGTTTTGCTTATGCCTCATTTTCTATTGTGGCTCTGAACCAGCACCAAATAACTCTGCACCCTCCTTTCTACATTCACTTAACTCATGCAACTGAGATTAAAAAGCTATTGCCTTGTGCTAAGTCAAATAGCAGTCTTAGCTTTGATAATTTACAGCAATGCACTGCTAATGTTAGCCACTTCCTAAACTGTTGTTCTGTTAGCCAGAATCATTTCTCTCATCTTACACTGTTTCTGACATTTGGAAAATTTCCAGCCTAGTACTGATGTTTAAAACAAGAGATCAAAGCCACATAGATAATTATCACCAAACAGCAATTCTCTCCACTCCAAGTAAACATGTGGAGAAAATTTTCTGTCACCAACTCAGATTATTTATCAAAATAGTCCCCTCTGATAGACTCCCAACATGGTTTTAGGAAAGGTCATGGGACACAAATGGCTCTTTTAAAAGTTATCAAATGATATTAGTAATAGTACGGAAAATGGTATGTTCACAGGTGCAGTATTTGTGGACCTATCTAAGGCTTTTAACATTTTAAATCATTGTCTCCTCATCAACAAGATTTCTGCCCCAGGGGTTTCTAATGCCTCTCTGAGCATATGAACATATGAAGAAGCTAGCAGAAGAAGGCCATTTGGTCTATCAAGTCTGCTTATATTGCAGGATCCATAGCTTGAGCTAATGTCCCTGACTTTCCTTCCCCACTCCTCCCATCATCCCTACCCATGATCCTTACCTTCCCCCATGCCTATCCCAGCCACTCTTAAAGCTGCCCAATGTCTTCAACAAGATGACCTCTTCCGGCAGTGCATTCCAACTGTCCACCACCCTCTCTATGAAGAAATGCTTACTGACCTCCCTCCTAAATCTCCCACCCTCCAGCTTAAGACTGTGCCCCCTCGTGTTATGGTTGCCACTCAGCTTAAAGAGGCTATTCTTATCAACCTTATTTATCCCTTTCAAGTACTTGAAGGTCCCAATCATGTCCCCTCTCTCTCTCTCTCCTGTGTTCCAGGGAGTACATGTTCAGTGCTCTCCATCTCTCTTCATATGCCTTACCCTGCTGACCAGCTATCATCTTTGTATCCCTCCTCTGGACCTTCTCCAGCAGGGTAATGTCCATTTTGAGGTATGGGCACCAGTACTGAACTCCATACTCAAGATGCAGCCTTGCCAGTGACCTGTACAAGGGCAGAATAACCTCCTCTCTCCTGCTAATGATCCCCCTAGATATGCATCCCAGCATCTTGTTTGCCTTTGCTGCTGCTTTCTTGCACCGCGTGGAGTGCTTCAGGTTACTAGGGATCATCACTCCCAGGTCCTTCTTCTCCTCTAATGCAGATAGTCGGACTCCACTCAGGTAGTATGCTGTCCTGGGATTCTTGGCTCCAATATGCATAACTGCATTTCTTGGCATTGAAGCCAAGCTGCCAGATCCTGGACCACCTCCCCAGCTTTTCCAGATCTTCCGTTAGGTGCTGTATTCCTTCATCTGTGTCCACTCTCCCACAGAGCTTGGTCTCATCTGTGAATAGGCACATTTTGCCCTTAATGCCATCTCCAATGTCACTGATGAAGACATTTAACAACACCGGCCCCAGCACCGAGCCCGGCGGGACCCCACTGGTTACCTTTCTGTTGCCAGATAACTCTCCCCCTACAACCACATTCTGGGTTCTGTCCCTCAGCCAGTTTTCCACATATCTGGTCATCTTTTCCCCAACCATGAGATCCACCAACTTCCTGATCAACCTTTTGTGACACACAGAGTCAAAGGCTTGCTGAAATCAAGATAGAGGATGTCTACTGCTTGTCCCCTGTCTACTGTCTTAGTGACACAGTCAAAGAAGTCAATCAGATTTGTTTGACACAATCTCTCCCCATGAACCCATGCTGCCTCGCATCCTGGAGACCATGCTTCTCTAGATATTCCACCAATCTTTCCTTTAGTATGGTCTCCACGAGCTTGCCCAAAATGGAGGTCAGACTGACTGGTCTGTAATTTCCTGGGTTATCCTTTTGTTTGCTGGTTATCTGAAATCTCATTTCTACCAGTGAGTATCAGAAATTCTGTCTCCTGTTTAACATGTACCTCTGTTAGTGTCCTGCAAGCCTCCATAATGGGAGCCATGCCTTTCTCCTTTTTTAATACTAACCTATCTGAGTTCTGTATTCACAGCAGTAGCCTAATCTGCGTGGATGACCTGGTAATTCACTTGAGCTCAGCCAATCTACCATCCCTACAGTAAGTCAGCACATTACCTTCTACTTTAGCCATATTAGAATAGGCTGAAGCAGAACAATCTAGTTTTGAACACTCTGAAAATTAAATCAATACTCTTTGACTCACAGTATAAACCCCACAGTGGGGCTTCCAGCCTCTCAGTCTGCTACCTGGATGGTACCCTCTTTCAGGAAATAGCCTCCTTCAGGTACCTTTGAGTCTTTTTATACCCCTCTTTTGATTTTTCCCTTCATGTCATTTGTATAAGCAAGTCAGTTAAAGCTAAGCTAAGCCTTTCTTACAGGGTGAGAGTCAGCCTTACTCCAAAAGTTTGGCAGATGTAGCGAATGATGTCACACTTTCCAGCTGTAACTATTGTGTCCCTGTCTACTTCAGCTTTTCCAAGTCTACCTTAGCTATATGGAATGTAGTATATAACAGTATCTGTCACTTAGTGCTGGGTTCTGTTTGTCTCACTTATCACTGTACCCTTTATTCTTCCATGGCCTGTTGTTTCCCCTTCCTCCACGTGGTCCTTTATTGTGGGCTATTCCATCAATAAGTTGATCCGGTCAATACCCCACCTGCTTGTCTAATTTATGACAGTCTCCTTCTATATCCTATAACCCCATATTACAGTGACACCTTTTTACTTCTAGAATCTAGGTGCACCACTAGAACGAGTCAAGTAGCCATGTCCTACTCAACCCTTGCAGAAATATAAGTGTGTTGTGTATATGCAGAATGCATGCCATGTGCTTAATTGTGCAATGTTTGCATGCGGTTCACATACACAAAGTGAACCTAAGCGAACCAGGTCTAAAAAGCAAATCAGGTTTGCATGCTGCAAGCTTGACATGTGTGCAGCAGGTAAGCTGGTGGAAAATCTTCTAAAAATCACATCAGGATCACATGTTGTATGCTTGACATGCATGCAGCAACTAAGCTAGTGCAAATCTCATTTAAAAACACACATCAGTTTCTAATTATCATGCTACTGCTAGGAATTAAAGCCATTAAAATACATTTTCATTGATTTCCCATTAAAATTAGGTAAACTCATTAATTCTGATCCTTTTTCAAGTTGTTTAATGGCTTTTGGTTTTTGTCATTAAATCGCCATTAATTTGTAAAGTATTGTTTGCTTACTGCATTAAATGCTTAGGATATAGTCAACCAACATCCCCAATTCCAGAGATGTGTGAAGAGGGGCCTCTTTGTTGTGAAGCCTGACCTTTTAGTTTTGGGCCTTGCAAATCCTCTTATGCATATTTAATGCTACAAATGTGTTTCTCCATGACTGTTTCGGCTCACTTACTTTCCTTTTGTCATTCTGTATGGAGCATATATACTACGACCATGCTCAGTACTCATTGTGCTGAGTAGGGTCTTGCAAGCATGCACCATACCTCACATTTTGTCACTGAAATGAGGGACATGGACACTCAAAATGAGGGACAATGAGGGACACTACCCCTCACGATGATCAGGACACATCCTGAACATGAAGATACAGTATCTCAGAACACATTTTGGTGTCTTTTAGTACTCTGCCTAACTCTTCTGTTACCAATGTTTTCTATGGTAGTATCCTAAGACTTACTCTGTAAAACATCCCTGAATGGATACTATTAATCTACTGGTCTGTATTACTGTCTATCCCTGCATGGATAACTGAATTTTAATCTCTGTATTTTGTTCCACTGTGGTTGTATCCTTTTGTTGTTCTTATCTGTAGTCTTCCAGGTCATGCCTGAAAATAGGCAGGTCCTTGCCTAATGCACTTACCCAGCAACCAAAAGCTGATAAATACATAAACCATTGTATTTACGTGTACCGATATTAGCACCTGAGAATGAATTTCTGCCATAAAGCAGGGGTGCCATTTTAGTAGGGCAGAGGGGGTGCAGTTGATCCCCCCCACATTGTGCTTAGGTGTGGCAATAATGGCATTAAATCTGGATTTAATCTTTTGCACAATAAATGCCCCCTGATCTGTATGCGCTCATGCTGCAGGTGCCTTCCTGACTCGACTGTGTCTGTATTGTGTTGTCCAATCTCTCCACCTATTGGCAGCAGTGCCATCACATGCGATGTGGAGGAGCTCCAGCCAAGCAAGAGCACATGAATCATGAGACTACAACACTATCCTTCCTGCTACAAAGTAGACAGGTTGCACACCACAGCTTGGAGGATTCAGTGAGCACTGAACTCTCAATAGCAGTGTTGTGGTGGCATATTTTTGTTGGTCTACTCTTAGTGAGTCTCTGTCTCCTCTGGTGAATGAAGGGGCAGAGGATGAGCTAGAAGTTAGCTCAAGACTAGGCTACCTACATACTCTGTTAGGCTCACCTTGCAAAAAAACAGCACAGGCCCTCCGGGGCAGCAAGCTAGGCCTGGCAGCAGCGGTGACAGTGGTGTGGGTGACATTCATAGGCCTTGATCGGTGCAGTGCAGCAGCAGCAGCCATGGCAGCAGCCAAGCAAGAAGTAAACAACACATTCTGGGGGGGTTTGATTGGTGAGGTGACTTGGTCACAGACCATGTTGGGGACCTGGGATGGTTGGTTCTAGCATCCATCTTCTGGCAGAAGGATGGAGAAGGAGCGTACTGAAAACTGGGCTGGTGACACACTAGGCCAGGCTGCAGGTTCTGGCCAAATCGCCGGGTAAGTAAAAGTAATTTTTTTTTTATAGGGGGATCGGGAAGGAGGAAGGACTGAAATAGTAATTAGTTTTTCACATCTCAACACCTTTGGCAGCTTCACGACCCATATGGGATGGGTATTGAATAGAATGGAGTTGGGGAGAAAAATCTGGACAAAGTTTTGCTTTTTGAGGGGGGGTCAGAACTTCAGCCAGGAAAAAAACTGATTAGTAACTCGGTGGGTTCAAGCCCAAATCTGATGCACTGCTCCAGGGTACAGACAGATGAATCTTATACATTTGAATTTTTCCTGATTTGCATATCACTTTTCAGTCACAACAAATGGGTCTTACCTTTTAGAAATGTTCCAGACATTCTACAGCTTGCCACATAGGGGCTAACTAGCATGTGGCCTCCACTGGTTTTTGGCTCCCCCCTGCTGAAATCTGAAATGGTGCCCCTGCCATAAAGTCTAAATTTACAGGACGTCCTCTGAGTGAGCAGCATTTTTCATTAGTCTCCAACTCACCATCATAATGTATAAAATAGTAATAAAAAAATAACCAGTTATTTCAAGCAGATATGCCCCAGCACTCTGACCCTTGGACATCATTTCTTAAAGACTCCTGCCTCTGGCTCCCTAGTACTCAGGTAAGAGACTCTTAACTTATATCTATACTTGGTGGGCTGTCTGTAGCAGCATGACTGCACCCACTACAGTGTGTGTACATGGGGTGGAGGGGACTGGCCATGTGGGTGGGTACTGAGTTATTGCTACTTTAGTGTTTGATCCTTTAAGTCTGTTTCAGTGGAAGTATTCAAAACTATGGAGAGAAAATAGTACGAGTAAAGTCCAGACAGAAGTAATTAAGTAGTTTTGTGGGTAAGTGTATGTATTGGGGGTGGGAAGAACCGCATGTGTTTCCATTGGTATGTGTGCTACAGCTCAGCTGTGCAGCTGAGATGGGGGGGGGCAAGAAAACTAAAAAGTCTAACAATGGCTATATGCATGATACATGTGTGCAGATGTATTTTAGATTTGTATTGAAGTATAAGCAAGCCATAGGCACAGTATAATTTAGTGGTTAAAGGCACTTAGCTGCAAACCAGGAGACTTGTAGATTTGAAGACCTGAGTTTGAATCTCGTCAACCCCCATTTGTATATGGCGTGACCCTGAACAAATAAATTAACTTTTATGTGTGCAGTTATCAGTGACCACTTGCTTTTTGCATGCAGGCCACATGCATGCAGTTTGTTCCAATTTAACATAAAAAGCATGCTTTCCACACATGCTTGCTGCACACATGCCACGTGCATGCATTCGGTTCCAGTTTAACATTTAAATCATGCTTGCAGCACACATACCATATGGGTAGTTTTATGAGCACAGCATGAAAACATTTCATATAATTATTTCTGTAAGGGAACCCCAGGTTCTGGAATTATCTCCCTCAACCAGTCAGGAGCTCAAATTTCCATGAGCGCTTTCACTTTAAAACACTTTTACTTAATCACTGCCAAGGACTAACAACCTATAAGTTCTCATACGTTATTGTGTCGCCTATCCTTGAATTTTATTGTTATCTTTGTACTTTGTTCTTGGACTGCTTATACCTGGGTTGTGCCTTGCATATTATGTGGAATGTATTCTGTAATTCCTATATTATACCATTACACCAAACAGTAACCTGTTTTTGTTATGGATTCCTTGTTTGCATACTTTGTAATAAGCAAGCCATTGTTTTGTTTTTTTTAACTTTCTTTTATCCTCCCATCGCCAGTCCCTTAGACTTCTCTCCATAGAGGCACTCGGGGTGACCCTATCCCACCCAGCCTGAGGCCCTCCTGACCCAGTCCTTCACTTGCCAGCATTCTCCCCCAACTCCATCGACTGCTCCACCCTCTGGCTCTGAGCCCACTTGGGTGGGACCACCTGTTAACTCCTCCAGTGCTCTATCTATAGCCTAGAAGGGTCACTGAGAAGTGGAGGAGAGTCAGAGACCTGATTAGATCAGATGCTGCAGAGGGCATGGTGGTCGTCCACTGGCCCCATCTTCATCTGTCTGGATGCTGGGGTATATCCTCTTTTCTGGTTCCCAGAGGTGTGGATGTGTCATGAGATCCAGCGAATGGCAGGTGCACTCCCACACCCCCCTGATGGATGTCTGCCATTGCCTCCATACTCCTTACATATGGCTCCCGCATGCAGCGATACCCCCAGTCTCCACTGGGAGTCATGAGACAGTGGGATGCCCAGCCCACCCACCTCCAAGAGAAGAGAGCAGTCCTCTGGATGCTCAATCCTGTCCTGCCCCTGTCAACCCCTGACGACCTCAGCTCATTCCCAAACCCAGGTCGCCAGTGTGGCACGAGGTGTGGCATCCAGCACCTCAACTCTCTGCGCCACTGGGCTGGCCACCCAGGCCATTCTTTAAAATAGGCATTTTATTGCCTGCTATACTTGATTGGTTAACAAAAATGAAATAATAAATAATAATGCGTTAGCACTTCCAAAGCGGCTAGGGCTAGTCCTACTGCCAACCCTTCCTCCCTCTGCTACTTTCCACACCCCAGACATTTTTTTTATTTAAAAAAAAAGTACCAAATTCCAGCTCCTACCACTGTGTTGACCAAGTTTTTTAGAAAAACTGGCAGAAGAGAGGGGGCGGAGCCTGCCAGTGCGATGGTGGCAGTGTGATTTAGGTAGCGCCAGCTCACGGAGAACATCCAATGACCAAACATTTGTCCAGCACACAGGCGGCAAGTTAAACCCCATGCAATGGACAGACGCAGTCTCCTGCTACATTCCGATCCCGGACTTGGTGGTCTCGCTCCTTCCTAGTGGCTAATTTTCTGATCAAGAAGCCAGCACTGGCCGGCTTGGTGGGGCTGAGGGCTGAGGCGCTGGACTCCTTACCTTGCGGCACACTGGCAACCCAGAATCGGGAACGAGCGCAGGCCATCGGAGGTCAACAACGGGGGGGGAGGGCGAAACTGGATGGAGCTGCCGACAGGCAAGCTCTCCTCTCCTCTCCGGGGAGATGTAATGGCTTCCTCCATCTGATGGCTGCCACCTGGTGGAGGGTAGAGAAAGCACGGGCGAGGAGGAGCCAGGAGCTAGGCCTGGGGTGGGAGGAAAGGGGCCATTACCAGGGCCCTGGGACTAATGCATGCCTTCACATGCATGCATACCCACTCCTGGGGCCCCTGGGGTAAAATGGAGGAAAAAGAAAAATCACCGGCAGCAGGTTGACAACCAACTCCCCACAGGCTCTGCTCCTGGGTGGGACGTAAGGTAAGCCCCAGTAATTCCGGGTGATGGGGCTGGGGGGGTCGGTCAGATGGGGGCTGTCCGGGGGGGGGCACAAAAATGTTAAATGATAAAAAAAAGAAGCCAGCACTGTGCCACAAGGCATCGGCCCTTCCAGACAGGTCAGCTAAATTTCTGTGCACCAGCGAGGAGCTCCAGGAGATACTGCGACGTCTGCCAGACAAGATACAATGGCATCTGCGTCCAAACACAGGCCCCTCCTGCAACATCAGACAGGTCAAGCTCATACAGATATGGGGGCCATCTTATCAAAATTAGACAAAATATTGCTGGATACTAATGACTTAAAGAAAGTGGCAAACAAAACAAATGCGGATTTAACAGCACTTGCCTCTCGAGTAGCCCAGACTGTGCCGGTCACCCAGCACCTCGAAGCCACAGTTCACTCTCATAATGGGACCCTGCAAGACCATAGTAACAAAATACAGTACCTGTTAAATAAGGCGGATGACATGGAGAACCGGGCCAAGAGGAAAAATATTAGAACTGTGGGGGGGGGTCCCAGAAGGAGCAGAGGGCAGGGACTTGCATACCTTTCTTCATACCCTCCTGCCTGAGCTGCTCAATGACATAACTGTACCAACCCTGAGACTCAGAAAGCCCATTGTTCCTTAGCCCCTTGTCCCCTACCAGGAGATAAACCCAGGCCCATTCTCTGCAAATTTCTCCGATACACCGAGAAAGAGTATTTTCTGTGGAGGGCACAAGAACAAGGCTCATTTCAATGGCATGGACACCATATACAGCTGTATCAGGACTTCTCTCAATACTTATCGAACAAAAGAAGGGCGTACGCTGGGGTTAAGCAGCAATTTTATAAATGAAATATTCAAACATCTCTTTGGTATCTGGCTATACTACGTATAAATTTCCATTGGGAATACATCACATTCAATTGCTCTGCAGAAGCTGAAAACTTCATTCTGGAACACTGCCATATATAGAATAATGGATAGGGAACTGTGCACAACAAGGCTGTGTTTCCATCAAGGGGGTTGATGACATCATAGACCTCAAGAGCGAAGCTCAAGAGGTCCCTATGATGTCATCAACCACCCGAGATGGAAACACACGGCCTTGTTGGTGCACAGTTCCCTATCTATTATTTTATATAGTATATGGTTCCCCAAAAAAATGTGGTCGGTTTAATTCACAAAGCTGAGGTATAATTTCATACCTTGTGTATACCTTCAGTCACACTGCGCATCTACCTGGTCTGCGTTGCCGCGCCGTTCTGCTGCTGACCTGAGTATCTCCATTCTCACCGTTGTCCCGCTGTGCTGCCGACCACAAACATGAACCGAGGTAGTGTTGTTACAAACACTAAAAAGGACAAACTGAATGTTTGGAAACACGGAGCCAATTATGGCAGAGTCCGAGTCCAAAGAATCTTTTATCCACTCTCCCAGCTGCTCGCTAAGTGGCGCCGCCATGTTGACTCATATTTTTTTTAAAAGTGCGATGTTTCAGCCAATCGGGAAACAGTTCAAGGTAAAAAGTTGTTGCACTATCGATGTGATGTCAGAGCGATAGTACAACAACTTTTTTGACCTTTGAACTGTACTACAACAAGATTTCAGCAGTTGCTGAAATCCATACACAATAGAGGCTAACCATATGCTATAAGCCTGTATTGTCATCCTCCAGCAGCCGTTTTTCACGAGGTGGCTTGTCAACACAGATGGAGGTGAGCCACGAAGAGCAGGATCCAGACAGTTGCCAGAAAGATCAAGGACAAGCAGGAGAAGCATCTTGGCAACCCGCAACGAGAGGTCGTCCTAAGAAGAAATCCAGAGTGGATGCTCCCGGGAAACCCCAACCCAAAATAGAACACTCCCGTAGTCGACAAAGATGATTCCTTCCTACTGATGCAAGCAGCTGCTCCCCTGGGGTTACACCTATCAAAACTAGTAACAGATATGAACCCCTAAGAGATTTAACCCCGGCCCCTCTAGATCTGCAAGCTGGGCCAACGAGCATCTGTGCAAGAAGGGGCTGTACCACTTGCCTCAGGGTATTGGTCCCCACTTCCAGATGACTGGGCTGACTGCATTCAACATGAGGACTCCAAAGATGAAAATTCCCTAGACAAACTGGAAGCTTTGCTTAATGCCTCAGACAGTGCTGACCCGATGGGCTGACCCTTGGTTGCACAGTGGCTCTGATTGTCATTTTGATACGAAGAGCAGCCGGGGTTCAGGTAACAACCTCTGGGTAACACCTGGGTGGCTCCACTTGCAGTAGCTGCTGAAACACTAGTTGGGAGGGGACTTGCAGCATTAATATGGAGGTGACCAGTTTGTTAGGGGTTTTTGCTCTTAAAGGTTCCCTCTCTATACATCTCCACATGCTGTATGATGGTCTCAGCCTCGTGCCCAAGTGACAGAATGGGCAATGCTCCTTAACAGTGCTATACCTCATTTTGACCAAAAGCGGTGTTTGTCTTTTTAAAGTATTGGGCTTATGTGATCAAGGATAGCACTTATAATTTTTGCAGTAATGTTGTAAATCACTTGAATTCTCATAAGAAACATACTGGGGTGTCCCCTGGGTGTACTGTTAGAGCACTTTTAGAGGAAGGGGACAGACAATGTACTTGCCAAATATTATATAGCACCACTCCCTCCACCTCCCCTGCACATCCCAGTTGGGCCCCCACTAGGGCTCCCTCATTCCTGTTTATGTTGCTTACCCCACATCCACACCCAAGTTGACATGGCACCACTACCAGGGCCAAACTCTCTCACTCCTCCCCAACCCCTTTAGGCCCCTGGAACCAAGGCCCTGCAGTCGGTCTAAAGGGTGCTTAAATTAACAGGACAACTACATTGCTTTGTAAGAGAAGGGCTTTGCCCTCTCTCCATGGAAGATACTCCTTCTCATGTAACTGCTGGGATGATTCACTGGCAGAACGACAACCTCCCCCCAGAGAGGGGCTCTGGGGATAGAGGGTCCCATGATGTTTGGCAGGCAACCAATTCCATAATCAGAGCCCTGCTTCTAGCTCAGTTGAAATGTTGCTATGTTACAATTCTCTGCATTCTAATGTTGGTAGATGTTAGTAGTTTATTCATAAAATGTTTCAAGTATTGTTTGTACAGACAACTAACAAATAGGCTCACAGGAGTCAATAACAGGCTCCTTCAACACAGGAGAAGGAAAACCAAGATTACAACTCAGTTTACATGCACAGCACTTAGATATGGAACAGTTACAACCTCAGACAAAGACATACACCAGAAGTGGGGTTATACCCCTCCACCTGGTACAGCTAGGGCAAGCAAATGGCTAAGGCTGTGCTTTCAGCTTGGAAATAGGCATCTCTTGACCATTTATTCAAGTAACGTTAACACAATTCATGATTATGGATAGCCTGTTGGATATCACTTTAACCTCTTGGAACATTCGGGGGCTGAACTCCCCAATTGAACGAAAACACATTTTGGCACTCCTAAAAAACCTAAAATGCCATATTGCTTTCCTCCAAGAGACTAAACTAAGCAATCAGGAGGCCCAGAAATTGGTGAGGGAGTGGGTGGGCAGGGAATACCATAGCATCTCAGGTAAATCAAATAAAGGGGTCTCCATCCTGATTCATAAAAAGCTGCAGTGGAGAGAGATTCACCATGAAGCTGATGCCGCAGGGCACTGGGTTATTCTATTGGTAAATGCCTATGCACCTAATAAGGATGTCCCCACATTTTTTAGTGCCCTCTCCCAAAAATACTGAACCATTCCCTAGATAACCTGGGTATATTGATGCGGGGATACCTCAATCTGGCCATGGACTTCTTACAAGACACATCCAAATCAAGGCCAGAGCCTCATTCTAATGCTCATAAAGCTCTCCTTGATATGATTAGCCTGCACCAATTGACTGATGTCTGGAGACTCCATCATCCATCTGTGAAAGACTTCACCTACTTCTCGGCAGTCAGGGCAATGGCTAGCAGATTAGACTACTGGCTGACATCAAGGGGGGGTTACACCCATGGTGGCCAGCACATGCATTGCACCACTGTACCTATCAGACCATGCCCTGCTATTGCCCACACTATCTATAGACTCCTCTAAGCCACATAAATATGCATCTTGGAGGCTGGATCCACTGCTCCTGCAAGATGCTGATTTTCAACAACTGGTCAGAAAGGAAACTACTAACTTTTTTATGAACAATCCCCCAGACTCTGCCCCTGCTGTCACGATCTGGGAAGAATATAAGCCCACAATGAGAGGGCATATTATTAGTTTTGCAACATATAGGAAGAGACAGAGAGAGGAAGAAAAGGCCCAAATAGAATCACAACTTAAATCAAAAGAGACAGAATACAAAGCTCAACCCCGCAGGCTCAAGGACCCCAAACTAATTTCTGACCTGACCAGGCTCCGAATACAACTAAATACCCTAGCAACTAGACAGGCTGAATTACAGATCAGGAGAACCAACACAAGTATTGGGCAGAGGGAGAGAAAGCTGGGAAACTGCTTGCCTACAGGCTCAAAAAAAGACAGGCAGCTAGACACATCAGGGGGCTTAAAACCGACAGGGCAATCTGGTTTATGACCAACAGGACATTAATAAAACCATGTCTGGTTTCTACCAAAATTTCTACTCCTCCCATACAGCCTGTGACAAAGCCAAATTCTTGGTTTTTACTGAACAACTACCCCTCCTGACACTGTCAGAAGACCAGAAAAAATGCACTAGACAGGCCCCTCACAACCTCAGAGATAAGTAAAGCCATTTTAAGCATGGCACAACATAAGGCATCTGGTAGTGATGGCTACCCCATAGATGTCTACAGACTGGTGCACCTAGAGGTGATCTCCCCCATGCTGGGAATGCTTCCAGAATCCCACTTAGAGAGAGAATTAACCCCCATGTTGAGAGATGCC
Source organism: Neoceratodus forsteri (assembly GCA_016271365.2). Classification (NCBI taxonomy): domain Eukaryota; kingdom Metazoa; phylum Chordata; order Ceratodontiformes; family Ceratodontidae; genus Neoceratodus; species Neoceratodus forsteri. Next base: position 1,029,433,885 of record CM057458.1, read on the forward strand.
ATGATTACTACACTCCCCAAAGAAGGGAAGGACCCTAAACTCCCTGGGAGCTACAGGCCCATCTCTTTAATAAATGCGGATACAAAAATACTGGCCAAAGTTTTGCCTTCCAGACTAGAGAAATTACTGCCAAGTATTGTCCACCCCTCTCAAGTGTGCTTCGTGAAAGGGAGACACAGCTCAGATCACCTTCGAGCCCTCATCACTTTGATGCAACAAGTGGCAGATCTTCCCCTCCTCTGCAACGATGGTGACCATACATTTTGAAAAAGCCTTTGATTCGGCTGAATGGGAGTACTTGCATGCTGTCCTGAACCTTTTCAATATAGGTCCCTACTTTTCCTCTTGGATCCGCACCCTAAACAACAGACCCAACAGCAGGGTTCTAACAAATGCCACTCTCTCTCCAGCTTTTGAACTACATGGGGGACTAGGCAAGGCTGTCCTCTATTTCCCTTACTTTTTCTTCTGGCCATAGAGCCTCTGTCCATAGCCATTCATACCTCGTCGGGCATCCAGGGAATATAGGTGGGTGGTACATAATACCATGCCAAGTTGCACATGGACAATTGTCTAATAGTGACAGCAGTTATTGAATGCAGCCAATCCTTAATACACTAACCTCATTTGGGGGATATAGCAGGCCTACGTATAAACATTTCCAAATTGGAGGTAATCCCTCTGAACTCTCATGCTACACCAAAGATGATTGCATCTATGGGTCCAAACTGGGCCCCCTCAGAAATTAAATATCTGGGGGTTAAGCTGTCCCCTGACCCTTCCAGTTTGGCAGACAGGAATTATGCCCCAGTTTGGGCCACGTTGACTAAAGAAATCCAAAGGTGGGAACACTTACTCTTATCCCTAGTGGGAAAGATAGCCGCAATAAAAGTGATGTTTGCCCCCAGGATATATTATTTGGTTTCCCACCTAGCCCTCATTTTGCCGATGCTGTGGACACAGAAATTCCACTCTCCAATGAGCAGATTCCTATGGGGTAGCAGTACACCTCGATTTAGCAGAGCTAAACTCCAGGCCTCCTGGAAAAGAGGGGGTGGAACTTATCTGATTTCTCCAAATATTCCTGTGCATTCCTGGCTGCCAAGATATGTAACAACCTTAGTAAAAGGGACCATCAAGCCCCAATATGGTTAGATATAGAAATGACAGTTTTGGGAGGTACTTCCCCCTTTCGTTATCTGGGCTTTACCCTGCCAAAAACAGCCCGTCAGTGGCTGATGATTAGGGCAAGTCACCAGGCCTGGTCTAACTTAAGGAAAGGGGTGCATAAATGTCTGGACCTTGGCCACATGACTCCCCTGTGGAACAACCCTGACCTGTGTATAGACCATTGTCCCATTGAGTGGAACACATGGATCAAAGCCCAGATTCATACATTTCAATTTTGCTGGAGGCAGATAATATCCACGTTTGTCTACTTTCAATACCTGAAGGATAACAAGCCCTTTCCAAAGGAGTGCTTCTGGCAATATCTCCAACTCAAAACTTGTACAATAATTGGAAAAGAAAGTGCTGTCTCTGTTACACCTGTGTGAGATCACCTACCCCCCCCCCCCCAGATAAGCTCCCTCTCCGAACCTGGGCTCAAAAAACTACAGGCCTGGCAGGAAATATCCAGGGCTATCTGAGAGACTGTGGCCCAGCTCCCACCCTGCCTGCAAGAGCCAGATGGTCCAAAATGTTAAACACACAGATCTCAGACCAAGAGTGGAGCAGTTGCTGGAGAGTCACACACACATCGTGTGTGGACCAACGTAGCCTTCTAATAAAGAACAAGGTCCTACACCTGTGGTATCATACCACATGCCAACTAAAAAAAATGGGCCTACTGACACAGGATTATGCTGGCGATGCAACACCCCCATGCAGACCTCCTTCACATTCTGTGGCAGTGTGGCCCACTGCACCCCCTATGGGTGAAGGTGATCAACTTTTGTTCCAGCATCCTAAACCTGGCACTCTCTACCAACCCAGGATTCTGGTTGCTTGGCTTTCCAGCTGGAGGTGTCCAGCTGAAGGACAAACACAAGTTATGGCTTACCCAGGTCTCAGCAGAACTCATTAGGCTGATTTTAAGATGCTGGAGAACCCCAGATGTTTCTTTATACAAGGAGTGGTACCAGGCGATAGAATCCCTAGCATCCCACACTAAATTAGCCCACTTTACTAAATGCACAAGTCATGCATATCAGGAAATATGGGGCCCATATCGAGAAACATTTATTCCCTAGCTCCCATCTCTGAAATATATGGGATCCAAAGATCTCTTGAAACTCCCTTGAACATGAACTGTGCCCAGGATAGAATTTTGTATTGTGATGACTGAACTGCTTGTCTGTGGACTTATGACATTAAGTACTGTATTTGCAAAATGTATATACAATATCTGTCAACTGTAACTTCTGCCTTAGATATGTGTAACTGTTTTCTAAGAAATTTGTATAACAGTTCCCTAAATAAAAAGATTAACTGCAAAAAAAACAAACTGGCAGGAGGTACTGGATAGGGTGGAAGAGGCTGGGACTTGCTGTAGTGGGTGAGATGTTTTAGAAGTGTGTCTAATACCCCTATTTTTACCCCACTTGACCCCTATACCAACTACCTAAAGTGTCTTTGGCCAAAGTGTCAAAGGTGAACTGAAGACAGGGATATATATTAAAACTAAACTGAAACTGCCAATTTTCATATTCACTCACCCTTAGTCACAACCATATATAAACAAGGCCATCCAGTGGGACTGCTGATCTGAGGATGGGTATAGCCAGCCATGAAAAATGTATAAGTTATTGATAGGATTTGACCTTATGACTAAGAACTAAAATTAAAAATGGGTGTATTGAAAGACAATATGATCTATTAGGGTCAGCTGCCGATTTAGAAACTACTATATGTAATTTGTCTGGTTTCAAAATTATCCGTCAATCAGAGCACAAAGTATCAAGGCAGGTGGCCTGACCTCCAAATTGAAATTGTTCTCAAAAGGCATACAGTAGGCCTCAGTTTGGGGCCTGTGTACTAATAATCTATGTTAAGTATATAAATCATGCTATATTTAGCCATTGCTAGGGATGTACTGGTACAGTCTGCCATGATCTGTGTAGCATAGATAGCAGCACTATCTGATGGAGCAGGTAGAATCAGATAATTGTACCAGGCCACAACTCTATCAGCTCTAATTAGATCAGATTGGATAGTGAATATCAACTCCATTTAGTGCCAGTGTCTGGCACCCTACCCACCATATTAGAACTCTCCCTATTAAATAATCCCTGCAAACAACTTCTATCTGTATGATGATCAATGACCCAACTGCAAGGAAGGTGCTTTAAATCTTCTGAAATGCCTGTGATGGCCTTTGAAGAGCTAGCCCATTTTTTGAGGATTTAATAATATGTAACCCCCTCTTCACCTACAGTGATTTTTCTTGAAGGCTCACTCTTTGACAGTATACCTGTCTATAGTTATACAGACAGTATCCCTATAATGAAAAGCCCTATGGGAAATATATGCAAAGCACAACCCAAAGTTACGCTTAATAATGCCTGTAGGCTCATCACGGGAGTGCCTAGACTGACTCATACCTGTGACCTTTAATCTAGAACAAAGAGGCTCCCACTTCAAGACCATCTGAAGTATCAAATCTGTCTCCTGGCCAAAAAACACCATCTTGGTCAACTACTGACAGGGGTTCAACAGCTGCTTCTTCCTTGCACCAACACCTGTCCCACTAGAAATTCTGAACACCAACTCTTTCTAAACCCCAAATGCCACACTTTCCAAGGCCAATGGTCATTCACATTCAGAGCCCCACTGTGGATCAACTCCCTTTGGGACAATATTGCCAATCTCCCCACACTTGGAGCCTTCAAAACAAACCTAAAACAGCAGCTGTTGCTTGGGGCTCACTGTGACCGCCACTAGCTCCAGTCTCCTTCTTCCTTCCCTCCCGCACTTCCCCCCACCCTTGTTTCCCACTCCCTCCCCCCCTCCTCCACCCCTTACAAAGCCTATCTGGCTGCACATAGTACATGTCTGCTTTTGTGGAGCTTTCCTCTGTCTTTGCCTGCTGTAATACTCTAGCTGGTGCCTCAATTATCTGTTTGTCCCCCAATGACTGACAATATCTTATTCATATCTGCCTTGCTTATTATTTATCCACCAAATGTACCCTGTACTTATGTTTCTTGAAATACTGTTCATTATTTGTATGTCTTGTCTTGTACTTTACCTGACGTGGAACCTATGTAAAGAGCTAATAGTGTAAAGGTATTAATCTAAGAATGTAATAAAAAAAATTTTAAAAAATGACAGAATTTAGACTGGTTCTCCTTTAATCAAGAGAGTATGGTGCAAAATGGCCTCTCACATAATCTACACAGGCTGAAAACAGAAGACTCAAACACATGCGTTTCATCCTTCCCAAAACTCATCTGTGTGGCTCATCTGTAGCACAGCCCAGGGGAAGGAAGAACCAGCTATATGATGGATTTACATGCTTGGGTCATAGTGAGACCAAAATAAGAAAGCAATCCAAAAGACAATGAACTTCAGAATAAACACACTGAAACAAGGGTTACCATGGAATGGCACTGGCAATAAAGCTAAGTTAAAAAAATACTCATGCCCCATAATGCAATGCATCATGGGAATATATAAGGAATACAAAATCACACATCCACCCATAATGCAAAGAATCATGGGATATTTATATGAAAACTGCCATGAACATTTAGGATGGTTCTGCAATATGTAAATCCCAAAAATAATTTAGACTGATTCTGCCTTAAACAGGAGAGTATGGTACCAAATAACCTCTCACACAATCTGTGAATACTGGAAACAAAAGACTGACTATAGCAATGACAGCGCTGGAGGGTTTAAAACATGGGTCAGATTGGACCCACTAATGTAAAAAATGTGGGTCTAAAGAACATACTGGGTCAAAACATAATCAGTGGCAGATTATGAACAGTTCACATTCCCTTCCTTTAGATATTGTTATAGAGTAGGTGCATCAATTTGGACCCACTGGCAAAGGAAAGAGAGGTCAGTTTAGGAAATGATGCAACTTTTGCCCTTTTGGTGCATGTTAGCGCTGTCCCTGCACTATAGTCAGGCCACACTGCACAAGCACAGCATAACATGGGGCATGGCTTGTGTTGAAATAAATACAGCCACTAGATATTCATAAAACAGACTGCATTTAAGAAACTGCACTGCATTACCAACTCATTTACAGCCCAAAGAGACAATTTGTTTCAAACTGGCTTCTTAGAATATTTGATTTCATTCTTAATGCATTGCTGAATCAGGGCCTGAGATAAAATACCTTGCAAAATAAAATGCATAAACTCATTTAAAACTGACTGCTGTTCCTTCTGTAAGGGCTTTTCAGCTCAGATCACATCACATACACAATAAAAGTAAATGGGTTGTCTGAGATGTCTCTTGACTAATCAGGAGTGTCATCTCAAGACATCTTTGCATTTGAAAACTGTGAAACAGTCCTGGAAAGCAAAGCTGTCTTGAGATGATGCTCTTGATTAGCCAAGAGACATCTCAAACAACCCATTCAGTTTTTATGTTTGCTTACACGCATGTGCAAGAAACATAGTGCCATCATCCGAGATTTCGGAGATGTGTCATCCCCTCTTCCAATTCAGTCAGTGTGTTGGCAGGCACGGCCCCTGTAAGCCAATGCATGCTGGAGCTGTCTATGACAAACTCCAAAATGCAGTGGCATACAGTTGAAAGGGGGAGCTGCGCTTCAGTGAGCAGCAATAAGATATCGCCTGCTCAAGCGCAGCTCCCCCTACACACACACACACACACACACACACAAGCATACGCATACTGCATGCTGCCCTCCCCACCGCTCACACGTATGGCTGATGGGGTGCCCAATCCCGTCGGCTGTGCTGCTCCCCCAAAGCCTTCCAAATGCCACGCTGGGTGCCCCCCTAGCGTGGCAAGTCGATGGTATAGCCGATAGGGTGCCCAACCTCCGTCGGCTTCACTGTCTCTCCCCATGCTATCGCCGCCAGGGTGCCCAATCCACCATCGGCTTCACTCTCCCCAGTACAAGGTGCCACAAGGGAGCTCCACCCCAGCATGGCAACAATGCCATGGCCAACGAGGGTGCCCAATCCCCGCCGGCTCCACTCCCTGTTGCCCTTCTGCCACGCTGGGAGCCCACCCCAGAGTGGCAAACGTCCCACTTTTTTTTTTTTTACCTGCAAAATAAAACGGTCTCACGGTGCTTCTCCCAGCCCCCTCCCACAACCCGCACTCACCCACTGCGCACTTGCCTCCCCACACACCCCTCACCCCATACTTACCTCCAGAGCTTGGCACGACGATCTTCGGTGGACCGGGAACACGTCTGCACTCTTCAAAACCAACCGCGAACTGAGGAAATGCCGGTAAGCTGTATAATGGGCTAGATAGGGGGTTTTCAACTTTGTTGCATATCTCAGGCATTTTTTGGAATTTTTGCACCAAATTTTCAACATGGGGTTTTTGGGACCCCTTCTCATCAATGATGTCACTGTAATGGCGTTATTCAGGCCCGAAGGGTGATTTCGCAGTCACTGCGTGGTCACTGTGTGAAATCACCTTTTGGGACTGATTAATGAAATGACACTGCCAGTGTTCATAAGGTGGGCTCTTAAGAAGCCTATTTTGAAAATTTGGTGGAAAAATTCCAAAACACGACTGTTTTACGGGTGTGCGTTGTGCGGTTCCTACGCACACTCGTAAGTTCGCGAATTTTCAATATTTTCACTCCAGATTTTCAACATTGCCATTTTACCACACCTTCTTATGAGTAGTACAGCTGTCATTTTTCATATCTCACCCAAAATGTGTTTCCGCCCATGTAGCGCACAATGGCGCAGTCGGTGTGTGAAACCAATGTACGGGACAAATTAAGAAAACCACAGTGACACTGTTCATGAGCAGAGGTATTAGAATGGCTATGCTGAAAATTTGGTGAACAAATTCCTAAAAATGACTGTTTTATGAACGTGAGTTGCGCAGTTCCTATGCACGCTCGTAAGTTCACAAATTTTCAATATTTTCACTCCAGATTTTCAACATTGCCATTTTACCACACCTTCTTATGAGTAGTATAGCTGTCATTTTTCCCATCTCACCCAAAATGTGTTTCCGCCCATGTAGCGCACAATGGCGCAGCCGGTGTGCAAAATCAATGTACGGGACAAATTAAGAAAATCACAGTGACACTATTCATGATCACAGGTCTTAAAATGGCTATGTTGAAAATTTGGTGAAAAAATTCCTAAAAATGACTGTTTTATGAGCGTGCGTTGTACAGTTCCTACGCACGCTCGTAAGTTCGAGAATTTTCAATATTTTCACTCCAGATTTTCAACATTGCCATTTTACTACACCTTCTTATGAGTACTACAGCTGTCATTTTTCGCATCTTGCCCAAAATGTGTTTCCGCCCATGTAGCGCGCAATGGCGCAATCGATGTGCGAAATCAATGTATGGGACACATTAAGAAAATCACAGTGACACTGTTCATGAGCAGAGATCTTAAAATGGCTATGTTGAAAATTTGGTGAAAAATTCTAAAATGACTGTTTTACTAGCGTGCGTTGCGCAGTTCCTATGCATGCTCGTAAGCTTGCGAATTTAATATTTTCACTCCAGATTTTCAACATTGCCATTTTATTGCACTTCCTTATGAACAGCACAGCTGCCATTTTTCATATGCCACCCAAAATGTGTTTTCGCACATGTAGCGCACAATGGTGCTGTTGGTGTGCGAAAGCAATATTTGGGGCAGATTAAGAAAATCACAGTTATACTGTTTATGAGCAGAGGTCTTAAAATGGCTATGTTGAAAATTTGGTGACAAAAGTCCATAAAATGACTGTGTTACGAGTGAGCATTGCGCAGTTTCCACGCACCCTCGTAAGTTCATGATTTTGTAATATTTTAAGTCCAGATTTTCACCAGTGGCATTTTTCCACACTTCCTTATTTACAGTACAGCTGTCATTTTTCACAACATGGCCGAAGTGTGTTTTCACACTTTCAGCGCAGAGATGCATGGTCGCTGTGGGAAATCATTGTTCGGGACAGATAAAGAAAACCACAGTGACACTGTTCATGATCGGAGGCACCAAAATGCCTGAGTTGACAATCTGCTGTAAAAAATCCCCAACCTAATTATATTACGGGTGTGCGTTGCACAGTTTCTATGTACGCTCGTGACTTCACCATTTTTTTAAATATTTTTACTGCAGATTTGCAACATTGCCATTTTTTACACCTCCCCATGAACAGTACAGCTGTCATTTTTTACATCCTGTTAGGAATGTTTTTGCACCTGTGGTGCTAAATGCAGTAAGCTGTTGCAACAGCTTCCCGGCTAACAAACTGATATTCCCCCTGTTCATGAGGTGGGGTCACAAAAAAAACATGTTGAACATTTGGAGTGAAAATACCAACGAATGCCTGAGGTGTACGGTTTCCAACCATAACGCCCAACCCTGTAGAGAATGACAGGCATCAGTGGTGTGACTTGGGATTCTTGCCTGTAATGCTCATACCATTCCACACCCTGCAGCCAGTGAGAGGCATCGAGGTATGCCTTGGACTCTTCGGCCCCAATGTTCACCCCATTCTCCTATATCGCACCCATCTCACCGTATTTCCTAATGGAATGGGGTGCGCATAAGGGCCAAAGACCCCAAGGAACACCGTGACACTTGTCAGTGTCTGCAGGGTGGGGTGTGGTGAAATGGCGTGGCCGTTATGCCTGACGACCCAAAGGCACACCCCAATGCCTGTCACTCTCTGCAGGGTGGTGGTGGGGTTCTTCAGTTCAATACTTCACTGCCATTCCTATTACGCAGCTCTGTAACTTCTACACTACCACTGCCAATGCCAGCAAGCAAACATTCGGCATTGACAAATGCTTGTTTGTTATGCTTTTCTTTCTTAACCATTAATATTTACTTACTCTTGTGTCTGATTCACTTTTTTGGGTGATTATGAAGCCAAGCTCACTGCGTGTCTTGTGATCAACACCGTGAAGATTTAACTCTTGGCTCTCACAAGTGTTTACAGCACTGCCATGCCGTTTATTGAGATTACTTTTTTATGATTATGTTTTTGTTTTGTTTTTTAAAACTGTTTAGGTTGCTCAGTTTTTAAATAGTTTTTAAGCTTGCTGTGTGGTGGAGAAAAAAACTCAGAGTGGATTTCTGAAGCTGTCAGTGTGAGTAGGGAAAGTGTTATACGAGCAGGAAATGCAATCATGTGCATGGACCCACTGATTACCATTCAAATCTAATAAGTGCATTTGGAACCAGTCCCATTTAACTACACTACATACTGCGGTTATACTGTGTTTTTTTTTTGTCAATTATTTTTCACTCCTGTCACGGTCCCAGGAGACTCCCTCAGGCATCCAATTTATGTCCTGCCCTGCCTGAAGCCCCCCTCGACCGCACCTTCCTCACCTCCACCTCGCAGCTGGTACCCCCAGCTTAACCCTTCCGGGGTGGGGCCACCCCTCCTACCTTGGGTGCACTTCAAACTTTGTAAACTCCAGCTGCAAATGTGGGCCCTGGGCGGAGGATCTATGAAGGTCGGCGAGGTCAGGCCCAGCAGTGGGCATGGGGGTTGGTGCCGTCACCTACCCCTGGGACTGTTTTTTTCCATGTTCTGACCCTTCCCCCATGTGTGGGCACGCCCCGATGCTATCTGGTGCACGGCTACCCTGCCAGCATTGGCCATGCTAGTGTGTGCCTGCCTGGCTTGCTGCAGTACCCCCGGTCTCCACCGGAGGTCTCTGGCTTGCCAAGCCATCCCATCCCCTCGATCCGGGAAGGAGAGCACCACGCGGGCGCTCAGTCCTCAGCCCTTCTCAGCCAACCCCCGGCCCTGAGTCCATTCCCGAACCCAGGTCGCCAGCGTGGTGCGAGGTGTGGCAACCAGCGCCTCAACCCTCAGCGCAACTGGGCCGGCTCTATACTGTGGTTTTAGAGCAGCAGAAGGCAATTTGCCCATGAATGCTTTCCCCAATTCTCAGTGACTGCAACTATGATGCTCACTTTCTGTAAGGTACACATCTAGTTTTCTTTTAAACCCAGTAAAAGTTGATTGATTGACTATGTCTTGAGGTAACTTGCTCCAGAGTCTGGTTGCCCTTGGTAGGAAGGCATTATTCCTGATGTTAGTCCTATGGACAGAACAATGTATTTGTTTATTATGCATTCTTAAGTTATAAATATCATCTTTGTATTTAATATCCGGTTCTGATGATAGCTCTATATCTTGTAAGATTTTAAATAAAGTCAAAAGGTCACCCTTTGACATCTCAGGTTGAGGGGCCACAATTTAAGTTTGCCTAGTCTTTGCTCATACGTACTATGGTTAAGAGTCAAAATCTGTTTTGTAAACCAAGGTTGTGCTCTCTCTAAGATTTCTATGTCCTGTTTTAGGCCTGGTCCCCAAGTTTGTGAACAATAATCAGAATGCGGTCTTACAAATGATTTATATAAAGGCAGCAGTACTGATTGGGAATGATTAGAGAAGGATCTTTTAACACAGCTGGTCACATAGTTTACTTTTCTGGCTGCACTCCTACATTGGCTACTGTGTTTCACGGTGCTTGAAAATATAACTCCCAGGTCTCTAAGTTCGTCGACCTCTGCCAAGATATTATCATGAATCTTATACAGTTGTTTGGGTTATTTCTCCCACGGTGCAGAACCACACATTTGTCATGACTGAAATTCATATTATTATTATCAGTCCATTTGATTATGTCATCTACAGTAGGTCTTTTCTCATATTGGTTCGGTCTGATTCAGTATTAACCTTACCTCCCAATTTAAAGTCATCAGCAGATTTGATAAGTGTACTATTACCCTTTATTTTTAAATTGTGAACAAAGATATTAAACAGTAGTGGTCCCAGGACTGAGCCCTGGGGGATGCCACTAGTTACCTGTCCCTCTGATGATGTGTAGCCATTAACTCGTATCATTTGAGTCCTACCTGTAAGCCATGATGCTATCCATAATGTTATATTTTTGTCAACACTGATTTTATTTAGTTTGTCACTTATAGCAGAATGCAAGAGGGTGTCAAAAGCCTTCTGGAAGTCAAATAGTATTACATCCATTGGGTCATTCATGTCTAGGCTTCTGCTGATCTTGTCATAAAAGGTCAGTAGGTTAGTAGTGCAACTTCTTTTTTCTGTGAAGCCATGTTGTGTGCTATCTAGTCATCCTGTATCCTTTAAATGACTTGTTATCTTATTTTTTATGACTCCCGCTATTAGTTTACCAATAATGCAGGTCAAACTAACAGGTTTGTAATTGGATGGTGTTTTTATTTCTTTTTTTATATATAGGGACCACAATGACCCTTTTCCAATCCTTTGATACACTACCTTCTTCAAGAGTTTTGTCTCCTATCATAACTATTGGTAAAGCTAGATTATACAATGGCAAGAAAAAATCAAGGACGCTGATTGGCTGTTACGTCCTAGACACGGTGATGTTATTACATGATAACATCACTGTATCTTGGGCAAGCTGCGAATTGACCACACGATCAAACCAAAATCACTGCCCGCTTCATGCCCACACAAGCAAATATTACCCTTCGTGGCTTAACAACCCCCCCCCATACACCAATTTATCCTAAAGTCCAATGGTCAGGAAAACCCAAACAGTCAGGAAAACCCAAAAGTGCGGTTGCACAACTGATTTTTATTTTCAAATATTTTGACTAAAACAGCATTGCCTGCAACTTCATAAAATCGAATCTTGTACCTGAAACTGCAGCTCCATGCAGTACGGTCCTTCTCATAACAGACTTCAGGGATGTTCCCGCTCAGCCGCTTGTTCGCCGTAACACAGTTTGAATAACAACAACAAAAAAAAAAACTAAAAATAAAGTGGAAAAAAGGCAGAGACAGAGACAGAGACAGAGAGAGAGAGAGAGAGAGAGAGAGAGAGAGAGAGAGAGAGAGAGAGAGAAAATTACTTTTCCAGCTTGGCTCTGACATCCTGTCAGTGCGTGCACTGTAGAGTCGTGATATGCAAGTCACCCTGCACAGTTACTCAATATACTAAAATATACTCTCAAATACAGTACACTTTAGATCACTGTCCACTACTACTTGTCGGGGCAGAGAGTGAGAGAGAGAGAGAGAGAGAGAGCGCTGATAGTGCCACACAGCAGAAACAAAAGAAATCTTAGGGGACTCAGTGAGCAAGATGATTCTAGCAGGAGCTCCACCTTGTGGTGGAAGAAATATTTAGAACTTTTTTTTAAAAGATACACCTACACCCACAAAAATGAAAGAAAACATACGTTTAAATGTATGGTTTTGTTGTTGTACTTTTTAAATTAACAAATGAGCCATTGTATAATAGCAATAAGGCACTCCATGGATGTGTGCTATTGTGTAATAACGTCACTCCTGGGGTGGTGGAAGCACTCGGCTTCACCTTGTGCTTCAACCCACCCCAGGAGTGATGTAATTACACAAAAACACACACCCTGTTGTGCCTTATTGCTTAAATATCTGCTAATTCTTTCAATAAACGTGAATGTAGGCCATCAGGTCCCTGTGATTTATTAACGTCTAAATTACTGAGTTTATTTTTGATTATTTCTGGTTTGCAGATTTCAATTTTTTGACTGTTGTGTATTTCTGTCAGATTGTCTCTGTGGTTAGTTGTGCTCATTGTGTAAGTCGAACAGAAGTATTCATTAAAAATACTAGCCATTTCTTCAGGTTTACTGCACATTTTGGTATTATGATATAATGGGCCTTTGCTCATTGTGTAAGCCAAACAGAAGTATTCATTAAAAATACTAGCCATTTCTTCAGGTTTACTACACATTTTGGTATTATGATATAATGGGCCTATTACCCTTGAAGTACCTTTTTTAGAGTTAATATAAGAATAAAAATATATCGAATATAAGAATAAAAACCCTTTAAGTTATCCTTTGAGTGGGCTAACTTGAATTCAATGTCCCTCCGTGCTTTAGTTAATGTTTCTTTTAATTGTTTTAATATAGTTTTATATTCTTCACATTGGTTGTTGTTTGTGTTTTTTTCATTGCTGCAAATAGCCTTTTTTATTAATTAATCTTTGTATTTTATTGTTGAACCATAGTTTTTTTTTTTAACCTCTTTTATTATAAACTTTTTTTTAAGAATGAAATTATCTTCTTGCTTTCTTAGTGTTTCTTACAATAAGGCCCATGCTTCATCCGAGTTTAAATGTGCAATTTTATTGGGAAGATCTATCTCTAAAAGTTGTCTGATGTCCAATCTGCTTTATTATAATTAATGACAGTTGACTTGCCCATAATGTGTTGCTTTTTTTATTTTGAAACTAACCATATTATGGTCGCTATTCGATAGAGGAGCATGTATTCTAATGTCAAAAATATCATTGGGAATGTTAATTAGAATGACGTCCAGTACATTGTTATGCCTTGTGGGTTCTAAAACCATTTGATGTAGTTCCAGATTTTCCAGAAAGCCAAGAACATACTGGTTATGTTATTTTTGCTTGACCTGCTTTCCAGTCTATGTTTGGCATGTTCAAATCTCCCACTATTTTGATGTCCCCTTTTGTTGTAATATTTGATATTTGTTCTAACAGTAGATTTGTTGAATCTATACTGGAGTTGGGTGGCCTATATAACTCTCCCAGAAAGAAACCCTTCCCTTTCATCTCTGTTACTTATAGCCAATTGTTTTTACCTTTTTTTCCTGCTTCAGTATTAGCATTACATGTAATGGGTTTAAAAATATAGTACAGATTGCATAGTACCGCTGGTTGATATGAACTGCACAGAGGTCAGTTGTGCACTACACGACAACTGAGTTAAAAAAAAATGAACCAGGCTGGCTCAGTGGTGTGGAGGGCTAAGGCATCCATTGCCTTACCTCCTGCCACACCAGCTACCCATGTTCAGTAATGAGCATGGGTTGCCGGCAGTCAGTGTGGAGGGAGAGGATCGAGTGGCAAACAGACTGCTCTCCTCTCTTGGGGTGGAGGGGATCCACTGTCTCACTCCATGGCTGCCATCTGGTGGAGGCTAGGTGGCAGTGCCACAGTAGAGCAGTGCAGTACGGGGACCGCAGGTATGTAGTGCATGCTAACTTTCATATGCATGCACTTACAGCCGATGTGTCAGGGGAAAACTCCAGAGAAAAATGGTGGTCGAGGGCTTCATGAAGCCCTGCCTATCTACCTTCATCCCACTCTGTCGCTAGTCCGCTGGACCCCCAATCTGGATGCAGAATCACCAGGTGGGAGGAGGAAGGTCCTCCCTTTTCCTGGCCACACCACAGGGGGCAATCCATGGGGGAATGGGTTTCGGCGAGACCGGAAAGACAGAGGTGGATGGGGGAGGTAGGGACAGGGCTAAGTCAGCCACTGCAGCTCACAGAAGCATAAACACCTCTATAGAAAAAATAAAAATAATCTAGAATGCCATGGCCAGTGTTGGTGTTCAGCATGTAAATACCTCTTGACTGTATAACAGGTATTCACACGCTGCAGCCTTTCCTGCTCATTTCACTGGGGTGGGGATGTATTATATGTTAATACATCCCCTGGAGCTACTTGTTGATGTATAAGAGTGGTTTCATGCTCCTCTGGCTGGAGCGAGGACAATGAAGTGAAGCTGAGCTGTTGTGGCTCAAGCTGAAGGCAAGTGAAACTACTCTAATACAGGAATGAGTGGCAACCAGGGTTGTATTAATATATTATTAATCGAGAGTGATCAATAATATATATTTAAAACTGTTCCTAGAACATGGCTGTTTCCATGGCATCTGCACGTGAGATGCTCTTTACAGAATAAGAGTGTCTCGCGCAGGGGAAAGGAGTGCACTGATTGGTCAGGAGCGCTTCCTCAATCTGTAATATAAATAAAAATAAATAAATTACAGTGCTTTACTGGACAAGTGCACAAAATGACTTAAATGCAGCCTGTACTGTACTATAGCCACTCCCCCCTCAAAGAGAAACACAGCATCAGGCTACAATTGTATATTACATTTTAATAATAGGTAAGCACATAATGGGTGATTACACTGTCAGGGTGCTCAACCCCTCCACACTGCTTCCTGTATGAATGATCAAGGTGGTGGGTTATTAAAAGGGAGGCACAAGAGATTGGCCCCACTGGTAGGGGTGGGAATGACTAGTTGGGTGTTAGATGGGGAAATGACAGGTCTGCATATTTTTACAGAATGTTTGCATGGGTAGGCAGTTGTGGAGGGTTTCATGCTACTATGGCCCCGGCAGTATAGCCCTCCCTCAGGTCTAAAGCAGTCTTTGGGAAAGTTAGTGTCGCAGAGCCACAGGCTGACAATTAACTTAATACATTTCACTAATACTGCCACCAGCCTGTTGTGAATTTGTCACTTGGCTGTTCCCTTCTCATCCCCCTTCAGGAAAGTACTCACACAATACCAGGCCTCTGGACATACAGTTACAACCATCAATACCTTCAGATATTTCCAGATTTTTTGTGACAGATCTCAATAGATTCTCTCTGGTGGCACACAGCAGTACTGCAGGCAGACAGGGCATTTCTCTAGAAGATGTCACAGAAATTTCAGGAAATATCTGCCCATGTCTTTGGCTGTTATCTATAAGATCCATTATTCACCCAGGCACTCCTGAACATGCTCCTGTAGTGGAAGCACTCTCATTATAATTGGAGTGTGCTCTCAGAGATGGAACAAAGAATGCTGAATAAACAAATAAGCTAACGCTGTACCTTTTAATACACTACACAGTCACAGATGGATTACATATAAAATGCATCATATTTGTTGCAAAGTGTAGCTATACAAGCACTGAAAGGGAAATGCAATATAGACTTGAGAGATTAGAATTTTATATAAAATAATTATAAACAGGAAGCAATTATTAAACTTAACTAAGTCTAGAGTCTTACCACACAGATTTACTTGGAGAAGGACTTTTCACACACAGCTTTGTCTCATCCCCCCGCACCAAAAAAGGCCATACAGCAAAATTAGGAAAAGGCCCTCTCGCTGTTGAAAGACAAGAACAGAGAATACACAGCACTACCCAGAACTACAGAAGTAGTGCCATGTCAAAATAATATGTTGCTTCTGCAAACGTTTGGAATGCAATTTGGCAACTCATGAACTTCTGACATAGAACAGTAGAATTGATGTATTCATTACAGATTGATCTATTACATTGTGGAATGACATCTGCAGAACTGATGACTCTTATTTATAGAACTGTGGAATGATTGCATGTATTGTGGGCTGATGTATTACATTGTGGAATGAAATTATGCAGAATTGTCATTCCACAGTACATGTATATCATATCTCATTTCTGCCAGAAAAGTTCACAGAACAGGAGGAAATTTATGTAACATATTCTGAGGATTCAGGTTTTACCAAAGTAGTAATTCTGGAAAACGTGGGAAGTTTGCAAAATGCTGAGAAATTTTTGTGAAATCATTGCAGCTTCAACCCAACACTACTTAGGAGAGCTCATGTTATCCCTCTGTTTAAATCTGGGGACCCCTGTGATCTTAACAACTACAGACCAATTTCTCTACTCCCTATACTGTCCAAACTGTTAGAAAAAATTGTAAGCAAGCAGTTGAGAACCTATGTAGAAACTATGAATCTTCTAAACCCAATGCAATCTGGCTTTAGAGCACAGCATAGCACCATTACAGCCCTAGCTAAAGTGACCAATGATTGGCAGCGAGACCTGAAGAATTGAAACTTCGTCTGTGCAGTGTTCTTAGACTTAAGTAAGGCTTTTGACCTTGTCGATCATGGCCTGCTCCTTTCCTCCCTGAGGGCAATAGGACTGGACTTATTATCCTTGTGTTGGTTTGCTGACTACCTCTCTGACCGGTGGCAGCAAGTCAAGGCAGAAGGTGAACCTTCTCCACTTAAACCTCTGCAAAGAGGGGTCCCCCAGAGATCGATTCTTGGTCCCCTACTGTTTGCAATTTACATAAACAACACTGACACCAACATAACTAAGGCCAATATCCATCTGTTTGCAGACAACATGGTTCCCTTCACCAGAAGCTGCCTGTGCAGACCTACAATCTGAATTCAATCTACTTCAGAGCCAACTCCTAAACAAAAAGCTCCTATTAAATGCCAAAAAAATTAAGGCAATGCTATTTTATCCACTTCTCCATGCTGCAAACCTGGCCAGTGCTGGCTCCATTCCACAGATCACAACAATCCTGGGAGAAAACCTAGAATTTGTCAATAAAGTCAAGTACTTGGGAGTGTGGCTTAACCATAGACTTTCCTTTACGGACCATATCGAAGATCTGCTAAAGAAATTGAGGCAGAGGCTTGGACTCTTTTTCAGGATTAATAACTTCCTTACCAGCGATGCCAAGCGGTGGCTGGTACAAACAACGTTTCTTTCCTTGGTCGACTATGCTGACTTTTTTTATAGTCACTGCCCTGTCTCTCATCTTGCTAAACTGGATACATTGTATCACAGGGCTCTGAGATTCATTACTGGCCTACCTTTTTCCACTCATCATTCTGCCCTTTATGCTGCCGTGGGGTGTCCCTCCCTTCTGTACAGGAGAAACAGAAATGCTGTACTCTGGACGTTCAGAGCTATTATCAAAAAACTACCCCTATTTATCTCTGATTGTCTTCCGCTATGCGAGCTTGGGAACTATGCATTGAGAAACTACTCCTTTATTACCTTAAAGGTACCTAAGCTAAAAACACGCTTTGGGAGAATGGCTATAAGCTTTGTGCTACCGTCTCTAAGGAACAAAATAAAAAATCACTAAAGCTTAGTACCGTGATCAGTCTATCCTCCTTCCAGACACTATATGACCATTCGGTCAAGGAAATTTGCAACTGCTTCCCCCGATCCTAAACTTCCCTGCATTTATAGCATACCATGATGGCATTGTCCTCTTCGCTACACCTGACCTTGTGGCCTCTCCTTCACATTTCTCTAATACCTAATTGTGCTACCCTCCCTCCTGTCCTGTGTCCTCTCTAAGGATTCATCTGTCCCTCGTCTATCCCCTACCCTGCCTATACCCTATCTCATCTCACCTACCACACCCTCCCTTCTACCCTGTTACACTGTTTTTTTTTTCCTTTTTAGCACACTGTCTGTCTTGCTACTTATGGCATTGTATGTAATATACCATTCCCTAACAATTGTCCTCATTAGTAGTTCCAGCTACTGTTACTATACTCATTATACACCACAAATGAATTGAACCACTGTTTCCAAACTGTTCTCCACTTATGACTACGTTTAACTATTGTATCTCTGTATTGTATAATATTACTGAGGTGTTATGTTGTGACTTTTCATATATTGTATATCCTGTGATCCTGTGCTAACCAGGTCCATCTTGTAATGAGCTATGCTCAATGGTGTTCACCTGAATAAATAAAGATTTGATTGATTGATTGATTTTGTTTTTATGACAATTAACATGAATACACATACAGGCAAGAATACAAATACAAGAAATACAGTGACATGTTCCCACCCCTTATAACCCACCCAAAATATCTACCTCCCTCCACCCCCCTAAAACAGTCCATCTACCCCTCCCACCCAACCATCCCCGCCTCGGCATGGATGTATATTCACCCTACACTCTTCTAGAAGCAGAAGCATGACAAGAAAACACTTTGGATTGACGCCATGGATAGAAAATGACCATCCACTACTGTAAGGACAAATCAAACCTCAAAAATCACTGAGCTGAATGAACTCCAGCTTGTAACATATAGACAGCATGCATCCCGGCCCATATCTTCTTATATCTGGAGGAGTGACCCGGAGATACTCTAAATTGTTCCACCCGCAAATTAAAAATAGGTCTTGAAGCCATTCTATATAAAAAAAACGTTCAGGCATCAATCCAATGCCTTAAGACAAGCTTCTTAAGTGTTAGTGAAATCATTGCCATATGATATCTATGCATTCTAACCTGTACCTTGGAATAGTTTCCTATGAGACAAATCTCAGGTGTAAACAGATCCTCTAGACCTAACAGCGGGTCAGCTTTCTGATGGATTTCCTTCCAGAGGTCCTGAAAAAAGGAACAGTCCCAGAACATATGACGGAGGGAACCTTCCTCCAGTTTACACCTAGTACAAGTTGGAGTTGGGGATTTACCAATCTTGAAAAGTTTGAGGGGTGTCTAATATAAATTATGTAAAAATTGAAATTGTGTAAGTCTCAACCTGTCTTGAGATAGGTAAATGAATGTTCCTTCCCAGATTTTACTCCAATTAATGCTAGGATCTGGGAATTGTCTAACCCAGTATTTTGGACCTCCTTCTTGATCAGTAGGTGCCAGCACCAGAAGGGAACCATACACCTTAGCTACTGCATGGGAAAGGTGTACTACTTCTGCCAGGGAAGTAAAAAATTCATAAAACTTATCCTCTGTAAACAGTTGTCTGCTTAACCAGTTCAGGAGATGAGATATCTGATATGTGCTAAACATTTGTCCCTTTTTTAATGAATATTTATTAATGATATCCGATGCAGGGATACATTTCCCCTCTGGGTCTAGGAAATCTTTTAATTTTGTATTCTGGAGCTGAGGAATCCAAAGTTTAGGAATGTTTTTCTTTCCTATCCTGAAGTTTGGGTTCTCTACTAATGGCTGGTTCCAGTCTTGAGTGTGTTTGTATTTTAAAAAGTTACACAACTGAGTATGGGATCTTAGCGACACCCCTATGGGAGAATGGGAAATATTAACCAGTAGGTTTTTAAATGTACTATATGACAACATAGATGTAGATAGAGGTGCTTCAGCTAGCATTGTTTTCTCAAGTATTAACCACGATGGGACATATGGCAGGTTAGCTAATACTGCATCATTGGTCATTCATTTCATATGCTTAGAGACCTGACTAGCCCAGTAGTAACCCCCTATATGAGGTAATCTCAAGCCACCTCTAACCTTGGGCACAGTCAATTTCTGGTAAGCTCTTCTTGGGGGCTTGGCAGCCCATATAAAGGAAGAGACGATAGAATGTGCTTTCCTGAACCATTTGATGGGTAGCCAGACATTGAGTGTATGCAACGGGTAGAAGATCCTTGGCAGGGCATTCATTTTAACTATATTAATGCGTCCCCAAAGAGAGATAGGGAGGGATGACCATCTAGCAAAATCTTGTTGCATAGTGGACAGGGTGTCATCAAGATTTAGTTTCTTTGTGAGGGAATCCAAATTAGTGAGGTAAATGCCAAGATATTTCAAGTGTTTAGGGGACCAGTGAAGGCCTAATTGTAGAATATCACTTTTTAACAATCTAAAATTTAGAGGGAAGACCATACTTTTATCCAAATTAATTTTATAATTAGAATAGGTGCCAAATTCTGAAATAATTTGCAGGGTGGCCTCAAATGCAACAGCAGGGTTGATGGAATGGAGCAGAATATCATCTGCATATGCCGAAAATTTGAGGTCAAAACCATGCAGAGGGAAGCCCGGAATCAAGAGAGATCTTCTGAGTTTGAAGAGTAAAGGCTCCAGATAGATATTAAAAAGGAGTGGAGATAATGGACACCCTTGGCGAGTGCCTGAATGGAGAAGGAACCTCTCCGAGAAGACTCCATTACAGTAAATACGAGCTTTGGGATTTTTATAAATGGTAGCAATTCAACCAATATATTCCTTCGGGAATTCAAATTTACCCATTGTGAAAAATAAAAAAAAACAATCTACTCTCTCAAAAGGTTTCTCTGCGTCCAGGGACAGTAGTCTGGCTGGCACTTCAGAGTCCCTGTAGGCGTAGAAAATGTGTGATAGTTTTCTCAAGTGATCCGAGGAGTTTCTCCCCTTCATAAATCCTACTTGGTCTGGGTGAATTATGGTGGGCATGACCTCCGCCAGTCTATTTGTTAACAACTTAGCAATGATTTTCATGTCGTAATTCAATAAAGAGATCAGTCTATAGTTAGTTAACATTTCCGGGTCCCGCCCTGGCTTATGTAAAACAATGATTAGGGCCTCCAGGAAGCTATCATCCATTTTGTCCCCATCTAGAAATCTCTTAAACAGCTGACCTAACCAAGGAGTCAACTATTTATGGAAAGATTTATAGAAATTGGGTGAAAACCCATCAGGGCCAGGAGTCTTATCAGAAGGAAAGGAATTTATTGTTTTTTCAACTTCTATATCAGTTATGGGCACCACCAATGTTAACTTCTGTGCTCCTGACAACTGTGGCATAGGGAGAATCTCAAAGTATTTATTAAGTTTTTGTTTTCCAGGAGGGTTAGACATGGGACCATACAAGTCCTTATAATAAGTTATGAATTCCTGTACTATTTTTTAGGGTTCACTTGTATAGTGTTATCAAACCTAGATCTGATACCCTTAATTATTCTGGAAGCTTCTGGAGATTTTAAATGGAGGGCCAACAACTTGCTAGATTTTTTCCCCCTTGATCCACATAGTTAATTTTGGTGCACATTATTGCATACTCAGCTTCACTTAGCAGGAGGGAGCTATACTGGGCCCTCAAGCTCATTAATTTCATTCTGTCACCATCCGGAGTGGAGGGTGATAGCTCTTTTTCTAATTGACGACTTTTACTGAGTAATGTGAGGGCTTCTTGTTGTTTCATCTTTTTCTTATACGAGGCAATTCTAATCAGTTCCCCTCTTAGCACGCATTTCAAAGCACACCATTCTAGGTCAATTCTGCCTGTCGAGCCAAGATTAACCTCGGTATGCTGATCAATTACATTCAAAATATCCTTGTTAACACTCTCATCTCTCAATAACTGATTGTTCACCTTCCAAATAGTTTCTTTTGAAACATTGGGAATCAAATTTAGTGAACACCATACCACTGCATGGTCTGAGATGACTCCGGGTTCTATGGCACTATCCATAATCCTTGTCAAAAAACTATGACTAATTAGAAAGTAGTCAATTCTGGTGGACGTACCGTGAGCAGAGGACCGAAAAGTATACTCTTTCAGAGAGGGATACAAGACCCTCCATGGGTCTATCAATCCTAATTGATCCGCTAAGTCACGGAAGGCTCTCTGTGCAGGTGAGAGACCAGATCTTCTGACCCCTGATCTATCCAGGTCAGGGGTTAAAGAGAGGTTCTAATCTCCTCCCAAAATTAGTGGAAAGGAAACATAAGGAAGTAAAACTGTAAGTAATCTAGAAAAAAAAGTTTGGGAATCAGAGTCAAGACCATAAACACAACAAAGCACTACCTCTGTATGATTGATTGATTGATTAATTGATTAATTGAGAGTGACCTACAGTATGTGCTGTCAGTTACAATGCCTCAGGCTCATACTATCTCCTTGAGTAGCTCCCTTGCTTTCAGATATCCTTCTCTTTATGTCCTAAGATCCATTCAGAAATAGGCAGAGCTTTTTCTGTGAGAACATCATTCAGAATGCAAAAACAGTGCATTTCATGATGCCACATCACTATGCAACACATCCCATTTTAACAGCCTTTGCTAAACTTTTTCAGTTTGGGGTCAATGATCTGCTTCTCCTTTTGTTCAGTATATGACTTTCCTATTAAAACCCATTACATGACACTTAAAACCATCTTTTCCCACCTGAACCTGATGAAACAGTTCAAGTGGTTATTAGCAGGTTTAACCCTTTACCTTAAAAAAAATGAGATAGCCCCAACTGCCTCAATTTACTTTTTTCCTATCATTGTAGAACACAACATTGGTACTGATGTCTACCTTATCAGTGACGGAACTCCTCATAGCACTGATTAAATTTTGTCTGTAGTTCATAGTATTTTTTCTTCTTTTAATGTTTTTATGCATTAGGAAATATTTTCAACGATTTGATCAGTTTTACTCAGTGTCAGATGGGCACACTTTCCCATGTCAGACTCATTGCTTTCAACTGTTAAAGTTTTCAGTGTCATTTTACTTTGGTATAGATCTCCTCCTTCTCCTCCTCTAAGCCTCAAAACTACAGCTGTGACTATCTCATGCTTATATTCACATATCACATTGCTCTGGCTTCAAGCAATGCTTAGAGGACATGAAGAGTCAAGGATGATATCTGTTAGGACCATCCCCAAGAGATGGAGGGGGTTTGATGAAGTCTTCCTTGAGATCTGTTGAGTGAAGACACTCCTCAGTGACTATCATCCACATTCATGCCATGACAAGATGTTGCTGTAGGTGATGATACCAGTGTTGGTATGGAAGTCAGTACCAAGGTTATAGTAGGAACAGGAGTAGTAGATTTTATTTGTATTTGGTGGTGGTGCCCTTCAACGGAGGCTCAGGTAGCATTGTAGTAGCCTTACATAAACAATGAAATAAACAGCAGAAATAAATATTATAGCATAAAACTACTAGGCTAATAACATTTTGTTTTATCTGGGATGGCAGCCAAAAGGAGGAGAGAATTACACCACAAAAGCTTGATTAAGTAAACAAGTCTCTAGTCCCCTCTTGAAGACCTCTATTGAGGGGGCCTCACTCAGGGCCCTTTGGAGTGAATTCCAAAGGACTGGGCCAGCAATCTCAAAGGCTCAATTCATCATCATCATCATCAATTCATTTATAGGATAGCAAATTAAGAAAGGTATTTCTGGTTTACAATTGCATCCAACAGTAAAAACCAAAGAGTACAACACATGTAAATGTTACAATAAACATACAAATGCTAGTTTTAAAAGTTTGCATGTAATATAAATCCCCGGAGGTTTGTAATGTAGCCCTTGATATGGCAAGGAGGTTCCCCTCAGTTAAACAGAGAGAATATGATGACACACAAGGGTGCAGGAGATCTGCCAGGTACCCAGGCACAGCCAGTGTAGGGCCTTATAAGTTAGCAAGCCATCTTTAAAGAACAGGAGCAACTTTACCTGCAGCTAGTGAAGTTCATGCAGCACCAAGAGGCATGACATGTCCTAGAAAGGCCACTCAGTAAACTTGCAGTTGTATTCTGCAGCAGCTGCAGGCACCACAGCATACCTCCACTGCCCACGAGGTACAGAGCATTACAGTAACACAGCCTAGATGCCACAAATGCATGTACCAGTATTGCCGGGTTTCCAGGTGGAAAAGGGGTTTAATCTGACTTATGTTCCTTAGATGATAAAAGCCAGTTCAGACTACCGGCGGCACCTGAGCCTTGAGTGTCAACCACTCATCTAGAATTTTTTTTTTTTTTTTTAAGCGCAGCAAACAGGTGCAGTGGTGGCAGGGTTTGTGGGGTACTTCAGGAGGAAATGGCCATGAGTGAGAGATGATTTTCTTTTTTTCTTTTTTTTTTTTGCCACTGTGGAATGATGTGTGTTTGGATAGCATCAGACAGGGCATATAGGGAAGCAGATATGATATGACATAATATGATAATATAATGTAATGAAATATTATTTATTTTTATTCATGTGTCAAGACAATACGAATCATAAAACTGAATTCATGATTTGGGCTTGTCACATGACTCCCTTCCCTAATGTTGCTATCAATTATTTATTTATTTATTAGCTTTTGGTGACCGGGTAAGTGCATTAGGCAATATCCATGTCTATTTTCAAGCACGACCGGGGAGAGTACAGGATACAGTAAAACAAAACAAAACTCAGGTAGAATACATACAGTCCTTGAATACAGTAAACATCTAAGCAGGGATGATCTGGTAATGAAACGTACAGCAGTAAACCATCCTCACTGGGAATGAAGAGGACAGGCAAAGACTGATTATGCATTACACACAAAGTTCTGAGAACAGTGTGGCAGTGGGGGGCAGGGGACTTTGAAGAATTGGGAAGTAAATGCAAAATGATATTTTGGTGAACTAACATTACTTTTCTGAATGGATTACTTCTATTCCAAGTGAGGGAACTAAAACCACTTGAAAAAGCAAGTGAAGAAAATGGTGTGCTTCTGGACTGCTCAGGACAATTTCATACCAGAGGCACTGGATGACCGGTAGGGAAGGCAGCTTGTAATTAAATTGGATCAGAACCAATGGATTTCTGGAGACTAATTAAACATGGACTCTGGCTGTACTGTCTTGCACCACGCATCCCGAGTCCTCACAGTCCAGTGACAATGACTGCCAGTCCCTGACCCACCATGACCAGCTCCTTCTCCACCACCACAAGTTGCAGAACTGGTACATGGTGAAACTGGCATGGTGGAACATTTATCTGCTCCCACCCCCCGCATCCTCTTTTCCTCTTGTTATTCTCTTTATGTGTTTTGCATGGATTGACAACACATGCACCACACTGTAGATGGTGATGTGACACTGCTGCCACCAGAGGTTAACACTGTTGAGTCATAATAGTTAATGGTTCTTAGATGCCCATGTGATATGCATGCCCAGTGCATACCCAAGCTGTAGTGCCACATGATTCATGTCATGACAGTGACGAGTGATACCACCTGCCCACCCAACCTACTCACAGACCTCACACTACTCTGCTGAAATACCTGGGTCAGACTGGGGTGTCAAGGCCCCACCTGGAAAGTTAATATAGGGGCCCAGTTGGAAAAATCAATAGGGGAGGACTCAGGGTGGCACACTAATGGCCATATTCCACATCAATTTGATATACAAGCTCTGTGTTTGCATCTTATGTTTACTTTTAGCACCCAAAACACCTCAATTAACTGGAAAATTAATGTTAAATATAGAAATTTAAAGTCAGTCATTTTTATTTCTAAAAAGTGCTTTTCGCAATATCAAAGTGCTTGTACATAGGCATAAAACATAATAAAATTAAGATAAACAGTAATCAGTTAAAATCAGCAAAATTCCAAATTAAAACACATCTGAAAAGGCTGACTCAAATAAATAAGTTTTTAGAGCAGCCTTGAAGGTCTCAGTGGACAGGCTCTCTCTAATCTGACGAGGTAGAGAGTTCCACAGGATTGAGGCTGTATATGCAAAAGACCTTGCCCTCGAGGTCTTCAAACAGACCCTAGGAACCTCTAGCAATCCCTCATCAGTAGAACAGAACAAGCAGAGGGGGCAGTAGGGGTGCAGGAGGTCTTGCAAATAACATGGTTCCTGTCCATGTAGGGCCTTATAAGTCAGCAAACCGACCTTGAAGGTGATTCCTCCATTGCACTTGCAGCCAGTGCAGTTTGCTGAGCACAGGCATGACATGGCTAGATCGAGGTAAGCCCATCTACAGCCTGGTTACCATGTTCAGCACCAGTTGCAGGTGGTGGATGTCCACCACTGGAAGCCCTAGGTAGACAGCATTGCAGTAGTCAAGGTGGGAGGTCGCAAACGCATGGATCAGAGTAGGAAGGTCATTAGGCGTAACAAGGTGTTTTATTGGGGCGCTATTCCTCAGAAGGTAAAATGAGGTCTTGATGATGGCTGACACCTGTGATTTAAGCATCAGCGCGCCATCAAAGATAATTCACAGATTCCGCACCCATTCGGAGGATCTCAGCTGCCTGCCCTCAAGATCAAGCCCATAGGGCTGTGCAGTCAAGGACCCCTCTACTCGATGATCAGGGTCCACAACCAACACCTCAGTCTTATCAGGGTTCAACTTTAACCAGCTGGCACTCATTCAGTCCTGTATCTCGGCAAGGCAGTTGTTAAAGACCCCGACGGCATCATCCTGCCCAGGCACAAAAGACAGGTATAGCTGAGTATTATCTGCATAGCAGTGAAAACTCAGCCCATACCATCTTATGATGTCTCCCAATGGCAGCATATACATTACAAACAACATGGGAGACAACATGGAGCCCTGTGGCATCCCACAGGTCGGGGAGAAAGGGTCTGAGGGAAAAAAAAATGACACCACACTCTGACTCTTGCCCGTGAGAAAACAATGGAACCATCTGAGGACCATACCCAACAGTCCACAGATCAACTGCAGGCACTCCAGTAATACCCCATAGTCCACGGTGTCAAACGCTGCAGAGAGATGAAGGAAAACCAAGATCGAATGGTTCCTCCGATCTCTCAACATCAGGAGATCATTAAGTACCCAAACAAGCACCATCTCGGTACTATGCCTCTTCCTAAAACCAACTGGAGAGGATCAAAGACCTCATGGGTGGTAAGATGATACTCGAGCTGCAACACGACCGCCTTCTCAATAACCTTACCCAAAATGGGCAGGATAGAGACAGGTCTGTAGTTTGTGAGACAATCTGGGTCAAAGGAGGGTTTCTTTAAAAAAGGGGGGTACGACCACCTCTTTCAAGGGGTCAGGGAACACCCCCTTCTCAAATGAACTCCAGGCTATCTCAGCAAGGACCAGTCCGATGACATCCCACACTCCACCAGGAGGCGGAATGGACCAGGATCCAAACTAAAGCAAGTCGGTCACATACCCTAGACAATCTTCATTATGTCAGTGATTGCCAGCCAGTCAAAGTCAGACCAGACAAGTTGAGCACTAGCGACCTCCCACCGTCCATCACACCACTCATTGGAGCATACAGAACAGATGTCCGACCTGATGGTGGCAACCTTATCTGCAAAGAATTGAGCAAACTCCTTACACATAAGCTGTGAAAAAGTTCTCAGATTCTGAAGGCAGGTTGGATTGCACAATCAGTCAACAGTTCGGAAGAGCTGGGCAGGTCGATTCCTTGCAGCTACAATCTCCCTGGACAGAAACTCTGCCTTCTTATGGGAGATGGCCGATTGATAATCCCTATAATGGGCCATCAATCTAAGTTTGTCAACCTCCAGGCCAGATTTCCACCAGCGGTGCTCCAGCCTTCGACCTACTTGCCTCAACACATTCAAGGTCCCGTCAAACCAAGGGGACCGAGGACAAAGAGTGAGTGGATGAACTCAGACAGGAGCAATGGAGTCTAGGGCCCTGATACCACACTATTATAGTGCAGCAGCAGATCACCTGGCTCCATGCATCCTGAAAGCATACTCGATAGATTCAGTATTGCCATTAGATCAGCGGGGGACACATTCTTTAATGGGTGGGTCAGGACCATCTCCACAGGGGCCAGTCTATTAGTTGGAGCCGTGAAACTAAACCCTATAGTGTGATGGTCAGACCAGCCAAATGGTTCCACAACCAAATCAGAGATCTCCATCCCCAGGAGGAACACTAGGTCCAGAGAGTGACCACAATTATGGGCGGCAGCAGTAACAACCTGTGTAAAGCCCAACAAAATCATCAGTTGGAGAAAGTCTTGATCAAATTGCAAGTGTTCATCTTTGACCCAGGCATTGAAGTCTCCCAGGACCAACCACCTGGAGGACTCCAACACCATATTGACGATGAAGTCCATGACTTCCTGCAAAAATTCTTTCCCATCCCCAGGTGGATAGCAGACAAGAAGAATTTTGCAACCCACACCTGCACACATGATACACTTGAAGGATCTGGTGATCCCCACAGGTACATCTATAAGGTTCAGTTCCATCTTGAAACAGATGGCTATACCCCTGCCCCTGGAATCCAGTCTAGGGCAGTGTATCACCAAGTACCTGGCCGGCATTGCTGCCTCCAACACAGGACCAGCATTCTCATCCAACCAGGTCTTGGTGATGCATGTTAGGTTGAATGTTCCAACAAGATCAGCAATAACTGCTGTCTTGTTCTTAATCGACCAGGCATTGCTCAACACCGCCCAAGTTGGATGAATGGCTGTGGGTAAGCGCGTCTTTTGCCCACTTGATGTGGAGCCCTTGGGTATGGGAACCAGGCAGGGAAGATCCCTCTCCTGGACCCATTTTGCCCCAGGGTGCTTCCTGGTACTCACAACCCCAATCCGCCCACTCCACTCTGTTCCCCCCCCGCCCCAACCCCTCCGAGCTATCCCCAAGGCCCGACAATGCCTATACACCTCAGCAGGTAGTGGAGGACAATTGAAGTGGCACAGACCCCAAAGCCTAGGTGGGAGTAGCGCCTGTCCACCAAAGTAAGCTGTCAGCACATAACCATAATGGCCAGAAACAACAATCACCTAAACAATTAACTAAAACAATACAATACAAAAAATAAATGTATCAAACGCTCAAAATAAAAACTAAACTAAAACAAAACCCCAGATCCCCCCAATCAATAAACAAAGCAGTCCAGATAATAATCCCATCCCCTCTTTAAATGAAATACAACAAGGTCCTTCTAGTCCAGTATGTAAATGGTGAAACTATTAGTAAACACCAATGCAGACCCTAAATGTCGGGGAGAGCTGAGGCTCTCACCCCCAACCAAACAGCAAGCTTATATTGTCCGAGAACACCACTGCACTCTCATTCCAATGGTCACTTGAATGATGGAAACAAAACAGTTAATGGGGGCACTCTCATTGCCCCCCCCCACAAAATGTCTTAGAAAGAAGATCCAAAAGATGTACACCAAGGCTGCAGCCTTAATTCAAGCCTTAGATTCAAAAGCAGGACTTCACACTGCAGTTTCGAAGAAGAGAAATAAGTCACTCAGGTCTTCAGGCCAGCAAGTGAGCCCCCCCCCCATAGAGGGCCAGCAACATAGGCCGGATTACCCTGATGGAAAATTAAGAGCCCTGGGAAAAAGACCCTCTGGCCTCCACCTAAGAGACCTCCACAGACAACTGAGGTCCTGTCACCCTCCAGCTGCCAGACTCAGAGCTCCTTCACAGAGACACCCCAACCAGCAGCACCACCCCCCCCAAGTAGGCAATGCAGACCACAAGTAGTGGACCACAGGTAGCACAGACCTCACAGTTCAAGTTGTAAGAAGCTGCCAGCTGTAGAATCCAGGCTGTGAGAGGAAATCAGTGCCAG
The DNA here is from genome assembly GCA_016271365.2 of Neoceratodus forsteri. Classification (NCBI taxonomy): domain Eukaryota; kingdom Metazoa; phylum Chordata; order Ceratodontiformes; family Ceratodontidae; genus Neoceratodus; species Neoceratodus forsteri. The sequence goes on from CM057458.1 coordinate 1,029,463,693, forward strand.
CCGCAGAGGACCGAGGATCGGAACCCCAACAGCACTGGCCGCCCTCCGACAGCAAAAGCACTGTAATACCCCCCCCCCCAGCTATGGGAGCAACCTGCCCACTGACTGGCAACTCCCGCTACTGCTTCCCTGCCTCCACAAACCAGGCCCCACTCACCAACTCACCTGCAAGGGACCCCGGTGGTCAAATGCTTCCATCCTGAGTCCACCAACTATCCAGCAGGAAAACAGGCAGAAGACTAGCATGGCCTCTCAGTCCACCAGATCGTTCTCCTCCTCATCAGGTATATCCGAAAACCTCTCTTTTCTTCTCTTCTCTTCTCCTTGCAAACTTCTTAAACTGCAGGTAACCTCAGTCAAAATCAATTGAAACTAGGCAAATGGGGGAGCGGATAGGGCAATGACCAAATCCAAACACTCCCCACAGTTGCTGGTTCAGCGTACTATGCTCCAACAGCTGCAAAGTACAAAATGTATATAAAAACAGTGTAAAAAGCTGGTCAGAAAGACTGTCTGATCAGCGTTAACAAAAGTGGATAGAACTACTGGTAGTGTCAGCGGCAGTAAAAAGAAAGCACTGCAACTAGAGCAACAGAGATAATACAATTGTCAGTCCTCAGTCCATTGCAATATACTCTGGCCAGGATAAGCAGTAGGGAAGAACGCCAAATAAAACTTGATACCAAACCTGAAAAAATACACTACACACTAACTGGACTACCTCACTAAAGGACCCTAACTAACTTAACTAATGATGAAGTTCACAAAATAAAACGGAATAACACGAAATAACACTAAAAAAATAAAACTCAGCACAGAGCTAGTGATTCTGGCTGGCCAATATCAGCCACCATCTTTTGAACAGCGTGAGTTTAAACAATGGCCAGGTGATCAAAATAGGTTGCTTAACTGGAACTTTCCAGGTATCTTGGTGGGCCAGTCCAACTCTATGAGAGACTGCATGTCTCTCACATCAGTCTACTTTACTTTCACTCCCTGGTAGAATCATATAAAACCCCAAAAATAAAATGATAGCTTTATATGCCCTGCTGCTTCACCAGCATTCAGTAAAAAAAAAAATCTATGAAATAAATCTTTCAAAATCCCCCCTGCACCTTTCCTAGCCTACTAAATTTACTTTGCCCTGCTCCTACTACATGGTTTGCAGCAATCAGCGCAGGATGCAGGCTCACACTGTGCAGCCTCCTTTCCTCTGCAGCACAATTTCACCAGCCTATCTTCCTGAAACTGGTTAAAGCAATGCAGTGAATTAGATAACTGCAATGATAATGTATGTTTAGCTGATGACTTTGAAATGCTGAAGTGCTGTATCAAAAAGAAACCAAGGTCCTATGGACAAACTTTGCCATTGGTGCTTTATAAGTGAACATGACCATGTGTCTTCCAGATGCCTGTTGCTTTGCAGCCTGTTTCTGCACTGTGGCTGAACAGCTGCTGGCTTCCTACACACCCTCGCCTCTTACCCCACCACACAGTCACTGCCTCAGGCATCCCTGCTCTTTTTTAAGGGGCTGTCCTACTCTTCCTGCTGCCATCCACTTTAGAGCGCCGTGGCTTGCTCTGTTCCTGCTGTGGGACACCTGCATTGGATGAATGAATATTCCTGCTGGACAAAGGTATTGTCACACTTAACAGAGACACATGCTGAAGTGTACACACTGTTTGATTTTGCTCTTGCTGTGGGCAACCTGCTTGCCTCCACTCTGTGCCTGCTTCTCCTCTCAGCTCCACCACTCCTGTTCTAGTGGACAGCCATCCTTCCTTTTACCCTTGGTGGGGCCTTGTGTGGCTTGTGGGGGTCCTTTTGCTGTTGCTGCCTCCCCTTACCCTGCCTAAGCCCCACTCCTGCTGCCACCATGGGCTTTCTTTGTGTGCTGGAGGTCTGTTCTGCCCTTGCTGCCTGCTGTCCTGTTCTCCCTGCTATTCTGCCTGCCTCTCGGTTTTTCTGGGCATGCCTGTGGCCATGCTCCAACTTTGGCTTTGTGTTTTGGGCTTTTCTATTGCACCTTGGCTCAGGCAACATCCTGTCTCACTCCTCATGGGCTGGTATGTTTGTTTTCGGCTTCACACTGTTTCTGTTTCATTTGCTGGTGCCTCCAGGCATTGCCTGGGCCCACGTTCTGCTACTCCTTAACTCCCACCAGCTTGCCCAGGTGGCTGTTCAGTCCTCTCCTTGGGGCTCACTTTTACCCTTACCATCTACTATTCCTAGTATGCTTACTATTTACAGGCAACACCACACTAACCAACAATGGGCACATGCCCCACTGTTATAAGGGCACATGCCCACCTACAACCGGGCACATGCCCACTCTCTGCCCCTCAAGGAATCAGTATAAGGGGTCAAAATAAGGGGAAGCCAGTCACCAATTAGCTCTCCTACTTGCTATTTAAGCGCCTGCTTCAGTATGCCAGTCTGATGCAGAGGTGCTGCTGATGGTGATGTCACTAGCCTGATAAATAACTACAACGGGGAGTGGATTAGAACTACAGCGGGGAGTGGTTAAAACCACCAGTGGGCTGGAAAAGCAAGAAGGAGGGTGGGGAAGTATTTAATCATTGTGTGAGGACCCATTAGAATGAGTGCAGGAGGGTGGAGAAAATGAGCAGAGAACGGAGGGGGCATAACGAATTGCCGCAGAACACAGAGGAGAGGCAGTTCTCAGCTTGCAGTGCTGATTTGATTAGCCAAACAGAGCAGGAAGGCGGGCAAGGGGCGTGGAAATAACCGAGCAGCACAACACTGAATATAGCAGAGCGTGATACAGAAACCACCCGATAATGCAACAGTAAGCTTTCACTTTTTTGGCTATAAAATTCAGTAGCCCCATCTGTGGTAGACAAGTTTTAAAACACAGGCAGCATGATTATTTCTTTGTTGGCAGCACATTCAGTGAAAATTGTGTCGGCGGTTGTGGACTCCAGCAAGTGAAGTTATGGGCTGCCGTAATCAATCACAAATTGGTAGGTCCATGAATCAGAAGTCTGATCAGACTTCGGTTTCTCGGTCCTACCATTCTGTGGTTGATTATGGCAGTCCATAAGTTCATTTGGTGGAGTCCACAACCACTGACACAATTTTAACTGATTGGCACACTGAAGCAGGCATTTAACCCACAAGCCAGTAATTGAAGGAAGAAGCCTGTCACACAGTCCTTCAATCTAAAACACAACACCCCCCCCCCAATTTAACTTTAGATCTGCAGGAGTGACACTGGCTCCTTCCTTAAACCAGGAGCCCGCCCATCCCCCTCAATCAACCACCTTTCATGTGAGGGTGCAAGTAATTTCAGTCACCACAAGCTATCTGTTCCCATAAATGACCACAAATGTCATCTTACCCGGCTGGCGAAAATTGGATCCTGCTGTCCATTCAGCTTGCTTCTTGCTTTAGCTTGCATATGTGCACTCTGAGGCTGCTTCTAAATAGTTATACTGTGAGCTGAACTCAGTGTGTTGTCACCTGACTCTCATCTCAGGATCAGGGAAATGTCTATACACAGAGTGTGGGGCCAGCCCATATTAACTAGAGTGGCAGGTTGGTCACGAGTGAGCAATCCTCAGATCTCATGATGGCCTATTGAGAAGACCAATCAGGTACCAATTAACTGGCTAAAGACAATGTGTGGCAGACCACTGGGTAACCTGCCTGTCGCACATTATTTTTCAGCCAATGTCCTTGGAGGGCTGGACAAATCTCTATGGTATGAAGAGGCTGCTACTTGCCTCGGGTCATTAGAGATAAAACGAGCTGAGAGACAAGACATATGTAATACATTCTATGAGAAATCCAGTTTGAAACTGAAATATTTGAGATATTACTAAAGAAAAGTACTTATAATTGTGCTACAGCAGCTAACCAGCCCTTTGGAGATTTTGAAGTTTTTCCTTTGTTCAATTAGTTTTGTGGAAAACTTAGCTGCATTAAGTTACTGCTTTGGGGTAGTGGGAGTGAGCAGATTTTTTTTTACTGAGAACTAAAATGAGAATGTTGGAGCAAGCTTAGCAGACTTGTTTTACTGAGCACTAAAACATGTTCATTTATCAGAATTGACCCATTTTTGCCAGTTTTTTTTTTTTTTTCTGGAAGCAAAGTATCTTGAATTATTCAGGGGGAGGTACAGAGATTTGATAAAAAATGGTCTTTCACATACCAAAAGCCTGCTAGACTGACTTTGAAGTAGTGTAAACCTAAAGCTTTTCTTAATTCAAAAAGCCTAACTTGTGTGATAAAATAATTTGTAACAACAGAACTTAGTGTGATTGTTGTTATAACACTAAAACCATTTGTGCTGCTGACATTTTATTGTTAAGGGACCGAGGCTGTGGCTGAAAAATAAACACTTTGCAGTTAGTTTCTGAATACAAGTTTTAGGTAAACTAGGTAAATTTTAAAGCACCTGAGCATCTGAAGACCCAACCCTGTGAGCACATTCTAATCTTGTTAAACCAAGTGAGATAATATATGATTTTACAAGAAAGCTTTAGCTTGAGGTCACAGGACACAGTCTTGTGAGATCTTGTTAAGGGGCACTTAAGTTTAGGTTATGGATTTTGTGCTTGATACCAGCCTGCTACCTAAAAACAAAATGCTGGCTTGATGTCCAAGGAACTTGTGAGCACTTCAAAAAGGTGTCCTGTATTTGCCTTGTGTATTTTCTTCTTGACACCCAGATAAAAACAAAAAAAGGTTCTTTAATAGCCCTGTGGTCTGCTTGTTAACTGTTGTACCTTGCTGAAAAAATATCTAGCTTGGCTAACTGGTCCCTGGACCTGTGAGCATTAGCACAACTTATTACGAGATTCATTGTAGCCTTGTGGTCTACTTGTTAACTGTTGTACCTTGCTAATAAAATATTTAGCTTGGCTAACTGGTCCCTGGACCTGTGGGCATTAGCATGACTTAGTTCAAGGTTCATTTTAGCCTTGTGGTCTGCTTGTTAACTGATGTACCTTGATTAAAAAAATATCTAGTTCCTTGCCTTGTGGTTTTCTTCTAATTACCCACCTGTTTTAGGGGGCCATAGCCCTTGGGAACCTAATTGTAATTTCACACATAAAAAAACCCGTTGTCAAACGTTTCACGTCTCTTGACAAAGTACTACCCTGTGAGCACTAAGGTTCCTCCCTGCTGCCACTGTATTAAAAAAAAAAAGACAGAGACAGTAAAGTAATTTTATTCATTTTATTTTACTGAAACTGTGACCTGAAACAAACAACTCAGTTCATCCCATTCAGCTGTTTGTACTGAAATAACTTTTCTTAATTACAATTACATCTAGGCCCAGCCTATCTCCTTTCCGTGGCGATCATCATGTCACTTCTAAGTTTTGGGTTTAGTGCTTCTCAGAAATGCAAACAGTTTGGACATGATGCAACAGAACAATTACCATCCTCCTCTTCTTTGACGTCTTTGACCATAACACCACCTGACAGTATAACATCTACTCCAGCTACTACCATAATTAATGTAAAGAAAAAACAGGCTCATTCTTGTCATGTAGCCACAGTGCACACATGGCAGTGCCAAAAGGAAAATCCAGATTTGTCATGGTTACAGTTTGATGCAAAAGATGGCATTGCCACAAAAATTTGGTATAAGTTTTGTCGAGAGAAACCAGATGTATTCAGAAAGTGGGCAACTAGAGCCAGTAAAATGAGAAATGTGGATTCGTACATCAGTGGAACTAATAATGTCAAAAAAACAAACTGTGAGAGGCATGCTGTATCAGAAGGCCATAAACAAGCAGTGGTTGCTGCTTTAACTGATAGTATGCCCTCAGGCGGTGAAATTGAAAAATGTATCTTAAAAATGAATAAAAAATCTCTATACAAATTAGAGAAACGTTTTGATATTGCCCACTACACTGCTAAAGAGGAGGACCCCTTTCTGAAATTCAAAGGACTAATATCACTGGAAAAGAGACATGGTGTAGAACTCGGTGAAGCTTATGCCAATGAGAAAGTGTATGCCACATTCATCACAGCTATTGCTGATCACTTAAGAGATTCAATTGTGAGACACTTCACAGGAGGAGCAACACCACACAGATATCATTCTGTCTTTATGGATGGGACTACTGACAGAACCACCACGGAGTAGGAGATTGTGTATGCCAAAATTCTTGAAAATGGGCAACCTACTATGAGATTTATAGGATTAATTGATGTTGATTCTGGTGATGCAAGTGGTCTGAGGTTTGAAATGACTTCGGCATACTCACAATTGTTGGGACAGGATACGGTCGACCTAAAGCAGTTATCCTGCATTGGTGCTGGAGCAGATGGTGCTTCCATCAACTTTGAATGTAATAAGGGTTTGATGGCATAATTGAAAGAAGAGTGCTCATGGCTTCTTGCCTTTCACTGTGTTTCTCACAGGCTTGAATTAGCAGCTAAAGATGCTTTTAAGAACACCTATTTTTCACAGACCATTCAAAGCATATTAATATCAATATTCTATTTTTATGAGAACTCCCCAAAATGTTATAAAGAGTTAAAAAGAGTGGCGGAAGCTAATCAGACCACCTGCATCATGTTTAAACAAGCATTTGTCAATGCAGAATGTTTGCTTGCTGGCATTGGCATTGGTAGTGTAGGAGTTAGAGAGCTGCATAATAGGAATGGCAGTGAAGTATTGAACTGAAGCCAACCCCGCCACCACCCTGCAGAGACTGACAGGCATTGCGGTGTGCCTTTGGGTCATCAGGCATAATGACCACGCCATTTCACCACACCCTACCCTGCAGACACCGACAAGAGTCACGGTGTGCCTTGGGGTCTTTGGCCCTTATGTTCACCCCATTCCATCATGAAATACGGTGAGATGGGTGCTGTACAGGAGAATGGGGTGAACTTTGGGGCCGAAGAGTCCAAGGCACACCTCAATGCCTCTTATTGGCTGCAGGGTGTGGAATGGTATGAGCATTACAGGCGAGAATCCCAACTCACACCCCTGATGCCTGTCAATCTCTACAGGGTGGGGCGTTATGGTCAGAAACCCTAACATCTCAGGCATTCGTTGGCATTTTCACTCCAAATTTTCAACATGGGTTTTTTGTGATCCCCACCTTATGAACAGTGGCAATTTCAGTTCGGTAGCTGAAAGCTGATTTTGCACAGCGACTACGCCATTTGGCACCACAGGTGCGAAAACACATTTCAAACAGGATGTGAAAAATGACAGTTGTACTGATTATGGGGAGGTGGTAAAAATGGCAATGTTGAAAATCTACAGTGAAAATATTAAAAAAATTGGTGAAGTCACGAGCGTGTGTAGAAACTGGGCAAGGCACACCCACAATGCAATTAGTTTGGGGATGTTTTACAGCAGATTGTCAACACAGGCATTTTGGAACCTCCGCTCATGAACAGTTTCACTGTGATTTTCTTAATCTGTCCTGAACAGTGATTTCCCCCAGCGACCACGCATTTCTGTGCTGGAAGTGTGAAAACACATTTCGGCCATGGTGTGAAAAATGACAGCTGTACTGTTCATAAGGAAGTGTGGAAAAATGCCAGTGGTGAAAATCTGGACTGAAAATATTAGAAATCCATGAACTTACGAGGGTGCGTGGAAACAGCGCAATGGTCGCTCGTAACACAGTCATTTTATGGACTTTTTTCACCAAATTTTTAACATAGCCATTGTAACACCTCTGCTCATGAACAGTGTCACTGTGATATTCTTAATCTGTACCGAACATTGATTTTGCACACCGACTGCGCCATTGTGCTCTACATGCATGGAAACATGTTTTGGGCGAGATGTGAAAAATGAGAGCTGTACTGCTCATAAGGAGGTGTGGTAAAATGGCAATGTTGAAAATTTGGAATGCAAATAGTCAAAATTCATGAACGTATGAGCATGCGTAGGAACAGCGCAATGGTCGCTCATAACTCAGTCATCTTGGGGAATTTTTTCACCACATTTTTAACATAGCCATTTTAACATTTCTGCTCATGACCAGTGTCACTGTGATTTTCTTAATCTGTCCTGAACATTGATTTCGCACACCGACTGTGCCATTGTACGCTACATGCACGGAAACACATTTTGGGAAAAATGTGAAAAAATGACAGCTGTGCTGCTCATAAGGAGGTGTGGTAAAATGGCAATGTTGAAAATCTGGAGTGAAAATATTGAAAATTCGCGAACTTACGAGCGTGCGTAGGAACAGCACAATGCATGCTTGTAACACAGTCATTTTAAGGAGTATTGTCACCAAATTTTTAACATAGGCATTTTAGGACCTCTGCTCATGAACAGTGCCACTGTCAGTTTCTTAATCTGTGTGGAACACTGATTTCCGACACCGACTGCACTATTCTGCACCACAAGTGCGAAAACATATTTCATCCATGGTGTGAAAAATGACAGCTGTGCTGTTCACAAGGAGGTCTGAAAAAATGCCAATGTTGAAAATCTGGGGTAAAAATTTTGCAAATTCGCAAAGTTACGAGCATGTGTAGCAACTGCGCAACGGACACTCGTAAAACAGTCATTTTTTGGATTTTTCCCACCAAATTTGCAACATAGGCTTTTTGAGAGCCCACCTCATGAACACTGGCTCTGTCATTTCATTAATTGGTCCTGAAAGGTGATTCCGCATAGTGACCGCAAAGTCACCTTTCCGGGCCGATTAACGCAATGACAGTGACAGATATCATGAGGAGGGGTCCCAAAAACCCCATGTTGAAAATTTGGTGGCAAAATTCCAAAAAATGCCAGAGATATGCAGCAAAGTTGAAAAAAACCCTATTTATTCCATTATACAGCTTACCTGCATTTCCTCAATTCGCTGTCAGCTTTGAAGAGTGCAGGCGTGTTCCCGGTCCACTGAAGATCGTCATGACGGACTCCAGAGGTAAGTATGGGATGGGGGTGTGTGTGTGGAGGCAGGGTGCACAGTGGGTGAGTGCAGATTGTGGGAGGGGGGCCAGGGAGACTGCCGGGGGACCGTTTCCTTCGTTACAAGTAAAAAAAAAAAAAGACATTGCGGGACTTTTTTTATTTACAGAACAATATGTACGCTAGGGGTGGGCTCTAGCATGCCACTAATTCATTTTGGGGGGGGTGCTGTAGCCGGCGGGGATTAGGCTACCATCCAGCAGCACACAACAAGGGAGGTATATTATGCCGGCGAAGTTGGGCACCCATCAGCACATCTTTAACTCAGTAGCGGGGAGTTGATTATGTCGACAGGGATTGGGCACCTCGTCGGCAGACAAGAAAAAAGCGGGGAGGCTGTTACACACTGCCAATGGGGAGTGGGCTCCCCATCGCAACACCCATCTGAGCACTGCAGCTGGCGGAGTTGGGGCCCCGTCAGCAAACAAACTATGTTGGGGGCACATACTGCCAGGGAGTTGGGCATCCCTCGGCAGGGGAAGGGGTTAATATTGTTTGTGAACAGGCGGCAAGCCACCGCCATGTTCACAAACAGTATCAGGGCTGCAAGGTCCTGTCCTGCAATGATGGATCACTCCTTCATTGCAGCGAATGGCTGATGCTGCAATGAAGAGGCGACCCCTGATTGCAGCGGCTAGTGGCTCTCACGTAAAAAAGACTCTCTCCATGCTGTGCTTCATAATTACAGCAGCATAGTGGGTCACTAGGATGAGCTTGTGTCTGACACCAGACAGGATATTCCAGCTGCAGACAAGGTGAAAGTTAAGGGATTTAGAAAACAAATATACAGTGTAAAATTTCTGATCTTCTCACACTTCTATTTTGACATATTCTCAGGTCTTTCAACTGTATCCCGTGCATTCAGGATGCACATGCATCCCTTCCCATCGTGATGGATACTGTCAGTGCAGTACTCTTGGAAATAGAAAATCTCACGGCACAGGATGGAACCACACTGGCCAAGTTCATTAGAGAAGTGGTTATTAATGAGGAAGGGACAGCAGTGTTTAAAGAAATTGAGCTCCAAGGGGAAACAAGGGATGCTCTTTCAGCCCTTGCAAAGGAATGTGAAGTGATTGTAAACAGTGTAATGGACTGTCTCAAACAGCGCTTCTTGGGTCAAGCTTTGCATTTTTATATTTATTATGATGCCCCTCTACTATGCAGTCACTAGGAAGGGACTGCACATGAGTGCCGTTGTATTGCCAGAAACCCTCACTCGGGAGGGAGGGTTCCTGAGTTTAATGTTTGATAGCCACCTTGTTTCTATTTTTTTGGATTCTACTAACCTAGCTAGCCCTGCACTGCTTTGAAATATACATAGCGACGCATACACAATGCGGAGAAGTTACAAGTTCCTTGTGGCTATCTAGCTTTTGCCTTAACTGGATCACATTGTACAATTTTGATATATGGAGACCTTCCCCGCTATAGAAAGACTAGAGGAGTCTCCCCTGTGTTATTTTAAGCCTTATGAGCTGTCTGTGCCAATAATCTTATACTAAAAATTGATTTACCTTCTCTGTAGTTACACTGGAGCTTTGGGAAGTGTCACAGCCTTATCAGATGCACATCGAAGACTGAAGATAGGAGGAAACAGCAAGGGGCTTGGAGGAGAGATCGTAATTCTATTCTTAGGTCACATGTGCATCAGCAGCCTATCAGGCGTACACAACCCTAAGGTAAGGTTTGGAGGTGCCATGGATATACAGATAACACAATGAGGAGATCCAGTTTCTTATTAACCACTTCTCTGCTGTCTTGCTGCAGAAAGAATGTGATGTGCATACTGCAATGACAGAATGGAAACTGCTGAGACAGAATATTACCAAGTATCACAAGCAGCTCTTATTCCTTGAGGTGTGAAGTGTAATCTTCTAAAGAAAATCTCAATACTTCAGCAACATTCTTCATGTCATAGCTATAGTACTTGTGTATCCAATATCAAATGCCACACTAGAAAGGGCATTTTCAGCTATGAAAAAGATTTTTTCGGACTGTAATGCTAACCTGAAGACCAGCACCATAGCTGACTTACTTTTAATCTCCATGGAGGGCCCAGAACCACAAGATTTTTGCAGTACACCATCAATAAAACAGTGGTTTGTAAAAACAAAACATAGGTTGGGAGCAAAACTTCACAGGTCCGAAACAGCAGGCAAAAGTAAAGTAGTAATGAAGGAAGTTCACATCACGTCATCTAGTGAAAGCGAGAATGAGGAGGACATCCATCATTCTTTTGAACAAAATTCAGATGAAGATTAATAACTTGTGGGGAATTTTAGCTGCGTGTTATACTAACTTGCTGTTTTTAATTTAAACTATTGGACTCCCCCCCCCAACCATGACTTGCATTACACAAAATGTGTAAAATACAATGGGCTGAATATTCAAACTGCGCTATTTTGTGGCGCAAGCCCTTGCGCTGCACAAAATAGTTGCGCAGAGGTGTGGCCGAGGCGATATTCAAAGGAGCTGCGCTATTGAGCAACTTCTTTGAATATCACCCCCCCGACCACAGCCACTGTGCATGGCGCAGTGGAACTTGCGCCACCACAAGTGGTCAGATTGGAGCATTCAAGTTGCGGTGGCGCAAATTTCCCATATTCAAGGTGACATGCAAATGGGGCCATAATTCATGCAAAGTGCGGGGGGCCATTTGCATCTCTATTTATGCCCCATTTGCATGCCCTGCCAGGCGGCAGCCCATCGGACCGATGCCCCCTGCAACCCGATCGCGGGCATAAGTTAAAAATCCCCCACCCCCACTGGCCCGATGTGGGTATATGTTCAAAACCCCTCTCCCCCGACTGGCCTGAGCTCGGGCAAAAGTGACAAATAATACCCACCCACCACCAGCCCGATCGCGGGCAGCAAAGAGTAAACCCCCCCAAGGACATATCTCTGGTGGTCCAGTGGACCGTGAAGCCCGATCGCGGGCAGCAAAGTGATTAAACCTCCCCCCCAGACCATATCCCTGGTGGTCCAGTGGACCACTAAGCCCGATCGCAGGCAGCAAAGTGATTAAACCTCCCCCCATGACCATATCCCGGTGATCTAGTGTCCCCACCCACCCATCCACTAAGCCCCACCACCCGCTCCCCTGGCAGCCGGTGGCGGCAGCATCCACCCGCCTGCCGCCCTGCCGCCCGCTGACTGACTGCCGGTAGGGCTGCACACCATTGGTGCAGAGCAAGAGTAGCATACAGCCCATCGTACAAAGACAGTCAGATATCCAATGAATTCATTCATATCTGGACTACCCTGTAGTAGCGGCTGCACAACACCAATAAGCGCAACAACGAACAGCTCGATAGCGATGAGGCGGCAGGTAAAATGAAATCTACCGCCAGCTACGAGGAATGAACACTGGCGAAGTAGGCTGAGAAAACACTAGATCACCAGGGATATGGTCTTGGGGGTTAATCACTTTGCTGGCCATGATTGGGCTTCACAGTCCACTGAACCACCAGGGATATGGGTCTTGGGGGGTTGAACCTTGCTGCCCGCGAATCGGCTTCACGTCCACTGGACCACCAGGTATATGGTCTTGGGGGTGAACCTTTGCTGCCTGCGATCGGGTTTCACCGTCCACTGGACCACCAGGGATATGTCCTTGGGGTTATCTTTGCTGCCCGTGGATCGGGCTGGTGAGGGTGGGTGTTATTTGTCACTTTGCCCGCGATCGGGCCAGTCGGGGAGGGGTTAATACATGCCCATGATCGGGCTGGGGCACAGGAGAGTTGAGCACCCAGGTGGCAGCCCTGTGTTGCACCTTGCATGTGGCTGCTCACCTGTGGGTGGCCCCGACTTACTCCTTTTTTTGGCTCAAAGTTGTGCAGGCGCAGGTTGGGGGTTGCGCCTGCACAACTCTGCACAGCCCACTGAATATCAGGCTGTGCAGTTTATGCATGGTTCCTCCCCCTCCAGTTCAGCATGCCTTCATTAGCATTGCGCTGTTGCTCAGCTTGACTTGAGGGGTGCAACTGCCTCCTGCTGAATATGGCAGGATGGCACAATTTTGGACTTGTGCAGGCGCAACCCTATTGCGCATGGTGCAACCCTTTTGAATATCCAGCCCAATATATGCAAAAAAAATGACACCACATAGTTGGAATATACTTTATTTAATGAGAGCCTGTTTGTCTTTGTGAAGTTTAAAATCTTCCAAGCAGCATTTCTGAGCAACGGTTGTTCTTTGCTTGCTTGACTTCTACATAATTCTGCTCTCTGCCTGACTTTCTGGCCCGAATCTGGTCTTCTGCTTTCTCTTCTCTCTTCCTAGTACTACTCTTGCTCTGCCTAGTGCTCATCTTGGCTGTTTATCCCTGCCAAAGCAAAACAAAAACAAAAAAAACATAAATATTCTTGCTTTCTAATACGACTACATTTTTCTCATATGGGTGAATAGCTCCTGGTTGGCCTGAGTAGTTCCTGGTTGGCCTGAGTAGTTCTTGGTTGGCCTGAGTAGCTCCTGGTTGACCCAAAAATGTCGATGACCAGGAGCTATTCTTGGCTCCCCATTGCCAAACCTTATTTCTGCCCCTGCAGTATGCTTTCACCTCTCTGGATTTTTACTGCAACACTCAGTACATTTTTGTCTCTCTGGCTTTGTATTGCACCAACCCGACCTCCTCAAGGGATTGGTTTCCTATATCTCTGAGCCCTGTCATGAGCATACTGGTCCACCAGGCCTGAAGCAGCTGTCTCCATTCTTCTCCTTTTCATTGGAGAATTCAAAACCCAATGTTCCATGGCATGACTACAACCATGCTCCAAGATGGCAAGCATCTGGCACCTTTGAGGTGGAAGACCTTCCCATCAAAAGGAAAAGCCCACTTTCGATAGCATGCAATGGTGCTAGCTGGCCAATCCAATGCCTGTGTCTTTAATTATTTTATCTGATGCCTGGAGGGATGGTGACCTGAAGCCTTGGATCCCCACAGGTTTCTTCCACAAATGTTTTTTTTTCCTCTCTTCCGTGCTGGTGGTCAAAAGTTTGCAGCTAGGTATTTTCTAGCGGACGAGTAAGGACATGGATGAGGGAGCTATTTCTTTCTTCTCTGGTCACTCAGCATCATACCCAGATGAAAAGATGATGATTTAATAATGATGTGTCACGAATGATTATTTTCAATCATGTTCAAATATCATGTTCAGACTTCAAAAACCATCATTGTGATTATAACTAACAGTGATAAAACATGAATGTTAAATGGTCACCAACCAAAAACCACAATGTTATGGAAATAATGATTGTGCTTAATGATTACCTCATATTATTATGATTTTTTCATGATTGGCCATGGACACGACTGCTACAACAGATTAAAAGAAAAATAACTTATCTTTTTTCTATACTCACAGAATTTATCTTCTTTTTTTAATTAGACATGTTCATTGGAATCATTGGTTATGAACTAGCATCTACACAAACACACCATTTTCACTTATATTTACCCTGACTCTTTACATTTTACTACTGTTATAAAGGCTCAGACTGGTTTATATAGCTCCATTTAATAGTTCCCTTTAGAGTTGTTGTGAGTTCCTACAAGTACCCAGTTTGTGCTCAGAACCTTTTTCAACAATCTGCAAACTAATACTGTCAAGGCAAAAATATTTTAACAACAGAAATTGCCACTGTATTAGTCTATAAACTGTGTTTTTGAAATTTGCAAGAAATATGCAAATTAGATATGCAAATATACATGCCAAACCTTGCATCTTATTTAGTGTTCCTAAAGGGATTAAAACTTAACTTCAGATGATTTGCAGTATAATGTGTTTCTGCTGATAGTTGACATTCATATGTTCATGTTAGTAACAAACCTTTGTTAAGTATTACTCCAGTTCAGTTTATTGACTGACAAGTCAAAATTGTCATAACAAAGTAAAAAACACTTATTCTTACAAATATATTTTATTACATCCAATACATATCCACTTTTCAAATGACAGATAATACATACATGTTTTATATATGAGACATTACTATATCATTTAAATAATATTTTGTATTGCACTTAATCCAACTATTGCACACATTTATATTGCACCCTATATTTCTTGCTACATATTCAAACAACTTGAGTTTCTTGTATGATGTGTGATTTCTTTTGTTCTATTTTTTTACAAAACCGCACAACTCTTTCCAATATTACAATATCATCAGTATTCAAAAGTACATTCACTTGATACCTCGATTCCCTATCCAGTGAGGTCAGAATATTGCCCAAATACAAATTTCTTTCATGAACATACAAAGGGCATACAATTAGTAAATGTAATGGGTTGTCCTTCCCAAGTTAACACTCACAGATTTCTGAGGTCTTTTTATCATAAAACCCTTTAAGTCTCAGGCTGTCATAATATTCAAATCTGAATTTAGTTATTATTCTCCTCTTTCATTTTTTTGTTTTAAGCAGATATGGTGCCAGATCAAAGTTTTGTTTGTTCCTAGCTAACCATGTACTTATTTTACAATTGTTACCCAAATCCAACTCTTTTTGTATGCATATTTCTTTAATTCAAGTTTTTAACATAGCTTTCCACCAATTCTGGAGATCTTAAGCTTTCTGTTAAGCTGTTCAGTAACCCATATGGTTTCATTATTTTTTCAATAATATGGAAACTTGAGAAGGAGAACCCTTTTCCAATATATCCCACTGCTTCATCTATACTTGTCCTTGGTAATCATTTTTTTTTCCATTCTATAAGTTTTTAGCCAGTATAAAGCTTACCTTTGTTCTATACTACATTTAACTGGTAACTGCCCCAGGTCAGTCCTTACCATAACAGAAGAAGCTCCTGAGGGTAAGCCCAAGAGCTTTTTATGTCTGCTTGCGCCCATGCACAAGAAACATTATGTGACAGCTTAGGAGAGAAGCGGGGTTTTGGAAGTGCAGCACTGTGGCGGCCAATGCCCCCACTGCATTCTGAGGCTTGACTGTGTTTCCCTAATGCGGTGGCATACTGCTGCTAACACTAGTTCAGCAAGCATGCCACCAAGTTGAAATGAATTCGCCGCTGCAATGAGGGAGCGACCTGTCATTGCAGGGCGTGCCTTGCCTGGTGTAACATTTCAATAAACATGGCAGGTGGCGGCTCACTGCCCACTTCTCACAGTCCCTAGGAAGCCAACTTCAGGGGTGCCCAATCTCTCTGTCAGCATATGTGCCCCCTTTACTGTTGTGGTCTGCTGAGGGGGTGCCCAATCCCCCTCAGCATCATACCCACAAACACAGACATGCTTGCCAATGGGGATGCCCAATCCCCCTGTTGGCATGTTAACCCCCCATTGTGTCGGCATTTTCCTGGCACTGCCCCACCTCGAGATTGTGCCACTGGGAGCCCACCCCAGTGTGGCTAATATGAGCCCCCTGCAACCAAATGTGCCACACTGGGAGCTTCCACTCAAAAGGGCCCTAAAAACCTGCAAAAACAGAAAATGGTCTGTGGTGATGTTTCTTTTATTTTGTTACCTGAAACAAAACAGTCCCTTGCCATCAGGTCCCTCCCCAGCCACCCACCCTCTGCTTGCATCCCCACACCCCCACCCCATGCCTTACCTCCAGAGCACGGTGCAATGAACTTGGTGGACCGGAACATGTCTGCACTCTTCAAAGCCAACTGTGAACTGAAGAAATGATGGTAAGCTGTATAATGGCATAAACAGGGTTTTTTCAACTTAGGTGGCTATCTCTGCCATTTTTGTGAATTTTGGCATCACATTTTCAACATGGGGTTCTTGGGACTTGACCTCATGAATTCAGTCACTGTCATGTCATTATTCGGTCCCAAAAGGTGATTTTGCAGTCACTGCGTGGAATCACCTTTTGGACAGAGTAACAAAATAACAGTTTTACTGTTCATGAGGTGGCCTCCCAAAAAAACTATGTTGCAAATTTGGGGGAAAAATTCAAAAAAATGACTGTGTTACGATCATGCATTGCAGAGTTTCTGCATATGCTCGTAACTCTGACAATTTTTAATAATTTCTCTCCAGATTTTCAGCATTGCCATATTTTCACACCTTCTTATGAACTGTACAGCTGTCATTTTTCACATCCTGCTCGAAATGTGGTTTTGACATTTGTGTCACACAATGGTGCAGTCGCTGTGCGAAATCAGCGTTCAGGGCAGATTAACAAAATCACAGTGACACTGCTCATGAGTGGAGGTCCCAAAAAGCCTATGTTAAAAATTTGGTGAGAACATTTTACAAAATGACTGTATTACAAGTGTGCGTTGTGCAGTTTCCACGCACGCTCGTAACTTCGAGACTTTTTAATAGTTTCACTCCAGATTTTCAACATTGGCCTTTTTTTCACCTCCTTATGAACAGGACAGCTGTCATTTTTGACATCCTGCTTGAACTGTGTTTTCGCACATCTGGCGCAGAATGGCGCAGTCACTGTAGCAAATCAACATTCGAGACAGATTAACAAAATCACAGTGCCACTGTTCATGAGCAGAGGTACCAAATGCTTTCATGAGGTGGGGGTCACAAAAAGGCCATGTTGAAAATTTGTAGTGCAAACACCAACAAACACCAGGAGCATTACAGTTTCTAACCATAACATCCCATCCTGTACAGACTGACAGGCGTCAGGGGTGTGTCTTCGGATTGCTGGCTGTAATGCTCATGCCATTCCACACCCATCCTGCAGCCAGTGACAGGCATTGAGGTGTGCCTTAGACTCTTTGGCCCCAGAGTTCACCCCATTCTCCTATACTGTACCCATTTCAGCACATGTCCTTATGGAATGGGGTGACTATAAAGCCGAACACCCCAAGGCACACCTCAATACTTGTCGGTGTCTGCAGAATAGGGTGAGGTGAAATGGTGTGAGCATTATGTGCGATGACCCAAAGGCATACCCCAATGCCTGACCATCTCTGCAGGGTGGAGGTGGGGCTCGCGTGAAGTTCAATACTTTACTGGCATTCCTAGTCTGCATCTGTCTAACTCCTGCACTTCCAATGCTAATACCAACAAGCAAACATTCAGCATTGACAAATGCTTGTTATAGAATGTACTCATAACTGTTTCTAGAGTATCTGGCTTATCCAGACCCCACAGCTCTGCTCCATATAATATTTGGCATTTAAGTTTTGCATTTAAAGCTTAGATGCAACCAATAATAGAGTGGCCTCCATATTTATATGAAAACATTGAGTATTACTAATGTGACTTACAGTTGTGTAATACAGAACTAATGTAATAATCAGTGATCATCTGTGATAGTCTCCAGTTATCCACAGATCATCAAAACCACCATGCTGATTTAAGCTTTCAAAATAATCAGTAATCATCAGTTGGTGATCTTTTTTTTTGTATGCTATCTTTTTTTGCTCCCCCTCAGCCCAGGCATCCTTCCAAGGAACTCTCTCAACAAGGCCTCTACTCCCTGCCCAAACCCATTGCTTCAAGCTTCCTCCCCCCGAACACCCAGGCAGGTCTAGCCCCCCCGGATAACCCCCTCCCGTGGCAGCCCTTCTGCCTAAGTGTAGGGTCGGCCGCGGAGTCCCCTGGAGCAATGGGGCGGCACTGGGATGTGGGCCTGCCCCTGGAATCTGAGTTGGGGTTTTTCTCTATAGGATTCCCCCAGGAGTGCAACTGTGCAACGACGTTAGCATGGCATGACACCACAGATGTCCACCACACTCCTCCCATTCATCAGCCCAGGCGTGTGTAGTGCCTATGGCCACCACTGGGGGCCACTACTTCACCGGGCATACCCTGGATCCCTCCCCAGGGAGAAGAGAGTAGTCCATCAGACGCTCGATCCTCTTCCTCCCCTGCTGACCCCTGGTGCCCAAGCTCCTTCCCGAACTCAGGTCATCGGCGTGGCACGAGGCGTGGCGTCCAGCACCTCAACCATCAGTGCCACCGGGCTGGCCCATCAGTTGGTGATCTAAGCGTTAAATGTTTGATGATTAAATCATGATTGAGATGATGATCTTAGGTCATAATCTGCCTTGATGATCATATGGTAACATTTGATGATTAACGAGGATCAGCCATGACTGACCTTCACAAAACATGCTTGGTGACTTATCAGTTTGCATCGGTGGTCTTCCTGCTTTTCTTAGTGGAAGTTGATGTTCTGATGGTTCTACTACATGCCTTTGGCATTGACTTTTGGGCTTTTTCCCTAAGGTACCTTTAGCCAAGGGATTGCATCCTGTGACACCTCTAAGGATGGAATACTCTTTAAAATGGTTCCTGTGCCTCTGATACCCTGAACAGGGTGGTACTTCACTAGGAACTGAGAACCCAAAAGGCCATATAAACCCAAGCTATTCGAGCTTGTATTCCATATGCTGCACAAGCACAACATTCCAAGCAACTAACGGTACCACCTACTCCATATAATTGCCTGCTAGAGCACTGAATAATTATGCTGAAAGTCTGGGGTTCGGTGGGGCAGAAGGCAACACTCACTGTGCCTCTTCCAAGCACTTCATAAGTGTGCATACCTAGCCATCCTGCAGACAGCCACTTCTTTACTCCTGCCATCCTCCCCTTCTCTACTGGTAGCTCGCCTCTCTCTCTTTCTGGGTTTCTTCCCTAAAGTACTTTTAGCCAAAGGACTTCATCCTGCCATGGTACCTCTAGGGGTGGAACCCTCAAAAGGATTACTTAATGTGCCTCTGGTATGCTAGATGGGGGGAAGGGGATCATTTACTAGGAAAAGAAAGTGCAAAAGCCACATAAAACCATAAGCTTTTCAAGCTTGCATTCCACACATTGCACAAACACAGCATTCCAAGCAACTAAATACACTACCTACTCTATACATAGCTCCTCTCTGGACCAGGGAACCTTAGTGCCAGTCTGCCTCCACTTCATTTTCTAATTCCCTTCTCCTTCACTATATTTTGCTAGTCAAGTGGCTTTTGGGGGGGGCTAATTCCCTCCACAATACGCTCATGGAGACTTAGAGGAGAATGATCAGAGGGGGATTTGGTGGTTGTTTTGGTTAGGAGTGAACATATACTTTGAGTGTGGTGTCTGGTCATCCAGTCTGGGTGCTGCGTTTGTTTGTTTTTTTGTTTTGTTTTTTTCATTTTGAGAAAATAGTCTTTCTGGGTGCCCAAACAGTAAACCCATCCACAGCTCCCAGCATTAAACATCAATACATGACAACCATATGGTCCTTCTGTCCTCCTATCCATGTGATGAACCAATGCTGGCATTAGTGAGAGAAATGGGGCTCTAGCAGAGACTGTGAAAGCCTTGGGGCAGAATGCACATCTGAATTCAAGTGCATGGTTTATTTTATTCTTTGGTAACTGGGTTAGGCCCATGAGGCACAGATGCCTGTTTTCAGGGGTGACCCAGGAGCACTGGAGAGGTTAAATGACTTGCTTAGAATCACACAGTATGCATGTGGAGGGTGTGGGAATCAAACCCAGATCTGTCCGTTGAATGTACCAAGCGCATTCACAGCTCGTTACTCTAACCACTAGTCTATACTGCCAGTCATTCTGCGTTTAATTATTGTATTCTGTGGTGTTTGTTTCTATCAAAAGGCTATGGTGGGTGCCAAAAACTCCCTCTCTCCAGGACACATCTGGAAATGAGTGATTTAGCTCAGTGTGCCTTTCTTGACCAAATCTTTTAAATACATAAGTAAACTACTGCCAACCTGCTTGAAAACACTGCATTTGAAATTTGGCTTGCAGTTGGGGGGGGGGGTTGGATCTAAAGTTAAACTGGAGGTGGGTGATGGGTGGGATTGCTTGCAGCAGTGAATGGTGGGCCCCATCCAGACATTATGCTGGCTATAGTCTGGTGTCTGGTCCAAATGGTTAGTCATACCAAATACTAGACTGGTATCTGATATTCTGCTAATACCTATTATTTGTTCCAAGAATAGGAGAAGGAATATACTCTATGTGCAAATGTCTAAAGGAGTGCCTGGTTATTCTGGTATAATGAAAAATACACCACTCAAACAAAAAAAACTAAAAACAAAAACTCAGTCAAATAGCAGGTGACGAAATAAAATCAACTCCCACATAAGGGGATTATTTATCTTCAGATGAGGAATGGTTGTGGAATGTAGGAATCCATAAACCTACCTTCTGGCTAAGTTAATAGTTGTACTGGGCAGGGCAATGAGTCAGGCTTGTTGAAAAGAGTTGACAGGCAAGCCTGAGAAAGAGGTATGGCAGAAAGGAGAGACTGAGAAGAGATCTCAGACAGAGATAGGGAAAGAAACTGCAGTTGAAAAGGTTATGACATATTACTGCAACTGCTTTTAATGAACATCTAAGTTACGTTGTATATTACCTTAGTATTTTTTAGGACTGTGCGAACCTCCTAAAGTTGGACTGTGCAAATTTCGAATGTCGAACTGCATAAAGTTTGTCTAGTGGCAGACTAGTTCACCCTGGTTCTCCCACTAGAAAATATAGGATAATGTATACATTTTAAAAATGATGGTGGGAATAGTGGTCCCATTTCTGGCTGCCTGATTGGTGGAAATGTGGTGGAGGAGGGGCAACAGTCCAGCAGACCTCCTGGACTTCTGGCTTGAAATGAAGTTCCCAGCTGGCATGGAGGTGAGCAGTTGGGGGTAGTTCAGCAGCAGACAATCAATCAACCCCTTCTGAAGGTAGGGGCTTATCTAGTTGGCCGTGTCTGATAAGCTGTGAGCTGCTGCCCCTTACAAAAATTTAATTGGAATAACATTGTAATACCTGTTCTTTACCATTGAACTACCACTGTGATTTCCATTGTACTACTATTGTGGGTTTCATAAATGGTATCACAGTGGATTTGTTCCAATTCCATTGTGATACCATTGTAACCATTGTGATACCATGTAGACAGTGATAGTTCACTGGTAACACCACCTGTTCTGGTACCACAGTGGTAACAAATGTGCACCTTTGTGATACCACTGGTTGTTGGTATCTCAGTCGTTTTGTTCCAGTTCCAGTGTGATACCACTGTGTCCACTGTGATATCATCAACACACAGTGGTAGCACAGTGGCAAACATTTGTGCTATGGTAGCATAGTGGCAAACACCAGTGTGATACCACTGCAGTTGGTATCACAATGGATTTGTTTCAATTCCATTGCACTACTATTGTGACCACCATGGTACCATGTGTCAGTAGTAGCACAATGAGTGCACTTGCAGTGGTAATACAATGGTCTCATTCCATGCCTTATACTGGTGGTACCACAATGGTCATGTAGCACGGTATCACAGTGGCCTACGTCGGTCACTGGTAGCAAACTTACCACACTGTAGGGGAAACCTGCCGGTGGAGTAATCCAAAAATATAAAGGCACAACCAACTAGATCAGACACCCACACATCTTAACGTGGGTGCCATTCAACATCAGCTAATCACCAGCTGTACACTGGAAATCCCACCAAAGTTACCTGTATACCAGTCATGCCCCTGATCTATGCTTCACAGAGTCTTCCTAGCCTCACAACATGATGCCACATGGTGTGGCCCAGTGAAGGAACCCACCTAGTTCACATGGAAAGCACAAAGTGACTTTGTAAGAAACTCTTCCTCCCTACAAAAATGAAACTAAAGTAAATAACCCCAGTACTATCTGTTCCTAAAAGTAAGGGAAAGGGTCTTCCTGGGAGTGCAGACAGTTTCAGCTCATCCCAGTGTTCCCACCATGTGTTGCTCCAATGACATCTCCGTGCAACAGAATTAACACAGCAGCTCAGCTGATGAGTGACTTTCTTTCACATAGTATCCTGATCTGCTGCAGGTGGGGCAAGCTAAAACAAATCTTTAATGGAATATTTATGGCTCACATTTGGCTGCATATGCAGTGTGTAAATGAGCAGATTTTACATATGGACTTACATAGAAACATGGAAGGTGTCTGCAGATAAAGACCTCAGTGGCCCAGCCAGTCTGACCATTTTCCCTGCCCACTGTGCCATCACAGCCCCACAAAATCTCTGGCCCCCATCATTCTTTTTATAAAGATTATTTTTGCATTGTAAATGGACTCACCCCAATAAATCCTGATACGTCTGGCTTCATATTTCTCTTGTCATTTCCCTCAGAATTTTTTTACTTTTCTTTCCAAGAAGACATGATGCCAGGATGCTCTCCTCCCACCTTGGAACTGCTGTCTCTCCTCACCACTCCATATAGTTTGATGTGCTCTACATGGCCATGATAAAGTGGGTCTTTCTTTGGCAGACTTTTGTGTGATCTCTGACATCCCACTACTGGAAAACAGGACAAATAAGAAAAGGGTTAAAAAAAAAAACTGCAAAACATAGAGAATACTGGATGGACAACTATGCACAGCCAGTGTGTTCTGCCACAGAGGGGTTCCGAGTCTCTTTGACCTCAAGAGTGAAGCTTGAGAGGTCTGTGGGAATCAGAACCCCAAAGTGGCAGAACACATTGGTTATGCATAAAGTTGTTCATCCTGTAGTGTTTATAGTGTATAGTATTGTGTGAAATGTGTGCATCGTATTTTTTCTCTTCCACAGTGAGTCTGACTTGTACAGTATTTAGACATTCTAGAATGCTGTTCTACCACAGAAGGGTGCAATCACATTCCATGGCCTTTGAACTGTGGTACAACAGCATTTTGAAAAGGATGGACTTCTATACAGAACATAGAGAATAATGAATGACAAACTATTGGTAACAAGCCAGTTAGTTCATCGAGAGGTTCCTATGGTGACTGGTTGAACCTTGAGAGCGAAGCTTGAGAAGTTCAGTCACCATAGGAACCTAGAGATATAATAAAAATAATAATAATAAAATTTATTTGATTAAGGGCCTTTCGAATTTCAAAGCGCTGTATAATATTCATAAAAACAAAACACATGTACAAATACATGCAATATAAAATTAGAATAATACAGGAAATGCCTTCCCCCATAAAAAAGTCTTAAGTGCTTACTTGAAACTCCCCACCGTCCTGCACTCCTGGAGCTGATACGGCAGAGAATTCCAGAAGGTAGGCACCGCAAACCCAGAGGCACACACACCAGATGACTTTAAGTTAACCCACAGAATCTCCAGCAACCCCTCATCAGCTGAACAGAGTTGTCGCAAAGGGGTGTAAGGAACCAGGACCTCTTTCAAGTAATCGGGACCTGATCCATGTAGGAATTTGTAAGTCAATAAACCTACTTTAAAGGTGATCCACCACTGTATTGGCAGCCAATGCAGAGCGTGCAGCACTGAGGTAATATGAGATCTTCTAGATGCCCCAGTCGCATTCTGCACTAGCTGTAAGCGGTGAATATCAACCCCAGAAAGCCCTAGATAAAGGGAGTTACAATAATCAAGGTGCGATGTCACAAAGGCATGGACCAAAACAGGCAGGTCGCTGGATGGAACAAGGTGCCTAATCCTGGCAATGTTCCTAAGATGGAAAAAAGCCAGCTTGACGACTGCCGATACCTGATGTCGAAGAGTCAGACCATCGTCAAGCACCGCTCCCAAGTTACGCACCCGTTCAGAGGTGAGAATCTGGGCCTCCCCCAGGACTAAACCAGAAGGGAGCCCAGTCCTCAACCCCTCTACCCTATGACCTGGGTCCACAACCAAAACCTCAGTCTTTCCTGGATTCAAATTAAGACCGCTGGAATTCATCCAGTCTTGGATTTTTGCGAGGCAGCTGTTCAGTACCGAGATAGCACCAACCTGGTCAGGTGCAAAAGACAGATAGAGCTGGGTATCATCAGCATAGCAATGAAACCTCAGCTCATACCATCTTACAATGTCTCCGAGGGGTAGCATATATACTGGGAATAACATGGGGGACAGCACCGAACGCTAAGGTGCCCCGCAAGGCAGAGAGAAAGCCCCAGATGAAAACAAACCCGAGACCACTTTCTGCATTCTCCCAGTGAGGAAAGATGAAAACCATCTGAGGACTGTACCTGAAAGCCCACAGATGAACCACAGGCATTCGAGCAGAACCCCATGATCCACAGTATCAAAGGCTGATGATAGATCCAGGAGAACCAAGATAGAACGGTGTCTCCAATCTCTCTCCATCAGGAGATCATTGACCACCCGAACCAGAGCAGTCTCAGTACTATGCCTCTTACGAAAACCCAATTGGAGAGGTTCATATTAATTCTGGTTGGTTAAATGGTTATCCAGTTGAGCAGCCACAACTTTCTCAATAACCTTCCCCACAAAAGGGAGGTTAGAGATAGGCCTGTAGTTTGCTAGGTTCTCTAGGTCTAAAGAAGCTTTTTTCAGAAGGGGGATCACCACCCCCTCCTTCAGGGAGCTAGGGAACTAACCCATGTCTAGAGAGCACCGGACAATCCGAGCTAAGACAGGGCCAATGATCTCACTACAACCCAAAATCAGGGAAGTAGGGCCTGGCTCTAAACTACAGCATGTGGGATGCATCTCCTGGACAATCCTCATAATGTCTACGAAATCCGGCAGGTCGAAGGTACTCCAAGAAACTCCAGGCTCTGTGACAGAGCACCTATCAACAGCAACCCCCTTAGAGTGAAGTTGGTGGCACTCCCTGCTGATGTTGTCAACCTTATTAGCAAAGAAGCAAGCGATCTCATCACAATCAGTTTGTGTAAAAACTCGTCGGAGCTGCCGACAGGCTGGGTTGCACAACCTGTCAACAGTTCTGAAGAGTTGAGTCAGTCGGTTCTGTGAGACAGAAATTTCCCTGGACAGGAATTCTGCCTTCTTATGGGAAATTTCTGTTTGGTAGAGTTTATAATGCTCTAGCAAAATACGGTGGTCGGCATCAGCGGCAGTCTTCCTCCAATGACGCTCTAACATACGCCCCAATTTCCACAACTCTCTCAGAGCCCCATCAAACCACGGGGCTCCAGGGTGACGCGGAAATGGGTGAACTCAGATAGGAGCAATCAGATTGAGGGCTGAAGATATGGCCCCATTATAGGCCACAACCAACTGCTCAGGATCTGTGCAAGACTTGTCCAACTACGAGAGGTCAATAACTGCCATCAGGTCTTCAGGGACCACATCCCACAAAGGGCGGTACCTGACTAACTCCACAGGGGCCAACCTACCCAGGGGGGCCGCAAAATTTAACCCAACTGAGTAATGATCAGACCAACCAACTGGTTCCACCACTAAATCGGAGGCCTCAATCTCCAGGAGGAAGACCAGGTCAAGAGAGTGACCTCCCTTGTGTGTAGCTGAGGAAACAACCTGTGTGAAGCCTAGAGATGTCATCACTTGGAGGAAATGTTGACCAAAAAGTGAGGATTCGTCGTCGACCCAGGCATTGAAGTCGCCCAGAACCATCAGTCTGGGTGACTCCAAAGACATGTCAGCGGCGAAGTCTCCTATTTCCTGCAGGAATAGCTTCTCATCACCTAGTGGACAGTAAATGAGGGCGATCTTGCACATAACACCAGCTACCATGGTACACTCAAATGACCTGACCTCCTCAACTGGTATACCCATTAGGCCCAATTTGGTCTTGAAACAGACTGCAACCCCCAACCCCCACGATCTAATCTCAGGTGATATACAACCGAGTACCAGGTGGGAACAGTGGCCTCTAAAAAAGGGGCCGCATTCCCATCCAACCAGGTCTCAGTAATGCAAACCAGATCTGCCCTAGCAACAAAGTCTGCAAAAAGACCAGTCTTGTTGCAGACAGATCTGGCATTACATAACAGCGCCCGAGTTGGACGAGGTTGGCGAGCTGTCCCAACTACTTGCCCTCCCAAACTGGAGGTGCCCTTGGGTATGGGAACCAGAATGGAATCACCATGTTCCAGGTACCATTTCGGCCCAGGGCATCTTCTGGGCCTGACCACCCCTATGGAAGAGCCCCACTCACTCCGCTGTCTGCAACCCTCCACCCAACCCCAACTCCCCCCCACGAGCAATCCCCAATGCCCGACAGCATTGATAGGCAAAAGCAGGCGAGGGGGAGAGGAGAAAGGGTGGAGGGCATGGAGAGCGGAGGCTGAATAGCACAGGACAGGAGGGGCAAGCAAGCACATTTCAATAACACTATTAAAATAATGGGAAAGCACAGAACTCCAGATTTCCCAAATCACAAGGCAATACTGTAAACAGAACTAAAACCCCCAAAACATAAATAACTTAAATATCAATCCTTACCATAATAAATCAAATAGACTACCCCCTCCCACTATAAGATAACCTTCAAACCCTGAAAGAAGAAATAAAACTAAAAAAAAATAATACAATAACACAATCCCCTCTCACGGGATAATATAAAACATCAAAATATAAAATAAAATACTCCCTCTCCCACAGCCCTCTCACAGCCAAGGAGGGGGAAAAGTAATAAAACAACCCCCTCTCACAGGATATTCAAAACAAACAGTAACAATAACATAAATTAACATAAATTTCCCCCAGCCCTCCCATAGCCGAGGAAAAAATAATAACAAGGCTCACTGGTACTCTCACTACCAGGGAACCACAACAATTAAAAAATCGGGGAAAAAAGGCATCAAACAGTAGGAGGAGCCATAACAGTCCAAATAATCCAACATGAAATAAACCCAATGGCAGGTCCGATGGAGAAGAATAGATGATTCCAACATGCGAGAATATTCAGACTCACTGGATATCCTAAGAAGGGAATGAAAATCGCCAAACAACCAGAAGTAAATACAGGCCAAACCAATGGAAAGCAGGGGCTCCCCCACCTCACCCCCTAATCTGCCTTATCAGGACCAGCTATACCCCAAGGATCTGCAGTCACAAATATCCCAAGGCCATGCTAAAAGGACCAACCTGGGGATAAATTAGGAGGCCCCCCCACTAATCCCTACATACCTAGGGAAGAGCAAAGCAGCTCCCGCTCGGTCCCAGGTGACAACAAAATTACCCAGGCACCAAAGGGGGGGGGACATAGACCCAAAACCAAACCGCTATACCGGCCCTTCTTCTAGACTGCAAAAAATATATAAAATTACAAAGAAGAAAAGGGGGCACTGATCAGCAAATCAGTCCCCCACTCACGGTATTCCAAACACCACGAGTAGTCCCTTCAGCCAATTTCTAGTTCTTTAAGTCACCACAAGAAATCCCAAATTGAACTCTTCTTTGTCCAGCAGGAACAGAATATATCCACTTATCCACAAATAATAAAAATTCATAGGACAAAAGCATAAGAAAAGTCAGTAGGATCCAAAGTCCAGGCTTCCACGAACTGGGACACAGAAAACACCCCAAAGGATAATCCAGGAACAACAGTTCGAGAGACCAGTTTGTCTTGAGTCAGTGGTAACAGTTGAAGCACACAAATCCCATTAGGGAAAAAAGCTACCCTCCAACTTTCAGCAGCAGACAAAAAGCGTTCCCCTTTAATGGCAGAATAGCTGCTCCAGAGATACCGGCCAGCTCCCAGTCCCAGTCCTAAGGCCGACGGAAAAACACCATGGCTCCAGGAAAATGACCGGGTTCTTTCAAGTGACCAGGCACCGCTTCTCCACTTCTCCACTTCACTGACTGAAAGGCACAGGGGAAATGCCGCCAAGAACCACAGACTTCAGCAACCACAAGACTTAAGAATTTAAAAACGAAACAGAAAAACAAAAACGAATAACACAACTACGTTCGGTTTAACGTGCAGGAAATTAAATTAAATTAAATTACAAAGGAACTTGAAGCTGAGCTGCCCTGTTAGCCTGAATATCTTCAAGGAGCTCTACGATCTCTACATGAAAGCACCTTGCAAATGTTTTCCTCACTGCTAACCCACTAATTCCGCAACTCCCCCTTACCATCCTGACACTTGCAATGTTTCTACCCCTGGCTCTCACTCTTTCCCTATTAACTCTTCCTGCTGCACCCACCCTTCCCTGTCCACTCCAGCCTGGCTAAAGTCCCACCCCATCCATAGTAGTGTCCCAATTATCTACCCCCCCCCGTCATTATCATAATAAACAAGTACACAGCAGCCATCATCACTTTCTGTGGTTTTAGCTCAATTTTTCCCCCAGTCATCAGTAATATATCCCTCCTCTTCTTTACCTCTTTAACCTGCCACCCCATACATGGTCTCTTTCCCCTATATGTGTAGTTGCTGGCTGCCTCACTCACAAGCTCTGCTTATAACCCCTGTATGCCTTTGGTTGATTGTACATCTGCTGACTTCTTCAATTGTAAAATAATGCTGTTTTTATTTTTGTTTATTTCAACCTTGTACTGTACTGTATAGACTGTATATACTTTTTCTTCCTTGTATAATATGGCTTTTTGTATACCTGCTTCTGTACTGTACTTTGATGTATTCATGACCAGGTCCACCTTGCAAATGAGCTTGCTCAATGGTGCCCGCCTGGATAAATAAAGATTTTGATTGATTGATTGATAAACAAAGATAAAAGCAGAAAACATGTAAAACAACGGAGCGTAGAATCGGGGGCTAGTTCAGCATGACCACCATCTTTTTCAGAAGATATACTAACCTGCTTGTTGGCGATAGTTCATTATTCATTGTTTTTTATAGTGTAGGATGGTAAATTAAGCTTACTTTTGGCTTTTATTTCTCTTCAGAAGATGAAAGATGAGATCCCAATGCTGCGGCTGCTGCCGGGTAGAGGGAAGATCGCACACCATGCATGCACGATCACGTTCTAAGTTGTTATGCTGCACTAGCTATGTAGCTAGTACATTAGTACAGTATAACAAACTAGCTGACGTAGCTAGTACAGTATAACAATGTTTTGAAAATGATGGAATTCGGATTATAACAACGTTCCATCATACACTATAATGCTCTACTATACACTATATGAAAAATAATGGATGGGGAAGGGTGTGATATGAGAACTGAATGCACAACCGAGTTGTGGTATGCTACATAAACCTTGAGGGCAAAGCCCGAGGGGTTTATCAAAGCATCCCACAACAATGGTGTGTATTAAATTCTCATATGCACACCCTCCCCATCTTTTATTTTATATAATAATGGGCCAGCAATTTTTCTCCAGCCCAGTTTCTGAAACCCTCGGAGTCAGTGCGTGCACACACACACTGTACCTCTCATTATTTGTTTAAAACGTTTTGACCTTTGTTTTCTTATTTTTTTCCACTTACATTTGAAGAGAGCTGTCCTGATTGGGCTGGTGCTGTGTGTGACGGCGAGTTGCCGTTCTGAAGTGGATGAAGGGCGGGATCAGCCAGATAGAGTTTGAAATGGAAAAACAAATGGCAGGATCAACCAGGTAGTGTAAAATAAGTAAAATAAATAAAGAAAAATGCGAGTGTGAGGTCATTGTGGTGGCAGCTCCATAAGCGAGAGATGGAGCCGCCATGTTTGTGAGACTGTTTGGCCCACCCACACATAGAACGTTGGCCAATGAGGCAGCAGCATAGTTTGATTGGCATAGCTCGTGAATGTCATAACAACCAGCTGGTTGTCATGGAAAATATCAACCTGGCCAGTACATTGAGAGAAATTGTTGACCAGTTATTATAAACTAGTAATATACTGTTAACAAGACGAGGCAGCACACATTTAATTCACAGGTTACAATTACAGCATATAGCAGTAGCACCTCAATGACACCTAGTAGCAGAATAACTATTTTATAAACAAAATAGCATTACTTTGATATATTTATTGTTTTTTTTTATGTAAATAGATTTAGCCAAAACCAATTTTATTTAAGCAATAAGGCACGACAGAACATCTGCCGAACTAGGTGTACCCCATGCTTAGGGGCATTGTAAGGCATTCAATTCAATTCAATTCAATTCATCTTTATTTTTAAAAGGCGCTTTTCTTAAAATCAAAGCACCTGTACAAATTCACATAACAATAAATACAATAAAGTTAAAACTAATATAAGTCCTTAAAAGCTATATTAAAAAGGTGGGTTTTCAAAGCTCCCTTAAAGCTAAGGATGGTCGGGCAATCTCGTACCTGATGAGGTAGAGAATTCCACAGGGTAGGTGCCATAAAACTAAACGACCTAGCACCAGATGTTTTCAAACGTACCCTGGGAATCTCTAGCAATCCCTCGTCAGTGGATCGGAGGGAGCGGGACGGACTATAGGAGCAAAGGAGCTCTTTCAGGTAGGTAGGTCCCAGATCATGTAGGGCTTTATAGGTCAGTAAACCGACCTTGAAGGTGATTCGCCAAAACACTGGCAGCCAGTGCAGCCCGCGAAGCACAGGCATTATATGGCTGGTTCTAGAGGATCCAGTCAACAACCTGGCTGCCGCATTCTGCACTAGCTGCAGACGGCGAAGTTCAACCCCCGATAGCCCTAGGTATAAGGAGTTACAGTAGTCAAGCCTGGAGGTAACAAAAGCGTGGATCAATGTTGGAAGGTCCTCTGGAGGAACCAGGTGCTTAACCCTGGCAATATTCCTCAGATGAAAAAAGGAAGTTTTAATGACCGCTGACACCTGAGATTTAAGTGTCAAATGGTTGTCAATTATTACGCCAAGATTCCGCACCTGATCTGAGGTCGTCAGCTGAACACCTCCAAGCCATAAGCCTGAAGGTGATCCCTCCAGCAGACCCGCCTCACAGCGACCTTTGTCCACAACCAACACCTCAGTTTTCTCCGGGTTTAACCTCAGCCAACTCCCATTCATCCAGTCTTGGATTTCTTCAAGGCAGTTATTAAATACCGACAAGGCAGCGTCCTGACCGGGCACAAAAGACATATACAGTTGGGTATCATCTGCATAGCAGTGAAAACCCAAACTGTATCATCTAATAATTGCCCCTAATGGTAGCATATACACCGAAAACAACATGGGTGCTAAAATAGAGCCCTGCGGTACCCCGCAGGGTAGGGAGAATGATGCTGAGGAAAAAATTCCCGACACCACTCTCTGAGTCCTACCCTCGAGGTAGATTGAAACCATCTGAGGACCGTACCAGACAGTCCACAGACTGACCGCAGACGCTCCAACAGCACACCATGGTCAACGGTGTCAAACGCTGCAGAGAGATCAAGTAGTACCAGGATGGATCGGGTCCTACGATCTCTCACTATTAGGAGCACTGTCTCGGTACTATGCCTTTTCCTAAATCCAGACTGGAGAGAATCGTAGATATTGTTGTTGGTCAGATGATCCTCCAACTGCACTGCGACCGCTTTCTCAATAACTTTACCCACAAAGAGTAAGTTAGAGACTGGCCTGTAATTTGCTAGACAATCTGGATCTAAAGAGGATTTCTTTAATAGAGGCTTAACTATAGCCTCTTTAAGGGGATCTGGAAAAATTCCCCTCTCCAAAGACTTCCAGACGATCAAAGCTAGGACTAGGCCGATCTTATCCACACAACCCACTAAAAGGCGTGTAGGGCCCGGGTCCAAATCACAGCAGGTCGGTCGCAGTGCTCGAATGATCATCACAACATCCTCGATTGTGGGAAGGCTGAAGTCAGACCATCCAAACTGGGTGTTCGACATCTCCTGGCGACCACCGTCGCTCCCATTGGGGAGGGAAGAGCGAATATCTGATCTGATTTTGACAACCTTATCTGCAAAGAAGAGAGCAAGCTCCTCACACCATTCTTGAGATAAAGCTCTTCTGGGCTGAAGACAGACTGGATTGCACAGTCTGTCCACAGTCCGAAAGAGCTGAGCTGGTCTGTTCTGTGCAGCTGCTATCTCTCTGGACAGGAACTCTGCCTTCTTACGAGAGATTGCGGATTGATAGGCCAAATAATGGTCCATCAAACTAAGCCTGTCATCATCAAGACCAGACCTTATGCCACGCCTCTCCAGCCTTCCCAACCCTCCTCAACTCCCTCATGGTCTCATCAAACCAAGGAGACCTGGGGAGAGGAGTAAGAAGACGAACACGAACTGGTGCAATAGAATCCAGGGCTCCTGTTACTGCCTCATTATAAGCATGTACCAGGTCACCTGGATCTAAGCAATCTATCGGTAGGCTTGATAGGTCCAACACTGCCATCAGGTCATCTGGGGATACACCCCTCAAAGGACAGTATCGGACCATCTCCATAGGGGCAGACCTAACAGGGGTGGCCTCAAAACTGAACCTAATGGAGTGATGGTCAGACCATCCGACCGGTTCCACCACCAAGTCGGATGTCCCCATCCCCAGAAGGAACACCAGGTCCAATGAGTGTCCACCAACATAAGTCGAGGAGGAAACCACCTGTGTGAAGCCCAGTGATATCATTAACTGGAGGAAGTCTTGACCAAATCGAGAGAGTTCATCGTCGACCCAAGCATTGAAATCCCCCAGAACCAACCATCTGGGGGACCCCAATGTTAGGTCGACAATGAAGTCTGCGACTTCCTGCAGGAAAACATTCTCGCCACCTGGTGGACAGTATACAAGAAGTATCCTGCACTCCACCCTCGCCCACAATACACTCAAAGGATCTGGTGACTCCGCTGGTACCTCCATCAGACCCAGTTCTGACTTAAGAAACATATAGCAACACCCCCGCCTCCCAGTCCTGCCTCGGGCGGTGTAACTCACCAGTACCAGCTGGGAATGCTGCAGCTAAAACTGGCCCAGCATTTTCATCCAGCCAAGTCTCGGTGATGCACTCCAGGTCAGATGACTCGACAAGATCGGCTATAACAGCCGTCTTGTTTTTAATAGACCTGGCATTGCATAACACCGCCCGAGCAGGACAAACCTCCGATAATGACCACCCTACCCGCTGATCCAAATCAGAACCCTTGGTATGGGCACAAGACAGGAGGACCCCTCTCCTGTGCCCATTTCACCCCAAGGCGTCTTGACCCCACAATCCCAATCCGCCCACTCTTTCCATTCCCCCAAGCCAACAACCCTCCGTCTCCCTCTCACAATCCCTAAAGCCCACATTTTCTGTAGACTTCCGTGACAAGGGGATAGGAGAAAGGACGGAGGTCCCTGAAGCATAGAGGGGAATAATACCAGACCGCTTTTACAATCATTCCAGCACACATAATTCACACCACAATTTAACAATAATCAACACTACCCAACTTACATAAAACAAATATAAATAAACTTATATAAAACAAATTCCAAAAACTAAAATAAAACACTAAATAATCACAACATAATACAAAATCTATTAATCAATTCTAGTGCTGTCAGATTATCAACATATATTATATTTCTACCCCACCCACAGTACTCTCACCACTGCGGGGAGAGGAGCGTACCACCTAAAACCACAGGAAATGGCCCTTTTACTTTAAAATTTATCCAACAATACCCTCATTTAACTCAAAGACAGAGTTCAAAGTTTTTTTTTTGTTGTTGTAAAGTCACACTTCTGTGCTCTCACCACACTGTATGGCTCCAATATTTATCAGACTCCTCTCACGAGACTGATATTTCGAATGAACTCAGTTATAGTTAAATTTCATGTGGATCTCCCACAGTCTACTAATAATTAAAACACAGCAGTTACAGCAAAATGATTGTAGAATACTTCACCAAATCCAGCTCCTGACCGCTCTAAGTTCTGTCCCAGTCTCCAAAATTCCCAGTAACGAAATCCTAGAAGCATCAGGCGAACATATAACAGATGGCATTAACAACTCCTCCACCTCCACAGATATTAACCACAGGCTCAGCTCACACCCTCACTATGATGAGGCAGGCAGAACCACCCTCCGATAGTCCCCCTGCCTCACCCAGGGAGCGAAGCAAGCCCCACCACCCTCCGGAGGCAGAACAAAACAGCCCCCCCGTCTGGACCAGGGAGCCAAATCTCCAGGTTATGTGGACCGCAATCCCTTAATCTTCACTGCCGATTCTTCTGCCATCCACTTCCTTCTCAAAGAGTCCCACACACACAAGAGCCGACATGAAGCAAACCAAAGTGCCTTCAGCCCTACTGTGGGGTAAACCTACTACAACCGATGTCAATGAAGTGACTTATTGCTTATATAAAATGGGCCCAGAGGCAATTTTTAAAAAACAAGCACTCAAATTTTTCAAACCCACAAAATGTATAATTAAATGCTGCTAAATAATGTATAATAGTTTATCCACAGATGTTTTCCACCTGTCAGTCTTCTGTCTTTCTTCATATTCAGTACACTGTGTAAGACTGTTTACCATGGAATAAAATAATTCAAAGCTCTGCATTATTCCAGTAGTAGAATTCTCCCCCAACACACACAGGCATACGGAATGGTAACATGGAATACATGAATTCAAAATTCTTCCGAGTTCCACTGGCATACACACACAGGCCTCAAGTGGAGCCAGAACCTCAGTTTTATCTGTTGCCAGGTAAGGAGCAGGGAGTTCTCTAGCAAACTGGTGGGGCTAGGAGTGTGATTTTTCATGGTCATCACAGAAACACCAGCAATGGAAACACTGAATAGTATTTGATTTTCTATATCTGTATGTGTGTGTAAGGAGGGGCTCTTGAGTAAAAATAACATTAAATTATTTACTTGCTTTAGTTAATTTAATGGACTTTCATTTGTAGGGCCTAGTTGGAGGTTTCTATATATGAGTAAAGGTTGCAGCCATGTTTGTGATGGAGAATAGGAAGAAAGTGACTTACAAATTGTGTGAGTTGTCCCAGTTGGCAGGTACTTGTTTTTAGCCATTGGTACTGTAGTGCTCTATTAAGGTAATATTTAGAACCAAGTCTCAGCCAATCAGGACACAGAAATGTCCTTGCCCATTTTATATTATTGCAATATAACACTCCATTGTGTGTGTTATTTTCTGATAACACAGTTCTGTGGGAATCAGGACTCAGGCCTCAGTAGGCCCCTATGCATGCATTTATCAGAGTATAACCCACACCTTGGAGTGTGCTTTTGCTTTCTTATAGGGAATAATATGGGTTGCATGCTGTTTTATCTTTTTCACAAGAGAAGTGATGTTAGAGTATTCAAAACTGGCTGTGAACATTAATGATAACTTCTTTTACATTTGTTTTTATTTTCACTTATGCAGAGATTACATCCTTATACAAAGCATATAAATCATATTCAATATACATTCTACTGAATGAGTGTTGCCAATCCACCATGATGTCAGAATGCCTGTTTGGTGGTGCACGCGACTGGTGTCAGTACATCATGACATCCCAGCACAGAGTCACTGCTCACGTACACCATCAATCAGGTATACGGAGATCATGGTCATTTGACACCACTCATGCCTGCACCCACTCATCAACCTTACTGACATTCTGATACAATTTGACCACTCATGCACACCCCCAATTAAGCACAAGGCAAGGCAAGGCAATTTTTATTTAAAAAAACGCCCATCCCAGAGGCTCTGGGAGCTGAACATATTAA
Source organism: Neoceratodus forsteri (assembly GCA_016271365.2). Lineage (NCBI taxonomy): Eukaryota > Metazoa > Chordata > Ceratodontiformes > Ceratodontidae > Neoceratodus > Neoceratodus forsteri. The sequence goes on from CM057458.1 coordinate 1,029,499,867, forward strand.
AAATACATACAAAACACAATCAATAAATTATCTATACAAAATAACACTACACTATACTAAATAAATAATTGACCCTGTAACTCAGTATTATAAAATTAATAAATACTATAATCAGCAATAGCTACTGGCTAAGTTATAGCCAGGGGCCAGATAAGACAGAAAGTTCAGGGAGCAGAAGGAACTATAATACAAAGCCCAGAAAGGCCTGATTATGCAAGAAGAACTTCAAGCGGGCTTTGAACACTTCAACAGAAGGGGCCCCTCTTACAGCTGGAGATAGCGAATTACACAGGATGGGGGGAGGGCACTAAATGGTCTGTCACCTGCTGTTTTTAGCCTTATATTGGGAATTGCAAGGAGGTCCCTAGAGGAGGAGCAGAGGGAGCGGACCGAGACAGCAGGTATAAGAAGCTTCTGCAGGTTACCAGGGCACAGGATATGTAGGGTCTTAAAGGTGAGCAAACCCATCTTGAAGAGGCCCCTCCACCTGACTGGCTGCCAATGCAGTCCACGCAGCACCGGGGTGATGTGACAGTACTGAGACTGTCCCGTCAACAACCTGGCTGCTGCATTCTGCACCAGCTGCACCTAGCGCAGAGTACCTCCAGAGACTCTGAGATAAAGCACATTACAGTAGTCAAGCCTGGACGTCACGAAGGCGTGAATCAAGGTGGGGAGGTCCAGAGGTGGAACTAGGGGCTTTATCCTAGCGATATTCCTCAGATGATAGAAACTGATACAGACAACGGATGACACTTGAAACTCAAGCGTCAGTCCGCTGTCGATAATAACGCCCAGATCATGCACCCTAGAGGAAGCCCTCAATGGTAGAGACCCAAGAAAGAGCCCTGTTTCTGCACCAGAGGCCAACCTATCACTCCTTCTGTTTGACTCCACCACCAGTACCTCCGTCTTATCGGGGTTCATTTGCAACCAGTTGGAGGCCATCCAGTCATTAATCACAGCAAGGTAGTTGTTAAGCACTTCCACTGCGTTGGATGTTCTGATGCAAAGGAAAGATACAGCTGGGTATCATCAACATGGCAATGAAAACCCAAGTTGTACTTTCTAATGAGCTCCCCCAGGGGCAGCATGTACATGGCAAACAACGTCGGCGACAAGACCGAACCCTGGGGCACGCTGCATGACAGGAGGCTAGGGGAGGAGGAGAAAATCCCCATCACTACCCTTTACCTCCTGTTAGCAAGAAAGAACTCAACCCAGCAGATGACGGTGCCGGCAATTCCACAGAATTCCCTCTAGTGGTCAAATAACACACAATGGTCCACTGTGTCAAAGGCTGAAGAGAAATCGAGGAGGATGAGAATTGTCCCTTCCCCTCTACCACTTGCCCTAAGGAGGTAATTATGCACCCAAACTAATGCAGTTTCTATGCTATGCCTCACATGAAACCCAGACTGGAGTGGCTCATATAGATCATGGGTCACAAGGTGCTCCTCAAGCTGAAGCGCCACCACTTTCTCCACAATCTTACCCAACAATGGAAGGTTGGAGATGGGAAGGTAATTTGCCTTGATGTCAGGGTCCAAAGATGGTTTCTTCAGAAGGGGTCTTACCAATGCCTCCTTCAAGACATCAGGAAAAAAAAACCTCCAACAAGGAACATCGGACAAACACAGGGCCAACGGAATCAACACATCCCATTAAGAATCGAGTTGGCACCGGGTCCAGTTCACAAAAGGTGTGTCGCAGCTTGGAAGCAACCTCAATGACCTCAGGCACCTCAACCAGTCTAAACTCACCCCAACCAGGCAGAGTGCACTCCAGATGTCCATGGTGACCACTGTCAGCCAAAGTATGGCTCACTGGCGGAATCCCTGCCTAATGGTGGACACCCTGTCCGAGAAGAACCGAGCAAACTCTTTGCATAATGCGTTCAAAAAACCTCCCTTCTTCTGTAGACAGGAAGGATGAAGAAGCCTGTCCAGAGTCCAAAAGAGCACAGTTGGCCCATTCTTCCCAGCAGCAATCTCCCTGGACAGGAATTCTGCCTTCTTATGGTTGATTGCCCCCGGTACATACCATAGTGAGCACACAGGGCCAGTTTGTCCACTACCAGACCGGACTTCCACCTGCAGCATTCTAATCTCCGACTCACAATCTTCATCACCTTGAGCTCCCCATTATACCAAGGGGACCTCAAGTGAGAGGATTTGGGTCATATATGGACCAGTGTGAGGGAGTTGAGCGTGCCAGACATGGCCTTATCATAGGTGGCAACTGCCACAAACACACACCCAATGCATGCACTGTCCACACTAGATAGATCAGCCACCACCAAAAAACCCTTGGGGGTCAAACCCCTCAGGCAGTAACTAACCATCTGAGCAGGGGGAGGGCTCTTGGGGGAGTTCCGAACCAGAACTCCACCATGCAATGATCGGACCAAATGACCTGATCAGTCCTGAGAGTATTTATCTCAAGCCCCAGCAAGTACACCAGATTCAACATATGCTCACCCTGATGGGTCACGGAAGAAACTACTTGCATCAGACCCAGAGAAGACGTTGTCTGGAGGAAGTTGTAATTGAGCCGAGATGATTCGTCATCAGCCCAAACATTGAAGTCCCCCAGTACTAAACATCTGGGGTACTCCAATGTTTCACCGACTATGAAGTCAGCTAGATCCTGCAGAAATGCTTCCACCACCCCCGGGAGGCAGTAAATCAGGAGAATCCGGCAACCTGTGCCTGGATCCCCATGGACAGCCACATACTCAAATGAACCCAGTGCTCTCACTGGGTGCAGGGTGAAGCCCAGCTCAGATCTAAAACAGATGGCTACTTCCCCACCCCTGCTTTTTGCTCTGTGGCAGTGTACTACGGTATACCCGGGTGGGACAGCGGCCTCTAAAAGGGCCAGCATCATCACCGATCCAAGTCTTCATGATGCAAGCCAGATCAACTGAAGAAATCAAGTCCGTAATAATTGCAGTCTTGTTTTTAAATGATCTGGCAATGCAAAGCACTGCCCTTAGGGGATTGGTGGACAGTACAGCCCCTTTGGCTACCTGCCCACTTGGTTTGGTGGGAACCTTTGAGATGAAAACTAAACATGTCTGGCCTCTCCCTAGGACCCGTCTCATGCCAGGGCACCTTCTGCACCCCACTACTTCGATTCTACCTCCTACCGCAGTGCATTAGGTACCCCGACCCCATCACAAAGTGCGGTTCCTCTTTATTCCAAACTCCCTACAGCGTCTTGCTGTGGTAGTAGAAATTGGGAGGTTGGAAAAAGGCCACTGATTGAGCAATTGGAATGCCCCAAACACTATCCTAGCCTGCCCCAGGCCCTCATACCTTCCCAGACATATCCCTCCTGACTACACAGTCTTAGGCCCCCAGAATACTAAACCCACAAAAACACAGTACTAGCATACACTAAAACAAAAAACATTAAAACCGTATATAACATACAACACACACTCCACACACACATATACAAATGAACTAAAACTGAAACACGCCACCCACAACCAAAACAACCCCCACCAAAGCAAAAGAACAACTACAAGTCAAAAATATAAGCTTCAAGAGTCCAGCTAACAAGAACAATATTTGCTGCCAACCACTGGACAACCGGCAACACTCACCCCACACCCATTTTAGCATACCAACATCCCGGTACAGTCACCACTCATGCACACCAAAAATTAGGCATCCTGACATCACAGTGGATGGGCACTACTTTTATGCCCCCCACCCCACAAATCAGGCATCCAGACATCTCAGTCAACTGGCACCATTCATGCTCCTTCCACTGAAGACATCATGGTACACTGTCAACATGCACAATCCATCATCCTGACATCAAGTTCAAACAGGATGTCAAGGATGCCTGACTGGTGTGCTTCTGTGGTGCCAATGTAACCTCCCTACAAATGGGGGTTCCTGAAAAGTCTTCCTTGAGCTTGCCTAAAAGCTCACTGCTTGGATGGTGTCCTGCGGTTTAGCAGTTTAAACATTATTGCCAAAGAGTGCCAGTGAAGCCTCTGTGTACTGTCTCTTTAAGAGCTGCCTAGATTGCAGTAATAATTGATCTGGGAGGGGGACTGAGTATTTCTATGCTCGAGTCCTGCCTGGGCTGCCAGATAGTAGCTCCGTTCTGCCATCGCTACTTGCGCAGAGGGAGCTCTGTTAAAAGATGTAGCTATTGGCTGAATATCTATTAGAATGATAATGATATTGTAGTTTGTCTAACCTGCCTTCTTTACAGCAAGGACTGTTCTGTCTATCTCCACCATCTTGGTCCTGGACTGCCAAATTAGACCAATCAGTACTTTGGGACTCTAAAATGGAGCCTGCCTACAGGGGCTTGGTGGAGTCAAAATCTGTAGGAATTGTAGTTTTAGACTGCTGGCACCTAAAAGGACCTGGAGGGGGAGCCCTTGTTGTGACTGACAGATGAATCAGCCAACTGAACCTTTTGGATCTTGGGGAAATTCTCAAGCAGCTTGCTGTCTGGGTCAGATCTAAGTTGGGAAGTGAGGAAGCAGCACACAGTCTAGCAGCCGTCTGCGTAGTTTCACACGGGAGAACTGTGGAAAGGCCTGAGTGTTGGTCTGTATGCCTGCCTTCTACCCCTAAAAGGGAGAAGAGAATTATTTCGGACTGAATCCAAGTTTGTGAGAATGAAGCAGGCCACTGAATTGAGACCAGGCTCAACCTGAAGAAGACCGAAGATTTACTGACTGCGATCGGCCTGCCAGGATTTCCAGCTGCCCCTAAACTCCCGGTGTGTGCAGAGACTTTGCGATTGTGACTGGAGAGTGGTCTGCTGGTACAGTGGAAATTTCCTTGTATGTAAACGTGCTGTGTGCTGAAAGTGGGTTGTGACTTGGTTCCCCACTGTGTGTTTGAACTGTGTTTGCTTGCTGGAGGCTGCCTCCAGCTCAGACGGACTGAATCTGTGTTCATCTCCATTCGGCCTGGGCCTTGCCACACTGGCCCAGCCAGACTACCCACTTCACAGAGAATGCCATCGACGAGAGACCTGCCTGGGGATCAGCTCCCTGCTCCACGCTTGAACAGGAACAATGCCTCGGCAAATCATGTGGGCCCTGCTTCTCCTGGCACTCCAGATCAACTGCCTGCAGTCTTGATTTTCATCCAGCCTGTGCCCAGTCTTGGGTATCGTGAGTAATCATTAGGGTAGCTCCCTGCAACAACAGCCTAATCTAAGTGCCAGTTGACATTATGTCTGGATGCCTGTTTGGTGATGTGCATGACTGCTGTCAGTGCATCCTTACATCCTGGTACACAGTGACACCATCATGCTCAACACCAATCAGGCATCCAGACATCATGGTCATCTGGCACCACCCATGCCACCCATGCCCCCCCTTCCCCAACAGGCATACACATATCCAGCTCACCATCCACATACACCATCAATTAGGAACCCTGACAAAACAGTTGACCAGGAACACTCCTGACCTCCTCCCCGGTGCATGTCATTCATCAGACTGGCAGAACACAATCTGCAGACTTCCACACCTGCCATGCTATGTGTGTGGGACTGTGTACATGACGAAGCAGGTGAACCTCAGTTTGTCAGGGACTGGAGGCTGAAGGGGCATGGCATTATGTGATCCCAATCCCTTGTGGAGTTTATACTGGGCAGGTGGCAGTCCTTCTCCCGTGGTAGCATGGGAGGAGTGGGGAAGGGACCAGGGTCAGTAGCTTAAGCTGTGGTTCCTGCAATACAAGCTGACTAGATAGACCAAAAGGTCTTCTTCTGGCTTATTTGTATTTATGTTCCTATCTGATGACAGAAACAGGCTAAAATCTCATCCCACAGCACATGATTCCTGGATTCTCTCCTACCATCTCGTAGCTGTTTATGGACTCTACGTCTGTCCTCACCACTCCAAATGGTTTGATGTGTTCTGGTAAGCATGACAGCGAGGGTCTGTCTTTCACTACCATCCTGTCCATGGTACTCCCTGGCCATTTGGTTAGGCTCCCTTTGTTCTTTCGACATCATCTTGACGTCAATATCCCTTGCCAACTTGACCCTGCCCAGACCCCTTGCTGTCCCAAAAATATGAAGGAAATGGCTGACATGGTACTTGTAATTGCACCATTTACACCCTTATGTTCTAGCATAAATATTACTAAAGAGCACTTACCTGAGTCCTTGGGATTCCTGTATGGGGGGGTTGAGTGACTCAAAGAGAACATCCAGCTGTACCCGTAAAATAAAAAATAGCAACAGGGTCTCAAAGGCTCTGCAGCTCTTTAGTAGCAAACTGAAAAAGCAAGGCAATATAATGATAAAACAATACTTATCTGATATGTGGTCAATGTCCTCCCACATTGTGGTCATTGTTCCATGGGACCTGTAGACAAAGTAGAAAATAGGTTAATATTAGTAATAAAATTGTGATTAGCTGAGTTGGTTGAGTATAAAGGGATCTTTTTTTTCACTTTTTTGTTTGTTTGTTTGTTTAAATGGGTTGGTCAGGAAGATAGATACCAGAACCAGAGAAGCAACCCAAGTTCATGAAAAAACTCTGGTCACTCACACACACACTCAACTCCCCGATCCACATAACCCAGCTCCTTTCCACCCATGCAAAGCCCTTCCGCACACTCTCGTGCTCAATTTCTCCACACTGATACAGTTCCTCACACACACACACACACACACACACATATCCAGCCATAATAACTACTCCATACCAAGAAAAATTAAACACGCCCAGCTCACCCCATGCACAAGCTGCTGCTCCCTATACAGATACACACCAAGCTATACATACAGAGATATACACAGATGCACACCCAAACACACACTGCTCCACATACATGCCACACAGACTAGATGGACCCTTGGTCTCTTCCTCTTCTGTCATTGTCCATTTCTATACAAGCCCAGCCATCTCCCACATACGCCAAGCTCTTCCACACCATCTCTCACACATGTACACACATACCCCAATGCTCAGCACCCCCTACATACAGCCAGCTCCCCACCCACACACATGCATGCCCAGCCCTACACAGACATACACATAGACAAAGCCTGCTCCACATACATGCCACACAGACTAGATGGACCTTTTGTCTCTTCCTCTTCTGTCATTGTCCATTTCTATACAAGCCCAGCCACCTCCCTCATATGCCAAGCTCTTCCACACCATCTCTCACACACATACACACATACCCCGATGCTCAGCACCCCCTACATACAGCCAGCTCCCCCCCCCACACACATGCATGCCCAGCCCTATACAGACATACACATAGACAAAGCCTGCTCCACAGACATGCCACACAGACTGAATGGACCTTTAGTCTTTTCCTCTTCTATCATTGTCAGTTTCTATACAAACCCAGCCATCTCCTACACACGCCAAGCTCCTCCACACCATCTCTCACACATGCAGTGCTCAGCCCCCAAAATACATAAATACATACAGCCAGCTCCTCATCCACACACATGCATGCCCAGCCACACACACACACACACACACACAGCCACAGCCACACACACACGCCTTGCTCCCCATACATGCCACACAGACTAGATGGACCTTTGGCATCTTCCTCTTCTGTCATTGTCCATTTCTATACAAATCCAGCCATCTCCTGCATGCGCTAAGCTCCTCCACACTGTCTCTCACACATGCACACACACCCCGGTGCTTAGCCCCCCAACATACATACAGCCATCTTCCCACCCACACCCATGCATGCCCAGCTCCATACACTACTAAACTGTCCACTGTACAAACATACAAAGAAGCCAGCAGAAGATGGCCATTTGGTCTATCAAGTCTGGTCATACTGCAGGGTCCATAGCTTGAGCTACTGTCCCTGCCCCGTCTCCCCACTCCTCCCATTCTCCCTATCCATGATCCTTATATTCCCTCTATGCCTATCCCAGCCTCCCTTAAAGCTGCCCACTGTCTTCAATGAGATGACATCTTCAAGCAGCGCATTCCAAGTGTCCACCACACTCTCTGTAAAGAAGTGCTTCCTGACCTCACTCCTAAACCTCCCACCCTCCAGCTTAAAACTGTGCCCCCTCATGTTATGGTTGCCACTCAGCTTAAAGAGGCTCTCCTTATCAACCTTATTTATCCCTTTCAAGTACTTGAAGGTCCCAATCATGTCCCACCTCTCTCTCCTGTCTTACAGGGAGTACGTGTTCAGTGCCCTCAGCCTCTCCTCACATGCCTTATGCTGCTGACCCGCTTTCATGTTTGTAGCCCTCCTCTGGACCTTGTGCAGCAGATTAATGTCCTTTTTGAGGTGTGGGCACCAGTACCGAACTCCATACTCTAGATGCAGCCTTACCAGTGACCTATACAAGGGCAGTATAACCTCCTCTCTCCTACTACTGATCCCCCTAGATATGCATCCCAGCATCATGTGCCACCTTTTGGAAAAATGAAACAAAACTTATGCCAGTGTTTTGTTTTGTTTTTTAATGGATTAAGTATTAACCATGGTATGTTGGGTGAAGGTGCCATGGTTACAATTTAAAATAAATTAAGTAGAGCCAACAAAAATAGTAGAGGAGTAAAAAGGTAAAGAAATATTTAGCAAATATTTCACCTCAATTGCTGTCTCCCTCTCCAATGTTTCCATTCTATGCATGTTAGGACTATGGTGCTAGATATAAGTAAGAGCAGGGAAAATAGCAGACAGGTGTGTGTTGGGGGGGGGGATTCAGACAAAAAGAGAAAACTGCCTATATGGGCTAGAATTTAAAGTAAAGGAAAAAAAGATTAAGTAAGGAAGGACATAATGTACTGAACTGCACTTACTGTAGTCTACTATCTACTCATGAATGCGTGTAACTAACAAGGTTGTTCGTACGTAAACTCACCTATGTCAGCTGTAGTAATGTCTATCTCTTCGACGTGTATACATGATCAATGTACCATATACTGTAGTACAATCAAAAGCATTGGTTTTCTTTTCCCCTGTAGGTACATGTAACTAATCCTGGGTTGCCCCTGAAGAAGGGACTGTCAAAGTCTCAGTGGGCCTACCCAGTTACCAAAATTTAAATAAATAAAGAAAGAAAGAATTTAATGGTATTCTACCCTGTTTTGCATACCAATTTTCAAGGTGGAATACCATTTTTTTCGTGCTGGTATTCTTACTGAGATACCACTCCCCCTGGCCTCCACTTTGCAGTGTAATCTGCAGCTTGCTCTTTTGAATAGATGGAATACCAGAGTTTGAGATGGAATACCAAATTTGGGCTTTTGGCATTCCGCCTTCCACACCAGATTGTTTTCTTAATTTGTACCCCTGCTATAGGACTGGTGTGCGTATGAGGAAACAGCACTCACCTTCATCATGGTAATTGCTCTGGGCTTTTATGTGTCCGAAGTCTTGCTCTTTGTCACTCCACTGCTGCGCCATCCCTCCCATGACTCCTTCAGTTGTCTTCTCACCAAATCTGCCCAAAGGGTCACAGAGGAAGAGAAAGAGTAGGAGCCATGGCAACATGTCGGCATGGAGTATGTAGAGCGCATCATCACCCTATTGTGGATGTCAAGACCAGGAACTGGTCCTTTAACATCCATATAGTTTAGGTGGTGCCCCATGTCCATGCAGCATTTTCAGTGTTTTTAAATAAATTAATATAGCAGAAACCACCCGGACCAGATTTGCATTGCCATGGGCCATATGTACTGCAGTAACCAGGGGCCCCTTCCACACAGGTATGTGATCAAATTTGTAAGACAAGCATTCCATATGTACTGCAGTTGGCACTTTCAATACAACAAATGAGCATTACCACTGTACAACAATATAATAAACATATATTCAGTTGATATGCCAGTCTCTATACACCAGGCTGTGTGCTTCTCCTCTCAAAGGGTTCAAAATTAAAAAGAAAACAAGAATCCTGACATGATTCTGCTGTAACCCCCTCCCCCCGTGGGGACTTACCTGCTTTTGCCCTTTAGGGGCCACCCAGTACCTCCCATTCCCCCGGATCCCCCTGTCCTGCCTCTGCATTGTCCATATTGTCCCTGAAGTCTTCTTCTGGCCCCTGAGCTGTTGTGTACATTGGGACCAGAGGAGCTAAACCGCAGAGCCACCACACTGCTTGCAGTCTGAATGAGAAGAGGTGGCCCACACATGCGCAGTATCACATTCTGCCTTTCTTACTGCAATTGCAGAAAAACAGGTGCCACACCAGTGGTCTCTACCCCAAACATTGGTTAAGTGGGGACCAAAGACCTGGAGAAGGTGCATAAGGAGCCACAGTTTGTTGTAAATAAAGAGTGCCAGTGAGCGCTGTCCCTCCTTTCTCTCCTCTCTTCCAGCGAGTACATATTGAGGTCCCTTAGTCTCCCCTCATAGGTTATGTGTTGCAAGCTCTGTGACATCTTAGTCGCCCTTCTCTGGATCATTTCCAGCCTGTTAATATCCTTACAAAGGTGCAGCATCCAGAACTGCACACAGTACTCCATGTGAGGCCTGACCACGGTTTTATATAATGGCATCACTCTCTCCCTCCTTCTGCTGGCGATATCCCTGCTTATGCACCCCAGCATACCACTGGCCCTCCCAGCTGCCTTAGCACTCTGCTTTGATATTTTCAGGTCATCTAAAATAATAACCCCCAGGTCTCTTTCCTCCATTGTGACTGTCAGCAACAGTCCAATCCTGTAGCGCTCCCCAGTTCTGTGTCCCAGGTGCATAATTTTGCACTTTTTTGAATTAAACTTCAGTTGCCAGTCCTCAGACCATTTTTCAAGCTTCCCCAGGTACCGCCTCATTTTCTTCACCCTCTCTGGGATATCCAGTCTGTTACAGATCTTGGTGTCATCTGCAAACAGGCAGATCTTTCCCTCCAGCCCTTCTGCAATGTCACTAATGAAGACATTAAATAGGACTGGCCCCATGACCGATCCCTGAGGAACCCCTCTGGTTACCACCCTCTCCCCAGACTGCACCCCATTTACCACCACCCTCTGCCTCCTGTCTGTTAGCAAGTGTCTAACCCAGTTTACCACCCTGTTCCCCATGCCCAGCCTACCCAGCTTGTTTATCAGCCTCCTATGTGGGACAGTGTCAAAGGCTTTGCTGAAATCAAGGTAAGCGACGTCCTCTGCCCCACCCTGATTTACTTCCTTTGTCATCCAGTCAAAGATATCAACCAGATTTGTCTGACATGACCTCTCCACTGTGAATCCGTGTTGTCTATGGTCCTGGGCTCCAATGGCTTCTAGATGCCCCACTATCCTTTCTTTAAGCAATGTCTCCATGATCTTCCAGTATAGAACAGTATATAGAACAGTATAGCAGCAATAACCTTTTACCTGGAGGCCTTATGTCTTCCTCCTCCTCATCTTATCCGCTAATGTTCCTCCACCCATCTCTGGCTCCAAACTAGTCCTCCCAGTTGACTCCCTCCTTGCCCCAACCCCACTGCCCATACCATGCTGTACTGCCAGTTGCTGCTTGCCACCCTCCCAGGGCACACACGCTGTCTTTGGCCTCCAGACCAGGCACTTGCAGCTCAGTGCCATCCCAGCCCAACAGTTTACAATTTAAAATATTTTTTAGAACTCTGACCTCACCCTGCAGCCAGCCCTCCCTGCGATGAGGTGTCTTTGTAAATGAGTCCCTGACTCAAAGGTTATAAATCCGACTTTTAAAAAATAAACAAATAAAAAAATAACTGTCTGATTATGTAAATGCATAAAGCCACTTGCCTGGCTGCCTGATCCAACAGTGAAGCTTCGGCTCCGTTCCAGTGCTCATCTGACTGTGCCACACCTCCCAGTCCCAGATGTCTCACACACTGCTGCAATTTAGTCCTCCTTGGCTTGGACTGTCAGAATGTGCCAGATTTAACAGTCACCATCCGACTGCTGTGCATAGCCATGGTTTCTGATTCTGACACTCACCTCTCCTATTGGCTAAACATTCTTAAGTGCTTGCAAGCTAGACACCGCACGACAGCTACCATAGTGGGGATGGTGCTCCCACGATATCGAAGTGACTCGGCCTCAGACCAGACATATCAAGTTGCGCACAATTTCTGGGATTTGTTCCCTCTGCAGCATGGGGATCTTCGGCTTACCTCCCGACCGAACTCCAGGAAGCGAAAGTGAAGCAGGCTGGGAGGAAAGAGTAGGGTCCGGTGGGACTTTGGGGGGCTATAAGAAAAAGAAACAGTCCTTAAGTTTTCCTATTTTAAGGAAGTCTCCCTGATTTTGCCTTTTTGTTTACATTTCCCCTGCTTTTTATGGCACCAATCCAGTCCTTAAAACCATTAGAATTAAAGAACAAACTGATCCCCCATCTTTGATCTCAGGAATGCAAGACATGTATAAAAACAAATGGTTCCTTAATTATAGAACAAGTAAATTGTTCCATTCCATAGTGGCAAAGCAAACTATACTTTGGGGTATAATACGAAGTTAATTAAGGGATGCAGAAACCTTAAATCACAGTAAGTATTAAAGGGAACCATCCACCTATAATTGGGCCCCTGTACCTCAGTATGAGGCTGCAGGTCCAATGAGCATTTTTGCAAGCATTTTAATTTTTTTTTTTTGCTGTTGTTGTTTACTTACAGTGAGTTTAGTAATTAAGATTTTATCTGGTTGATCCTGCCATCCCTCCAGCTGGCATTTTGAAATGAAGCACCCCAAGCAGGGCACAACTTCCCCCGACTGTCCCAAGAATGACGTATGATCCAAGGGACCAGCTGTGGGAGCATGCATAGAGGTCCTGTATAAACACAGCTCTTAATGTCTCCAGTTTGTAATTAACATGTCTCTGTGCTATACCGAGATTATGGACTGGCAGTCAACTGCCAATCTATACCTGATCTTGGTATAGCATCAATGCATTTAAATCTCAAAGTGGAGCTATTAATAGCTCCAACTATACAGGACCCATAGCTATGTGCATTCACCAGCTCATATGTTATTCTCGCAGGACAGCTGTGGAGGTTGTGGGTGTGGTGCTAGGGGTGCTTTGTTTCAAAATGCTGGTGGAAGGGATGGCAGGATCAATAAAATCTTAATAATTACTAAACTCAGTGTAAGTAAAAAAATTAAAACTGGTTACAAAAATGCTACTTGGGTACTTCCTCACACTGAAGTGTGGCCTGGTTACAGACGGACACATTTCCTTTAATGAATTACTCTGTGTGGGCCTGGCCTGCATTTTGATCAGTCTGTGCACCCTGAAATCAACTGATCAGAGGAATATCTTCTCTGAATGTGTATAAAGTGGACCGTGGATGGAACAAGCTGGTTGTGATTCCAAGCTCATGAGCTACACAGATGGCCGCCTGAAAGAACTGAGCCTGGGTATCAAACAATCCAACACCATCTGAGATCCAAACAATGCATTTTTTGAAATAACTTCCCATCTTAACAAAAAAGACCCTAAGCTACAAACTGACTCCTATTGAATTGAAGTTTTGACATCTGGAAAGGTAATAATAATAATATGTTAGAATAACCTACAGGGATTTTAAACAGTGCTAAATGAAATGACATGGGTATACCATCGTTATGGAGGCAACTTTACCAACACTGCAGCGACAACAGCGCCAGGTTGCTGTAATATCGGCGCGGGACCCCAGCACTGCTTTCTGGGGGTATTGCACCCCCTCCCCAAAGCAACTCTGACTTGGTGTTGATTAATTAAGTAGCAGGGGATGCGGGGGCAGAGCCTCCCACATGGGGGGGTTCAGGGGCAAAGCCCCCCGAAGGAAACACAGTCCAAAGTGACTCCCTTTATGTAGACCACAAATGCGATTGACATAAAGCAGTCGCTGTAACGTTGGTTGACAACAAAATTGTCGACCAACTGTCATAGATCTACTGGCATGAATGTTATAGCAAACAATCCTTCACCATCTATGATCCAAACAGCATATTTTTGGAGAAAATAACTTTGCAGCCTATCAGAACAGACCCTAGGCCACACATTCAGTTCTATATTGTGAGGTTTTAACATCAGAAAAGGTAAAAACAAAACATTAGAAGCTACTGTGGTGGACGAGCTGTGGTGGTTCGTACCCCTATAGTTTAGGATGATGCCAGATAAATCTGGAAGGTGAAGCTGGAGACATAATCTACAGCCAAGATGCAAGGTTTATTAGCAATAGTTGGAGCACACAGAAAAGACTTAGCATTCACTAATGCTATCACACATGAGAAAGAGTGAATAAAATTACTGGTCCCACAACCTGGCCCCACTAATGTCCTACAAAAGTCCAGGTTATTCAAGTCCTAAGGATGTAGCAATCCGATGCACCAAGCTTGGGTTACTAGTATTTTGGTTGGCCGACTGCAGAGGGTGAACCTAAGGAAGTGCTTGCTATACAGGCCATAAAATGGGGCGTCCCCCAGTGAACCAGAAACCAAGTAAAACACTGTAGGCCTCATGGCCCTGGGAAGAAGGTGACTCCTGGTGTCACTGAGGCAATGTCGAAAGGGAAGTGCCTGGTTGAGGATGGGTGTTGACGCCGGGTTGTAGGGGAAGAGAACCCTTATCTGGGGTTGTCGGCTGCGGTGACCTTGGGGAGGTGCTCTCCAGTCAAGGAAAGGATGCTGGGTGTTGGTCAACTGGGTGGCAAACTGGTTGACGGGCAGAAAACAGAGAGTGGTGGTAAATGGTATACAGTCAGAAGAGATGCAAGTCACAAGTGGGGTACCTCAGGGATCAGTCCTGGGGCCAGTCCTCTTCAACATCTTCATTAGTGACCTTGCAGATGGACTAGAAGGTAAGGCTTGTCTGTTTGCAGAGGACACCAAGATCTGCAACAGAGTAGATGATCCAGATGGGGTGGGCAGAATGAGAAGAGATCTGGATAAACTAGCAAAATGGTCAGAAGAGTGGCAACTGGGATTTAATGCAAAGTGCAAGATCATGCACATAGGGAAGAGAAACCCTGAAGCCACCTATAGTCTGGGAGGGGAGTTGCTAGCAGTCACAAAGGAAGAAAAAGACTTGGGCATCATCATCACCGATGACCTGAAATCATCCAAGCAGACCTCTAAAGCAGTAGGTAAAGTTAGGGGGGTGTTAGGGTGTATTAGTAGGGGTATCACAAGTCGTAAGAGGGAGGTAATAATCCCTCTTTACAAGACACTGGTTAGGCCCCATCTGGAGTACTGTGTGCAGTATTGGAGGCCACACCTTCACAAGGACATTAACCAAATTGAGGCAGTCCAGAGAAGGGCAACCAAAATGGTGCAGGGACTGTATCAGAAGACATATGAGGACAGATTAACAGAGCTCAATATGTATACCCTTGAGCAAAGGAAGGAGCGGTGATATGATCGAGGCATTCAAACACCTTAAGGGCATTAACTAGGTGAAAGAGTCTAACATGTTTAGATATAAGAAAAATAGCAGGACAAGAGGACACAGCATGAGATTAGAGGGGGGCCGATTAAGGGGGACTGTGAGGAATTTCTTTTTCACAGAAAGGGTAGTGGATGCATGGAATGGCCTGCCTCAAGAAGTGGTGGCTATGAATACAGTGCAGGGCTTCAAACAGGCATAGGATAGGCATAAGGGAGCAATACAAATGAGTATGAATAGATAGGCCACTGACAGAGCAAAGGCCAATGGCACATTTATAAGGTAGAAAAAGAAATGGGCAGACTGGATGGGCCTTGCGGTCCTTATCTGCAGTCAACTTCTATGTTTCTATGTTTCTATGGGTGCAATGATCCACTAGATGACCTCTGGGCAGGCCCCAGAATCTTTACCACCTCACCCCTGCAGTTTCAGAATCTGGCAATCTTTGGTGTGACCTCTTGATGCATCACTGGAACATGAGCCACCTATGGGCAGTACAATCAAGAGTGTGACAACCCTTGGTGTGGCCTATTGCGTTAGCCACCGGTACTTATGCCACCTCAGGAAATGAGGCACAGATCCTGGCCATCCTCAGCAAGGCCTTGGTATAGACCACCGGTACTATTGCCACCTTGGGACAATGTCTATGCAGGAGAATGGGCAATGTGACCCCGAGTTCGGCAGACCACTTAAGTCCCTCAAGCTAGAACACGGCGGCCCCTAACCAGACTCACTTTGGTGGGCCCTAGCTACCAGCTGGCTACCACTTACAACTGGCAACTCGAACCTGGGGCATCATGGCGAACACTTGGAGTTGGTGGAGGTCATTGGAAGTGGGTGCAGGTGATACTGGGCTTCCCGGGGACCCTCCCTGGGTTGAAGAAGAGGCACCGGAGGAACTCTAGATGAGGTGTGTGCAGGAGCCTGGAACAGAAAAAAACTTAAAACCCTGAAAGGCAATTACCCTCTTCTTGTGTGACCGAAAGCCCTGCCATTTGGGATGGAGTGGCCCCAAATGTCTTCAGAGGAAGCAGCAGTAGGCAAGTGCAGCAATTAATCCCTCAGGGCAGTGCAGTCACACAGGACAATTGAGAAAATAAGGCAGTGCAGTCATGATGCCCCAGGAATAAGGCAGTTCAGTCACTTAAACTCTTCAATTGAATATAGCAGTTCAGTCACAGCAAGCAGTTCAACAATTTAAAACAGTTTGACTGAATACAGCCATTCAGACACAGCAAGCAGTGGGTCCAAGCAACCATACCTCTTAACCTCCCTCATCACAAGGCAGGGACAAATGACTAAAATCAGGAATACATCAGATAAACCAGTAATATTAGTTCTAGAAGCTGTATACAACATGTTTCTTAGTGTGAATAGCATTTTCTTAATGAGAACTAGACTGTAACATCAATGGCTGGCATTATTCTGTGATCCCAATCCCTACTCTTTAGTGCCAGAAATGCCAGACTTAGGAGGGACAGAAGAAATTTCTGAGGCAAAATTAGGGACATCCCTGAAAATCAGGAACAGCTGAGAGGTAGGCAAGCAACAGGAGATTGCAGACAGATAAAATACAGTCTGCTTCATGGGCATTGAAACAGTTTGATGACTCATCCCCTTTGTTAATATGGATCAGCTCTGGGTGCCTTCTGAATATGGAGGCCAGGGTACCTAGTCTCTTTGTCCCAGCTATGGACTGGCCTGCCCTTTTACTACATGGACAAAGGACTAAGTTTTTCCCATTACTAGGGCTTAGATTACCCTAGAAGTCTGAGAGAAGAATGCACTAAGGCCCTGCCAGGCCTTTAGCAATTAGCTTTTTACAGCTAAACAATTGGAAATTTAGCCTGAACATTTCCCTTCTCACCAGTAATACTTTGAGCTAGCTTTACCTAGCAATTCTGTGACTCTTCACTGAGAGGGACTGCCCAAGTCTCTCTATTTGGAGCACAGACTGCCTAGAATAAGTTAACCTAGCAGAGATTCTTTCAAGAGAGGAGTTCACAAACACTTTTAATCTTGGTCCAACAATTATTTGTTCTGAACCCTCGTAGCTTCTGCCTTCTTAGTTCTCTTTTCTCTCTCTCTCTCTCTGTCTTTGTCTCTATATAATTGGACAAGGTAGCAGCTTTCCTCCACCATTGGCAGGGGTACAATGGAAGCAATTTAACAATTCTAAACAATAATTACGCAATGCAACAATACAGTTGCTAAACAAACAGTCCTTCCCTGGCTGAAGTAGGTCTAGCTAGGACTAATTATTAAAGGAAATGCTGGCCAACAAGCCTACTCACCTCTGGAGTTCAATAAGGATTTCTGTACTCTGGGGAATGCACGACCATAAAGGAGTGATAAGGCCTCTTCTCCTGGAGACTGCTGCATGAAAGGTTCACTGGGTCCGTTTCCCGGCCAAATGAACTGACTCGACGCACTGGGGGACCTGACTAGATGGCAGATTTCTGCAAAAAACAAACGAGGCTGCTACTGGGGATCTTCTGGAGGCAGTTACACTGAAGGAACCCAGGGGATTCGCTCCAACCTCCTAACAGGGAAGCCGACATCCATTGCCTTGCTGTCCTTCACCCTCCCTGATCAAACTTTTTTCTCCTCTCTCTCCAGCCTGTGCAGAGCCTCCTCTAGGCTGGGGCGGTCCAGGCTGTCACAAACCCACTCAGCAGGTCAGGCCGTCTGCTCCCATAGTGCCAACCTCCGAGCGCAGTCTTGTGAACAGTTAACAGAAACAGGAAAACTCTCCTGTCTGTTTTGTGGGTTCAAATCAACCTTTGGTCTCAGTTCTGGAGGGATTCAAACTGTGAACCTGTTGCTAGCATGCCCAATGCACAGGCTCAGTTAATTCTGTCTTCGGGGGGGCCAGATATCTTTGCCTACGGGCACCTAACCAGGTGTACAAAATGAACCCTTAAAAACTTTAATAAAGACCTCAGATTACTCTTACCTTTTTCAGTTTGGTATCACCATTCAAGCTTATGCATAGTGACAGGTTTAAAAATATATACTTCACTCGTTAAAGAAAGAAATTCAAAGGCAGACCAAGTAGGGTCTAAAAAGACAGTTTTACTAAAACAGATAGTATGTAAAACATAAAATACAGAACCATATATTACAAGAACCATACAATCTTTTAAAAGAACAAGGTTTTAACAGTGCAATTCCTACTACAGTACTTAGATTTGTCTCTCTCTCTCTCTCTCTCTCTCTCTCTGCATACCTGCTTAAAGTGCTCAATGATGTGTCTTTATCAGAGTGTAGATAGAATTGTGTCTCTGAAGGAAAACAGAATACTATTTAAAAAACTATCTTTGCCAACCCCTTTGTGTGAGGTCACCAAGCTCCTACTCTGTTTATTAAAAATCATACACCTAGGATGTTTTATCATTTTAGAAGGTAAGTTAATTAAGTTTACATCAGCAGAAACTCCTTTCCCCATGTGACTTCCCCAATGAAGTCTGTAAATTTGCTTTCATCTATGAGCAGTATCCTCCCTCACACAGACATCAAAGCATTTATGATTTCGCACCAGTACGCCATAACCTGGTTTCCTCCTCTAAACGTTATAAAATGGATATTGATGTCCCTCTTAGCAGTTAAAGCTATAATTAACTTAGATAAAAAGGAGATCCATGATCAAGGCCTGTCCTAGTCTGTAATTAGCTCCTGGCCTTCCAGGTAACACCTTGTATCTAAACCCTGGGAGTGTGTGTGTCATCTCACATGCTGTCTTAGCATCTCTCATGAGAGACAGTCCATAACACATTTTTATATTACAAAAAATCATAGTGTGCTCAGAACTGGCTGTCCACATGTCACAATCCTCCCCACCTAGACTGAATTTGTGGGCTCTATCCCCGGCATGGGATGAGCTTCCCAAGTCAGTTCACTCCTCATACACACAAGACAGGCCATCTGAGTTCTGGTTTCTGGCTCCAGATCTATGCACGATTGGCATATCATATCCTTACAAAGCAAGACTCTATCTTAACAATCTACCATTGTCCTTTCCCATCTGCGTCAGCCAAACCAGGGGGTTGTGGTCAGTCTGCACCACAAAATGCTGCCCATATAAGTATGGCTCCAACTTCTTTAGGGCCCACACTATGGCAAGACATTCTTTTTCCACAGTGGAGTATACCTGCTCCCTGGGAAGTAACTTTTTACTCAGGTATGCTATTTGGGTGATCTTTCCTTTGGCTGGATGTCTGGCTCAGTGCTTCCCCAATACCCACGTCTGAGGCGTCAATCTGAACTATAAAGGGTTTGCTATAGTCAGGACTTGTCAAAACAGGAGCACTGCACAGTGCCTCTTTTAGTTTGGAAAAGGCTTCCTCATAGGCTGGGTCCCAGATAATTTTTTTGGGCATCCTTTTCTTTGTCAGGTCAGATAGGGGAGCAGCCAGGGCACTGTAATTGGGTACAAATTTTCTGTAGTACCCTGCTGTCCCTCAAAAACTCCTGACCTGCTTCTGCATTTCTGGTCTGGGCCACGTCTGGATTACCTATATTTTTATTTCGTTAGGATGGAGCTGTCCTTGGCCTACCACATGCCCGAGGTATGCCACCTCTCCCATGGCCATCTGGCCACCTCTCCCATGGCCACATGGCACTTCTTGGCTTTGACAGTGAGCCCGGCCCTCTGTATCCTGCCCAGCACTTCCCTAAGGTGGGATAGGTGTTCCTCCCCGCTGGCACTAAAGATGGCAATGTCATCCAGGTATGCCACATTGTACTCCTCAGCACCATTTAACACCTGGTTCACCAACCTTTGGAAAGTAGCCGGGGCATTCTTCCTTCTGAAAGGCATTACTTTAAATTCAAATAAGCCTATCGGAGTGACGAAGGCCGACCTCTCCCTAGCTCTGTCTGTCAACTCTACCTGCCAATACCCCTTGGTCAGGTCAATGGTCATAAGGTAGGTCGCCCCTCCCAACTTGTCCAGCAGTTTGTCCATCTGGGGCATCGGGTGGGCGTCTGACTTTGTGACTGCATTCAGTCCACGATAGTCCACACAGAAATGAGTTGAGCCATCTGGCTTAGGCACAAGGACTACAGGTAAGGCCCAGGGGCTGTGGGATCTCTGGATTACCACTAAATCCAGCATCTCCACCACTTCCCTCCTAATGTCCTTTTGGACAGCCTCTGATACCTGATATGCTGTTCACCGTGTGGGCGTCTATGTCCCTGTCTCCACATCGTGCATCACTAAGAGGGTTAGGCCAGGCTTGATGCTAAACAATAGGGCAAAGTCTGCTAAAACCTCCCTTACTTTCTGGATCTGGTCCGGAGTCAGCTGGGGAGACAATTTAACTGCCTCCACAGAGGACTCCTGCTTACTTTCTTCCATCAAGAACAGAAGGGGGTCTCCTTCATCCATCCCCTCCCCAGGACTACACACTGCAAACACCATGTCAGCCCTATTTGCATATGGCTTCATCATGTTGACATGGTATATCCTTTCTGTCTGTCTTTGGTCAGGTAACTCCACAATATAGTTTGTGGCATTTAGCTTCCTAACCACTTTGTACGGTCCTGTCCACTCAGCCTGCAGCTTGTCTTTCTGGACCAGAATAAGGACCATGACTTCCTGACCCACCATGTACAAGTGAACTCTGGCTCTGCAGTCGTACAACATTTTTTGTTTCTGTTGGGCAGCTGCTAGGTTGCTCTGGGCTGTCCCCATAAGCTCCTCCAGCCTTTGCCTAAACTTAAGGATGTAATCCGCTATGGGACTTTCCTGGGTGGCATGCTTGCCTTCCCAGTCCTCCTGGATCAAGTCTAGGGGCCACGTAGCCGGCATCCATATAAGAGTTCAAAGGGTGAAAATCCTGTTGACTCTTGGGGCACCTCCCTGTATGCAAAAAACAGATGGGGAAGGTATTTCTCCCAGTCCTTCCCATGCTGTTCAGCAAATTCCTGGAACATTGACTTCAGGGTACCACTGAATCTTTCCACAAGCTCATTGGCTTGTGGGTGATACGGTGTTGTGCATCTCTGCACCACCCCACACTTCTCCCATAGACATTTCATCAGGTCTGACATGAAGGAATCCCCTCGATCGGTGATAACCTCCTGCAGAAACCCAGCATGGGATTAAATCCCAAGTAAGGCATCTGCCACTTTGTCTGTCCTCAGTGAGGATAGGGTGACTGCCTCTGGGTACCGGGTGGCATAATCCACCACAGTCAGGATGCATTTCTTCCCTGAGGAGCTAGGGGTCTTTAAAGGCCCCACAATATCCATTCCCACCCTCTGGAATGGCTCCTCCACTATAGGCAATGGAATCAGGGTGGCTTGGGTTTTCTTGCCTGCCTTCCCTATTTCTTGGCACCGGTGACAAGACCTGCAATATTCCTTCACCTGCTGGGTGAAGTTAGGCCAATAGAAATTCTGGGCCAACCGCTGCATAGTGCATGCAATTCCCAGATGACCAGACAAGGGAATATCATGTGCAGTCTTGAGCAACTGCTCACGATACCCCTGGGGAATGACAAGCTGCCTGCCTAGCATCCCTTCCTATGTCGCCACAGCCTGAGTATGCATAAGTCCACTTTCCCAATAAACCTTATGTCTGCCGTCACCTCCCTGTGCCCCGTCAGAGTCTGCCCAAGCCCTCAGCTTCTCTAAACTAGTGTCACTTCTCTGAGCAGTGGCAAACTCTTCACACATTCCTAAGGCATGAGACAGGTTCCCTTCAGTCGCTAAACTAGGGTCCCTAGCACTAGCATCAGGGAATTCAGGATCACTGTCAATTCCAACCCTCTGACAATGGGTCACCTCTCCCTCTTCAGAGTAACCTTCTGTAGTTGTGTGGTTACTTGCTACTGGGGAAATTTCTACCCCCTCTTCATTAATCTCCATATCAGGAGACACAGGCTGGGGAACCAGCCTCTCAGTGGTTTGCACAATGGCTTCTGTGAGGTTCAGGGAACTACAATTTTCCCTTGCCGCTTGTCTACAGGTAACTGCGCATACCATCTCCTGTTTGAGGTTATTACCCAGGATCACATCCACTGCTAAGGTTTTGTCTACAGCCACCTGTTGCACAGTTCCTCCTGTTTCACCCCAGTCCAGGAGAACACTAGTGAGGGGCAATGTTTTCGACTCACCAGTAAAGTCCTGTACAGTGATGTATTTTTGGGGTATAAGCTGACCAGGCTCTACTAGATCCCCCTTTACCAAGGTCAAGGATGCCCCTGTGTCCCTTAACTCTTGCGTCTGTACACCATTCACCATGACTGGGTGTATGTGTTCCCTCATGTTCACAGGCATGCTTCCAGGAACACACAAACAACCCACTTCTTTTCTAGTACCATTCTGTGTATTATTACTCATTCTTTTGGGACACTGTCTGGCAATATGCCCAGTTTCTTTGCATAACCAACATTCACTTCTCTTTTCAGATAAATCTTTTCTCTGAAACCTGGGGCTAACTGATTTTGGTAGAGACAGTGTGAGTTTTAGCTGCCCTGAAGGCGCACTTTTCCCTCTCTGCACTGCCATGTCTGCCCGATTTGCTCTCAGAGCAGATCGGCTCATGGCATAGCGGTCCAAGAGTTCAGCAGCCTTTTGCACTGTTTTGGGATCTCTGTCCTCCAGCCAGATTTTCAGCTCTGCTGGACATGCCCAATAAAACTGTTCTAACAAAATCACATTTTCAATTTTATCAACAGAGTTTGCCTCAGTTCCTTTCCACCAACATTTTAAAAACTGATCTTGTTTCATGGCTAGCTCCTCGTAGCTCATGTCAGGGCTTCTCCTGAGCTTACGGAATTTAGCTCTGTATGATTCAGCAGTTAATTAAAATTTCTTTATCAGAGCAGCTTAAAGTTTGCTGTAATCATCACTGTCCTCATTGTCCATTTGACCTAATGCATCCTGAGCTTTCCAGGTAAGTAGCGGGGATAGTTGGAAGCTCCAGAACTCTCTAGGAATTTTAGCCTGAATGCAAACTTTTTCAAAAGAATTTAAAAAGGCATCCATATCTTCCCCCTCTTTAAATTTAGCTATCAATTTTGAGTTCAATTTGTAACCCAGTCCTGCAGTCCCAGTTAAACCCAAGCCACTTACCTGCTCTGGTGCCGCTGGTTGGAGTCGTAGCTTCTCCAGTTAGTGTTGCCTCTGGCGCTCCTGCTCCTCATGATCAGTGTCTCTCTGTTCTCGCTCTGCTTCTCAGTGTTCTCGCTCTGATTCATGGCATTCTCGCTCTGCCTCATGGTGCACCTCTCATTGTTCATGGTCTGCCTCTTGCTTCTCTCGCTCCCTCTCCCTCTGGAACTCCAGCTCCATCCTGCGCAACTCAATTTGCAGCCTGAGTACATCTGGATCATGGATACTGGTGACCTTCTCCTGCTGCTGTGGCCCTTCACTGACAGTGGCCCTGTTGCCCTCCTCATCAGATCTGGACACTGCACTGGCCACTAGCCCTGCCACACTCGAGGTTTGGTCCTTTTCAGTCACCGTGACTCGCTGCTCTGGGTATCTGCTACCATCAGTGCATCTACAAGGTCCTGTTTGCTGGCTTTCACCTCAAATGGGACTCCTCTGTCCCCACACAACTGCTTAAAGTAGTCTACAGTGTGCCTGCTGTAGTTGGAAGCCACCTTCTTCCCTAACTATGGCTACTCTGACTTGCATTTTAGAAAACAAATAAAATGGGTAGAAACTTGATTGTACGCCAAGTGATATAGTTCTGTCTCCTTTTTTTAAAAATAAATCACTGCCTTTTTCTTTCTTTGCAAATGAGCTGACGGTCTCAAGCTGACACACTGAACAATAAAAGCTTGTAATACCAAAATATCACACTGCTGCCAACCAATCTGTCACTAACCCACTCAGCAGGTCAGGCCCTCTGCTCCCACAGTGCCAACCTCTGAGCGCAGTCTTGTGAACAGTTAACAGAAACAGGGTAACCCTCCTGTCTGTTTTGTGGGTTTGAATCAACCTTTGGTCTCAGTTCTGGAGGATTCAAACTGTGAACCTCTTGCTAGTGTACCCAATGTACAGGTTCAGATAATTCTGTCTTCAGGGGGTCAGATATCTTTGCCTATGGGCACCTAACCAGGTGTACAAAATGAACCCTTAAAAACTCTAATAAAGACCTCAGATTACTCTTACCTTTTTCAGTTTGGTATCACCATTCAAGCTTATGCATAGTGTCAGCTTTAACCATATATACTTCACTTGTTAAAGAAAGAAATTCAAAGATAGATCAAGTAGGCTGTAAAAATAGAGTTTTACTAAAATAGATAAAAGTATGTAAAACATAAAATACAGAGCGATATATCACAAGAACCATACACTCTTTTAAAAGAACAAGGTTTTAGCAGTGCAATTCCTACTACAGTACTTAGATTTATCTATCTCTCTGAATACCTGCTTAAAGTGCTCAATGATGTGTCTTTATCAGAGTGTAGACAGAAGTGTGTCTCTGAAGGAAAACAGAATACTGTTTAAAAAACTGTCTTTGCCAACCCGTTTGTGTGAGGTCACCTAGCTCCTACTCTGTTTATTAAAAATCATACACCCAGGATGTTTTATCATTTTAGAAGGTAAGTTAATTAAGTTTACATCAGCAGAAACTCCTTTCCCCATGTGACTTCCCTAATCAAGTCTGTAAATTTGCTTTCATCTATGAGCAGTATCCTCTCTCCCACAGACATCAAAGCATTTATGATTCCGTACCAATGTGCCATAACCTGGTTTCCTCCTCTAAATGTCATAAAATGGATATTGATGTCCTCCTTAGCAGTTAAAGCTATATTTCACTTCGATAAACAGGAGATCATTGATTAAGGTCTGTAATTAGCTCCTGGCCTTCCAGGTAACATCTTGTATCTAAACCCTGGGGGGGGGGGTGTCATCTCACATACTGTCTCAGCATCTCTCATGAGAGACAGTCCATAACACATTTTTATATTACAAAAAATCATAGTGTACTTAGAACTGGCTGTCCACGTGTCACACTGGCTACCCGCCAGGGGATTGGCTCCTTCATCCAGAGGTTGGCCTCCTGAAGCTGAGTCACTGGCTTAAAAAAACAGCCTCCAAATTTGAATCTACCCTGGCCATAGGGATTGGCTGAGAGGGCTCAGCCTGGCTTCCTTCTCCACTGTGGGACAGGAATGTGGCCTGACTGGTTTGGCTTTGGCTGACTAGGTGTCGGTCTTGAGCAGGGGGGAAGGAGAACCAAGGAAGGGAAAAAAATGGTTTTCTTTTAAAACCCTGAATTTAGACTGCTAGGACTGTCTGCTGGAGTGGGGCCTATTCTGTGTTTCAGAGGGTCGGCAAAGCTTTTCAAGGGTTTCCCATTAAGCTGCCAGGATCCCCATAACTGTCTGACCCCTCATATCTCTGAAGATCCCCTATTTTCTGTAGTGCCCCCAATTTCCCTGGGGCACTACACTACTGCAATTTTAAACCGTGCTGAATGAACTGTAATAAATGCTGCAAACAATCCTTTGCCATCCACGAGCCAAACAACATACTTTTTAAAAAATAACTTCACATTCTAACAGAACAGACCCTAGGCTACAAATTGAGCCCTATATTTTGAGACTTTGACATCAAGGAAGATAAAAATAAAACGTTAGAAACTACCACGGTTTTAAACAGTGCTGGAATCAGCTGTTATGAATGCTATGCCTCTCCTCCCTGCTAAACGGAGGGAAATGTTCACCTCAGAGGACCTAAAAGAAATTTAAAGCACAAAAATAGCAATGGCTAATTTAGAAATAAATGTCCAACATGCAAATGATAAAGTTTGTGCAGTTGAAAACTGAGTAAACTACACAGAAGCACTTGTCTCTAAACTGAAAGAATTAGAAAAACAACTTAGCAACTTTCAGAAAAAGCTAATTATTTAGAAAACTGACGTAGGAGGAGTAACCCAAGAAAAACTGGAGTAATACTATGCTAACAAAGTTAAAAACTATTCATTTGGTTTGAAAAGCAACCACTACATTCTCAAGGTTCTGTGATGATAAAAAAACAGAGGTTAACTGCATTACAGCACATAAGTTAAGTAAAATATTGAATAGATATACACACAGAAAATGCATTCTCAATTTGCTTATTCATACAATCTTCCTGCAGCTAGGCACTAGCTCCCTCCCCCCCCAAAAAATGAAACTACAACTTAACTAAATCAATAAAAATACCACAAATAATGGGTAATCTAGAGTTACAAGGCACACTAGAAACTTTAAGGAGTGAGTTGGTCAAAAAAAAAACTGTTTTTAAAGGCTTTTCAAAGGTTTTTGGCCACATGAGAGATTAGAGCACAGAACTTTCTTCATAACAAAATATTTACCATGGAAAACTGCATAGCATTTGAATTACAAGACAGTAAGACTAGAGAAATAATTCCACTACTTCATTAGACATTTCAGGGAATTAAAATGGTGCACTTTTCTAATAAAACAAAGCACAAACCTTCTTCTTAACTGCAAAATCAGGCTGATGATGATCAAAATGGAGATAAAGGACAGGATTCACAAAGAAGATGTGCTCAGTGCAGCTCAGCTGCCCCGGCACAGGGGAGATGCACTGAGTACAAAATGGAAGATTCACAGTGGAGGTGCAGGGAGATGCCCTGGCACAACCCCACTGTGAATAGCACAGGTGTGCCCTGTCCTGGATGCGCCATGGCATCCCAGGCTGCTCCAGCACATCTCCCATGTTAGGCACTGAACCCTTTGGGGCAGGACATCTCAGGATGCCCTGTGCCCAAAAATGTGATTCACAGCCAGGGGCATGCAAATGAGGCCATTAGGCATGCATGGCACAATGGGACCATTAGCATGCCATTATGGCCCCATTTGTATTGCACCTACAGGAATGAACCAGTGGAATGTGCTGAACAGTGGACCCCCATCACACAAGCATGCCCCCCCTCCGCCCAAAGCCCCGGTAAATGCCACTTCTGGCAGCGTAATGGAACAGCAGAACCCCCACCCCAAGCACCCAGTAAATGCTGCTCCCAGCAGCAGTAAATAATTCAGAACTCCCCCTCCCATGCCCCAGTAAAGCTGCCCACCGTGGCAGTAGTAACAGAAACATTATACCCCCCTCCAAGCCCCATGCCCCCATTGATGCTGCTCTCTGCGGTAGAAGACCATTACGGAATGAACCACCCCAGGCACCCCCAATCCACCCCACTCCCCACACCCTAGCAGGGTCTCACTGTCAGTGGGCAACTCAGCCCACCAACACACCACCACGGCCACCTGCTGACAGAGCTATCTGACAATGACAGCTACCATACAACCCGAAGCCGATGGTGTCAGGTTGTACAGTAGCTGTCATTGTCAGACAGCTCTGCTGGTGGGTGGCCGTGGTGGTGTGGTGGGCTGAGCCACCCACCAACAGTGGGACCCTGCTGGGATGGGAGGAGAGGGTGGGTTGGGGTGCCTGGGGAGGTTTGTTCCAACGGATGGCTGCTGTGGAGAACGGCTTCAATGGGGGCTTGGGGCTGGAAGGGGGGGGTGCAACATGTCTGCTACCACCACTGCCATGGGCAGCTTTACCAGGGGCATGGGAGGGGGGTTCTGCATTTCATCCACCATCACCAGGAGTGGCATTTGCTGGGTGCTTGGGTGGGGTTCCACAGTACATTCACCATCGCTGGGAGCAGAATTTACTGGGTGCTGGGGTGGGGGTTCTGCTGTTCCTTTACTACCTCCGGGAGGCAGCATTCTATGGGGGCTTGGGGTGGGGGTTATGTTATTCATTCCTCCACTGGGAGCAGCTGATTACGGGGGTTGGGGGGACACATTGGACTGCCAGGATGGGCAGCAGCCATGCTGCTGCCTGCAGTCTGGCAGCCTGCCTGTTAGTGGCCACCCACTTACATCTAGAGTTTCTAGACTTATCTTTCTGTGGCGCATCTCCAGACTTGCCCCGGGATATGCCACAGACTAGTGCTGTGAATGGGGTTGCACCCGGTATGCATGGGTACACCCACTTCACAGCCCCTCCAGATGCACTGCATGCCATTGCTGGCGGTATGTGGTGCATCTGTGATGCACTGGCACATCGGGGTTGCTCCAGCGCATCGCCCTGCCATATAATTACCTTTGGGCAACATGTTGGGGATGCTACGGCGCATCTTGGATGTGCTGGGTGCATCCCTTTTGTGAATTCTGCCCTAACAGTCTGGAGAGGAAAAGGAAGTGAGTGGTTCTGGGAAATGTAGTTCACTGATTGAGCAGACTTGTGCTAAATGTAGTTCAGCAAACCTTTAAAGGGACACTGCCAACCTTTTTTGTATCATTACTTCTAGGTAAAACCCCACATTTTATGATTGCTTACCTTCTCTAAAACTCATTGGTATTGCTGGTTATTTTATCTGCATCCTTGCTTTGTGGAACTGAAATGCATGATAATGTACCTAGCCTTGTGGCTTCAAATCCATGAACTACTTTGCTGAGTTTAATCTTTATTTATGATTCAATAGTATTAAAAAAATTGTACCTTGAAGAGCACTGCAGATCTATTTCTAATATTCATTTAGTAATAACTTACTCTTGAACAAGTAGTCTGCTGAGAAACTTCTTACAATTTAGAATTTTTAGTGGTTGTATTTTTTGAATGATGATTAAAGATGATTAAAAATGACTAAAATTAGTCTCTGAAGGCAAATTAATGACTTCAGTTAGAGTTCCCACAGTACAGCCCTTTAGACCTGCACCCCCCGATGACCACTCACAGCTAGAACACACCCTGCCCAGATGACCACCCAGTTGGACAACCATATCAGCATCCCAATCAACTTCTCCCAAGCTATGCATCCTGCTTGCAGTTACACCACCCTACAGGCCCCAAACCAGCATCTCCCCATCAACTATCACCCTCCCTGCAGCTAGCTCTTCCAGACCACCCTTCCTACCCTCAGACAAGATCCCTCTGCAGATGGAACTTCCCCCCAGACCTGCCACCCCCCTCAGTTGACCACCTTCCATGCAGCTGGACCAACCTTCCAGCCCTGCTGTTGGACCAGCCTCCCAGACTCACTAAACAAAGCACCTTCCTTGGAGCTAGAACAGCACCCCCTAGATGACAACTCTTCCTGCAACTGTACCCAGGCTACCCATCTTGCCCACAGACCAGTTGCCCATCCCACCACTGACCACTCTCTTTGCAGATAGAACACCCTGCCTTGCTAGATACACTTTTGCAATCCCGATGCTTACTAGCCCAACATGCCACATCCCGCACACAACAACCCAACAGTCCCAGCAGCCTGACCCAGGACAGCGCCTGCCATACAGTTGGGCCAGAGGAGGTTAAGATGCTGTACAACTGTTGAGTGGATTTTCAACAAACAACCGAAGCACCCAATCTTGACTTACACCACCCATCCCCTGACCTGAGTCACTGCTGAACAGCACGGCGATGCAGAAATACTCCCCCCATGCGGTGCATCCTCCGAGGAGTCACTGACCTGATCACAGACCCCTGTAAGGATGACTGTCTCACCATCCGTGGGACAGGGATGACACAACCAGCAAAGCATGCCCCCGGTGTGTTGACTGTCCAGCCCTGGAAGCATGGCAAACTGTCCATGAGTCTTTGCGTACACGGTGGTGTCAGCTGACAGCCAACCAGCCTGGCATGTGTGAAGGAATTGGAGTGCCATGCCTGTCAGTCAGTGCATGCATGACACTGCAGGCACACAGCAGAGTGGCACAGCAGGAGCATGGATAGCTGTTCCCAGGGAACGGTCCACTGTGACACCACATGTGGATGCCGGGACATGGAGCAGCATGCCATGCTGTCACACCAACTGTGTGATGTGTGCATGTGGCCGTGTGAAATTAGCCCACTATAGGCTTGCAGTAGCCACACAGAAAAAAGTCTGGAGGTGATTGGGGGGGGACTGTGCCATGGGAGCCCATTGCAGGCATGAAGGCTGCACACCAGAGACAGCCAGATGTGTTGGTGGGGGGGATTCCACAGGAGCACACTGCAGGCATGCTGTTGCCACACAACTGCACAGCTGATAGGATTGGGGGGGCTTGCACAGCTTCAGGCCTGTGCAACATGTGGCACACATGGACAGCTGGAAGGATTTGGGGGTGGGGGCTCACACAGAGTCAGGCCTGTGCAACATGTGACACACAGTACAGACTTGGCAGTGTGCAGTGGGCTGCTTGGCCATACCCAGCAGTGTTGTGAAGAGACATGGCTACCAGGTTGGGTGCATGTTAAATGTGGGGGGTGTAACTTTATTCAACAGTGGGGGGGCTACAGTGGCAATCTGGTGGCCGTGCATGACGTGTACTGTGAGTGTACAACTGTCAGGTGCCATGTCAACATGGAAACCCTACAGGGTGGTGTTGTGCACCATGGCATGGGGGGAACTCCAGTGGCTTGCCCTTGTCCCTGGATGCCAGTACCATCCTTAGTCACTCCTCATGGGCTGCATAGCTCTTCTAGGGTGGTATCTGTGGCAGTCCATGATGAATGCCCTCCTTGGTGGCATCAGTCTGTTACTGTTCCCTGTGGAGCTCTGCTAGCATCATCATGACCCCTACATGTGCCTTGCCTAGCAGGGCATGTATTCAGCAGTGCCAGACCTCGACACTGTTTTGAGTCCATTTGTTGAGATCCACAACTGACCACAGCTGAGGTGGGAACAAGGGGGTGTATCTCGTGGGCACCTTGGCTGCCCTGCTGTATGGTCGTATCTTGCCCAACACATGTCTGCTCAAACCAATCAACGAGTACGGTGGCATTGGGTGGCATGGTTGGATTCAGGAGGCTGAATGCTGCTGGAATGTCCTGTACTGGGAGATGGCCTAGGGCCACGAGTTCACAGATCTTCAGGCTGAAGTCTGGGTCACTTCTGTATTGTGGTGTGAGGCCAAGGCTCTACACCTTCAGCCACAAAATCTGCCTGAAGTGGAACAGGCAACCCTTGTTTATGGTTTGAGGAAACTCCATCTTACAGGCGTTGATCACAGCCCATTGAAAGTCAGTGATGATTGTAGGTGGTTCAAGGGTGCAGGACTGTGTGCTGGCATATTTGTTCAGCTCCTGGAACAAGGTGCAATAACATTCCAGGCTCTTTATTGTCATCAGGGTATACACCAGTAGCATGATGTGGCTGTCTGGGCCCATCCCCATGGGTACATGGATGGTGTACAACTGAGTGTATAGGTGTAGCAGTCTTAAACACATCATCCATCACCAAGAAGAATGCCTATACCAGGTCCCTGATGTTGTCCTCTGGTGAGTAGCAGGATCTGGTGGGCGGTCCTGCTGGTGATCCTGCTGTACCATGGCTGTCCATTCACCATCTGTAACTGCTCAGGGATGGTGAGGTTGGCCAGTGTCGCTGGTGAGAGGTCCTTGCAGTGGGTTCTGTTCATGATGTGTAACAAGGCCCTCTTGTTTGGTAACTGTTACCACACCTCAGTTGACATCGCTGTTGCCTCGCTGTTCAGCAGCTCTGCGGGGGTGGCCATGGTGCTGTGTGCCTTCTCCTTGATGCCAGCTAGCACCTGTGCCAGTGGAGCATCTGTTGCCTCTGGAGCATGATTGTGCTCATTCTTTTTCTTTAGGTGGTGCTGGCAATACTGGAGCAGTGTGATGGCCCAGCCAAGGCAGAACTTGGACTTAAGGTACTGACAGCACCAGTACACTCTCTTGTTGAGTGTTCATTCATGGACCAGGCAGTAGCCATCCACATTCAGCTTGGATTTTCCCCTCCTGGATGGTACCACCTCGCAGATTGACCTGGTTGTTGGGGGTTGCAGTCGAGCACCCTGGCCCATCCATGGCTTCCACTCTCTCCTCCATTGTGCCAGAGGACTGTGCAACACTGGCTGGCTTTTATTCCAGCTCAGGCATGTGGGTGTGATTGCACTTCATCTGCACATCGTATTCCATGGGTCACACCTGTGGCAGCTGCTACTCATCAGTGGGTGGTTTGTACCGGCACTATAGTGCCACTGTCTGCCCACAGTCCCAGTGCTTTGTGGCTGTGCTGTGCACCATGGTCATATTCACCAGCAGTGATCCCCTGCAGCACTATGCAGTTCTGTGTCCACAGTGTCCTGGGCCCCCATCAGCTACTGTGCTGTGGCAGGGCTGTGCTCCATGGTATGCTTCCCTGCTGTCCATCATGCAGAGCTACCTGTGTGTTGCATGCTCTGCCCATGGGTTGGTGTCCGCCTACCTAGGCTGGCCATTGCGTCCACCCCAGCATCAGTGTGCCAGCATATGTAGCTCCCATGCATGCCATCATGAGTGCATGTCCGTCCGCTGCCCCAAGCATCATTTTCCACTGCCTGTCTCTGTTCTCCATGTTCTCCTCATCTGTGGTTCCCTGACCTGTGACTTCTGCAGTAAGTGACCTATTGTAGCCCTCACTGTGCTCTCTCCGATGGGGCTTACATTTTCTGCCCCGTCCTGGTTTGTTTGTCGGAGTTCCGGTTCACCCACTTTGTTGCCTACTCCTGTGGCAGGTCTGCAGTCGTGCAGCAGTGCCATGCCACATGTCCCGGCATACTGGTGGCTGTTTGTGGACTCTGACCCTGCATGAGGCTGTGAGGTTTTGGGATTCTGCACCTGCTGTGCATTGGGTGGCTTTTCTCGACTGTGCTCTGTCGGGACGGTGGCTCCATTGGTCTCCTGTGGGTTGGGAGGATGTGCTCAGTATCCTGTGTGTCAGGATGCTGAGTTTTGGCATTGCATAACACATCCCCCTGCTAATCGACCACCCAGCAAGCAGCTGCACCATTCTTTCAGCCCCATACAAGCCTCCCCAAATCTGGGCATGCTCCCTGGAACATTTCACAGCCCCCAAACCTGCTTCTTACCCCAGCTAGCTACTTTCCCTGCAGCCAGAATCTCCTAAACCATCCTTATCATCCATAGACCAGCCTTCCCTTCCAACAAATCTCTATGCAGCTAGAACCCTCCCCCAGATCACCCTCTTCTCCCCTAGCCAGTAAACCTCCCAGCAGCTTAACTAACCTTCCAGCCCATTTCCCCTGACAAACAGTCCCAGGACAAGCTTTTCTCCCAACAATAGCCCTCCCTGCAGCTGACTCCCTTCCAAGATCATACTTCCCACCCATAGAGTAGCCACCTACCCACACTAACCACTCTTCCTGCATCTGAAACCACCCCTGACAAGCCCATCACTCTCCCTGCAGCTGAACCACCCTTTTGGCCCCTGGACAAATCTTCCCCAAGGAAAGCACTGTCCATGGACCATTCCACAATTATAAGGAGGGAGGAAGAGTCCCCCAGCTGAGTATGAAGCAACTGCTGATGGGAGACTTAATTAGGGGGATAGACATGCGAGCAGGGTGGTAAAGGAAAGGGAGGTTAGATACTTGAGAGTTGCTTTGGCTTGGAGGGATGAGCGCAGATGCAGTGGATCATTAAGCAGCAGGAGATGAGAGGGAGCTAGATGTCATTGTCCACCTGGGGACAAATGACCTAGCAAGGGACAGGGTAAGGGTAGTGCAGGGAAATTTCAGGGATTGGGGGAAGGTCCTCAACCAGACAGCATGCATGGTGGCTTTTGTCAAAAGGTTACCTATATACATCGGGGAGAAGATAGGACACTCCACACCGGCTTTCAACAGTTGGTTAAAGGTGGGGTGGGGCTCAGTACTAGGAGTGGGCCTCTTCAATGTCTTCAGAAGTGAAACTGCAGAAGAACTGAATGAGAAGGCATGTCTTTTTGCAGATGACACCAAAACCTGTTATAGGGTGGACACTCAGGGTGTGTGGAGAAAGGGTTCACCCATGCCGGTGTGACAACCATGTTGCTGACGCAGATTACAGCACAGGCAACATGTCGCTGGGAATTTCAGCGCCAGGCATAAAGTCTCCCAGGAGTTACAGCGCCAAAGCACCCTCCCAGGAAACAGTCAGAGTCCAGTGGGTCGCCCACCCCTAATTATCCCACAGGTCCAAGTTCTTTATTTACCTTCTGTCAAGTCCTACCCCATCTTACAATCACCCCGCAGGTATACAGTAGATTGTTACTATCTCTGATGTCCAGTGCTTCTCATTTATTTATTCATTTATTCAGTTGTTTACCGGGTAGGTGCACTGGTCCGAGAACCATTTTCAGGCATGACCTGAGCCATTGAGGATGGCGCAGGAATGCAAGCAAGTACAAAGGAGGATGGGACAAGGCATACAATAGACAGTAATAAAAATATACAGGATAATATACAGGATATTTACATGAAGATATATATAAAGTCGTAGCACTATGGATAAACACAATTTATGACAATAGCAGGTAGTAGCCAAGTTAAAACACAAATTAGGCATGATCGGAGAAGAGTAAAGGAAAAAGTGCATCACAGTAGTGTAGGTACAGACCAAGAAGGGAAAGGATGGAAGGGGAGTAGAGGCATGATTATAAGTTGGGAGGGCAGAAGCAAGGGGTGGAGGACAGAAGCTGAGATCTAAGGAGAGAGTGGAAGAGTCCTGGAGAGTCAATGATACTAAGCAGAATGGGCAGGTTGTTCCAGATGGAAGGGGCTGCAGACAAGAATGCACATTTACCCATACAGGTAGGGACTAGGGAGCAGTCAAGCATGGAGCCAGCAGTGAGGTGGAGCTCTCGAACAAACACTTTTGGCTGGAGGAGGTGGGAGTGCAGAGAGGCAGCTTGGTTTTGGATGGCCTTATTGACTGTGCTGACCAGGAGATAGGTCCATCAGGCTGACGCAGAGAGCCAGCCCAGGGCCTGATAGAGTGAGCAGTGGTGTGCTGAGTGAGAATCCTTGCCCCCTGTATATCCAAAGCTCCTCTCACCATGACCCAGTTAGTTCTTACAGCTAACACTACCTCCTGGTCCCCAGGCTTACTATATATTTGCCACCCCACCACATTCGGCACAGACCCTCCTCTCAGCCCCTTGATCGGTCACAGAATGGATGATTGTTCACAATCATGTGCTGACTGTACACAGCTGTTTATATAGTAGGCACATGAGCGCAAACTGGCATGCTGTCCTCAGTTGGTCACAGAAGTGAGCAGAATGTCTCTGCCAATTGCCACTGTGGGGAGAGTGCATAAACATAGGGTGAGGGCCATGAATGGTGGGAGCGGTGGGACTTGGTGGTGAGGTAGGTATTGGCAGTTTTCAAAGGGAAGAAGAAGCACTGAACACCAAGGGAAGTGCCATATTACCGATGGTGGGAGCTCAAAAGGGGCAGGGGTAGGAGGCAGAGGTGACAATACCTGGTTTAGGGAGGCAAAATCTTATAGAGCCATTCGCCAACTGGTCAGAGACTCACCAATCATTGCTATTCAAGATATAATTTTGCAATCCTACCCTGTTTTTTGGGGTGCAAAGTGTTGTTTGAGAGTCATTAATCCATTTGGCGATCGCAAATGCCCTTTGAATGTTCTGGTCTATGTGAACAATAGCAGTCCATTACCAGTAAGATAAAGATAAGTGAACAAATAGAAATATGGAATTGAGAGCTGTCCTCCATGAGGCTGATAATGTAATTTATCTTAACAATGCATTAGAATACAGAATATAATGAGATTAATACTGGTACCACTGTGCTACCACATGAGTCCAGGTTTGCTGTAAGAGGTACCAAATACTGAAATGTCAAAATAACATACTATCATGGTGCTACCATTTTGCCAAAGTTTGGGGGAGCTGACAAAAATCTCAAAATTTTGTGATACCATTGTATTATCAGTGTGTGTGTGTGTGTGTGTGTGTGTGTGAGACAGAGAAAATGGTAAAAAATGCCATAGGGATACCATTGTGCCAGTGCACTACCAATGCACTGAGGAAAATTGATATATTACCTACCACTGTGATACCAGAGTACCACTGGGTAGTACCATTGTGGATTTTTCAGCTGACCACAGTATTGCCATTGCTATACCACTGTATTGCCATTGTGATGAATTCAGTAAGGGGCAGCAAATGTATACCACAGAAGACAAGCCATTTGGTTGTGCCATAAAGAATGACATGCTGTCTCTGGAAACCAGTTGGCATGAGTCAGTGTGGGGCACAATCAGAATGGCATGAAATTGACAAGGTAAGGTGGTGTCTTTGCCTGTTTTGGGTATTTGGTGCAGTCAGGTAGGGCATGCGGTGATCTAACAAATTGCAAAGTAAAGGACCGGGTAACCCAGTCAGCACACAGAAGTGAACTTGTAAAAAGCTGCAGAATGCCCCTGTCATGACAGTAAATGCAGCTGTCATCCCAAATGTCCCTGGCCCATGCTACATGTCACATAGCTAGCCACTCAGCAACAAATCCGATTCCCTACAAATCTGAAATGTGCCCAGGATGTGGAGATTTATTTACCTAATTTATTTTCCTCACTAATTCCTGGGCTGTTTCTCCTGACTCTCATATTATTTCCCATTTGGTGCATGTTCAGCTCTTACTTTAAATGTTCCTTTTGTTCATCCCTTTACTTTTTATTTACATTCTTATTAAAGATGTAAATAAAAAGTAAAAAAAAAAGTAAAGGGATGGGAAAGGGAATGGGAACATTTAAAAGCTACAGTGAACATGC
Source organism: Neoceratodus forsteri (assembly GCA_016271365.2). Classification (NCBI taxonomy): domain Eukaryota; kingdom Metazoa; phylum Chordata; order Ceratodontiformes; family Ceratodontidae; genus Neoceratodus; species Neoceratodus forsteri. Next base: position 1,029,536,745 of record CM057458.1, read on the forward strand.
AGAGGACGGGGAATAATAACGAGAGCCAGGAGAAACAGCCGGGGAATTAGTGAGTAAAACAAATTTGGTGAGTAAATCCTGACATCCTGGGCACATTTTACAAATTCAGCTGCAGAAAGTGGTCTGCAGTTCAACTGGTTTACCCGGTCTACACTATTCAGAACATGGCGAACCAGTCGAACCAAAAGTCCACCTATTTCCCCTGAAAGGACATCATGGGCCAGAAGAATCAAACACCCAAAGTTCAAGGTGTTGCATTCTTTAGAAGAACTGAACTTGCAGCTCTACTATTTCTGTGTAACCAGTGAAGCTACAAATAATTGGCTGAAATACTGAGGTGTGCCCTCACTTCAGATAAGGGGGATTTTAATTGAAATAAAAGATGGACTCATGTTTTCTGCTTTAAATTTGAAACCATTCAGCCATTTAAAATTTAACACAAACTATTTTAAAGAGATTCTGTATGCTTTAAAAAACATTTTAAATGACTACTGTATTTGTATTTCAAGCAATGAACGCCATCTAATCAACCCAAATACATTACACTACAACTCCATCGATAGCTTGATGGTCAGCAGAACTTCTTAGACTCCTTGTTCTTCTGTTAGGCAGTATAGCCTAATGGTTAGAGAACAGAGCAGAGACATGGGTTTGACTCCTGCAATGCTACTTGCATAGTGTGATCCTAAACAAGTTACTTAACCTATGTGTGCTTAAGTTTCTCACAGGTCAGACTGGGAGATGAGCTTCAAGAGCAAAGTGTGCCTTTTCCAGCCAAAAATTATAAATAAATCATGTGGCAGTCCCCTTCCATGTCTTTTCCTGGCCTGGTCATCACCAGTAACCACTCCTTTCACCACATTTGGAATGTAGAAACAAATTAGTTTCTTCCGGGTTCCCCTACCAACAAATGTTTTAGCTTCTGTAGAGCACAAGTACTATTGTTATCACTTTCGGAATCTGAAAAACGAATACAGGAAGTAGTTCCTACCTTTTAAAACATCCTATGCATTGCATTGTGTGATTAACTGGTAAGGTTTTGACAGATGCACTAGTTGGAGTGATTTAGTGTTAGAACAAGTAATTACATTTTTATGAATGTTAACCTATAAAAATATAAAACCTGACATGACCTTTACTTCCTGGTTGTACTTGGCAAAGTGTTACCTGGCAGTCTATGGGGTGAGGGGGAAGAGTAATGCACCCGCCATTCACTGTTCAGACTGGGTAGGCACCTAATCTAACAACTAAGCTCAAGAGCACGGTCTGATTGTTCCTGAGGTATGCCTGCTTCTTTCACTCTAGCCATACCTCTCAACCTCCCTCATCACAAAGAAGGGACAAGGCTTACAATGATCAGGGACAAATGACCAAAATCAGGGACACATCTGAAAAAATAGTAATATTAGTTCCAGACTCTGTGTACAACATGCTTCTTAGTATGAACAGCATTTTTTTAATGTGAGCTAGACTGTAACACCAACGGCTGGCATAGTTTTGTGATTCAAATCCCTACTCTTCAGTGATGGAAATGCCAAACTTTGGAGGACAGAAGAAATTTCTGAGGCAAAATCAGTGACATCCCTGAAAATTAGGGACAGTTGAGAGGTATGACTCCAGATAAAGACAGGAGCAGCAGCGATTCCACACCAAATACCACCTGCCAATGGCTCAAAATGAAATTTTGCTGCCCAATATGACAGCTAGAAGGAGGGTGGGTGTTGTTCTGTTGAGGCCACGCACGCTGAGACACCATCCAGTATTGGCAAAACAAGGGCCAGGTCTTCTGACCTCCACTTGGTGGGGATTAACTCCAGATATTCCTTCCCCATTTAGGGACAAGTTCCTCCATAGCCCACTCAGGGCTGGATTTTTCTTTTCTCAGTTAACCACAGAGAAGCAACTTTACAGCCTGACCAAGTCCTCATGTTTCCTTATTCTGCTTTCTGCTTGGCAGGGAGGCACGCATCCATGACCCAATCAGGGACAGAGTTTACTTTTACCACTCAGTAGAAAGGAGTACATCTGTGATAACTCCTTTTTGTCAATCAACAGGCATAACTGCATGGTGGGGGGGGGGGTTAAATCCCCCTTATTGTAGGGATGGAGCTGCAGTTGTTAAATCTGTAGTGACAAAGACAGAGCACTAGTTGTTAAAGCTCTGTAGAGATAGGGGCTGAGGCTGGTAAAGCTCTGTAGATATAGGGGGCTGCAATTGTTAAAACTCTGTAGGGATGGGGAACTGCAGTTGTTAAAGCTTTATGGGGCTATGGAGCTGCAGTTGTTACAGCTGTATATGGACAGTGAGTTGTGGTTTTTAAAGCTTTAGTAACATAGCAAGAGCCACTGCAGGGCAATCTGGTTCCACCAGTTAAGACGCAAACAAGAGAACATTTAGACCAGGTACATAAGGACAGAAAACAAAGAGTAGCCTTGTTTTCTGTCCTTGTATGCCAGGTTTTCATTTTCTCCCATTTTTAAAGCTCTGTAGGGATAGAGAGCTGCAGTTGTCAAAGCCTAATAAGGATGAGGAGCAGAGGTTAATTAAGATATGTGGGGTTAGGAGGCGGGGGCTGTCAAGGATCTATGGATATACAGTAGAAAGTGGTGGTTGTCAAAGCTCTTTGAAGATAGGGAGCTGTGGTTGCTAAGGCTCTGTGTATAGGGAGCGGCAGTTGTCAAAGCAATGTGGGATAGGGAGAGGTGGTTGCCAAAGCCCTGTGGGGACAGGGAATGTTGATTGACAAACACTCTGCAGGGATAGGGAGAGGCGGTTTTTAAAACTCTGTCAAAGATAGGAAACTGCAGTTGATAAAGCTCTGTGTTGCCATGGAGCTGGAACCCAAAGTCACTGGTCTGTAAAGTTCCCCAAGTGTTCAAGTTGAAGTCTAACATACCTGATAATTTTAAAACACTAAAAGAAACTGTGGCACAAATGAAAACTTTTTTATTATATGGTACTTCAGTATACTGTACATTTATACCTTCCACTTTTACACTTCTCCAATTAGTAAAACTCCTACCGGAAGTTTTCCCAAATCTCCTTGCATGATATCTGAGCCCAGGCACGAAGCACCTCCCTCTGGATGCTTCTTTAAAGTGTCCCCTTGTTCCAAGATGACTGTCTCCCTCCATGTGTCTCTCTCTCTCTCTCTCTCTCTCTCTATCGCTCTCTCCCCCTCCCTCCCTCCCTCCCTCTCTCTCTCTCTCTCTCTCCCCTCACCACAGCCACTATTCAGTTTTGGGCTAGCAACCCCACCTTCCAGGTTTCCAAAATCCTTTAATCATTTGCATGTGTTATTATACCCTTGTATCTACCTGTGTACCAACTTTGAAGTAAATCCATAATAGGGATGATTAAAATCCAATTCTCAGAAATGTATATGATTGAATTTAGGTATTTTTTCTGGTTTAGAATTTTCAAAGTTTGATGCTAAAAATTCTACAATTGAGCTAGCCACAATGCAATCCAATAACTTGCAGTAAATGACATGTCACAGAATACTGCATGACAAAAGACTGTAATTGCCTTTGAACTACACTGTTCTCTGCAATATACTGCAGCATTTTGTGATATACTGCAGCATTACTGCATTCCATTCTGGCTTGCGCTGCTGTAACTCTGCAAAAAAACAAAATCATTAATTTGATTCTACATCCTATTATAGAATTCAACCCCCCCCCAATCCCACAGGACTCCCAGTCACTTCCCTTCCCTTGTTCTAAGCTCCCTTAACTGTGAGACTGCTGGAAACATGAGGGACAGGTTGATAGGGGTACCAGTTCCAGCTTATCATCCAAGGCAGGCTTCATTCAGGCAGGGCATGATCCAAAAACTGAGGGTCATCAGACAGACCCCTACTCCCCCCCCCAGAAAACAAACCTGCCCACCAGTTGACCACATGCCCATAGATGATGACTCACCAAGTTGCCTAGTGCCCCCCCCCAATTAACCAGCTACATCAGGCTCCACTCTGGAGCCTTTAAATTGCTTGATGCTTTCTCAGACATTTGAATTTGAGGGAGAACTCCTCCAGCTGAGCTAAGACAACCCCTGGCCCAGCCATCACTGTCCCAGTTTGACCTGGAAATAAACAGGTGAGGGTGATCAACTGGAACAAACCCTTCTGTAAACCAGCAAGACCAGATGCTCTAAGTAAGGCATCTGGTGGTTTTTACCCAGAGATTTGGTTCCAGTCAGCCTGTCAATCTCACTTTTCACAGGATGTCCTAAAATGGTGATGGTCAAGCAAGGGGTTGTATAGTGCACTGTGGACTAGTTATTGAGGAGCAGCAATAGAGGCTCAGAAAAAGCTCAGCCTCTGACAAAACTTTCTTTAGAGCAAAGGGCGGAGGTGTTGAGGGGGTCTGTCTTCCCAGTTGTGTATATACTTGCATGGTTTAGGAATCTTTAGGCTGCTTCACATTGAAATTAATAGGTACAAATGCCTCTAATAAAGGAACTGAATTGACCAACTGTTTGCAGCATTTATTTTTCATGCTTGTGAGTGCATTGACTCTTTTTTTTCACATAATGGTTCTAGAGAAGTGGTTTTCCCAATTCAGTGCACTATCTCCCAGCACCTTTGCCCAGCAGCCCAACATCATTAGTTGTATGATCAGACTACAAGTGAACTAGCTAGTTGAGGGCTGGGCCGACTAGTGGGCTTGTACTAGTAGACAAGAAACAATGGGACAGACTGGGCAACTCAGCAGTGGCAGGCTTAATATGTGTAGTTGGGGGCACAGCACTGCCACAGGTATGTGGGTTTGGTTTGGGGGAGAGAAGTCTAAGTTTTCTACACTAGATGGACCTTCATTATTTGAATGTCCTGGAGCTACCCTAGAGGAATCTGAAGCTGGAACCAACACTATCACTACCTACCTAGGAGTCTAGAGTCCTGAATTCAGAGAACCTATATCTTATGTTACCAGTGAGTCCCCCAAGTGCAGCAGGCAGTAGCAGTTAGGTAAAAGAGAAGAGAAGCAAGGGTGGGGGAAGGGGGAGGGCTTTGTTTTTTTATTGAATATATGTATAATGGAGTCAGCCAGAATGCAATGCAATACTGCAGTAGAGTTACTGCAGTAAGCAAAGCAATTTAAATGGCAGCTGATCCCTTCTGTTATGCAGTAACTGGAGACACTGTGTTGCATCCTGGCCGGCACCACTGCATCTATCTGCTGGGAGAGTGTTTCTCTAGGAGTCAGATGCAGGATGAGAAATTCTGATCCTGACTCCTATTCTGAGGATTCAAATGTCTTAAATGGCACCAGAATGGAGCCAGAGTCAGAATCACAATTTCCGATCATTTTATGCATACAAACAGAATGGATTCTACTGAATTTGGTCAATCCAGTCCATAACTTCTAAGGATGTTTCTTTCTGTCCAAGTAAAATTGTGTCTTTTTTCCTGCAGTTTGAAATATCATTGTGTGTGCTCTGTGAACCCCCCTACTTATCTAGCCCTGTATTTAATCCTGAAGGGTTGAGAATGGGCCAGCCTGCTCTGCCAGGGTCTCCACATACGTGTCTGCTCCCCCATGGACTTATTATTTCATTTATTTTCTGCTTTTACATATTTACATATAATATTGTGCCCTCCTAAGTGCCTGCCAGTACCTCCATGTGCTTTGGCCTGATTACACTTAATTGCATATAGCAAATTGGCTTATTCTCATGTTTTTATTTTGTAAACAAGTTGTTTTTTAGTTTATTAGTTTATGTTTGATTTAATTTTATCTGAAAATATACTGTGTGCTGTAGATCAAGATGGATATGTAAATGGATTTAAAAATGGACTTCCTTAACAACTGAGCTAGGAAAAATGATGTTTTAATTAACTTGTTTAACAAAAGAAAAAAATAGGCAAACTGATGGCTGGTTTCTAAATCTGACCATTAAATAAGAACAGAGGTCACATGCCTTTAAGCTGAAAGTCAGAAACTGTTACAGTTAAGACCAAAGAATACTGAAAAAAACAAGAGTTTTCATTGTGTGATTTAAAAAAAATGAAATCTGCTGCTGTACTAAGACAAACATCACTTTTAAGAGGACATCTTCTTCCAGGTTGTGTACAGGAGTGCTGGGAACAACTGAGAAGCTGCGTGGAATATACTATTTTGGACGAATTATCTGTAACTAAACTCTCTCTCTCTTGCTTACATCTGAGAGAAGTTTTCCTCAATTTTAAAGTGGCAGAGCTTGGTATTTGTTTTAGTTTTTAATTCAGAAAGGGTTTTTTTTTAAAACTGCTTATCTTCTGCATATTTGATTTTCCTTGTGGCTAACTGGACTGATTACTTGAATTCTGTGTGAATCTGCATCAATATATTTTGCAACTTTTGGTGGGGCTCTGTGATTCAAAATAGCAAAAGCTGCAGGTTGAAACTGGATGCCAAACATAGCCTGAGGTGAGGGTAATTGTCTTCACAAGTCAGAGCTCAGCATCATAGCCATTTGTCTAGCTAGACCATTTGTCAGCATTATTCAATTACTATAAACTAGTGGTGTGCTCCTGTATGAGCAGAAGTCCATCTTCTTCCAGGTTGTGTACAGGAGTGCTGGGAACAACTGAGAAGCTATGGAATATATTATTTTGGACGAATTATCTGTAACTAAACTCTCTCTTGGATGTCTGGATTTTCTCTGTTTGATTAGCAGGGTACTTTCTCTGTCAAATTGTTGTGTAGGGTATCTTGCTGACAGGAAGGCACCATCGCAGCGGTGGGGAGAGCTTTTAGTCGATTGTTTTGTGAGGACACAGTTTAGGCCCAACCCTTCCCACCCTCACCCCACCCATCCCTAGAAATAGTTCCTTTATACCTGAGGTTCTGACATCATTTCCTCGAGTGCAAGGTGCATTTCACTGTCATATCCTCTCTAGCACACTGCACTGATAATATAAACATACACGTTGTATAATATATATATATATTTCTATATAATCAAATCACACGCACGCACACATACAAATACAATAAAAAAAAACTAGATAAACATGTGGGGAATAGTGCAATGTAATGGCTGTGGGGCAGCAGTCTTCCGGGAGTCTTTCTGGAGGCTGAGATGCTGCCCTATTTGCAGACAACTATCTGCCCTGAGGGAGGAAGTCGCCCGTCTTCAGGCCACACTGGACAGTAGTAAGGAAACCTTCCCCCAGGCCACACTGGACAGTAGAAAGGGAACCTCCCCCATCCAGGGAGCACTAGCGCCAACACCACTACCTCAGAGGTTGCGAAGAAAGCACAGCAGTTGGACCACAGTGGGCTCAGGGAGGGTGAGGAGGGTGGAACAGAGGCACACCCAGTCAATTGTTCCACTCCACAATCCATACACCATTCTGGGGGAGCATAGCTCCCCTATGGGTGTACCCGCAGAGAAGACTGATGATAACTGTCACAAGGGAGGCCCACAGAAAGGAGGCAGAGGACACCAAAGAGAAAGGAAGCAGCTCCTGGTTGGGGACTCAATTATTAGGGGTATAGAACTGGGGGGAGATGAGAAAAATGAAGTAAGGTGCCTGCCTGGTGCCATGGCTTGGAGGGACAGGAAGCGCATCCTCAGGATCACGAGAACAGCTGCAAGGGATTCCGAGCTGGACGTAATTGTCCACCTAGGGACAAATGACTTGGCTCATCATGAGATTAGAGCAGTGCAGGAGGACATTGCAGAGTTGGGGAGGGACCTAAGACAGTAGCACACACAGTATCCTTCTCAGAGGTGCTGCCTGTCAAAAGCATGGGGGAGGCGAGGGTAATTGTCACCATGCAGTTTAATGAATGGTTGAAAAAATGGTGTGGAGCACAGGGGTTTGGCTTCATTGGGGACTGGGGTTCCACCTGGAGGGACACCAGCCTATACTGGCAGGATGGTCTGCATCTGTCCAGGAAGGGAACAAGTCTTTTGAGCAATCGGTTTAAATGCTTCATTGGCAAGCTTTTAAACTAGTCAAAGGGGGAGGCACTGACAAGCAGCAGGAAAATCCCAGCCTCTCCCTACAAAACAGGGTACTAAATGAGAAAAAGACAGAGGTAGAACGGTCAGTGGGGATGCTGCACTGAAGGTAAAGCCATCAAAAATGGAGAGCAATGAGTACTAATGCCCGTAGTCTGGGTAACAAGCTTCCTGAATTAGTGGCCTTGATGGAGAAAGAACATCTGATATCGTGGCAGTCACAGAAACATGGTACACACAAAACCATGACTGGGACATAAACATACCAGGATACACTGTGTACAGGAGGGACAGGGAGGGTAAAAGAGGAGGAGGAGTAGTTCTTACATAAGGGAAGGAATAAAAGCAACAGAACAAAAAGGCTACATAGGGAGGAGAAGAAGCACTGTGGGTAAATTTGGAGACAGGCAATGGCACCACAATACGCGAGAGGGTTAGATACAGACCTCTCTCGGGGGAGGAAATGGACAGGAAATGATAGAAAGTATACTTAGAATGGCAGAAAAAGGGAGATATTGCTGATGGGTGATCTGAATATGCCAGATGTTAACTGGAGTGCAGTTGCAGCTGCCACTTCAAAGAGTGCAGTTATTCTAGATGCCCTACAGGGGCATGCCTTAGACAACTAGTACTGGAGCCCACCTGAGAGGGAGCAATATTAGACTTGATTCTCTCAAATGGAGATGGTGAGAGGATTACAGATGTAGAAGTGGTAGCCATCTGGGAACTAGCTGACCATCGAACAGTATGGTTCACAATAAACACAGCAATAGAGTCAAGCCATACAAAGACAAAAGTACTGGACTTTAGGAGGGCTGACTTTGCCAAAATGGGTGAGTGCCTAAGGAACGCACTAGCAAATGGGCAGGAAGGAGGGGTGGAAGAACAATGGGGAATAATAAAAACTGCCATCACAGAGGTAACGAGCCTTTGTGTGAAGCAAATAAACAAAACAAGACGATGTAAGAAACCACTATGGTTCTCAAAGGAAGTGGCAGTGAAGGTTCAAGAGAAAAGAAAGCATTCAGGAAGTACAAGGAATCGTGAGAAGGAGCAGGACAGAGAACTGTATCAGTAAAGCAAAAGGAGGCTGGGAAGGCAGTCAGAACAGCAAAGGCCCAAACCGAGGAAAAGATAGCCAACTCAGTTAAGAAGGGGATAAAACCTTTATAGGTACATCAGGGAGAGAAGGAAGACCAAGGGAGGGATAGTGAGGCTTAATAAAGGGAGGGAGGTGGGCAGAGGGAGACTGTGAAAGGCAGAGATACTAAACAAATATTTTTGCTCAGTATTTACAAAGGAAGAGGGGAGGTACATAAACAAACAGTAGTAACACTCTGGATACAGAAGTTGATACCGCCCATTTACAGAACAAAGGGTTCTGAAAGAACTCTTAAAACTGAAGGTGGACAAGGCAATGGGGCCTGATGGGATTCATCCCAGAATTTAAAAGAACCAAGGGTAGAACTAGTGACACCACTGACTACCCTTTTAACAAATCATGGGAGGATGGGTGGTACCTGAGACTGGAGGAGGGCAGATGTGATTCCCTTCACAAAAGTGGGAGCAAGGCAGAAGCAGGAAACTATAGACCTGTTAGTTTAACCTCAGTGATAGGGAAAATGATGGAATCACTTCTAAAGGAAAGAATTGTCGAGTATCTAGAGGCCAGAGGGCAGGACCCTCAGGCAGCATGGATTCACAGCGGGAAGGTCATGCCAGACGAATCTGATAGATTTCTTTGACTGGGTGACCAAAGTAGTAGATCAGGGAGGGGTGTGGACATGGCCTACCTAGACTTTAGCAAGGCATTTGACACAGTCCCACACAAAAGATATATACAAGTTAGCCAGCCTGGGAGTGGGTCCCAAGATGACAGCCTGGGTAAAGAATTGGCTGGAGAATAGGACACAGAGAGTAATAGTAAATGGAGTCCACCCAGAAGAAAGGAGGGTTACTAGTGGGTACCGCAGAGGTTCAGTATTAGATCGGTCTTCTCAATGTCTTTATAAGCTACATTGCAGAAGGACTGAAGGAAAGTATGTCTCTTTGCAGATGACACTAAGATCTGCAACAGAGTTGATGCACAGGTGGGGTGGAAAGGATGAGAAAGGACTTGGCAAGGTTAGAGGAATGGTCAAATGTATGGCAGCTTAGATTCAATGCTAAGAAGTGCAAGGTAATGCACCTGGGAAACAAAACCCAGGAGAAGAGTACACAATGGGGGGTGAGATACTAACAACAACAAAAATGGAAAGGGACCTGGGGGTAGTCATATCAGATGACCTAAAGACGGGCAAGCAATGTGAGAGGGCAGCAAGGAGGGTTGGGGGATACTGGGATGCATAGGGAGAGGCATCACCAGTAGAAAACAGGAAGTTATTATCCTCTGTACAGACAGCTGGTGAGACCCCATCTGGAGTATTGTGTGCAGTTCTGGAGACCCAATCTCGCAAAGACATAGACAGGATGGAAGCTGTCCAGAGGAGGGCACTAAATGGTGCAGGGTCTGCACCGGAAGACATATGAAGAGAGACTTAAGGAGCTTAATATGTATAGCCTCGAGGAAAGAAGGGAGAGGGGGAATGATAGAAACGTCAGAGTACCTCAAGGGAATCAACAAAGTCCAAGAGGGTAGCATCTTTCAAAAAGAGGTGCAAGAACAAGAGGGCACAATTTGAAAATAGAGGGGGTGGCTCAGAGGTACTCTAAGGAAGTATTTTTTACAGAGAGGGTTGTGGATGGCTGGAACGGCCTTCCAAGGAGGTTGTGGAGTCAAAATCAGCGGTGGAATTCAAGCATGCATGGGATAGTCATAAGGCAGTTCTGGGGGATGGGGGTAGGAAGAAGTAGGCTGCTGGTTAACTAGGATCTGCAGCTTATCCAGTAGGTAGGGAAATGGGCAGACTGGGTGGGCCAAGCGGTCCTTATCTGCCGTCAATTTCTATGTTTCTATGACATTAGAACAAATATGCAGAATTAAACAATTACTTGTAATAATGTATTATGGCGAAGTTAGAAAGGAAAACTAGTAATACTTGTTCTATAAATGTCAAACTAGCTATCCGTGGACTTTTCAGAACTGATAATTCATAAGGAATCTGAAAATGTAACTTTTCTTCAAAAGTAAGGTTGCACAAAGATATTGTGAAATGTTTAAGGAACTATAGCTTGCTTCTCTATTTAAAAGTTAATGTGATTCATGGAAGCTCACATTACAAAAGACAGACACTTTGAGCTGGGACACAGGATGTTGTGCTTCAATGATGTCAGTGTTTTTAACTTCAAATTGTAAGCAAAATGTAAGTGATATATGCAACGTATGCATAATATCACATTGCAGAATTCCCAGAAATTGTAGGACATCTGTCTTTCGGATGAGATGTTAAACCGAGGTCCCATCTGCCTGTTCTGGTGGTAGTTCAGGTGGATGTTAAAGATCCCATGGCAATTCTCAAAAAGAGTAGAGGAATTTCCCCAGTGCCCTGGCCACATTTACCCCCATTCACTAAACAACAAAATACCACCAACAGCTTAATATGGTTCAAGACCAGTTAGCATCCATCTGTATCCTCCTCCCCAGGTCGTGCCTGAAAATAGGCATAATTTGCCTAGTGCACTTACCCGGTCAATAAAATCTAAATAAATAAATAAATATTTCTAGGCTTCAGACCAGGATTCACAAAACTTTGGCAAACTGGGTTTTGCTCTGCATTGCCATTCACAGAAGCCAGGTTGGTTCGCTCAAAGTCAGTGCAGTCAGCCCAGACCCTCCAACTGTACCGTTTTTCCCAGTACAATACCGCATTTCTAACACTAGTACCGGATCCTGCCTACTCTGTACCGTGAACCGAATTCAGCCACCTCCTAAAACTTTTAAATAATTAATTTTCCCCATTCCGTGGTGCTCAGACAGAGTGTCAGTTCTGTGAACGCCAGCACACGAGGGGAGCATTCCATCCCCATAGTAACTACGTCTGCGAGGATGTGGAGCCGCAGGCAGATGGCTCCTTGACGCTGTGTGACCCCCGGAAGCAGCTGAGTGATGCTGCAGCATTGCGCACTTAGCCTTTCCCCCCATTGACACTTGACTTGGCGGGAGTCGGGACTCGGACTATACTAGTACACTAAAGTGACGGGAGATGGAAACTCTGACCCGATCTGTCCAGCCCAAGCTGCGAGTCTGACAGAATAGCTGCATGATCATCTTCGATCCTGGCTTTGTTCTGTGGAGTCTTATGGCCACGGTCACAGTGGCGTGCCGGCATGATGGAGAGAGACTATGGAGATGCCTGGACGTGGTTTATCCCCTGGCCCAACAGAGAAGGCTTCTTTAATCCCCATGCTAAGTAAGTAGAGTAGGGCAACACTTTGTGGGGGAGTCTGGGAACTGCAGTGTAGGGGGGGTTGGCAACAGAGGAAAATCTTGTCTGTTGACCCCAGGTTCACTAGGAATGCCAGAGGGGAATGCTGAAATGATGGCCAGCCCTGAAGGAGGGTTCAGTGTGAGTGATATGTGTGACACTCAGTGGTGAAAAGAATGACACAACACTGTTCATTTTGGCTAGGTAAGAGTCATGGGACTGGTTAGCAGTATAGCCAACCAGAGTTTAGAGTAATAAGCTGTGAATGTTTGTGTTACATCCATCAGACCTGGGTTTGATTCCCACAAGCTCAACTTACATACTGTGTGACTCTGAACAAGTCCCTTAACCACTGCAAAGCTCCTGGGTCACCCCTGAAAACAGGCACTTGTGATTAGTGGGCCTCCATCTTACCAAATAAAGAAAAATAGTGGGAGTGCGTGCCCCCCCCCCCGCAACACACATGTACCTATTTTCATCTGTAAAATGTTGGAGGGTTTGTCAGCCACTTTGCACTTGGGCAAAGTGTGCAGGAAGCTGCGATGCAAATGAGGAGGGGGGACATGAATATTGGCGCAGTCTGATTCACAGAGCATTTTCTCTGTGCAAGGGCCTTTTGTGTGGTCTCCTTGTGCAGACCAAATACTGCTGACCAAGATCTTGCCTTTTCCTGTGCAACCATAGTGGTTGTTTGAGGTACTGTAGTGCCCCCCACCAATTGCTGGCCTGACATATAGCACTTTCCCTGGTGCTAGTAGTCACCCCCACCACCACCGATCGCCGGCTTGATAATATATATAGCACTTTCCCTGGTGCTAGTGGTTCCCCCCACCAATTGACAGCCTGATAGTATATACAGCACTTTCTCTGGCATCTAGTGGTCCCCCACCCACCGATCAACAGTCCGAGAACAATATTATGTTTTCACTGGTGTCTAGTGGTCCCCCCCACCAATTGCCAGCCCGATATTAAATACAGCACTTTACCTGGTGCTAGTGGGTCCCCCCCTCAGTGATCACTGGCCTGATATTAAATACAGCACTTTCCGTGGTGCTAGTGGTTCCCCCTGACCAATCGCCGGCCCCATATTATATATAGCACTTTCCCTGGTGCTAGTGGTTCCTCCCCCCGCTGATTGTTGGGCTGATATTATACATAGCACTTTCCCATGTGCTAGTGGTTCCTCCCCCCGCTGATTGTTGGGCTGATATTATACATAGCACTTTCCCTGGTGCTAGTGGCCCCCGTTGATTGCTGGCCCAATAGTATATGTAGCACTTTATTTATTTCATTTAGTTTTTGTCTACCGGGTAAGTACCATAGCTAAGACATGACTATTTTCAGGCGCGACCCAGGAGAATACAATAGGTAGGCAGGGAATGACATTTGATATCAGGAACAACAAGATACAGAGCAAACAAGATTTGACAAATCATGAGTAGGTACAAGATTAGACAAATTGCATGACTGGGTAACAGGACGGGTCAGTGGTTTACTAACAGTAACAACAATTCAATGATTACAAACAATGTGGCTAAGCACGACTGGGTTAAGAGCAGCTAAAGGCATAACCAGTAGAGACATAAGTGCATTAATAACATAACCAGGTGGGTAATTCAATTAATCAATCAACCAATCAATCAATCAAAATCTTTATTTAACCAGGCAATCACCATTGAGCAAGCTCATTTTCGAGGTGGACCTGGGTGCAACAAATACAAGATAACAAGAAAATACATGATGGTTCCAGTTTACTGACAAATCAACAACAGGCAACAACAATCGTTAGGGAGTACAGATTAAATACATCAAAAGATTCAGCATGAAAGGGTACGAGCAGCAATAGTGCAGATGAGTTCAACATGTCTCAGTGGGATTAAAGGGCCAAGTAAGGAGGTAACTAACTAACTAACTGGAGCCCTGGGAGAAAAGACGGGGGGTTTGACTAGGGGAGGAGGGAGAAAGAAGGGAAGGGGAGAAGAGGTCAGGCAGTGGCTGGGAGCAGGAACCGAAGGAGGAGGCTGAGGCAATAGGAGATGAGCGGCTCCATCGGGGTTGGGGATAAGGTGTTCAAGGGTAGCAAGCACAGGATTCCTTATTGCAATGTGAGTAAAGAGTTTTGAAAGCTGCTGTGCTAATTTTGTGCTTTAATTTCAGAGTGTTTTGTAGATTGTTCCATAATTGGGGCAGCACATGACTAATAGAGGCCCTGCCAAAGCAGGATTTGGCATTAAGTACCTTAATGATAAAGTAGGAGGCACTTCTCAAAGCATATCTACTTAAGGTACATAGCATTAGGCAGGCAGTGATGTAGTCAGGTAGTTTTTTAATGTTAGATTTATAAGTCCAGATAGCAGCTTTTCTTTGGCGTCTGAAGTTAAGAGAGGACAAACCTACTGCAGTGTATAGCGCACAATGGTGCTAGTGGTCCCCCCGCCAATAACCATCCCAATATTAAATATAGCACTTTTCCTGGTGCTAGTGGTTCCTCCCCCCGCTGATTGTTGGGCTGATATTATACATAGCACTTTCCCTGGTGCTAGAGATTCCTCTCCCCGCTGATTGTTGGGCTGATATTATACATAGCACTTTCCCTGGTGCTAGTGGTTCCTCCCCCCACTGATTGTTGGGCTGATATTATACATAGCACTTTCCCTGGTGCTAGTGGTTCCTCCCCCCGCTGATTGGCTGATTGTTGGGCTGATATTATACATAGCACTTTCCCTGGTGCTAGTGGTTCCTCCCCCTGCTGATTGTTGGGCTGATATTATACATAACACTTTCCCTGGCGCTAGTGGTTCCTCCCCCTGCTGATTGTTGGGCTGATATTATACATAGCACTTTCCCTGGTGCTAGTGGTTCCCACCCCGCTGATTGTTGGGCTGATATTATACATAGCACTTTCCCTGGTGCTAATGGTTCCCACCCCACTGATTGTTGGGCTGATATTATACATAGCACTTTCCCTGGTGCTGGTGGTCACCCTTCCCCACTACTGCTTGCTGGCCTGATAGAACATATAGCACAGTCCAATCACCAGTCTGAGAAGCATAATATGTTTTCCCTGGCATCTAGTGGTCCCTCCACCAATATTAAATACAGCACTTTCCCTGGTGCCAGTGGTTCCTCCCTCGCTGATCGCTGACTCAATATTAAATGCAACACTTTCCCTGGTGCTAGTGGTTCCCCCCCCAACCAATCGCTGCCCCAATATTATACATAGCACTTTCCCTGGTGCTAGTGCCACCCCCCTGACCACAGCCTGACAGTATACATCGAAGCCCACCAAGAGAAAGTGCAACTGCAGAATTCTGCAGTAGAGTTACTGCAGCAAACAGTGTAATTTCAAAGAGAGTTAATCCCTTTTGTCATGCAAGAAACCTGTGACACTGCTCTTCATCCTGGCATGCTTCATTGTATATAGCACTTTCCCTGGTGCTAGTGGTCCCCCCCCCCCCACCGTGATCACCGGCCCAATAGCGTATATAGCACTTTCCCTGGTCTGAATGCCATCCTGAGAACAATAATATGTTTTTGCTGGTGGCTAGTGTCCCCCCCCACCAAACTGATCACCTGCCTGAGAACAATAATACAATGTAGTCCCTGGTGTTCAGTGGTCCCCCCAATCTGATCCCTTGCCTGACATCTAATACAATATTCTTTGGTGTCCAGTGGTCCTGTGCCCCTGTATCCCTGTCTTGATCCCCTGTTTGATGAAATAGAAATATTTTGTTACCTAACAGCCCCTCCATCCCCGACCCCCCTGAAAAATAAATGTAACCCATTCCCTGGGGTCTAGGAGACCCTCCAATCCCCAGTCCCCTGTAAAATAACTGTGCATCCTTTCCCTGGTGTCTAGCAGAACTCCCTTCCCCGCCCCTGCAGGTAATGACCCACCACCCTGCTCCCCTATCCCAACCCTATGACAGAGACCAGCACAGCCCTGCTCTCCCCCTGGCATGGCTGGCCACTGACTGAGCTGTCAGTGAGAGTGTACTGTAATAGCTATATGTGAATGGGGACAAATCAGGGAAAATCTTAGCACACATGCTAAAGAAAAATAAAAGCAAATACATAATAGTTGATATGACGGATGGAGCAGGTAATTTAGTTAAGCTGACCATGAAATAGGCAACATTTTTCTGGATTGCCATAAAACTATATATCAAACAAATATACATCCCAAACAACTTCAGTAAATAAATATTTAGATGGTTCCTCTGTAACAAAGCTAAATATTGAATATGAACCTTTTAAATTACAGAAAATTGTGGAGGTTATAAAGAATTTGCTAAAAGAAAAGGCACCAGATAGTGATAGTCTGGCTTTGGAATTTTATGCAGCATTTAGTGATAATTTGGCAACTTGGTTATGATCATGTTAGAAGAGATTATAGATACTCAAATAATACCACCATCTATGCAGCAGGCTTTGGTTATTGTGTTACATAAAGCAGACAAAGATCCTAGAAAACCTGAAAATTATAGACCTATTGTCTTATTAAATATTCATTACAAGATCATAGCCAAATTATTAGTTTAAAGAATTGAAGGACATATTACCAGGATGACTGGATTCACCCTAGAATCCTAAAGAGCTAAGGGAGGACCTAGTGACACCACTAACCATACTTTTTAACAACTCTTGGGAAGATGGGGTGGTACCTGAGGACTGGAGGAGGGCAGATGTGATTCCCCTTCACAAAAGTGGGAGCAAGGCTGAAGCAGAAAACTACAGACCTGTTAGTTTGACCTCAGTGGTGGGGAAAATGATGGAATCACTTTGGAAAGAAAGAATTGTTGAGTACCTAGAGGCCAGTGGGGCACAGGACACAAAGCAGCATGGATTCACAGCAGGAAGGTCATGTCAGATGAATCTAATCGATTTCTTTGACTGGGTGACCAAAGTAATAGACCAGGGAGGGGCTGTGGATGTGGCCTACCTAGACTTTAACAAGGCATTTGACACAGTCCCGCACAAAAGATTAATAATCAAGTTAGCCAGCCTGGGAGTGGGTCCCAGGGTGGTAGCCTGTAGCAAACTGGCTGCACAACAGGACACAGAAGGTAATAATGAATGGAACACATTCTGAAGAAAGGGGTCACTAGTGGAGTACTTCAGGGCTCAGTACTGGGTCCAGTCCTCTTTAACGTCTTTATAGGTGACATTGCAGAGGGTCTGGAAGGAAAGGTATGCCTCTTTGCAGATGACACAAAGATCTGTAACAGAGTTGATACACAGGGGGTAGAAAGGATGAGAAGGGACTTGGCAAGGTTGGAGGAATGGTCAGACATATGGCAACTTAGATTCAATGCAAAGAAGTGCAGAGTAATGCACCTGGGAAATAAAAATCCCGGAGAAGAGTACACAGTAGCAGGGGAGGTACTAACGACAACAATAATGGAAAGGGATCTGGGTGTAGTCATATCAGATGACCTAAAGGTGGGTAAGCAATGTGAGAAGTCAGTAAGGAGAGCCAGGGGGATACTGGGATGCATAGGGAGGGGCATCACAAGTAGAAAAAGAGAAGTGGTTACCCCTCTGTACAGACAGTGAGTGAGACCCCATCTGGAGTACTGCATGCAGTTTTGGAGACCTCATCTACGCAAGGACATAGACAGGATGGAAGCAGTCCAGAGGAGGGCAACTAAAATGGTGCCGGGTCTACATCAGAAACCATATGAAGAGAGACTGAGAGAGCTTAATATGTATACCCTTGATGAAAGGAGGGATGGGAGGACATGACAGAAACTTTTAAGTACCTCAAGGGAATCAACAAAGTCCAGGAGGGTAGCATCTTTCAGAAAAAGAGATGTGTAAGAACAAGGGGGCACAATTTAAAGTTAGAGGGGGGACAGCTCAGGGGTATTGTGAGGAAATTCTTTTTTCTCTGAGAGAGTGGTGGACGCATGGAACCGCCTTCCTGGAGAGGTTGTGGGGTCTAAAACAGTAGGGGGAATTCAAACATGCATGGGACAGACATAAGGCAATTGTAGTGGGGGTTGCAGGAAGTAGGCTGTTGGTTAACTAGAATCTGCAGCTTATCCAATAGGTAGGGAAATGGGCAAACTGGGTGGGCCAAGTGGTCCTTATCTGCCATCAAAGTCTATGTTTCTATGTTAATACATTATAACCAACTGGATTCATTAAAGATAGGACTATTTTTGAGGGGCTACAAAAAGTTCAGTTGATAATAGACCAACATGCAATATCCAAACAACAAACTTTAGTAATGCCTCTCAATGCTTCCAAAGCCTTTGATGTATTAAACTGAGGATTTATGTTAACTTGTTTTACATACTTTTTTTTTTTTTAACCAGGAGTAGCACACTAAACTGAAAGCTTTTTTACAGGTGCAACCTGTGAGCACAGGGAAGTTAAGTGGCTTGCTCAGGGACACACAGTATGCAAGTAGAAACTGTGGGATTCAAACCCCGGTCTGGTCTGCTGGAATGTCACCAGATTTGCAGCTCAGAGCCTTAAACCACTGTGCTATACTGCCTCCCTCTGTCTTGCATACTTTAAATTACCATACCAGTGCATTAATGTAATAAAAGCTTTTTACATCCAACCAATAGCGATATTTAAAATTAATCAGATGTTAAGACTAGGTTTGCTGGCCAAGGCACCTAGCTTCTTCACCTGAGCTCTTTCTTTCTATGTTGCTTGAAAGGACAGAACAAAGAAACTTATCAGAGCAAGGGAAAGGATTAATACTTCTTTTAGCTATGCAGATTTACTGTGTGTTGTTATTTTTATTTTGTAATCACAGGGATTGTTACTGTTTGTTGTTAACATTTTATTGCTTTATTTTTCTCTGATTCAAGTTGTTGTTGCTGGGTATACCTTCTGCTGCATTCTTACAAGGTGTGCCTACAGGTGTGTGCTTACAGATTACTGCTGTAATCTTCTAATTCAAAATTGTCTTTTGCAAGGTATATCTTCTGTTACTGCTTTATTTTTCTCTGTAGCAAAGTGTTTCTTACAGGGTATATCTTCTGTGAAATTATTACAGGTGGTGCTTTACAGGTTTTACAGTTTTATCTATCATTAGGATAAGCTTTCAGAGCTACTGCATTTGTTTCTGACTGATTGTTTCCACTCTTACCTCCCTGTTTCTTTCATCCGTGGTTCTTCTTTTTCAGCATGGGAAGGGCCCAGCCACCCACCCCATCCCCAACCACCCCACACTACACTCCTTTTATAGGGCAGCAAAGTTGTGACATTTTCTGCAGCAAAGCAGGAAGAGGCAGATCAGAGGGGTATTCACACAGTGATCTCATTTACAGGGGCACTAATAATTTAACTTGTTATAACAAGTTATACAAAATCAAACAAACAAAACACAAAATCAAACTTTTGCTTTCATTTTCTTCCTTCTAATTACTCTGACCAGGTTATAAACCCAGCAAATTATCTGGAATGGATATCATTAACTGCAGGTACTGTGGAACACTTTTCAGAAGGGCAGTTTTACAGGATTTAAGACACTGTCCTACATGCTGGGCCACTGGAGAGCTTATGGCTCAGCTCCAGGAAGCATGGGCAGAGACTGCATGCCTCAAATTTCATATTCAAGAGGAAATATGTTAAAACAACCACCTGCCATTCCCCCAACATCCAACAGAAGCACCTCGACCACAGAGGGTAGCTGGTCCAGGAGGTTGGCAGGTGGTTAGGAGGGGCAAATTGGGTGCCCCATCACTCGGTGCTCTCCAACATATTACCTCCACAAACCATATAAAAACTACAAACAGGTATCTGCCTCTATCTCTGAAATCAAACAGTGGGGCAGAGGACACTGCAGCTCAGGAGCTAGCACAACAAAAATCACCCAAAACAGGAACCAAAATAAAAAAAGCAAAAAGGAAATCCAAAAAACTTCTGATCATAGGAGACTCCATGATTTGGGGAGTTGATACCTATCTCCAGCCAGGGATAATGGTCAGATGTCTCCCAGGTACATCAGTGTGGAGAGACACTGACTGCATTGCTAAAATTGTTCAGGAAGCAGGAGAAAACATTGACATCCTGGTACACATAGGGACTAATGATCTCACCAGCTGGTCAGTTGTGCAGACCAAGGAACACCTGACCAGGCTGGGTGACAAACTATCATCCATTTCATCTGGCATCTCCTTCTCTGAGATCCTGCCAGTCTGGGAGATGGGGGCAGATGGACAGAAGGTCAGAGAAGGGGAGATAGGGGAGCTAAACATGTGGCTCAATGACTGGTGCCAGGAAAAAGGACACAAATTTTTAGGGAACTGACAACAGTTTTGGGAGTGAACTTTTTTAAATTTGATGGACTGCATCTGACTAAGGAGGGTGTCAGTGCATTGGGGCAGACATTTGACGTCTTTGCAGAATATTTAAACTAGCAAATGGGAGGGGTGCAGTACCCCATACGTCAAATGGAAAGAACACCCCTCCCATCCTCCTCAGCTAGTGATCAAACAAGAGTTCAGCATGTTTGCAGTTAATTTGCATCACCGAGTACAGAAAAAGGTCCAGCTCCCCATACGATGCACAGGGGAAATGCCAGACCTCACCCAACAACGAACACACCAAAATCTGGCCAATGGAAAATGGTCAGAAGAGTGGAAACTGAGGTTTAATGCAAAGAAGTGCAAGATCATGCACATAGGGAAGAGAAACCCTGAAGCCACCAATAGGCTGGGAGGGGAGTTGCTGGCAGTCACAAGGGAAGAAAGAGACTTGGGCATCATCATCACAGATAACCTGAAATCATCCAAGCAGACCACTAAAGCAGTAGGTAAGGCTAGGGGGATGTTGGGGTATATCAGTAGGGGTATCACAAGTCAGAAGAGGGAGGTAATAATCCCTCTTTACAAGACACTGATTAGGCCCCATCTGGAGTACTGTGTGCAGTACTGGAGGCCACACCTTCACAAGGACATTAACCAAATTGAGGTGGTTCAGAGAAGGGCAACTAAAATTGTGCAGGGACTGCATCAGAAAACATATGAGGACAGATTAATGGAGCTCACTATATATACCCTAGAGCAAAGGAGGGAGAGAGGTGATATGATTGAAACATTCAAACACTTTAAGGGCATTAACAAGGTGAAAGAGTCTAGCATGTTTCAATATAAGAAAAATAGCAGGACAAGAGGACACAGCATGAGGTTAGAGGGAGGCTGATTAAGGGGTAATGTGAGGAAGTTCTTTTTCACAGAAAGGGCGGTGGATGCATGGAACAGCCTACCTCAGGACGTGGTGGATATGAATACAGTGCAGGACTTCAGACAGGCATGGGATAAGCATAAGGGAGCAATAAAGATGAGTATGAATAGATAGGCCATTGACATAGCAAAGGCCGATGGCACATTTATAAGGTAGAAAAAGAAATCGGCAGACTGGATGGGCCTTACGGACCTTATCTGTTGTCAATTTATATAACTTCTCCTTTGTTGATGCCAAATGGTGTTAGACAATTCTTTTCATATTGGCACTGGATCCATTATTACAGTATATTAGAACTAACAAACTCATTAAAGATTTGTCCATAGGTTCAGAAGTAGTTAAAAGAAATGTTTATGGTGATGATGTTATGTTGCTACTGAGCTACCTGAAGATATCTCTCCCAGCTGTATTCGAAGAAATCAAAAAGTATTCCCAATTATCAGGCTACATTATTAATAAATCTATGACAGTAATATTATCAATAACACCTCTTTCACATAAGACTTTGTTACTTACACAATATATTGTTAAACTAGATACCATTAAATATTCGGGTAGGTTGTTTATTAATAGTTTAGCACAAACGGTCAAATTAAATGCACAAATGGTAATAAGTAAGGTTAAAACACTGCTTGATAATTGTGAAATATTTCACTCTCACTGTGGGATTAGTTCATCACTATTTTTTATATCAGTCTAATTTTGCATTTATATCAAAGGATACTATAAAATGTTTCCATGTTATTTTTTCAAAATTGTTATGAAGAGGGGGCACACCACGCATTGCATGGAACATAATAACAATGCCAAGGGATAAAGGGGGACTTTGTTGTCCAGATACAAATTTGTATTTTCAGGCTGCTAGAATAACACTATTTTGGAAATGTTTAAGTAATATAGCTAAACAAGATTATTCTCTAATGCATTTGTGGAATGCAATATTACAAAAACACAAAACAGTTATACCAGTACAAGTGCTTTATTTTTTTCCAGAGAAGTTTACCAAGAGCAACCTGGTGGTCATTAGGGAAATAGTTTAGATTTTATATAAATTAAAACAAATCTAATCTTCTAGAGCCATTAAATACTTTATTGCCAATAGGCCTAGATATACAAAAGTATAACAAATATTTGCAGTTCCCAATTATTCAGAAGTGAAATAATGCAGGGGTCTTCTTTTGGAGTGACATTATAAATTCTGAAGGACTATTAACAATAGAGCAATTTTTAAGTAAATTTAAAAGGTTGCAGTTGGATTAGTTGAGCTACTTTCAGATCAAAAATGTACATAATAATCTGTTTAAGAATTTAAACATAACTTAGGCTGGAACGATAAATGCTGTATCCATAGTATTTTCATAAATCAATTTTCTAATAAAATAATTAATAGGGTGTACAAGATCTTATGGAAGTTAAATGAGGATCAAGTACAAACTTATAGAAGAAAATGCAGAAATCTTGGGGAAAAAAGATATGGATACAATTAAAGATATCAGTTGTCAACAAATATGTTATAACACAAACAAACTTTATAGATCTGGCAAAAATAAGTCAACAGAAATACAAATAATTCTTAAGGCATATTTCCTCATTCATCTGCCCAGCTGCTACGTGTTGCTATTTTTGACTGTTCCTTGTTGATTACCATGCTTTTATGCTGTATTGTTACTGTCTGTACCTGATGTTCCTTGTTGATTGCCGTGCCTTGAGTCTGTATTGTTATTGCCTATACCTTGTAATTCTCCCAGGTCGCACCTGAAAAGAGGCACTTGACTGTCTAGTGTGCTTACCTGGTTAACAAAAGCTAAATAAATAAATAAATACATACATAAATACATTTTACACCTTACCACCTTTTTAAAATGTCATATAAGAATACCCCTGCATGTTGGAGAAATTGATCACAGAACGGCACTTTATTTCATCAAGTATGGGCTTGCCCCAAGATTAAACAATTATGGATAAAAACTAAAGAATAAGCAAACCTAATTTTAAATAAGGAAATACCATTTTTCCTATTAAATATTTATACAAATAATTTCTCCACATTAAATCTTAGTAAGCAAAAAAAAAAGTGTATTTGACTGTAATTACCATGACCACTAAAAGACTACTCTTGGAGTACTGGAATAATCCTGAAGTTCCAAATCTGGAAATACACAAATGGTAAAACAATTTAAAAAGTGTATTGAGCTGTGAAAAATTGTTTATGAATTATAATTATGCATATGATTATTAAAATACCACATGGAGAGAGTTAAATATCTTACTCCCTCCACTAATGTTTTCATATGTGGGGTTTTTGTCTTTTACAGTCTATATCCCTTTTGGGACAAAAATTGTAATGGTATTGTACCCTGATAAGCTATATAACAAGGTGCAATTGTATAAAAATTGCTGAATATGTAATTTATGTATTTGTTTATATGTCATGTGCAAGGATAAATAATAAAACATATTAAAAAAAAAGAATCTGGTTCATCCCAGTGTCAAAAGCATCGAGAATGTCACATTGTAATGTCATGTGAGAAAAAGGCGAGCCTGTGTTTTTAACTGACCCCCACAGATGTCCCAGGGACAGTAGCATTTATTGTCACTTTTGTGTTTGTGGGCAGCTCGAACACCCAAATGCCCATGACAACTCAGTCATGGTACACCCGAGATGTAAACTGGGATTCTGGAATCCTGTAAACACTTCACTACCTCAGTCTCCCTCCCTTTAAGGCATAATAGCAATTCTAGGGACATATAACAATTTACAGCTAGAATAGCAGAATAGTCTACTAGCCTGCATCACCAAATCTACTGGTATTTTCCACTTTTTCAGTTTCTGATACAACAACTTTACATACAGGGGACTCGCTCCCAAATGATTTGGGGTCAGAATTTTAGCAAAGTTCATGCTCCAAAGTGGCCTAAAAACATTCACCCACTGTGCTACCCAACATCTTCACATTTTCTCCCCATGTAACAGCACTACCCTCAAATAAATTGGTTCTCCCTTTCTAATACCAAACTCTGCGATAAAATCAAATTCCTTAACCTCTCCCAACTAATCTCTGATCCTACTCACTTGAACCTTAACACTTTAAACCACATTCTTCTGGACTGGGCCCTCACCTCACACCCCCATAGAATTATTGCATCGGGTACCCTCCCGGATGCCCTCAGTGACCATCACATGATGTACTGCATTTTCAAGATTCACCACACCAAAGCCCCACCCAGATTCATCCAGATTCACTCTTTCCAGTACTTGGACCCCTCCTCACTTTACAAGGATCGAGCGGTTACAGGCTGGTCACCTATATCCACTGCCAGCTCCATGGACTCTGAGTTAAACTTCTTCTCATCATGCTTCATGTCCATTTAGGATCATCACACCCCACATAGAAAACCAGGGTCTGTGGATCTCACCTCCCCTGAATCTCTACTGAGCTAGTAGCCTGCTTACAGGCACATGATCAGGCCTGGAAGGTTCCCAAATCTTCTGGATCCCTTGCTGATAGCCACAGATATCAAACTTTACACAATGCCTGCACTAGGGCAACTAAACTCGCCAAGGCTGATTATTTTACTTCCACCTTCCAAAACAACATTAACCACCTGTCTAAGTTTTGGAAGATCATCCACTCCCTTTTGCCACCCAGGCTGCCCACCCCTTCCCTTAAGGTGAATGGGGCCACCATCTCGCAACCTTTTGCTGTTGCTGCTGAATTTAACAACTTCTTTACCACTTGTGCCTCCATGCTCTTCTCCTCCCTTCCCCCTCCTCCTCTCCTCTCCTCTCTCTCTATCCCCCCATCACCCTCTACCTTCCTCCATCTCTTTCTCTACTGTTTCACCTGCTGAAGCCCTTAAAGCCCTACTTGCTCTAAACCCTACAAAGGGCACTAGTCCAGATGGTCTGGACCCAAAGCTCTTGTACCTCTCTGCCTCTGATATTTACCACCCTATTGCTCTACTCCTCAACCTCTCTTTCTCTCTGGCTTCAGTTCCCTCTTCCTAGAAATCAGCCACTGTCATTCCCCTCCCTAAGGGTGGTGACCCCTCAGCTCCAGGCAACTACCAGCCTATTTCTCTTCTTCTGACCCTTGCTAAACTCCAAGAGAATGTGGTACTCTCATAACTCTCCGCATTTCTTGACTCCTCTTCCTTCCTCACCCCTTTCAAGTCTGGTTTCCATAAATCTCATTCCATATCTACCTCCATCCTCAGGCTCACTGATGCCATCCTGACAGGTATGGACCTGGGCATGGTTACCTCTGCTATCTTCATCAATCTGGCCAAAGCCTTCGACACTGTAGTCCGCCTCCTCCTCCTCCTCCTAGCCCAGCTCTCTGCTGCTGGGCTCTCTACTTGAGCCACAGATTGGTTCTGTTCCTATCTCATGGACAGAACTCAAGCTGTCAAAATTGGCAACTCCCTCTCCCCCATCCACACTGGCGTCCCCCAAGTCTCAGTGCTCGGACCCAGCCTCTTCTCCATCTTTCTAAATTCCCTTCCCTTTGTGTGTACATCTGCATCCATACTCATGTGTGCTGATGACACTGTCATATTTGCCTCAGGCTCCTCCATACCAGACTTGACAAGCAGACTCCAACTGGCTTTCACTAATATCCAGCACTGGTTCCAGTCAAACCAGCTTTCCTTAAATGTGAAAAAAAACTGTCTCTATGACTTTTGGTACCAGACAAAAACTCTCTCAACTCCCAGCCCTGCCCTCCTTCCACACTCTGTATGGGACTAGCCTTGAAAACATCACACCTTTCAAGTACCTAGGAGTTTGGCTCAACAGTCACCTAGACTTCTCTGCTCACGTGGACTACTTACAGAAAAAGCTTCACTCTAAACTTGGTGCACTGTATAGGAACTGAGGGTGAATCCCTCTGCCGGCCCACAGAGCCATTGTGCATAGGATGATTCTTCCCCTCTTTGACTACAATGACACTATCTATGCTAGTGCTCCAAAGTCTACCCTGGTCAGACTGGACCCACTCTTCCTCTCCTTCTGTAGGTTTGCCCCGGATTTCTCACCTATGACCCACCTCTGCCACCTCTACACCTCTCTCTCCTTTCCCTCACTTGAAGTCAGGTGGCTTGTTCATTGCTCCTCCTTTATCGATAAGTACTGGCTGGGCTCCCTCCCATCCTACCTTATGTCTCTTCTCTCCTCCCCTTCAAACCCCTCCTACTTTCTCCGTAGCTCTAACTTCTGCTCTCAAACTCTCCCATCGGCTGGGCAAGCTGCTTTCTCTTTCCACCTTCCCAAACCCAGGAACTCCCTCCCGGGCCCTATTCATTCTGCTACCTACATTTGTTCCTTCTCCAGTCTTATATGTGATTACTCTGCCCCCTCCTGTAACTGCATCTGACTCTCATTATTGCCCCCCATACCTGCCCTGGCTCTCCACCCCCTTCTTTCCCCACCGCCCTGCCTTTTATACTACATATCTCCCCCTCCCCCCTCCTTCCACCCATTCCTCTACCTCCTCTACCTACTCACCCTAATTATGGACCTTCCTTGTCTCTTTCCTATGATCTACCTTCTCCTTTCTCCCCCTCTACTATTCGCCTTTTGCTAGACTATCCATAGCCACATGCACTAACCTGGTTCATCCCCATTTCTTGTAGGCAAATGTTACTTACAGCTGTTGCTGCATTTTCTGTAAATAATCCCTATGTATATGCTCTTGTACATGCAATATATATTACTCAATGTTTAATTTATGATATATTGTATAAAAGTGTGCCTTAATATAACTGCACATTCTCTGTAAATATTTTTACACTGTATGGATATGTATTTCTCCCTCTTCCCCTCTCCCTCAGGACGCTTCTGGAAATGAGTTGTTTACTGCTCAGTATGTCTCTTCCGGTGAAACTTTTGAAATAAATAAAGAAAGAAAGAAATTTAAATCATGTTTCCCAAAAAAGCAGCAGGTTTCACCATCCCTTAACTACACATAGTAATTGAAAGATATGTATAATTCCTTTTTACTGGGTTCAGTCTGCTCCCCCCACAGAAGTTGGAAAAACAAACTGTAAATCATTGTTTCTAAGGAAGCCAGTGGTGAAAAATGGCACTAACATACAGAAACAGAGGCAATAAGAGAGTTTTCACCAACATCACACTCTTTTGTTTTGAAAGAGACATACCTATTAATGTTAGCCACCCCCTCAACTAGTTTATGTTTCCAGTTCCTTAACCCTATGTCTCCCTGCCCATAAAGAACAGCTAAAACCTGAATACCTCTATCTCCTGTCAGGATATCAACAATGTCTGCTAGAACCACCACATCAACCATTAAACCCAGTGGTATAAGAGAGCTCTCCCTACAGTTTACCCTTGCTTTTGCTACTGAGGTAAACTGCTGAAAAATGTTGACTGCTACATTCTCTGAGACTTCATCTGCCAGACAAAACACCACATCTTCAGCATAGGCTAAAACTTTTTTTGGGGGGGGAGGGGGCATGCAATGTGTAACAATAAACCTTTCATGTTTCTGGAAGAATGAAACTTCCTCAATAAGACATCCAGACAAAAAAACATACAAGACTGGGCTCAGAGGTTAGCCTTGCTGCCCCCCGAATGTGAACCAGCTTCCCCCGTGCCCATTAACCAACGGCTGGATCTGTGCAACATTATAAAAGACGTTAATCTATGATATAAAGTTTCAGTAATACCAAAAAACCTCGGCACCAAAAATAAATACCCATGGAACACACAACTGAACACCTTTTCCTGATCCACAGAAAAAAGAAACCCCTCAATATGGCCCTTATTAGCCTTTCAAATACCTCCTTGAGGGGGGTGTGGCCTGACTAGGCTGAAGATAGCAGCATAGCTCTGATTCTCTGCAAGGAATCTAGAATCTAACCTCATCCTGTCCACACCAGATCTCTTTTTGTGTGCAAACTCCAAGGATCTGCCTCCGTTTATCTTGTTACAAACAATCTGGAAGTCATTTTGAGCCTACCTAACCTCAGTCAGCCATATTAACTGTGCATTACACTAGGCCTCTACTCTGATCTTCATGGCAGATCCCCATTCACATTCTAATTCACTAGCAGATATCAATGATCTGAAGACCTCAACACAACAGAATGCTGAAATGCTAATTCTTTTGACAAGACAATTACTATTAATGAAACTACAGCAACCCTAAACTCGGCATCCATTCGTGACCTTCAGGCCACGATACAGAATCAAGACCACACTATAAAATCTCTACAATCCAAAATAGATGACATTGAGAATGGTAACCGTAGGAATAATTTACATTTTTTTGGCTTCCCCGAAGGATCTGAGTTGGGGGATACAACAGCAATTCTAAAGCACGTCCTCCCTGCAATGTTAAAAATGCCCCCAGAACAACAATTGATCATTGAACAATCCCATCACACGTTAGCTCCCAGACCAAACCGCGACCAGCAGCCTAGACCTGTCACAGCCAGATTCCTGAATTATATGCACACAGAACTAATCTTACGTAGAGCTAAAAAAATCAGGTTTCTGATGTGGCAAGAGACCAAGATATCTATTTATAGAGACTTCTCCAAAGAACTATCCACTAAACGGAAAGCGTATAACCCACTGATATCTATACTACACCAAAGAGGACTTAAATTTTCCTTATGCTATGCTTCCACAATGTGTCTCATTTTGGGATCTTTTTCAGAGATTTCAGCACACCTGAAGCCTTGGCTGTTTTTTTGGATGTCTCTCTGGAGAGCCTTACCATGGCCGAATCTGCTGTGCCACATGGGGATGCTGGCATTTTGGATTCCACCCAGACCAGGAAGGCTGCTACGCAGGACATGGGAAGGTGTTCCTTGGAGCCAACGGTCCCGAATACTACCACTGTTGATGTTCTCCCACCAAAATAATCAACTAGACTGCAAGTAATGCTCACAAAACAAGGTTGACCTGACATCATCTGTTTAATTTATTGGCATTCTTTCCCCCTGGCATATTTAAGTCCAGGATTGTACACTGAAAAATCAGTATTCTCTTTCTAATACTTTGACATGCACTGTACAACCTTCATGACCTTACAATATCGCTCCCAGCAGGTTATGAATCCAGAAGGCCGTACACCACGGTTGGTCTTAATTAACACTACAAGTGTTATTTCCATGCCTGTTGATTTACAATGTCAATGGAACCTTTTTTAATTATTATATTTTCAAGTAACTCTCACTATTTGTCGAATTGTGGCTACATTTGGCATGACTACTGTTGAATGTTCCTTTTAGTTTTTACAACCTGCATCTACCTATATCCATAGCATTAGGAGGCAGCAAAACCTTTTTATGCCCCTTACCTAACTCACTTACTTCTCGTCTGTACTACTCCTTAATAGAACCTAATTCGGCAATATTCCAATCATTTACACCCCACACTTTTTTTTTACCCCACTTTCTATTATTATCACCAAAGAAACTAACTTTTATACATATTTATATATATATACCTGCTGGCTATTTTTGGTGTATTGGTGCAATGGATATCTGTTCACTACTCTTGTAAGTGCCCTATATACTTGAAGCCTACTATACAAAGGGAGCCCATCATGACATTCCCATCTTTGATTTGGAGCTCACTGGGTCTATTTCCTAGATCTAGTCACTCCACTTATCATCTATATAGGCAATTTTTGAGTAGAAAGATTTAATCTTCTCTTTTTTACAGACTTCCCATTGTCCCTTGTTATTACTGAAGCCGGCCATCCCTTATATTTCACCTGCCTATATCTGGCTTATGCTGTGGGGAATTATATTATTTCACCCATTGCTATTTACTTAGTAGTTTTTGCCCTGAAGCTGTTTTTTTTTTTTTTTATGATTAAACCATGTGCAGGAACTTTGTTCAGAGTCTTACCAAATATAGTTGCTCTTGACCTTTCTTGCAAATATAACTACACTGAACTGTGTACTGTGTATTTGGTTCCCTTGACACCTTCATACCCAGGCAAATTGATATATATATATATATATATATATAGTCAATTCAGGCCATTTGCTTTAATAAATTGACACTCATATAAATTTTAGAATTACCAGTTTAACAGTATGCTCTGGTGATATATATATATATTTTTTATCTTTGTCATGTAAACGTTTGTATTATGCTGATGTTTCTTTCTTCCTTGATTTCCTTGCTACATATGAAACAGATCAGTTTCTAGTCAAGCTCCTCTGAATTATTGTACCATTGCTATTACATTTATTGGTTCAGACCTTAGAATCTGACCAACTTTCTAATAGTTGGTCCATCCAGGTTGTTCCTAACTTTGTTTATGCCCTGGTGTGTGGTGAGAGAGTTGTTTAGCTTTTTTTAACTGACTCCTGTCTCCCCTCACTCCCTAAAAACTTGTTGTTACTGTTAGTTGGTTAACCACATTATTAGAATTTAATGTTTCTTACCTCCCTAAATAGTTATAACCTACTTATTAGTGTATTGTTAATACCTTTCCTATTAATGACCTCTCTTCTCCTCTCGTCTTATTCTATTTTCAGAATGATATCTGTGCCTCCCATATTTTATGCATTTTGCCTTTTTTGGTTTGAGTACACCTGCCATCTTCTGCATATACATTTATACCTTGTTTATACTATGAGCATCTTCTGCTTCAGTTATTTGTCCCCTCCCATTCCGGTGATTATCACCTCTCCTTCACACTGATATCACGAGTAATATCCTTTTACATAAATGGAATGTGAAGGGACTTAACTCTCCTAGTAAGCGAAAGCAAATTCTTTCACATTTCCAAAACTATAAAACACAAACTGCTTTCCTTCAAGAAACAAAATTATTAGCAGAAGATGTTCATAGGCTTAAAAAATTCTGGGTCGGTCAAATCTATGATTACTCCTATACTTCAAAAAAAAGAGGAGTTACTATTCTTATACATAAAAACCTTAAATGGTCCCTTATAAACTCCATCTCTGATAATGAAGGCAGATTGGTCATGGTCAAATTGAATACCAATTCTGGTCCTATCCTACTTGTCAATGTTTATGCACCCAACTCCGACTCTCCAGAGTTTTTCTATAATTTAGCTCAACAGATTTTATCCTTTAACTCAGATAACACACCAATTATTCTTGGAGGAGATCTTAATTTAGCTTTAGAAGCTGGCATTGATAGGAGTACCTCCACTATAGATACTCACCCCAGAAGTATTAAAGCCTTTTCATTACTAATGAAAGATATCGGATTAGCAGATGTCTGGTGTCTCTTTCACCCCAAGACCGGGATTTTACCTTTTACTCCTTCCTACATAAAACATACAGTAGAATCAACTATTGGCTAGCTTCCCCTGCCATAACAGAGAAAACTATTGATTGTTATATCTCCCCCATTATAATTTCAGATCATTCTCCTGTTAATTTGTGCCTTTTATGGGGTCCATCAACACCCAAATCTACTTTCTGGCAATTGGACTCCATCTTTCTCAAAGACCCCGAGTTTTTACCCATGATTAAGGCTCAAATTCAGGACTTCCTCTCCCACAATAATTCTATAGAATCCTCTATGTCCACTGTATGGGAAGCCCTTAAAGCCACTATCCATGGGAAAATCATCAGCTATGCTGCACACAGGAAAAAAATACGAGTACAATAACTGGCTGACTTTCAAAAATCCCTGAAGGTTAAACAGAACCTATATTTCTCCTCTAATAAGCATTGTCCTGACTCTCAACTTCATCTTGAAATTCTTCAACTTAGAATCAAAATAAATGACCTAATCGCTCATAAAACCGAATTGGCCCTGTTTAAACTTAAGCATACATTTTGGGAACTTGGTGACAGAAATGGGAAACTTCTGTCCTACCAGCTCAAAGCACAACAAATGGAATGACATATTTTAAGCCTTAAGGATGAGCAAGGTATAATTCATTCCGATAAACCCTCTATAAACCATATTATAAAAATCTTTTATCAATAATTATACCCTAATTCAAACCCGCCTCATATCACTCAAATTCAACAATTCCTAACAGCTTTACATCTTCCTCGTCTCTCCCCCCATGAAGTGAACCCTTTAGATGAACCCTTTTCACTTCAAAAAATTCAGAAAGCTTTGTCATCTCTAAAACCCAGCAAATCCCCCAGAGGTGGCGGTTTCCCGGTTGACTTCTATAAATTGCTCTCTGACATATTTTGCCCCCTTCTTCTAAATGTTTATCAAGAAGCTTCCATCACTGGCAAACTCCCCTCATCCTGTACTGAAGCGGTTATAACCCTAATCCCTAAGAAGGATAAAGATCCCACACACCCAGCAAGTTATAGACCAATCTCTTTATTAAACACATATGGGAAGATATTTGCTAAACTACTTACCTCTTGACTTGATCCCTTGATCCCCAAACTAACTCATAACTCTCAAGCCAGGTTTATTAAACACAGATCACGGTCTGATCACTTACGCTCCCACTTCAATCTAATTCATAAAGCCAAATCTCTTAAATTACCTGCAGATCCAGAAGCAAATTATTTGATACCTTTTAATGGACCAACATAGATGTAACAACAAGAACAAAGTGCTTTAGCTTTCGGACCAACCAGGCCTTCGTCAAAAGCCTAGTGGCAGTTGTTTGGAAAAAACAATACTTTTAACAGCTAGATCATGCAGAAAAAAAAAAAAACAGAAAAATCCCCATTGGTTTAAAATACTCATTTAAAAAATACAGAAAATGATGTCAGAGAAGTTTAACAGCACCATAATACTTTCAGCCGGGAGTGTCCCAGGGTTAAAGGTGCTTGGTGGAACACACATATAAAGAATCCTACTGCATATAAATTTAATTGACATAAGATAACACTGATGGAGCAGATAACTCCTAAATCAAGCTATGGGTGTCACAGTGTGTATAAGGATGTGATTACTGAAAAGCAGCCTCCACCCAGATTAAAGACATACTAAGATTGTCTTAGGGCTCCCAAGAAGTTTCAATGCATGCATTATAGACAAGGAATTACCAGTAGAGTTGTCTTAAAAACATCAGTGCACACTCTATGATGTGTAAACCTTAGCTGGACCTGTCACCCTGCTGTACTCTCCAGCTAGATATCATGCCCCATAAATTTCAAAAAACCTCTAGTGTAGTGACAGGACTTTATAAATGATAATTTAAATATAAATTGACAGTATTAGTGTCGAACAAAAACTCTAGTTGTGGACCTCCAAGGAATTAAGTCCATGTTGCCTGATATGAACTGATGTCAATCTACACTGAGCATGTAACAACTTGATGTATCAGAAGTGTCTAAGGAATCTGAAAAAAAGATATAAGAATGTAATTTCTCTCCTACTCCTCTTCACACAAACAATAAACCCTACCCCACCCCACATCCCCATACCAATATGGCAACTACTAAATTTAGATTTTAAATCACCGCTGCAGCCATTGCTATTGATTTTGAGAAGGCTTTTGACTCCTTAAATTGGGAATGCCTCTATCAAGTTTAACTCATTTTGGTCTCCCTCATACCTTCTGCTCCTGGATTAAACTACTGTATAATTCCCCTATTGCTCAGGTACTTTCTAACTTCACCCTCTCCTCCTACTTTCGGTTGGCAAGAGGAACTAAGCAAGGCTGTCCCCTATCACCCTCTCTATTTATTTTAACCATGGAACCCCTATCTGCTTGCTTGCACCAATCTGCTGACATTAAAGGCATTCCCATGGGAAATCCAAGATACGTTTCTCTCTCCTCTGCGGATGACCTCTTAATCTTACTTGAAAATCTACATGAAGCTGGACCCTTGCTAGAAGATTTACTTAATAAATTTACAATTATTTCAGGCCTCACTCTAAATGACAGTAAATCAGAAATCTTACTCCTTAATGACCACTTTAAAGCTTTTACAAACCTTCCTCTTGGTTTCCGCTGGTCTCCAAAAGGTATAACGTATCTTGGTATCAAAATAATAAGTAACTTAAAGAAAATATGGGACATCACTCTTAACCCCCTATTAGATAATATTAAAACAATCCTGGACAGATGGAAGTTCCTTAATCTCTCTCTCTTTTATGGGGAAAATCGCAGCCATTAAGATGTCCATATCTCCCAAAATTCTTTATCTTTTTGCCAACATACCCTTAATTTTACCATCCCCTTTTCTTGCCAAAATTGATAAGTTAATGGGTAACTTCATCTAGGATGGAAAACCACCAAGATTTAATCGCAATAAACTTCAAACTCACTGGAAAATAGGGGGATTTGTACTTCCCTGTTTCAAAGGGTATTTCTGGGCCTTTCAAGCGGCCAAAACCATTAAATGGTTTTAAAAACCCTCCGTTCATTCTCCACTTTGGATTGCAACGGAATCTGCACTTTGCCCTGGAGGAGTTCCTACCTCCTTTATTTTTAATCCCCTTCCCTGAAAACTAAAATCACACCCAACTATACTCTCTTCTGCTTTCTACTGGAAACTTCTTCACAAATTTTTGAAATCTAATCCCAGGTCTTGGTTTTATGGTCCCCTATGGGGAAACCCATTGCTCACCCTAGAAAACCACCCAATCTTCTGTTGTACGTGGAAAAATAAAGGAATTTTTTTCCTAGGAGATATCTTGGACCAGAATTCACTCACTCTTAAAATGTTCTCAGATTTACAGGCCACTTGAAAACTCCCTAATCAGGATTTTTGGAAGTTTTTACAAATTCGATCAGCTTATAACCTAGTTTCTAGCTATTTATATAAGCACACTCTTCTAGAACCATACATTTCACACTGGGTCAATTTATCTGCTAAACTGAACAGCTATATTTATAAAGACATTACATTATTGATAATCTCCGTGATCAGTCCATACCAGCTAAGAATAAATGCAGTGCTCTCCTTAAATACAATATATCACCTGTACAATGGAGTAAGTGCTGGCGTTCAGCTCATAACATATTTAGAGATATTCGTAGCTCCTTAATACAAATTAAGATTCTACATTTTTGGTATAGAACTCCCTCTGTTCTTCAACGAATGGGCCTCCTAAATAATAATAATCGCTAGCGTTGCAACCAAGTCAACGGGGATTTACTGCACATCTTATGGACATGTGCCCCTGTTAATAAATGATGGCATCAAGTTTGTCTATTTGCTTCCAGAGTAATAGGACAAAAACTACCTTTTGACCCCAAATTATTCCTTCTTGGCATCCCTATTCCAGATAAACTTTCCCTATCACATGCACATTTTAGATGGCTCAACATACTTTTTCTTTGGGTCAAACGCCTGCTTCTTATGAAATATATATACCCATCTATCCCCACCCTTTCTGATGTTCTTCAAATCCTCTCTCAGTACGCCTCACTAGATTATTTATCCCATATTATTCATGACCGACTCACTGTATATGACAAGTGTTGGCACAATTATCTCAAATACATTGAATCTTCTGGATCTTCCAGACCCAATCCTTAGATGTATCAAACCTCTCTCTTTTTCGATACTACCAAGCTCAGATATCTTTCTTTCTCCTTCTTTATTATTCTCTTTCTCTCGCTCTCTCTCTCTGTCCTACACTTTCTTATTCTTCTTGTTCACCCTTCTTCTGTCTTCCTCCTCCATTAGTATACAATGTATATATTCCCAATGATATCACTTTATGTAACTTATTAGTGTTTTGCCATAACTATCCCAGTATATATTTTGTAATTGGTTACCTTCTTTTTGAATTCACAATCACCTTAATAATTGTAACTCTGTTGTTCAATACTTATAACACAGATAAGGATAACTCTTATCACTATCTTATGTTTATAAGGCTCTTTTTTTATATACCTACTCATACAATTTGCATATTAAGTGATTTTTTTATGTATTTTTATATGGAGGATACTCTTTACTGTTTGTGTTTGTATTCTTTTTATATTCAAATGCAATAAAAAGATAAAGTGAAAAAAAAATACCTCCTTGAGGGTAATCAAATTGTCCACAATACCTCTACCAGGCACAGCACAAGACTAAATCAGAGAAATCAAAAGCTCAGTAATTCTGATTAGTCTAACGCACAACATTTTCAATAAAACTTTCAGGTCCACATTCAGGAGGCTAATGGGCTGCCGGTTCTACAGTTCTCTATTATTGCCTTTTTATGTTTGCTTGCACGGATGTGCATGAAACATTGTGCCAACATTCGAATTTTCATAGGTGTGCCACTCAGCTTCCAATGCCCTGCTCCCTTTTTCAGGTGCTGTCTCACTGCACCAATATATCTCAGAGCTGTCTATGACAGCAGTTTAGATGCAGTGGCGTACAATTGAAAGTGAAAAACCACTGCAATCAGTGGTGGTAATGAGTAGGCAGTATGCAAATTGCCTGCACGTCACACTGCATCTGAACTGTCTGTCATAGACAGTTCTTCCTCCCCCCCCGACCAGAACACCTACTAGCATGCTGGGAGCCCACCCCAGTGTACTCATGCACCCCCCACCCACACACGTATGTACGACAGGTGCTCATCCCCTGGCTCCACTGCCCCAAAAACTGACTTCCAGGTGCCACACTAGAGCCCACCCAATGTGGCAACAGTCCAACATCCATGTGGCCAATGAGGGTGCTCAATCTCCCGTCGGCTCCACTGGCCTCCCCAAACAACCTTCCAACTGCCACGCTGGGAGCCCATCCCAGCATGGAAACAGTACACCATCCGTATGGCCAACAGAGGTGGCCAATCCCCTGTTGACTCCACTGGCCCCCCCAAAACAACCTTCCAGATGCCACACTGGGAGCCCACACCAGCGTGGCAAAAGTCCAGCGTTGTCTTCCTGAAAAAGGTAAAAAAAAAAACTGTAAGAAACAAAACGGTCCCTCGTTGACTGTCTCACCCCCCTCCCCCAATCCGGGCCCACCGTCTGCACACACCCTCACCCCATACTTACCTCCGGAGGCCAGCTCGACAATCTTCAGTGGACCGGGAACACGTCTGCACTCTTCAAAACTGACCGTGAACTGAAGAACTGCCTGTAAGCTGTATAATGGCATAAAAGGAGGATTTTCAACTTTGATGCATATCTTGGCCATTTTTGGGAATTACTTTATCAACTTTTCAACATGGGGTTCTTGGGACCACACCTCATGAACTCAGTCACTGTCGTTTTGTTATTCAGTCCCGAAAGGTGATTTCACGGTCACTGCGCGGAACCACATTTTGGGACTTAGTAATGAAATGACAGTGTCTAAGTTCATTAGGTAGGCCCCCCAAAACCCTATGTTGAAAATTTGGTGAAATAATTCCCCAGAATGGCTGTTTAACTAGCGTGCATTGAGCAGTTCCTACACACGCTCGTAACTTTGCGAATTTTTAATATTTTCACTCCAGATTTTCAACACTGCCATTTTACCACTCCTCCTTATGAGCAGTACTGCTGTCATTTTTCACCTTTTGCCCAAAATATGTTTTTGCCCGTGTAACGCACAATGGCGCAGTCAGTGTGAAAAATCAATGTTTGGGACATTTTAAGAAAATCACAGTGACACTGTTCATGAGCAGAGGTCTTAAAATGGCTATGTTGAAAATTTGGTGACAAAAGTCCACAAAATGACTGTGTTACGAATGTGCATTGCGCAGTTTCCACGCACCCTTGTAAGTTCATGAATTTGTAATATTTTCAGTGCAGATTTTCTGCAGTGGCATTTTCCCACAACTCCTTATGAACAGTACATCTGTCATTTTTCACACCCTGGCAAAATGTGTTTTCACATTTCCAGTGCATAAATGCATGGTCGCTGTGGGAAATCAGTGTTCGGGACAGATTACGAAAATCACAGTGACACTGTTCATGAGTGGAGGTCCCAAAATGCATGTGTTGACAATCTGCTGTAAACAATCCCCAAACTAATTACATTTTCTATGTACGCTCGTGACTTAACCAGTTTTTTTATATTTTTACTCCAGATTTTCAACATTGCCATTTTACACCTCTTCATGAACAGTACAGCTGTCATTTTTCACATTCTGTTCAAAATGTGTTTTCGCACTTGTGCCAAATGGTGTAGTTGCTGTGCAAAATCAGCTTTCAGCTAACAAACTGATATTGCCACTGTTCATGTGGTGGGGGGTCACAAAAAACCCAAGTTGAAAAACTGGAGTGAAAATACCAATGTACGCCTGGGGCATTAGGGTTTCTGACCATAACGCCCCACCCTGTTGAGACTGACAGGTATCAGGAGTGTGACTTGGGATTGTCACTTGTAATGCTCATACCATTCCACCCCCATCCACACCCTGCAGCCAGTGACAGGCATCGAGGTGTGCCTTGGATTCTTCGGCCCCAAAGTTTACCCCATTCTCCTATACTGCACCCATCTCACCGTATTTCCTTATGGAATGGGGTGAGCATAAGGCCCAAAGACTCCAAGGCACACCGTGACACTTGTCGGTGTCTGCAGGGTAGGGTGTGGTGAAATGGCATGGCCGTTATGCCTGACACCCCAAAGTCACACCCCAATGCCTGTCAGTCTCTGTAGGGTGGTGGTGGGGTTGGCTTCAGTTCAATACTTCACTGCCATTCCTATTATGCAGCTTTCTAACTCCTACACTACCAATGCCAATGCCAGCAAGCAAAACATTCGGCATTGATAAATGCTTGTTTAAACTGAAAGAGTAACAGAGTCTGTGCCATAAAATCCTGTACTGAAGCCATATCTTAAATGTCACTATAAACCAAGACCAGTTCTGGTGCTAACACGTCCTCTCCCTTTTGTAAACCTCTTTGGTGACCCATCCAAGCCAGGGTGCTGTACCATTTCTAGTGCATTTATGGCTATCATTACCTCAAAGGTATATTAATATTTACTTATATTTCTCTTCATGCTGGAATTTACAGCAAGAGAAAAAAAAGATTTGTAGGCAGTGTTTTGGGCACTTTAAAACTTGTCTTTAAAATTGTACAAAGTAGGGTGAGGGGAACTAGATCGGGAAATTAATCTTGGGGCTGTGTACATTCATGAAGTCCTGTGAATCAGGTGTGTAACTGGGAGGGGCGGGTGGAGCTGTCAGAGGCTTAGTACCTTCTAACAAAGGACAGCAGATTTAAAGATCAAGTTAGTTGCAGTCCTCTGCTAGAAGTACAGTCTTGTTAACAGAGATGAGTGTAAGCACCAGTTTTTACCTTAAAGGTATATTTATATTTATTTATATTTTTCTTCATACTGAAAGTAGTAGGGTAAGTGGGGAGAAAAAAAAAAGATTTGTAGGCAGTATTTGTGACCTTTTGAAATGTATCTTTAAAACTGTAACAGGTAGTGTGGGGGAAAACAGGTCAGGAGACTAACCCACCACTTGGAGGCCCTAGCTAACTCAAAGGTTCTGCCTGGGGAGGTTCTAAATGGTGTATAAAAGTGGACACTCCTAACAAGTCTTCACACGTTTGTGTCCCAACACATCAGGGGAACATCACAGGAGTGGAACAGGTATACGATTGGTTTCTTAGGTGTCAGCAGAAGACCACAGGAGGAAGCAGGGATGCAGGGGCTCTGCCAGTCAACTAAGATAAGGTACCTGCTCAATACTGTTCTGACATTCACTGCTGGGAAGGGCGTAGGGTAAAGATAGTTCAAAACTAGGAACAGTTGCAACACCCCAACCATGGTAGTAATACAAAGGGATTAAGGAACAGGGGAGATAAAATAACTCTCTGTCTAGGGTCAGGGTACAAAGGGAGCAAAGCAAGCAGAAGTCTACTTAATAGCTCAAGGGGAAGCAGACTGGTACCTGCCTAGGGTATAGCTGCAGGGAGCAATCAGGACAAAAACAAACATTTGTCAATGCCGAATGTTGTCTTGCTGGCATTGGCATTGGTAGTGCAGGAGTTAGAGAGATGCATAATAGGAATAGCAGTGAAGTATGGAACTGACGCCAACCCCTGCAGAGACTGACAGGCACTGAGGTGTGCCTTTGGGTCATTGGCCATAACACTCATGCCATTTCACCTCACCCTACCCTGCAGACTCCAGTAAGTGCTGCATTGTGCCTTGGGGTCATCGGGCCTTACGTTCACCCCATTCCATAATGAAATACATTGAGATGGGTGCAGTATAGGAGAACGGGGTGAACTTTGGGGCCAAAGAAACCAAGGCATACCTTGATGCCTGTCAGTCGCTGCAGGGTGGGGTGGGAGTGGAATAGTGTCAGCATTACAGTCGACAATCCAAAGTCACACCCCTGATGCCTGTCAGTCTCTACAGGGTGGGACATTATGGTTAGAAACCCTAATGCCCAGGGAATTTGTTGGTACTCGTACTCCAAATTTTCAACATGGGCTTTTTGTGACCCCACCTCATGAAAGCATTTGTGACCTCCACCCATGAACAGTGGTACTGTGATTTTGTTAGTCTGTCCCGAACATTGATTTCCCACAGTTACTGTGCCATTCTGCGCCAGATGTACGAAAACACATTTTGGGCAGGATGTGAAAAATGACAGCTGTACTGTTCATAAGGAGGTGTGAAGAAATGGCTATGTTTAAAATCTGGAGTGAAAATATTAAAAATTCTTGAAGTTACGAGCGTGCATGGAAACTGCACAATGCACGCTCTAACACAGTCATTTTGTGGAATTTGTTCACCAAATTTTCAACATAGGCATTTTGAGACCTCTGCTCATGAACAGTGTCACTGTGATTTTCTTAATCTGTCCCAAATATTGATTTCCCACAGCGACAGCACCATTGTGCGCCAGATGTTCAAAAACACATTTTGGACAGGATGTGAAGAATGACAGCTGTACTGTTCAAAAGGAGGTGTGAACAGAATGACAATGTTGAAAATCTGGAGTGAAAATATTAAAAATTCTCAGACTTACGAGTGTGCATGGAAACTGTGCAATGCACGCTCATAACACAGTAATTTTTTGGAACTTTTTCACCAAATTTGCAA
This sequence comes from Neoceratodus forsteri, assembly GCA_016271365.2. Lineage (NCBI taxonomy): Eukaryota > Metazoa > Chordata > Ceratodontiformes > Ceratodontidae > Neoceratodus > Neoceratodus forsteri. The sequence continues at coordinate 1,029,578,160 of CM057458.1, forward strand.
CATAGCTATTTTTGGAGCCTCCCCTCATGAACAGTGACACTGTTGTTTCATTAATCAGTTCCAAAAGGTGATTCCATGCAGTGACCACAAAATCACCTTTAGGGACCGAATAACGACATGACAGTAACTGAGTTCATGAGGTGGGGTCCCAAGAACCCCAAGTTGAAAATTTGGAGCCAAAAGTTGCAAAAATGTCCGAGATATCCACCTAAGTTGAAACCCCCCATTGATGCCATTATACACCTTACCATAATTTTCTTTTGTTCGCTGTCGACTTTGAAGAGTGCAGACGTGTTCCTGCTCCACCGAAGATTGTTGTGCCAGGCTCTGGAGGTAAGTATGGGGTGAAGGGGTGCAGGGAGGTGGAGTGCACAGAGTGTGGATGCAGGTTGGGGGAGGGGGGCCGTCGTGACCATGAGGGACTGATTTCTGTTTTACAGGGTGAAAAAAAAAAGGAACGTCACAGGAAGGGTATTTTCTTTCAGGATGTGACAAGGACATTTCGGCACACTGGGGTGGGCTCCCAGTGTGCCACCTCTGTTTTTTGGGGATTGGGGACTGAAGCTGATGGGGATTGGTCACCCCGTTGGCAAAGAAAGCATCTCTGTGGGGGGGGGCATGATGCCGAGGGGTATTGGGCAGCCCCCTCGGCAGACAAATAAACCTTGTGGGACATAATGCCAATGGGGATAGGGCATCCCCATTGGCAAACAAACTGGGGAGGGGGCATGCCGACAGGGGGAATGTACACTCCCAATGTCAGCTTTCTTGGGATTGTGAGAGGCAGCCAGCAGGAGCTGCCACCATGTTTACTGAAATGTTTCAGCTGGCAAGGCACGCCCTGCAATGACGGGGTACTCCCTCATAGCAGCTGCAAAATTTTTTCTAGTTGATGGCATGCTTCTCAACTGCTGTCATAGATAGAGTGCTCATTCACTGGTGCCACAGAGACCAGCCTAAGAAAGCAGTGGTGCCATTGGCCACAACACTGCCGCACCTCCACAACCTGCTACTCCAGCAAGCTGCCACAAAATGTTGCTTGAGCTGCACGTGCAAGACAACATAAAAAGGAAATCAAGAAACACCCTATCTAGGGTAAGAGTATAAATTATTTTTAATGCAATGGGGAGAATATTTGGAAATGATGGGAGTGGTGCAGTGCAATGGCTGTGGAGCGGCAGTCTTCAGAGAGACCTTCTGTAGTCTGAGGTGTTACCCATTTGCATGCACCTCTCTGGACTGGGGCAGAGGTCTCCAGACTCTGGGCCAAGTTGGCAAGGATTTGGGAGGCCTCTTCCCCAACTAGTGGCCACCAAGTCTATGGCCATTGTCTCAAAGGGCGTCTGAAAGGAGGGCTGGCTGGACTGTAGTGGGCTCTGGGACAGTGGGGGTGGGATTGGGGGAACACATTCCTCAGCCTACACTACAAAGGAACTCTTTCACCACTCTGGTGCGATGGAACTGGCAAGACAAGACACCTTTGGTAGTGGCAAGGGAGGATGTGGGAGTCCTTCAGCATGGAAGCCCCAAGGTGGGAGAAAAAAAGTAACTTCTTGTGGGAGTCTCAATTGTCAGGAGGGTAGTTCTGGGAACACCATAGGAGGGAAGGAGTGAGGTGAGGTGCTTACCTGATGCCTTATTATGGAGTGATGGGGAGTGAATCCTTAGGATCACCAAGATGGTGGGGCAAGAGGGAGAGCTGGATCTCACTGTCCATCTGGGGACAAAGGACCTGGCAGAGGAAACAGCTGGGGTGGTGCAGAACAGGTTTAATGGGTTGGGGAGGGGCCTGAAGCAGGACACATGTACAGTGGCCTTCACTGAGGTGCTACCTTTGCAAGGCTGGGAGGAAGAGCGGGCATACCGCATCACGTGCTTCAACAACTGGTTGAAGGCATGGTGCAGGGAGGAGGTGTTTGGCTACATCGGGGACTAGGGCTCTGCCTAGTGGAATGATCGCCTGTACAAATGGGATGGCCTCCATCCATCCAGGAGGAGAATAGCAGTCTTGTGTGGGAGGTTTAAATGGTACCTCAAATGGCATTTAAACTAGTTGAAGGGTATAGTAGAAGAAACATGGAAGACAGTGAATGCCCCCCCCCCAGATGATAGAGCAACAGTGATGGATTTCCCAGGGGAAACGAGTTACCCAGGGGTAGTGAGGAATAGGAGCAAAGGAGAGGAAGAGATGGGAGAGTCGAAAGGTGGAACTAGTGCACAGGAACCTACTAAGGAGGGTTGGCAGAGGAAAGATAAAAAGGGGAAAGACAGTATCAGTAAAAAAAAAGGTGCAGGTTGGACTCAGGAAGGAAGGAAGGGCAAAGTAGGGGTAGGGATGGACAACCGCAGTAGAGAGTCACGTGTGCCAATGTAAGGAGCCTATGGAACAAAATTCTTCACCTTGAGGCTACCATACAGAGGAAAACCTGGATCTGGTGGCCATAACAGAGTCATGGTGCACGAATGACCACAGCTTGAAGTAGCCATAGTGGGGTACGACATGTTTAGAAAGGATATGTCAGGGAGAAAGGGGGTTTGATGGAAAAGGGGACCAGAACCGTGTATTCTTTTGATTAATTTGTTCTTTTTGAATATGCATCTTCTTCAGACAAGATGGTTGCCAGATCACATGAGCAAGTGTATATAGAAAAGTTAAATTACAGGTCTGATGGTTCTCATGAGAAACTTAACAGAAAAGTAAAAGAGGAGGCAATAAAGCAATAAACCCAATGGGGGTGTCCTTACTGGAGATGTTCCATGCTGAACAAAGAACCCAGGTGGACATCATTATGGTAGTAAGGAGGTACTGAAGGGTGAGTGCGCACACGCACGCGCGCACACGCACACACACACACACAGAGGGTTGGGCAACATGGGCCTGTCACTCAGAGTGAGTTGGACCCTCCCCACTTGGAGCAAAGCAATATATTGAGGGGCTTAAAACAAGCTCACTGTCTTGGACTGAAACATCTAAACACCAGGGCCCCTGCCATTACAAAGACTGGCTGAGGTAAGATAGCACAGTGAGGGGAAAGTGCTAGGGCAGGTGAATAATTTGTAGGAGAGGATAGCTTAGACTTCTGCTGTCCATACCTAACTGTTTAATGTGATTTTGTTTTCTGCTTCTTAGTAAATGTGCACCCTTTTGTTTCCTGTAAATATATCCTGTTGTAAATACTTGTAGTATTCTAGTAAAGAGTCTATTTCTATAGAATCGGTGACTGCTTGTGTGTTATTTAAATGGGTAATTCTATTTCTGCTGAACTCTGTTTGCTGTCTGTCTCCCAGAGAGCACTCTACCCACAGTTATTGTGTTGACCTTCCTAACCTTGTGCAAAGGAGGAAATCAGAAACAGGCTTCCTGGGCCCTGTTGGTAAAAACCCAGGTAGTGGCATTGAACTGGAAGTCCCTGGTGAGGGATCTGCATCACAACTGGTGGCAGAGTGGTGGAATCCTTGTGGCAACTGGTACCAGACCAGTTTAGAGCAGCAGACAGTGTGCTTTCCTAAGACAGAGAGAGAGAGAGAGAGAGAGAGAGAGCACACTGGTGCCGGAGTGCTAGCAGAAATATACCATTTAACAGTCACGAAACAGGATTTCAAAAGGTTGCATTTTTTACTACTGTTTTATTTATTTCTAGACAGTTTAGTGCAGCGTAGCTAGAGAAGATAAGCTCCTCAAGCTATATAAAATATCATGTACAACAGCTTCATGAGCTGTGCACAGCAAGGGGGATTGCCTATGAGGGCATGACAAAGAATACACTCATGGAAGCCCTGGTGGCACAGGACCAGCTGCAGGAGGGGCAGACCGTCTCAGATAAGCAGGGCTCAATACCTGATCAGCAGGCAATCACAGAGGACAGTGACTCAGGTAGCGAGACTGAGGTCACAGTGGCTGAGCAAGGCTGGAGGCTGAGGACAGAGAGAGCCCGACAGCATGAAATCAGGATGCAGGAGGAGAGAGCAAGGCTGAAGGCAGAGGAAAGGGAGAAGATTAACCAGCACAAGATCCTGATGCAAGAAGAAAGAGAGAAGAATCGAGCAGAGTGTGAGAAGGAACAAGCAGAACGTGAGAAAGAATGAGAGCATGAGATCCAATTGGAGAAACTGCACCAGCAAACAGCACAACAAACCATAAGTAATGACAAAGGTGGCTCAATCCACAAAGCCACAATTAATTCTAAAATGTTTCAGCAATACCAAGAGGGAGAGTATCAGGATTTGTTTCTAAAATCATTTGAAAGGGTCTGTGGGCAATTTAAATTAGATAAGGGTTTGTGGATGACCCATCTGACCCCATTACTTATTGGTCATGCCTTGCATGTATTTGCTTAAATGGATGATAATGATTGCATGAACTAAGATAAAGCTAAAAGAATGTTATTAAAATGTTTTGAATTGTCTCCTGAGGCTTATAGACAGAAATTGGGAGAGTTAAGAAAAGGCCCAGGAGATGGCTATGTAGAACTGCATGTTCAAATGTGAGCTTATTTAGACCACTGGGTGGATAGGGCTAAGGTAAGGACTGTAGAGCAGGTTAAAGATTTAGTTGTAAGGGAACAGTTTCTTAAAATTATACCTGATGGCCTGCGTATATGGCTGCTGGACTGGGCATGCAACTTCACAAAGGAGGCAGCAGAAAGTGCTGATTTGTATGTGGCCAGCAGACCACATTCGTAGCGCAAGAACTATGGAGGTGGGGCAGCACATGGTTTTAAGGGGACCCAGGGAGGGCAGCTTAAAGGAAACCAACCTACACCCATGCCTAAAACAGAACCCAATGGTTCAAAGGGAAACAAGGAGCCAGGGGCAAAGGTATACTAGATTTGCCAGAAAGTGGGGCATCTATCCTACGACTGCCCTAAAAATAACAAAAGGGCAAAAGCCTGGGGGAGGGGGTGACCAAGACAGTACACAGCAGTTGGCAAGCTGCACGCACACTGTAGTGCCACCAAACTCCACCAAGCATATGCACCCTATTCTAGTCAATGGGGCAGTAACATAGGGGTTGAGGGACACTGGTACCTCCATCTCCATGGTGAGGCAGAATCTGATCCAGGCGGAGCAGATTCTGCCAGGGCAGTTCTCCAAGATTCAGGGAGTCATGGGTCCAGTGGTCCAAGTGCCAATGGCTTGGATCTGCTTAAGCTGGGAGGGAGGCCATGGGGTACAGGAGGTGGGAATTATACCTGATCTCCCTGTGGATGTGATCATGAGGAATTATTTTGACCATAGGGAAAACATAGTATGTGTTACTACCCATAGCCAGGCAAAATGGCTAGCTTCTGAGGGGGAGAAGGGGGTGACACAGCCTGTGCAGACTGATCCCTCAGCATCTGAGGAAGTGGCTAGTATGGGTGAAGGGCTAGCTAGGAGCAGCAGCACTGAGCCCCAGCTGCAAGCAGAGGAGATTGCCACCAGGGGCAGCTTTCCTTCTGAAGAGGAACTAGGGAAGGTCAGACGTGAGGAGCTGGGCAGGGCACAATGAGCTGATCCTACCCTCCAAAAACTGAGAGAGAGATAGCAGATAGTGCTGAGACCTCTCAAAGGAGTAAAAAGTCAGTTTATTGGGAAAATGAGCTGCTATTGTACAGGGAGTGTACACCACAGAGGGGACTAGGGGGAGAAGTACTCCAGCAGCTGGTAGTCCCCAGGGACTACCAAAAAACAGCTTCTGGCCCTGGCCCATGACATTCCTTTTTCAGACCACCTGGGTATTACCCACACAAAAAAGTGGCTTGCCAACAACTTATTTTGGCCAAGCCTGTACACAGACATGGCAAATTACTGTCCGACTTGTCCACCATGTCAGTGGGTTGGGAAGGTCGGGGACAAAGCTAAGGCAGCTTTGGTGCCCCTGTCTATCATCATTTCTACTGCCCTTGAGGTGGGAGCTGGACCTTGTACATTTTCCAGTATCCAATGATTCAGGCAAAGAACTATATGTGTTAGAGAAACCCTCCTTTTTTGAAGAGACCACTGAGGAGGTTTCTGAATCTACCCCCTTGCTCCCCATATCACCCAACTGAGTTGTCTTTGTTAGTGGTCCATACCTGTTTTAAGTGATTATTGGGGAGATATCCCTTTTAAACAACTTTGTTTTTGGGTGCACTGTGTATCTGGACTTACTGCCTTTGTTGAGCTCTGGTCAAGGGGTCTCTGGGAGGGCTGGCATGGCCTCCGTTGATACATTAAGGGCTTCATCAGGCATTGCCATGCCTGGAGAAGGATCAGGGACATCTTTCTGACCCACTGCACCTTTCTGAGTGGTGGCAATCATTTGATCATTCACTAGCAGGAGGGGTCCAGCTTCAGAAGTTGTCAACTTTGTGAATGAAAGCTTACAGTACACACTGCAAGCCAACTGGTCGACAGTGTTGACCAATGGTATTGTAGTGCATACTGTTCACTGTTATTCTGTGACAGCTCAGTCGGTGGGCAGCTGTGGAGGTGTGTGGATGGGTTTTGCTGCCCTCTGACTGTATGTCACTGCTGAGATGGAGGGAGTAGTGTGGGCTGTGGGGTCCTGAGTGGGTGGGAGGGGGGAGGGTGCCACTAGCTTACCAGGGAAATTTCTTCCATAATTATTTACACTGTAAATGGGTTTGAGGAAGGAAGGGGGCCACTGGACTACCAGGGAGATTTATTTAACAATATTTACACTACGATCGGGTTTGGGGAAGGGAAGGGGACTACTAGACTACCAGGGATATGGGGCTTATAATTTATTTTATGCTCGGGGATGGGAGAGGGGGCCACTAAACTACCAGGGAAACAGGTATGGGGTTACTGTAGTCTTTGATCAGGGATTGGGGGTTACCCACCCGGGGGCTGGCATCTACTGTGTTGTGCTGTGCAGTACAGCAGCCCACCTGTGGGTGGCTACCAGTTAGGTGTGTTTTTTCACTCCTAACTTTGTGCAGCACAACTCGGCCGAATATTGTGATGTGCCGCATATGCATGGGAATGCCCCCATCAGATGCTCTGCATACATTATCTTTGCATGCACCCAGAATTGTGCAGTATATCCCTTCCCTTCCCTTTGAATATGGCCAAGGGGGTGCATTTCTGGGGATGCGCTGACACAAGTCGGTTGTGCCGGGCGCATCTCCTTTGAATATCTGAGCCTATTTATCTTTTGAATTCTGAACTGCATCAGGCTGATGTTGCCTGCATTTTTGCTCTTATTATTTTTATTTTAATAAATGTAGTCATTTAAGCTATATAAGTTACTGCCTGGAGTGGTTATTAAATTAGGTGGTGAGTGCTCGACCTTTCCCTGTTGTATTGCTTGCCTGTTCTGGAAGCACCACCTTCCATGTGTGACCCCTGTTCAGCAGTCTAGGTTATTTATCTCTGTCTGAAATTTCTCTATGGATGCATAACTATTTACAGTTGCTCCCAGCTTGAGATTGTCGGCAAATCTGGAGCTCCATGATGATGAAACTGTTTTGGTGCTGGAGATATAGATGCTAAACAAAGTTGCTACCAGAACCGATCCCTGGGGGACACCACTTGTCACCTCCTTCCATGATGAAGTGTGTCCCGCAATACTGACCCTCTGTTTCCTTCCCTCAAGCCATGAGGCTACCCAGTTTATGATACTATGGTCAAAATTCATATTATTAAGGTATTTCAGGGTCACACACCGCCCGCTCACCCTCCGCACTGTCAAGGTGAACATCCCCAGTATCATTCGTGCCATTAGCCATCACAACATTCATTTCACTTTCACATTCAGGTACTGTCAAATCCATCTTTAGTTCTTGAGCAAAGCATGGTATAGCACCACATGCTATGGTTTGCAACACTAGTGCAGAACTTCGTCCAACATCTCCTTTGTTCTTGCACCATCATCCATCATAGTGCAGACTAGGGATCCTCCTACTGGAAAGAGTAGGGAAATTTCCTCTATGTCATGGTCAACATTCCCCCTGTCATTACAACAGGTCCATGCAACGCACCCCCAGAACACACCTTGGAACAAGCTAGCATAGCTCAGTGTGCCTTTCTGGGTCACAAATTTCAAATAAATAAAAATAAATTCAACTCCAGTACTTGTCTGGTCACTCTCAGTTCCTGGCTATTAAAGGTGTGAGCTAACATCCAGCCATTAGTGGGGTTCTGCAGGGCTTTATCGTTGGTCTTTTCCTGTGTGTTGCGTAATCCAACACATCACACCATTTTCCAACCAGAAAATAATATAAATAACATCCATCACATTAACATACATACTAACATACTAAGAAGCCAGCAGAGTAGACCCTATGGTCTATCGAGTCTGCTCGGGGATCAGTGCTCATTCAGGTCACCATTTGCTGCCCCCCCTCCTCCCTGAGGTCCCCCTTCCCCTGACTGGGCCCCCCCCCAGTGCTGACCCTGTTAAGCTGCACCCTTCCTCTATACCTATCCCAGCACCCTCATGAACCCCTCCACAGTATCCACGGCCACCAGTTCCACCGGCAGAGCATTCCAGGATTCCACCACCCTTTCAGTGAAGTAGCGCCTCTTCATCTCCCTCTGAGTCTCCCACCTATCAGCCTCAATGGGTGCCTATCCTGGCATACCCTATTGATCCCCTTAAGATATTTGAAGACCTCGATCATGTCCCCCCATCCCTTCTCTCCTCCAGGGAGTATAGGTTGAGCTCCTTGAGTCTCTCCCCATAGGACTTCTCCCCCAGACCCCGCATCATCCTGGTCTCCCTCCTCTTGACCCTTTCAGGAGTGCAATATCCCTTTTTAAGTACAGATGCCAAAACTGCACACAGTGTTCAAGGTGAGGTCTAACTAGGCAATTGTATAGCTGCAGGAGCACCTCCTGGCTTCTCGAGGTTATCCCTTGGCTATGCGCCCCAGCATTTTGTTCGCCCTTGCCGCAGCCCTTCTGCACTGCTCTGAGTTGTTCATTTTGGCATCTACTACCACCTGAGGTCCCTCTCTCCACTCGAAGCCTGCAGTGTCACCCCTCCCAAGGTGTACACATGAGCTGGTTTCCTGGCCCCCAGGTGGAGGACCCTGCACTTCTCAGAATTAAATCTCAGCTTCCAGGTGCGTGACCACCCCTCCAGAGCCTCCAGGTCCCCCTGTAGGTCTAACCTACCCTCCTCCCCACCCCCAGCTTGGAATCATCAGCAAAGAGGCTCATTTCGCTCCTGATACCATCTCTGATATCTAAGATATAAGCGTTAAACAAGAGAGGCTCCAGCACCGATCCCTGCGGGACGCCGTTAATGACCCTCCTGGAAGTTGAAAACTCAACCCCAACTACTACCTTCTGAAAATGCCCCCCCAGCCAGTTCCTGATCCACCTGACCATCTGCTTCCCCACCCCCATGCCCCTCAGCTTCTCCAGCAGCCCAAGATGTGGCATCAAGTCAAACACCTTGCTGAAGTCTAGAAAGAGGACATCCACCGGCCTGCTCTGGTCCAGAGCACTCATCACCCAATCATAGAACTCCACAAGGTTGTTCTGACATGATCTGCCCTGAACAAAGCCATACTGGTGCTCATCCAGGTATCCCCTTGCTTCTAGAAACCCCACCAGCCTCTCCTTTAAGATGACCTCCATCACTTTGCCCACCATCAATGTCAGGTTTACCGGTCTGTAGTTTCCTGGCTCCTCTCATGAGCCACCATTGTGAATAGGCACAATGTGGGCCATCCTCCAATCCTGAGGCACCCATCCTGACTGGAGGGAGGAGTTAAAGAGATTCACCAGAGATGCGGCCAGGAGGTACACCAGCTCCCTCAGCACCCTGGTATGAAGGCCATCAGGGCCCGGTGCCTTCTCCACTCATAGGGCCTTGAGGGCTTTCCACACTCTACCAACAGGGATTTCATCATCCATGGCATCCCCTCCACCAGCAGGACCACTCTGCCCCCACCATCCTCACTAGTAAAGACAGAGTAAAATTAGTCATTTAGTACCTCTGCCTGCATCCCGCCTCCTCCACCAACCTGCTCCCTGACCTCAGTCTACTAATCTGCCCCTTCCCTCTTCTCCTTTCCCTGAGATACCTGAAGAGCCCTTTTTCACCTCTGCTGATCCCATGAGCCAATCTCTGCTCCATCCTCACTTTGGCCAACCTCACCACCCTGGCGACCTTCCTGGCGAGTTCATCGTACTACCCCTTGTCCATAACCTGACGTGAATGCCTATATTGGCTTTAGGTGGCCTTCTTTTCCCTTACCACCTCCTGGACCTCCCTAGTCCATCAGCTTGGCTTCCTGGCTCTACCAAGCTTGTGTCTCTCCTTTGTGCATGCCTTGGTAGCTTCCAGGAACCCCTTTTTAATGACTTCCCCCTGACTCTCTGTGTCCATGCCTGGCCTGATCCCATTTAAGTAGCCCCTTAAGGATCCACTCCATGCCCTTGAAGTCTGCACCCCTAAAGTTGACTACCATTGTTTTTGTGTGATCCTCTCCCCCGTCCACGGAAAACCAACCGTGGCATGATCACTACCCACCGTGTTCTCTTTAATTTTCCTTTTCCCTCTCAGGTCCTTGTACACAGAGGTTATTGTGGTGACCTCCAAATGTATGTAAAACAGGTTGTGTTTATTGTTGTTGGATTTAGTATGTAATAGAACTATGTCATATAATACCTTGATTTGTATACCTTATGTTTATGAAACCCGTAAATGTAAAATACCATGGGTCTATGTGTTTTTGATAATGGTAAAAAGTACTAGGTGTCTATTATAAAAAATAAGTTAGTTGTGCTATTTAAAATGCATGTAAATTGCTGTAAGTTGAACAAGCCTGAAATGTCATGGTGATTTGCATATATCCCATGATGCTTTGCATTATGGAAGTATGTGTGATGTTGTGTTTCTTTGAAACTTGGCTTATTGTCAATGCCCTCTGGCGTAACCCATGCTTCAGTGCTTCTGCATTGAGATTCTTTATCTTTAGCTTGTTTTTTTTTTTTATTTGAGGCCCCACCACTCAAGCAAACAAGGCCCGCATAGGGGTGGAGGCTGAATCTCAACTGCTGAGTTAGATCAGAGATCAGTGTTAGCAGGTGATGGCTAAGTGCAGAGAAAGGACGTACATATTCTGTTGCTGCAAACTGATGTACTGAAGAAGGGATATGCCATTGCATAAGGTTATCTTCTATATTTTGAATAAACATCACACAGAGATTGTGTGTTGAACTGGAAGTTCAGTGTCTGATCCATCTGTTATCCCACAACCCCTCCACACCCCTGCCCACAATGGCCCTTAAGATTGGCAATCAGACCTTCTTCCAGGCCCTCCCCCTGTATAGGTGGCCTATATACCACCACCAGCATCACCCTCTTGCCTCCAGGAGCCTGCAAGGTGACCCATAAAACCTCCATGTGCCCCTCCACTTCCTCCACCTTGCATATCCTTATGTCCTCCTTAATGATAAAGGCCACTCCCCCGCCCCTCCCCACAGTCCTGTCCTTCCTGAACATGGTGTACCCTATTAGGTTTAGGTCCCAGTAATGTGCTGAAGTGGCCCAAGTCTCAGTGATAGCCGCCACATCTACTTTCCCTTCTAATAGCAGCACCTGAAGCTCAGGCATCTTGTTTCCCATGCTCCTGGCATTGATCAGGACCACCCTCCAACACATCCTCTTGCCCTCCCCCCTTCCCCCACCCGGAGAGCTCCCAGGGACCAGCCTACCTGGGCCCCTCTGCACACAATCCGATGCTCCCGGGCTGTACTCGCTCCTCCACACTTGGAGGAGATGACCACACCCAACCTGGGTGGGCAGGCTGCGGTTTGCCCCAAGCCCCTGCCCTCCCCCATTACAAGTTTAAACTCCACCTAACTTAAATGAAGCTGGCCAATCCTTGCTTCAAAGCCTCCTTTCCCCCAGGCTGAGGTGAAGCATGTCCCTTGCGCATAGCTCCTTGTCCTCCCAGGTCGCACTCCAGTCCCCCACCAACCCATACTCCCTGGCCCCACACCACCCTCTGAGCCATTCATTAACTCCCTTAATTTTTTTGCTTATTCACCACACTGGCTGTAGGCACCAGTAGGATCTCCAAGAAGGAGACCGAGCATCCGACGGCATGACAGACCCTGGCTAGTTCCTAGAATCTAGCGTGAATTTCCATTACACTATTTCCCTGTATATCATTGGTGCCAAGGTGCACCAATAAATCAGGGGTACCCCCACAATCTTTCACCAGAGCACAGACCAAGTGCTTAGCCTCATGCACAGTCAGGCCAGATATACTCTTGACCTTGACTCCACAGGCTGTCCCCTTCCCCTGACATTCCCACTTAATGCCCCTAATCAGAGAGTCTCCCAACAGTAGCACTCTTACCGCCTTGTTTTCCTTCTGTCCCCTCCCCAAGTTCCTCCTCTTCCCATCCCCCTCCTTGTCAGTTGCCCTGGCCTCCCTTCCATCCGGGTACCAACTGCTGTCCCTTCCTTCCTGTTCCAGCTCTTACTCCTCACCGACCTGTCTTCTCCAGCCTCCTTTCTTCCTGCCACACCTCCATGGTCTAATGACCTCTCCTTACCCAAAGGGGAACTTGTAGTGTCCCCCTCAACTTCCACCTCCATACCCATCTCTCCCCTGCTGCATCCCTTCTTGTCTTTATCCCCTTGTACTACACCCACCTCACCCATTTGTTCCTCCTCCTCCCTTCCGGGTGCTCCCTAAACCTGCCCCCCCCAAGCAGACCCTGGCTCCCTTATCCCCGGTGTCCCAGCTCCTAACTATCCCCCCTCTCCCCCACACTGGTGCTATCTCTGTTGCCAGCTCCTCCCACCCCCTCTGAGTCCCTGTGCACCAAAACCCCGCTGTTTCAGGTTTCAGAGCTTCCTGCCATGCCCAATCCCTCAACCCCTCCTGGTGCCTCCTTTGTTCCTGGATCACCCCCCTCCCCCACGTTCAGCTGTGCTAGAAATGCAAATCTGTTTCTATGCTGCAAACATCCCACTGGCTCTCTCCCCCATCAGTTCCCCTATCTGGATACCCCCACCTTTTTCTCCCAACCACCTGCCAGGTTTCTTTGCCCTTATCTTGCCCAGGACCACCCTACCCATGCCCAGTAGAGTTCCCCCCTTACCCACATGCCCCTCCAGAACCCTTCTCCCTACTTGCGTGGTCTTTTGTGCCCCTACCATCCCCCCAGTGGCTCCTGCCCATACCAGGTGCCACACATGGATCAGGATCCCAATTCCCCACTGCTCTCTCCCCATCTACCATCCCCAGCAGAGCCACCTTGTACTCCACTACTCCACACCCCAGCCTTACTCAAGGACCATCTTAGCTACTGGACCTCCTCCTTAAGTTGTGCCAACTGTCGGTACACCATGCACCCTCCTATTCTCCAAGCCAGGGCTAGCACCATGGCTGACCCACACCCTACACACCCCACCACCCTTCCAAAGATGTCCACCCTAGTGATCTGGGGGGCCTTGTCTCAAACCTGCCCGCCCCCACTATGAGTCTCTCCCAAGTTGACTGCCCCATCCTTGGTGCTCTAGCCATGCTGTCACCCATTTTGGAGCTCCCCTATGCCCACTGGGCAAGCTTCCCCACAAAGAAGACCTCTGCAGGGTGAGGAAGTGTGCTACCAGACAAAACTCAGTTTAGCAAGACAATCCCAGCACACAATTTTAAGCTGTACCGAGACCTGTACCTTGCACCCTCCTCAGGGTACACTCACCACCTAAGGCCCAGACCCTGGCCACTACCCCCTTAACTAGCTCCACCCTCCAAGACCATTTAATAGAGGTCAGGGCTGGGGTGGGTCTGTGGGACTGAGACAATAAAATCCTGAAAGACCGCCACTACAGCCCTTCAAATCCAAACAATAAAATCCTGAAAGATAGCCACTACAGCCCTTCAAATCCAAAATACTGTGACAATAAAATCCTGAAAGACAGCCACTACAGCCCTTCCAGGGTCCCTTACCTTCTTGCGGCTGGGCTTGGCTATTTATAGCCCTGCCGCCAGTTCAAAAGGCCCTAACTGGGGCCTGATTGGTCTGAGTCTTGCTGATGCCACCAATGCAGCCGCCTCCTTCCCTCCTCGCTGCCGATGTGGCTGCCTCTTTCATTTCTTGCCACCGATGCGGCCAATGATCACCCCACAAGCCACTGATGTTACCAGAAAAACTCCCGTGGCTGCTCCTCTTTGTTTGCGGCCAGGCTTGGCTATTTATAGATACAAAACTTCCAAACTGTATGCGCTCATAAAGGAGAAACTTGATCACTGTTCGATTCAACTAAAAAGTTGATTTATTAGCACCACTGTGGAAGCCCCTAGCACCTCAGCAATGTGCCTTCAAAGGGAGTTTATTACAATCTGACAAAATCACAGGATTTAAATAACACTCCAAAAAGTGACATCATAAATTAGAGCACCAGTCAGTGGAACACGTTTAAATTTTGTCCCACTTAAAGCCAATACTTAATGAACTCCAAAACAGGTTCACAACTAGTTAATCTAACCACTTTTAAGAAATATTTACTAAAACAATGTTTGCGTAGTTCACAGTTACAATTTTGAATGACTTATGTAGCTAACAGCAAAACATTAAAGCTAGGATTCTGTGTATAGAATGGGTGAATGCACAACTGAGCCACTTCATTTGGTAAAAATTGCTATCAGGTTTACCTACTCATGTAGGGATACACCAGTAAATGCTTTAAATCCAAATAACATCAGTATTGCATTTCTAACCAATTAATTTTGTTTCACGTAATCCTTACTGATGCTGGAAAAAGAAGGAGAAGCACACCAAGTAGGTGCTTCATGGCCCATCTATACCGGAAACAGTGTGTCCACAGGATATCCTATGGAATGCAACAAAGAGAGAACGAGAACATATGTTATCCTATAATAAATCTTACAAATAAAGTGTATATGAAACAGCATTGTATACTGGAAATAGTCAGTTGACAGCCAAACCCAATATGAAAAGAAGAGGGAAAGGGAAGGAGGGGGGCGTAGGAAAGAAAGAAAGAAAAAGGAAAAAAGGGGGGGAAGAGTGGGAAGGGGAGGAAGAAAGATAGGAAGAAAAAGAAGAAGGGGAAGGGAGAAAGAAAAAGGAGAAACATGAAGAGAAAGAAGGGGGAAAGGAAAGAAAACATTACAAATGACACAATATAACTGACAGAATATGACAGCCTACAAAATGGTACTTCACTTTTATGTCATATAAACAGGTTATAAGAATTCAAAACTTCAAAAACCTTTTGAAAGTGTATGTTATTTATCTCTTAAAAAAGGTTTACGGTCCCACCTGTCATTCAAACCTTTCCGGGCAACCGTGTCAGCTTTAAAGATCCATCTACTTTCTTTTTGTAGCAATCTATTTGGTCTATCACCACCCCTTATATCATTTTTCACATATTCAATTCCCATAAATTTCAGATAGGAAACATCCCCATCATATACAGAAAAAATGTCTCCCTACTGGTGAATCCATCTTTAGATTAATTATGGACCTCAAATGCTCTTGAATCCTTGTTTTCAATGGTCTCACGGTCTTCCCTACATAACATAGGCACAGGTACACCATAACATGTATACTACAAAAGAAGTTGTACAGGTAATAAACTCTCTTACTTCGATCTGTGTACCATTTGGTAAATGGCAGGTAGATCCTGGATTCATATATTTACATTTGTAACATGGCTCTAAAGATAGGAAGCAAATGGAGAGTGGAGATTGGTGCAAACGCATCATGTGATGAAAAACGAGCAGTGATTAACCCACCAGTAGAGCCCACTTGTGTAGTACCTAAAGTGTCCAGAGTCCTACTAGACCATTAGGGCCCGCTTGTGAAGAACCTGCAGTGGCCAGAGTCTGGAGCACTAAGAGAGAGAGAATGAGTGCGTGGAAGAATAGAGACGTAGTCGTCACACATAGCGGACGTCTCAACTGTGAAATGACAGTATGTCAGTGAGAGAGGATAGCGTCATAGACAGACAAGAGCAAAGACAATTAGATTCTGCTACCAGGGAGAGGAACAGTGACAGAAGGAAATGGACAGTGGCTCTGAGGATGTGCACGCTGCTCCACAGCACTACACAGATATCGACCCCTGTCCAGCATGCACCATATACAAATGACGTACGGAGTCACAGGAAGCAAGCGGATGTTGGCAGTGAGTCGAATTGCAAAGAATTGTACGCTTCGATGTAATGTTTTATGCCAGTAGCAGAGCAATCATTGACTGCGCTGTGATTCTGAAGCAAGTTGTGTTAGCCACAGGAAAATAACTGTAAGTGTAATAAACGCTATCTTATGAACGCAACATCTCCGCCTACATTTTTGACTATTGTCTACCTTTCTGATCGAGAGACACCTGTAACAGAAGCTCGCCACTGCTGTGTCGAGCCCATATTACAAGTGCATTATCACCTCCAGCACTCAAGGGCTGTACGAGGATTAATGCCGCTAGCTGACTGGAAGCACTGCCCTTGCCTCGTGAACCAACCCCCCCCCCCATGCCGTGCATTAATCCACCAGTAGAGCCCTCCTCTGTTGGTGATTAATGCTTACATGTTACACCTTCCATATCTGTGATTACCCTTAGGTCTAGGTGATAACCACATTCTCTCCAGCTCTTCTTTTTGGAAAAGCTGACTTCTGACCAGTTTATCCTGCAACTTAGCCATGCATCTAAATGTGATTCTAGGTGTAGCTACAACATAGTTGCTATTGCTGTGTCACTTTTTAATATATCCCAGCTATTCCAGATGACACTACCCACATGACCAGCTACTGTATTGTATTCTAAGGAACAGGTTATGATATTTTTTTTCATTTTCAGTTTCTTTATGTTTGTCTATGTCTCTAATGAGTTCCACTTGTGTTTTGTTCCTTACTTTTACTAATGCCTCTTCCAGCACAAAATCTTGGTAAACTCTCTCTCTAAATCTATCTAACAGTTCTGCTGATTATTTTTCAAAATCTAGATCAGAAGTACAGTTCCTTCTGATCCTAACCAGTTGTCCATATGGTATAGAATTTTTCAGTTTGACTGGGTGGAAACTATCACTTCTGAGTAAAGAGTTTGTATTAGTTTCTTTTCTAAACCCTTTTGTTAACACTTATTGTGAATCTGTGTCGCCCTCTAGTGTAATGTCTAGAAAGTTGATACATTTCTCATTCATCTCAGCCGTGAATCTCAAATTAATCATATTCTGATTGAGCCAATGGATAAAATCTTCTGCCATTTGCAAACCATCACTCCAAATACACATACAATCATCTATGTATCTCCCCCATTGTACTATGTGGCTGGTATAAGGATTTACCTCACTACTATATAATGTTTCCATCTCCCACATTCCCAGAAATAGGTTAGCATAAGATGGTGCCATTGAAGCACCCATTGCTGTTCCACAAATCTGCAAAAAGAATTCATTGTTAAATTCAAAATAACCATGCTCTAACACAAATTTCAGGGATTCTGTCAAAAATTCCACTGGCGCCCCAGTAATATTCTGATCCTTCAAAAGAAAATATTTAGCAGCTCTTAATCTGTCTTTATGTCTAATGGATGTGTATAGTGCTTCAACATCCACAGTAATCCACATAAATCCTTCTTCCCATTTTACACTTCCAAATTTCTTTATTGTATCCCCTGTATCTTTTAGGTAGGAAGGGAGATTTCTCATGCTATATTGTAAAAATAAATCCACAAATTCACAGAGATGTTCAGAGATGGAACCTATACTAGACACAATAGGTCTACCCAGTGGGTCTATTAAACTTTTATGGACTTTTGGGAGACAGTAAAAGGTTGGGATTACAGGGAATTCACAATACAAGTACTTAAACTCTTTGTCATTTATATCCCCCCTCTGAGCTGCCCTGTCCAAAAGCTCACAAAGGCTTTTCCTATATTGCTGTGAAGTGTTAAATGGCAACATTTTGTACTTATTCACATCAAATAAGAGTTTCTCAACCGTGTTTTTATACTTGTCTCTATCCATAATCACAATATTCCCACCCTTATCAGCTTTTTTCACAATCAAATTTGAATTCTCTATGAGTTCATTTGGAACTGATTTCTCAGTATATGACAAATTTGGATTATTTTGTTTCCTCTTGTTAACCAATATTTGCCTTACCTTAAAGAGCACTGTACTTTCAAACGCAGACGTCTGATTATTTAATACTAATGGACAGAAGACCGATTTACATTTGAACATTGCGTCTCGGAGTTCTTTAAAATCCTGAGATGTAATTTTACTCCCGGCAGAGTTGCTTGCTTCTTCTTCCAACATACTCATTACTTCATCCAGATTACTTTAGGCGGCTTCAAAAAGTGATTCATAGGTAATGTTCATCTCAATTCCCCTAGGGTTCTCACTTAGGTTAAGTCTGTCAATAGATAAATCCAGTGTCTCATTCTGCAAGTCACCATCTGTGCAGTACTCCAAATAACCCATATTTGCTGATTCTTCTGTATTAGCTTGTTCTCCAAAAAACATTTTTTATCTAATTTTTTCTGAAGAGCTTAAACAAATCTACAAAAATCAAAAATTCATTCACTGGAGGTGTTGGAACAAAATTTGGGCCTTTTCTGAGGAGAAATTTATGTTTTTCACTCAGTAAGAAACTACTTAGATTAATTATTTGCTTGTTATCTTCTGGTTCCTTAAAGCGCGCCGCTAGTTGCTTACATTTACTTTGTTTACCTCCTCTTGTTCCACGCCTTGTTCGTCTCATCCTATTTCTCCCTCCTCTCTCTGCTCTAAAAAAGGTTTTGATGTCAGATCAATCGTTATAGATTTAGGCCCTTTAAACGAGCTAGTCGATGGTCTCTCACTATCCTGTGATTGTGCTCCTCCAGACTTTTCTTTATTTCTTTGTTGATAAGGTTTCTGACTTCCGGACCTTCCCCTGCTTCTAGACCTGCCCTCAGAGTTTTTTACAGGAATATAGGCCAACCCCTTCTCATAGATGTTGTCATCTCTCAAGTGCTTTGTTTGCTTTCTCTCAATCACTTCCTTTTCATGCCTTACTATCTTGTTTTTCAAGGTTTTATCTAAATGAAGAAAGTCACTATGTTCCTTAAATTCACCAACTTCTTTTTTAGCCTGTTTTAATTCCTTTTCTAAGATCTGGTAGTTTTCATTATCTTCCTCAGAAATCAGCTGAGAATATGCTAAAGAGGCTGTTTCTGAAATGTTCAACCATTCTTCTTTTCTTTTGAAATTGTCCAAACCACACGAGGGAGTCCTTTGGACTTGTAACCCTCGTGGTGCTTGATTTTTATTGAGGTATTTCTCAAGCAAAATAATGTTATAACTAACATTTGCTTCTTTCAATAATTGGCGTTCTAACTTCAGAAAAGAAGTTTTTACGTTACCTTTCTCAGCATCTGAGTTCCCAGTTCCCTTTTCAGAAGATCCTTTTTCCAAATATGCACAAAGCTCATGTCTCCTTGATTTCAGTGAACTAATGTCGGCCAGACAGAAACTCATACTTTCCACATCCTGGTTATCACATCCAGGGTTTTCAGACACTCCTGCAATACTCCATACCCAGAAATAAGTATCTCTTTGCAGCAGATTTTAGTAAACCCCAGATATTCACTTTGGATGGATAATATAAATTTCTGTTTTGCTGAATCTATCCAAAAATAACAACTGACTTATACTGTGAGTTTCTGATGAACAAAATGGCTTCCACAAATCATGGTATAGTGCTCCAATATAAACCTCCTCAAACATGCAGCTCGACTGTTCACAGCAAAATAAATGTCAATTCACACAAGAACTCCAAAAATCAAATTGCTGCGCTCAGAACCAGGAGATAGTCGCATACACAGGGTGACAAACCCTCAGTTTAAACATACAAAACTTCCAAACTGTATACACTCATAAGGGAGAAACCTGAACACTGTTCAATTCAACTAAAAAGTTGATTAGCACCACTGTGGAAGCCCCTAGCACCTCGGCAATGTGCCTTCAAAGGGGCTTGTTACAATCTAACAAAATCACTGGATTTATAGCCTTGCCAACAGGTTTAAAAGGCCTGTGATGGGGCCTGATTGGTCCAAGTCTTGCTGACACCATCAATGTGGCTGTCTCCTTCCCTCCTGGGCAATGATGCAGCTCCTTCCTTCCTTCCTTCCTTGCCACCGATGTGGCCAACGATCACCCCACAAGCCGCCAATGCGGCCAGAAAAGCTTCTATCACTACTTCTCTTTGCTTGCAGCTGGGCTTGGCTATTTATAGCCCTGCCACCAGTTCAAAAGGCTCATGCTGGAGCCTGATTGGTCTGAGTCCTGCTGATGCCACTGATGTGGCTGCCTCCTTCCCTCCTTGCTGCCAATGTAGCTACCTCCTTCCTTCTTTGCTGCTGATGTGGCCAACGATCACCCCACAAGCAGCTGATGCAGCCAGAAAAACTCATGTGGCTACTTCTTTTTGCTTCTGGCTGGGTATGGCTATTTTTAGCCCTGCGACCAGTTTGAAAGGCCCGTGCTGGGGCCCGATTGGTCCAAGTCTGGCTGATGCCGCCAATGCAGCCGCCTCCTTCCCTCCTCACCACCAATGTGGCCACCTCCTTCCTTCTTTGCTGCTGATGCAGCCAACAATCACCCCACAAGCCACAGATGCAACCAGGAAAAACTCCCGTGGCTGCTCCATTAACCACTTCATTCTTCAGTAATACAGTTGCTAACATACCAGTAGGTTTCAATAAAGGTATAGCCAAAAAGAATAACTTTTGCCATTTATATTAATGACACTGACAGACACATGTTACCTTTATGCCAATGGCACTGTGTTATACAGGTAGTTGGGGGACCTCACTACTGTCAGAACTAACCTCCAGGCTGTAGATTGCTGTTAAATACTCAGAAGACCCAAGTTATGCTGTTTAGCTCAGAGCAAAAGTTAAGAATTGATGCACCTAACTTGAAATTATCAGCTCTGAGGGTCATATTTTAGAAGATCATCCCAACTGCAAAGAGTTTGGTTTTGGCTAGTGGTATTTGATGGTGGCTGGCCTGTTTATTTTCTATGTATAAAATGTTTCACCTATGACTGAATGGAATTTATTTTTGTAATTGTGGCTGACTGCAATTTAGTAATCTGCACATTTTTATTGGATGCAGTTGAAAATGTCCCTTGGTTCAGCTGTTTACCAATTATTTCCTGATGAATGAATCCAAAAATAAATGAATAAATGAATGAATGAATCTATCTGATTGGATGGTACTTTGGGTGGTATTAATAATGCAGCACCCCAGATATGTTAGTTAAATCTACAGGAGCATGTGGCACTCGACCACATCGTACCACATGCCCCTAGAGGGTGATTAACTAACCATTAACATTACCCCGGGAGTGCATTATTACTATAATACCACCTGGAATGTTATAGTGTTGTACCTTGTTCAGCATGTGATTGCACTCTAAACGCATGTTAACAACAGATAAACAAAAGGCTGACAGAATGCTTACAGCCAATCAGAAAACTCTATTTCTTAGACTCTTTTTAATAATGCACACATAAACAAACTGATTTAATTTTTTATTGCATTTTTGCTAACCAGGAAGGGAGGTACTAGACAATTCTGACTGTTTTCAGCCTTGTCCTGGGTAAGGGGATACAGATGTAAACCAACTGAAATAAAACCATATTAAGTTGTTGGTGGCATTTAGTGAATGGGGGAAATTTGGCCAAGATATTGAGGAAATTCCTTTATTTTTTTTGACTTGCCATGGGGTCTTTAATGTCCCCGTGAAAAGCCTCCAGAAAAGGCAGATAGGTCCTTGTTTTACATTCTCATCAGAAGGAAGTACACCTTACCAGTACAGCATCGTCTAAGTACTGCCTCTCAATAGAAATAAGAAACCACATTGTGCACACTACTACTGACTGTTCCCCCTATATGATTATGTAACTAATAAGTCATAATAGGGCATTGGTTGTCTGGGATTAATGAAACATAACATAGAAACATAGCCATTGTCGGCAGATAAGGACCACTTGGCCCGCCTAGTCTTCGCTATATTCCATACCTACTGTGCTACCGCAGACCCTACTTAATCTCCAGTCTTCTCCCCACTTTGCCTTTCTTCTAAGGTCCCCTTGTGTCTATCCCATGCATGCTTGAATCCTGTCACCGTTTTAGCCCACCCACTTCTGCTGGGAGGCTGTACCAGGCATCCACTACCCTCTTCATGAAGAAGTGTTTCCTCACATCTGCTCTGAGCCTCCCCCTCCCCAGCTTCATAGCATGACACCATGTCCTGGAGCAACTTTGTCTATGGAAATGCTACGTTCCTGTACCTTATTAATACCTGTGAGGTATTTGAATGTTTCTATCATATCCCCCATTTCCCTCCTTTCCTCTACAGAGCATATATTTAGTTTCTTGAGTCCTTCTTTGTAGGATTTTTGATGCAGGCTTTGTATGATTTTGGTAGCCATCCTTTGTACTGCCTCCATCCTATCTATGACCTTACAGAGGTGGGGCCTCCACGCCCAGGTGTGTAGTAAGGCATGATTGTGTTGAGTGCTTTCAGCACCTGAAAGTGCATTAATCCTAGACAACCAAAGACTTGGAGTATCTGATTGTACTTATAACACTGGTAAACTGTGAAAAATGTATATAAAATGACAAACTTTTGTACAGTACTAAAAAACAGGTTTTTTATTTTTTTTTAAGTATCTTGTAAGAAGTACCCTTCCTTACTTATCAACATCTGTCTTTCCACATATTCAATAGATTGAATGTTTATTTATGAGGGGATACAGGAATTCAAACTTCTGCAGAATTCCTCTGGCAGAATATTCACCCCTCACATACAGCACAAGGCCTTATATTGAGCCAGAGTATCATTTTTATAGGTAGCATGGTAAGCAGCAGAAATTACCCATGCAAGCTGGCAATGATAGAAGGGGGACTATTCATGGTCACCAAAGAAACACCAAGAATTAAAACTCTTAATAGTACTTAATTTTCATAATTTATGCTTGTAAGGAGGATCATGAGAGGGAAAAAAATCATATATTTTAAATAATTTAACGGAATTTAACTTGTGAGGGCCTGTTGAAGGTTTTTAGTGAGTAAAGGTGGCAGCCATGTTTGTGATGGCAATCAGTGATCAATGAAGTGAATCATAGATCCTGTGTATGATTTGTCCAAATTCCAAATTGTATTGCCTGAACTTGTTCCCACTTGCACATTTCTGGGGAAGTAAAAGATGGATTTTAGAACCAATTTAGGCAATCAGGAAGCAAGAAATATATGGCCTATTTTATAATGTGACTTTCGGTATTTATTGTATTTATTTGTTTTTTTTAAGCAAGTAAGTGCACAAGGGAAGCTGATGCCTATTTTTAGGCACAACCTAGGTTTTCAGATATAATCACGATTTTCAGACAAATGTATGGATGTACTGTATGCATCCACCTTTCAAAATTGGACACAGTCTATAACAGACTTGCAAGATTCATTCTGTCTGTGGTCAGGGACACTCGCCACTGCCTACTCTACAGTAGACTAGGGTGGATTTCTCTAATGGGCTGCAAACAACTTCACCTGTCACAACTTTTGCACAACTGCTTGTGCCATGAAGTCCCACCTACAGTCCATCAATGATCTTGTTACTACAGTACTAAAAGGGGCAAATCCGATCTTCACTCCTACTGTACACAGGTATACCCACCAATACACATTAACATGGACAGACAATGTTTTGCATTTAATGGCCTGCTCTGCTGGAACTCCCTTCCAGCAATATGGAGACCAAACAACAGCCCTTTGCCTTCAAAGTAACAGAAGACCTTATTTAATTAACTAAGCATATCTGCCTTGTTCTTGTGTGTCTGGGTTGTTACTGTTAGCATGCAGCAACAATTGGCAATATAATTTGTCGTTGCAATATTTTAATCAGTCGCAGTTGAAATGTAGTACTTTAGTGTAAAAATTTTAGATCTTTTGTACCGAATTGTATACTAACTCAATGTTAAAGTAACGTTATGGTGCTTACCCTGTATAAGCTGTTTCATGGTCTTAAATTTACTCTGTGAACCCCATTGTATATGAACTATGCTCAGTGGTCTTTACTTTTAAATGCATTGAATAAACTTATTGATTGATTGACTGACTGATTGATTGACTGATTGTTTGGTTGATTATATCCATAATGGCTATGACTCCTGAATGATTTCCTTGAAGAATTTCCACATGTTCTGTATCCCAACCCCTTTAGATACCATCCCCAAATCCCTTCACGCATTCGCTTACAATTTTGAAAAAAGTCTTGTTTGCAATACAGATTTAACTGTTATCTTTGGGTCCACTGATGACAGTAATCTGGTTTTGGGAAGTTGTTAAGCAGCCTAGATACAGATGTTTGTAGACTTGACATAATTCAGTTTGTGTGACAGTGAAGTGTTAAGTATGCAGTCAGTAATCCTGCAGCAGGAAGTCTTTCCCTAGAAACTGAGTCATGTCTCAATTGGATTAGGAAATGCTAGGTCTGGGATTTTATGGAATTATTGGCCCACTTTTGCTATTGATTTAGTGATGTCTGCTAACAATAAAATGTTCTCTCTCACAAAGAAATATTGTTCACTAGGGTGGTCTATCCTCTGTTCAGAAGAGAAAAAATAGTAAAGAATCCTTATCCCCTCTTCAAAGTACAGCATATTACATAACACCAGTAGAAATCTAATGTTAGTGTTAGTGTTAATTCACACATGTGGAATAATGGAGTAGCAACATGATCAAAGGGTATGAGGGTCTTTCACAAGTAGCATCTTGTAAAGAATGTTGCTCTTCCTGCAGTCATCCTCTTTGAGTGTAAATAAATCACTTGTCAGAGAAGCACATAAGATAATTTTGTCTCAATAACTGTGAAATAGCCTTTCCAATATGTTGTGGTTGGGTACTCATTGCATACATTTTCTCAAGAAATGTTATTAGTCATTCACAGGATGTATGAAATTAGAATATAGGGAATATTGTTACAAGTGATATAGCATGTTTTGGGGAAAATATTTTTTTACCATATTAAGGGTGGCTCATAAAAATTCATTGATGGAGAAGTTTAAAACTGACAGTTTACATATAGTATGTTGTCCAAGTTACACATGATCTGAAAATAGTGCAGTTCTCAGGTTTCCTTTTTGTACAAACAGACTGAAATACCACTTAACACCTCTTACTGGCTCTGTTCATGTGCCATCAACAGTTTAAATGATCATGGGTTTGTATGCAAGAATGGAAGTCTTCCATCTATCAACATGTTAAATAAATGGGTATTTTTCACTATTGTATTACCTTTCCCATACTCAGGTCTTTGCCTGTTGCTACCAGGTTCAAGGCTGGGGATCATATGCTATGCCTAGATTGAATGAGCTGCAGGGACGAAGGCTATCAGTCTCAAGAGTAGGCTGTTGGAATACACGTGATGGCAGCCTAATAAATATCATTGAAAAATGTCATTTGATCATGTGTTGTACGTGTGTGTGTGTGTGTGTGTGTGTGTGTGTGTGTGTAGTGTGGAATTATCATGGGCACTGCAATTGCTGGGGGATCTAATTTCACTGATAATGGGCTTGTTTGCACTTCATGGCATGGTAGAGGCTGGTATGTAGCAGGGCGCATATTTGTAGTAATAAGAACCTGGTGTTTCAGAATTAAGACATAAAGTGCAGGAGTGGTACTTCAAAGGAGGGCCACAGATTACCGCACTCATGAGAAAGCCTTATGTACCAAGTGCTACATGGCCCTTACAGGGTGAAAGGCAAGTTATATAGCACAAAAGCCTGCCACATTTGTTTCTTGCAGTAGTTTTTACCCCTCACTAATCTATTTTGGTGAGCGGGCTGCATTCACTTGTGGATATCAAATCTGCTACTGCCACCCTTTCTTGTTTTTGTTTATTTGCTTTTCTGATGTATTACTTTTACCAGACATTCTTTTTAGTGATTGTAGTAGCTTCCACTTTGGTTGCTTCGCTAAAGACGAGGAGTAGGAGATAGAAACAAAATATGTTGGAAGAAAAAGATTGCTTGACCAGCCAAGTCTGCTCAGATGTTCCCTTCCTAATCTGTCTCTGCAGGCCCTAACATATCTCCAGCAACCTTCCCTCCTTCCTGCCTGTTTTCTAATACACCCCTACATCTATCCCACACATGCTTTGAGACCTCACTGTTTTCTAATATACCCCTACATCTAACCCACGCATGCTTTGAGACCTCACTGTTTTCTAAGACACCCCTACATCTATCCCACGCATGGTTTGAGACATCACTGTTTTCTAAGACACCCCTACATCTATCCCACGCATGCTTTGAGACCTCACTGTTTTCTAATACACCCCTACATCTATCCCACGCATGCTTTGAGACCTCACTGTTTTCTAATACACCCCTACATCTATCCCACGCATGCTTTGAGACCTCACTGTTTTCTAATACACCCCTACATCTATCCCACGCGTGCTTTAAGACCTCACTGTTTACTAATACACCCCTACATCTATCCCGCGCGTGCTTTAAGACCTCATTGTTTTCTAATACACCCCTACATCTATCCCACGTGTGCTTTGAGACCTCACTGTTTTCTAATACACCCCTACATCTATCCCACGCGTGCTTTAAGACCTCATTGTTTTCTAATACACTCCTACTTCTATCCCACACATGCTTTAAGACCTCACTGTTTTCTAATACACCCCTACATCTATCCCACGCATGCTTTAAGACCTCACTGTTTTCTAATACACTCCTACTTCTATCCCACACATGCTTTAAGACCTCACTGTTTTCTAATACACCCCTACATCTATCCCACGCATGCTTTAAGACCTCACTGTTTTCACCTCCGCCACTTTAGCGTGCAGTGTGTTCCAGGTCTTTCAGTGAAGAAATATTTCCCCATAGCTCTCTTAAACTCACCCCCTCCAGTTTCATTCCATGCCTCCTGGTCCTAGAGCTCCTTCTAATTTGAAAGAGACTTCTGTACTGCACCTGTTCACCCCTTTGAGATACTTGTAGGTCTCTATCATGTCACCTCTCCTCTTGCTCTCCTGTCTTCCAGGGTGTACATGTTGAGATCCCTCTGTTTCTCCTCATAGGGCTTCTTGTGCAAACCCAGTGTAATGAATGTACTTAGTCTGTTAAATGTATTCCCATAAAATTCTTGCTATAGTACAGCCTTTCACAGTACAGTACCAGAGCACCTGCTCTCTACTGACACCAGCTGTTTAGAACTGCACCCTGTTGTACAGCTTAGTCTTGTGACTTTGGCTTCCTGTGCAGTTGGAAGCCCTAGCTGGAAAGAGAGACTTAGGAGAATACTCAGCTGCCTTTTAAAGTTTCTGTTTTAAAATATAAAAGGTGTTACAATTGTTAGAACCTAGCTATTGTTTAGTTAAATATGCTGTAGTATTTGGGATCTATTCTAAAGCTGCAGATTTTACTCTGAATTGAATTTACTATTTGGTGTTTCAGTAGCTGTTTTTTCAGAAATTGAGGTTGTCTAGAAAGCACGTGGTGCCTTATTGCTGTTGTCTGTAACTGAATGTCTAGCTGTGCTTGTTCCATCTGTATATTCTTAGCCCGTTAAGTCTTCCTTCTGCTAGGAGGGGACTGTGGCACCATGGAAGTTGGAGCTGGCTGTGATATGTTATATTTTTTTATGCATGTTCAGGTACTGTACATGTTTCTCTGCTTTTACTACATTTGCTTTGCCTGTAAAATCATTTGCCTCATTGTTTGATGTGTATGCCTTGATTAAGAAAGCCGTTCTGTTTAAATGTTGCTCAATTACTAGGAAGAATGTTTAAATAATATTGTAGTCTCCAATCTTTGAGATAGTTTATACCCTCACTGTAATTTTAAACTGTTTGTGAGATGTGCAGTTTTATTTAGTTGTTTAACCAGAAGTAGCACATTAAGCTGAAAGCTTTTTACAGGAGTGACCTGGGAGCACAGGGAAGTTAAGTGACTTGCTCCGGGTCACACAGTATGCAAGTGGAAGCTATGGGATTCAAACCCAGTTGGGAGCCCTAGCTGGAAAGCGAGAGGAGGGGACTGTGGCACCTTGCAAGTTAAAGCTGGCTGTGATGTTTTATATTTCTTTATGTATTTTCAGAAAATAAACCAGCTGTTTGAAGCTCCTGTGTGGCTCCCTATAATTGTGTGCTGGGGTCTGGGATCTTGAGACTAGGTCCAGGTGGAGATTAAGGTGTTCACCATCTAAAATCACAACACAGAGATTTTATCAACAAATAACTTTCGTCCCTATCCATCTAGAGTCATATTTAACCTGAGCAGGTCAAGCACCACCCCCCACCCCCGGTTATGCCAGCAAAATTTTCTGTGGACTGCCTCTTCTGTCTATGTTCTTCTGATGTGGGGCCTCCAAAACCAGATGCACCCCAGCATCCCACTAGCCCTACCAACTGCTTTGTCACACTGCCCTGTCACCTTGAGATCATCAGGTATGATAAACCCAAGGTCACTTTCCTGTTTAGTGACTGTCAGTATCTCCACCCAAATCTAATACTCAGCACCTGGGTTCCTATGCCCTAGGTGCATGATTTTGCACTTTTTGCATTGAACCCCAACTGCCATACTTTAGACCACTCCTCAAGTTTTCCTAGATCCCTGCTCATTCTCTCCACCACCTTCTTTTTTATCCATCTATTATGTGTCCTCCTAGGAGGATGGGGCAGCTGCTTTAGCCCCTTCCCCACTCCTGCACCACTGGTGTCAATCTCCCCTGGGATTTACCTTGGTTCAGTCCCCATGGCAGGGTGGAGAGGGGAGGGCTGTCATCCCCTGAGGTACTCACCTAACTTGTGTTGAGGCATCCAGGATGAATGGTGCAGGTCCGCCGTGAGTGAGCAGGGCATCACGGTGCCCTGGCTCCATTTTTCTCCCATGACTCTTCCACCACCCCATGATGGCAAGCATAGTCTCTGTCAATCTTGACAGCAGCACACTTTGGGCATCCGCCACCCCTCGCGAGGGAGCTACCTCCCCGGCTCACTACAAAGAGCTACTGATACACTGGAGCCTGGCTGTCTCCCTTCCCAGCTGACTATCACACCCTTCAGGAGCACTCCCCAGCCTGACTACCCAATCTTAACAGACCTGGGTTCATTTCCAAATATGGGTCACCATCATGGAAGCACAGATCACCTCCACTGAGCTCTTACCCTTCTGAGTGTTCACCCTATTGCAGATTTTGGTATCATCTGCAAAAAGGCATAACTTTCCTTCCAGATCTTCAGCAATGTCACTTATGAAGACATTGAATAGGACCGGTCCTGGTACTGATCCCTTCGGCACCCCCATTGGTCACTTCTCCACCATTCAAGTGAGTGCCATTTACTAACACCCTGTGTCTCTCATTTGTTAACCATTTAGTAACCCAAATGACCACTTTGGATCCCACTTCCAGGCTGCTCAGTTTCTGTATCAGCATCCTGTGTGGTACTGTGTCCAAGACCTTGTTGATTTCCAAATAGGCCACAGCCACTGCCTTACCCTGATCTATTTCCCTGGTCACCCAGTCAAAGAAATCCATCACATTCATTTGGTATTACCTCCCCCCAAGAAAATCCATGCTGCCCATGGTCTTGCAACCCATTTGATTTAAGATACTCTACCACTCTTTCCTTTAGCAGGGTTTCCTTTAATTTTCCCATCATTGAAGTAAGACTGACTGACCTATAGTTGCTAGCCTCCTACCTGCTGACACTCTAATGAAGAGAGACCATGTCAGCTCTTTTCCAGTTCTCTGGAACCATGCCTGATTCCAGTTAGCTGCTACACAAGACTTTCAGTAGAACAGTTACACCTCCCTGAGTTCCTTTAGAACCACTGGATGTTTCTGGTCCAGTCCCATAGCTTTGTCCTCATTCAGAGCTACAAGTCCTTTCCAGAATCTTTCTTCTGAAAATGAACTTGCGCCCACCTCCCCCCATTTCTGCTATTCCTGGTGGTGGTTTCATGTGATAACGGTGAGTTTTTTACAGCGCTGACCACAAACAGCAAAGGAAACAGCACCCGATGTGAAAAGGGCAACCAACGTTACAATGACTGTCACAAACAGCGACAGTCACTTACTTCTCAAGGAAGGCAACCAAATAAACAATTTTTATGCGGGAGGCATGTCTCAATTGGATTAGGAAATGGTAGGGCCCCCTGCACCCCCAAAAATTATTATGGTCAACTCCGGGGGGGGGGGGGACACAAGGGAAAGAAGGAACACCCCAAAAAGAAATTCCACCACAGCTAGATCCAAACCCAGCTTTACAAGCTCCAGGGGAAGTGGCTCAAGCCACTACTACACCAAATGGCCAGCTCGGCAGTGCTTGGCCAAACACAGCCCCATATCCTGCTTCAGTGAGTGTAGCTTTACTGCTATACTCACTATACACTACTCCTCACTACACTTTCAACTTTGCTGTCCAATTGAGTCACTCAGATTGAGTGGCTTAATTTAACTCACCCATATCACATGCTACTCTAGTGGTCTGCACCCCCCTCCACTGTGAAGACTGAGCAAAAAAGAGCCTGTTCAGGATGTCTGCTTTTTCTTGGTCCTCTTCTATGCAGTCTCCCCCTCTGCCCTTCTAATCCTCACTATCCCTCCCATTGCTTTCCTCTTCTCAGTTATGTATCTTAAGTACATCTTATTGCCACTTAATGAAGCTCTTGGCTCTCCTTTCCTCTGTCTGTGCCTCTGCTTCCCTCACCATATTGCTTGCTTCTATCTGCTTTAATAAGTATACCTCCTCCACCTCCCTCTGTGTTTCCTTATAACTCCAGAATGCTGCACTTTTTTCCTTTGCCATCTTTGCCACTTCCTTAGAGAACCATGATGGTCTCTTTTTCCATCTGTTTTTACTACTTTCTTTCATGCAGGGGTTATATGCTTTAGTTCTACTTTTCCTTATGTTTGCCCACTATACTTCCACCTACCTGGCAATCCACTACCTCCCTCAAAGCAGTTTCTGAGGCAGTCTCCCATTTCTTTATCCAGCTTCCTAAAGTTCAGGACCCTCATCCTCTTGTGGTCAGCCTGTCTTCCTGCCTTAATGTTAAACCACATTGTACAGTGATTATTGGAAAACAGGGGACTGCCCACTGTGATATTTGCAATGCTGTCCCTCTTTGTGAGCACCAGGTTCAGCACTGCCCCCTTCCTAGTGAGTTCTGTGACTAGCTGCCTGAGAAAAGCCCCTTTTAGGGAGTCCAGAACGGCCCTACGCCTTGTGAAAATTGCCTTTGGAAGGCTCCTCTTCACATCTGGCAGACTGAAGTCATCAACTAGCAGCACCTCCCCCTTTCTTGCCATTTTGATGATGGCTTCCCCAACTGCCTTATCCAAATCCTTCTCCTGTGCTGGAGTCCCTTATTCTACTCCGGAATGGATAGCAGCCCAAGAGCTTGTCTACAGGGTGACCCACAGCACCTGCAGTCCTTCCTTTCCTGCTGGTGCCGCTGTACCTCCATGGCCTTGATTCCCTCTGTCACATATGGAACAACCCCTCCTCCCTGCCGTCTCTCCTGAACATAGAGTAGCCCAGTATGGCCATGTACTAGTGAAGGTGCTCAGTGCACAACAACTCTATAATGGCCACTGAACCCCAGTCAGCCTCTGCCATGATGGCTTCTGTGTCTGGAATTTTGTTTCCAAGAACCCTTGCATTGGTGCACATGGCTTTCCATGCCTTCTTTCTCCCCTTCCCTGCTTCCCCATCCCTTTCCTACTGTAGCTGGAGTCCCTGAAGCTTCTCCTGACTTTCCTCCTACTTTTTAATTTCCCTATTCCTTGTCTTCTTCAGTTCTTCATCCTAACTTACCTGTATTCCCCCTCTTCTTCTGCCCTGTCCCCATCCCTGCCTTTTTGCACCCCTACCATAGGGGAGTTTTCTCTCTGGATCCTCTCTCCCTTCCTGTTGCTCCATTGCATCACCTCAGGGAGGCAGTTGTTTCTTTCCTTTGTTTTACTGCCTCCATCCCTGGCTAGATTAAATGCTCATGCAAGTACTGTAGCATTTAAGTCTCCCTCCAAGGACTGTGGTCTCCTTCCTGGAAAGATGTAGGCCTTCTCCCTTATAAATGCTCATATTGTCCCAGGTTGGACCCCAGAGATACCTCTGGGCTTGAATGGAAAAAAATAGTACATTTCAGTAGATTCCAGTTTGTGGGTAGAAATACTTATGTAGGGCCCTATGCTCTAATGGGCCTGTTACACTTGGCTGAGCTAAAGTGGCAATAACAGTGACCCTGGCATCCCCTCTAGCCCTGCAGTGGACCTGAAAATGTTATTACCAGAGAGGACGACATGACTGTGGTGACCATCATCCACACAGCTGACCTGCTGAACACCATGGACCGGGATAGTACCCTGCCAATACTTGAAGGTGAGTAACCCGCTAGTGCATTGCACCAACCGCCACAGTCACCAGCCCAACCATTAACCATATATTATCCCCCAACAGATGCCAGGGATGCCAGTACAGGGTGAGACCACCAGGAGGAAAAGGAGGATGATAGCACTGTGTGGAGGGGCCAACCAGGTCACAGGACTCCCAGTCACTGCCCCCCCCAGCACACCCCACTCTCTAAAGCCACGGTCCCAGAGCCCTGTGCACCAGGAACTGACACTGCCATGCTCACTTGCACTACCACAACCAGCTGAGCAGCACCTAACTGTGGGAGTGCTGGTAACCCCAGAATAGTACCAGATAAACAGCAACCCAGGCAGTCATGTTGAGGACCCATCAGACAGGACTGGGCCATACAGAAGGGGCAGTGCTGCTGCACACCTACTCAGTAGGTATTTCCCTAAGATGTGGTGACTAGAGCTGGATAGGCTACAAGCCAGCAGGGAGAACAATGCCCAGCTCTGTGCCTGCTCACAGTGGAGGTGCATGGGCTCCACATGGAGTTTAGGAGGGTTGACTACCTGTTCAAGGGCATGCTAGGGCACCTTGCAACACAGGCCAGTAGCAGTAACAGTCTGCCCCTGCATATCCTGCCTCACCACTGCCACCCCATGCTAGCTGCAGCCACACATTACCACATATCTTGAAGCACAGGAGGATGATCCTGACTCTCCAACAGGGTCCACAACCCTGAGCCACCCCCTAGTCCATTCACTCATGGTAACTAGGACCAGTCCAGTACAGGCAGGATGGTTTTGCCATCCCCTGGGGGAGTAAGGCAGCTTGAAAGACCTGCAACACATGATTCTCCAATCAATAATAGGGCCACCATGTCTGTCAGTGCCCCCCCTTTCCACAAACACACACAGATGGATATACCACACACACAGGCACTCAGCACTGCCACTCACCACTATGCACTGTGGTTCTTGGGCATGCACCATCGTAAATCACCACCTCACACAGGCCTAGTTCAGAACACACTATGCACCAGTCCATGCCGAGCCTCCCACTCACCCAATGTTGACCCTAGCCATGTGCCCATGTCTGAGTCCTGGCTTTCCTCTCCCTGGCCCTGCGGTCCTAATCTGTAGGTGTGTCCTCAGGCAATGGCAGTCTTTTCCTCATAGCGATATAGTGCAGCATGCAACACACAACAAAGACACATTATACACTCCCTGCTGCAAACAAGCAGCATCATGCCACACATCTTGTCCAGGCATCAGAACCTAATCTTCAGTTGCCTAAAGGTACACTCCACCACATTCTTTGCCCTCCGGTGGACATCATTGCACCTCTGCTCCACCTCTGCTGGAGCAGTCAAGAATGGTGTCGTCAGGTAAGGACTTAGGGGGCACCCACTGTCAGCTGTATGAGATACAAGAAAGAATCATGTCAGTACAGACAGGTGAACAGCATGGCATGCCCAATTCCCACATGGCCTGCACAATATATACCTAGCAGCAACCCTGACCTGCCTATATCAGTGTCTAGTACTGTCCTCAGATGCAACTGTTGGAATAGGAAGGTGTCTTGTGTGGAGCCAGGGTACCTGGCACTGACATTCATGACAATGCCCTCTGCATCACCAACCCCTGTGTATTTATGCTGTGGAATCTTTTCTTGTTCCTGTAGTCCTGCTTACTGACATGTGGTGTCAGGATCAGCACATGTGTGCAGGCTATCATGCCCTGGACCTTCGTTAACCTATACCACTCATGAAAGGCCTCCTGCACTGCTAGTATGCCCAGTTAGTCTATGAGGAACAGGATACTGTATAATTCTCCACATGTGCCAGCAGTGCTGTGGTGACCTGCTACAGGGCATGGGACACTGAGACCTGGCTTACACCTGTCATCTCACTGCCAGCCTGTGGAAGGAACCTGTGGCAAGGGAAGACATTACCTTGGCCTCCACAGACATGGCCCTAAACCTCTGGGTGGTAGAACATATACTGTCCTTGAGCAGATCACACAACCTCGCTAATGGTGCTGAGACTGAGCTGGAACCATTTCAGGCAATGGGTTTTACACATGCCCTCAAGCGCCACTCAGGACCTAGATGCATGGCCTTGGAAGGGTCCCCTCCTCTTTCTCCTCTGTAGTGGTCACTGCAACCAACATCAAGGTATGCATTAGCAGTGATTGGCACATCATTCCTCCCCAAGACCATAATGGGTCACCCTTTTATGACATCCCCACCACCTGAAGCATCCCGGGCTGCAGGCCAACCCCCACCACTATACTGTGGGTATCTTTTTAAGCACCTTCTCCCCTGACAGGTAGCAGGGGTGTGGTGACCTGTACGCCCCATACATTGCTACTGCCCCTGCTGGCAGTCACATACCAGTGTGTGCAGTGAGGTAGCAAGGCATCACTATGGCCTGAGCTCAGCTCCCCTATGCCCTCGGATGGGTCACCCTCATGTGGTATGAGGATGTGGATGGGCATCACTGGAGTGTAATACACCAATCAAGGGTATGTATCTCTCCTAAGCACCCCTGTAGCATGCTGCAGTAGGATGTTGCTATGTGCCTGTGATGGGAAATGGGACCAGATTCAGTTACTTTTTTCTGTTAGTTTATATATTCATCTGTTACAGGTTCTGTTTGGGATGGACACAAGAAGGCTGCCAGGTCAAATGTACAGGCAGCTAATGAGAGCTGGTCACTCACTGTGTAGGTGCCAACATTCTTGTGGGAAGGTTAGCAGTAATTGCTGACAGGAAGCCATAATCCCAGTGGGAAGTCTTTCCTGTGATGTGTTCCCATGTCAAGCAATGAACCCAGGTGTATGTTGTAAAACCTTAGAGATAGCGACACACACATGCACACACACACACACATACACATTCTCACTCATGTGGAGTGGAGGACTGTGGGGAACTGTCACTCAAGGGGTGAGGTCACTCCCCACAGCCAGAAAGACATAAATGAGGCAGCTGGACACCCCTCCTCTCTCTCTCTAGTGGACATTCAACATCTGAAGAAGGGGCCGTGCTGGAAGCTAGCTTGGTAAGGAAGCACAGTCTAGGGAGAATGTCTTCTGTAGCTAGCGGCACTTAAAGAGACTTTAGGTGAGGCTAAAGATTGAGGTTTTTCTGATAAATCATCCATCTGTTTACCTTACTTTATTTTCTAGTCTCAGTGAATGTGTAAACCATTTGTCATACTGTAAATGCTGTATATTCTGTTTATAAATACCTTTATTTTCTATTCTCAGTAAATGTGTAAACCTTTTGTCATACTGTAAATATATCCTGTTTGGAAATAGCGGTAGTATCTTCTAGTAAAGAATCTATTTTTGATAGAACCAGTGACTGCCTCATTATTGACAAGATAATATGTTTTATTTCTGCTAGACCCTGTTTGCAGTCTGTCTCTGAAGTGCACTCCACTAATAGTTATTGTGTTGACCTTTATGATCCTGAGCAGAGGGTAAAAGTGGTTTCCTGATAAAATCAGTTTGTGGCAGAGAATTATAAGTCCCTGACAAAACTGCCCTGTAAACTAGAACAGCCCAAGGGGAAGTTTGTGTCACAATTGGTGGTAGAGGTGGGATCAGTGCACAGATTTGGAGCCAGAAGTTGTGTACAGTGTGCTTTCCTGTAGAGGTAGGAACTCTGGGAGAGAGGTAAAAGCCTTACCTAGCACATGGAGTGACAGAGTGCCAGTATAAATACACCTAAAGAGTCATGAAATAGGATATATAAAAGATTACATTGTTTACTACTGTTTTTTTATTTCTAGAAAAACAGCTTAGTGCAGCGTAGTTAGAAAAGATGAGCTCCTCAGCATATGGTAGATTTAATGTGCATCAGCTTTGTGAACTGTGCACAGAAAGGGGGACTGTCTATGAGGGCTTGACAAAAAATGGACTCATGGAAGCCCTGTTGGAGCAGGACTGAATGCAAGGGGGGCACACAGTCTCAGAGGCAAATGATCAAATACCTGTGCAGCAGATGGTTGCTGAGGAAGGCAACCAAGGTAGCGAGGCTGAGGTCACAGCATCCAAGTCAGAGGGACACCTCTACCTCTAGCCACAAGCTGGTGAAGCTGTACAGCCCAAACCTGAGCTTAGAGCTGGTGCAACAGAGGCTCAGAATCAGTTGGAGGTCCTGAGGATGGAGCTTGCACTGAAGGAGGCTGAACTGCAGAAGGCAAGGCCTGAGAATGAAAAGGAGAGAGTAACCCTGGAGGCTAAGGAAAAAGAGAAGTCTCAGCAGCACAAAATCCTGATGTAGGAGGAAAGAGAGAAGGCTCACCAGCATGAAATCCTGATAGAGGTAGAAAGAGAGAAAGAACGACTGCATGAGATCCAGAGACAACAGCATGAGAAAGAGATGGTAAAACTGTGCCAGCAAACACCGCAGCAAACTGTAAGTAATGGCATAAGGGGTCCAACCCACGAAGCCACAATTAATTCAAAAATGTCTCCTCAATACCAGGAGTGGGATAATCTTACTTTGTTTTTAAAATCATTGGAGAGGGTATGCATGCAGTTTAAATTGGACAGGGCTACATGGATGACCCATCTTACATCACTGCTTACTGGCCGTGCTTTGCATGCATTTGCCAAAATGAATGATCAGGACTGCATAGACTATGATAAAGTTAAAAAGGGTGATACTGAAACATTTTGAACTGACTCCTAAGGCTTATAAGTGAAAATTCAGAGAATTAAGAAAAGGCCCAGGAGACAGAGATGTAGAACTGCTTGTCCAAAAGTCTGCCTATCATAGACCGCTGGGTGGATGGGGCTAAAACTAGGACTGTAGAGTAAAAAAAAGATTTTGGGTGCTGTCCACCTGCACTCCCCTTCCAATGTTGTATTTAACTTAATTCCGTTTTGATGGAACTTCACACATTGGGAATTTTGTGTTAAAACTTTTTATTTATCACCATCCTTTTAAATCGTGAGCATATAACAATGTTTTACATCAACCATTTACTATATTCATTTTGCAAAAAATCCATTGCTTGTTTCCAATGATAATTCGTTATTGCTTTGAGCTCTGATGATGGAGATTTTTTTCACTGAAATGTCAGTTGGTCAGAACCCGTCATCACCGCTTGATTCGTGGATGCACCGAGGAGGCTGGGCTACTCGAAGCAGGAGGGAGCAGGATGAAGGAGGCAATGGTGAAAGTAAGCACTCAGAGTGCTAAACTGGTGTCTCCTAAATGTTTTTCTGCACTATTAAAGTAAGAAACAGCACTCTGGAGTTTGGGAGGAAAATAAAATAAAAGGTGACTACACAGAGTCATTTTGAACAAGACAGACCTTGGGTAATGAGAAGAATAGGCAATTGAGCCAAGAAGACTTGCACAAACTGAAACGCTATTGCAAGCATGTGGACACGTGAGAGAAAACAGAACCTTAACAAGTGTGGTAAAGTATAGAATTGCATTACACTGAAAACAATGATGAATTATCTTTGGAAACAAGCAATGGATTTTTTGCAAAATGAATATAGTAAATGGTTGATGTAAAAAAGTTTTATATGCTCATGATTTAAAAGGATGGTGATAAATAAAATGTAATAACACAGAATTCCTAATGTGTGAAGTTCCATCAAAACAGAATTAAGATAAATACAACATTGGAAGGGGAGTGCAGGTGGACAGCATCCAGAGGCTAAGGAGGTGTGCACAACAAACATTATATTTCCCTACCACAGGTGCAACCCCAGAACCCCTTAATAGCCTATTTGTTAAGGAAATGAGAAACACTGACATTGTTTTGTTAAAAAAAAGATTTGTTTGTAAGGGAACAATTTCTTAAAATTGTACCCGAGGACCTGTACGTATGGCTACTGGACTGGGTATTTAACTCTGGGAATGAGGCAGCCGAAAGTGATGATTTGTATGTGGCCAGCAGTCCACACACGCAGCATAGGAATAATAGGGGTAGGGCAGCACACAGTTTTAAGGGGACGCAGGGAGGACAGCCTAAAGTAAACCAACCTGCACCTAAGCCCAAAACAGAACCCACCGGTCCTAAGGGGAACAAGGAGCTGGGGGCAAAGAAATGCTGGATTTGCCAGAAAGTGGGGCATCAGTCCTATGAGTGCCCTAAAAACATGAGCAAAGGGGAAAAAGCCTAGGGGTTGAAGCATGACAGTACCCAACAGATACCATCCTGCACACACACTGTGGTGTTACCAAACTCCTCCATGCATATGTACCGTATCCTAGTCAATGGGAAAGTAATACAGGGATTCAGAGACACTGGCACATCCATCCCCATGGTGAAGCAGGATCTGATCCATGTGAAGCAGATTCTGCTGTGGCAGTTTTCCAAGATTTGGGGAGTCATGGGTCCAGTGATCCAAGTGCCAATGGCTCAGGTCTTCCTGAGCTGGGAAGGTGGTCATGGGTTACGGGAGGTGGGAGTCACACCTAATTTCCCTGTGGATGTGATCATGGGGAATGATTTTGACCACAGGGAAAATCTAACATGTGTTACTACCCATAGCCAGGCAAAAGGGCAATCTTCTGAGGGTGAGGAATAGGCAACACAGCCTGTGCTAATGCCCTCTCTCAGCAGCTGAGAAAGTGGCTAGTGTGGGTGAGGAGCTAGCTAGTAGTAGCAGTCCTGAGCCCCAGCTACAAACAGAAGAGGTATCAGATGGGGGCAGATTTCTTTCTGAAGGGGAGTTGGGGATGGTCAGGCGGGAGAAGCCACGCAGGGCTCAGCTGGCTGATCATATCCTCCAGAAACTGAGAGAGATAGCAGATAGTGCTGAGGACTCTCAGGGGAGCAAAAAGTCAGTTTTCTGGGAGAATAGGCTGTTGTACAGGGAGCGTACACTGCAGAGGGGGCTAGAGGGAGAGGTTCTCTTGCAGCTGGTAGTCCCTGGGACTTCTGCAAGCAACTTTTGGCCCTGGCCCATGACATCTCTCTTTCAGGCCACCTGGGTATTAGCTGCATAAAAAGGCAGCTGACCAGCAACTTCTTTTGGCTGAGCATGTACAATGATGAGGTAAATTACTGTAGGACTTGTCTACAGTGCCAGAGGGTGAGAAGGGTAGGGGACAAGGCTAAGGCAGCCTTGGTGTACCTGCCTATTACTGATGAACCCTTTAAGAGGGTAGCCATGGACACCATGGTGCCCCTGAGCACCCCAATTCACACGGGCAAAATATACATAATGGTTGTTGTGGACTACACAACCAGGTAACCCGAGGCAGTGGCCTTGTCCTCCCTTGAGGTGGAAAAAGCGTCTGATGATCTCCTGGGAATTTTTAGTACAGTGGTATTTCCCCAGGAGATTTTGTCAGTCAAGGGGACAAAGTTCCTGTGTCATTAATGACTACAGTAGTCTGTTGGAGAAGTGTGGGGTGAAACAGCTCCATGCCCCACCCTCTCACACAAAGCCACATGGCCTGGTCGAGTGATTCAATGTGACCCTCAAAACTATGATCAGAACATTTGCTGACCAGCACAAGAGGGAGTGGGATAAATATTTGCGCCACCTCCGGTTTGCTTACAGGGAAGTCCCACAGGAGTCTACAGGGTTCTCACCCTTTGAGATCTGGTTTGGTCACATGGTGAGGGGGCCCCTAGATTTAGTCTGGGATGAACGGGAAGGTGACCTTTCCTGCCAAGGAGAATCTGTTCTGGAGTACATCTTGAATTTCAGGACCCAGCTTAAAGGTGACCCGCAAAGAAACACTGCAGCTGGCTGCAGTCCCCATATACCTTACAATGTTGCTGCAGGAATCTGGGGCTGCAGTGATCATAATTTTTAATCCACCAGTTATTTTTCTATAAACTGATTAAACATTCAGCTGAACATAGAAGTGCCGCGGGGTTCCCAATTGAGTGGGGGCAAGGAGTCATGGATATTACACCCATTTAGTGACATCACTCCCACCACCACTGCTCTTATTAGAACAGCAGTGGTGGTACTTTATTATGCTTATTTTATGTCTTCCAAGGGGCATTTGATACCTGTACTGTTACTTGCAGCAACAGCCTGTCCAAGTGTTGCTGTAAGTAACAGTACAGGTATCAAGACCACCTTAGAAGACATAAAATAAGCACAATAAAGTACCGCCACTGCAGCTATAATGACAGTAGTGGTGGGAGGAACATCACTAAACGGGTGTAATACTCATGACTCCTTGCGCCCACTCAATCGGGAACCCCACGGCACTTCCATGTTCGACCGAAAGTTTTGGCAGTTTATAGAAAAAACACTGGTGAATTAAAAATTATTATCGCTGCAGCCCCAGACTCCTGCAGCAGCATTGTAAGGTATATGTGGACGAGAATGGGCTGCAGTATTTCTTTGCAGATCTCCTTTAAGGAATTCATGGGGTTCACCAGGAGCACGTAGCCACAGCACAACAGCAGCAAAAAAACTGGTACAACCGTTAACCGGAGCCTGGGAGCATAAAGTCAGACAGTGAGTGATGGTACTTGTCCCAGTCTGACAAAATACATTGCAGGCAGCATGGCAGGGCCCATTCTCCACAATCAGGAAGGTGAGTAAAGTCAATTATCTGGTAGGACTGCCTGACAGAAGGGGCAGGCAGACAGTATATCATGTTAACATGATGAATCCCTACTATGATAGGGGTGAAATGGTCCTCACAGTGTGCAGCGCACCAGAGGAGGAAAATGAGGATGATTCTGTGGTGGACTTTCTTGGGGAGCCATGGGAGTGATCCTCAGTGGATATCCTCACCCTTTCAGAGCAGCTGACACCAGCCCAGGCTATGGAGATGAGGGAGGTGCTGAGAGCATTCGCAGACATGTTCATGGGGAAACCAGGGTACACCACATTGCCTGAACACCAAGTGGATACTAGGACCTAAGTGCTGCTAAGGCAGTCCCCCTATAGCATACCATAGGGAGTTAAGCATACCATGCAAGAAGAACTTAGGGAGATGCTGGCTCTTGGAGTGATCCAGGAGTCCAGTAGTCCCTGGGCCTTGTCTGAGGTTCTGATTTCCCAGATGGACAGCACCACATGGACCATGTGGTGCTGTCCTTCTGGGGAATCAGAACCTCAGACAAGGCAGCTGTTGAGCCTCCAGTAGTTGACACAGAACCATGTGACATGGTTCTGTGTCAACTACTAGAGGCTCAACAGCCGCATGGAGCTGGATGTCTACGCTATGCCCAAAATGGATGAGACCTTGGAATGGCTGGGGGGAGCACGGTTTCTGACCATGACAGACCTGACAAAGGGTTACTGGTGGGTACCCCTAACCCCTGCAGCAAGGGAGAGGTCTGCTTTTGTCACCCCATGTGGCCTATTGAAATTCTAAGTAATGCCGTTTGGGATGAAGAATGCACCTACAACCTTTTAGTGGCTTGTGGACCTCATTCTGTCTGGGGTAGGTGAATATGCACTGGCGTGCATGGATGACATAGGCATTTACAGTCAGTCATGGGAGAATCACATCAGGCACATGAGGGAGATGTTTCACCAACCGAAGACAGCAGGGCTGACAGTTAAGGCAGAAAAATGCCAAGTAGGCATAGCCGAATTGTCCTGCCTAGGGCACCAGGTGGGCAGTCGACACATCCATCCAGAGCCGGTGGAGGTTGATGCCATCTAGGCCTGGCCCATCCCTGCCATGAAGAAACAGGTTAGATCATTTATGGGGACAACTGGGTACTACCAGAGGTTTGTTCCTCACTACAGTGATGTGGCCAAGCCCCTGATAGACATGACAAAAAAGAAAATGCTAGAAAAAGTTATCTGGACAGAGGACTGTGAATCTGCCTTCTAACAGTTGAAGGTGGCATTATTGTGGGTCACCCATGCTCAGTATCTCCAATTATGACCTCAGGTTGATCATACATGTGAATACCTCGGACCATGGGCTGAGCACTATCCTGAGCCAGGTTACACCACAGGGGGAGGAGCACCCCATAGTGTATCTGAGCCAGAAGCATCTGTCCAGGGAAGAGGCATATGCCACCATTTAGAGGGAGTGTCTGGGGATAGTGAGGGCCCTTCAGAAGCTGCAGCTGTATTTGTATAGGCAGGAGTTCACTGTGGTCACAGATCATAATCCCCTGACATGGCTCCATAGGACTAGTGGGCAAAACACAAAATTATTGCACTGGAGTTTGATCCTGTAGTCTTATAACATGACCATCTGGCACTGGAGTGGTGCTCAGAATGCCAATTATGGATGGACTGTCATGGCAGGGCTAAGTGTATGGCATTATCCTTTAAGTGTTCCCCAGTCCCTACATGAATGGCAGTGTCTCTTGTGGGTCACCCAAAAGTGACACACCTTCATTTTCTGGAGGGGGAGAGACATGACAGGAAATTATATCAGATTCAGCTATTTTTTTCTGTTAGTTTATATACTCATCTGTTACAGGTTCATTTGGGATGGACACAAGATGCCTGCCAGGCCACATGAACAGGCACCTAATGAGAGTTGGTTACCCACTGTGTAGGTGCTGAAATTCTTGTTGGAAGGTTAGCAGTAATTGCTGACAGGATGACCATGGAGGTGATAATTAAGCCATGATCCCAGTGGGGAGTCTTTCCTGGGATATGTTCCCATGTCAGACAGTGGACCCAGGTGCATGTCATTGAACCTTAGAGATAGCAAGGAAGTGCTAAGTAGATAAGGACACACACACACACACATACACTCATGTGGGTTGGGGGACTGTGGGGAACTGTCACTCAAAGAGTGAGGTCAGTCCTCACAGCCAGAAGGGCATAAATGAGGAAGCGGGAGATGTCTCTCTCTCTCTCTTTCTCTCTCCCTCTCTCGGACTTAGACATCTGAGGAAAGGGGCCCTGCTGGAGGCTAGTTTGGTAAGGAAGCACTGCCTTGGGGGAATGTCTTCTGTAGATAGCGGCAAGTAAAGAGACTTTAGGTGAGGCTAAAGTTTGAGTTTTTTCTGACAAATCATCTGTCTGTTTAACTTACTTTATTTTCTGCTCTTAGTAAATGTGTAAACCTTTTGTCACCCTGAAAATCCATCCTGTTTATAAATACCTGTAGTATCTTCTAGTAAAGAATCTATTTTGATATAACCAGTGACTGCCCCATTATTAACAAGGTAATTTTTATTATTTCTGCTGTACCTGTTTGCAGTCTGTCTTTGAAATGCACTCAACCAATAGTTATTGTGTTGACCTTCCTGATCTTAAGCAGAGGGCAGAAGTGGTTTCCTGCTACAATCAGGTGGTGGGAGAGAATTAGAAGTCCCCAGCAAATCTGTCCTGTAAGCTGGGACAGCTCAAGGGGTATTTTTTTCCAGTGCCTGATACTACTGACCTGTGTTCTTGTGTTGCAGCCATTCTTAGGATACCATGCAAAGATCCTCCTACAGAGGAGACTCCATGAGCCAGCAGTACCATGAACAAGGAGGCAGAGGGCACAGGCAGAAGTGATGTGGCT
This sequence comes from Neoceratodus forsteri, assembly GCA_016271365.2. Lineage (NCBI taxonomy): Eukaryota > Metazoa > Chordata > Ceratodontiformes > Ceratodontidae > Neoceratodus > Neoceratodus forsteri. Next base: position 1,029,621,947 of record CM057458.1, read on the forward strand.
GCCTGGCAACCTCTTGAAGGAGGAAGCCAACTACTGTGATAAGTTTGGTATGCTGTGGGTTATCATGGAGCCTGCAGTGGTGGGCACAGCTGCATGGCCCAGGATGGTGATGGCACAGGGTGTGTGTGCATGGGGCTATGGCAGGGTGGAGCATGGAGGGGTGTGCATGTGGGCATGGCATGGTGGTGTGGAGCATATAGGGATGTGCATGAGGGCTTGATGGGGCAGTGCATAAAGTGGTTGCAATTTGCATGGAAGAACAGGGCATGGCATACAGGTGTGTGCATGAGGGTATGGCAGTGTGGGACAGGGTATGCAGGAGGGTGCATGGTCAGCCATGCACGCTCTGCTGCCTCATCAGCATTCCCATCTCTACAGTACACACCTGCACCACTCATAGCCATATGGCTGCAGAGAGAGGGATACAACATAGTTGACATTGACCATGAGCAATGGCATCAGCCATTGAAGGAGTGAGAGAATGTAGTGATGCTAGTGTGCTACAGGGTGGCAGTGGTGGTAGTGGTGTCCAGTCCCCTGGAGGAGTAGTCAGGGTATCATGGCTAGGCCAGAAAGACAGTGTTGGCATCTTATGCATCATTCTGTGCAGCACAAGGCATGCCTGTTGACTGTTTTGGCATACAGTACAAGGCTCCAGTTATGCCAGCTGTGAGGATGCACCATGGCATGCTGGGCACATGGGCTATGTGTCCACAGACAGTTTTTATTTCCACGTGGTGTTTTAACATGTGGTGTTTAAGACTGTACCTCTGTTGTCAGTTGTGCGCTGCCTTGTGTTTTGTATATTTGTTCTGATTATATGTTTTGACTGCGCCTGTACTCCGCCATGTCAATTGTGAGAGGGGGAGTGCATACTGTACCTATATTTAGGGCAATTCCACCATGCCAATTTGACATGGCGGCAAGTTCCCCTACGGACGATTGTCCTCTGAACTTGAACCTAACCTATGAACCTATAATTCTCTCCCACTACGTATTGAATGGTGTGCTTTGAGCCATGCTACACATCCATCTATAGCTATGCACACAGTAGTGCTTACACTTTGTGGGCCCATTACCACAGCCACTCCCCCTTTTGCCTCAGTCAGGCTGCAGTTGCACATTTGTCTGCTACACGTAGTGTGTAAGCCCATCATGCAAGCAACATACGGCCAAGCACATAGTGCATAGCATGTATAGCCCTGTGCACCTAGACCACATACAGACCACTATGTCTTTGTGCATAGGGCCTGTAGTGTGTAAATATGAAGAACACTTCTGTATCTCGCACTTATCCTGCTACTATACCCCTAGCTTTCAGTGGAAAATACTGGCACAAGTTTGTATTAATCTGTAGAATATATTGGGCCCGATTCACAAAGGGTGATGCAGTGCTTGTGTCAAGCCCTGGGTCAGACACATTTTGTTGGTGAAACTGAACCAAACACTTTGCTGCAAACTGCACTTGATTCAAGAAGATCAGGCGCATTTGTGACAATTTTCCTGCTTATTTATTTAAAATGGTATCAGAATTACAAACCTTTGAGGCAGAGACTCATTTACAAAGGCTCCATGTCAAGAATACAGCAGACAACATAATACAAAGTAACAAGCAACAAACAATGGTGGTACAAGTACAGATACAGCGAGAATAAGTCCTATACATGGAGGTAGCTAAGCAGAGATAACAGGTGTCATGAGAAGATAAGTCTGGTAGATACTAAAACAGTGAGGCTAATCCATCCAGGCTCCTGAGCGGTGAGGTGGGTGTCCCCATTGGCAGGTTGTGCTAAATATTTGGTGCAAGCCCTGTAAGGAGAATAACCGAGTGTGCCACAAGTTAGACCCAAAAAAAATGGTCTAACTTTTGGCTCTCTGTGCATTGGGATCCAGAATCCCTATTGTTGGCAGGGGGAATGAGGCAAGCTCTATGTACCGTTGTATTTAACAGTTCAGTAGAATAAAACTGGTGGGAAGAAATACACATGTACAGGGTATAAGTGAGTGTCTAGTGCTATTCTTGACTGTGCTATGGCAACCTGTCTTTATGAAATCCAAACAAAACCATTCATACTGTATCTGCTTGGTCAGTTCCAATGCCACCTCATGAGTAGTCAGCAGTCTGTTGCGAAGGCTTGTGTGTTTTGTGCAAAGTGAACCACGTCACTCTGTCCATGTTTTCAACAATGCAGTCTCTCATTATGTCTGACTTGCAGAGAAGGATCAAACTGATCTGCCACAAACAGAAGCCAGGAACACACGCTTAGAGAAACAAAAACCCTTTTCCCACTGAGGCAAACTGAAAAACCTGTTTTGTAATGGGCTATTTTGTTTATTTATTTGTTTATTTATTGAATTTTGTTGACCCAGTAGGCCCACTGAGACTAGAAGTCCATTTTTCAGGGGCGACAGGGGGGATACAGATGGTAATCAACTGAAACTGAACCAGATGAAGCTGTTGGTTGTATTTTTAGTGAATGGGGGAAATTGTGTTCCTGTTAGAACTGCGAGCAGAGGTTAAGCAGTATTATAGCATGGGTTGACAAAAGGGGTGAAAACTAAATGGCCAAACAGCATCACCTGACCATTTAGTTTATTGTTCTAGGAATTGTTCTAGGAATTATTACCATTGAGCCAATGGCTCTTTTACAAAGGTTCTATGTTAATTAAGTACAGACAAAAGGTTACATAGAATGGCACTACAATTGTGTTGTGACAGTAGCAAGAAAACAATAGACAGTAAATATTAAACATTTGTGCAAGGACAGGTAATACCAATAAACACTTATTATACAAAAAATCAAGCCAGTTGAGGGAAAAATCAAGTTAGGGAAGTGTACAGATAGAGGGGGTAAGAGAGAGGTGAGGGGAGCAGACAATAGCAAGAGAAAAGATTCTCTAACATGCCTTTGTCAAGTAATGGACCAGAGTGGGTAAATGATAGATAAAGATTTAATCAAGGCAGTCACAGGAGTTGGAGGCGGCAAGGTGAGAGTATAGCCTAGATTTGAAAGCACCTAGAGAGGTGGAGGAGGTAATAGGAGTGCTAAGGGCATTTAGCCAGCTGGGGGCACCATAGGCAAATGATCTCTGACCCTGAGTAGTCTGGCATCGGGGGACCTGAAGAGGCTGATGTTCTGATCTTCTGGTGAAACGGATACTAGTGTTCTGGCATAACAGGTCTTGGATACGTGGTGGAGTGAGGCCCATGGTGGATTTTTTCGCCATAAGGCAGGTAAGGTACTTTAAGCGGTTTGAGAGTTGCAACTAGGGTTGTCAGAACCCTCTGAAGTTCTGGGTTCTAGTTCTAGTCTAGAACATTTGAAAAAGTTCTAGGGTTCTAATCTTTTTTAGAACATTTTAGAACTCGAACCCTATTTTTTTAATTGTGCTGTCAAAATGAAGATAATAGTGAAATACATCATGAAACTGTGGGCAAAAACAAATAAATCTGTTCATGAGAAACAGAGAGAGAAAGAGAGAGAGAGAGAGAGAGAGATGATCACAGGTGACTGACAGTACTAGCTAGGGTTACCTGTGGTTTCTTCTCCTTTGCTAATAGGAAAAAATAGCCAGCCACTTACAGGTGCTTACAGGACCGCCAACCCACCCACCTGTATGAGATACCATGTACCTAGTGCCAGGTGGCACATGATCACACACTAGGTACAGTGCAGTCAAATGGATCACAGTAGCACAGATGCAAAATACACCATGCAGCAGTCACAGATATTTTAAAATGAATATCGGATTTATCTCTTCTCTCCAGTCACCTAAACACTTCCTAGGCTTTATTTTATTTACAAAATACCACACCTTACTAATCAGTGGCACACACTTATACTGGGTATAGTCTGTGAAGTTCCAGACACCACATCAAATATGACAAGAAGAATACCACACAGATATTTTAAAATGAAGGATTTGTCTCACCCTGTCCTGGTATGGTATGACCATTATCTGATTCAACAATCTGTTGTCACCCTATGTGCCCTAGTTCTCACATCTGTGCCTTCTCTGTGCCCCAGAAGATCTCACATTTCTGCCCTTCAAGCCCCAGCTCTCACATATCTGCCCCCACCTGTTTCCACATACTGTAAATGTTCGCTCCCTGCCTCATTTCTTACATTTTTGCTTGATGGCTCACAAGCAATATAAAGTTGTATACAGACAGATTCACTCAGCTCATGGTGTATAAAACAATTCAATCACTAAATTACTGAAATACATATATAACTCAGTTGAGTATCCAGTATTCTATAGGGCTTTCACATCTCATAAAATCCATAAATCATGTACCAGAAGATGCTTGGTGCCAGAATCACATCATAAATTATGTTCAAAGATGAAAGCAAAATGATACATCCAGCATCAGAAATTCACTATGGAAATCAGTAAAATGCAGGGATCCAAATCAGTTCTTCTCAGCTGGGGGTACATCAGAAGGTACCTCCTACCAAATGGATGAGAAAGGGTATTATGCAACCAATGACCAACTTCATTAAGTAGGGTGGTATGCCTCCTCAAACATGATGCATCTTTATGCACCAACCTACTGTGCCCCACTGGCTGTCTTTGAATGCTCAAGTCCTCCACAGATCCTTGTAAGATTTGATAAGGCTGTTACATTCTATTACTTTCTGTGGCAAACTGCTAACTCAAGTCATATGTCATTTTTTGACCAAAAGTTGCCAGACTGTTTTTCCCTAATGGCAGCTGTCACCCCTTAAAAATAGATAAGAACTGTTATAATGTCTTATATCATATCAAATCTTAGGCATCTCAACAAATCACATTTCCAATTACCTCACAAAAAAACTGTTCAAACATGTTTCCACAGAAACAACCATGACTCCGTTTAAATTTGAATTCCTTTTGTAAAATTCTTATATTCTGAATTGAGTAACTGAAGTGTGTATTATAAGAATGACTACAGCACTGGCAAAAAAAAACACAAGGACTTAGCTGTAGCTGGTTGTTGCAACTGCTTTGTGTGCTGAAATTCAGAGATTGTATATGAAGTCTGTATTCCATCTGTACGAAAGTGAAATGCAAAGCGCCCAACTGGCCTGTGTTATAGTATAGAGTGAATAAACTACCAATGCCGTTTGCTCACCGCCATGGCCGCTCCAGCACTTTGTCAATACTAGAACTATGAGTGTGTGAGAAGAGAGTGGAAGTGGAAACAGGCAGCACTCATCAGGCACAGAACAGTGTCTTTTTCTCTTCACTTGGGCATTTCTGCGGGGATTTAACTAGCGCATCAGTTGCATAACATCAGCGTAAGGGGCGACTAGGTGAGTCAACAGTAATATGTTGGACTAGGACTGCTGTACAAATATGAATGGAGGATGTGGAGTGAGCAAAGATAAAAAGACCCGAACCCTTTATATAACTCTCAGTGTTCGAAGTTCTAATTTAGAACTCGAACACCAGAGTTCGAGCAGGGTTCGAATCTTTCTAGAACTAGTTCTGACAACCCTAGTTGCAACCACCCTGTTTCAGCGTAGAGCTCACATGTATGAGTACGTCGATGAGCACCAGTGAGCAGTTGACCGGCCTTGTTTAGGGATGTTGTAATGCATCTAAGTGCGGTAGTAGAGGCAGACCCATAGATAATTAAGCCATAGTCAATGATTGAGATGATTGAGGATTGAATAGCAATCCTCAGTGCAGATTGGGTAAGGGAGCTGTCGGTTCCGGTACAGGATCCCAATCCGCTGATTGATAGTTTTCGCTGTACTATCAATATGGGTTGCAAAGGTTAGGCCTTGATCAAAGGTGATTCCAAGATATTTGAATATTGCCACTTGTTCAAGGGTATTTCCCAGGTACGTATTGATAGTGAGTGGTACTTGCCTTTTCTTGTTTTGCGGGCTAGAGAAGAGCATGGATTTCGTTTTTTTGTGATTTAGAACCAGCTTATGTTCAAGGAACCACGTCTTGACCTTGGCAAAAGCATGCTGGAGGCTAAGGCATAAGGGGGTTTGGATCTTTATGAGTGGAAAGAATCACGGCATCGTCGGCATAGAGGGTAATTTGTTCAGGGCAGGATTTAGGGAGGGAGTATAGGAAAAGGCTGAAGAGGAGAGGGCCTAAGATGGATCCCTGCAGAACTCCTGAGAGAACAGGCTTTGAGTCTGAGAGAACTCCAGCTATTTTTACAGCTTGAGAGCGCTGGGCGAGGTAACTTTTTACCCAGTTACCAGGACCCTGAGAGAGCCCAAGAGACTGTAGTTGATTGACGAGTAGTCCATGGTGTACAGTATCAAACGCCTTCGTTAGATCGATGTAAACAGCTCCAGTTAGGTATCCTTTGTCCATGGCCTTGTGGATTGCTCCTGAGAATTCAAGTAGGGCAGTCGATGTGCTGTGCCCTTTCCTGAATCCATGTTGCTGAGCGCAGAGGATGTTATACTTTTGCAGATAGTCTGTAAGTTGGTCCGCCACTATGCGTTCAAGAGCCTTTGAGAGGGGGAGGTAGTATTGAAATAGGTCGATAATTACCAGGCAGTGACTTGTCACCACTTTTGTGCACAGGAGTGACAATTGCAGCCTTCCATTTACTAGGTAATTGGCTGGAGCAGAGGGAGAGATTGAACATTTTGGTGAGGGGGAGCAGTACTTCCTCCAGAGTGAGGGACAGAAGTTTAAGGTCAGTAGTGTCACTGCTTGCTCGGGACTTAGAAATAGCCTTCTTTATATATTTATAGACTTCATGTGCCTTGACTATTTTGAAATGGAAGGGTGGTTTGGTTGGAGAGGCAGTAGGAGATGTAGAATTTGGAGAGTCAGCATCAAAGAAGAAATCAGATGACAGGACACCACGAAGGTCTGTGAAGGTTTCATTTAGGGTGTTTGCAATGACCATGGGGTCAAGGGTAGTGGGTCCATCCACATTCATTATTGTAGGAGAGGACTTGGACTGCTTACCCGTGATATTTCTTAAATTGTCCCAGAAGGATTTCCCTTCACCCCAGGAGTTGGAGAGGGCATTCTTGAAATAGGAGCTCTTCACCCAGCGGATCTCTTTAGTACAGTGGTTGCGGGCCTGTTTATACTTTTGAATGTCTGTCAGAGAGCCTGTGGCTCTCGCAGTAGCCCAGAGGTGGTCCCTACCTTTGAGTTGTGCCAATAGCTTTGCCGTGAGCGACCAGGGATTTGAGAGCGCTTTGATTTTGTGCTTTTTTTCTGGTGCATAGGTGTCACACGCAGCGTTGAAAGTAGTAATAAAGTGATCAAGGGCTAAGTCAACATCTTGAGTATTGTAAATCAGGGACCAGTCTTTCTGCCTAAGACTGTCCTTGAGATGAGTAAGGTTGCCATAAGGTAGTACTCTACTTGAGATGGTTTTTGGAGGCGGTTTTCTGAACTTATTTGTCCAGGTACATTTTATTGGAGAGTGGTCGCTAAAAGAGTCCGGGAGAACAGCTACATTGTTTATACGGGCAGAGTGGCTGGTAAGGATCCAGTCTATGAGGGTGCTAGTCCCTGATTTGTAGTTTTTCCTAGTAGGTGAGTTAACCACCTGTGTTAAGTTTGCTGCTAGGATAGCATCCTTATTTGATCCTGCATCAGGTGCAAGCCAGTTGATATTGAAGTCACCAAGGAGAAGGAGCTCGGTGTCAGAAGGTTGTGATCTTATGAATTTGAGGGCAGTCTGGAGGCCATCCCAGGATCTTTAGGTGGGATATAGACAGCAGTAACCGTGAGGACTTTGTTATGGGCACCAAGGAGTAATTTGATAGGAAGGAATTGCACTGAGGTTTCAGTGGTGGTATATGTAACAGGGAGACATGTGAGGTAGTCCTTTATGTAAACTGCACACCCACCACCCCTTTTTGAAGTCCTATCCAGTCTGAGTATCTTGTAGCCTTGTAGAGATATGGCATGGTCAGGAGTGTTAGGTGTCAGCCAAGTTTCAACGATGGCCAGGATATCAGGGTTGTGCTGGTTGGCAAAGATTTGAAGGGAGGCCAATTTTGGGAGGAGACTGCAAATATTTAGGGTGGCAATTGTGAGACACCCCTCTGTCTTGGCAGGCTTTGTTGTACTGTGGGAGATAGGGCCAGGATTAGGGTGAACACTTCCTGACATCAAGAGGAAGAGGAGCAGGAGTTTGAGAGTCAATTGTCGTAATTCATAGTAGATGGAAATACACCTCTGCAGCTTGTGTGACTTAGTCCAGTGCAGGAGTCTAGAGTCCCAGAGCAAGGTAGTGGTTAGAAACAGAGGACAAATTGCCCCCTGACCATCATCGTGACTTATCATTTGCAACCAGTCCTTTGCCGAAAGGTACCATTGGTGAGGGTAGAGGGAGATTGCTATCGTACCCAATAAGAGGTAGCTGGCATGGAGGGCCAGAGTAAAAGGTGGAGAGGGATAGGAGGAGGTTGGAAGATAGTATAGAGTAGGAAGGAAGGAGAGGGCTAGAAGAGACAGAAGAATGTGGTTGTGGAGAGGCATGACAGAGAGGAGAGGAAACAGGGATGTGAGATAATGGAGGTGGCAGGGAGCAGAAGGAGGAGAAAAAAAGAAAATCAGAGAAGCTGTAGTACAGAGAAACTGTGAAGCCTGCAATTTCACCCAGAGAAGCTAGCAGGAAAAAGCAGGAGGAGAGGGAGTGGTTTAGCTAGTGGACAGGATAGGAGGCAAGAAACAAGGGCGGGTATTTGGAGCAGGGGGCGGTGACGTAGAGACTATTTAAGAAACGTAGGGGGGGGGCAGGCATAAAATTTCAGCACTGAGCAGTGCAAGTCAAAGGGCACCGAGCCCAGCAAAGCACAAAAATCAGACAGACCAATCAGGAGGCAGGGTCTGAAACCGGAGGCCAATCGGTGTTCTGCACAAAGCGCGGTCGGCCAATAGCAGCTGATCACAGCTTCCCCAGTCCAGAAGATGTCCTTACCCGGCTTTCGGGGGTCAGGAGGCGGCTGGAGGAGGCGTCGTGGGTGGCGTGGAGATACCAGGGCACCATAGACCGTGCCCACCAGGCACACGGCTGGCCCGCGCGGGGCTATGATCCAGCTTTCGGGGGTCGGGAGGCAGCTGGAGGAGGATTCACTATTTTCACTAAATTCACTATTTAATCCAGTTGGGGTGAGATGCCCAGCCAGCAATATCCCTGGGCAGAGCGGCACTTGTTATCTGGGTGAACATTCAGCAGCGAAAGGCAGACATTAAAACTGGCTGAAGTGAGAGAGAGAGAGCGAGAGAGAGAGACGCAGTAGTAACTTGGTGGCTGCCTGTCACTGCTGTACCCAATTGCCCTGTTCTTGTCTAATGACCTGAGAGGCACTAGTGGCAGCTGCACCCCCATGCCACATTGAGGCCAGACAACATGGACATTTGTATGTAGTGCTTTAAATTGGGCCCTCCCCCCAACCCAACAGGGCCAGCAAGAAAACACAGAGGTGGGAGAAAGAGAGAGAGACACGGCAAATGCTCACCATTACATGACTTCATCAACATGAAAGAGACATAGAGAGAGAGAGAGAGAGCGATCCCTGCACATCTTGCCACAGAGAGTGACAGAGAGACATGACATTGTATGTCCCACTCCTCTGAATTCATCATTCCTGCAGTGTACTCTGTGTGTGTGTGTGTGTGTGTGTGTGTGTGTGTCTCTCTCTCTCTCTCTCTGGAGTCTGAAGGGCAAGGACAGAGTGAGCGGGTTGTTTCCCCCCGGCCCCCATTGCTGCCGAGTCCTGCATGTGTCATATTAGTGGGTTGAAGATTATATGACATATTAGTGAGAAATCTGACCCTCTGTCACTGTGGCTGGCTGCAATGGAAGTTCCGTAATCCTGTCCGAGGCGGTGGGGGGGCAGGGATTTGTGCAGTCTGAGTGCACCTGCTTGCACCGAGACAGAAAGAGACAGTACTGTAGTTCACTTAGTCTCGGGTAGAAAGAGAAGTCCACAGTGAGTCTGCATGTCTTGCAGTGTCCTGCATTGTCCTCTGAACTTGCCAGTGCTTCTGTGGTCAGTGGTCACCCATGCTTTCCAAACACTGTTGCTACGGGCAGCATGAGTGAGAGAGAGGGACTGGGACTAGGACATGCAAAATACAATTCCTTATCTGTCTGTATCTCTCTGTTATCGAGAGCTGTATTTCATTGGGAGCTCAGATATTAGGACAAGCAAGACACAATTCCTTTTCTTTGTCTGTGTGTCATCGGGAATTGTATTTCATCGGGAATGGGGCAGGTACCTTTGCAGTCCAAGTTGCATGTGAATGTGTGTGTGTGGGGGGGGGTACTGTAAACTACAGGTAGTAGGCAAAGTAGGAGACAGGATTATGCACAGGAAATGTCACAAATCATGTCAGTACTGTACATGTGACATTTCTATGTACATAACAGCAATGTAGTCTGCATTACTTATGAGGGACTATTTTGCACGGTGGCAGAAAACAGTACCTTTTTTGGTTTTTAAACATGATAAAAATAGCTTTCTGTTGGTTTTCAGGTGTTTTGGACATAACCCATGTTATATGCACAATACCCCAACCCAGGGTATGGGGTTATATGCATTTAATCCATGCCTGGGGTGCTGTGAGGACACTCGGCCTGCGGTCTCGTGCCTCACAACACACCCCAGGTGTGGATGTAATGCCTATGACCCCATACCCTGTCATAGGTTATTGCTAACGGGACATTCACTGTTATCCTGGATGGTAGAGTACTGGTGAAAGTACAAAAGGCTAAGTCAGCAGGCATAGCTAGGCTCAGACTGAGAGCCAACAGCAGGAAAGATGAGGGGCCTAGAGATAGGCCAGGCCTAGAAGTACTTTTATAACAGTCAACAGGCACATAATATGTACAAAGATGTGTAGGATGCACTTAGTCCTACGAGTTGCACTGAGGGATATTTGAAATTAATTTTATCTTTCCTATTTTGCATCAATAATTTGTGTTTTTTGCACCAACTCAAAAGGTTCATCTAAAAGCGGTGTGTAGGTTAACTACAATATTTGTTCCTTGTCCCTCGGGTTTTTGTTCAGTGCTAATCCTTGTTTGGCATGCATTTTATCATACCCATACTTTAACATGTTTTGCGCAGATCCCAAGTCTAGCACTGTGATGTCAAGGCAGCTTGCAGGAAATAGCAGCTATAGACTTATCTAGGCTACAGTATCTGTTTCAAAAATGTCTTTTAAAACTGGTTTAGTTCAACCAGATTGGGGCTGCGCTACCTGAACATTGAACTGAATTAGTGTTGAAACTGCTGCAGTAGATGAGTTTCATATTTCAGTTCTGATATCGTTGTCAAATGCATTCTGGAAACTGCTTTGCTATAACCTAAGGAAGTTTGAAGGTAGAGCAAACACTGTTCTCAGAAACTCTCTGTTCAGAAAGTACTAAAATACATACATACATACATAGTTGCCAGCAGATTAGGCCTAACAGTCTCTTGTTTGCACAACATAGCTCACTGATAGTGCATAGTAGCTTCTCTTCCTCTCCTCATTATTCCCCCCTCCTACCTACTTCCTCACCCTGTACACCTCTGGTGATCACCATATCCCCACCACGTACCATGTCCCTGTGCCTGTCCCAACCCTTCTTGATACCTTCCACAGTTCTCAGTTTTACCAGATCATCCAGCAGTGCATTCCAGGGCGCCATCACCCTCTCCATGAAATAATGCCCCCTCGCCTCCCCTCTGTACCGCCCCCCCACTAACTTTAGATTATGGTCTCTCGTAGTCCCCTTCTCCCTCAACTTGAGTAGCCCCTCCTTGTTCCCTCTGCTGAACCCCTTCAGGTATTTGAAGGTCTCTATCATATCCCCTCATCCCTTCTGTCCTCCAGAGAGTACATGTTCAGCTCTCTAAGTCTATCTTCATATGACAACCCCTCCAGACCACTAATCAATTAAATGTTATTAAAACTGTGCTGTAGAACTGATGTCAAAACTATGTCTTAAACTGGTGTCTCGGGATCAGTTCTCCGATTGGTGTCTCAAGATGAGTAACTGCTGACCTGTAGCTGCTGCTTCTCCATTCAGATTGATCCTGGTATGTATCTCAATACATGTTGTTGTGCCTATGAGCTGCAATTGAACATTCTGCAATGTTTGCTTCACTGTAGCCAATTTCTTTTGACAAACTATCCTGTTTGGATTCATGTTCATATAGCCATGCTTTATTGTTGTAAATGTGTTTGTTTCTAGTTGCCTGTACTATGAATGTTATGTACATCTGTTCTCTGTTTTACCATATGTCTCTGTATATTTCTGTAATGAATCTTTGTAACTAATTCCATGTCGCCCCTGACAAAGGGACTTCTTGTTGTAGTGGGCCCACCTGCTTAACAAAACTTAATATAGAATAGATACATAAAAACAGTTCAGTGCAGTGGTGCCCAGCATCAGGTTCCTAAGTGTCAATCAATACCTTGTGTGGGGAACAGTTCAGAATAGTCAAGGCCACCACTTAGCACTTGTGCATTTTCTTGCATTTGCCGGCTGACAACTAGAACCCACATGCTAAAGGGCTTGTGGAGGCACACACCCGTGCAGCACTGCTCCTGTACAACGCCACTAGCTGACTCTTTACAGTAACAACCATGCAGATCACAATGTATATTTTTAGCATTTAAACACAGTGCACCAAGCAATACAATGGAGTTTGCACTTTAAGGGGCAGACCATGTTGTCCTGGTGCACCCCTTCCCTCCTTTAGGGAATGGTTGTGCTCAGAAGGGGAGGGGGGGAAGGAAGGGGAGGGGCTAAGGGCCAGAACAATGGGCAGGTAGCAGGAAGGGGAAGGGAGAAGGGAGGTTCATAAGGGAGAGCACAAGGGGGCCTCAGCCACTTTTTGCTGGAGTTTTGATTTCACATCAACTGCAGCATGTCGGATTGGCATTACTTTTGAGGTTTGGTCACAAGGAGAAGAAGATAAGGTTACGACAATTGAGTTGGGAAGATATGCGAAGTTGTTTTAAAAAAAAAATCATTGCAGTATTTAGTTTTGAATATGGTGCTATGTTAGAAGACAGTGCGAAACAGCAGTTGTTTTAAAAGGAGATCCAGTTTGTTGGAATTGGGAGGCACTGTACAGCCAAGAAAGCGTGGTTAGCGTGTCTATGATGGGGGCAGGGCAGGCATGTTAGGAGTTTATTGGGAGCTTACATCAGAGGAGGGCTGCAATAGCGGTTAATTACTGGAATTGCCCAGGCACTGATTATTTGGGAGTGAGAGCCAGTGCTCGAGGCTCTGGTGTACTCAATGAGGTTGTTCTTGGGGCCAGTGATGGGAGCTGGGACAAGGGGTAAAAATTTTGTGGTTGCTGGTGAAATGTAGCAGGCCTGGAAGAAGCCCTGATGAAAGCGAATGAGATCGCGATCCGAGGCCACATGGTGTGACGTCACATGCCGCGTGGTGCTCGCGATGAAGGTGGCCCCTTTGTTTTGGGCTGCTTGCTGCCTTTAGGGCTGGTTGGGATGGTCTTCTAATAAAAATTGGTAGGCCTGGAGGAGGCTTTGAGGATAGGGAGTGAGGGAACGATCTGAGACCCGTGGCGTGACGTCGCACTCTGCTAGGGTCATGAGGAAGCCTTTTCCCTGATTGTTCTGGCTGAATTTGACATTTTGGGGGCCTATTTTTTCTTTTGCTGTGGAAAATAGCAGTCCTGTAGAGGCCCCGATGAAAAGGGAGTGAGAGTGCGATCTTGGGAACATGTGGTTTGACGTGGTGCGTTGCTGAGGCCACCTGGTATGACGTCACACGCCATGTGGTGATTGCAATGAAAGTTGCCCCCTTTGTTGGGCGGCTTGCTGCCTTTAGGGCTGGTTTTGCTAATAGAATTGGTGGGCCTGGATTAGGCCTTGAGGTTAGTGAGTGAGGGAGCGATCTGAATACCTGTGGCGTGACGGCACACGCTGCTAGGGTCGCGGTGAAGCCTGTTCCCTGTTTGTTTGGCTGCATGCAACATTTTGGAGCCTGTTTTTCCATTGAGGTGGTAAATAGTAGGCCTGTAGAGGCCCCGACGAAAAGGGAGTGAGAGCGCGATTTTTGGAACACGTGGTGTGATGTAGCACGCCACGTGGTGCATTGCTGGAAGCTTCCCCCTTTTGTCTTGGTGCTGCTTGTGGTGTTGTGGCCCATTTGCAGGCTGGAAGAGGCCCTGAAGGGTGGATAAGGAGAATACGAAACGGCAACCACGTGGCGTGACGTCACACGCCGCGTGGATGGTCACGATAGGGGCTTGTTCCCTCTGGTAGGCGGTTTACCATGTGGGCCTGCATATCTGCGCAAGCATGTCAGCTGGGGCATGGGGGAGAAGCGGACACTCCCCCACCCCAAGGGAACCTGGTGGCCGCCTCCAGTGGTTTGCTTCCTGGGACAGCATACCCATATGAGCTGGCATCGCCCAGGTGGGAGGTAGTTTTGTGGGGGGACGGCAGCGGACAGTAGCGGCCCCCATTAGATGGCAGGAGAGAGCAGGGGGAGGCAGAGAGGCATAAAAAGAGTGGCTGAGACGGGTTTTTTTGTGGTTTTGGAGCTGGCTTTGGTCCATAAGGTCCAGGTTTTCAAAATCGGGGAGATTGTTCCTTATGAAGCTTCAAAAAAAAAAAGATGTATAGATAGCAAGCAGGCTGGGGGGGAAGGGCCCTGGAGCATAGGAGGGCGAGTAGACAAGGGACCCCGTGGCGTGGCGTCATACGCCACTAGGGGATATGGGATGGAAGTGTGCGGGAGTTAGGGTGATTTCCACGAGTATGGGGTTCAGGGGAAGCCTTCCCTGTTTGGGGAGGCATGCTAGGGGGTAAAAATGAAGTGACTGGGAGAGCCCCAGGGCAGAATGGGAGGGACACCGACCAGGGACCTCATGGGAGACATCCCACGCAGTGAAGGGGTCACAGTGAAGGCGGGCCCGTGCTAGGAGATGGTGACCTGCCAGGCGGGATGGGGGTCCTTCACAGGTGGCCCCGGTCTGTGTTGGCATGGTGGGTGGTGCAACGGACAGGAGAAAGATGTACAGGGAGGTACAGATATATGAATAACCCTGTTTTTCATTTCCTATAGTTGTCTTCACAGAGCAAAAGACAAGACGGATATGGCACCCAAGAAGAGCAGGCCATCAAAGGAAGACACCTACAAGGCTGTAATTGACCTGGCAGAAAAAGCAAACAAAATGTGGGAACTGGTGGAGGGGGAGGAACCAGAGAGGCCCGGGGAGAAGAGAAAAGCGGGTACAGAAAAAGGTGGCATGGGGAAGAGGCCAGCCGAAGGGCTACACAGTCCCGCTAGGGTAGCACCGGTGATAGCTGGGCCTGCCAATGCTGGCTATCCAGTACCCATGTGGCCGGTGGACCCAGTGACGCCAGTACCCACCCCAGATCAAAGCGGAACCTCCCCGGCGGAACCTGAACACGAAGCCCAGAACAGGAAGTCCGGCCCACAGACCCCAGTAGGTCACCCTCCACCTCCACCTCAATCACAGGAAGAAGCAAGGGGACCTTTGGAGGACTCCAGGCAGCTCGGTCAGGAAAAGGTTACAGGTAACACATCCAACACAGTGGGTGACAGTATAAAAGAATATATAGGGCAAATTGTGGCAGCACTGGGGACAGGAGGGCTGGGGCAGATGGAATCTGCTCTGGCGGAGATTAGGACAGAAAAAGAGGTACCAGGAGATACTGTAAAGGGAGCAGAAAGAGAGGGAAAAGGTACAAGAGAGGTAGGTGCACCTGGGATGAGATTAGGTGAACATGTGCCATTGGCCATGAAAGAAAAAATATGGAAAGGGAATATGTGGATACATTTGCTTTGGTGAGCTGGGAGGCGGCGGCCAAATATGAAGAAACTGAGAACATAGGTAAGAGTGAGATGGCAGCTGCCATAGTGCTGTTAGGAAAAAAGAGGACGACAAGTTCACGAAAGGGAAGACTTGGGATGGGTGGTTTCTAGGTTTTGCCACTTTTTCAGCCATCACTCTGGAAAAGAGGCCAGAGCTAGGCATCCCGCTCATTACCTATTCATTGATAATATGGAGAGCAAAAGCAAAAGGTGGGGTAGGATGGATATACTTCAATGAATGTTTTCGACAAAGAATGGCAACATTCAGGGATGTAAGATGGGACACCAAGCAAATAGATTTATGGATGGATTACGTAACAAATCAGTCCACACCCGAGGATGGGTGGGGCAAAAAGGGGTTTACACCACAGAGATGCTGCTGGGCTTATAACAGGGCTTTCTGCTTGTGGCCTCAATGTCGTTTTCCGCATGCCTGTTCAAAATGCGGTGGGGTACACCTGGCAAGCAAGTGCAGAACAACATGGACACAGGGAGCACAAGGGCATGGGGGGCAAGGATCAGGCCAACAGTTTTTTTGAGATGGCCAGGGGTTTAAAGGGCAAACATGGAACAAGGGAGGGAGGGGCAGGGGGAACGGGAATAGAGGAGGCCAGAACCACTGAAGCAAGGAAGGTCAGACAGGAAGAAAGGGAAGGGTCAGGGAGCGGGGGCAGGTGGCACAACAAGGAACAATTTGGTATGGCCAGAACCCCCATCAACCTAGCAGCATGGACAGTCTGCCTGGACAGATATCTGGACAGGAGTGTGGGGATATGATTTTAAGTGGTTTTAACACAGGGTTTTCATTGCAGTCTAGGGACCCAGACAAGCAAGGGAGGCAAGCAACCTGGGGTCTGTAAAAGGGAAAGAGGAAATGCTAAGACAGATGATTGAGAAAGAAAAAGCAGCAGGCATGGTGGAGGACCCATTTAACACCCCCCCATTGGAAAACATGCAGATATTGCCTTTGGGCTTGGTACCCAAGAAACAAGAAGGGGAATACAGGGTGATCCACCACCTGTCCTATCCAGAAGGGGAGTCAGTGAATGACTTTTCAGTGATGAACATAGTAGGGTGACATACGCGACACTAGAGGATGCAGTCCGGATAATCCGGGCCACAGGAGATGCATAGATGGCAAAAACGGACATTGAGTCCACCTTCAGACTGCTTCCAGTCAGGAGGGAAGACTGGGATCTGTTTGGTTTTAAAAGTGAGGGACAGTATTATTTCGACAAAGCAATGCCAATGGGGTGTTCCACAGCATGTGCCACGTTTGAGGCATTCAGCACATGTTTGGTTTGCAGTGGATATTCCAAGAAAAGACAGGTTATAGGTCAGTCATCCATTACCTGGATGATTTTCTCCTCATTGGGAAGGGCAAAAGGGAGACACAGAGGATGCTGGGTAAGTTTCAGGAATTGTGTCGGGAGCTGGGAGTCCCATTGGCACCAGATAAAACAGAGGGGCCCAGCAAGGTCATGGAATTCCTTGGGATCAAGATAGATGCCGCGAGAGAAGTGTTCAGGCTACCGTACAAAAAAGTAAGGAGGTTGAAGGAACTAATCTGGGTACATGCCAGGAGGAGACGGGTACAACTAAAACTGGTTCAGCAGGTACTGAGGCACCTGAACTTCGCATGCAGGGCCATAGGACCAGGGAGGGCATTCACAAGGAGGTTAGCCAGAGCTACAGCAGGGGTCACCAGACCTCGTCACTGGGTTGACCTGACATGAGGTGTCAGGGAGGATTTTAGTATATGGGAAGAATTCCTGAAGGAGTATAATGGTTGTTCGTTCTGGCAGGAGGAGTGGCTGTACAACACAGACCTTGACCTCTACACAGACGCAGCTGGAGGGCTAGGCATGGGGGGTTACCTAAGGGGCAGGTGGTTTGCAGAGCCATGGCTGGTCAGTTGGGTGAAGGATGGGAAAGTGAGAGATATAACACTACTGGAGATCATGCCCGTATGGGCATGTACCTTGGTTTGGGGGGAGGAATTATGGGATCAGAAGGTGACGTTTTGGTGTGACAATAGAGCGGTGGTTGATGCACTAAACAACAAGGGAGCCAGGTCGGACACAGTCATACAGGTAGTACGACAGTTAGTGTTAAGGGCTTTGCAGCTGAACATGTCTTTCAGAGCAAAACACATAGAAGGGGTACACAATACCCTGGCTGACAGCCTTTCCCGTCTGCAGCTGGACCATTTCCGGAGGCTGGCAACAGCAGCGGAAGAACAAAAAACGCCCATACCAACAAACATCTGGGACATTGGCAAGAAGGAGCAGAACTGCTGTTTCACAGCTCATGGGCGCCTCGGACTCTGAGGGCCTACGATGGGGCCTGGAGAGTTTTTCAAACATTCAGGGCAGAACACCAGATGGAGGTAAGTGGGCCGCTCTCTGAGGAACAGTTGGGAATGTTCACCATGGAACAATGGCAGAAATGGACTGCTCACGCCACAATGGGGGTCTATCTTGCAGGGATCAGTGTGAGCTGCAGCCTAAAAGGGTGGAATGACCCAACAAAATCATTGCTCATTAGGAGAATGATGCAGGGATGGGGCAAGTTGAAACGAGGGCCAGGGGATAATAGGAGGCCAATAGGTGAGCAGTGGCTAATAAAGCTAAAAGAGGTGCTTCCGGCAATATGCAGATCAAAGGGGGAGGCCCAGCTATTTCACACAATTTATGTCATAATGTTTGCGGGGGCTATGAGAGTGAGTGAAGTAGTAGGCCATGGAAAAGATTACAAGGAAGGAGGTGTGGAATGGGAGGATGTAAGTTGGGGGATAAGAGAGTTACGGATCAAGCTAAGGAGGTCAAAGGCGGACCAAAAAGGACAAGGTTGCATGGTAACACTAAAAGGGCGGTCAGAGATTGTGATATGCCCAGTGCAGGCTCTGTGGGTTTTCACCGCAGAGCAGGTGACCAGGATGGGGAAGTTATTCGTACATGGTGATGGGAAAAGGGTCACCGGCTATCAAATCACAGCAGTGCTGAAAAAGGGCATGAGTTTTCTGGGGGAGGACCCAGCTAATTACTCATCCCATTCCCTACGGATTGGGGCTGCCTCACAGTGGACAGCAAAGGGTGAACCCATGAAGGACATTTTGGAAAAAGGGCGCTGGCAGTCAGACAGTTATAAAAGATACATCAGAGCACTGAAATGAAAAAAAAAAAGAGGGGAAGGAGAAGTGTGGTTTTTCAAAAAAAAGGGGAAAAGAAGAAGGAATTATGGTGACCCTACAGGGAGCACAGGTACAAGAAGAAGAAGAAGGCGGGGGGGGGGAATAATACAGTGAGGGCACTAGGAGTATGTGTGAATTAATTAATTTTCTTTGCACCCCATAGGTAGAGGGAGGAGCACAGAAGTCTGGATCTGCGGCCATTCCTATATTTACTGGGCTGGTAAGAGAGCAGAGAAAAAAGCTGGGGGAAAACAACTGTACCAGGATGCAAGACAGTGTAGGTTGGTATGGCACGGCCTACGGGGGATGAGATGGGCACAGCTCCTGCCCTCTTTGAAGGAACTCAAGGGACATCAGCCCAGTCCAGACCTAATCATTATACACCTTGGGGGCAATGACCTGGCAGGCAGACCATGGGTACACACATACTTACAGATAAAGAGGGACCTAGTGGCAATAAGACAGTGGTGGCCTCAAGTATGCCTTGCTTGGTCAGATATGATACCACGAAGGGTATGGAGACAGGTACACAGCCACAAGGCGGTGGAGAGGGCCAGGAGAAAGATGAATAGAAGGGTGGGGACATTGTTAAGGCAGATGGGGGGACAGGTGATACAGCGGGGGGTAGAAGAATGGGTGGAGAACTTCTACAGCTCAGTTGGGGTACACTTGTTGGATCTAGCAATAGACATGTTCAATGCAGAAACAATGGGTTTCATAGAGGAATGGAGAAAACAGACAAAAACTGGTATATAAAAAAAATAAAAAAAAAAGATCATCCCTGAGGTAAGGGAGAGTGCTACCCTAAGTTGGGGGGAAGCCAGTCATCCAACGCAAGCTGGAGACTGGCTAGTGGGGAAAAGGGGGGACGGGGAAGAAAAAGGAATAACATAAGAGGAGGAGGAAGAAGATGAAGGAGAAAGCGGTTTCGGTTTTCACCGTTACCTAACAGAAAAGGAGAAGAAGAAGGCACCCAGGTTTTTGCCTGGGGGATGGATAATCAGAAAGTGATATATGGATGGAAATAAATGAAATTTATGGAAATATGATAATAAAGAAATGAGAAATGGAATATGGATTTATGAATATAAATAAATTAATTGCCAATCTGAGCACAACAACAAACAATGGTCTCTGTCTTTTGTGAGGGAAAAGGGGGGAATCCGGGCCAACTAACTGTGACTGAGGATGTCATGACAGCTGTATCTGAGTATCTTTAGTCACAATAAATTGAGATGACAGACACCACTGTAGTGTGAACTCAAACTGGTTTAGACATTTTTAAATTAGTTTAATTTAGCTGATCTGGTTTAAAATCCATTGGGCTAGAGTTTTAAAGATTTGTCTTTTTTGCAGCAGCAGTTGTGCTATCTGTGACATGACTACTAGACCACAAAAAAAGTGATCTGACTTTATGTCACAATTATTGCAAGTTGCGCACCAAAAAGTATGCATACATCAAAATTATGATGCTTGTGCCATTTTTTTTTGCGATAAAGTGAAAGAAAGTATTGTAAATATCATAAAATGTTAAAAATAGTCCTCACATATTTGGCCAAATTTGTAGTGAATCAGCTGCTGCAGATAAATAATGCATTTCCTATGTCCTGCCTTCTAAAAATCCAGCCCATAGTCTGGAGAGTGCTTACGGCTCATTAAACTTCAATCATACCTGTTCCCGGTTCATACTGCACAGGATTTGGACAAAAATATGTTTACGTTATTTTACAGTTTATTTACCCAGGAGGGCCCAACTGATATGCAGTTTTATTTACAGTCAGGTCCTGCTTCTACCTTTTTTTTTTCGGCTGGGTGAACTGCAGCACTGGGAGCTGGGTAAGTGACTTGATAACTGTGTGTAAGTGTTCTGGTATGATTAGAACCTGGGTCTACTGGTTTCTATGCCTGCACTCCAACTACGAGATCACACTGTCTCCTGTAGTTGTAATGGAAAAGTTCAGCAAGATGGTGTGTTTCCTTTACGTCAGATAAGGGTATTGCCCTTATTTCACAAGTGTAACTTTGTTATATCTGGCCTCAATCTGATGTGACTCATTTATCATTCAGTTTACATAGTCGCAGATGCCTACTAGTATGTTCATTCTTCCACCTTACAGATGACCTGCTCGTTAAATTTTGATCAGCTTGCTATAGTAATTCAGGGTAATTCTGCTCATAATCTTTAGGTCATAAATAAGACCCAGCAGAATTTAGTTTTTTATAATTTTTACTTTTTAAAAAGTTTATTCCATTACCAACAGAAAGTATAAATGTGATATATAATCTGTGTCATACTCTGTGAATATTATAAAAGCTGAGCAAGCTGTCCATAACTCAGGTTTGCAAACTGTGGGTCAAAGCATGGAGTATTCATAGTCTGGGTCAACCCTAAAAAAGGAACAACACCCTCTGACCGTCCAGCTTTATTATACTAGGGGTGTGTGCACAGAATAAATATTTGTTTCCCGAATACCAAGAATAATGCAATGTTTGTTATTTGGATCCCAAATAACGAAAAGTAGCACTATTCATCCCCTATTCCAGAAATACTAGCTTGAAAAAAAAAGACAAGACAAGGCACATTTTATTGATATAGTGCTCAATCCTTCAAGGCTCTGAATGTGTGCACAGAATAAATATTTGTTTCCCGAATACCAAGAATAATGCAATGTTTGTTATTTGGATCCCAAATAACGAAAAGTAGCACTATTCATCCCCTATTCCAGAAATACTAGCTTGAAAAAAAAAGACAAGACAAGGCACATTTTATTGATATAGTGCTCAATCCTTCAAGGCTCTGAATGTGTTACAGAAATAAATACCAATCAAACACAAGTAAAATACCAAATTAAGTAATGGCTAAAAATAAAATCAGATCATGTCATATTAAAAGCTTGATCAAATAGAAAGGTTTTCAATGAGGCCTTGAAGGCCTCCACTGAGCTGGCTGAATGAATGCAGTGAGTGACTGAGTTCCAGATAATAGAGGCTGTCACTCCAAAGGCTCTAAGTATGGCCAGATCCTAGTGATGTTCTGGAGATGAAAAAAGCCAGATCAGATGACAGAAGACACCTGCTGTTGAGATGTCAATCTGTTGTTCAAAATGATCCCCAAATCCCTAACTGCACTAACTGCTGTGAGCGATTGGCCACCCAATACAGGGAAAGTGGAGTCCCTCACCACAGAAAGGTCCCAGCACCCAGGTTCAATAACCGTGACCTCTGTTTTGCCTGGATTAAGACATAACCAGTTAGAGGCCATCCAGTCATTAATTTCAGCCAAACAACGGCTCAGCACCATAGATGCAGATGTATCATCAGGGGCACAAGACAGGTACGACTGAATATCATCTACATAATAGTAAAAACCCACATTGTATCACCTTATGATTTCCCCTAGCAACAGCATATACATGGAGAATAAGATGGAGGCAAGAATTGAACCTTAAGGAACACCACAGGACAACACAGATGGCCCTGAGGAAAAATTCCCCAGAGCCATCTGCTGCATCCTCCTGGTCAAGTAGAAACCTAATCAGTGCAAGACTGCACAAGTGATGCCCACATAATTCCTCAGATGATCCAATTGTACCCCATGATCCACCATGTCAAATGCTGAAGAAAAGTCCAAGAGCACCAAGATTGTACATTGCCCTCAGTCCTTTGCTAGAACAAGATCATGAGTTACCCTGATAAGAGTTGTCTCAGTGCTGTGCCCAGGCCAAAAACCAGACTGGAGAGGTTCATAGATGGAAAGAGACTCCAAGCAATCTATCAGTTGCTCAACCACCACCTTCTCAATAACCTTCCTTAAAAAGGGAATGTTAGAGACTGGCCTGTAATTTGCTAGAATGTTCAGGTCCAAGGATGTCTGTTTTAGAAGGGGCCTGATCACTGCCCTTTTCAATACCAAGGGAAAGGCAACCTCCCTAGTGCAGCTGATGATCAGCCACGTTGGACCCAGGTCCAGTTCAGAGTTGATGGAACGCAAATGGAAAACCACTTGAAGGACCTCAGCCTGAGATGCAGTTGAAACTCATCCCAGGCTCTCAGATCTATATCACCATTGGTTTGACTACCCCCTGCCCAAGCTAGCCATTAGAAGAAATACCTGATCTAATGGCTAACACCTTGTCAGCAAAATAAAATGCCCAAACTCCTTGCACGTCTCTGAAGAAATGGCTCTTTTCGGACTGCAGACAGGGATGATTTAACCATCTGTCCACCATGTAAAAGAGCTGGGCTGGGTGATTCTTCACTGCAGAAATCGACCGTGACAGAAATTCTGTATTTTTCAGGTCAATTGCCTGTTGATAGCCAGCATAATGAAGTGTTGACACCAATCTGTCCTCCATAGATTTATATCTTCTCCAGGAATGCTCCAACCTACACCACTTAGTCTTCAACCACCGCAGCTCAGCACGGTACCATGGTGAAGCATGGTGGGAGGTCAAGGGGTGAACCTGAAAAGGTGCAATAGAGTCCAAGGCAGTTGTGAGTGCCATATTTTAGCATTCCACAGCAATGTCTGAATCTTGTGCACAAGCTAGCAGCATACCCAAGATATCCAGTGCCTCCTGGAGTTTGCGAGGCTCCCATTTATGCATAGGACAGCACCAGATAGTCTCCACAGAGGGGATAAAAGAACAGCGGTCCCAACAGTGGAACTCAATTGCATCATGACTCGAACAAGTGACTGGATCAACCTTGACAACAGCAATGTCAAGCTCCCAGTGAGAAAATCAGATCCAGTGTGTGGCCATGTTGATGTGTTTCAGAGACAACTGCTGATGTCAATCCCAGTGAGAACATCAACTGTAGGAGGTCTTGTCCAGTTTGTTAGGATTCATCATTGTAAATGGAGTCCACTCTGAAGAAAGGGCGGTTACTAGTGGGGTACCGCAGGGTTCAGTATTGGGTCCAGTCCTTTTTAATGTCTTCATCAGTGGCATTGCAGAGGGACTGGAAGGAAAAGTATGCCTTTTTGCAGATGACACAAAGATCTGCAACAGGGTTGATACACAAGGAGGCGTGGAAAGGATGAAAAGGGACTTGGCAAGGTTGGAGGAATGGTCAGACACTTGGCAGCTAGGATTCAATGCAAAAAAGTGCAAAATAATGCACCTGGGAAACAAGAACCCAGAGGAAGAATACACAATGGGTGGGGAGGTAGTAACAACAACAAAACAGGAAAGGGACCGGGGGTAATCATATCAGATGACCTTAAGGTTAGCAAGCAATGTGAAAAGGCAGTAGGGAGGGCCGGGGGTATACTGGGATGTATAGGGAGAGGCATCAGCAGCAGAAAACAGGAAGTTGTTATCCCTCTGTACAGACAGTTGGTGAGACCCCATCTGAATACTGTGTCCGGTTCTGGAGACCCCATCTCCGCAAGGACATAGACAGGATGGAGGCAGTCCAGAGAGGGCAACTAAAATGGTGCAGGGTCTGCAAGAGAAGCCATATGAGGAGAGACTAAAGGAGCTTTAGTATGTATACCCTTGAGGAAAGAAGGAGAGGGGGACATGATAGAAACTTTCAAGTACCTCAAGGGAATCAACAAAGTCCAAGAGGGTAGCATCTTTCAGAAAAAGAGACTTGCAAGAACAAGGGACACAATTTAAAGATAGAAGGAGGGCGGTTCCAGGGGCAATGTGAGGAAGTATTATTTCACAGAGAGGGTAGTGGCTGCATGGAACAGCCTTCCTGAGGAAGTTGTGGAGTCTAAAACTGTGGGAGAATTCAAGAATGCATGGGACAGACATAAGGCAATTCTTGTGGGGGGCAGGAAGATATAGGCTGTTGGTTAAATAGGATCTGCGGCCTATCCTGTAGGTAGGGAAATGGGCAGACTAGATGGGCCTAGCGGTCCTTATCTGCCGTCAAAGTCTATGTTTCTATGTTCTATTGATCCAGGCATTGAAATCACCCAGCACAATAAATTAGGGGAATCCAATACCTGTTTGACAATGAAAACTGCCAGCAGCTGCAGGAAAAATTCCCAGCGCCTGGTGTTCGGTAGATGAGAATGATCATGCCATTGACACCTGAAACACATCTGGCCATTACACATTCAAAGGAACCAAATGTTCTAACCAGGAGTGTAGTGAGTTCCAGGGTGTATCTAAAACAGATGGCCAACCCACCCCCTCTGTGATCCCTCCTCGGGCAACGCACCACAGAAAAACTGAGAGGGACAGATGCCCCCACTACAGGGCCAGTGTCATCACCCAACCAGGTTTCCATGATGCAGATGTGGTCAGCTGAGGAGTCAGCAATGAAACTCTGCACTACTGCAGTCTTATTTCTTAGAGACCTTACATTGCAGAGAATGGAACAAAGGGGGCAAGCAACGGAAGCCAGAAAGACTACTTTCTGCTCGGTGAAATTTGGCAGAGCCCTGGGGAGGGGAATCAGGGGTGACAGTCCTTAGTCCTGATTCCATATCCTCTCCAGGCGTCTCCTGGTCCTCACTACCCCAATCTTGCCCTCCACAACACCATACCATATCTCTGGACTCCACAGCGGCAAGAGTTCCTCCTATGTAGAATCACTAGTTCCTGGCAGCAACTCAGTACCTCTACTGGGAAGACCAGTGTGAAGCCTAACAAACAGACAAAATGACTGCAGGTGGTCATCAGAGTAAGTGTGTCTGTGTACATAAAAGCCTTTATACATTTTCAATTAATAACAAACACACACTTCTCCAAACAATTCTTTATAAGTAACTATACTAAAACAAAGATGAGATAACAACATACACACAATCCAGTCACACCACACGCAATCACAAATACACTGTCCACACAACTCTCAAACACTCCAAACTCACACCTGAATAAACAAGCATTTGTCAATGCCGAATATTTGCTTGCCGATATTAGCTGGATATGGAGGAGTTAGATAGAAGCAGAATAGGAGTGGCAGTGAAGTATTGAACTCACGCCAATCCCACCTCCACCCTGCAGAGATGGACAGGCATTGGGGTGTGCCTTTGGGTCCGTTGCCCATAATGCTCACGGCATTTCACCTCACCCTATCCTGTAGACACCAACAAGTATTGAGGTGTGCCTTGGGGTGTTCGGCTTCACAGTCACCCCATTTCATAAGGACATACACTGAAATGGGTGCAGTACAAGAGAATGGGGTGAAGTCTGGGGCTGAAGAGTGCAAGGCACACCTTGATGCCTGTCACTGGTTTCAGGGTGGGGGTGGGATGGCATAAGCATTCCAGCTGGTCATCCAAAGTTACACCTCTGATGCCAGTCAGTCTGTACAGGATGGGACATTATGGTTAGAAACCCTAATGCCCCGGGCATGTTTTGGTATTTGCACTACAATTTTCAACATGGCCATTTTGTGACCCCCACCTCATGAAAGCATTTGGGACCTCTTCTCATGAACAGTGGCAGTGTGATTTTGTTAATGTGTCCCGAACTTGGAGTTCCCACAGTGACCGTGCCATTCTGTGCCAGATATGCGAAAACACAGAACTAGCAGGATGCGAAGAATGATAGCTGTACCATCCATAGGGAGATGTGAAGAGATGGCAATGCTGAAAATCTGTAGTGAAAATATTAAAAATGCTCGAAGTTCCAAGCATACGTGGAAACTGCACAACACATGCTTGTACTGCAGTCATTTAGTGGAATTATTTCACCAAATTTTCAACATCGGCATTTTGTGACCTCTAGTCATAAACACTGTCACTGCGATTTTCTTAATCTGTCCGAAACATTAATTTCCCACAGCGACCGCGCCATTGTGTGCCAGATGTGTATATGCATATTTTGGGCAGGATATGAAAAATGACAGCTGTACTGTTCATAAGGAGGTGTGGCAAAATGCCAATGTTGAAAATCTGGAGTGAAAATATTACAAATTTGCGCACTTCCAAGCATACACGGAAACTGCGCAACACAAGCTTGTAACACAGTCATTTTATGGACTTTTGTCACCAAATTTTCAACATAGGCATTTTAGGTCCTCTGCTCATGAACAGTGTCACTATGATTTTCTTAATGTGTCCCAAACACTGATTTCCCACAGCAACCTGCTATTCTGTGCCGGAAGTGCAAAAACACATTTTGGCCAGCATGTGAAAAATGCCAGTTGTACTGTTCATAAGGAGGTGTGGAAAAATGCCAATGTTGAAAATCTGGAGTGAAAATATTACAAATTCCAGAAGGTATGAGCATGCGTGGAAACTGCGCAATGCACGCTTATAAAACAGTCATTTTTGGGGATTTTTTTCCACCAAATTTGCAAAATAGGCTTTTTGAGAGCCCACCTCATGAACACTAGCACTGTTGTTTCGTTAATCGGTCATGAAAGGTAATTCCACGCAGTGACCGAGAAATCACCTTTCAGGACTGAATAATGCCATGACAGTGGCTGAATTCATGAGGAGGGGTCCCAATGACCCCATGCTGAAAATGTGGTGCCAAAATTCCCAAAAATGCCTGAGATATGCACCAAAGATGAAAAAAAAAAACATTTATGCCATTATACAGCTTACTGGCATTTCTTCAGTTCGCGGTCGGCTTTGAAGAGTGCAGACGTGTTCCCAGTCCACCGAAGATCATCGCGCTGGGCTCCAGAGGTAAGTATGGGGTGAGGGGCATGTGGGGAGGCAGGGTGCGCAGAGGGTGGGTGGGTGCAGGTTGGGGGAAGGGCCACGGGACTCAATGAGGGACTGTTTTCTGTTTTACAGGGTTAAAAAAAATAAATAAATCACGGGACTGTTTATTTTTTTTTCAGGGACATTTGGCACACTGGGGTGGGCTCTCAGCATCCCACTTGAGTGCTTTGGGGTGTGCTGTAGCTGACGGGGGATTGGGCACCCCTGTCGGCACATAACAAGTGGTGGGGGCAAGAGCCGAGGGGGACTGGGCACCCTCCTCAGCAGACAACAAATTGGGTGGGACATTATGCCAATGGGAGGTGGGGTCCCCCATCAGCAAATTGAACTTGGAAGGGGGACTGAAGCCGATGGGGACTGGGCGCCCGTCGGCAAAGAAAGACCGTTGAGGCGCATGAAGCCGAGGGAGATTGGGCACCCTCAGCATACAACAGAAACTTGGGGTGGAAATATTACCGATGGGGACTGGGCTCCTTAATGGGCAAAATGAATCCGGGCTGGGGGCATGCAGATGGCAGCAGATTGCCCTGCAATGATGGGTTGTTCCCTCATTGCAGCAGAATGGCTGACACTGCAATGACGAGGTGTCCCCTGATTGCAGCAGTGAAAACATTTCAAGGTGGTGGCACACTGGCTGAACTAGTGTCAGCAGCAGTGTGCCACCGCATTGGGGAAAACGGGCCAAGCCTCAAAAGGCACTGGGGCCATTGGCCCCCACAGTGCCGCACCTCCAAAACCCTGCTTCTCTCCTAAGCTGTGCCGGAATGTTTCTTGCTCATCCGCAAGCAAACATAATAATATTAAAGCACACACACACACACATATACCCTTGCAAACACACATCTGACCTTAAAAACAAACAGCTAAATAAACCACCCCACACCTCGCACAATAACTAATAAATAAAATGGAATAAATAAATAACAAATTGGTTTAAAGGAGAATCCAAACAAACAGTTTGTGGTACACACAAACAAGACTAGTTTGTGAATAAAACAGTCCAGAACTATTTACTAAAGTCCTTCTCTCACACGAAGGTGGAACTTGAGCCAGAATAGAATGTCAGTCAAAAAATCCAGACTCCAAAGATGACAGTCTTTTTCTCATCAAAAATAGATTAAAGATTAAACCTTCAATGAAAATGCTTATAGAGCTCTCACCCCTACAAGCATAACATCAGAGTGGTGAACAGATGGAAGCTTTAATCTGAGGGCGCACTGGCCCAGTAGCACTGAGGGTTGAGGCACTGGACGTCACACCTCACTCCACACCGGCGATTCGGGTTCAGGAATGAGCCTGGGCCGCTAGGGGTCAGCAGGGGGGAGAGAGAGATGATAGAGCATCCAGAGGACTGCTCTCCTCTCTTGGGAGGGATCCAGGGTCAGCCCGGCATCACAGCAGCCCCCGGTGGAGACTGGGGGCACACTGCAACACCTTGGGCTGCATGCAGGGGAGACGGCAGGTGGCTGTCTTCCAGACGTGGGTGGGAGCATCCACATCACGAGCAGGGCAGCACTGACCATCCTGCATCTGGGGAACCAACGAGCAAGAAAAAAACTCACTATGGCCACGGAGATGATGGGGGTTCCAGGGACACAGCCCACATCCCACTGTCGGCCCTGCACTCAGAGGACTCCACAGCTGACCCACCATCCAGGTAAGACCTCTCTAATCTCAGAAAGGCCATTGTGAGAGGACAGGCCCACCCTGGGGGGTGATCCTGGGGCCTAGGTCTGCCTGGGTGGTCGGAGAAGTCCCTACAGGTGTGCAGGGTTCAGACTGGGAGTAGAGGCAGTAGTCGAGCGAATACCCTGGAAGGATGCCCGGGTGTAGTGGAGCAAGAAATAGAATTTGAAAAAGAAATAATAATCTGAGTGCGCTCTCACCTCCCTCAGTTGGCCAGAACAAGTTCCAGGGCTGTTCAGGCATGTGATTTTAATGTTAAGCAGCCAGTCCAAAATTTCTATCCCTGAGGCTCTTTCACAACCAATGTAGACCAAAACTCACCACAAGACAATAAAACAGTCCCAACATAATGCAGCACCAGAAACAGAGTCCCCAGATCCAGGCTATCAGCGTGAGCTACAAGTCATGTCCGGGTCATGTTCAGTCTGAATTAGGGCCTGGGAGTCCTCTCCTGCCCTGATTTATACCAGAATGCCAGGTGATTGAGGGTGCTTCCAAGCTCATGCCACCCTGACTCTGCTCCAAGTCACTTCTGGTCTGGAATCCTTCTGGGACTGCATGCTGCCAAAGAACACTCAAAGGAGCCAGGAAACAGAATGAGGCCAGATGGATCTGGTTTCCTCCTACTTCAGGGTGAGTGAATAAATGTCAGAATTGAAATAGGTTCTGTAATAGAGTAACAGAGAACTGTAAGTTCTGTAGCAGACTACGGTAGCGCACCACTAGTTGTTTCACTGTTTGAGGATTTAAACGAGCACCTAACTAAAAATAAAAAAAGCTAGCTCCTCAGCAATACCCCCCCATGACTAGCACTCCATCCCTAAACCTATCACTCACTAAAGAGTTTTAGCTGAATCTTAAAACCATAAAAAGAGAGTATTAACAAATGAATAGTGGATTCTCCTAAAACAGTAAAAAAAAAACAGCCAAAACTCTGAGCTCTGAAAAGTTCCAAAAACACGTTACTTAACAGCTCAACAGACAGTCAGCCCAGCATGGCTGTCACCTTGAATGAACCCACAATGCCCAGAAATTTTCAGAAATGAAAAAGAAACTACCCACCCTCCTCCCTAGCCCAGATACTTTAAATATAGAAGCCCCCTCATCAATTAGCAGCCCAGTCAAACCCTTCTCCCGCTAGCACACACATTTTGATAATCATTTGCATTTTTTATTTAAAAATCCAGTGACTGATGACCGGCACAACCCGCCCACCTTCAGGGTTGGCCGCTCACTTTCAGCACTTTGTAGCCCTCTGTTAAGAAGTATTGATTGTTCATCCCCCAATCCCCACCCTGGCATCAGCACCTCTCTCCACTCACTCACTCCTCTGGCACCCTGTGCACAGTTTTGAAGGGGCAAGAGGGAGAAGGCAATGGACACAGCCCATCCTCCTCCATGACTGGCTGCCTTCTTCTGAATTAAAGCACTTGCATGCTTGCTGACATAGTAAAACCAACTATTTACTTGATCAGCTGGATTTACTATGTGAACAAGTGCACAAGTGCTTTCATTCAGAAGTAAGGGCCAGCCATGAAGGAGGGTAGGCTGTGCTGGTCACTTTCACTCTCTCTCCCCTTCAGAATTGGGTGTGGGGAGAAGTAAACACAGGAAGGTGCTGCTGCCAGGGTCAGAATAAGGGGGACAATCAATACTTCTTGGCTTTGCACTGTGAAGCGCTGAAAGACAGCGGCTGGCTGTGGAGCCAGGCAGGTTGTGCTGGTCACCCATTGTTGGAGTTGTAATTAAAAAATGCAAATGATTATCAAAATATTGGTGCAGGGAGGCGGAGGAGAGTATGATTGGGGTGCTAAACAAGGGTGGGGAGAAAGGGCCTTCTGTATTGTAAAGGATCTGGGTTAGGGAAGAGGGTGGGGCACTGTTCCTTTTCCTCTTATTTTTTTTCACATAACCCAAATAACAAATACTAAATACTGAAGAGGCCGAATGCTGAATGTTCAACCAGATATTAGGAAAAAGGTATTCACACAGCCCTACTTTATACCCCCCCCATGTTCCCCAATTAGTTATCCTTTAGACCACAATTTCCCCAATATCACCACTGTGCAGCCCTCCACTGTCCTCCCCATAGCTTTTATTTAATTATACAATGACCAGGATATTTGTAGGTCAAGGCTAGAGCCCACTAGCCAGCCTGGTGGCACTGAGGGTTGAGCTGCTGGATGCCACACTTCGTGCCATACCAGCGACCTGAGTTTGGGAATGGACTCAGGATGCTGGGGTTCAGCAGGGGGAGGAGACGGTTGAGCCTCCAGAGGCCAGTCTCCTCTCCTCTCCTGGGGTGGGTTGTTGGGGGTTCTCTGCTCTGTAGTGGCTCTTGGTGGAGACTGGGGGCACTACAAGAAGCGGGGCTGCAGATGGGGCGTGGTGGTGGTGGATGTCAATGGGGGGGTCTGCTTCCTCCACGTGCAGACGTCCTTACAAGTCTGTGCCTTGAGACCATAACTAAGGAGGAAAACCCCGGCTGCTTGGGAGGTGATGGCAGGGCTTGAGTGACCAAGCCCACATGTCCATGCCGGCCCAGACCCTGACTTAACTCTCCATGGTCCCCACCTCCTCCCGTATGGAGCTGACGGGAAAGGGGGGATCCAGCACCTGATTCCTAGGTTGAGTAGGGGCTCAGGTGGGAGGTAGAAGCTGGTCAAGTGGATCCCTGCTAGAAAGATGCCTCAGCAGTCGATGACCAGGAGTGAAAAAAAATTGACAAGCCCCCTTCCCCCCAAAAAAAGGTTAGGGCCCACTAAATGTTTGCCAGAGCAAGTTAGTGCCTGGAGCAAACCAGAGGTATTGTGAAACATGCCTGAGTGCTTTGTGAGCACTAAGGATGTGTTCCAATATACCAGTCAGGCAGTATCCTGACTGTGATCACAAACCCCAGCCCCCTATTGGCCCCTGGAGGTATGTGGCCAATAAGATGCCAAGGGGATTGGGATCACAATCAGGTACTTTGAGTC
Organism: Neoceratodus forsteri; assembly: GCA_016271365.2. NCBI lineage: Eukaryota > Metazoa > Chordata > Ceratodontiformes > Ceratodontidae > Neoceratodus > Neoceratodus forsteri. Next base: position 1,029,654,247 of record CM057458.1, read on the forward strand.
CACTAATGGTGATTGCTCCTCTGGAGGAATCTGCCATAGTTGTACCTTGAAAGGACTTGGAATCAATAAATTGGAACAGACTCACAGTTAATGATGCATGGAAATTCTTTCTGGAGGAATTTAGAATTTAAATCACATTCCCATAAGAAGAAGAAAATTAAATTAAAATAGGTAATGCCCCTGGTACAACAAGGGACTGACCAGATTTAGGAGGTTTAGAGATAAATTTTTGAAACTTGCTAAAAAATACAATAATCAGATTGATTGGCTACAGTTCAGGCAAGCCAGACATAAACATATAAGAGAGGTAAAAAGGACAAAAACAAATTACTTCAAGGCATCCTTTGCAAACAATATTAAATCCAACCCCTGTGATTTGGGGGAACTTTTGTATAAGCTGCAGAATCAGAATAGAACAGAACTTCCAAACTCTTGTGGTAGATGAGCGGGAAGTTCCACTAGGCCAAGAAGCTGCTGATGTCTTTAATAAATTATTTTCCAGCATGGCTGCAGAGGATCTAGAAACAATAACTAAACCACCCTGCACTCCCATAAGGCATATAGAAGAGCATGTAAACAGAGAGGGTGAATTTGTCTTTCAAGAAATTAGCTCTGAACTCGTCCTGGCAGAACTACTCAGACTAGATACAAGAAAAGTGATAGGTCTTGATGGGCTACCTACAAATCTACTAAAATTTGCCTCTCCAGTGCTGGCTAAACTTCTGGCATATATTTATATTTATTTATTTATTTGTTTATTTATTTCAGTTTAGGATTAATACCTTTGAATTGGGGTCTCGTTTACAAAGTTCCAAGTCAGACAGATACAAGACATGACATGACATTTCATTGATTACATAAGAAGTATGACATTACATTGGTTACAGTAGCAAAACAACATACAAGGAATTAACAAATATGAAAACCATGGTTTCAGTAGGGATGCGTAATAATGACAACACTTCTTGAATGTGGTGCATCATTTAGTTAAGTGCACAGTACACCCGAGGGACAGAAGAATCCAGGTTGCTGAGTATCAGGTAGAGATGCAGCCAAAGAAGGCTTTGACACGGGTGAAGTGGGGGGGTAGGGTGAGAGGGTGGAGGGAGGAGTAGGCAGGAGTGGGAAGGGGTGGTAGATGAGGGTGAGGGAGATGGCAAGTGCTTTAAATTAAGGTCAGACTAGAATTAAGCATAGCATCCACAGACATTAGCAAGTACTAGGTGGGAACGGAGAACAGATTTGAAGTGGCTGATCTTACTACAGTTGATTAGGATGGTAGGTAGGTTACTAATCCACTTAGATCCCTGGTAGGAGAGAGATCTCTGGGCTAGTGCTGTGCACATTTATCTTTAACCTGTCCATACAGATACCCATCCAACTGGAAAACGTCAAATGTAATCCCAATCCTTGAACCTGGGGAAAAAATAGATATAGGTAACTATCGACCTATTTCCTTACTACCAATTGTCTCCAAACTGTTTGAAAAACTGGTTATTAAACAACTAACTGCTTACATGGAACTTAACAATCTTTGGAAACCATATCAATCTGGCTTCAGGGTGACCACAGTACAACATCAGATTTGTTAAAAGTAGTTATCGATGTCCAGGAAGCTTAAGACAAAAAGTTAAATCTGGGTGCAGTCTTTGTAGACTTGAGTAAAGCTTTTGATACTCTAAGCCATGACATCCTAGCTGATAAACTCAAAGAAATCGGTCTGGACATAAGGGCACTAACATGGTTCAGGAGTTATCTCAGTGACAGATTCAAGCAGATCACTGTGAACAAATATAGTTTAAACTTGTTGCCATCAGTACTTGGAGTCCCTCAAAGCTCTATTTTAGGACCTTTGCTATTCAACATCTACATGAACTCCTTGCAGTTTCCTGCCTCCAAATAGACTTCCACCTCTCCACAGATTATACCATTATATATAGTTAGGAAATTCTTTGGGCCAAATCCAGGTGGCCCTGCAAGAGGCTTTTAACCTACTGCAAAGCTTCTTATACAGCCAAAAATTGGTACTTAATGCCAAAAAATCGAATGTTATGCTTTTAAGCCCCACTGTAAACCAGCAGGAACACTGGAGGAGCTGGATACTGTAACATACGCAAGAAATAATCTTGAAGTGGTCAGTGTCTATAAGTACCTGGGACTATGGACAGTTGAAAACTGAAAATGGAATGCCCATATCAATCAAGTGACTATAAGCTCTAAATAAACAAGCATTTGTCAATGCCGAATTTTTGCTTGCTGGCATTGGCAGTGGTAGTGTAGAAGTTACAGAGCTGCGTAATAGGAATGGCAGTGAAGTACTGAACTGAAGCCAACCCCACCACCACCCTGCAGAGAGTGACAGGCATTGGGGTGTGCGCGTTTAGGTCATCAGGCATAACGGCCACGCCATTTCACCACACCCCAACCTGCAGACACTGACAAGTGTCGCGGTGTTCCTTGGGGTCTTTGGCCCTTATGCACACCCCATTTCATTAGGAAATATGGTGAGATGGGTGCAATATAGCAGAATGGGGTGAAGTTTGGGGCCGAAGAGTCCAAGGCATACCTCGATGCCTCTCACTGACTGCAGGGTGTGGAATGGTATGAGCATCACAGGCAAGAATCCCAAGTCACACCCCTGATGCCTGTCATTCTCTACAGGGTTGGGCGTTATAGTTGGAAACCCTAATACCTCAGGCAATCATTGGTATTTTCACTCCAAATCTTCAACATGTTTGTTTTGTGACCCCACCTCATGAAAAGGGGGAATATCAGTTTGTTAGCTGAAAGCTGCTTATGCACAGTGACTATGGCATTTACCACCACAGGTGCAAAAACATTCCGAACAGGATGTAAAAAATGACAGCTGTACTGTTCATGGGGAGGTGTAAAAAATGGCAATGTTGCAAATCTGTAGTAAAAATATTTAAAAAAATGGTGAAGTCACGAGCGTACATAGAAACTGTGCAACGCACACCCGTAATATTAGGTTGGGGATTTTTTACAGCAGATTGTCAACTCAGGCATTTTGGTGCCTCCGATCATGAACAGTGTCACTGCGTTTTTCTTTATCTGTGCCGAACAATGATTTCCCACAGTGACCACGCATCTCTGAGCTGAAACTGTGAAAACACACTTCAGCCATGTTGTGAAAAATGACAGCTGTACTGTTCATAAGGAAGTGTGGAAAAATGTCACTGGTGAAAATCTGGACTGAAAATATTACTAAGTCATGAAGTAACGAGGATGCGTGGAAACTACGCAATGCTCACTTGTATCACAGTCATTTTATGGACTTTTGTCACCAAATTTTCAACATAGCCATTTTAAGACCTCTGCTCATGAACAGTGTAACTGTGATTTTCTTAATCTGTCCTAAACATTGCTTTCGCACACCAACAGCACCATTGTTAAGCTACATGTCTTGACTAACACATAGGCGACATATGAAAAATTGCAGCTGTGCTGTTCATAAGGAAGTGTAATAAAATGGCAATGTTGAAAATCTGGAGTGAAAATATTGAAAATTCGTGAACTTACAAGCGTGCGTAGGAACTGTACAACGCACACTCGTAAAACAGTCATTTTTTGGAATTTTTTCACCAAATTTTCAAAATACCCATTTTAAGACCTCTGCTCATGAACAGTGTCACTGTGATTTTCTTAATTTGTCCCATACATTGATTTCGCATACCGAATGCGCCATTGTGCACTACCTGCGCTGAAACACATTTTGGGTGAGATGTGAAAAATGACAGCTATACTACTCATAAGAAGGTGTGGTAAAATGGCAATGTTGAAAATCTGGAGTGAAAATATTGAAAATTCTTGAACTTACAAGCGTGCGTAGGAACTGTACAACGCACACTCGTAAAACAGTCATTTTTTTGGAATTTTTTCACCAAATTTGCAACATAGCCATTTTAGCACCTCACCTCATGAACAGTGTCAATGCGATTTTCTTAATTTGTCCTGTACATTGATTTCGCGCACCGACTGCGCCATTGTGCGCTACATGGGCGGAAACACATTTTGGGTGAGATGTGAAATATGACAGCTGTACTACTCATAAGAAGGTGTGGTAAAATGGCAATGTTGAAAATCTGGAGTGAAAATATTGAAAATGTGCAAACTTACGAGCCTGCGTAGGAACTGCGCAACACACGCTCGTAAAACAGTCATTTTTTGGAATTTTGGCACCAAATTTTGAACATGGGGTTTTTGGGACCCCTTCTCATGAATGATGTCACTGTCATGGTGTTATTCAGGCCCAAGGGTGATTTTGTGCAGTGACTGTGCAGTAACTGCGAAATCACCCTTCGGGCCCAATAACGCCATGACAGTGACATCAATCATGAGAAGGGTCCCAAAACCCCATGTTGAAAATTTGGTGCAAAAATTCCAAAATGCCTGAGATATGCAAAAGTTGGAACCCCTATCTAGCCCATTATACAGCTTACCGACATTTCCTCAGTTCGCGGTCGGCTTTGAAGAGTGCAGACATGTTCCCGGTCACGAAGATGTCGCGCCGAGCTCGGAGGTGAGTATGGGGTGAGGGGTGGTGTGGGGAGGCTGGGTGCGCAGTGGGTGGATGCGGGTTGTGCAGGGGCCAGGAGACTCGTGGGACAGGTAAAAAAGCACAACGTGGGATGTTTGTCATGCTGGGGTGGGCTCCCAGCGTAGCGCACGGAACAGTTGGGGGCGTTCAGCCGATGGGGATTAGGCACCTTGTCGGCTGGTGCTGCAGCGTGGCACTTACTACTGGCGGGGTTAGGACAGTGGAGCCGACGGGGATTGGGCACCCCTGTCGGCTATATCATAGTTGCCACGCTGGGTGGGCACCCAGCGTGGCATTTCAGAAGGCTTTGGGGAGAGAGGTGGGGGAATGCAGCTCAGCCAACGGGGATTGGGCACCCCGTCGGCTATACAGTGTGTGCGTGCAGGGAGCAGGGGCGCGCACGCCTGCGTGGGCGTCTGTGTGTGTGGGGGGGGAGCTGCGCGTGAGCAGCCAATATCTTATTGCTGCTCACTCAAGCATAGCTCCCCCTTTCAACTGTAAGCCACTGCATTTTGGAGCTTGTCATAGACAGCTCCAGCATGCATTGGCTTACAGGGGCCGCGCCTGCCAACACACTGACTGAATTGGAGGAGGAGGTGACACACCTCCGAAATCTCCGATGATGGCACTATGTTTCTTGCACATGCGTGCAAGCAAACATAAAAACTAGGGCCTCTTTCTCAAATTCAAAATAAAACACCAAGGGAAGCCAGAATTACAATAGTAGAGACAATGGTACTCCCTGTTATAAATTACAGTGACATCCTGTATGGAGGTGCATCCAGTACTTGACTGAATAAAATGGATTACTTTACAATAAGTTTGCAAGACACATTCTGCGTGCTCCATGCACAAGGCACCACTGTCTACTGTACAGGGCACTATCATGGACAAACTTGGAGGTTAGGAGGTAGCTACACAAATTAAACCTCATGTTTAAGGTATGTTAAAAATATCTCCCAGGGTACATTCTGGACAGACTGGAACTCAAGTAACAGGTCTGCTCTAAGATCTGCTGATGGCATGGAATTCAGGACCCAGCAGGTGTCAACAGACACTGGCAGGTTGTCATTCCTGTTCAGGGGCCTCGCAGTCTGGAACTCCTTGGCTATGCAACTGAGACTAAAGACAAAACCAATAAGACTTGCCATAACAAAAAGTCGACAATGCTAGAAGCCACGAAACCACTAATTTGTTGCCCAGACTATGATAAATGATAATTTCACCCAGGGCTACAGCTATGAATTTTGGGGCCCCAGACAAGTCACTTGAAATGGGCCCCTGTTTATCAAACCAGCTAATGCCAGGGGTAATGCCAGCTACTCAGGTGGGCCCCTCCCGAGCTCGGGGTCCTGGACAACATCCCCACTTTTCCCCCCCATTACTGCGGCCCTGATTTCACCCAGAGTATGGCTCGCCAGTCTCTTACTATGATTCCATGAGATCTTCCCTCAGATCTTGTACCTGTACTGTATACTTAGAGCTTATCCTATGTTGTTCCACTTGTCATGACATTGTGTATGCCCTAATTTGCAACTGCTGACATTAATCCTATTGTATCACAGATGCTTTCATATTGTATTGTAATATATTGTATTGTATTCATTGTAATTTGTAACTGCTGATGTTGGTTCCATTGTATTGTAATTTATAACTGCGGATATTGATCTTATTGTGCTGCAGATGCTTTTGCGTTCTATTGTAATGAACTGGTATCTTAGTTTACTGCATATGGTACCCATTGAAAATAAGTCTCGGCTCAATTGGGATCTGACCATGTTCATATCATGTGACAATGATTATGAATAAAATTTTACTTACTTACCTTAAGATACAAATAACCCTATGCAAACAGATGAAATTGCCAGCAGAAAAAGGCCTTATGACCTATCAGGTCTGCTCGATTATGCAGCTAGCAGCCCTTATGCTGCAGCTGCCCCTTCCTCCCCTCCCCCCTCCTGTGACCCTCCCCCTTTCCCTGTCCTATCTCCTTTTGAAGCAGCCCACTGTTCTACAGGATACCACCTCTGCAGGCAATGCATTCTACCCAGTCACCACCCTCTCCGTAACAAAGTGTCTCCTCATTTCCCTCTTGAATCTTCCCCTCCAATCTCAAATCATGACCTCGAGTGTCCCCCCAACTGGAAAAGCCCTTCCGGGCCGGTTTTGTTTATTCCTTTTATGTATTTGAAGGGTTTCATTCATATCTCCCCATCCCTACTCTCCTCCAGAGAGTACATGTTTAACTCCCTCAGCCTGCTCTTGTAGGGTATGTCCCCTAGTCCCTGGATCATCTTTGTTGCCCTGTGCTGCCCCCCTCCAGATACCTAATGTCCTTCTTCAGGTAAGGTATGGCCTAACTAGTGACCTATATAGCGGCAGGATCACCTCCCCCCTCCTGGAGGATATACCCCTGGCAATACAACCCAACATCCTGTTGGCCTTTACAGCTGCCTTCCAACATTGTGCTGAGTTATTCATTGAGCCTGTTATGATCACTCTCAGATCTTTCTCTTCCTCTGTTGTAGCTAGCTGACCCCTCCCCCCCCCAAACTGGTAGCTCCTCCTTTTTTTTTTTTTTTTGCTCCGAAATGTAGCACCTTGCACTTTTTGACATTGAACCCCAGCTGCCAGGTGTCCGACCAGGTCTCCAATTTTGACAGATCATCTTGTAATCCCTGCCACCCTTTTAAGTCATCCACTTCTTCTCCCATCTTGGTGTCATCTGGAAAAGGACTGATCTTGCTTTTGATGCCTATTGCGATGTCTGCTATGAATATCCCAAAAAACACCTACCCCAGCACAGAGCCCTGTGGTACCCCACTTGTCACTGCCTTCAGAGATGAGAGCTCCTCTGCCACCACCTTCTGCTGTCTCCCTTGCAGCCAGTTCACTACCCATCCCACCATCTTGTCCCCCATCCCTGTGCCTTCCAGCTTACTTCCTAGCCTCCCAGGCGGCACCAAATTGAATGCCTTACTGAAGTCCAGGTACAGGACATCTGCTGCATGGCCCTTGTCTAATTGCCTAGTTACCCAGTCATTGTAATCCACCAGGTTGGTCTGACAGGATCTTCCTGAAATAAACCCATGCTGTCTACCATCCTGCAGTCCATTAGTCTCCAGCAGGGAAAACAGCTTCTCCTTCAGGATTGTCTCCATTAGCTTTCCCACAATGAATGTGAGGCTTACTGGTCTGTAGTTTGCAGGTTCATCCTTGGGGCCACTCTTATGGAGGGGTACCATATGAGCCACCCTCCAGTCCTGAGGTACACTCCCCGAGTCAACGGAGGCATTGAACAGGTCTGCCAAGGGCTCTGCCAGGACTTCCACCAGCTCCTTCAACACTCTGGGGTGTATGCCATCTGGCCCTAGTGCCTTGTTCACCCTCAGTGCCCTCCAGTACTCTATCCACTGTGAATTCCTCATCTGTCACCTCCCCCACTCACCATTCCCTATAGCACTAGCAAGGTGCTATGGCATCATTTGCATCTCATTAGGGCCTCATTACAGGCCAGGAGCAAACAGAGTTTGTGACACCCTCCAGTGCCTGTCAGAGCTGCCTGTACTGGTGGTCTGGTGCCGCCCCACCCCGAACACCCATTCTTTGGTGTCTAGTGTCCCCTCACCTCCCAAGCACCCCACTGAAAAGTTGTCATTCATTCCCTGGTGTCTAGTGGTTCCTCCCACCCCTGAACACACTTGCTGGCATTTATGTATCTATCCTTGGTGGTAAGTGGCCCCCCCTGCCTGGAACACACCCGCCGGTATTTACTGTATGTATCTATCCCTGGTGCTTTGTGGTCCACTCACTGATAACAGTTCAGTTATTCCTTGGTGCTAGCAGTTCCCCCATGCCCTCATGGGTTCAAATACCCCATCTACCCTGTTTCTGCACCCCCCCCAGAGGTCAGACCCTCACAATCTGCCCACCCAGTCCCAGAACTGGCACCTTAGTGTTCAGCACAGACCCTACTCTCACCTCCACAGTTGTCCATGGGCTGAACATTTGTGGATGCATGCCTACTGTAATCAACTGATTACTGGAGGCATGCAATTGCAAACTATCAGTCAGCGGCGAGCCAAGAAGATGAGCAGAGGGTCTGTGCTGGCTCCCGAGTGTGGGCGGTGATGGGGACAGGGCAGGTGGGACTAGGGAGTCTGACCTCCAGAGGAGAACAAATGGAGGCAGTGCAGGTGGGGAGATTCAAACCTGAAGGATGATGGGAACCCAAATAACAAATACTGAAGGAGCCATATACTGATTATTTGGAGAAATATTCAGAAAAAGTTATTCACACAGCCCTACTTTATACCGCCCATGTTCCCCAATTTGAGTTATCCTTTAGACCACAATCTCCCCAATATCACCACTGTGCAACCCTCCACTTTCCTCCCCATATTCGGGTTATATAATGGCCAGGATATTTGTAGGTTAAGGATAGGGCCCATTAAACATTTGCAGGAGCAAGTTAGTGCTTGGAGCAAACCAGAGATATATTGGAACATGCCTGGGTGCCTTGCGAGCGCTAAGGGTGTGTTCCAATACACCAGTAAGGCAGTATCCTGACTGTGATGTAGGAGGGTGTGAGAATAGACAACACAACACAGCGGTGTGAGTGTAAAACACACAAGTCTTCTGTGTGATATTTATTTCCTTAATGAGGATATTTTCTTAACTTCAGAATAAATATCCAAAAATCAATCAGAAACAAGAAAAAGAAAAGCAAATTACTAAACTGTATATAAAGTAAATACTAGCTCTCCCGAGCTCCAGCAATGTTCTCCCCAACAAAGCTGCCACAGAGTGAAAATAAATACTTGAAAGTAATTTCACAATCTTCTATGCTTTCTATTTGCTAGCTATACATCCTCTCAGTACAGCTCTCCCAGCTCTACTGACTCTTAGATGTTTAGGCAGGGTTTATATAGGGATACCTGGTGACATCATCTGGTCAGCTGACCCACCCTAATTGTAGTACAAAGTATATCTAATCTAATACAAACATTTGGGGGATCAGCTTAACCACAGACATTCATTTCGTTACACATATAAGGTTTCATCCTCCTGCCACAATCTAGGGGGTTTAAAACATTAATAGCAGTGTTACACAGTTTAAGGACCACTTAAGGGCTTAAGCCCCTCCCTCTTCTGGTGACATCACCCATGTTCCTTACTACAAATAGGGCTTAGTTTGGCCTGCAGGCTCTAAAGAGCCTACCACTTACTGAAAGGAGCTACTGGGAGCAGGTATTATGTAGGGTTTCTGCCCTTGTCTCAGACCTTGCCTTTAATTCAGGTTGTTCATAAGGGTTACTTTATTCCATCTTACTTAATAACCTTATGCACCTGTCTGAAATATCTGTAGCTAAAGAATATTTTATTTGAACATTCTGAAATGAGAAGGTAACATCCTGCTTATCTGTATAAAAACACTCCCTTTGTGTGCTAGTATCTGTAGCAACTCATAGAGATCTCGTACGTTTTATTTCTGGGAAGGAAAGTACTGGTTCTGTTTACTTTCTTGGCTGAAACTATCAGCCGACGGGAAACTTTTCTTCAGAACACTTTCCCTTTCTAGCTCCTCTTTCTGTGCTCATTTCAACCTCAAAGCTCCACTAAACTTTACAAGAGCCCTGCACCTTCTTAGCGGTAAGCACAACAAGGAGGGTTTGGAGTGTTATGTTTATTTGTTTCCAAAATCCCAAAATGAGCACCTGAAGCAGTGCATGCATAGGAGCCTGCTTTCTTTATTCCTTTGCTGCTTCCTGGGCTGTTTGCATGACTACTTCCATATACATTTCTTAAGCTCGGCCAAGGGGGTGCTTTTGTGTACCAAGCCGCCCTCCGTGCTATGTATTTATTTATTTGGAGTAAAGTGGAGGGGTGGGCATATGCAGAGAATACTATTCAAGGAACACTTAAGCGGCAGCATTGCTGCTACATTCTCGGCGGCATTCACACCGTTTCCTCCTTGGAGAAGCGTGTACATTTAAATAGCTGCTTGCCTAACGATGAGTGGGTTGAACAAATCAGGTCACACAGGAATCAACAAATTTGGTACAACATACCTAAACGGTATGATTTTTATTAAACAAACAAACAAAAAAATTAAATACAAAAAAAAATAACAGCTTACAGCAGCAAACTTACGATAATAAACAAACAAAATAAAACTTGAAAACAGCACAGCTTCCCTGCCAAGGGTCTAGCAGTGGAACATAATCTTGTGCAGTATAACAGAGAGCAGGAGGTCCTCACATGAACTCTCCCTAACAGCATCTAACCAAAGGATCTAGGCTGGCTTCTTTTAAAGAGTGGAGCTCCACCCCTTAGCTCAAAGCCCCACCTAATTATTAAGCTATTTACAGGAAATCTTCTTATTTCTTTGTACAATCGATTACATAGAATACACATAAATGAAAGGCATAACAAATAATCCATTATTATGACATCAACATAAACACCCTAATGCTCTATCAGATATTATTGCACATTTCTTGCAGAGTGGGCTGCATTATAGACAACTCCTCCCCTTTTCTAAAGGTAACCTAGGAGCTGCAGCATATAAAAGAAGGGAGAAAGGTGCTGCTGACTTTCTATAGGAGACAGCACCTTGCAAGGATACCAGCACTGATTGGAGACATGATACTCCTGGGAGTTGTGTGGTGAGACCACATTTAGTTCTTCTCTATTATCCTGTATTTTAGTTTGATTTGCTAACTGTTTAACTTTTCAAGTACAGGATATTCAATCTGCATTACATATCCTAAAGAAAACATTTAAACTGGCATTGGTAATTTCTTGAGTTTGACTGTCAATCCCAGCTTTCTTTTTACATTGTGAAAAAACCTTTACCTACCAAGTCTGTTTACAGACCTTTAGTTACTTTCATTCTTTAAGTCTGTGCAGCTCATTTAAACCATTTCTGCACATTTAAGGGCAATGCAGGGAAAAAGTGCTTATATTTAACTGGACCATGATGTAGAAGAGCAGAAATAGGAAGGGGATGTAAAATAGTTTAAATTATAATACACAGCGTCAGATGGCCAGTCTGACTGCAGCATATTCTGACTGTTTTACACAGAAAAGGGGGGGATTAGAAAGAGACAGGAAGACATAAAATGAAGGAGTAAAGTGCTGTTGCGCAACAGTCTTTGGAACAGATATAGGAGAGAAGAAGAAAACGTCAGGTTCAGCTAAGCACTATTCACATGGGGGGGGTTCAACTACCACACTAACAATATTCTTTACTTCCTACGGGGGTCACCTTTCAGGCAATAACTAGGTGGTACCTTGTTCTAACTATACCAGAGGGGTCATTATTTTATCTCATACAGGCGTCCCTGTATTCTCAACAAATACCCCTTTATTTCAAAGGCTTCTCTACTTTCATTATTAAGCCTTTTATTTTACTTACAGTGGGTGCATTTTAGACTGCAATCCCTACTCGTTTTATGGTTTCTATGGACCATTCAACATCAGGACCTGAACTGTACACCACCAGGTAAAGAAGAAATATAGTGGGATAGAATAGAATAGAGGACTACAAAGGGAGGCCACCCCCTTGTAGCTGGAAAAAGGGAAAAGGGTCAAGGCAGACCTCAAAGTGGAGATTTGCTACTGCAGTAGACTAGAAAAAAGGGATTAGAGTAGAGAGTTCTGTGGTGCACATAGCATTTTACTAAGGGGTGGGGAGCAAAGTGGCAAAACTGCCACATGTGATTATAAACCCCAGCCTCCTACTAGCCACTGGAGATATGTGGCCAATAAGATGCTAAGGGGATTGGGATCACAATCAGCCTCTTAGGATCCACTAGGGTCCAACATACTCCAGACATACTGTACTAGCCCCCTCTGAGACCTGGCTTTCTCATAAAATCCCCAATGATGCTGTCTCCTTAAATAACTATACCATCTTTAGGGCTGATAGGACCAGTAAGAGAGGCAGTGGCTGTGCAATATATATTAAATCCCCACTCAATGCCACTGTTGTTCATACCCCCACCCCACAACATGGAGCCCGGACACTAACTGTCAAACTTAGTCTGGGTTCCAAAACAATCCACATCATCTCGACCTATATCCCCCCGAGAAACCAGAAACTCACATTTGATTCTATCCTACACACTATCTCCCACCTTCCTAATACTAATGAAACCATATTAATGGGTGACTTCAACGTCGACTGGCTATCCCCAGCCGCATCCAGCTACAAAGACGCTGCCCAGGCCTTGGACCTTACCCAACTAGTCACCTCTCCGACCAGGTGGGGCACAAGATCAGGGACCTCCACCCTCTTAGACCTCATTTTCACCAACAGGCCATGTAACCTCTCCCAGGCAACTGTGCTCCCAGACTCAATCAGTGACCACTCCCCGGTTACCTGCTGGTGGACGGGTAAACTGCCCCCTGCCCCACCTAAAACCTCCTGGCACCAGAGGCTCAAAAAAGGAGGCCTAAAGCACCTCAAAGACTATCTATCCAATAGCTACTGGCTCCCCATATACACCACGCAGTCAGTAGACATTGCTCTCACACACTTTATAACCACCTTCAACAAAGCATGTGATATATTTGCTCCCCTCACAAAGCAAGTTGTGAAAACCAGGATACCCCCTGGATCACCCCCTCCCTCCTAAACCTTATGCAACAAAGGGACAACCTTTGGCACAAGACCATTGACATCCAATGCACCCAGGATAGACAGCTATACAGGGAGGCATGTAATAAATGCACATGGGCCGCACGGCAGGCGATAGCTAATTATTACCAGCATACCCTTTCCTCCTCCTGGGGAGATGGAAAAAAATTCTGGAACAATATACAAGAACTCAGTGGTAAATCCTGCTCCCCCAATACTACCCAACTCACTCTAAACGGGGAAGTAACTCAAGATCCTGCCACTATCGCAGAAGCCCTTAAAGCCTCCTTCTCGGACCTCTCCCATATCCTCCCTCCAAATTTCTTCCACCCTAACAAAACCCCCCCCTCCACCCGAAACACCGAGTAGAGAGTACTCACCCCCTTTCCAGCTCTGAGTCATCCCTTGTAATGTGGCAAAATGCTATATCACCAAAGCTATCACCAATACCCACTACAGCAATGACTCGCTAGACCTTAAACTCATTAGGCTTACCCTCGATGTCACACTACTCCACCTTACAAAAATTCTCAACCTTTCACTATGCCTCGGCCAGTTCCTCTCAACCTGGAAGAAAGCCATAATCACTCCCATTCTGAAAAATGGTGACCCCACTAACACCAGCAACTATAGACCTATCTCAATACTTCCTCCTCTCTCCAAAGCACTGGAAAAAATAGTCTTGGACCAGCTAACAGAACACCTAACTAAACACAACCTCCTCAGCAAGGAACAGCATGGTTTCAGGTCTGGCCACAGCACTGTCACGGCACTCACTGAACTCACCACGTTCATCCACGAGGCCCTTGACCAAGGTTCAATCGCAGGGGCCATCTATGTGGATCTGACCAAGGCTTTTGACACAGTCAGTCACGAACTACTGCTCCATGTCCTTCCTCAACTAAATGTGGTCCCTGAGGCCATGGCCTGGTTCAAGGATTACCTCTCGGGACGGTCACAGCATGTCAGGATAAACACCACCATCTCCACCTCCAAAGCTGTTTGTTCAGGGGTCCCGCAGGGGTCTATTTTGGGCCCATTGCTCTTCACCCTCTTCTTAAACTGTCTCCCTAAAGTGTGCAGCGGTCATCTCTTACTCTATGCTGATGATGCGGTTCTGTACTGGAAACACCTCAACTGAACGCCCTCCAACTTGCCCTTCAGGGTTTTTTCGGGGAGCTAGAGAACTGATTCACTGATCACCGCCTGATCATAAACTATAGCAAAACTAAGTCCATGATCTTTGCACATCGCCAAAGCCCACACAGTCAGACAGCACTCCAGATTAGGAACTCACTAGGCACCCTACTGGAACACGTTACACACTTTAAATACCTGGGTATCACCTTGGATATCTCCCTCTCCTACCACAGCCACGTCCGTCTCCTCTCGTCTGCAGTCAACACTAGAGTGGGCACCCTCTACAGACTCAAAAACAGCCTACCTGCACAAGCCATGCAACTAGCAGCCACCTCCTCCATCCTCTCCCTAGTCGACTATGGGATTGTTATTTACGGCACAGCTGACCCCACCACACTAAGCAACATAAACACTGCACTTAATAAAGCCTGCCGCCTAGTAACAGGCTGTGACAGACTCACCCATACCTGCAATCTTTACACACTGACTGGTTGGCTAAACTTCCAACAAAGACTAAAATACCACACCTGCATTCTTGCAAAAAAGATACACCTCCAGCTTGCCCCTGCCGGTCTAATCCCCATCATCAGTTCAGCCCCCATCAGGCGTAATACAAGACTCACAGCCACATCATCTTTCCTGGTTCCCCTTTGTCGAACATCCCTAGGGCAAAGATCTTTCCGCTACCGTGCCCCACTATGGCTCAACACACTTCCCCTTCCACTCTCCCAGTCCCATAGCATCTCACTTTTCAAATCAGGCCTTAAAACCCAACTTTTGGATAATGCTAAATGTGACTGCGGCTAAATCTGCCCACCCTTTAATCTCACTACTTCTTCTGACTCAGGGGCTCCCTAGACCCTACAAAACGGCATCCTACAAATCTCTGTCTAGGGATCGCAGGAATGCTTCCTAATTACCTCACCTGCTAAATAAGTTTCTAGCCTGGACTGCCCTGCCAGTACTGTAATGTATATAATACCTGTCAATGTTAGTCTTATACTGTCTTTGTTTCCCTCCACCCCCTGTAACCGACGTGGAGCCTTTGTAAAAGAAGTTTCTCTGTCTGTACTGAAATTTGTAAATAATGCCTGTTCTCGTCTGTCATTAATGTATTTGTCTACCCTCCACCCCCTGTAACCTGATGTGGAGCCTTTGCAAAAGAGTCTGTGACTCAAAGGATTTTAATTCCGATTGTACTCAATAAATTAAAAAATAAATAAATAAATAAATAAATAATGATGATTGCTCCTCTGGAGCAATATGCCATAATTTACCTTGAGATGCAAATGACCCCATAGCACTAGTAAAGAGCTATGGGCTCATTTGCATGTTATTAGGGCCTTATTACAGTCCAGGAGCAAACAGTTTGTGATGCCCTCCAGTGCCTGTCAGAGCTGCCTGTACTGATTGTCAGGTGCCTCCTACCCCTGAACACTCATTCCTTGATGTCTAGTGGTCCCTTCACCTCCCGAACACCCCACTGTAAAGTTAACATTCATTCTCTGGTGTCTACATACCTCTCAACTGTCACACATTACAAGGTACAGTACATCACTCATTTCATCTCTCAGAAATTCTCTTTCCTACATTGAGAAGGTGACATTCCACACCAATCACTGAGACTTTTAACCAGAAATGTATCATAATATAATATGCTACAATATCAGGAAACCTTATAAACATTAGTACACTTATTTCCACAGTGTTCTGGCTTGCAATGTCATTTCTGATGACATATCACACATTTTGTCCAATTATCACACATTTTGTCACACATTTTGGTGATGAAAGGTTGAGAGGTATGGGTGTCTAGTGGCTCCTCCTGCCCCTGAACACACCTGCTGGCATTTATGTATCTATCTTTGATGATAAGTGGTCCCCCCAAGCCCAGAACACACCACTGATATTTATGTATCTATCCCTGGTGACTTCTGGGACCCTCTGCTCTTGTGGGTTCAACACCCCACCCATCCTGTTTCTGCACACCCCCAGAGGTCAGACACCCCCCCAACTTGCCTGCCCAGTCCCAGCACTGGACCTTTGTGTCTGGCACAGACCCTATGCTCACCTCCATGGTTGGCCACCGGCTGACAATTTGCAGTTGCATGTCTACTGTAATCAACTGATTACAGGAGGCATGTGATTGCAAACTGTCAGTCAGTGGCAAGCCATGGAGAAGAGAAGAGGGCTGTGCTGGTCACCGAGTGTGGGCGGTGATGGGGACAGGGCAGGAGAATCATGGGTGTCTGACCACCCAGGGAGAGCAAACAGGGACAGTGCAGGTGGGGAGATCCAAACCCGGAGGATGGGGGGAACACTATGCATCAGCAATACATACATAACTACTGATAGGTGTGTTTGAGGGGCATGGGGGACCACTAGCTACAAGGAATAGATACATAAATACTGGCAGGTGTGTTCAAGGGGTGGGGGGACCACTAGCCTCCAGGGATAGATGCATAAGTACCAGTAGATGTATTTGGGGGGCAGGGTGCCACAGTTAGGTGCCATAGCTTATAAGACTTGGTTTGGGGAGGTGGTAACTAGTACAGCATTAACAGTTACCTACCACCTCTTCAAACCTGCCACTATATCAGTGCACCTACTGTATATGCAAGGCTCTATTCACTGCTTTGCATAGGTGCACCAGTATATTGTAGGGCCAGTTACAAACAGGTTAGTGACTCACTAACCATGCCATCCAGTATGGCATTTTCACCCTGTTCCTGCTATGGGAATGCAAAATGGTGTTAGCGACTTGCTAATCTATTTTGTAATTGCATATGGGGTATGAATATCCCAGTCCATGTGTTTTCAGGACTACTGGCCCAGTTCCTTCATTTTAACTTGTTGCTGGCCTTCCACTGCAGCTAAAGCATCTTTCTTCGCTGCTTCCATCAAATGTAAGTTGAGAAGATGAATGCATCTGGGCACAGAGAAGGACTGGCAGCATTTTGTTTAGCTGGAAGGTCAGAGAGGAGATAAAAAACAAAAAACAAAAAAAACATTAAACTGGCTGGGAACGGTAGTGGAGGGTTTTGCTTGCCAAAGTTAGCTTATGGCCTGCAACACCCCAAACATGTCAACTAACTGGTTGTAGTTCTACAACACACCTATTAATTTTCCCAGATGTCTCACACCTGACCAGGTATAATCACCATACTACTGTTACCATGTTTCTAGACACTACCACACAATACAGTCCCTCTGTTACTAGTGCTGGAGGGAGCCTTTATTCCAGAAAAGCAGAAATGCGATTATTTGTGTTTTTGATGAGGAAAGACACACTAAGCTGGGATATCTTGTTTCTAGATGCAACTTAGGGGCTGGGGGTTGCAAACATCATGGACCTGTTTCATTGACATGGGGAATGTTGGACTTATCACCAGGGAATCTTTCCTACTCTTATCCTACTGGGGATAATGAAACAGAGACATCAGGATCTGCCCCAAGCACAGATTCTCTGGATGATGTCCAGGGACTGCCGAGTGGGGGAGGATACCACAGGAGCCTTTGTCTGTGGTGTGCTAGACCCCCAGAAAAGTGAGAAGGACGTTTTCTACCTCCTTGGGCACTATGCAGGTTGAGCCTCCAGAACTGGTTGATGATACTGCAAGCTTCCCCTGCCTCCTCCACTACAGGATGAAAGCACCGAAGTACATTCATGGTAAGAAGAACAACTGACTCCTGTTCCCAAGAAAAAGTGGGAGCAGAGCAGGAAGCCAAGGATGGCTAAGAATAACTCCATTCCAGTAACAAACAGGTTTCTGGCTCTACAAAAGAATAAAATATGGGGGGATTCTGAGGAGGAGGAGGAGGACAAAAACATTGAGGTTTCCCCATTTCCCTCATAGAGGGACCCATCTTCACATCCTGAAAATCTTGGGGAGGCTTCATTCTTTAAAAAGAAGAGAAACTGATCCCACTTCCTGCCTCTGTGTATTAGAGGCAACTCTTTATGATGCCCTTATAGTTTGTTTTCTCTTTTTGCCTCTGTATATCCTCCCTTAAGGTTGTCTCATTGAATTTTAATAGCAAAAAGTCATATAAACAGTGCTTGGCAACCCTAGAAGTGTTAAAGCAGCAACCTGAGGATTTTGTTTCTGGATATCAGAATTAAATACCACTTTGAAATATCAAGGGTACAATCCCAATGGACTTTAGGTCCTTCTTACTGGTCACCAGGGGAGAGACTCTGTGATGAGTCAAGGGTTTAATGTACTGGATTTAACTGGCATTTATCTTCACTAGTGGAAACTCACCCTGGCAGAGCATCAATGCTGCATATAAAGAATAAGGGCACCCAGTCTTTTAGGATATTTGGTGTCTATATCCCCTGATCTAAGGTGGAAAGGGTAGATATCTTTCAGAAAATCCATCCCTGTTTAGTCACTGCCTAAGTTGTTATTCTTGGTGGGGACTTCTGTTGCCATATTCCACAGGCTGCTGACTTACAGAAAAATAAAAAAAAAGTGTATTGTGACACTCATGCCCTAGTAGACATGGTTATTACAGCAGATTAGAAATATTATTTTCGTACTTTGCACAGGAAGGTGGGACATACATATTTTATTTTATTTCATTTTTGTTGACCGGGTAAGTGCACTAGACAAATCCTACCTATTTTCAGGCACTAGCCGGGGGGGAGGTGGATACAGATGAATGCCAACTGACCTTGAACCAGATTAAGCTGTTGCTGGTATTTTTAGTGAATGAGGGAAATTTGGCCAGGACACTGGGGAAATTCCCCTACTCTTTTCGAGAAGTGCAATGGGATTATCAACATCCACCTGATCTACCACCAATCCAGGCAGACCTCTGTTTAACGTCTCATCCAAAAGACGGCACTTCAGAAGTGCAGCACTCCTCTCATGCTGCACTACAGTAACAGTACTGGGATATTAACCCAAGTGCCAAATGTGGGAACTCAACCCACAGCCCTCCCGACCTCAGAGGCGAGTGTGCTACCTACTGAGCCACTAACACTGATATTATAGAGGCTTGATCACTTCCAGAATTTACTTCATATTTGTATCTAAGCATATTTTTGTTAAATCTTCCACTACATCATGCATAGGAACACCAGACCATCTGTCATTACAAAGCACATTGTCTGAGGCAGATATCTGTATGAAAGGTGTGGTTATTATCTGGCCAAAGGTTAAGTGTTCGTAGAGTGGTCCAAATGTTTGACTGCCCCAAATCTAAGGTAAATGTGTTGAGTTTTGGCACATTCAGAGAATACAAATTCAGCATTGACTCATGCTTGTAACCAACTACCTCAGTTACAAATTGTGACTGTTGGACTCATAACAGTTGGGTGCCTGGAGACTCACGGTGCATGCTATGTCATCAGTTGTTTTGTAAGATGTAATGAGAGAGATCCAAATCAGTTAAAAAAGGTATTTTCATCCCATGGCATTTTCTTCTGGAGGTTGTGACTGGCATGCCAGATATTCAGTCACCCTGGCCTCCACAGAGTGGTGACTTATTTGTATTGGACTTCAATGATTATATAAAGCTCCGAACCTAGACTCAAGTGTCCACCATGCTATAAACCTGCTGATCTCTATCTTTGTGTTACTCAGTGAATATCGACTCTAGACTCTGCAGATATTGTGGACATTTAGTTTTGTAACTGTTGTTACAACTTGCGCTAGACCCTGCAGATATTGTAGACATTTAGTTACGTAACTGTTATTACAACTTGCGTTACCCGGTTCACCTTTGGTTACAGTCCCCAGACCCAGGATGCCATCTTTTTAAAATGTAAACGCATTTGTGGAGTGCTTCCCCTCCTCAAGATCCAGGTGTCACTACAAGAAAATCCTCTGGACCGGAGAGGGGAACTTACACAAATACATATCATGAAGCTCAGAAGCTGCAAATACAGGAGTAAAGTTGCAGGCATTTCTTCTCCCAGAGGGCGGGGAATCAGTGGAACAGTCACCAGCCTAACTCTGGCTCCTGTTGAAGACTAACTGCTGTTCAGAGTGCTGGCTCATTAGATCAGCATTCTAGCGCCTTGCTACTTTGCTAAATAAATGGCTCTGCACCAAAATATTTGTGTCATGGATTTTCTGTTGGGTCTGCTTGAATGCATCATGCTTTGTTTTTAGAAAGGACTGACAGCCTTGTTTGTACAATGATTACCCCCACACCAACATAACAAATAGAAAAAACTGCAAATCGTGGATTGGGGGTCAGTGGGGAAGGGGGAATCTTAATGATTGTGTTTAGGGGTCTGGGGGGTTCAGGTTAGGGAAGGAGTTGTTTTAAAATATGGTATTAACAGCACAGGAGTAACATACAATATAATTAACTAAAAAACAGAAAGAAAATAATAAGTAGTACTGTACAAGCAATGCAATATTCTGTGGTCTGTCTGCACACAGTTCTGTGGTTTATTTCACAACTGTTTCAACCCATGCTACAAGCAACACTTCCTGTTTTACCCAAAAGTCCAGGCATTGCACAATAGCTGACTATGGCGAGCTTTTTCAACATTTAGCCTCAGGCCCAATTGTTCAACAGTTTGTCCTCTGGATAGTGTCCATGCCAAACTAAGGTGGAAAATCCTTTAAACATCAAGGCAAAGCTAGGCTGGGAAAAGTTTAGTGTTTCTAAATAGGTCCAGACTTTTTCTTGTTCAGATACTGTAGTAGGAAAAGCTTAGAAAAGCTACAAATGTTATTAGCACTCTGATTTTATAGGAGAAGGTTGAATTGTTTGCTAGGTTTAGTCTAAACTTTACAAAGCTATTGCAGTAGCTTTTGAAATCATAGTACCAATGGTGTTAAGTGGCGGCAAGCTATCCCAAGCAGAACCTGTACCCCACAGGAAGTGAGATATAGCATCTCAGCTGGGTTACCTTGTGTACATAAATTGATTGTGAATCACTTTGGGATGCAGTATATGAAAAGCCACTTCTAAAGATAACTCATATCCTGTTCTGCATCGAAACCTAGAATTTGTTGGCAGCTAAGGACCACTTGGTCCACCCAGTCTGCCCATTTTTCCCTGCCTATACCATCACCACAGACCCCAGTTATCTCTGGCTACCCCTTCCCACTTCCCTACCAAGATTCCTTTATGTCAATCCTATACATGCTTGAATCTCACTACTGCTTTTGTTCCCACCACCTCCCCTGGGAGACTGTTCCAGGCATCCACCACCCATTCAGTGAAGTAGTACTTCTTCACATCTGCCTTGAATTTACCCCTTCTAGCTACATTGCATGTCCCTTTGTTCTCATGCACCTTTTCCTCTGAAAAGCACTCCCCTTCTGTACCTGCTTCACTCCTGTGAGGTATTTATGGGTCTCTATCATGTCCCTTCTCACCCTTCTCTGTTCCAGGGTGTACATATTGATATCCTTCGGTCTTTCCTCATGGGGTTTTGATGCAGCCCCTGCACCATTTTAGTTGCCCAGTTTAGTTTTATTGTTTGTATTTATTAACTTATTTTATTTTCTTTATAGTATGATTGTATGCTTTATACCTTTTTTTGTAAAGTGCTCAGAGCAGGATTCGGCACTTAAGAAATTAAAGCTTACTTACTTACTTTGGATAGCTTCTACCCTGTCTATTTCCTTCCTCAGGTATGGTCTCCAGAACTGGACACAGTACTCCTGGTGAGGTCTTGCCAATGAATTATGCAGTGATAGTTCCACTAACATAGAAACATAGAAAGTGATGGCAGAAGGGGAACCAAAGATCCATCTAGTCTGCCACAAAACAGGCCTACCCCCCCTCCCCTAACTGCTAGGCAGTGCTATGATGCCTTTGTGCTTATCCAAAGCCCTTTTAAATGTGCCTACCATTTTAGCCTCTATAACTTCTGATTGGGAGGCAGTTCCAAGCATCCACCACCCTTTCTGTAAAGAACTCCCATGTGTTGTTGCTACTGAACTTGTGCTTTTCCAGCTTCATATTGTGACCTCTGGTTCTGGTGAGTCTTTTGACCTGAAACAGAACTTCAACTTGCAGTCTGTTTCTACCCTTCAGGTACTTGAAGGTCTCGATCATGTTGCCGATCTCCCTCCTCTGTTCCAAGGAATACATGTTGAGGTTGTGCAGGCGTTCTTCGTATGTTATACTGTGCAGTCCTTGTACCATTTTTGATGCTCTCCTTTGCACCTTCTCCAGTCTCTCTATATCCTTCCTGATGTGAAGCCTCCAGAACCAAATGCTGTACTCCAGGTGAGGCCTCACCAGCAATCTGTACAGTGACGTGATAATGTTCTTTTTTTCTGCTGGTAATCCTTCTTCCTATGCAACCAAGCATCCCATTTGCCTTTAGAGCTGCTTTCTCACACTGCTGGGATGTTTTCAGGTTGTCTGTTATATGTGTACCGAAATCTCTTTCCTGTTTGGTGGATTCCAGTTTAACAAATTGAAGTATTCTTCTTTTGTGTTACTCTTCCCAAGGTGCATGATCTTGCACTTTTCTGCAATGAAATTCAGTTGCCACATTTTAGAGCAACTTTCCAATTTCCTTAGGTCAGTCTTCATCCTTTCCACTCCTCTGGGAGTGTCCACCCTATTACATAATTTTGTGTCATCCATGAACATACTCATTTTGCCTTCCAGGCCCTCTGCTATATTGCTAATAAAGATGTTGAAGAAGACAGGACCCAGCACCGACCCCTTTGGCACTCTGCTAGTTACAGCCTTCTCTTCTGATAGAGATCCATTTACCAGTACCCTCTGGGTTCTCACACTTAGCCATCTTTGTACCCAGTTTACTACCTTTTACCCTACACCCAGGCTGCCAAGCTTGTTCAGTAATCTCCTATCCGAGACTGTATCAAAGGCCTTGCTGAAGTCTAGGTAAACCACATCCACAGCGCCGCCTTGATACACTGTTTTGGTAACACAGTTGAAGAAGTCAATGAGATTTGTCTGACATGACCTTCCTGTGGCAAAACAATGTTGCCTGGGATCCAGTTTCTCATTTTTCCCTAGCAAGGAAATGATATTTTCCTTGAGTTGAGCTTCCATTATTTTTCCCACAGTCGAGGTGAGGCTTACTGGGCAGTAGTTGCCTGCACTGTCCTTACTTCCAGTTTTGTGGAGTGGGATGACTGTGACCTTTCTTCAGTCCTCTGGTACCTCCCTGAATTTGAGTGATAGGTTCAACAGTTTGGCCAGTGGGGCCGCCAGTTCCTCTCTTAGCTCCCTCACTATCCTAGCATGAATTTCATCTGGTCCCATGGCTGTGTTTACCTTGAGTTTTTCCAGTTCTTTGAGACCGCTTTCCTTTGTGAACAGTATTGAATCTAATCCACTGCTATTTGTACTACTCTTCTCCAAGGTTGGTCCACAGCCATTCTTTTCCTTCATAAAAACGGAGCAAAAATATCTGTTTAGGATTTCTGCTTTTTCTTTATCGTCCTCAGTAAGTCCCCCATCCTCCTTTGTGAGTCTCACTATACTGTAGCTTCACTAGTTTTTCATTTCTTGCTGATATATCTAAAGAAGGTCTTGTCCCCATTATGGACCCCCATTGCTACAGTATATTCTCCTCTGTTGATATCTTTGCAGCCCTAATTTCCTTTCCTGCTTCCCTTAGTTTCTCTTTGTATGTCTCCATGTCCTTATCATGTCCTGTTTTCTTGTATCTCCTGAACGCAATCCTTTTCTCCCTGACCTTGGTGGCCACTTCCTTAGAAAACCACTAGTGGTGTGATGGTAACAAACAGTATTTGCTGAATATCATGAATAATTGGCTATTCGTTACTCTGGAAGAAAAGCAAATAATCAGTGTTATTTAGGGCTATTCAGAATTTTGCTATTCAGTGGGAGTTCAAGAACTCCTGAGACTTCTTGTCCAATCAGAGGCCACTTTGGAAGCTGAAGGCAGATCATGTGACCCAGCACTCAGAGACGTTATGAGTAAGAGAGAGATGACTGAGCTACTGCTGAGCAAGAATCTACTTCCATCCACTGGTTAAAATTAGATAAAAATCAGACATTTTGACCGTTTTTGTTAGCTCTCTAAATCGCAAGCTAGAGAGGGTTGATTTTTTACACTTAGAGTGAAAATTAAGCTTTTAAGAAAGGGAAAATAGATGGGTCATGCTAAGAGAGACAGGCAGGACCACAGCACCCCCACCCCCACTTACGCACACACACTGTGTGTGGGTAGTGTATACTAAAACCAAACAAGCTATCAAGTTGAAGTACACTGTTTTAAACACTAAAGAGCTCAAGGGAGTAAGGAAGATTTTGTGGGGTTATTTATTTTTTTTCATTATTTTATACTTGTTAGCATAATGAATATGTCTGCCCGTTTTCATGTGCGACAAGTTAACATGTATCAATCAATCAGTCAATCACTTTATTTAATCAGGCATAAACATCATTGAGCAAGCTCATTTTCAAGGTGGTCCTGGGCATTAATACAATACAGTACACTTCATAAGATTACATTTACAGTGGACAGTGGTACAAAAAAAAAAAACATTGTGAAGGTGCCGGTCAATATGACCCTATACATACCGGTCAACATAATTAACGTGCAAAGGTACATAATGATAAGCTTTACTGGAATGAGAAGAGACAACAATCCCATATAGTCTCCGCTAAGTAAGAGCTCATACCTAAATGATAAAAAATAAGAAGGTATTAAGGAATAGGGTAGAAATTGGGGTGAAAGAGTAGGCAGCCAAGAGGGAAGCCAGAATAGGTAAAAGGTAGAGAATAGGCAGGGCCATCTCAGATTAAGGGAACTAGGCTTGTAGGTCCTAGGTTTCTGTTGTTAGGAATGTGGAGTTGATGAGATACTTAGGCGTAGGATTTGAGAGTGGCACCCAGGACTTAGGGGTCATCGGCGTCTGAAACAGTTGCATGATTCCTTCAGATAATCCGTTAATAGAGCTTTGAATGTGAAAATGCTTGGAAGTGAGGATAATTTTAATGAGTCTTGCATAGTGTTCCAAAGTGATGGAAGTGAGAAGTTGATTGTTGCTGAGCCAAGGGTAGTTTTCACTCTAAGAATCTGGATGCAGATTATGGAGAAGCGTCTCAGGCCATAGGAACCTTGAGCCCATTTGAAGAGGTTCGAGATGTATGCAGGGAGGTTATCAGATAATGCTCTAAAAAAACAGAGGAGGGTATACCTTTTTCTCCTAGTTGAGAGTGAGGTCCCTCCCGAAACCTGGTATAGACGACAGTGATGTGTACCACAGGGTAGATTTAGGATAAATCTTAAAGCCCGGTGGTAAAGGGTGTCCAGTTTGTTTAGCATCGTTGATGGGCAATGACTGTAAAGGAAGTCAGCATAGTCCAGTATAGGTAGGAATGTAGTTTGTACTAGTCTCATTCTGGCTTCTAACATAAGTAGGTGTTTAATGCGATAGAATAAACCTAATCGCTGTCTTAGTTTCTTTGAGGTTTCATTTAAGTGGCACAGAAAGTTGAGCTTGTTATCCAGCCAGAACCCTAGGTATTTAAAGGTATCAACTACTTCAAGGGGTTCATCTAAGAGTGCTCGCATCTGTGTGATATGTGGACATTCGGAAGTAGACTTTGGTGAGAGAATCATTGCTTTAGTCTTTTTGGCATTGAGGAGGAGCTTATGAGTGAGAAGGTTGTATTGGAGGGTGACGGAGTCTTTCTGTAAGTACTCATGGGCCAAATCCAAGGATGAATTTGTCGTATAGAGTACAGCATCATCTGTGAATAAGTGCACATTGGCTGTGCCCACAACATGTATACACAACATGGTTACAATATAAACATAAGACAGATACAAAATAATGATAAATAGGTAGCTTGCAACACAGCAAGTACAAATAACATCATGAGTCACAAAGAACAATTACATTCACTCAAAACAATTGCAGTTGTCATTATCAACAAGCCAGGTCCCTAATGATTTTTTAAAACTATACAATGATGTACGATTTGTGATGTGAGAGGGGAAAGAGTTAAAACTAGTAGGAGCAGTAAATAAAAAATGACCTCTGACCGACAGATTTCCTAAAAAAGGTATTACAAAATTCAATTTGTTTTGAGACCGGGTTCCATGCAAATTTGAAGCTCCAGGGAAATAAGCAATAATGGAAGGAGGTAAAAGATTCAAGACATGCTTGAACATAAACATTGAGGATTTAAAAAAATCCTTTTAGATAAGGACAAACAACCAGAGTTTTTATATAACTCACAAGAATGAGTATTAAAGGGGAATCCTGTAAGAGATCTCAAAATAGCATTATAGGTAACTCTAAGTCTATTCAGTAGGGTGTTTGTAGAGGCTGTATAAATATTAATACCATAGTCTAAAAGACTGAATAAAAAAGCAATGAGTCAATAACTTTCTGGAGTCCTTGGTTAAAAAAGGATGTATGCTATACAAGATCCCTAATCATTGATGAAGGAGCTTACGTAGATAACATAAAATTCAAAGGCTAAGTGTGACTCAAGATAAATACCAAGATATGTAAATGTGTTTACCCTTTCTATGATAA
Organism: Neoceratodus forsteri; assembly: GCA_016271365.2. Lineage (NCBI taxonomy): Eukaryota > Metazoa > Chordata > Ceratodontiformes > Ceratodontidae > Neoceratodus > Neoceratodus forsteri. The sequence continues at coordinate 1,029,681,065 of CM057458.1, forward strand.
ACCCCTTAAGATCCACCACTGTTACCATTTAGGGGGAGGATTCCATCCTCATTAACTCATAAACATAAATCATTAACTTTTCCTTTTTTAAATTCAGCTCCACAAGTCTAGATAGAATCCAATAGTGGAATGCAGTAAAATCATCCTGAACATTTTTTTATTGAGAAAGAATGATTATCAGCCATGCTATACAAAACTGCATCATCATCATAAAGGAACATGAAAGAATGACTACAATTTAGGGGTGCAGCATTCATAAAGAGAGAGCAAATCAAGGGGTCCAGGATGGAACCCTGAGGGACCCCACAGTGGTTGTCAACAAAACTGGTAAAAATATCACTAATAATACTGTAATGACTCCTAAACTGCAGATAATTTGAAAACCATGAGATTATCAGAAAAGAGAAATGAAAATCATTCAAAACAGAAGGGAGTATATCATGATCAACCAAATTGAAAGCCTTGTTGAGGTCCACAAATATGGCCGCAACAGAGCGCTCATTATCAAGGTCACCCTGTATGTGGCCAGTGAACTGCACCAAGGCTGTCTCTGTGTTATGTTTTTGTTTGAAACCATGTCGCACCTCAGAAAGTAAGCAATATTTATCCAAAAACTCGATAGTCTAGTCCAAAATGAATTTTTCTAAGACTTTCGAAAGAGGAGCAAGGAAGGAAATAGGTCAATAAATAGAAATAATAGAGGAATTACCTCCTTTTGGTATGGGCTTAATAGTTGCCTTTTTCCAGGTGGCCAGGAAGCAACAGGTTTGCATTGATAAATTAAACAGAGTAGACAGTGGAAATGGTAAAAATCTGCACCGGCCTTACTCAACCTATAATCAGTGTTATCAGAAACTAAATTTGGTCTAGGATTTATTTTAAGAATATATTCCCTAACCTGAGCAGGGAAACCTCATTAAAATAAAATGAAGGATGAGATTTACAATTATCAACAACTGAAACAGCCTGAGTAGGAGACTGAGGAGGCCTAACATTATCAAGATTTCCAAAAAAATTCATTGAAGGCTTGAGCAACTTGTTGGGGTTCACTTAATATGTTTCCATCCAATTTTAGGGTAATAGGGGAATCCCTAGGACCTTTCCCTAAAAGATCTTTAAGGACTTTCCATGTCTGTTTAGAGTTACCCAGTGATTTACTTTGAAGGGAGACAAATATTGCCTTTTAGCTCTCCTAGTGTAAGTTTTGCATTTATTATGTAACATTTTATAATTTTGCAGAGTAATATTATCCCTAGTAACCTTATACTTCTTCCACATCTTATCCCTAACTCTAAATGCTTTCAAAAGGTCTGGGATAATCCATTTTTGTCTACTGGATCTAACCCTGACCCTTCTCATAGGAACTACCTTATCACAAATTGAAATTAACAAGCTACCAAAAACTTCCAGGAATGAGTCAACATCCTTAATAGAATCTAACTTCAACCAATCCTCAAGTTGACAAGCTTGAATAACACTCTGAGGGGTAAGCCTATTAAAATTCCTGAATTCAGTAATAGTGGGCAATCCCTCTTTAAGCCTCGAAAACCACTCCCAGCAAATAGGACTACAATCACTGATGGCATCAGGCAGGTATACCAATGCCACAGTGACTTCCGTACTGCGAAGACCATCACAGTGACAGGATTTAGGCAAAATCCACATGTTGCTGTGATGGTCTCTGCAAGTTCAGGAGACTGCCTCGCAGGGTGTTTGCCCCGGTCCAACTCAATTGGAATCCTAGAGGCAGGGGTGTGGGGGTTCAGGGACGAGCCTCCGATAGAAACATGGAGGCATCCCTCACACCGCATTGCCGACATTTGGCACTGCGGCTGTCACTGTCAGGGATGTCTCTGTATGGGCTGTCACTGCGGCATGGTAAAACCCATCAGGCAAAACCCTAACAGTTATAATGTTGTTATTAATAGGGGATATCAGCCAATCTAAGGTGGTTCCACCACCTGTTTTAGAGCTGTGCCTAGTGACATCAGAGATCAGCTGAAAAAGACCTTGTTCCAAAAGGAGCTCTTGATTATCTTCTTTAAACTTAGAACCCCAATGTTTATTAAAGTTGCCCATAAGTACCCATTCGCGATTGGGGGGCAAAAGATTCTTAACATCTATAATCAATTTCCAGCCATCTTTAAAACAACCCGGGGGTATATAAATTGTGCTCAAACTCAAATATTTTTGCTGTCCCAAAACAAAATCAATAGTTAAAATGTTGCAATAAGAATCAGAATAAACTGAATCAAACATTGTAATATTAAGATGAGATTTAAAATAAATAAGTACCCCACTCCCTCTTCTAGGGTCCCTATGGTCCTTTCTAAATAAATTGTAACCAGATAAAGACATCTCTGTATCAATGATAGTGTAATTGATCCATGTTTCACAGAGAGTTGTGATAGCAAACTTATATTGTTCAGCCCAAATTTCTATTAGAAAATTAAGTTTGTCTGTAACTTAGCTATTGCCTGAAACAAAGAACAAGGCATGTACTCTAATTATGGTTGTTTGTGACATGGCTTCATGCCTAAGAAAAAAATTAATAAAAAATAAACTTTTTTTGAGAATTTGGCCAGGCTTGACTTTTGTGAGTGAGACATGTCAGCTCAGTATTGCTGCAGTGACATGAGTGACTTTATTTCATAACAAATGTAATTTAAATGTAATATCAGAAATCCCAATCAGGGCTTGGGTCCTTCCATGACAACTTGTATAACTGCGAGTGCACCATAGCTGGTAGGGCCAGGTAGGGACTAGTAGACTGTCTCCCACAGCTTCAGTTTGCTGCTTTTTTTGTTTAGTGTGTGTGCACAGCTATGCACTCAAGACATTGTTCTATGTTCTGGGGCAGCTGTGCTTGTTGAGCACCCGAAAGCTGAACTGGATGCAAGGTTTTCAAAAGTGCTGGATAGTCGCAACCCATTTTTGCAACCATGCTGGATCCCTGGTTCAAATGTGAGATCCTTCACATGGCTATGAATAGCCACAGAGTGAATCTTTTTCGCAAGAGCTGTGTGAGCCAGCTGGTTGCATGTGGGGGCTGCTGCAGACACCAGAGGCTGGCGAAGAAAGTCATGATAGCGACGGAATGCTATCTGGCAGATCTGGTTCCACTGGTGGTGATGGTGAAGAAACACCTGTTACTGACAGCATCACTGATGGGGGTGAGTGGGCACTGCTCAATACATCCTTATGTCAAAAGCAACAGCAGAGGACACAGTCACAACCTTTTTCAGCACAAAATATCTTGAATGGCTATTTTGTGGAGTCTCTTGATTTTTCAGTTAGTATTTTGTCCACCACCCAAATCTGTCTGACGACACCCCCCTAACCCCGTCAATGACCTTATCACAGAGTACCTACAACTCGCACAGAACCCATTGAGTTGTGGCCAGCTGTGTTGGTCATGTGAGAGTCTGTGGGTGGGTGCAGCAAGGAGCAGCTCAGCATCTTTTTCCTCTGAGTTTTCTTCCCTGGACTGCAGCATCAAGGCATGTGTGCCAGCACATTATGTTCCAGCCCTACCCCTTGCTTTCATGTACCCTTGCTGCACTGCTGCCTGCCCTCCACCAGGTGGCAATCCCTGCAACAGGAACTGGTGTTGCTCCCTCCTGGGGAAAGGAGAGCTCCTATTGGGTGCTCGATGCGCCCTCACCCTGCTGAGCCACCAGTTGACCCTCATCCATTGCTGAACCTGGATCATTGGCATGGAGTGCGGAAGCGCAACTGCTTCTCCCCAGGGCCAGCTTTTTGTGGAGTCTGTTGAGCCATTTCAGGTTGAGCCATTAGACTGCTAGGCACAGAAGATGCATTTATCCTCTCACTTGGTGCAAGTGGCTGTGAGATACATCAGTTGCCCTTCTACGAGTGTGCCATCTGAGATGATGTTTAGCACAGCTGATGTCATTGAACCTTATTGTTCAACACTAGACCATGAACACTATATTGTCTGTGCTTAGCCTTTAGCCCTCTGTACTACAGATGTTGTGAACTGTTCCTATGCTGGTGAATGTGACAAAGTAATTAACTTTGCCCTTTATAAAGATCATGTGAAGTAACTCCACTTCACAAAACTTGTGGTGCAGTGCATTTTGTGAATCTGCACAGGGTGCTTCGCCACTGAAATCAGTGCTACTGTGTTATGATCAATAGTCATGCAGGTCACATGGTGTGCAAATAGCTCATCGCATAGTTATATTGCTGTAGGAAGTACAGAGCTCTAACCATGTGACCCCCCCCCCCTGCAGAGGAACAGTATGATGCATCTCCTTAGGGCTATGAAGCAGACAAAAACAGAAATCATTGCTTAATTTTTAGTGCAGCAAAGTTTTAATAGTTTGTGCTGAATGCTCTCTCAGTGCTGGTAGCTGTGATTGAAAGTGAAAGAGAGCTGAGGTTTTATTGTGCTGTTCAGATGATAAAAGTTCATACAGTTGCCCACTGGTGTAGGCTATCATGACTCCAGAAAGTATGCCTATCATACTTGTTAATTGTTGCTGTGCTAGCAGAATAGCAGATCCAGAAGCCCACGTGATAAGCTGTGATATATCAAAAGGCTAGAACACTCATGGTGTTTAAATTATGCAGTAAAGTGTATTCACATATAATATAGTGATGTAGTAAGTAATCTAAATTCAGAACTTACATCACATGCCCAGGTACCTGTAATGGAATGCAGATGGCAAAGTCTCCAACATTTCACGTCACACTGATGCTTCTACTACATGTTTCATGTGTTTAAGCACTGCAGATACTATACAGCAGCCCACACGTTAGGCCACCACTATTTCCAAACATTATGCCTGTCTGACATGTTTATGTTTGCTGGTAGAAAGTGGGTACAGCAGCCTAAATGATAGGCCACCCCCTTTTCCAAAATGTATTCTGTGGGCGGGGGCATATCCTGGAAAGACAACATGGCAGTAGCACACTAGATCTGCTCCCGCATGGCAACATCTAACAACGGAGAAGTAACCTGCTAAAACCAGGTGTACCAGCTTAATACCACACAGAAATCTCAAAAAAAAAAAAAAAAAGCAAGCATTCCTTACTTTTGATCCTGCATGTGTTACTTTTGAACTTTCTACATCGAACAATTGCTCCTCAGAAGCTCCTCCAGAAAGCTGCATGAGCACCAGGCCTATGGAGATGAGCGGGAATATAGTGAGTGAGGAGCCTAAGTGGCCGTTAGCAGCAATGATATTAAATATTCAAATGGAAATCAAAATTGTTTTCAAGAATGTCTGCCCAGATCATATATATTCAGACTATCGTTTCAGGGCTGACAAAACCAACAACATTCAACACCACCCGAAAGTGACCTTGAGGATGCAATGGCAGACCTCAAGCAGGACAGGGAATAACTCTGTAAATTCCTGATCACTGTAGAAGACAAAGCCAATGATAAAAAAAAGAGGGATCACGGCTCAAACCTCCACCTCATAGCACTGCCCCATGGACTGGAGGGGAATGAGCCAGGACATGCAATTCAGAGGTGACTAGCAGAAAATGTGAAGGTTGGACCTGAAGCAACACAGGATAAACTGTGTAACAAAATGTTCTGCACCTCCCTGCCCCTGAATTTCACAACCCCTCCCCTCTCCATTTTTCTTTAATTTGTGGTCTCTTGCCACTCGGGAGCTGAGTATGCATGTGGGGAACAGAGCTCAGGTTCCCCAGCGCAAGCTGAAGGCTGAATACAGTTTTCAAAAGTCGGCTCAGGGCCAACAGTTTAGATCTTTCAAGTGAGGGAGATTTTTGTAGTGACCATTTGGGAGGCAGTTGGTGTCAGGACCAGGAGAAGTGAGGACGTGGAGAGTGACAAGGATGTGAAGAAACTTACCTGGGGTTGAAAGTCATCCTGTCAGCTCATCTACATGCCTGCACATTCCTCCGGTCTTTAAGTTCTGTCAACAGGCAGGTTTTCCCCTCCTGAAGTGCGGAAATGTTTGCGGTCAGCTCTGCCCCCACCATCCAGCAGCAGCAGCAGTGAAAAGAGCCATAACCCCACCCGAACTCTTCTTACTTCAGGCCCTGGGCTGTGGTGGTGAGTGAGGTGGCAGCACAGTTAGGAAGTGCCGTCCGCCCTACAATTAAATAAAAATGGTTCTGTTTATGCATATTACTGAATTGCGCCTTCTGTCATTTGGCAAAATGGCTGAGGCTGTGTGGGTGGGCTGGTGACTAGCACACAGTAGACTGCCCAAAGAGATGGCATAAGGGACAGATCTGCTGGAACTTGGGCAGGCCAAACAAGGCACCTAGTTCAGTACCACCCTCCAGGCAAATTAATTAAGGTCCCACTTGAGCATTCTTAGGGCAAGCCAGACCCCCCATTATAGACTGCCCACAAGCTGGAATTACAGCAAGGCTCCACTAAGGAGCAGGTTGAGGAGGGGCTCCTCCTGGCCATAATATTCCCATGGCAACCAGTGGGATTTGTGAATAACAATTTATGCAAATTGTGGAGCTCTGAGTATAGCGCTCTAGAAGCTGAAAACTGTTTACATGATTTAGACAGTACTCAAATTTAACACTGCCAATTTGAACTGCATTATTTTTCCTGTTTTTCTGCATGTGAACTTTGCTCGAGCAGGACTTCCTTGCTGCCCACATTTTGAGACTGTTATCTAATTTCCATTGGGGGGACCCGAGCCAAGTGTAGTAGCCAAGCTGTGTCGTTCAGTCTCAAGCATCTCCGGCTCCAGGAACTTTTCCCTTTCCAGTGCCAGAGGTCCAAAGAGTTAGTACAAGAGGTCCAGAGATCTAGTGCCAGAGGTCCAGCACTGGAGGTCCAGTGATCCAGTACCAGAGGTCCAGTGCCAGAGATTAGGAGTCCCAGTAGCAGAAGTTCAACACCACAAAACCAATGATCCAGCACCAAGAGTCCATTGTGGAAGTACTAGAGGTGCAGAGATCCAGTATCAGATGTTCAGCACCATGGAACCAGCAGTCCAGCACCAAGGATACATTGCCAGAGCACCAGATACAGTTCCTTGGGGTCAAGATGGGTGGTCAGAAGAGGGTTGATGCCAAAGCAGCTTGCCTCACCACAGATAGCCAGGACCACAAGATCAATATCAGACCATCTGGGGTAGTCAGAAAAGGGCTGATCCATAGCAGTTTGCCCCACCGCAGACAACCAGGACCACAGGGATTAAGATCAGACCATCTAGGGTGGACAGAACTGGGCTGATGCCACAGCAGCTGCCTCATCGCAGACGCTCTGAGCTTTGGGACCAAGAACCAATCTCCTCCCAGTGGTCAGGATGTGGTAATTTACCAGCCATTGCCTTTCAGGATCTCCTAGTACCATTTCTTGGACTTATTTGTCACTTAATAGAGTTGTATTTCTTTTTAAATTTGCATTTAAAATCAAATATTACAATCACATCATCAAAAATATACAATATATGCAATATGACTCACTTCTATAATACTATCTTAAGGCATATCCTTTAAATATAATTAAATAATAAAGGTATACATTTAAATAGCAGCTTCAATATATTGCACCAGAGAGATGACTACATAAATATATAATTAAACCCTCATAAACTAATATAAACTTTGATCACCAGGCTCAATTAATGAATTTTCATTAAATCTTTTTCACCTAATTTAATTTACCCTCCTCTATTGCCTTCTGAATCAATTCCCATATTTTCCAATATTATTTATTTGCTTATTACTATAGTAATGTCCTTTTTCTAATCTCATAGTTTCTAAAAATAAATGTTTCCATAGCTGAATAGATGGAATTTCAGAATCTTTCCACATTCGAGTAATATATCTTTTAGCATTTAAAAATGCCACCTCTAACACTTACTTTATTGTATATGGAATGTGCTGCTGATTTGAAAAATGGAAAAAAAACATAACTCTGGTTCAAATACCAGGTTTAATCCTAGAGTTCTGTTTAATATATTAAAAATCTCTTCCTAAAAAGGTGTAATAAGGGGGCACTCCACTATCACATGGGTTGTACTAGCTATATTACTGCATTTTCTATTACAATAAGGTGAAACTGACATGTTAAACTTGTTCAATAAATATGGTGAGTAATAAATTCTATGTACTATATAGAATTGTATCTGATTCATTCTATTATTCAAACAACTATTCCATGCTCTTCAAATTTCATCCCAATTTTCTGCTGAAATAGTAATTTTTAAATCTGCCTCCAGTTTTTGCCTTAAATATTGTGTTTCATTAGATTTATTTTTCTTAATAATCTCCAAATATAACCTTGAGATTAGTTTCTTCCTATCATCTGCTTGTACCAATATTTTCATAATTTCATTTCCAATTTAAATTTATTTTTCTGTTTTAATTCTATCAATGCTGATCTAATCTGTAAATAATTAAAGAACAAATTCTTATGTATCCCATATCGCATTTGTAATTCCTGAAAATACTTTAATGTTTCATTATTATATAATTCTCCAAGCGACACAACATTATAATTTAACCATTGTTTTGTAGATTGAGCATTAAAAATGGGATGAAAGTTGTTCTGGAATATTGAAGAATTTTTTTACATTTTGTTCTTACCTCCTTTTAAATGCATAATATTATTCCACATTCTAACTGTGTCTTTAACAATCAAGTTATCCAATGCTTTATATTCATTACTGATTGCATTTTTTGACAAAAAGTGCCTAATGAATAAGGGTGAAGGATGTTGATATTCCATATATGCTCATGGAGGTATAATATCTGACCACATTTCCATTAATGGTTCTATAGCTGCTGCCCAGTGATAGTGTTGTAACTTAGGCAATTTTAGACCCAACTGAGAGTAATTCAATATTAATTTACCCTTTTTTAATCTGGGTCTTCCTTTTTTTCCAAAGGGACCTAGTGATCAATTTGTCTTAAGTTTAAACATCTCCTAGTATCATCAATGGTAATGCTTGAAATATATATAAAAATTGAGGCAATATGTTCATCTTAATAAGCTGTGTTCGACCCAATAAAGATAACAGTAATTCTTCCCATTTTCTTTTTTGTTTAACCAGAAGTGGTACACTAAGCTGAAAGCTTGTTTACAGGTATGACCTGGGAGCACAGGGAAGTTAAATAACTTGATCAGGGTCACACAATATGCAAGTGGGGACTGTGGGATTCAAACCCAGATCTCCAGATTTGCAGCTCAGAGCCTTAAACCACTGCCCTATACTGCCTCCCTAAGTCTAAGTCTTGCAGGCCTACCCTAATATTCTCTATCAAAGGTTTTACATTTATATCCAATAACTCATTCCATTCATTTGTAAGATGTATACCTAAATATGTCATATATTCTTTTTTAATTGTAGTTGGAAAATTATTTATTTTAACTCCAGCCGAGTTTGGATGTATAAACAATGCTTCTGATTTTTCCAGCTAACCAGATATTCCGATTCTTTCCCATATTCTTCAATAATTTGTATTACAGTATTTATTTCTTCCTCTGGGTTTTTAAAATATATTAAGATATCATCTGCAAAAAGTGATATTTTTAAAACTTTACCTTGTGTATACTGAAATCCATTGATGCCCTTATTGTTTCTAATTGCAATGGCTAGCAGTTCGATAACCAATGTAAATAAAAGCGGTGACAATGGACACCCTTGTCGGGTGCCACAAAATAATGGAAAGTTATTTGAAATTATGTCATTAGTTATTATTCTAGCTTTAGGTGTTCTGTATATGGCTTTCACCCAGTTCAGATAATTTGGACCAAAACCCACCATTTTCATGACTTCCAAAAGATAGTGCCACTAGACCCTTTCAAAGGCCTTTTCAGAGTCCAGGGACACCATCATAACATTTGGATCTTTTACTACATGGAGAATATTCAAAGCATTTCTAATGTTATTATGCCCTCTTCTTCCCCTAATGAAGCCCCTTTATTCCTGTCCCACCAAATCAGGAAGATTACTTTCTAGTCTTATAGCTAGAATTTTGGTGGAAATCTTATAATACCCATTAAGTAATTTAATTGGCCTATGTGAGGAGCATAGTGTTTGATCTTTGCCCTTTTTTGGGATGACCAGTATCAAGGCTTCATCAAAGGAAGGAGACAAACAACCCTGGAATGCAATGAATAAATCTACAACTTTTGAGGATAACATCTCTCTAAATGTTTTATAAAAGTCTGTTCTCAGTCCATCAAGACCGGGTGCTTTCCCTGCTTTCAGATCTTCTATTGCTTTATCCACCTCTTCCACAGATATATCTTTATCCAATATTTTTTGTTGTATATTAAGTTTGGAAATATTCAAAAATGTATGTTCTTCAAAATGTTTATCCTGTGATTTATATAATTGCTGATAGTACTTTACAAACTTGTTATTTCTTTTCCTGATGTACATACATCATCATCTGATTTTATTTCTGTTATATTTCTTTCTGCCTTTTCTTTTTGTATCATATAGGCCATAAGTTTACCCCTTCTATCAATTTGGGCATTGCTTTAGCTCTTGATAGCAGCATTAACCTTTCAACTTTTTCATTATGAATTGGATTGTAGTTATGCTTACTTTTCGTAAGCATTTTTAAATGAATACTCAATTGTGCTTGAGAATGTAATTTTTGTAATTCTATAATTTCTTTCTCTAATTGTTTCAATTTTTACCTTTGATCTTGTTTCATTTTATTGAATACATTATAGTTATACTTCTTACATATGTTTTATATGTATCCCAAATACTATTAAAGGATGTATCTTTGATTTTATTTTCTTGGAAAAAGAAATGTGTTTCTTCAATGATTTTCTTAATGTATTGTTCATCCTTCAACAGTATTGGATCCATACTCCATGTACATTGTATGGTGGTGTCCCTTGATGCAAGCCCATTCAACAGTGGTGAGTGGTCTGAAATCAATATTGGTTCATATTCTTTTAGGTTAGTCTTTCCATATATCTGTCTTGAACCTATAAACATATCAGTTCTAGAATATGTCTTATGTCATCCTGAAAAATGTGAATATTCTCTAGCTGTAGGAAAGTTTAATCTCCATAAATCTGTTAAATCGAGATCCTCCATCCTGTTTATCAAAAAGGTTACATCTGTAGCACTATATTCTGTTTTCTTTTCTGTAATATCCAATTTTTCTTGTAAAACCAAATCCCCCATTAAATAAGGTTGAGGAAATTCTGTTAAGTCTGTAAAGAATTCCCTCAGTGTAATCCTTATTTTATCATTAGGCAAATATATTGAAACTAAGGTAAATTTATTTCCTTTACTTTCTATTTTGTTTACAATGTATCTTCCTCCATTATCTATAATTCTGTTTTGAATATTGATTTTTAAACTTTTCCTAAACAGGATGGATACCTCTCATGATTTAGAGGCACATACTGAGTATATAGTTTGTCCTCCCCATATCTTATCAACCTTACTTATTTCACCTTTATTTAAGTGGGTCTCTTGTACACACAGAATATTTATTATTTTTTTAGCATAGTTTAGGATTGTCTTCCTTTTAACTGGATTCTCAAAACCACTGATGTTTCAGGTCATTATCTTTAAATCATCTCCCATTTTTTTTTTTTGTATCATAAAGCCCTTTCTTTTTTCGTTATTGTTTCACATTCTTTTCTTTTATTATGTACAATATGCCTTATATTTATTATTTGATTTATTTTATATTGCATTAATAAGAACCCCTCCTTCCATTTACCCCTGTCTGTACTTACATATTGATCATTACTAGTTACAACTACTTCCCCACCACCTCATTCTTTACAGAATGCTCCATTGACAAGTTTTCACCAAAAGTGTTCCTCTTCAATACCCTTCTATTATCTAAAATTTCCACAAAATGGTCTTGACCTTTCACTTACTGGGTGGAACACCCTCAAGTTGTTGTATTTTTAATTTTCTTTTTTAAAGCTATAGTTTTCTTCTCCCCATATAATTGTTACCCCTTTTTGAACTCAGTAAACTGTTTTAACTGGCTCTCTGGTGTTTGTCTCTTCTTGCTGCACATCCAGTAATACCTACAGTATGTACGGGAACAGAGCCTCCCCTTTGTTTTGACTCTCTCAAAATTACCAGTTGCTGGTGCTAATTGGCCTCTGTTTGGGTCAATCACCTAGTCATTGAGCCAAGCAAAGCCCCTCCTCCTAACTAATTTGCCCAGGTTGGTCTAGTTTACAACTAAAAGGGCCAAGGGTGCCGGAAGATGGTAAAAGCTGAGGGGGCTGAGAATCAAAAGGCCACTTATGAGGGTACAAAGGGCACTTTTCCTATACTAGTTTTTGCCATACAGAAATTAAAAGTGGAGGGGCTACCGCCCCTTCCACCCCCCCGGTTCCGGCACCTATGAAAAGGGCACATCACACCTGACCCCATCCCAAACTTGGTGCCCACCTGAAGCAGTTTTTAATCCATAAAAAAGAACTTGTTCTGAAAGCTGCTAAAAGTAATGGGTCAATAATGATGGATAGCAGGATGGCTGCAGTTGTCCAAGACTACAGTCTGGAGGTCCAGAGCAAATGCCAGCAATTTTTCCAGCGTCAGGATAAAGTTACACTTGAGGGTCTGGGACTTTGCCCTTCTATATCCCTTGGTTACATAGAAACATAGAATTTGACGGCAGATAAGGACCACTTGGCCCACCCAGTCTGCCCATTTCCCTACCTAATGGATAAGCTGCAGATCCTAGTTAACCAGCAGCCTACTTCTTCCTACCCCCTACCTGACCTACCTGGATCTCTTGGCCTGGGCAACCCCATTCTACAACCCTTAAGAAGCAGAAATGTGGAGGAGGTGGCTACTGAGGGCAGATGTTCAGCCCCGGTGACTAGACCAGCATAGTGGGTCTGCTTCAGTTCCACACATGATCATAGTAAGTTGTGGGGATAGGTTGCCTGTTTGGAGCCCCCCAAGTCATTGCAAACATTTTGCTCTTACTTCCCTACCTCCATATTTCCTGACCATTCAGGGCCCAGACTGCATGCTAGTTTGCACAGTTACATGGCCTGCCAATAGTTACAATCCATTACCGGTGTGCAATGGCAATTGCAAACTCTCTCTCTCTCTCTCTCACTGGCTTACACCACATGGCCTCTTCAGAGGGGAGCCCCATGCTACCACAGTACCTGTAAATAAGAATGTCCTGAAGGTCAGGGCTGAGGGAGGGGGCAGTGCAGGAGCCTTGAGCAGGTAGGTCAGATCCACAACTTTAGCTGGGAAATATGTCTAGGTGTGTGACACTCTGTCTAGACTCACTAAGCCCCTCAACCAACAAGGGGTAGGTGTCCTGTCACAACTGTTTTCCAGTTGCCCTAAATCCATTTTTGTGCTATAAAACACTGAGCACAGCATGAGACTTTACTCATGTATATAGTGTTTAAAATAGACTGTGAACACATCTCTTTAGTTAAGAATATGGCTGATTTGTTTAGTCATTAATCTCTGACCATGCAAATGTCTCTACACACTGTGGGATTTAAGCAATGATGCATGACGGGGCATTGGTAATACTAGGTTTCCTCCACAGTCAGAGGTGTGATGAGGCATGAGGTGAAGCTGAATGCCTTCAGCCCACTGATCGTTGAGGAAACCTAGTACCACCAATGTCCCCAGAGTGCCTTATTTCTTGTATAAAATGGGCTTACCATGTTAAAATAACGGACAGACACATAGCTTTTTAAATAATTTAAATACATTAATAATGTGTTGCAATATTCCTATGCATGAAAAAATAGTTCCCAAACTCAGGAAGGGGGCAATGCACTAAAGCGCTAAAATGACAGGATACTAATAGCATTTAAAAAAACAAACTCTGGATAGAGCCGATTGGGCTGCAGCTGAGGAATTTAGGGTAAAAATATTGGAAATTTGTTTTTTAAAATTTTTACACCACATTTTCATCATAGCCTTGTTATGACCCTGCTTCATGGAGAAAGGCAGAGAAAATGTTCAACTCCTGACCTAAAGGTGATTTTGCGCAGGGACTGCTAAATTAACTTTCAGGATACAAAAACACATTTTGGGCAGGAGTTGAAAAATGACAGCTGTCACATTCATGAGATGCTGTAAAGAAATGGCTATGTTGAACATTTGGGGTAAATATATTTAATATTACCAAATTTATGAGCCTGTGTTTGCAAAATTCAACATAGCCTTATAACTTTGTTTTTTTTTAATATTTTTACACCAGGGCCTGGATATTCAAACTGCACTAGGCTGTGGCACAAGCCTGGGCACAGCTCAACTTTGTTGCACAGGGGTGTGGCCCAGGCGATATTCAATGGAGCTGCGCTATGGTGCAGCAGCTTTGAATATCGCACCCTGGCCACCCCCACTGTGCATGGCGCAGTGGCAATGCACCAGCGCAAGTGGCCAGAGTGGAGCATGGAGCTGCAGTGGCGCAAGTGCCATTGCACCATGCACAGCACCTGAGATATTCAAACGGGGACATGCAAATGGTGCCATAAGTTATGCAAGGCGCACAGGGGGCCATTTGCATCTCATTACAGCCCCATTTGCATACCATTAGCATGCAGGTGTGCCGATCCCCGATGACTTGTGCCTGGCGCCCTGCCAGGCAGCAGCTGTCGGGGACCAATGCCCCCTGCAGCCCGATCACAGGAATTCCTGTAAGAGAAAAAAAATGTACGATATCCCTGGTGGTCCAGTGGACCTCTACATGCCCCGATCATGGGCATCACTGTATCCCCCCTCCCAAGTCCAGTATCCCTGGTGGTCCAGTGGACTGCACTGAGCCCGATCACGGGCATCATTAAGCACACCCTGCCCAAGTCCAATATCCCTGGTGGTCTGGTGGACCCCCACCCACCACCGCCCCACTCCCCGGCCAGTGGGTGGCAGCACCCCCACCGCCTGCCACTGCGCCCACTGACTGACAGCTCGGTAGGGCTGCAGCGCTCATTGGTTCACAGCATGAGCCAATGAGTGTACCATGCCTACCATCTACTCAGTCAAGATATGTAGATGAATTCATTCACATATCTGGACTAACAATGCAAACATGTGACTGCATGCCGATGGCTCATGCTGTGAACCAGTAGGCGTAGCCCTAGCTATCAGTCGGTGGGCGATGGTGGCGAAGGCGGGTGGGGTGCTGTCGCCCACCAGCCTGCGAGGGGCCGGGCGGTGGGGCTCCAGTGGGCGGGTGGGGTGGGGTCCACTAGACCACCAGGATATTAGACTTGGGGGTGTGTGCTTGTGCTTAATGATGCCCGCAATCAGGCTCAGTGTGGTCCACTGGACCACCAGGGATATTGGACTTGGGGGGGTGTGCTTAATGATGCCCACGATCAGGACATGGGGGGCACTGCCAGGTGCGGCAGGAACTTGGGTGGCCACCCATAGGTGGCAGTTGCTGTGTTGTGCCCTGCAATGCGGCAGCTCACCTGTGGGTGGCCATCACTTGTTCTTTTTTTCTGTGCGTAACTTTGTGCAGGCGTAGGTAGGGGTTACATAGAAACATAGAAAACATAGAATTTGACGGCAGATAAGGACCACTTGGCCCACCCGGTCTGCCCATTTCCCTACCTACTGGATAAGCTGCCTAGTTAACCAGCAGCCTACTTCTTCCTACCCCCACCCCCTAGAATGGCCTTATGACTGTCCCATGCATGCTTGAATTCCACCACTGTTTCTGACTCCTCAACCTCCTCCGGAAGGCTGTTCCATGCATCCACAACCCTCTCTGTGAAAAAATACTTCCTTAAATTACCTCTGAGTTGCCCCCCCTCTATCTTCAAATTGTGCCCTCTTGTTCTTGCACACCTCTTTTTTTGAAAGATGCTACCCTCTTGGACTTTGTTGATTCCCTTGAGGTACTTGAACGTTTCTATCATGTCCCCCCTCTCCCTCCTTTCCTCGAGGCTATTCATATTAAGCTCCTTTCGTCTCTCTTCATATGTCTTCCAGTGCAGACCCTGCACCATTTTAGTTGCCCTGCTCTGGACAGCTTCCATCCTGTCTATGTCTTTGTGGAGATTGGGTCTCCAGAACTGCATGCAGTACTCCAGATGGGGTCTCACCAGCTGTCTGTAAAGAGGGATAATAACTTCCTGTTTTCTACTGGTGATGCCTCTCCCTATGCATCCCAGTTTCCCCCCAGCCCTCCTTGCTGCCCTCTCACATTGCTTGCCCACCTTTAGGTCATCTGATATGACTACCCCCAGGTCCCTTTCCATTTTTGTTGTTGTTAGTATCTCACCCCCATTGTGATCTCTTCCCCTGGGTTTTTGTTTCCCAGGTGCATTACCTTGCACTTCTTAGCACTGAATCTAAGCTGCCATACATTTGACCATTCCTCTAACCTTGCCAAGTCCCTTCTCATCCTTTCCACACCACCTGTGCATCAACTCTGTTGCAGATCTTTGTGTCATCTGCAAAGAGACATACTTTCCTTCCAGTCCCTCTGCAATGTCGCTTATAAAGACATTGAAGAGACCAGTCTAATCTGAACCTGCGGTACCCACTAGTAACCCCCTTTCTTCGAATGGACTCCACTTACTGTTACTCTCTGTGTCCTATTCTCAGCCAATTCTTTACCCAGGCTGTCATCTTGGGACCCACTCCCAGGCTGGCTAACTTGTATATTAATCTTTTGTGTGGGACTGTGTCAAATACCTTTAAAGTCTCGTAGACCATGTCCACAGCCCTCCCTGATCTACTACTTTGGTCACCCAGTCAAAGAAATCTATCAGATTCATCTGGCATGACCTTCCGCTGTAATTCATGCTGCCTGGGTCCTGTGCCCTCTGGCCTCTAGATACTCAACAATTCTTTCCTTCAGAAGTGATTCCATCATTTTCCCTATCACTGAGGTTAAACTAACAGGTCTGTAGTTTCCTGCTTCTGCCTTGCTCCCACTTTTGTGAAGAATCACCTGCCCTCCTCCAGTCCTCAGGTACCACCCATCCTCCCATGATTTGTTAAATAGGGTAGTCAGTGGTGTCACTAGTTCTATCCTTAGTTCTTTTAGAATTCTGGGATGAATCCCATCAGGCCCATTGCTTTGTCCACCTTCAGTTTTAAGAGTTCTTTCAGAACCCTTTCTTCTGTAAATGGGCTGGTATCAACTTCTGTATCCAGAGTGTTTCTACTGTTTGTTTTAGGTACCTCTCCCTCTTCATTTGTAAATACTGAGCAAAAATATTTGTTTAGTATCTCTGCCTTTTCACAGTCTCCCTCTGCCCACCATCCCTCCCCTTTATTAAGCCTCACTATCCCTCCCTTGGTCTTCCTTCACTCCCTGATGTACCTATAAAAGGTTTTATCCCCCTGCTTAACTAAGTTGGCTATCTTTTCCTCGGTTTGGGCCTTTGTTGTTCTGACTACCTTCCCAGCCTCCTTTTGCTTTAACTGATACAGTTCTCTGTCCTGCTCCTTCTGTGATTCCTTGTACTTCCTGAATGCTTTCTTTTTCTCTTGAACCTTCACTGCCACTTCATTTGAGAACCATAGTGGTTTCTTACATTGTTTTGTTTTGTTTATTTGCTTCACACAAAGGCTCGTTACCTCTGTGATGGCAGTTTTTATTATTCCCCATTGTTCTTCCACCCTTCTTTCCTGCCCATTTGCTAGTGCATTCCTTAGGCACTCACCCATTTTGGCAAAGTCAGCCCTCTTAAAGTCCAGTACTTTTGCCTTTGTATGGCTTGACTCTATTGCTGTGTTTATTGTGAACCATACTGTTCAATGGTCGCTAGTTCCCAGATGGCTGCCCACTTCTACATCTGTGATCCTCTCTCTATCTCCATTTGAGAGAACCAGGTGTAAGATTGCTCCCTCTCGAGTGGACTCCAATACTAGTTGTCTAAGGCATGCCCCCTGTAGGGCATCTAGAATAACCCCACTCTTCGAAGTGACTGCTGCAACTGCACTCCAGTTAACATCTGGCATATTCAGATCACCCATCAGCAATATCTTCCCTTTTCTGCCATTCTAAGCATACTTTCTATCATTTCCTTATCCATTTCCTCCCCCTGAGAAGGGGATCTGTATACAACCCTTGTGTGGATTGTGGTGCCATTGCCTGTCTCCAAATTTACCAACAGTGCTTCTTCTCCTCCCTGTTTACCCTTTTGTTCTGTTGCTTTTATTCCTTCCCTTATGTAAAGAGCTACTCCTCCTCCTCTTTTACCCTCCCTGTCCTTCCTGAGATAGTGTATCCTGGTATGTTTACATCCCAGTCATAGTTTTGTGTGTACCATGTTTCTGTGACTGCCACAATATCCAGATGTTCCTCCTCCATCAAGGCCACTTATTCAGGAAGCTTGTTACTCAGACTATAGGCATTGGTTCTCATTGCTCTCCATTTTTTGATGGCTTTACCTTCTGTTGCAGCATACCCCACTGACCTTTCTACCTCTGTCTTTTTCTCATTTAGTACCCTGTTTTGTAGGGAGAGGCTGGTATTTTCCTGCTGCTTATCAGTGCCTCCCCCTTTGACTAGTTTAAAAGCTTGCCAATGAAGCATTTAAACCGATTGCTCAAAAGACTTGTTCCCTTCCTGGACAGATGCAGACCATCCTGCCAGTATAGGCTGGTGTCCCTCCAGGTGGAACTCCAGTCCCCAATGAAGCCAAACCTCTGTGCTCCACACCATTTTTTCAACCATTCATTAAACTGCATGGTACTAATTACCCTCGCCTCCCCCATGCCATTGACAGGCAGCACCTCTGAGAAGGATACTGTGTGTGCTACTTGTCATAGGCCCCTCCCCAACTCTACAATGTCCTCCTGCACTGCTCTGATCTCAAGATGAGCCAAGTCATTTGTCCCTAGGTGGACAATGACATCCAGCTCAGACTCCCTTGCAGCTGTTCTCGTGATCCTGAGGATGCGCTTCCTGTCCATCCAAGCCATGGCACCAGGCAGGCACCTTACTTCAGTTTTCCCTGCTCCCCCCAGTTCTATCCCCCTAATAATTGAGTCCCCCACCAGGAGCTGCTTCCTTTCCCTGTTGTGTCCTCTGCCTCCTTCCTGTGGGCCTCCCTTGTGACAGTTGTCATCAGTCTTCTCTGCGGGTGCATCCATAGGGGAGCTAAGATCCCCCAGAATGGTGTATGGGTTGCGCATGCATGACTCTGCACAGCCCAGGATGAATATCGGGCTGTGCAGGTTATGCATGGGCATGCCCCCCCCACCTGTGCCTGCATACATTACTGATGCACTCCGGCACATCGGGATTTGTGTGGTGCACTTTTCCCTTTTAAATATCGCACCGGGGTGCATCAGTGGGTTGTGCATGGTGCAACACTGTTGCGCCATGCGCAACCTTTTTGAATATCTGGGCCAAAATTTAAAACATAGTCTTCTTATGAAACCGCCTCATGAATAAGGTCAGAGAAAATTTTCAACTCCTGTCCAAAAAGTGATTTCGTGCAGGGAACATTTTGGTCAGGATCTGAAAAATGACAGCTGTCACATTGATGAGGTGCTGTAAAGATAAGGCTATGTTGTAAATTTGGGTAAAAATATTGAAAATTAATAAAGTTTCTAGCCAGCATTCACAAAATTCAACATAGGCTCATAACTTTATTGTTTTGTTTTATATTTTTACACCAAATTTTTAACATAGCCTTCTTATGACCCCCAGCTCATGAACAAGGGTAGAGAAAATTTTCAACTCCTGCCCAAAAGGGGATTTCATACAGGGACCACAAAATAACCTTTCAGGACAGATCTGCCTAATGTTAGGGTAATTGTTCATGAGGTGGGGTCCAAAAAAGGCGTGTTGAAAATTTGGGCCACAATATGCAAAAATGCCCACGTTACACCACCAAGTTCAACCCTCCTTTGAAATACATTGAACTGCATACTTGTTTCTTCAGTTTGATTTCTGGCTTTGAAGAGTGAAGATGTGTCTGTGGTCAGAGAGGATTATGGCGATGGCGTTGGACCCGTGATGGGTAAGTGAGGGTTTGGGGGTGGAGAGGTGGGTGGGAGGGTTGGGTGGGTGGGGTCAGGAATGTCCATAAAGACACTGATTAACTTTTTTTTAACAGGTAAAAAAAACAGGACCAAGGATTCCTGATTGTGACACTGGAGGATTGGACACCCCCAGTATCAATGTTATGTTTCTGGGATGGGGTGGGGTGGGATGGTGGGTGCTGAGAGGGAGGGTCGAGTGGGGGAGAAAACAATATATTAAAAGTCATGGTAGAGCACGATCGTGACACTGGGGGACTGGGCACCCCCAGTGTCATTGTTAAAGTTGCTACAGAGAACAATCATGACACTGGGGGATTGTACACCCCCAGTGCCATTGTTATGTTTCTGGGGGGTGATACTGAGCAGAAGGGTTGGGTGCGGGGATATGCATAATTTTAAATAAAAAACTGGTGGTCATGGCGGAACACGGGATATTCTGCCATGTCCAAGATGGCAGCCACTCTCTACTGTGCATGCACTAGTGGTCACGCATGTGCAATACAGTTTGCCAGCCATCTTGGACATGGCAGAGTGTCCCATGTTCTGCCGTGACCACCAACAGAGGAAAAAATAGTGCAGTGCGACTTGTGATAGAGACAATGAGCAGAGTGCTTCACAGACACAGAGGTTACTCTGTTGCAACTCCAGTATGTTGTTCAGTCAGAAAGAATAAGCTGAGTCCTTTTCTGATAGCAAACGGTTTACAGGGCTATGCCCACTGCAGCCCTAATAATGTTTGCCAATAAAAAGAAATCCTTCCATGGCTTATTTAAATGTTCAGATAGTTCATGGTGCTACTAGGGAATGCTATGGGGGTCGCTCAACTGGCCATGGAGTGTACACTGGGCTGTTTGACTGGGTCCATACTGCCGCCTGAACGGGTGAAGAGAGTTGTTGTAGAAGACTCTCCAGGACAGTGTGTTCATTCGACAGTTATGGTCTCCTGATTCGGAGTTGACTGCTGACTGGGGAGACTTTGGCATGGCATGTAACAGAGGGAATGCACAGACAAGAGTGTAGTGCATTTGGTGTAAAGGCTGAGTGAACTTTGTTCTGAGTCCGAGTTCACTGGACTGAATTGGTCCATTTACTGAGGAGAGAAATCAGGAGAAATTGGTCCCAGATTCATGGAGCTTCCAGAACGGGACAGCACAACCCTGTAGCTATGGGTGACTAGCCGCCAGAGTCTGCTTCTTCCCAGGAGGAATGGGCCTGGATTGACCGGGGACCCAGCCAGCGGGCCCGAGATTTTTCCAAGGCCCCTCGCTGGCCAGCTGGTGGGTCGGTGCAGTTGGGGTGCCGAGGTGGTGGGGCAGATATTTCTGGTGGCAGCCCTCACAAATAGGATGTTGAGGTGTCTAGCATGGATTCAGGTGATATCTGGACTGATATCAGACATTTTTGACTCCAAAGAAGATCTGTACTGTACTGGGAGGTTCTTGCTATAAGCAGATTACCTCTTGGAATTAATGGTTAAAACTTCCATTCACAATTAGAATCTCAATCTATGGTCAGAACTCAAACTTTTTTCTTTTTAAAGTCTGTTCTGGGCAGGGAGAGTGCCCAGTTTATTTTAGACCTCCAGGTAGTGAGAGGGCCTGGGGGTCAAAACTGTATTCTATACTGTTTATCTCATTTTTGTTAATTTATGTACCTCAGTGAGAGGAGGTTTATTTAAGTTTCATTTTGTTATCTTTGGTTTTAAGTTCCAGCCATATCGTTTTTTCTGCTTTGTCATTTGGACTTCCTGGAAGTGGACTCCTTGTGGTGATATATCACCTTTCTCCCTTGGACTATCATTTACATCATTTATTTAGTGACTTTGGAGTTTGGACTGGTGTTTTATAACTTTTAATTCATTGTAATTTTATTGTAGTATAGATTTATGTGGGTGGGGAGGGTAGTTAGTTTGATTTAGTTTATCTGAATCTCTCCTCTTGGTGAGAGCAAGCAGGGAGTTTCAGGAAAAAGAAAATTCTGGAGGTTTGTTTTAATTTGGGAGTTTAGCTAGTTATTTAATTGGGGTTTTTTTCAGAGATTTTTTTTGGCGTTGGGTCTTTTAGTATGTGTAGGAGGCCTGCCCCCACGGTCGTGCACTATTCATCCTCTGCCCTTCGTGCCCTCTGCCCTTACCCCCATTACAGCTATCGACATACCAGCACTGTAGAGCGCTGGGCATTGCTCATAGGGGGAGGAGGGAGTTGGGGGTGTGAACAGTGGAGGTCAAATGAGCGGGGCAGTCATATTGGGGTAGTGAGATCCAGAAGATGTCCTGGGGAGAAATGGAAACTGGAATGTGGTCCTTCATGTCTGGTTTCCATACCCAAGGGCACCACCAATATTGGTGGGAAAATGGCCCAGGCAGCTCCAGAAGCCCGTCCTACCCGTGTGGTGTTGTGTAATGCTAGATCCATCAAGAATAAGACTGCAGTTATTGCCGATCATGTTGGGTCGGTGGATCTGGTGTGCATTACCCGAGACCTGGCTGAATGAGAATGCAGGCCCCATATTAGAAGCCGCTATTCTGGCTGGGTACTCAGTGTTACACCACCCGAGGTTGGACCATGGGTGGGGGGGGTTGCAGTCTGTTTCAAGACCGAACTGGGCCTCACGAGTGTACCAGTTGAGGAGGCTGAGTCATTCGAGAGTACTGTTGTGGCAGGTGTGGGTTATAGGATAGTCCTCATTTACTGTCCACCAAGTGATGAGAAGAGGTTCCTGCAGGAAGCAGCAGACTTCGTGATCGACATGGCATTCGAGTCACCCAGGCTAATGGTCCTGGGCAACTTTAATGCCTGGGTCGATGACAAACTCTCTCGCAATTTGGACAAAACATCCTCCAATTGATGACATTTTTGGGCCTTACACAAGGATAGAAGCCTTTGATTTGGGGATGGAACCTGTCAGATGGCCCAATCACTATGGGGTTCAGTTTTTGCATCCCCTTCATAGGCCTATCCCTGTGGAGATGGTCAGGTGCTGCCCTTTGCTAGATGTAATCTCTGAGGGCCTGGCGGAGGTACTTGACCTATTGGAGCTTCCTGGAGTGAGCAATGACCCAGATGCAGGGGGTGTGGCCTGACTGTGATAAGATGGCTGCTTAACTTTTCATCTCCCTGGGACTACCTTCAATCATCGTACATCCTCCTGCTCCCAGACAACCATCAAGAGCCAGCAACTTAAATCTAATTCTTCTAACATCATAGAACAGCTCTGGTAAACTATTTTTCAGCATAACATAAGCTATAGTTACACTTTCTCACATCTATACTGCTACTCTGTGCAGACCTACAACAGTGGCTAAGCAACCTCTGCAGAACAACTCCTTTCACAGAGTGGAGTCAATGTTTCAGCAACTTATCAATGAGATTAATGACTTAAAAATAGCCTCTCAGCAAAACAGCATTAATATGCAAATGCTTGATCATAAAATTAATGATACCAAAGTCACAGTAGCTCAAAATGAGAGCTCTATCAATGACCTATGTGCCACCATCAGGGAACAAAAGAGAACTATCAGAATTCTACAAGATAAAATTGATGACATTGAAAATAGAAACAGGCGTAACAACCTTAGATTCCTGGACTTTTCTGAAGGTGCACAACTTGGGAACACTAATGAATTTTTACTTCATGTATTACCAGTCATGCTTAAACTTCCACCTGGCCAAGACCTCACTATTGAGAGATCTTAGTGCACCTTGGGTCCAAGACCTGGTCCAAATCAGAAGCCCAGGCCCATCATCACTAGATTCCTAAACTCTGCCCACACCGAACTGATCATCAGTTATGCAAAACAAGTGGGACCACTTCTATGGCAAGAACATAAAAATAACTATTTTCGGGGACTTCTCCAAAAATCTAGTCAATAAACAAAAAGCTTTCAACCCCATCAAAGCCATGTTGCACCAACATGAGATTAAATTTGCACTGTGATACCTGGTCGTCATGCTCGTATTTCTGGGCGACTCATCTAAAGACTTTTATACCCCCGATGAACTTGTTACTTTCCTCGGTGAGTCCCTGCCTTTAATCAACAGACCTGACAACTCCAACTCAATCTTCCACCCCATTGGAAGCCCACAAGCAAGCCAACACATCCACATTGTGGCTACAGATCCTAAATGCCCCAAACAGCATGCCTTATTACCAGCTCCTACAGCACCTCCTGTTTAGATTTCAGCTCGTTTGCAAGACAAAAAAGGTCTAAATGCTCACCCCTCCAAACATACCTACTGTGAGGATATCACAACTTTTAATTCCTCCATGCATACTGGGAAACATGTAGACTTCTCTACACCACTTACCCTTGCCAACAAATTCTCCCAGCTGCAAGACGACTCACACTCCTCACAAGAAGATCTTCAAGTTCATTCACTGGGATGGTTCAAGAGTTATCTCTCTGGACGCACCCAGAGGGTCAAGTGGGAGGATAAAGTCTCCAAGCTAGCTCCACTCAAAGAAGGGGTACCTCAAGGGTCAATCCTCGGCCCCCTTCTCTTTACACTGTTCATAAATGATCTGCATAAACACTGCGGGAGTAGCAGCGCTATCCAGTACGTGGATGACGTGGTCATTTACAGAGCTTCCCCTAATTTACCAGAGTTGGAGACAGCCCTCAAAGAAGACATCCTTCAGATGGAGGACTGGCTCACTCTGAACAAAATGGTTTTAAACACCAACAAAACGAAGGTAATGCTCTTTGGTCCTAGATCCCTGGGATCTGAGAGGTCACATCTCCTACAACTCCAGTCCAGGGGGGGCGTAAAACTTGAGGTGGTCACCTCCACCAAATACCTTGGCCTTACCCTGGACCAAGGCTTCACACTAAAAAATCACGTAGACCAAATCACCAAAGCCATCCATGGGAAACTTGGAATCCTCTATAGACTAAAGGACCAGATTATCCCGGAAGCTAGGGTAGCCATTGCCGTTAGCGTACTCCTCCCAAAGCTCACCTACGCGGCCCCGATTCTCCAGGGCGTGGCCGTGACGGAGTTAGGAAGGCTGCAGACCTTGTACAACAAGATAGTCCGCTTTGCCACCATGTCACACCGAGGACTCACCACTACGAGGCCCAATCTAGGCTCAGGTGGCCGCCCCTGAAGCTTGCCTTCCTACTCCAACCTTCTGCCTCATCTGCCACTGGGTCCCACACCCCCCAGCCTGAATGGTCTCGTCAGGTGAAACCCAACCCACGGTGCCTGCGCTCATCAGGTCAAACTCTCCTCGTGGTTCCCAAGACTAGGACTAAAGCCGGGTCCAGGTCCTTTGCGTACACCGCCCCTTCCATCTGGAACAACCTCCCCTTGGAGGTACGGGAGGCCGAGTCCGTCACCAGCTTCCGGACAAAGCTTAAGGGACACCTGCTTGACAGGAGCACATGTCTTTGTTACAGGACCTGACCACGTACAGCCATCCTGGTAGCTCAATAGACCCTACCATACTTCGCCATCCTGGTAGCATAACGGACCTCCCCCTAAAGATGGGGTGCACTTATGTCCCAACTTATCCCCCTTCCAATATGCCCACAAAGAAGCTAACCCTAGGTCTTTAGCTACTGCTCGCCTTACCAGAGCACTCTCAATCTAATCACTAACTTGAGATGTATAATGGTCTCATTATGTGTAACCTCTATGTCCTTACAGCCTGCATGTCTTCCACTACCTGCCGCCTGTAAACCTATGTATTCTTACTGTTAAAAACTTTACAATCACCTGACTGTACTGATCTGTTACCTGTAAGTTGTTGTTTCACCCGGGTCGCCCCTGAAAAAGGGACCTCCGGGGCCCAGCGGGCCTACCCGGTCATCAAAATTCAATAAATAAATAAATAATAAATAAGTTGCCACTATGGATCCCACTACCAGTGATCACCAAGATCAGCTGCAATCTAATAAGTCCCCTGATTCCTCCTGGGTTGAACTGATTACTAGCTCCCCCTTCAAATCTGCAGAACCTCCAAAAAAGAAATGCAAGGAGAAGCTGAAAAATAAATTGATGGCTGCCTCCTCCAGCTCAAAGAAGCACAGCAGCTATAAGTGATGTCTGTGCACTTATGCATGTTGGTACCTCTCAAGGTTAGAGCCTTTAATTATCCTCAGCTTTCTGATCATTATCTGAATTATCTGAATTCATCTGCCCAGTAACTGCGCAGCACATTCCTTGTGTATGCACATTATCACACCCAGCCAGTTTGGAATGCGCTAAGCTGTACTTCATGGTTACAGGCGTCCAGTTTAATTTCATGTCATATTATTTAGACATCACCTTATGACAGTCTAGGAATTTTCTGTCTCAATGCAATGTCTGCTAGTTTATATATTTAGCTATTTCTGTATATATTATTCATAATGTTAATCTTTAAGTATCCCTAATTTGGGTGATGTTCTACTTCTAGAGGGTCAGTTCTCACACAATGTTAGACTAATTCATATGTGCTCAATGATTTTCTATACTCATTTAGAGTTGTCAATCATCTTTTTTCTCAGCATCTGAGTCTATAACATCCTCTAGCCTTTTCAACATGAGTCCTTTACTTCCTATTTGTATTTTCATACCCATCCCTTCATCAACATGAGTGATCTAATTCTACATTCATGGAATGTTAAGGGACTTAACTCACCTTGCAAACGAAAGAGAATACTTTCTTATCTCAAAAAACATAAAACGCATATTGCTTTCTTACAAGAAACAAAATGTTCATTAGAGGATGTTGACAGACTCAGAAGGGATTGGGTCAGTCAAGTATATGCATCCTCTTCTTCTTCTTCTTCTAAAAAGGGGGGGGTCGCTAATCTATTGCATAAATCCCTTAACTGGACTCTTATCAAATCCATCTCTGATTCACATGGCAGATGGATTACAGCCCACTTAAATACCCCTGCAGGTCCTCTTATGTTAGTCAACGTCTATGCCCCTAACTCTGATTCACTTGAATTCTTTCATAATATGGCCCAACAAATTATGAACAGTAATATCAACAGTTCACCTGTACTTGTAGATAGGGTTTTCAATTTAGTTGGAAGCACAATTAGACAGAAGTAACTATTTGTGTGATTCCCACCCCAGAAGTATTTCTGCGCTTTCAATGCTAATGAAAGATTTAGGTCTTACCAACATCTGGAGACTACACCATCCTAGACAGCGCAACTATACCTTTTACTCACCACTTTATAAATTTTATAGCAGAATTGACTACTGGTTTTCATCCCCATTCATCATCAAAAAACTATCAATACAATTATCCTCACAATTACTATATCAAAACACTCCCCTATAAAATTACATATTATTTGGGGCTTGCCCCCCAGCTAAATCTCCCTCCTGGTGTTTAGATCCACTCCTATTGAAAGACCTTGATTTCTTACCTTGGATTAGATCCCAAATCCAAGAATTTCTTTCCTTTAACAACACTCCTGATGTATCTCAAGGGACCATCTGGGAAGCACTTAAAGCAACAATTGGAGGGAAAATCATAAGCTACGCAGCACACGGGAAAAAACTAAGGGAACAGCAACTGGCCGATTTAGAGAAATCTCTTAAAGAAAAAGAAAACCCAATATTATAAAACAAAAAAAAAATCCAGATAATAACTCACAGCTTCATCTTGAAATTCTTCAGTTTAGAATTAAAATCAACAAATTAATATGCAGGAAAGCTGAACTCACCCTCCTAAAACTAAAACACCGATATTGGGAACAAGGAGATAAATGTGGGAAGTTGCTTTCCTATCAACTCAAGAATCAACAGATGGAGAGACATATTGCTGGTTTGAAGGATCCTTCAGGCAAAATCCATACAGATAATCCCTCAATTAACCACATCATGCAATCCTTCTACCAACAATTATACTCCCACCCCAACCCCACTACCCAAGCATATACAACAATTTCTGGACAATTTACAGTTACCACACCTTTCCCAACAAGACATGGCTATGCTAGATGAACCCTTTACCCTAAAAGAGAAAGAAACCATGCTAAACTCCCTAAAATCTGGTAAAGCTCCAGGGAATGACAGTTTTCCTGTAGACTTTTATAAACCTCTAGCTGACATCTTATGCCCCTTACTTTTCAAGGTCTTCTGGAGGTATCTTCACTAGGTAAAGTTCCCTATACTATGACAGAAGCCATTATAACCGTCTTACCAAAAAAAGATAAAGACCCTTCTCTCCCACCCAGTTATAGACCGATATCACTACTCAATACGGATGGGAACATTTTTGCCAAATTATTAAATACCCATATAGAATCAATAATTTCAAAAACTTGTCCATATCTTCCAAGCCAGATTCATCAAAAATAGAACTGGTTCTGATCATCTCCGCTTGTTATTTAATTTAATCTACAAAGCAAAATCTCTTAAATCAGCAGCCGCAGCTATAGCCATTGATTTTGAAAAGGCATTCGATTCTCTCAACTGGACTTATTTGTACCATGTTCTATCCCACTCTGGTGTCACTAATAAATTTTGTACATGGATTCAATTACTATACACCCTTCCTTCCACTTGGGTTCTTACTAACTCTACCCTGTCCTCATCCTTTCATCTGGCAAGAGGTACCAGGCAAGGTTGCCCCTTATCCCCCACCTTGTTTATTCTGGCTATGGAAACCCTATCGGCTTCTCTTCATCAATCCTCCATAATCCAAGGTATCCCTATCAGTAACTCCATCTATACTTCACTGTCCTACACTGATGACCTCCTCATTCTACTCAAAAATCTTGAAATTGCAGGACCACCTTTAATTAAGTTACTTAGTAACTTCACTTCACTCTCTGGGCTCGCTCTGAATCTAAAGAAATCAGAAACAATGCCACTAAACAATTTCTGTAAATCTTTTATGAATACAATATTAGGTTTTCGCTGGGCCCCTCATGGTATCTCTTACCTTGGAATCCAGATCACTTCGAAATTAGACAAGATATGGGACACCAATCTTTCCCCTTTATTAACAAATATTAAAAACACTGTCAACAGATGGAAACTGCCTAACCTCTCTTTTAATGGGAAAATCTCCACTATCAAGATGTCAATAGCTCCAAAAATACTTTATCTATTCTCTAATATCCATCTAACCCTCCCTTCCATTTTTTTGGTCAAAACTGATGATATAATTGGTAATTTTTGATGGGAAGGCAAAATCCCCAGATTTATCTGTAATAGACTACTTTTCCACTGTTCTAAAGGGGGCTTCGGTCTCCCCTGGTGCCAAGCATACTTTTGGGCCTTCAACACTGCCCAAACTGTCAAATGGTTTTATAAACCCAGCAATAAATTGCTGTTGTGGGTTTATATGGAAACAACTCTATGTCCGGGCAATGTCACCACTTCTTTCATTTATAACTTTCCCCCACCAATTTAAAGTCTCACCCTACTATAGCAGCATCCATACTATATTGGAAAATGACTCATAAATGCCTTAAATCCAACCCAACCCCTCTCATATATGCCCCCACTTGGGGGAATTGTAAGATCACTCTTGATAGTCACCCAATTTCTTGTTGTAATTGGAAAAACAGGGGCATTTCTTTCTTGAGCAATATACTTATACACCAGACTTTCAAATTAAAATCTTTTTCTGACCTGCGCCAAAAATGAAATTTTCCCCAACACGATTTCTGGAAATATTTACAGTGACGCACGGCATTGAATCTTTATCTTTCTACTATTCCTCATCAGTCTTTATATGATATTTTTATTTCTAAATGGATTCAAACAAACTCTAACTTAAATAGCGTCATTTACAAACACATCCAAGACACACTTCTAAATCAATCTATCCTTGCAAAAAATAAATGGAGTACCCTTTTAAACTATAATATAACCAATATACAGTGGCATAACAGCTGGCTTTCATGCCATAAATCTTTCAAGGATAATCACAATTCACTTACACAAACCAAAATTCTACATTTATGATACAGAACTCCTGTGATCTTGCAAAAAATGGGCTTAACGAACAACAATAATTGTTGGTGCTGTAACTCCCCCAATTGTAATTTGATACGTATATTATGGTATTTTCCTCCCATACATAATCTCTGGCATCATATTCATCTCTTTGCAATGAAAGTGATTGGTCTACCCTTTGCATTAGATCCAAAACATTGCATACTTGGTATATTCAACTCTTACTCATACAAAATATCTAATTCCCAGAATAGGTGGTTATCCCTACTATTCCTTCAAGTTAAGCACCTTATACTAATGCATTGGAGATCCAATATTATTCCCACCCTCCCGGATATTCTCAAACAACTATCTCAATACACCATCCTTTATCGTATATCACGTTTAGCCTCTGACCGACTCACTTTATGCAAAAAATGCTGGCAGGACTATTTTAAATATTTAAACACATCTACACATATTGTCACTTAATCCATGGGTTTTTATATATTCGCTTCGGAATCTCGCTTCTATCTCTTTCTCTTCCTTTTTCATCTCCCCTCTTTCTATCTTTTTGTCTCCTTTTCTTCTTCCCTCTCTTTCTTCATTCTTGTTCACTTTCTTAGATAGCTTTCTCTTTTGTATATTCTTCCTTTATACAATCTTACATATACCTGTATAAAATTACAGTATAATAGTGTACAATCACGACTGCTCATGTTTCTTGTTTGAATCTTCTCCTTATACCCCTTGAACCACATACTGTCTTATTTTCTCTCAATCATATAGATTGTACTGCCACATATTGTTTTTTCAACATTTGATTTCCCTTTTACTACCATTGTATAATACCTCAGACAACATGATATTTCTTATCTTCCACTGAGAATTCATGTAACTGTATACAAGAGGATGTAGTGTATTTGTATGTATAATAACAATAATTACAATAAAAAGATCAACTACAAATGACCCAGATGCCTTGGTCTTGGCCTATGATAAAGCCAACTCCTTGGCTCTGGATATCATTGCTCCTGTCCTTGTTCATCCTCTCCCCCTTTGCCCTCAGTCCCCATGGTTTGAAGGGACCTTGAGGGAGATGCGGCGACAAGGACAAAGATTAGAGCATTGCTGGTGGAGATCTGCCCTTGATGCCGACCATCTTAGATTGATGGAACATTTTCAAGTCTATCATTCTGCAATCTCCCATAAGAAGGCAGAGTTCCTGTCCGGGGAGATTGTGGCTGCTCAGACCCGACCAGCTCAGCTCTTTTAAACTGTAGACAGACTGTGCAACCCAGCCTGCCTGCAAGTTCAAAGAGCCTTTTCATAAGTAGAGTGTGAAGAGCTTGCTCGCTTCTTTGTGGTTAAGGTGGCTGACATCAGGGCAGCACTCCAACCTGCATCCTCTATGGGAGAAACTGTAAATTGGCACCCAGGCACTGTCCCTAGGCTCTCCTGGAGTTCCTTTGACCGGCCAGAGTTCATTGATGTCATGCAGATTGTCCGGAGTATGCACCCTACATGCTGTAGTTTGGGTCCTGGCCCAACTTCCCTGATAAAGAGGTGTTGTGATACTATCAGCCCTAGCACAGATAGTCTGGTGCTCCTTGGAGATGGGTGAGTTTCCTAGCTCCCTGAAGGAGGTGGTGGTAATGCCCCTCCTGAAGAAAGCTTCTTTGGACTCAGACTGCCATGCCAACTACAGACCAATCTCTAACCTTCCCTTTGTGAGGCAGATGATTGAGAAAGTAGTGGTCATACAGCTGGAGAACCATTTGACCATCCATGACATTTATGAATCACTCCAGTCTGGTTTTTGAAAGAGGCATAGTACCGAGACTGTGCTGGTTTGGGTGCTCAGTGATCTATTGATGGCAAGAGATCGAAAGAGCTGTTTCATCTTGGTCCTTCTCAATCTCTCTTCGGTGTTTGACACTGTGGACCATGGGGTACTTCTCAAACACCCGAAGGTCATCTGCGGCCTGTCTAGTACAGTCCTCGGGAGGTTTAGATCTTTCCTTACTGGCAGAACTCAGAGGGCGGTATCGGGCATTAATTTCTCAGGCCCAGTCTCACTGTCATGTGGGGTTCCTCAGGGTTCAGTGTTGTCCCCCATTTTGTTCGCAGTGTACATGCTGCCCCTCAGAGACATTGTAAGATATGGGCTTAGGTTTCACTGCTATGCTGATGATACCCAGCTCTACCATCTTTTGCACCCAACCAAGATAGAGCTCTTTCAGTATTTAACAACTGCCTCACTGAAATCCAGAACTGGATGAATTCGAGCTGGCTGAGGTTGAACTCGGAGAAGACAGAGGTGATGGTTGTGGACCCGGATCACCGGATAGAGGGGATGGGAGCTTGTTTGCCCTCAGGACTTTTTCTAGGTGGCTTCCAGCTCCCTACCTCTGAATGGGTGTGGAACCTAGGATGATCTTTGATGGGCTGACACTGCAATCGCAGATGTCAGCAGTTGTCAAATCATCCTTTTACCATCTGAGGATCATCTCCAGGATTAAGCACCTAGTTCCATCTGGTGATCTGCCTGCATTGGTCCATGCTTTTGTGACCTTGCGCCTTGACTATTGCAACTCCCTGTATCTAGGGCTACCAGGGGTTGATATCCACCACTTGCAGCTTGTGCAGAATGATGTGACCCAGTTATTGATGGGTACTCCGAGTACCTATTGCGGACTGTTTGGTACAGTTCTGCAATGGTTTCAATCTTTTCTCATGGGGCAGAGACAGAGGGTTATCACCGGAATTTATTCCTCTGACACCATCCTCCTGCCCTGTGGGGTTCCACAGGGCTCCATTCTAGCACCCATGTTGTTCGTTTTCTATATGCTGCCATTGGGAGACATTATTAGGCAATACAACTTGGGTTTTCACTGCTATGCAGATGACACCCAGCTGTATTTGTCTTTTAGTCCCGGACAGGAAGATGCAGTCTCTATACTTAACAGCTGTCTATCCGAGATCAAGGATTGGATGAGTGCCAGCTGGCTAAGGTTAAACCCGGATAAGACTGAGGTGTTGGTGGTGGACTCAGGTCACCTTGAGGCAGGTTGTAGGGCTGGGCTTCCTTCAGGCATATGGATCGATGGTGCCCAGCTCTCAACCTCAGACCAGGTGCGTAACCTGGGCGTTATTATTGACGATGGTTTGACCCTGAAATCTCAGGTGTCATCCGCTGTCAAATCCTCCTTTTACCATCTTAGGAATATCGCTCAGGTGAAATATCTAGTTCCTCCAACTGACCTTCCAACATTGGTCCATGCCTTTGTTACGTCTCGCCTTGATTATTGCAATGCCCTGTGCCTAGGGCTACCGGGGGTTGATATCCGCTGCTTGCATCTGGTGCAGAACGCAGCAGCCAGGCTTTTGACTGGGACATCTATGAGAAGTCATATTATGTCTGTGCTGCACGAACTGCACTGGCTGCCGGTTCAGTGGTGGATCACCTTTAAGGTCGGGTTACTGACCTATGAAGCCCTACATGAACAGGGACCGTGGTATCTTCAAGATCTCCTTATTCCCTACTGTCCCTCTCGCTTGCTCCGCTCCGCCGACGAGGGATTGCTAGAGGTTCCCAGGGTTCGTTTAAAAACTTCTGGAGCACGAGCATTTTCTTACGCTGCCCCTACCCTGTAGAATTCTCTACCTCGTCGGATAAGAAGCTGCCTGACCGTTGAGAGTTTTAAGTTAGAATTAAAAACTTATTTATTTCAAAAGGCATATGGAGATTGATTTTATTGTGATTATATTGTTATTGTTGTTGTTTGTGTTATATGTATGTATTTTAATTGCTTCTATTTGTACAGCGCTTTGGCACTGAAAAGCACTTAAAAAATAAATTTTTACTTACTTACTTACTACCTGTCATATCTCTCTCATGCTGTGCGAACTGCACAGACTGCCAGTACAGTGGTGGATCACCTTTAAAATTGGTCTTCTGACTTATAAAGCCCTACACGGACTGGGCCCAGACTACCTGAAAGAGCTCCTGGTACCTTACTGCCTTAGGTGATCACTCCACTCAGCAGACAACGGGTTGCTAGAGATTCCGAGGGTTTCTTTGAAATCTTCGGGGTCCCATACTTTTATGTATGTGGCCCCAACCCTTTGGAATTCTCTACCTGTCCACTTTGGGAGTGCGTGTCCATGGAGGAATTTAAACAGGCCTTAAAGACCTATTTGTGGTTGCTGGCATATCCCTGATGATATTTTATTATATTCTATGAACTCAGTATTTATTGTATTTGTGTTTACTTTATTGTTTTTATGTGGTTTGCTGTTAAGGTTCCTTGGTTCTAGAAAGGCGCTGTAAAAATAAAGAATATTATTACTATCATTCAATTAATGTGTAGTATTAGCAGTGTCAGTGGCTCAGCAGGTAGCATACTTACCTCTGAGGCCGGCAGATCAGAAGGCTGTGGGTTCTATCCCCACACCAGGCACTTGGGATAAATCTCAATACTGCCACTGTAGAGCAGCATGAGGAGGGTGCTGCACTCTTGAGGTACCAACTTTTGGATGAGAAATTAAACTGAGATCCCATCTGCCTGTTCTGGTGGTAGTTCAGGTGGATGTTAAAGATCCCATGGCACTTCTTGAAAAGAGTAGGGGAATTTATTGAAGGAAACAAAAATCATTCAATAATCATAGTATAAGTCACAAAAATCCTCAATATGAGATGCATACACTGAATCATTAAATCATAATTAAAAGAAAGGTAAAAAAATACAAACAAGAAACAAAAGGGAGAGAAAAAAAGAAACAGCGACTACAATACAATCATTAATATCATGAACATATCTAATACAACATATATGATACATATAGCAATCATTCAATCAGGATCAACAACTACTAATGGAACAAGGAAAAGGGGGAAGAAGAAAAAAAGAAAGCTGGAAAAGAGACCGAAAGAAACAAAAACAAAGAAGGTCCTTACAGTATAATGCTTGATGCTGTGTACAGACCAATCACAAAGCCCACCCACCCCCCTCATACAAGCTCCCCAAGAACACAGTGCTCCAGTACACTCACATTTAAAGTTGTGCAAGCCGTGCTGATTATCCAAAGCATATTATGTGATAGACACATCTGAATCCATAATCCAGGGCATATTTCCTCCAAACACTGATCAGGACTCTAGATAGCATATTCTCAACATAATCATTATATTGGGACTGCAATTCTTTGATGTTCTGTATAATTTCTTCATGATACTGCAGTTTTTGTTGTAAAGCAAATAGACATCTACTGTTCCATATGAACCACTTAATTACTAATAACACCTTGTGCAACATATCTGTGTGCCAGAGACTCCCTACTCCAGTATATGTACCCCTTATGAGGGCATCCATTGTAATATTCTGGAAATGTAAGGACCCCCCAAGTAGTCGCCAGAGTGGTCCAGAAGGGTATAATGTATGTGCAGGGGAAAAAAAGGTGTTCCGTTGTTTCTAGCTGCTGTATACACCTAGGTCTAATACAAATATGCTCCTCCAGCCGTTTATGTTTTTGACTGGCTTTGATGTTAATCCTATCGTGACAGCTTGACCAATAGAAATCTTTCAGTTTGTCTGGTATCCTGGGGGTGTTTAATAAAACCATTAGGGCCTCCCTTTGCTGGCTCGGGCACCTTGGAAACGTATCTAGTTCCCTAAATTAGGTCATCATTACCCAGTTATAAGTATCCCTCCTCTGTTTAAACAATAACCTTTGACTAGTTATTTGCCATCTCTTAAAATAAACAAATGTCTCTCATATAACTCAGCACATTCAAATATCTTTTCAGTGGGCCTAGATCCCCCCCTATACCATTGTCTATACCATGTTTCACAATTCAAAAGAAACAAGGACACCCAGCTCTGATCTAAAAAAAATAGCAGCGGTCTAAAGTTTGCATACATAAATAAGCTGTAATAAAATAAAATGGGATTAACCATCCCCAACCCACCCTATTCTAATGGAAGATGCACAATATTCCTTTTTAAAGGGTTTAGTCTGCTGCCCCAGACTGCTTGAAAGAAAAGACTATATATGGCAGTTTCTAATTGTCGGGGGGGGGGGGGACATAGCTAATATAAAGAAACACGGGTATAAGAAAAGTTTTTATCAAGTGTATCCTTTTTTATTTACTTAATTCACAGTTGTTCCAATGAGCAACTAAAGCTCTACCTTGATATATTCGAGATTCCCAATTCAACATACCCATATCACCCTGACCAGAAACCACACCTAGGATCTTCAAATGATTAGCCAAAAGACTTATCCCCGCTACCTCTACAGGGGGGCTGGGTAGGTGTACCAATCTAGGTGCATACACATTTGGTCAAGTTCAAACCTGTGCCAGAATAAGTGCTATAAGTCTCATAAATGTGTAGTGCCTCTCTAACTGATTCTTCGTCTGCCACCAGAATACAAAGAACATCTGCATATGCCAAGGCTCTGTGTCTAAGAGGAACTGAATTTACCAAAATTGGTTTCAATAATGCTGCGCTATTAAGTAACCTTAATAAGGGGTCTATGCAAAATGCATATAACAAGGGGCTTAAGGGGCAACCCTGCGTAACCCGTCTCTGAACTGAGAGCATAAGCCCTTTCCAGCCCCTAACCATAGGGGTAACAGTAGCTGTCCTATATAGGCATTGAAGCCAACTAATGTATTGTGTAGGTATTCCATAATTCTCTAATATTTTCCATAGAAAGGTGTGACTAACTGAATCAAATGCCTGTTTTTGATCTAACGAGAGTATGAAACCATCAGCTCTATTTCTGTTACCATGTTCAAACAGTTCTCTCAGGAGAATAAGATGTTCTGAAATGCTTCTACCTGGAATGGCACAAGTCTGGGCTTGTGAAATGATTTGTTTTGCCATCAACAATAACCTGCTGTTCAGTATTTTGGCCAAGATCTTAAAATCTGTGTTATAATAGTGAAATCAGTCTCCAATTTTCCATATGGTGCCTGTCCCCTTTTTTAAAAATATGTATCAATATTCCCCCTGTCATGTGTAAAGAGGGGGTCCCAGACTGTAAGGTTGCAGTGAAAGCTGTAGCTAGTTCTGGCAGTATGTGTGGACCTATAAATTTATACAATTCCCCAGTCAACCCATCACCACCCGGCACCTTTTCAGTCCCCAAGGCCCAAATGGCCATATCTACCTCCTGTGGCGAGAAGTCTGCTGGCAAGTGTGTTACCTGATCACTGGGGAGATTTAGGGGAGAAATCGTGTCAATATAGGAATCCAAGGTATCTATTTCTAAATATAAGGGATTCAAGGGCTTTCTCGTATGTTGTGACACAATATCAAGAATAAGCTTGGGGTCTGTACATAACTGATTATCCTTATTAAACAAGTTATCCATATTTTTGTTGTGATTTCTGGTGTGACTCCCCTCATAGGGACAAATCTGACCCTTCCTACCCTGGGTGCCAAAATTCTGTTGGTGCTGTATGTGTTTAGCATGTTGTATATGAAAATCCACCATTTGCTGTTTCAGACTGGATCTGTGCAGAAAAGTCCTGTCTTTACAGTGGCTGACAGGGTTAACAATTTTTGTAGCTGATGCCTGTGTAACAAGTAATCCTGATAAGCACTATCCCGGGTTGCTTTTCTATGTGTTCTTAAAACAGTAATTAAATCCACCACCATATCTTCTTGCCAACCACTAGGGTTCTCATATATAATCATCACCGATTTTCTAGCCTGAATAAGGTATAACAGGTTCTGATGTGTATCTGCTCTGGCTAAAAGTAGAGCATTCAGCTTCGAGAACCCAGGACCAATAGGTGTGTACTAATCCCACCTAGTAGCAAGTGCAACATTTTGTGGTCAGAAAGTTCTGCCACCAAGGTCCTGGCATTGGCAATATGTAGATGAGGAGAAATAAAAAATAATCTATTTTGGTGGCAGAGGTACCCCTATGAAAAGTGGGATCCACTTTCCCTGTTTTCTCTAAGTATGCATCTCTCAAATTAGAATTCTTAATCATACTGGATAAAAACACTATGTCACAAAAAAGTTTTCTTGTGACCGTGTGTTTTCCCCTATCCCTAAGCTTCAACCCACAATTAAAATCATCACCCAGCACTACATTTTGTGCAGAATATAAATAGGATTGTGTGGCCTGAAACAATTCTATTCTGTCCACCTTAGTTTGGCCTGCATGTACATTGATGAAACGAAAGAGAACAGTTTGTATTCGAAACATCTAAAATCAGAGCACAGCCTGGCACGACATCCACTAATTTAATAATATGTACATCAATACCTTTAAACAATATGGCTACACCAGAACAAGTGCCAGCCCCAATAGACCAATAGGAAGGGCCAGAATGCCAGAATCTTATTGCTTGTTTTAATTCTGGCACTGCGTGCAACCTGGTGTCCTGCAGAAAAAAAATACCTGATGAGAAAGATTATAAATGCGAGTACACTGCTTGTCTTTTCCTTAAACTCTTAATGCTATTCACATTGTTGGAGAATAAGGAGAGTAGAGACATCATAAGCAGGGGGAAAAAAAGAAAACCACAGTTTAGATAACAGTATCTTATTCAAGGGGGGCTTCTTAGAAGAAGCTCTCGTGGTTCTGGTATTTTTAAGCTTAGCAGTATTTTTCCATAGGGCAGGACGGGATCAACTGTGTCCTGCAAGGGGTCCTCTAACTCTGAACCTAGGTCCAGCAGGGAGGAGAACACCCAAGAACCATCAGACTCATCACCTGAACCTACTCCTTCTACAGTAAAAGAGCAAACCTATTTTTAGTGGGAGTCTCAGAAGTTTTAGGTATCTTAGAGATAGGTTGTTGCCAATTTTCTCAGCATCTGGATGACCGTACAACCTGTTTGCTGGGAGGTTGTGGAATAGGATGGGGTGGAGGCATACTTTCATCACTGTTATGCATTTCTAGGGGGTTCTGTGTTTCTGTATGCATTTGGGGTACCACCATGGGGGGCTCCTCCCTAAGTGGCTCAGGATGTGGAGTTGCAGCCAACAATACCACGTCACGTACTGGCTCTATTGGAACATGGCCAGCGGCACATTGTGATGCTTGGCCAGCTGGTTATGATTGTTCTATGATATTTGTAATATAGAATGTGGTATGTGAGTGTCTAGAAACATAGAAACGTAACATAGAAACATAGAATTTGATGGCAGATAAGAAACACTTGGCTCACCTAGTCTGCCCATTTCCCTACCTAACAGATAAGCTGCAGATTGTAGTTAACCAACAGCCTACTTCCTCCTACCCCTCACTAGAATTGCCTTACGTCTGTCCCATGCACTCTTGAATTCCCCCACTATTTTTGACTCTACGACCTCCTCAGGAAGGCTGTTCTATGCATCTACAACCCTCTCTGTGAAGAAATGCTTCCTCACATTATCTCTGAGCCATCCCCCCCTCTATCATCAAATTGTGCCCCCTTGTTCTTGCACACCTCTTTTTCTGAAAGATGCTACCTTCTTGGACTTTGCTGATTTCCTTGAGTTATTTGAAACTTTCTATCATGTCCCCTCTCTCCCTCTTTTCCTCAAGGCTATACATCTTAAGCTCCTTTAGTCTTTCTTCATGTTCTTCTGGTACGGACCCTGCAATATTTTGGTTGCCCTCCTCTGGACAGGCTCCACCCTGTCTATGTCTTTGCGGAGATAGAGTCTCCAGAACTGTACACAGTACTCCATATGTGGTCTTACCAACTGTCTGTACAGAGGGATAATAACTTCTTGTTTTCTACTGGTGATGCCTCTCCCTATGCATCCCAGTATCCCCCCAGCCCTACTTACTGCCTTCTCACATTACTGGCCCACCTTTAGGTCATCTGATATGACTACCCCCAGGTCCCTTTCCATTTTTGTTGTTGTCAGTATCTCACCCCCCCATTGTGTACTCTTCCCTGGGTTTTTGTTTCCCCTGTGCATTACTTTGCACTTCTTTGTGTTGAATCTATGAAGCCATACATTTAACCATTCCTCCAACCTTGCCAAGTCCTCTTCATCCTTTCCACTCCACTTTGCGTATCAACTCTGTTGCAGATCTTTGTGTCATCTGCAACGAGACATACTTTCCCTTCTAGTCCCCCATAAGACATTCTGTGCTATGGGTGCCCCCCTCTACAGGTCAGTGAAGTGACAAGTGACCTGAAACCAGGAGGTAATTAAAAGACTAGAGAGACTTAATTAAGGGTCTCCTGTTTTCCTGTCTTAATTAGAACTGATCCAGCTGCCAGGATATAGGGCTCATAAACTTTTATGATGTCTTAGAGGAAAAACATGTTATACCACCATGGTGTGAAAAGTTGTAAAATCTTTGACCTGTCCCATGCCTTGGGAGCAGGAAACCACACAAGATCAAAGGAAAGGCTTGATTAAAGACTGTCATAATTTGGGGAATTAGTTTTTGCTGAAGTCACAGTATTTAAAATATCTCCTGACAGGAAGATCATTGTTTGTAATTACATTTTTCATATTCTAAAAGGAGGAGCTAGATGACATCATAGAAGGGGTGTGTGAGAGAGATAAAGTTAAACTAGGACTTGTGTCTGATCTGTATGACATATATCTTTTGGGTTCTTAGGAAACACGATCTAACTATAAGCACTATAGAGGTAATGCATTAGATAGAAAAAGTCTAATTGTATTGTGGTATGAGTTTGTCTGTAGTTTTCTTTGTTTTCTTTTAAATGATTGTATGCTTTTTGATATAGTGTTCTGTGTTTACATTTTACATATTTTTATCCATTTTTAAGTAAACTTTTATTTGAAAGATACTGCCTGGGTCTTCCAAGTTCTTTCTTTTGCATGTGATGTATAGAGGGTTAAGACTGATAAAACTGCTTGATGGTGTTACTAAACTGGGAAAAGGTAAGAATATGCCTAAGGTCTTTTATAGAGTTTTAAGGGTTCATTTTTGAAGCCTAGCTTGGTGCCCACTGGCATAAGATTGTACTGCAATCCCTGAAGAGGGTACAAATCTGCACCTGAACATTTGAGTATTCTAGCATAAGGTCCACAGTTTGAATCCCCTCCAGAACTTGAGACCAAAGGTGATTCGGACCCACAAGCAGATAGGAGGGTTACCCTGTCTGTTACCTGTTCACATTATTGCACTCGTAGGTTGGCACTGTTGGAGCAGAGGGCCTGACCTGCTGAGTGCATTTGTGACAGATTTGGTTGGCAGTGGTGTGGATAAATTTGGTAACACAAGCTTTAACTGTTCAGTGTGTCAGCTTAATACTGTACAGCTCACTTGCAAAATAAGGCAGTGATTTATTTTTTAAAAAGGAAACAGAACTATATAATTTTGCTTACAGTCAAGTTCCTACCTATTTTACTTTTTTCTAAAGTGTAAGTTAGAGCAGCCATAATTAGAGAAGAAGATGGCTTCCAACTACAGCAGGCACACTGTAGATTACTTGAGGCAGTTGTGCCGGGACAGAGGAGTCCTGTATGAGGGGAGAGCCACCAAGC
Organism: Neoceratodus forsteri; assembly: GCA_016271365.2. NCBI lineage: Eukaryota > Metazoa > Chordata > Ceratodontiformes > Ceratodontidae > Neoceratodus > Neoceratodus forsteri. The sequence goes on from CM057458.1 coordinate 1,029,722,363, forward strand.
AGAACTTCATGGATGCCCTGATGGCAGCAGATGCCCAGAGCATCAAGTCACTGACTGTGACTGTAATGGACCAAACCTCAAGCGTGGAGGGGCCAGTGGCCATTGGCGTGTCCAGATCTAGTGAGGATGACAGTAGGGCCAGTGTCAACAAGGGCCACAGCAGCAGGGGAAGGTCACCAGCATTCTGGAGCCAGAAGCAATCAAGCTACAGATTGAGTTGTGCAGAATGGAGCTGGAGTTCCAGAGAGAGGCTAAATGAGAACAGTGAGAGGCAGAGTGACAACAGCGGGAGACTGACTGGGAAGAGTGTGAGCGCCAGAGGCGATATGAACTGGAGAAGCTACAACTCCAATCACCAGCACCAGAGCAGGTAAGTGGCTTGAGTTTAACTTGAACTACAGGACTGGGTTACAAATTGAATTCCAAATTGATAGCTGAATTTAAAGAGGTGGAAGTTTTGGATTCCTTTTTAAATTCCTTTAAAAAAGTTTGTATTCAGGCTAAAATTCCTAGAGGGTCCTGGAGCTTCCAGCTATCCCCGCTACTTAACAGAAAGCTCGGGATGCATTGGGTCAAATGGACAATGATGACAGTAATGATTACAGCAAACTTAAAGCTGCACTTTTAAAAAAGTTTAATTTAACTGCAGAAGCCTACAGAGCTAAATTATGTAAGCTCAGGAGAAGCCCTGACATGAGCTATGACGAGCTAGCCATGAAACAACATCAATGTTTAAAACGTTGGTGGGAGGGAATTGAAGCAAACTCTGTAGATAAAATTGAAAATGCTGTTTTGTTGGAACAGTTTTTTTTGGCATGCCCAGCAGAGCTGAAAATCTGGCTGGAGGACAGAGATCCCAAAACAGTGCAAGAGGCTGCTGAACTCTCGGACCGCTATGCCGAGAACAGACCTGCTCTGAGAGTGAATGGGGCAGGAGTGGCAGTGCAGAAAAGGAAAAGTGTGTCTTCAGGGCAGCTAAAACCCTCACTGCCTCCACCAAAACCAGTTAACCCCAGGTTTCAAAGAAAAGATTTCTCTGAAAAAAGAAATGAATGTTGGATTTGTAAGGAAACTGGGCATATTGCAAGACAGTGTCCCAAAAGGATGCGCAATACACAGAATGGGGCTAGGAAAGAAGTGGGTTGTTTGTGTGTCCCTGGAAGCATGCCTGTGAACATGAGGGAACACATGTACCCAGTCATGGTGAATGGTGTACAGACACAAGGGTTAAGGGACACAGGGGCATCCCTGACATTGGTAAAAGGGGATCTGGTAGAGCCTGGTCAGCTTATACTCAATAAATATGTAACTGTACAAGACTTCACTGTGGAGGAGAAAACATTGCCACTTGCTAGTGTTCTTCTAGACTGGGGTGAAACAGGGAGAACTGTGCAACAGGTGGCTGTAGCCAAAACTTTAGCAGTGGACATCATCCTTGGCAACAATCTCAAACAGGGGATGGTGTGTGCAGTTACCTGTAGCCAAGTGGCAAGGGAAAATTGTAGTTCCCTGGACCCCACGGAAGCCACTGTGGAAACCACTGGGAGGCTGGTTCCCCAGTCTGTGTCTCCTGATATGGAGGCTAATGAAAAGGGGGCAGAAATTTCCTCAGTAGCAGTTAACCACACAGCTACAGAGGGTTACTCTGAAGAAGGAGGGATGACCCATTGTCAGAGGGTTAGGGATGACAGTGATCCTGAGTTCCCTGATGCTAGTGCTAGGGACCCTAGTTTGGAGACTGAAGAGGACCTGTCCCATGCCTTGGGAATGTGTAAGGAGTTTGTAGTTGCTCAGAAAAGTGACCCTAGTCTAGAGTAGCTGAGGGCTTGGGCAGACTCTGACGGAGCACAGGGAGGTGGCAGTAAACATAAAGTTTATTGGGAAAATGGACTGATGTATACTCAGGCTGTAAAGACAGAGGGAGGGGTGATAGGCAGGCAGCTTGACATTCCCCAGGGTATCATGAGCAGTTGCTCAGGATTGCACATGATATTCCCTTGTCTGGTCATCTGGGAATCATGCACACTATGCAGCAGTTGGCCCAGAATTTCTATTGGTCCAACTTCACCCAGCAGGTGAAGGAGTATTGCAGGTCTTGTCACCACTGCCTAGAAATAGGAAAGGCAGATAAGAAAACCCAAGCCATCCTAATTCCATTGCCCATAGTGGAGGAGCCATTCCAGAGGGTGGGAATTGATATTGTAGGGCCTTTAAATACCCCCAGCTCCTCCAGGAAGAGGTTCATCCTGACTGTGGTGGATTATGCCACCCGGTATCCAGAGGCAGTTGCCCTATCCTCACTGAGGACAGACAAAGTGGCAGATGCCTTACTTGGGATTTTCTCCCATGTTGGGTTTCTGCAGGAGGCTATCACTGATCGAGGGGGTTCCTTCATGTCAGACCTGCTGAAATGTTTGTGGGAGAAGTGTGGGGTGGTGCAGAGGTGCATGACACCTTATCACCCGCAAGCCAATGGGCTTGTGGAAAGATTTAACAGTACCATGAAGTCAATGCTCCAAGCGTTTGCTGAACAACTGGGAGGGACTGGGAGAAATACCTTCCCCACCTGTTGTTTGCATACAGGGAGGTGCCCCAAAAGTCAACAGGATTTTCCCCGTTCGAGCTCTTATATGAACGCTGGATACATGGGCCCCTAGACTTGATCTGGGAGGACTGGGAAGGCAAGCACGTCACCCAGGGCACTCCCATAGTGGATTACCTCCTTAGGTTTAGCGAAAGGCTGAAGAAGCTTATGGGGACAGCCCAGAGCAACCTGGTTGGGCTGTCCAACAGAAACAAAAAGTGTGGTACAACCGCAGAGCCAGAGCTCACTCATACACGGTGGGTCAGGAAGTCATGGTCCTTATTCTGATCCAGAAAGACAAGCTGCAGGCTGAGTGGGCAGGACTGTACAAAGAAGTTAGGAAGGTAAATGATGTGAACTATATCATAGAGTTACCTGACAGACAACATACAGAAAGAATATGCCATGTCAACATGATGAAGCCATATGCTAATAGGGATGACATGGTGTTTGCAGTATGTAGTCCTGGGAAGGGGACGGATAAAGGAGACCCCTTTCTGGACTTGCTGGAAGAAAGCAAGTGGGAGTCCTCTGTGGAGGCAGTTAAATTATCTCCCCAGCTGGCCCTGGACAAGACCCAGGAAGTAAGGGAGATTTTAGCAGACTTTGCCCCACTGTTTAGCGCCAAACCTGGGCTAACCCCCTTAGCGACGCACAATGTGGAGACAGGGACACAGACGCCCATATGGTGGACAGCATATTGGGTGTCAGAGGCTGTCCAAAAGGACATTAGGAGGCAGGTGGAGGAGATGCTGGATTTAGGGGTAATCCAGAGATCTGACAGCCCCTGCACCTCACCAGTAGTCCTTGTGCCCAAGCCAGATGGCTTTACTCATTTCTGTGTGGACTATCGTGGACTGAATTCAGTCATGAAGTCAGACACCCACCTGATGCCCCAGATGGACAAACTCCTGGACAAGTTGGGAGGGGTGACGTACCTTATGACTATTGACCTGACAAAGGGGTATTGGCAGGTATAGTTAACTGACAGAGCTAGAGAGAGGTCAGCCTTCATCACTCCGTTAGGCTTATTTGAATTTAAAGTACCATATATACTCACACATAAGTCATTTTTGGGGGAGTTTTCTGAGCATGTTGAGTTAGGGGTACTGACTTATGAGCAAGTACTCGCGCTGAAAAAAAAAAGTTGCTCGTTAACAATGCTAACAATGCCTGTAATTTGAAAATGTTGTGCGCACCCTATTTCACGCGAAGGATAATTGACCTGTGCTGAAAGACTGTTAGCACCTCTGCTGGTGCTTAATGACCTATCATTACCTGCCTTTGTTGTTTGTGATTAAATAATTAAGTGATTAGTGTTAATCCTGTTTGTGTCAGCTCAGAATGCCCTCAGTCAAATGAAAACGGAGTTCCTATACTGCTGATTTTAAACTTTGCATTGTACAATATGAGTACGTGATGCCAGGAATGCAATTCCCTGTGAGGCCATCATAAAATCATTTAAAAAATGTGGCATTTCAAACAGCTTGGATGGCACCGAGGACCATCTACTATATGAGGATCTAATGGGTTCTGATGCAGACTGTCCTGATGATGTTGAGGCAGATGAGATAAATGCAGAGCTAGAGGACATGTACGATGATGTTACGCTCTCTGACCAGCAGCTGCATATTCTCTTTGCGTCAGATGATGAAGATGACACAGAGTTCTTTGGGTTCAGTGATGGGGATTAATTTAAAACCAAGAGACTTAATGAATAAAATGAATGATAGCGCTAATATTTTAAGTAAAAGAAAAAGTTTTTTTTTTAACACATACCTCGTTTGATGTTCTTTTATATCGTATGCACATGCACACAAGTGGTATGCTACATTAGCCCCCTGACTTATATGCAGGTCAAAGAAAAAAACTACCAATTACGTTTGGAATTATACCCCCCGACTTATATGCGGATCGACTTATGTACGAGTATATATGGTAATGCCTTTTGGAATGAAGAACACCCCGGCAACTTTCCAAAGGTTAGTGAACCAGGTGTTAAATGGTGCTAAGGAGTATACCATGGTGTACTTGGATGACATTGCCATCTTTAGTGCCAGCTGGGAGGAACACCTGTCCCACCTTAGGGAAGTGATGGGCAGGATACAGAGGGCCTGGCTCACTGTCAAAGCTGAGAAGTGCCAGGTGGCCATGGATGAAGTGGCATACCTTGGGCATGTTGTAGGCTGGAGACAGCTCCGTCCTAACCAAGTAAAAATAGAGGTGATCAAGGCATGGCCCAGACCAGAAATGCAGAAGCAGGTCAGGAGTTTTCTAGGGACAGAGGGGTACTATAGGAAATTTGTACCCAATTACAGTGCCCTGGCTGCTCCCCTATCTGACTTAGTAAAGAAAAATTACCTGGGAACCAGCCTGTGAAAAAGCCTTTACTAGACTGAAGGAGGCACTGTGTAGTGCTCCTGCATTGACAAGTCCTGACTATAGCAGACCCTTTGTAGTCCAGACAGACGCCTCAGACGTGGGTGTTGGGGCAGTACTGAGTCAGACATCCAACCAAGGGAAAGATCACTCTGTAGTGTACCTGAGTAAAAAGTTACTTCCCAGGGAGCAGGCTTACTCTACTGTGGAAAAAGAGTGCCTTGCCATAGTGTGGGTCCTAAAGATGTTGGAGCCATACTTACATGGGCAGCATTTTGTGGTACAAAATGACCACAACCCCTTGGTTTGGCTGATGCAAATGGGAAAAACTAATGGTAGACTGTTAAGATGGAGTCTTGCCTTGCAAGGATATGACATGACAATCTTACATAGGGCTGGAGCGACCAGTCAGAACGCCGATGGCCTTTCACGTCTGTATGAGGAGTGAACTGATTTGGGAAGCTCATCCCATGCAGAGGACAGAGCCCCCAAATTCAGTCTAGGTGGGGAGGACTGTGGCACTTGGCCAGCAGGTTATGATTGTTCTATGATATTTGTAATATAGAATGTGATATGTGAGTGTCTCACATGAGACATCCTGTGCCATGGGTGCCCCCCCTCAGGTCAGTGAAGTGACAAGTGACCTGAAACCAGGAGGTAATTAAAAGACTAGAGAGACTTAATTAAGGGTCTCCTGTTTTCCTGTCTTAATTAGAACTGACCCAGCTACCAGGATATAGGGCTCGCAAACTTTTATTACGTCTCAGAGGAAAAACATGTTATACTACCATGGTGTGAAAAGTTGTAAAATCTTTGACCTGTCCCATGCCTTGGGAACAGGAAACCACACAAGATCAAAGGAAAGGCTTGATTAAAGACTGTCATAATTTGGGGAATTAGTTTTTGCTGAAGTCACAGTATTTAAAATATCTCCTGACAGGAAGATCATTGTTTGTAATTACATTTTTCATATTCTAAAAGGAGGAGCTAGATGACATCATAGAAGGGATGTGTGAGAGAGATACAGTTAAACTAGGACTTGTGTCTGATCTGTGTGACATATATATTTTGGGCTCTTAAGAAACAAGATCTAACTATAAGCACTATAGAGGTAATGCATTAGATAGAAAAAGTCTAATTGTATTGTGGTATGAGTTTGTCTGTAGTTTTCTTTGTTTTCTTTTAAGTGATTGTATGCTTTTTTGATATAGTGTTCTGTGTTTACATTGTACATATTTTTATCCATTTTTAAGTAAACCTTTTATTTTAAAGATACTGCCTGGGTCTTCCAAGTTCTTTCTTTTGCATGTGACTTATAGAGGGTTAAGACTGACAAAACTGTTCAAGAGCTTGATGGTGTTAATAAACTGGGAAAAGGTAAGAATATGCCTAAGGTCTTTTATTGAGTTTTAAGAGTTCATTTTGGAAGCCTGGCTTGGTGACCCCTGGCATAAGATTGTACCGCAATCCCCAAAGAGGGTACGAATCTGCGCTTGTGCATTAGGGTACATTAGCATAAGGTTTACAGTTTGAATCCCCCCCAGAACTTGAGACCAAAAAGGTGATTCAGTCCAACAAGCAGACAGGAGGGTTACCCTGTCTGTTACCTGTTCACATTACTACGCTTGTAGGTTGGCACTGTGGGAGCAGAGGATCTGACCTGCTGAGTGCATTTGTGACACCCGTCACCCCAGAGGGTGCATCTCTGGGCCTGGTGCTGCCCGTTGAGCACTTGTGCGTTGTCAGAGCTAGCATGACTCTGTGTTCATCCCAATCAGCTTGATCTACCTGGTTGTGGGCAGCCGAGGAGCAGGAATGATATGTGTGACCTTTCATATCACATAAGTTACAAATTTGGTCATTTTTGCAAAGACCTGAGGTATGGCCTAGTTCATTACAATTCATACACTTCAACCTATCACACATGCTGCTCAAACGCCCTGTAGAACCACAACAATAGCAGGCCTTTGGCTGACCCACATAAAACAAAACTCCTCTTTCTTTCCCTTGGAAAAAACTTTTTGGCAGCTGGATCAGTCCTGTATCAGAGGTGTTTAGAATCACCTGAACCCTCCATCCCCCAGTCCATATGTGATCTTCATCAAAGATTGACTCCGGATTACCATGGACTGTACACTTTTGCTTGAGCCAGTAAACCAAGCCTGTAACACTCACCCCCTCATTTCGGAACAGAACAGTTATCATGCGATGAGCAGGTTTTGTCAATGGGATTACTAAGTTCAAAGGGTGACCATAAGGGAGATTTTTTTAGAGTGCGATGCAAAGACCAAAATTTCTGTAATCCACTCCCCTGTTTGAAGCTAATATCAAAAACAGGTTCCCCGGACACAAGAATTAATGCATAGATTTCCACTGGGGTGAAGTGCATTGAGCCTTTCAGTAGAACTCTGGCCACATGCTTGTGGTTTGGAAATACAGCTAAACCCCCTTTATAAATAGGTCATATTGCATTATGACATTTGGCTGGGTTGACTGGAGCTCTAAATAAAGACGCATACATTCTTGCAGACTCAGAACTCATTGCTTCATCCTTTGCATCGTTTAGTGCAGTAGGCCTGTCAATATGACCATCAACTGGCCCTGTGCCCCTAGGCCGAGTCACCAGTGTGTGTTTCATAGTCAGAACTGGATTCTGAGTCAGTTTCAAACCCTCTGAAACATGTAATGGGGAAGTGACTTCCATCTCAGAACCCCAGTCCACATGTAGTATTTAATGGACAAACAGTATTTTTAGCTTCAGAAGTGCTAGGGACAGATGTGGAAAAACTTGTAGGTCCTGATACCCAAGTGCCCGTTTTTGTAGATTTCTCCCAACCGGCTGCTGTTAATGCCTTATCCACAGACCATGCAGCTGATTCTACATTCATTTTTTGTAGCTCTGCTGGATTGTCATTTACAGAGTTTCATCTTAGGCTGGGCTCTGAAGTACCCACAATTGCCTTTCCCACTGAGGCTCCCTCATTAGCATTAAACAAATTATCAGCAAACACAAATAAGGGAGAATGTCCCGTACCTGAGGAGAATGTAAACAGCTGTTGCATTCTTTGTCATACCTCTTGATTACCGCTCTCATCCACACTAGAAGGCATTTGCTGTGGTGTTGACCTAGGAGCTGCCATGTCAGCATCTGGCAGCTGTACTGTCACCTCTGGCTTCTTGGCCTGTTCAGAATGGGTCTGCTGCTGCACCGCAGCAGTAGCTGCTTGCAACTCAAGTTGTCTCACTTTAAAGTGAGCATCCTCTTCCGACAGCAGCATTTGTAGTACTGTTAAAGCATCTCCCAACGGAATCTCTTCTTCAGGTGAAACAGTGTGAACCAACACAGGTATAGCAGAGTCTTGCCACTGAATATCTTCAGAGTTGTCAGGTATTTCTTCAACCAATATCTGTTTGTTCTTCATAGTAATATCTGCTCCGTTAGCATCAAAGAAAACCTTTGCTTCAACAATAGCATCCCTCAAGAGACGTTAAACTGAGGTCCCTTCTGCCCAACCTGGTGTTGTCCTGGTGGGTGTCCAGGTGGAAGTAAAAGAACCCAGGGCACTCTTTGCAAAGAGCAGGGAACATTCCCAGTGTTCTGGCCAACATTCCCCTTCCCATAAACCGGTTCATGCAATTAACCAGGCTGTGTGTGGGTGATGTGCGATATGGCCGCCAACGCACATTCAGTCACTTCACTACCAGTCTAGCATTGCTTGTAAAGTGCTTTGGGATACTGTGTATGAAAAGCGCTATATAAATGCTGATTCTTCTTCTTCTTCTTCACTGTTTCAGGCACCTCCATCCTCTCTGCTGCCGCTTTGCACAAGTGGCCATCGCTTTGAACCAGGTGGTTCCCCTACAGGCGATGGGGGAATTCCCAGTGCCATAATTCCACCCCCATTCACTAGAAATACCACCAGCAGCTTAATCTGGTTCAGGGTCAGTTGTCATTCATCTATCCCTCCCCCGGGTCGTGCCTGAAAATAGAATTTGTCTAGTGCACTTACCCGATCAACAAAAACTAAATAATAATATCCAGGGTTCTATACAGTATAAAGATAGAGGTGTCAGTACAGAAAACAGTAAACAGAAATAAAAAAAATTTGCAAAACATTGTGTTGGTGGAATTTATTTTTGTTTTTTAACTGTGCAGCGTTCTGGTAGAAGCTTGTAAAGTAGAGTAGGATTTTACTTTCAGGTGCCGATATATTAAGACAGAAGTCATGCTGTCGGCAGTACTATTATGTTCAACAGTGACATTTTACATTATATGGAATTTTTTATTACAATACTTACAGGAGCAAATGGAACTCAGAGCAGCAGGGAACTGGGCTAAAAGCTTTTGTAAAGTTTATATATATATATATTTATACAATGTATGTTTAGGGATAAATCACAGTGTAAAAAATGATATCTGAGCTGGCCAGTGAAGATAACATTGTTATCTTCATGTTCCTATACGTCATACATTTATCTCCACGTTCCTATATGTCATCAGAATGAAACTGAAATTATCTCTTGCTGCTGTCTACTGCCGCGGCTGTCTGCTTCCCCCATGCAGCACCCCCCAACGCATGACTGTCAATCTTCTGTGAAATTATCTGGTTGATCCTGCCATTATTTTCCATGAAATTCATAATTTAAATACTTATCTGGTTGATCCTGCCACTCTGAGCACTTTCACTTTCTGTGTAATGTACTGAGTTTGAGCGCTATTCTCACTGTTGAGCGCTGTATTCTCTGAGGTGTTCTAGTAGTTGGAAATGTCAGAAAACACTGTGCTTTATGTTGCCCAGACACTCGTGCTTCCATCTACTGTTCCAAAGCCGCAAATTCACTCGCTTTAGCCTGTGTGCAGTCAACAGCTTTTACTCACTGAAGAAAGAATACTAAGCTGTGCATAAAGCACAGCGTTTTCTGACATTTCCAACTACTAGAACACCTCAGAGAATACAGCGCTCAACAGTGAGAATAGCGCTCAACCTCAGTACATTACACAGAAAGTAAAAGTGCTCAGAGTGGCAGGATCAACCAGATAAGTATTTAAATTATGAATTTAATGGAAAATAATAGCAGGATCAACCAGATAAGCATTTAAAATATTAATTTCATCGACAATAAAGGCAGAATCAACCAGATATTTTTTTAAATAACTTTAAACCGACAAGGTATTGAAATATCTGGTTGATCCTATCTCATTTGTTGTCTTGGGGGGGGGGGCTGTGTTGGAGGGGGCATGGCAGGATAAACCAGATGAAATAACTATAAATAGCAAGCTCCATCAGAAATGTTTTTAAACAACAAATGACATCTGTTGTTTTGCCAGCATTCCTGTAAGGGGAGTTGTATTGCTAGAACCATCACCTTTATGTGGCCATTGCATTGAGAAGATATACAGTGGGTTGCATTTCAGGGGCAAAACATGCATTGTATAAACAGAATATGACATGGCCTGACAGAAGATATCATATTTATCTTCACTCGAGGCTAGTGACATCAAGATATCTCACTCGTGGCTTCGCCACCGTGAGATATCATGGTATCACTGGCCTCTCGTGAAGATAAATATGATATCTTCTCTGTCAGGCCATGTCATCCCTATTTATATATATATATATATATATATATATATATATATATATATATATATATATATATATATACACACATATATATATATATAATATATATGTATATGTATGTATGTATATTTATATATATATATATATATATATATATATATATATATATATATATACACATATATAAAACAACACATGAGATCAGCCAGGGGCAGCATGAAACAATGTGAAGGGAAGAACACAGGTATTTTCTTAAGAAAGGATGTGCTACTGGAACAACTCTACTGCAGCACCCCGTTACTTCCACTTTAGGAAAGTAGCATGTGAGGCACTTGAATAACATTCTAATCTGCATCTTTTTATGTTTGCTTGCATGTTTGCATGCCGCACATGCGCAAGCAACGTCTTGGGACAGTACACATTTTAGAGGTGTGTGAGTGTTCTGCCCAATGCAGTTTACACTTTATGGGGCTCCTCACTCAGGCACCAATGAACCGGTGAGCTGTCTATGACAGCAGTTTGACAAAAGTGGACTGCACTTGAAAGAAAAGTGCTGCTCCAATCAGGGATGGTTACAAGCTGGGCTGCCAGCTGTCCTCCTCTGACATTCTTTGTTTGGTTTCATGGGCTTTCTTGCAGCTTTCTGGGGGGGTGGGATCAGCCAATCAGGTATGAACTGTGCCAGTGGACCTGATTGAGATATTCACTTACAAGTTGAAGTGCATTCTCAGTCAGGTCCGTGGGTGTACATTATATACCTGATTGGCTGCAATTTTAGGTAGGGGGCATGGTCAGTTAAGAGCAGCTTGTTTAAATGCACTCCCCATACAAGGCATGGATGCATGCAAAAAAATCAGTATTTTTGGAGGAGTAGCAGCAGCTTCAGAGCAGTTTACTTCAGCCAGGAGGACACAGGATGGGCAAGAGGGCTCACTGGGGTCGGGAGTCAGCAGCAGTGTGAGTGGGGAGGTGAGCCACCACAAACTGAGGAGCCGGAGCACCAGGAGCGGCTTAAGCTTTTAGCTGCTGAAGCAGATGGGACAGATGGCAGACTGAGTATTGTCTGCAATGCACCTCGGCGCCACCCTGACCCATGGACAGACAATCGGAGGGAGCGACTTGAGCTTCCATACAGGCAGTGCATTTGTCAGTGAGTGTGGTCGTCCAGATCCTTACGGTGACTTGAGGGAGCAGCACCAGCACCTGTCAGTCAGACAGGACTGAGTGGGGTTGGGGACTGTTACTAGGGAATGGGGTCGGGGTGATGGGGACTCGGGAGAAGCATCCAGAATTTGCAGCTTTTGCAGAGGCTGGAGCGGCCGGACTTGGGACTGGAGCCACCTGTCCTGCCCCCCCCAGGACTACTACTCCAAGTGGATCGGTGGTTCAGTTGGGAGAGTGACTGTCTATCTGTCGGTCCTTCTCCATTCTCCATTCTCCTCCTCCTCTGCTAAGTTCATTCATTCATTCATTTAATCATAATGGTGTCCCTAGTTAACTCATTTACAATAGTACCCATTCCAGGCAGGTATTATACCTTCCTGGGGGAGTAGCAGCACTGGATACCAGCATGGAATGTATAACATAGTGTGCCTGGCAGTAGGTAGCGTGAGTCTATGGCCTGTAAGAGAGAAGTATGTCAGACAGTGTTGGAAGAGTGGCTCTACTGGACCACTTGGACCACTAATGTATGGGGACATGGTTGATGCCAATATGTAGCCATCTATCTGGCAACATATCATATCACTGTGATGCCAGACAGAGTGTGATGCCATGCTTTGACTTGGCCACTGTCACTAACCAGCATCTTAGTGAGTGGCCCTCTATCATTGGATAACTGCATTGGCTTAGCATTGTTGCAGCTGTGTTGTAGAGCACTTCCCTTCCCTGTAACATGCAGCTAGTTCACTGCATTGTTCAAACTGATGGCGGTGCAGCAAACTCACAGAACAAATCCTCCCCATTTTGCATTGCCATACACTAAGAATAGGAGCCCAAATGATAGGTGCACTGCAAAGTCAATCACTAATCTTAAATTACACTTATATTTTTATGTTGATTGTGCACATGTGCAAGAAACATATTGCGGCAGCTTGCTGCAGAAGCAGGTTGTGGAGGCGCAGCACTGTTGTGGCCAATGCCCCCACAGCCTTTGGAGGCTTAGCCCGCCTTTCCCAATGGGGTGGCACCCTGCTGCTGACACTAGTTCAGCCAGCGTGCCACAACCTTGTAAGGTTTCAGCTGCTACAATCAGGGGCCACCTCATCATTGCAGCATAAGCCATTCTGCTGCAATGAGGGAGCGACCCGTCATTGCTGGGCAGAACCTTGCTACTGTGATATTGTTTGTGAACACAGTGGCGGCTTGCCACCGTGTTCACAAACAATATTAGTGAGCCCCCAGTGCCGAGGAGGTGCTCAATCCCCCTTGGCAGCATGTGCCCCCCCACAACAGTGGTTGTTTGGCGACGGAGACCTTAATCCGCTTCGGCTTCAGTCCCCTGCATGCGTTCAGGTTGCTGACGGGGGAGCTCACTCCCTGTTGGCATAATATCCCCCCTTCCAGTTTGATTTTCCGACAGGGGAGCACACTCCCCATCGGCATCATGTTCCTCTCATGATGAAACATAGGTGTGTGCTGAGGGGGGTGCCCAATCCCCCTCGGCTATTGAAAACAAAAAAAGAGTGTGCACACGGACAGAGGTGGTGCTAAAGGAACTACACTATAGTAGATAAAACCAAAAGTTCCAAGCACACAACCAAGCCTTATTGAAGGACGCCAGACAGAGATAAAGTTTAAAACTTACACTTAATTGCATACATAAAACACCACGCCTGACATGTTTCGAAACCAATAGCTCCTTTCTCTTTGGTTTTGTTCCTCTCGTATATGCCAACAAGGGAGCCCAATCCCCCTTGACTTCAGCCCCCCCACACAACAATAGGTTGGCACACTGAGCCCACCCAGCATGCCAAATGTCCATAAATGTCCCTATTAAAAAAAAGTCCCACAATGTTTTTTTTTTTTTTTACCTGTAAAGCAAAAAAACTATCCCTCGTCGAGTCCGGCGGTCCCTCCCCAACCTGCGCCTACCCTCTGTGCACCCCGCCTCCCCACAACCCCCTCACCGTATACTTACCTCCAGAGCTCAGTGCGATGATCTTCGGTGGACCAGGAACACGTCTGCACTCTTCAAAGCCAACTGCGAACTGAGGAAATGCCGGTAAGCTGTATAATGGCATAAATAGGGTTTTTTCGACTTTGATGCATATCTCAGGTATTTTTTGGAATTTTGGCACCAAATTTTCAACATGGGGTTTTGGGACCCTCCTCATGAATTCAGCCACTGTCATGGCGTTATTCAGCCCTGAAAGGTGATTTTGTGGTCACTGCACAGAATCACCTTTCGGACTCGAGTAACAAAATTACAGTGCCAGTGTTCATGAGGTGGGTTCTCAAAAGTCTATGTTGCACATTTGGTGGAAAAAATCCAAGAAATGACTGTTTTAAGAGCGTTCGTTGAGCAGTTGCTACGCGAGCTCATAACTTCGCAAATTTGCAATATTTTCACTCCAGATTTTCAACATTGCCATTTTCCTTCACCTTCATGTGAACAGTATAGATGTAATTTTCCACATCCTGGCGAAATGTGTTTTCATTTCTAAGCAGAATAACCGCGATAAACTCTTGGAAATCAGTGTTTGGGACAGATTACAAAAATCACAGTGACACTGTTCATTAGCAGAGGTCCTAAAATGCCTATGTTGAAAATTTGGTGACCAAAGTCCATAAAATGACAGTGTTATGAGCGTGCGTTGCGCAGGTTCCATGCACTCTCATACCTTGGCAACTTTGCAATATTTTCACTCCAGATTTTTAACATTGCTATTTTCCTGCACCTCATTATGAACAGTGCAGCTGTCATTTTTCCCATCATGGCCGAAATGTGTTTTTGCACTTCCAGCACAGAATAGCACGGGCTCTGTGGGAAATCAGTGTTCGGGATGCATTACGAAAATCACAGTGACACTGTTCAGGAGCAGGTGTCCTAAAATGACTATGTTGAAAATTTAGTGATGAAACTCCATAAAAGGACTGTGTTAAGAGCATGCATTGTGCAGTTTCCACGCACCCTTGTAACTTCACAAATTAGTAATATTTTCATGCCAGATTTTCAACACCGGCATTTTTTCACACCTCCTTATGAATAGTACAGCTGTCATTTTTCACATCCTGACTGAAATGTGTTTTCATGTTTCCGGTGCAGAATACTGCAGTTGCTTTCGGAAATCATTGTTTGGGACAGGTTAGGATCAAGCAAGTGAGAGAGGGGGAGTGACCGAGCTCAATTGAGCTCTATCAGGACTACTGCAGATTTCTTTTTGGGCAGAAAAAGGCAGCAATGCAGGCAGGAGCACAGTACAAAAAGGCAGCCAGCAGCACCAGCAGAAACAGAATGAGTGAGTGAGAAAGGGGGAGTGAGCGAGCTCAACGAAGCTCTGTCAGGACTGCTTCAGATTTCTTTGTGGGCAGAAAAAGGTTCCAGTAGAGGCAGTAGCCCAGTACAAAAGGGCAGCCTGCAGGGCCAGGAGAAACAGAAAGAGATTGTGAGAGAGGAGGAGTGAGTGACCTCAATGGAGCTCATCAGGACAGCTGTGGATTTCTTTGTGGGCAGACAAAGGTGCCAATGCAGGCAGGAGCCCAGTACAAAAAGGCAGCCTGCAGCACTAGGAGAAACAGAATGAGTGAGTGAGAGAGGGGGAGTGAGCGAGCTCAACGGAGCAAAGCGATCAACATTCAGCATTGCAAATGCTTGTTTCATAACTGCTATGCAACCCCTGTTTCCACTTAGACCCCAGTTTGTGCTGAGCAGTAAAGAGACATTTACTGAGCTGTTTTTGTCACTTTCTTTGCTCAGCACAAACTGGAGTCTAAGTGGAAACAGGGGCTGCATAGCAGTTATGAAAACATGCAAGTGTAATTTAAGATTAATGATTGTCTTGGCTGTTCACCTATCATCTGGGCTCCTATTCAATGTTTGCCAAACGTAGTCTGTGGTTTTTACAGTTTGATACCTACCCCATGGGGTTATCATCTTTCAGATGAATACAGCGAAGTCAATCACATCTGGAAATGTAATCTTGCCATTAGTACTTTTGCTGCAGCTATGGTCCCCCAGGACCACTCTGTAAATGAGATGTACCAACTCATAGAGCCATACCCCAGTAAACAAAATAAATCAGTAAAGACACATATTTTTCTGCTTAAATATTTGTTGCCCTGTTCCACGATAAATAGGTGCAATACTGTTTGAAACTCTATGCAATGTTACAATTAGCTACCTAGAAAACTAACACTCCAACTACCTGCAACAGTACCAATGCTTAAACCAGCAAGCAAACATTCAGCATTGACAAATGCTTGTTTTTTTGTATGGCCAACTGAACAGAAAAAATGAGATGCATACTGTGGACATACAGTATGCGAGTTGCCAATCAGGAAGATACAGATGGAGTGGTCAGTTGTCATGTTTGTTATTGGAGCCCGGGGGAGATGGAAACAAACTGAATTAGCAGGAAAATGACCATGCAATTGAGTAGTTGGGATGTGGATTGAAAACACACAAGTGAAGAGTTCACTAAGTAGCCAGATGCTGAACAAGTGTTCTAACAGTAAGATGTCTGGATTCCATTATTATGGGGAATTCTGATATGCATATTTTGATTACATAAGTGTGATCAGGTGCTAGTGTGTGTGTGTTGGGGGGGATGGCTGACATTTGAAATGAATGTTTCATTGGCACATAGATATGAAATGTGCTAGGTCCTGGTTCGCAGGAACTTGTTCATAACCCTTGGTGGTGCTGTCATACTGTCATGGCTAGAACCAAGTCTCAGCCAATCAGAACACAGGGATTTCCTTGCCCATTTTATATTACTAGTTGGGAGCTGCCCAGCCTACATAAGGACAGCATCTAAACACCAGCAGCGATGTTATTTAACTGAGAACTTTTTCATCAGTGTGTGAGCATTTGGGTCAAACTTGTTCCATTGACCTAGACTTTGTCCTGTCCTGACCATAGTGGGATTAGTAAGTATGGACTGGAGGTATCAACAGGGGAGACAATTCTCACCTAGTGCTGCACAGCCATTGACCCATGACCTCCCTCTATTGAGGGAGTGATGGGAACTCAGATGTGGACATTGGTACCTTTTGTGATGTTTTATTGTGTTCTGTTTGTTTTTTTAAATTATCTTTGCCATGGTCCTAGTGCCCAGCTGTATACACCCAGATGGACAGCACCTGTCACAGGTCGGACAACTGGTACTTAACATTAAACCATGTAACCAACTCCTAATTAGTCCAGGTTATGTACCTCCACCACTGACCTCGGGGCAGAAGTGAACTTTGAACCACTGATGTACTGTCATCCCTAACTTGTTAACCTTCTTTTCCTTGTTCAAACCCAAGAACTAGGTACTGCATTAAAACCACCAGCTGTCTGCAGGTGAAGTTGTTTCGAGCTGCTGTTAGCTTGAATGGGGGGGTGCAGATGTTTAACAGTTTGGATTGGGGTTGTTTTTCTCTGCAGATGGGGGGATTGGGGCTGTTACTGTTCATGTTCATGTTACAGGTAGTGGAGGACAGGGAATTAAAGAAAGCTCAGTTTTTAGCATAGTGATATGTAACTTCTGATCATAGGAGACTCAGTGATTCAGGGAGCTGATACCTACCTCCAGCCACGGGTGATGGTCAGATGTCTCCCAGGTACATCAGCGTGGAGAGACACTGACCGCATTGCTAAAATCATGCAGGAAGCAGGAGAAAACATTGATGTCCTGGTACACATAGGGACTAACAATCTCACCAGCCAGTCAGTTGTGGAGACCAAGGAACGCCTGACCAGGCTGGGAGACAAACTGTCGTCCATTTCACACGGCATCTCCTTCTCTGAGATCCTGCCAGTCTGGGAGAGGGGGGCAGATGGATGGAAGGTCAGAGAAGGGGAGATAAGGGAGCTAGAGATGTGACCCAAGGGCTGGTGCCAGGAAAAAGGACACAAATTTGTAGGTAACTGGCAACAGTTTTGGGAGCGGAAGTTCTTTAAATTCGATGGACTGCCTCTGACTAAGGAGGGAGATAGTACATTGGGGCAGAAATTTGACATCTTTACAGAATATTTAAACTAGCAAATGGGGGGAGGGATGCAGCACCCGATATGTCGAATGAGAAGAACACCCCTCCCCCCTCAGCTAGTGATCAAACAGGAGTTCAGCATGTTTGTAGTTCATTTGCATCACCATGTAAGGAAAAAGGTCCAACTCCCCATACGACACATAGGGGAAATCCTGGACCTTGCCCAACAACTAACACACTGAAATCTGGCCAGTGGAAAATCATGCACACAAATGCTCACATCCCAGATCTGCAAGCAACAATGACAGAGGCTAAACTGGACATAGTAGCCATTAGCGAGACATGGTTCATCAGTAACCACACTTGGGAGACTTCAGTACCTGGTTATGTACTGTTCAGAAGAGACCGAGGTGCAAAAAGGGGGGGTGGTGGAGTGGCCCTTTATGTCAAGGAAAATATAAGCTACAGAAATTCAGATTACACATAAGGAGTCAGAAGAACTGTGGCTCACCCTGGAAATAGGAAATGGGACAGCCATATGAACTGGTGTTCTCTACAGACCTCCAGACCAGGGGGAGGACATAGACACATTACTGTTAGAAGATATACAAAACATGACAGCTAAAGGGGCGGGTCTGATAATGGGAGACTTCAACATGCCAGATACAGATTGGTCAATACCAGCAGGAACATCTGCCAGAACTAGACACATGGTGGATTCCCTGCAGGGGGAGGGCCTCAAACAACTGGTAGAACAACCGACAAGAGATAGGGCTATCGTAGATCTAGTACTGACTAATGGGGAAAGGATCACAGATCTCCAGGTAGAAGGTCACCTGGGGGCCAGTGACCATCACATGGTATGATTCAGTTTGGCCACTAGAACTAAATCATCCCATGCCAAGGAAAAAATATGGGACTTCAGATTTGCTGACTTTGATAAGATGGCCAACAGAGTTAACCTTGGCAAGAAGAAATACAGGTGAGGGGGTACAGGCAAAGTGGGCAAGCATTAAGGATGCAATACTTGAAGCAACATCCCATTGTGTTAGAGAGAAAGCAAGAGCAAAGAAGAAAACCACTTTGGTTCTCAAAAACAGTAGCAGAAAAGGTCAGAGCCAAAGGCTGGCCTTCAGAAATGTAGGGGAACACAGCGGGGCGAAGATAGGGAGGCATACCAAACTTCCCTAAGGGAAGCAGAGAAGGCAGTAAGGCAGGCAAATGCCCAAACCGAGAAAACACTAGCGTGAACAGTAAAAGAAAGGGACAAGACCTTCTATAGATACATTAGTGAAAGGAGAAAGTCCAGAGGGGGTATTGCTAAGATCAAAGGGGATAAGGGGGAGTGTGAGGAGGAGGTCCTAAGGAAAGCATCTATCCTAAATAGATACTTCTTCTCAGTATTTACTGAGGAGAAGGTAGGGCAGGGCCCACAACTCAGCACCATGGACACAGGGGGGAGGGAGGTGTGCACTAGTCCCTTCACAAAAGAAAGGGTCCTATTAGAGCTCGTTAAGCTCAGGGTGGAAAAAGCAATGGGACCGGATGGCATACATCCCAGGGTACTAAAGGAGCTAAGGGTGGAACTAGCAGAGCCATTATCAGAACTGTTTAGTGAGTCTCTATGCACAGGAGAGGTCCCAGAAGACTGGAGAAGGGTTCATGTGATCCCACTCCACAAGAGTGGTAGCAGGGAGGAGGCAGGGAAGAGGAGGCTGAGGTAAGACCAGTCAGTCTTACCTCAGTAGTGGGCAAGATTATGGAGGCACTCCTTAAGGAACGGATAGTGCAACATCTAGAATCCATAGGAGCACAGGATCCAAAACAGCATGGGCTTACTACAGGAAGGTCCTGTCAAACTAATCTCATAGATTTCTTTGACTGGATAACCAGAGTGGTGGATCAAGGGGGAGCAGTTGATGTCACCTACCTTGACTTCAGCAATGCTTTTGATACTGTTCCACATAGAAGATTGATTAATAAGCTGGGTAGGCTTGGGGTAGGTCAGAAGTTGGTCAACTGGGTGGCAAACTGGTTGGTGGGCAGAAAACAGAGAGTGGTGGTAAACGGTATACAGTCAGAAGAGATGCAGGTTACAAGTGGGATACCTCAGGGATCTGTCCTGGGGTCAGTCCTCTTTAATATCTTCATCTGTGACATTGCAGATGGATTGGAGTGTAAGGTTTGTCTGTTTGTAGATGACATCAAGATCTGCAACAGAGTAGATGATCCAGATGAGGTGGGCAGAATGAGAAGAGATCTGGATAAACTGGCAAAATGATCAGAAGAGTAGCAACTGGGGTTTAATGGAAAGAAGTGCAAGATCATGCACATAGGGAAGAGAAACCCTGATGCCACCTATAGGCTGGGAGGGGAGTTGCTGACAATCACAAGGGAAGAAAGAGACTTGGGCATCATCATCACAGATGACCTGAAATCATCCAAGCAGACCACTAAAGCAGTAGGTAAGGCTAGAGGGATGTTGGGGTGCATTAGTAGGGGTGTCGCAAGTTGTAAGAGGGAGGTAATAATCCCTTTTTACAAGACACTAGTTAGGCCCCATCTGGAGTACTGCATGCAGTACTAGAGGCCATACCTGCACAGGGACATTAACAAAATGGAGTCAGTCCAGAGAAGGGCAACCAAAATGGTGCAGGGACTGCATCAGAAAACATATGAGGACAGATTAACGGAGCCCAATATGTATACCCTAGAGCAAAGGAAGGAGAAAGGTGATATGATTGAAACATTCAAACATCTTTAAGGGTACTGAAAGGAAGGTAAACTACAGAAATAGATGCACTATGCAGGACAATTTTCTTTACTGCAGTTAGGAGTTAGCTGGAGAAGAGGCTCACCTGTGGTCCTATCTGAGTAAGGTTATTGTTTGAAAGAAAAAAGGAATTTCTCATATTGCTTCTTTAACAGAACAAAACAAAACAAAAAAAAAACAGTTGCAGCTAATATATAAACCTCCTCTGATTGCCTTTTTTAGCACACTAATCAGATTCATAAGGCAGTGAGTAAAATAACTTTAAATGCCCACTGAGTTCTGCAGACAACACTATTGAGTGGCATTGCCAATCTTACTGAAAATTAAAATAGACAGTTTCAGTAGTAATTTTGAGTAAGAAATTGACAGTGCCACTAAACAGGGTAATAAATGGTGGCAGTGTTGGTTACTGGTGGAGCACTGATTTGAGGACAATGAAATCACTGGTTCAAACCTCAGTAGAGCAAAATGATCTCTTAACTTCCCAGTGTTCCAGTCAATCAGGCTGCAGAAATGAGTATAAGGAGGACCCTCCCTGAAAATGAGATGTCACATTTCAGTTGGTATAGCCTGAGTAAACTGTTGATAAAGAAAAAGTAAAGTCAGCCAGACAAACATACAAAGCGAAAAAAATTGTTTATTAAACCACGTCAAACTGAATCAGCCATATTTCATCTCTCGCCTTCAGAACTGCCCTTTAATGGGCCGGCCCGTTGGAGCAGAGTAGCATTACGGGAGAGACCGTGGGTGTTGGAGGGCCAGTCAGGGGGAGTAGGATTGAACATGCCAAGTATTGCTCTCCTTCTCCAGGAGGGAGGGGACCAGCGGCTGATGTGGTACCAACCTCTAGCGGCGGCTGGGGGTTGGCACATTAGCCATTATGATGTGGGATGGTATGGGCAACCATCTGACGTGGCATGTACAGAAGCATGCGTGGCACTGTCATTGATGACACTGCATGCCCACACCCAAGGAGGAAAAAATAGAAACCCAATCCTCCAGCTCATGATGTCTGGTGTCCCAGTGGCTTTGCACTGGATGCATCCGAGTAGCTCCTCCGGTGCAGCCTCAGTCTTCCGCAATGCTTGGTACCCACACATCGTGATGTGGCCTGGAGAAAGGATAGAAGTTAAGTATGGTGCTGCAGCTGGTATGGTGCCATTGGATGCCAGATGGATGGAAGGAAGAACCATAGGTACAGCCCCCCCGGCAGAGGAGGTATAAATAAATAATGAAAAAAAAATGCTCTTTAATGCTTTTTTTTTTAACCTATCCCAATGTGGAAATGTAATAGTGGCCCAGGAAATGTACCAGTTTGGCCATTATTTCTTGCCCTGGGTAGGCTGCTTGCCTTTGTGGCACCATGGCCCTCAAGGGAGGTTTGTACAGACAGAGAGGTTACAAGTCCTGTATAGAACCCTTATGCCTCTTATTTGTGAAGTGATTAAGCCTTGTGGAATGACAACCTTGGGCTGCCGTAATGGTCGTGCATATTTGCTTGATGACTATCTACCTGTATACCAGTTGTCTGTGACATCTCGATGAGTTTATCACTATCAGTTGTACCATTATTTTAAATGTTCCTTCTAAAAAATAAATTTTACAAAATGTATTCCATTCAGACTTGTTTATTGTTACTGGTATAATTGCAGATGCTGTACAGCAGTCCACATGTTAGGCCACTACTGCTTCCCAAAATTGTTACCCCTTTGACATGTTTACTGTTGCTGGCAGAGTACCAGGTACAGTAGCCCACATTGTAGGATGCCACTGTTTCTAAAATGTATTTCTGCCTGACATGATTATTATTGCTGCACAGGCAGAGTAGCAGGTACAGCAGTCAACATGATAGGCCCCCGCTGTTTCAAAAAATTATGCCTGACTGACATGTTTGTTGTGGCGGATGCAGAATAGCAGGTACTGTATATTAATCCCAATGGTAGGCCACCACTGTTTCAAAATGCCATGCTTGTCTGGCATGTTAGGAGGAGGGGACTCAGAGTGAATGAACCAAGGCACACTGAAGTATGCCCCTGAGAAACAGGAGGTGGCAACCCGATGAAATGCCAAACCCCAGTGCTCCCCCACCACCATGAAAACCCAGACCAACACATCCCTACATGGTGCTGCCCCAGACCACCAGGCTGACAGAGATGGCTGCAGGCAGTCATTCGGGCACACACCTGTACTTTGACAATTTTCCGGTCCCATGACTTCCCAGAATCCCATCCACTTCAGGACCCAGGACAAGCATATGATTGGATGCCCACCCAGGTCCCTCGATCTGCCTCTCATGCAGCTGCACACTGAGGGACAAGGCCATGGACAGGTGCCCTGCAGAGGTGCGCAGTGGTGCATACCATGCACCTTGTGGCTGTCCAATGGTGTGGAGCTACATGGGCTGGGTACGTGTGATTTCTGCATATCCAGCCCCATAATAGTGACTAGCCACCATTGTCATCAACGTAGACATAGTGACTCAAGAAATGCTGCAGTGCTATAATGCCCAAAGTATGCTGGATGCTGTTATGTAATGATGAAACATCAACAGCAATACATCATAAGTTGGGTTGCCATTCCAAATTTCCAATTTTTGAATGATGTCCTTGGTGTTTCTTTCATAACGGAATGAGACACACTAAATCCATCAAATAGAATTCAATTAGTTTTGACAAATTATCTGATAATGATCCCTCACCTCAGATAACTGGTCCATTTAGAAGATTATTCAATGGTTTGTGAATTTTGTGAAGTATGTAAAGTATTGTACACATAGCTTTTGACACTTTAG
The DNA here is from genome assembly GCA_016271365.2 of Neoceratodus forsteri. Lineage (NCBI taxonomy): Eukaryota > Metazoa > Chordata > Ceratodontiformes > Ceratodontidae > Neoceratodus > Neoceratodus forsteri. The sequence continues at coordinate 1,029,745,612 of CM057458.1, forward strand.
TGAATTCTTTTTCCTTTTTTTTTTGGAAAAGCAACTCAATCTCTGAGTGTCATGCAGCAGTAAATATACCTCTGAAAATATACTGTGTGCGGGATTATATTTAAATTATTTGCAACACTCAACATCATGTGGTTACCTCAGAATCACCCTGTTACAGTCATTCTTATTTAGGATGACTTAGTATTATTTTCATAAACTGTCATACCATTAGCATTTCTAAATGAGTTGCATAAACACTGCTGGCTACAGCACAAAGTCCTGCAAAACCTGCTGTCTAAGAGTTATACATCAATTTTGCAATGTATTATGACTGAACTGCTGATGCATTCCTGTTGAATTGCAAAAGCTCTGTATATAAGTTAATCTGAAGCTGGTTTAAGTGTTGCAAATAAAAAAACAAGCATTTGTCAATGCTGAATGTTGATTGCTTTGCTCCATTGAGCTTGCTCACTCCCCCTCTGTCAGTTGCTCATTCTGTTTCTGTTGGCACTGCAGACTACACTTTGTACTGGGCTCCTGTCTGCATTGGCGACTTTGTCTGCCCACAAAGAAATCTGCAGCTGTCCCGACAGAGCTCTGTTGAGGTCGCTCAGTCTCCCTCTCTCACGCCCTCATTCTGTTTCTCCTGGCACTGCAGGCTGCCCTTTTGTACTGGGATCCTGCCTGCGTTGCTGCCTTTTTCTGCCCACAAAGAAATCAGCAGCAGTCATGATACAGCTCTATTGAGGTCACTCACTCCCCCTCCCTCACCGGCTCATTCTGTTTCTCCCGGTGCTGCAGGCTGCCCTTTTGTACTGGGCTCCTACGTTGGGGCCTTTTTCTGCCCACAAAGAAATCTGCAGCAGTTCCGACAGTGGTCAATTGAGCTTGGTCACCCCCCCACTCACTCGATCTTAATCTGTCCCAAACACTGATTTCCCATGGTGACCGTGCTATTCTGTGGCAGGAGTGCAAAAACATATTTAGGCCAGGATGTGAAAAATGACAGCTGTACTGTTCATAAGGAGGTGTGAAAAATGCCAGTGTTGAAAACGTGGCGTAAAAATATTACAAATTTGCTAAGTTACAAGGGTGCATGGAAACAGTTCAACGTATGCTTGTAACGCAATCATTTTATGGAGTTTCATCACCACATGTTCAATATAGGGATTTTAGGACCTCTGCTCATGAACAGTGTCACTGTCATTTTCTTAATCTGTCCCGAACACTGATTTCCCACAGGGACCACTCTATTCTGCGCCGGAAGCGCAAAAGCGCATTTCAGTCAGGATGTGAAAAATGACAGCTGTATCGTTCATAAGGAGGTGAGAAAAAATAGCAGTGTTGAAAATTTGGTGTGACAATATTACAAATCTGAAGTTACAGCAAGTGGAAACCGCGCAACGCATAATTTGTAACACACATACAGTCATTTACTGGCTACCGCCGCCAAATTTTCAACATAGGCTTTTAGGACCTCTGCTCATGAACAGTATCACTGTCATTTTCTTAATCTGTCCCAAACACTGATTTCCCACAGCGACAGCGATATTCTGCACCGGAAGTGCAAAAAGACATTTCGGCCAGGATAGGAAAAATGACAGCTGTACTGTTCACAAGGAGGTGTGAAAAAATGCCAATGTTGAAAATCTGGCATGACAATATTGTAAATTTGCGAAATTACGAGCATGCGCAGCAACTGCGCAACGCACGCTCATAAAACAGTCATGTTTTGGAATTTTTCCACCAAATTTGCAACATAGGCTTTTTGAGAGCCCACCTCATGAGCACTGGCACTGTCATTTCGTTAATCAGTCCCGAAAGGTGATTCCACGCAGTGACCGTGAAATCACCTTTCAGGGCTGAATAACGCCATGACAGTGGCAGAATTCATGAGGAGGGGTCCCAAAAACCCCATGTTGAAAATTCGGTGCCAAAATTCCAAAAAATGTTTGAGATATGCACTAAAGTTGAAAAAACCCTATTTATGCCATTATACAGCTTACCGGCATTTCCTCAGTTCACGGTCGGCTTTGAAGAGTACAGACATGTTCCCGGTCCACCAAAGATCGTCGCGCAGGTAAGTGTGGGGTGAGGGTGTGGGGAGGCAGGGTGCACAGAGGGTGGGTGCGGGTTGTGGGAGGGGCCGGAGACCGCGAGGACCGTTTTTTTGACAGGTACAAAAAAAAAAAACATTGTGGGACATTTTTTTACAGGGCCATTTGGCATGCTGGGGTGGGCTTCCAGTGTGCCAACAGAGTGTGTTTGGGGGCAGCTGTAGCCGATGGGGGATTGGGCACCCCTGTTAGCACAAAAGGGAGGGGTGCAAGACCCGAGAGGGATTGGATACCCCCTCGGCACAACTGTAGTGCGTGTTTGGGTGGGAAATTATGCCGACTGGGAGTGGGCTCCCCCGTCAGCAAATGACACTGGGGGGGAGGGACATAATGCCAATGGGGAGTGGGCTCCCCCGTCGGCAACATCAACGTTAGGGCACTAAAGCCGACGGGGATTGGGGCCCCAGTTGGCAGACAAACACGTTGGGGGGGCACATGATGCCGAGGGGGATTGGGCGCCCCCCCGACAGTGGGGCTGCTTTATATTGTTTGTGAACACGGCAGCAAGCCGCTGCCATGTTCTCAAGCAATATCACACTAACAAAGTTCTTCCCAGCAATGACGAGTCGCTTCCTCATTGCAGCGGAATGGCTTACGCTGTAATTAAGAGGTGACCCCTGATTGCAGCTGCTGAAACCTTACAAGGCTGTGACATGCTGGCTGAATTAGTGTCAGCAGCAGTGTGCCACCCCATTGGGAAAAGCAGGCCAAGCCTCCAAAGGCTGTGGGGGCATTGGCCACGACAGTGTCGCACCTCCACAACCTGCTTCTGGAGCAAGCTGCCGCAATATGTTTCTTGTGCATGCACGCAATCAACATAGCAATGTATGTTGCCAATACACTGCCTAATGCTAAACCAACTCATTAGCAATATAATGTATTGTGACCTGTATACTATATTCCCACTCTTATCTGATGGATTAATTTCAACTTGAGGATTCTGTTGCAACTTCTCCAGTGCTTCCCATTCTAGCTTTGGAAAACTTTTTGAAATACGTACCCCAATCATTATTAGAGATATTTGACAAATTACTGTTAACCAGATTTAGAAAAGTCAAAATTGTATGTTGCCCTCCTGGACCTGGGTTAAAAGTAGATGGAGGCCCAGATATTCAGAAGTGCGCCAAAGGCTGGGGCAAGTCCGGCGCAGTGCAAATCCGATGCCGAGGTGCAGCAAGAGCCATATTCAGAGGATGCGGTGGCCACACTGTGCCAGCGCAACCCGGCTGAAAATGGTACAGTAGCGCCATGGTGCAACCATGGATGCACCATGGCACAACCGTGGATGCACCATGGCACAACCACAGGTGCTCCATGGCACAACCACAGGTGCACAATGGGCATACAGAGAAGCACCAGGGTAACCATGGGAGCAGAGCAACAGAGTGGAGGCACCGCACAGAGTGAGGATTCAGAGACAGAGACAGGGAAGCATAGTGACAGGCCACAGGAGGCCGCAACCAGCTGGGCACAGCAGGGTGCACACAGGCACCCAGACCCCCAGCCCAGAACACAATAGTAGCACAGATAGTAGGCAACAGGGGGTGCCAATGGTGGATGGAGGGCCACCAAGGGGGCCTCCACAGGCTACAAGCCACGCCCCCAGCACATCCAGACCAGGGCAGGCCACACCCAGGACTATGCAGCCAAACATACATACCCACCACAGAACCCTGACAGCTGCCCCAAGGGCACCCCAAGGCACAGCCATCAACCAAGGGGAGGGACACCGCTACAGTGGGACATACTGCAGCACACAGCATTGATCCTCAGAAGCACAACACTCACCCCAGCACATGCACACCAGACGGACAGGCACTGGGCCACTGCAGCATGGCTTCTCACACCACCTGCAAAGTAGACAAAGACACAGGCAGGTATGTCAACAGTAATATATTGTTCAACACAACTATATACATGAGAACAGTGTGGGGGAGGATAGGAATGCGAGGGGAGGGTGGAGGGAATAGGGACTGTATACCTGTAGTGGGAAGAGGGACTGGTGGGAGAGGTATGGCTGGGGAAATAGGGGAACTCAGGGACCAACTAGTGTTGGCCATGGCCTGCCACCCTCTGCATATGTCACTGCCATCTGTCAGCCAAAATCATGCGGAAGGACTTGCATCATCACCTCCATCATGGTGAATGTGATAAGTATCAACTGCCTCAGGAGCCAGCAGTACAGGGGCCTCCTTCACCACTGCCAGACACCTAAGACAAGGGACAAGACAGGTGATCAGTGCAACGTCCCAAGGTACCATGCCCATCCACAGCGCGCACTGGGCTGTGGAAACACCCCCCCAGAAGGCACGTACAGGCCACCCAAAGGGGTGTGGGCCGATGTCCGCCAGCAATGCAGCACACCACATCAGCGCACAGTGGTGGTCACCGCCGCACAGTGGCCATCCGACTGCGCCATTGCAGTCACATGGCACAGTGCTCTGGCAGCACCACAGCAACATCAGTGGCAGCCGGGCACACACCCACCCCACCAGCAGCCAGCACACATGTCCAATGGATGCACCACAGTGGCAGGCACCACGCACAGTGTGACACACACACAGCTGCCATGGCACACGGCACAGGTGGCCATGCCTGCACCCATGCCCCCACCATACCCCAATGACAGTGAGCAGGACAATGTCAATGCCTACCTGCCCTCTGTGGCCCCACTGGTGCCAGAGCAGCTCCTCTACCCTGGGCCGCTGCAGCCTGGCATCCTGCCAGCGCTGCCTGCCATTGGTCTTCAGGTCTTGGGAATGGAACAGAAACAAGTCCTCATCAGTAACCAACCACAGCAGCTGCCCACCACCCCCACCCGTGTGCACAGAGAGAGTCCCTGCCAGACACATCCCACACAGTGGCATTGCAACACAAGGGGTGGAGGGCAATGCCACCCCACAATGCGTACAATGGTAGTGCACCACCCTGCAGAACATGCCAGGCAGCCTAGCCAACACCACAGGACAGCACCAGGGCACACATGCATGATGGGCCTGCTCACCTGGCTGTGGCACAGCCACACGCCTGATGCATGCCTCCATCCTCCTGAGATGCTCTGGGTCCCTCCGCACCAGGTCCCCATGGCAGTGGTGACACTGCTCCCCCATCCTGGCCACCCCTGTGTGCTGCCTCAGTGAGACAGCGATTGCCTGCCACACAGCCACCTGGGGTTGCTGCAGTGGTGCCTGGCCAAAGAGCTGAGTTGCGTGGGGCTGAACACAGGCCATGAGGTTGGCAAGCTTGACCTGTGTCCAGTTGGCCACTCATCCAGTATGCTGCTGTGCCTTGTCTCAGGTGCGAGCCGTGGAGCAAAATGACGGTGGCAGGAGCATATAGCCACTGCATGCGCCAGATGCATGGGCCGAGGGGACATGCGCGCTGTGTCCGCCCATTGCGCAGCCTCAGAGATGCGCGGCATGGGCATGGCTAGGAGGGGTCATGAGTGTGGGGGTCACCCAGGAACAAAGATCACAGCAGGGGTCAGAGGTCGGCCTCTGCACAATGCTCACGTGTGCAATAGCAGACATGGCTCACCGTGCGCTATGGCCTCTATTGCGCAGTGGGCACACAGTGCACAATAGGCAACAGTACACCATCCAGCACATGCACACTGCGGTCTTGCACACCACGCATATGTGCACATTGAGCCGTGACTTGCTCCAGAGCAATCTTATTGCACACAGAGAAAATTCATGATATTCAGCCACCAAATGCAAATGAGCTCATCAGCCAATGTATGGTGCACTGGGGGGAATTAGCATGTCATTACCATTGCTCCAAAGCTCATTTGCATGCGATGCGCTATAAAAGTGCCAGAGAGTGGCACAGGCCATGGACCAGTATTGCATCCTTTTGAGGTAAGTTGCATATGCTGCTGGAGCACACTGAGCCCAGCCAGCACAGCGGGGGGATGGAATAGGGTGCTGCTGCCACTGACACACTGTGCTGTCCATGTTCACAGGAAGCGACATGTCGGAAAGTGAGAATGGTGAGGAGTGAGGGCCTGCTCGCAAGCACAGGCCCAACTTCATGAATGCAGAAGCTCTGTTCGAGGCCTACCTCAACAGAGAGCCACTGTTCAGTGGTGCCAAGGGCACACCACAGGCCAGGGCTGGGGCCTGGGAGGAGATGGCGGCATGCATGAACCAGCAGGGCAGCCACCAGCGGTCAGTGCAGGAGTGCCACAAGAAGGTGGGCACAGACAAGAGGCACATTAAGGAGAGGGTGGAGGCCATCTGTGTGGCCCAGAATGCCACCAGAGGGGGGGCCTGCAGATGCACCACTGCTCAAAGCACAGGAGGAGTTGGTGGCAGCCACCCTGTGCCGCAGCACCGTGGAGGGTGTGCCTGGAGGAGGATTCCAGACAGGTGACAGCCCATCACTTCATGGTACGCATGTCGGCCACACACAGCATGCAGTGGCTGTGATTGGGGGGAGGCACTTGTGGGCATTGCATCACTGACACACCTGTTTTCTCTTACAGCACCGGCATGCCTGCATGTGGAGGATGGGGCACTGGAGGTGGCTGTAGAGGCAGAACCAGCCCCGGAGGACCAGCCATCTACCTCCACGGGCATCCGAGGGCCTGATAGGTTGCAGCACACAACCACTGTCCAGCCGGATGACCTGGACATGGGGTCGGAAGAGGCCCTGGCTGTGTTTCTACAGGATGCCAGTCTCAGCATCCTCTGCATGGAGACACAGATCGGGGTGGGGTCCAACGCCGATGACAACCTCACCCTAATCCTGGACAGCATGGGTGGTGTTATGGGGAAGACGCCCATACCAGACACTAACACAGGCGGCGCTCCCAGTGACATGACAGTGGGAGAACAGCTGCCTGCCACCAATGGGGGTGCTGCTGTGTGCACTGCCACAGCTGTGCTGTGTGGTGGTGGTGGTGTGGCCGTGCAGGTACTGGGCAGCGTTCAGCAGCCAGATGGGCTATGGCAGCAGGCAGCAGGTGCCACAGGGCAGCCAGATGCAGGGTCCGTTGCCGAGGCACCAGCTACAGACATACCCCATGAGGACCCCACTGTGCAGTGTACATCTGAGAGGGGAGCTGTGCAGCATGACTGGTCACCACAGGAGGGTCAGCGTCCTGCCCGGGAACCCCAGAACACCAACCCGTTGACAAAGCACACACATTTGCTGTGGGCCTCCATGGAGCAACAGGTGCTGCTTGTCACTGGGGTGCATGAGCTGCACATGGAGGTGCGCCAGGAGGCCATGCAGCATGAGAGGGGCACTACACAACTCCTAGCGGTGATACAGCACATGCAGGAAGCCATGACTGCATCCCATGATCACATTGCCAATGTGATCACGGATGGCCTGGCACTTTGGCTGCTTCAGGGTGTGGCCGGGCACCACGGACCCAACACAGTACACAGTCCACCCCATGATCCCGGCGTCGGGTGACACTCTCACTGTCGATGCCGGGCTCTGCTGTTGGCATCCCAGGCACGCCTGGGGCAGGCCTGTTTGGGCACCTAAGCACCCCTACTTGGATCCAGTCATGGTCCCGCAGTTCAGCCTCTGGGGGGGCTTATGCAAACACTCCCTGAGGCCGATGAGCAGCCTGTGGCTGCCGATCTGTCCCAGTGTGGCTGCCCCCATGGCCGCGGTGGCCATGGTTCCATGCGGTGGCCCTGATGTGCATGCCACCCTGACTGCAGTCTGCAGCCACTGTCCTGTGCGTGCATGATGTGTGTGTGTGTGTGTGTGTGTGTGTGTGTGTGTGTGTGTGTGTGTGTGTGTGTGCATACCACTAGGGTGGTGCCTGTGTGTCATGCTGCACGCTGCCTTTGTGCATGCCTGCCCAGCTGCTGGACCATGTGGCATGGGCGTGATGAGGGCAGATCAGCCCAGGTTGCACCTTTGCACCGGTGCAATGCATCTGATCCCCGCCACATGCCAGTGCCTGGGTGTGTGGGTGCATGTGCTGCTGTGTGGTGGTGTGTGAAGTTGTGTGTGGTTGTGTGCCACTGACTCCCCTACCCCTGCACCACGCCTCTGTGTGTACATGCCCATTGCCATGCATGCCCCTGCCTGTGTGCTGTACCTGTGTGTGTGGCTCTTGCATGGGTTTTACGCCACCTACCTGTGTGCACCATAATGCTCCTGTGCGATGGTGTCACGATGCTGGAGCACCATCCATTGCAGCCGGGGATCCCTCCACCCAGGGGGGCTGTCCACCACCTCCCCGCCCAGTGCCTCCTTCGTCCCCACTACTGTCACCCTCATCAGCCTCGACAGCTATCCCACGGTCAATGGCCATGCTGTGCAGTATGCAGCAGGCTGGAAATAGGCCACAGGCTTTCGAGGGGCTGTACTGTAGGGCACTGCCAGACCTGTCTAGGCAATGGAATCATGCTTTCAGCATGCCAAATACACGTTCTATGATGTTGCGCATGCTGGTGTGTACCTCATTGTAGCATTCCTCTGCTGGGGATGATGGGTGCCGATAGGGGGTGAGCAGCCAGGGCCTCAGTGGATAGATGCTGTCTCCTGTGTGGATAATGACATGGTTAGCCCTCTGACATCCTTTGCTGTGCCCCTTGTCTGTCCTTGGCGCCATCGCCAGCACGCCTACCCTGCCCTTCCCCATCCCATGGCCTGCTCTGCTCATCACCCCTTGTCTGTCCAATACTCACCCACTAGGTGGCCCATGGGGATGTCCCCATGCTCAAACCTGTGGCACAGCACACAGCTGTGCCAGATGAATGCATCATGTGCACTCCCAGGGTGTGTGGCACAGAAATTGATGATGCGCCCCATGGCATCACACACCACCTGGCAGTTGACGCTTGGGAACCCCTTCCTATTGATGTAGGCCACCCCTCAGGGCCAGGTGGCATGTGGATGCCCACGTGGGTGCAGTCAATGGCCCCAAGCATGCCAGGCATACATGCTACCCTGTGGAAGTCCTGCATGGTTGTTGTATGCTCTGCCAGTATGCTGGGGAAATGGATGTATTCTGAAGCACGTGGCAGCACAGCATTGAGGAACTGTGTGAGGAAGCATGATGTGGCTGACTGGATTATGCCTGTGGCATCCCCTGTTGGTCTCTGGAAGGTGCCCGTGGAGAGCAGGCACATGACAGCTGGTACTTTGGTCTCTACTGACATTGCGTGGCTATGTCTTGTGGGTGCCTGCATCTCCTCATGGCACAGCTCACAGAGCTGCCTCAGAATGGCCCTGTTCAGATGGTGCCATCCCACAATCTCCGTGTCAGAGTAGTTGTCAAAGGTGCTGCGGGCATGGTACCACCTGTTCCGAGCATACCGCCAACGGGCCCTTTCTCGGCTACGTCACTGTTCCTCCTGCCCCCTCACACCCCTCATTATGGCCTCCATCAGGAAGGGCACATTATTCATGGCCCCTGATGTCCTGTATCCCCCTGGGTGGTTGGCTGCTGTGGACTGTGTGCCACCCTGGTGGACTGCCTGGCACCATGCCTGCCTGTCCCTCTCACTCTCTCTGCCCCTGTCTCCTTTCCACTGCCACCACTGTCCCTCTCCCTCTGTGGCTGCCTCTGTCTGTCTGTCTCTCACTCGCTCTGTCTCTTTGTCTGTCTTTCTGTCTGTTCTTCCTTCTTTCATCTGTTCTGGCACTCTATCCCTCTCCCTGTTGCCTGGCACAAGTGCTGTCTGTGTGCTTGCGCCCTGTATTTATTGACTGAAGTTTGCTCGGCACATCCCGGTTTTGCTCTGCATTTGCACCATTTTTCCACAGTTGAATATCGCACTGCGCTGGATATTCATGGGCACGCCCTCTGCACTTGAGCCTGCATTCATTATAGTTGTGTATTGGCGCAATGGGATTTGCGCTGCACAACGACTCCCGCTAAATATCTCTCCTTGACGCAAGTCTGCACTTGCGCTGGCACAACTCAGTTGCGCCATGCGCAACTGCTTTTAATATCCTGGATGGACATTTTAATGAAGAAGCTCTAGAAGCATTTTCTCTCTCAACAAAGTTGTCCATTAATTTCACTTCCTGTGAACTTCCTTCTACAGTGTTCATGTCACAACTCAGATTTAAAAGTGGATAAGCAGGAGCTATGACTTTTGCATTACCTTGACCAGCATCCTTTTGTTGTATCCATAAAATTCCATCCCTTTTAGTGTCCATTATTATTCCGTCTGATTGAAACTGTTCCCATTCATCTATAGTCTGCATATCTGACAATTTACAATCAATGATATCCCGTACAGGGTCTAAATAATTTCCTCCCATATTTATTGATTTCTCATGAGCTCCTAAGCCCCAAAAAGTCTTACATTTCTTTACAGTATAATTTATTCACATTGCTTAAGATGTCAAATTTATTGGCCTAAGAAGCTGATATACTGTATAAGAATGTCCTTTGCATAGGACACCAATTTAGGTATCTATGAGCATTTCTCCTAATAAGTGGATTTTTCTTTAGGCGCCATTTGCTGACACCATTGGAGACCATTGCCATTGCTATCTCCTCTTTTTTCTGTTTTGTTTTGACATTTTTTTTTTCCACTTTCTAAGGTTCCTTCAGTCATACACCTAGTTCGTCAAAAAAATTGTCCTCTGGAGATTTGGATCAGTGCAGTGAGAATTGCCTTCACCTGTATTATCTTGTTGGACTCCAGATCTCAACTGTTATTTTTCCTTGTTATAAAATGGCTTCTTTCAACTTCTGAACCATCCTCTATTGATAGAACAAACCCTTCAGTTTCATGTAAATATTCTGCCAATTCTAAAATCCTCTTCGTCATGTCTGTGTATTCGGTTTACTTTATTTTTATATTTTTTTGTTCATATGCAGCTTCCTAACAGTTACATTTTTTATCAAGTATTACTGTACAAGTTCATCTTAATCTTCAAATTCATCAATTTGTTGTTGTGCAGTATTTTGAAAGTTTCTTCTTTTACCTTAAGAGTAATTTTTATTAGCGTCCTTGTGGCCGGGTGTGGGTATAGGATAACACAATTTCAGGCAGAGCACAAATCAGGTGCATAAAAAAGGCATGGTTGCGTTTATCATTTTATTTTTATCAAGTAAAATATACAGAAAGCAAAATGGTAAGTCAGACAACTGCTTAGCTTCAAGAGTTTCTAAGGCTTTTCTTCTGCCTAACATGAATCAAACAGTGTGAAAGCACACACTATCAGGAGGTCTTCCACCTTCCTCAGTCAGTATCCAACTGACTACCCTATCTCAGCACTGAGATAGGGCTTTTTATAAGCTCACTAGAAGTTGGAAAAAACAGTTTTCCCTGCCTTTTGATTAACAGCAGACATAACATAAAACTAGCCACTAGGGGCCACTGTTGCACCACAGAGAACAGTTATTTGGCACCTGGAGAACATTACATAACTTGTTTACAACATTGTTAAAGGTCAGAGCCATGGTCAGAACATTCGGTGCTCTCTTAAACTCTCCTGCAGGGTCATATTACCTCATGCTGTCTGCTGTAAAATATATCTCAGAAGGGGGCTGCTAACATCTAGAAAAAGCAGACACAAATTTTTGTTATTCTTATATTTAAACTGCCCTCTCATTTTGTAACTGTACTCTCAGTTTTGTTTTAGGTTAATATGCACAGAAAGCTTTATAAGCACTTCAGCACTTAATTTATAATCAGCCAACCAGCATGTTGGACATTATACAAAACATATAAACTGCTTGGGGAAGGGGTTTCAATTTATCCCAGGGGTGTCCACTATGACAGGGGTCACCCTGTCACATATCCCCCCACATAAGAGGGCAATCATCCTACAGTTGTCCAAATCTCAGCTAACACTTTGGAAGGGTGTGGAGCTTCGGCCCACCCTTATCGGAATCTCCATCTCAGGTCCCTTTCACAATTATCTTTTTCCATCATTATGCAAATACCATGAGACATTTTATGAGATGGGTGAATCAATTTAAGCAAGTCAGTTTGGGTGACATCAAAATAGTGGGTGCAAAATGGGCTATGTGCATTTAATAGCACATAGGAAGTACAGCGATGTTGTGTCTGCAGGGAGTAGTTGTTGCATGCAACATGTAGGTCTGTATTCATTGGGCCAGTCCCAAGTTGGCCGGCTGGTGTAGTGGGTAAAGTCAATGTCTCTGTGTCTGGCAGACTTGGGTTCAGGACTGGTTGTTGGGTTTTTATTTTTGTATGTGTTTTGGTTGTACATTATGTTTTTGTTTGGCGTTGCTAAAATCCCATTTTCCCACCCTACCAATCTGCCCTGGTGTAGCTGCTTCCGTGGCAGGTGTTCCCCCCAGCTTCAGCCCCCCAATACTCTCCCTCTGCTGACTGCTGTTGCCCCATGATGTAGCCCCTGTCCCTGGTTTCCTCTCCCCCCATTATCATCCCCCTCCCTGGAGTTGATTATAATATAAAAAGGGGGTACAAGGGTTATAGCCCTCCACATAAAAAGTAAGTAAATATCACCCCTGTACAGAAAGTTAGGAGCCGTCACTGTTTCTTCTGTTCATTGTAGTGCACATTGCCATTTTGGTTTTCAGCGATGTACACTCGCTGTTCTTGTCGTCGCCGTTGTGGAGTTGCTCAAATCACATAGAACCCACTCAGTTCCATAATATTCTTTCTTTCTTTTGCTTGCACTTTCCTTAATATTGTGGAGAGAAAAAAAACTTTAGCTGCTAACGTCTGGGCTTGTGTGCAGCCTTTCTGTTGTGTTTTTGTGACTTTGAGCCCTTGGGCTCGTTTCGAGGCTGGCACCACCTGCATGGATCTGCCTTGTTCATCTCCACTGTTTTTTTTTGATTATCCATGAGATACCGCTGCTCTATTGTTAAGCTCATGGAAGTTTTTGAGGCATTATGGGTGGTGTGCATGAGCATATAGTCATACAGCAATTTGCACTGTAGGAACCTATGCTCAATCATGTAGAGGATGAAGTTTGACTGTATGGCAACCTCTTGCTTCATGTGGTGCTGAGAACAGTTGTTTCTGATTTACAGCTCTGACAATTGCTGTCTTGCCTTGGACTTGCCAGTACTTCAGTTTTTAGGAGTACAAATTGTGACGGTTTCCATCGTGACAAACACATTGGTGATGCTTCAGTGTCCACCTTGCCACATATCTAGGACCCCATTCATCAGGTTTACATGACACATGTTATGAACTTGACTATTTTCCACTTAACTAAACTACAGGGAGGCACTAACTCTATTCTGGCTTTTTGCATCCCCAGATGCTCTTAAAATTTCTGCAGTGCTAAATGGATGACCACAACAAGAGTTCTGCTTGGTATTTGTTGAGGGCACAACTGCCATTACGTGCATTTCACCATGTCTGTTCCATGTGACTGTAGGAGGTGGTGGGGGGGATCCTATGATTGCGGTCACACAGCCATTATAGTTCCTTGGCAATCCATTTCCCTTTATCTGGGACAGACAGAGGTGACAATAATGATATAGGGCAGTGAAAGTTAACATAAATGTACTGTATACACCATGACCAAATGCTCATTTCCAGGTTCTTTTTTCCTCTCCAGCACTTTAAGAGAAGAGACCATTTTGAATTTTGGACCAAAAAAAAAAAAAACAGCAATTCAAGAGGGCCCTGCCAGTGGTCCTGTGTGGAGTAGTGTTGCACGGTGTAGGAGGCTTGGGATTCATTTTCAGTCCTGACTACTTTCTCCAGGTGGGGGGTTGGGGATCTAGAACATTTTGCAGAGGCGTTTTGTGCACCAACCCCATGGGGGTGCAGAGCATCCCACTTTTTGAGCATCACCTGCAGATGGTGAAGAGGGACTGTCTTGGTGCTGTTGGGGGCCACGCTGCATTGGCAGCTCTCCACCGATAGGTCAATGCCATGGGTGAGCTTTAGCTGCACGCTGGGCAGGTGGGAGGGCCTAACCAGAAAATCCTCAGAGTGAAGAAGCATGACAGGATGCATGTCTGGCTCTTGTTCTCTGCTGTCTGCTCCCAGCCACTCCAAATCCACCATGGGTGTCTCCCACCATGTTTGCAGTAGTCGTGGGTGATGTTGCTTGAGTGTGGTTAGGCCCCACCTTGGAGGGTAAGCCATGGGATCTGGGGTAATAGAAGTAAGTGTTGGAGATGTGGAGGAATGGGGTTGGGCCACACTGAAAGAATTGGAATGCCGTGTTGAGGGGGGTAAATTGTAAAAAAAGGGAAAAAACAAATTTTGCTTTGTTTAACTTTAAACGTGACTGGAATTATTTTTTACACCTTTACATGCCCTCCTGTTTTCTTTTAAAATGTATCCATTATTTTGATATGATTGGTCCTTTTTGGTAAAAATAATAATTTTTTTGCCTTTGTTACTATTGTGAATCCCTCTTTCCTCAGCAATTGCTGTTCTTTCATTCCTTACTGCCTGAACATTTTATGACATCAGTAACACCATTCCAGGCCATTCTGATCGATAGCGTAGAATGGTGTCACTGATGTCATTAAATGTGTTAGAAATGTGAAAAGAAGGAGCAGCAGCTGCTGAGGAGCATGGAATTCTATATTCCCAAACTGGTTAAAGGATATCAGAATACATACTGTAATTAATATGGAAAAGAAAACAGGAGAGCAGTTAACTATGTACAAATAATTTTCTATCACATGTAAGTTACAGTTGAGCTAGGCAGAGTTCAGTTGAACTCTGATGCAAACATCATACACTGAAATTGACCCCTGCAGTGATTTAGAAATTTCCAAAAATGTCCACTTGTCCCCAGCTGGGTTTATATGGCTGCTTCACTATCTCTTGTAATTTTGTCACTAGATATACTTGGTATAGTTATAGACAGACAGAGAGATAGATATTTTATTTATAAATGTGCCCATTTCCATGGACTCTGGGTACTGTACAATAAAAACAAACAACAATATAAATGAATGTACAAAAATTTACATCACAGCCTGCCCAGTGCTGCTGAGGGTTGAGGTGCTGGATGCCACACCTCGTGACATGCTAGCGACCTGGGTTTGGGAACGATCCCAGGTCATCGGGGTAGGCAAGGGAGGGAGAGGTTTTAGCATCCGGAGGACAACTCTCCTCTCCCGGGAGGGAGGGATGGTCCACACTTGGCTCTTGACTGGCCTCTGGTAGGAGCTAGTGGCACAGCAAGCACAGAGCTGATGTCGAGGGAAGGGGAAGTGGCGACGCCGGCATTAATGCCCTGGCATAGGGGTGCATGCCACTCCTCCACAAGAAAATGGGAAAATGCCTGCCAACACTGGGAAGAAGGAGCACCTGGAGCATGCCTCCTCTGTGCCCTCACCTGCCTGACTACCTCAGGTCCGACTAAACTTTCAGTATCGAGGTGCTTGTCTACCCCACCTCGGCCCCGCTGGGGGGGGCACAGCTCCATGGGGATAGAGAGGTAAGTCCAGGTAGGGCGAGTGAGGCAGGAGAATGACTCCTTTGTGGTCCTGAAGGGTTGGGGTCTGCAGGATGTAGGTGGATAAAAAGAAATAAAAAAAAAATGTACATAACATTGCAACTGGGAGCAGATTTAAAATTCATCTATCTATCACTAAAACATACAACTACTCAATCAATAAAAGCTTGCTGGAGCAGATACATCTTTAGACCCTTTTTAAAGGCTTCTACCAAAGGAGCCTCCTTTAAATAAACAGGAAGGGAGTTTCACAAGGTAGGCGTAGCCACTGAGAATGCTCTGTCCCCGGAATGCCGCATCCTAACCCTAGGCACTCCAAGAAGGCCTTCCCCGGCAGAACGGAGTGCCCGGGGTTGATGGTAGGGTACAAGAGATCTTGCAGATAGACAGGTCCCCTTTCATGCAGGGTCTTATAGGTCAGAAACCCTACCTTGAAGACAGCTCACCGGCGGTCGAGAGGGCTGCAAGGCATAGCCCTCCCCCACCTCTCGTTACTGGAGTTTCCAAGAAAGCAAACACCCAGGTACTTAACCTCGCAGCTTGCCTGATCGGGACCGCTTCTGCTCGACACTGGCTTTTTCAAACTGAATTTTTTGGCGCCATTTTAAGAGGCTCTATATTATATCAGCCCAACAGTGGAGATAGTTTATTTATTTTAAAAAGTGTTGCCTTAGCCATTGGTGTTGGTTTGCCTCTGCATACCGACTGTTAGTTAAAGAAGATTACTTTCCCTTTAAGATGTTTTTTGTCAAACTGTTGCCTTTATTGCATGAAATAGTTATCTGGTGATTTTTGTTAAGTAACTTTAGCCTCTGCACTGCCCAGTTGTTATCTGAAAGTAACGTAAGCCCCTGCATTGCCGTGGTTTCTACTTACCAGCGGCCACTTGAAACTGTATAAAAAAAAATCGTCCTGTAAGCCTCACGCTGCTGTTCCATTTGAAATTAATTCTGTTTGGCATTACAAGTAGACTGAAACTGCAGGTATCCCCCACCCCCCACAGGATAAAACACCCTCCTGAACCCTATATAAACTCACTGTGTTTCTCCTCTCTCCTCCACAGCTCACCGGCGGTCAAGAGGGCTGCAAGGCATAGCCCTCCCCCACCTCTCGTTACCGGAGTTTCCAAGAAAGCCAACGCCCAGTACTTAACCTCGCAGCTTACCTGATTGGGACTGTTTCTGCTCGACGCTGGCTTTGCCCCGCAGAATGCTACTCGTTCGGCTCCCCACCGCTCCCACCACCACCCTTGGTCGGCATCCCAATATATAGGTTGATTTCTGATCACATGATCATGAAATAACTTATCAGGCCACTTTCCCATCTATGGCTTATCTTCTTCCACCACTAGAAGCCCCTTCACCTTTTTTCCCCTTTTTTCCCCTTCTCTTCAGCCCTGTCACTTACCTCCTCACATTCTACCCTACCATGCTCCCACTTACCTTCATCACTCTACTCCTGCACTTCCCTCAGGCACCTTCGCCCCCCCGTTCATAACGTGAAAATGGGGAACAATATTAAAACCCTCTGTCAGCATACAGGCTGGCACTCCCTGCCCTGCTCCCCCCCCACTGCACCCGCACACCCAGCCACTACAAAATCAGACCAAAAAACTATCAAACCCCCCCCCCCCATTACAACACATACATAGACACCTCCACCCTCACCCCTGGATGTCATCTCCCATGGCAAGTAACCCACTGGAGCCCTCCTTCTCTTGCCAACCTCCTCCACATCCGCAACACAGCAACCCCCCCCCCGTT
The DNA here is from genome assembly GCA_016271365.2 of Neoceratodus forsteri. Taxonomy (NCBI): domain Eukaryota; kingdom Metazoa; phylum Chordata; order Ceratodontiformes; family Ceratodontidae; genus Neoceratodus; species Neoceratodus forsteri. The sequence continues at coordinate 1,029,762,836 of CM057458.1, forward strand.
TCCTCCTCCTATCTGCCCCTTACACCTGAAACTACAACAATACCCACCATCGTTGAACACAGCACAAATGCTGAAGACCTGCTACTCAGACAAGCACTAACTGACTCAGATCTCTCATTCTTCTTCTTCTTCTTCTGACAGGTAATGTCCACTCTAACCCTGGCCCCCTAAATTCCCGACCATCCCACCCGTCGCCTGGAAATGGCCTGCTCATCGCCTCACTAAACATTTCCAGCCTACAAAAAAAATGGGACTCCTTTCATAGCTGGGTACTCCAGAACAACCCAGACATCATTGCCCTGAGTGAAACCTGGCTCTCCCCTCTGTCCCCGACTCGGCAGTTAACACTCCTGGATACTGCCTTTCTCGCTCCGACCGTATGGGAAAGCGAGGGATTGTGTGCTGCGCACCCTCGAGGACTCCCTCACTGGCCACCTACTTCCCCTGCCCATACTGACATCCAGGGCCCAGGCCCTCACCCTAAAAATAATACTAGGTAGGTCTACATCCCCTCTCCTCCTCACCACAGCCTATTCCCCCCCCCCCCAGAGACCAAGCTAGCCTTCCAAGCCATCATGTCCTACCTCACCACCCCTACCCCAAAACAAAAAAAAAATTCTACTGGGGACTTCAACATAAAGTAGCTGGCCAAAACAGCATTGCTACATCAACGAGGCTGCTGCCTCGATCTCACTCAGGTCATCAAAACCCCACTGTCACACGCGCCCGCACGGGACATCCACCCTACTAGACCTAGTTTTCACCAACCGCCCCCACAAAATAACAAGCACCCAAGTCCTCCCAGACACCCTAAGCGACCACTCTCCAGTACTCTGCAACTGGTCTGGTACCCCCCTCAAAACCGCTCCCAAAATTACTACACAATGCAAACTAGGGCCTGGTAAACTGACTTTTCTCAAGGCCCACCTCAGAGAATGGGACTGGACACCCCTTACTAACACCCTCGACCCTGACCATGCCCTTGAACTGTTTATCAACATCTTTAACTCAGCCTGTGACAAGTTTGCCCCCCTCACCAAAACTGTGACCAAGGGGAATCATGCCCCATGGTTCTCGGACCACCTCCAAGGCCTACTACGTCAGTGTGATGCACTATGGCACCTTGCCAATGAGACCTAATGGCCTCAGGACAGGCAACGTTATCGGGAGACCCGAAACAAGTGCACCTGGGCCATACGCACCACCAAAGCAAACTATTACAAAGCCACCTTAACCTCTGCCTGGGGCAATGGACGCAAGTTCTGGGAGAACATAAAGGAACTCTGTGGCAAAGGCCCAAATCTGCCACCTGACCAAATACTCATGGATGGTAGCCTTTCCACCGACCCTCTCAGGATTGCCTCGGCCCTAAATACCGCTTTCACTGATCTCTCCCGTGTGTTGCCCCCAAATTTCTTCAACCCCCTGCCGGCCTGTATCACCCCCCATCCCCCCTTGCTGCGCCTTTCTACCTACGAGTCCTTACACCGGAGACCGCCAAACCCTACCTTACTAAAGCTATAAGTAAAAACCACTACAGTCATGACTCCCTGGACCTTAGACTTCTCCGCCTCACCCTCCAGGAAGTCCTGGCCACACTCATCCACATTCTAAATCGCTCCCTCTGTCAAGGGAAATTCCCCACCCACTGGAAATCGGCCTACATCACACCTATCCATAAAAGTGGTGACCGCACATGCACAAACAACTACTGCCCCATCTCTATCCTACCCCCGCCTAAGGCACTAGAACGCATAGTCGCGACCAACTCACTGAACACCTAAATAAATATAACCTTCTATCCACAGCAGTATGGTTTCAAAAGGGCCATACACCACTACCACCCTCCTTGAATTTACCTCCCATGTCCACTCAGCCCTGGACCATGGCCACCTCACTGGTGCCATCTTCGTGGACTTATCTAAAGCATTCGACGCAGTAAACCATGCCCTCTTACTGAACACCTTGGCCTACACGGGTTTCTCCAATGACACCCTAAACTGGTTCACCAGCTATCTCTCCGATAGAACACAGTCAGTCAAAGTAGGCCCTGTCCTATCACCCTGCCTCCCAATCCACTCCGGTGTCCCACAGGGCTCCATACTTGGCCCCCTACTTTTCAGCTTATACCTCAACTCCTTCCCATCCTCATGCCCCGGAAATCTGCTCCTTTATGAGGATGATGCAGTCTTGTTCACCTCCGACCCGATCCCCCTCAAACTCCACCAATCTCTCCAGCACTCTTTCCGTGAAATCGAAGACTGGCTCACTACCCAGCATCTTATTATCAACTATAATAAAACTAAAGTCATGATATTCGCCCACCCTCAGAACCCACACAAGAACCTCTGTCCCCTATTTCTCACTGCCAATCAGACCCCCCTAGAACAAGTAAACAGCTTTAAATACTTAGGGATCACATTAGACCCCGCCCTCAGCTTTAATCAACATATCCTACACCTATCAACAGCCCTTAGCTCCAGACTAGGCGTACTCTACCAGTACAAACACTGCCTCACCCCTGAAGCACTACAACTTACCATAAACTCCTCGATCCTCTCCCTGCTAGACTACGGCATCCTAATATACAGTGCCCTGCCCCTCACAACCCTAAACAGACTCAGGCTCGTGCTTAACAAAGCCTGCCATCTCATCCTAGGATGTGATCATTTCACTCACTCCTGCTCCCTTTACAGCAGCTCAAACTGGCTAAACCTGGACAGCAGAATCAGGTACCACACCTGCCTTATGACCAAAAGATATTACTAGGCCTCACCCCACCCTCCCTAGACCAAATTATCCTCCCAACACCACCAGGCAAAACAACCCGTAGCACAAGCAAGCAGCTACTATGAGTACCCCATGGTCGGACCTCCCAATACCAACGCACCTTCAGTTTCAGGGCCCCTTCCTGGACAAACTCCCTCTCCCTAGCCATATAACTGATGAAATAAGGCTGGGCCCTTATAAATCCAAACTAAGGGAATACCTTCAGGCCTCAAACTGATGTGACTGCCCTTGACACCTGATCTGCCGTATCCTCCTTCAAACACACTATTAGCAGGTCACCGTACCTAAACGTACCTGTGAAACTACATGACTATCAGCCTCCTATAGAATCTTTCTGTAATTTTTTTTTCTGGCTGTGCTAAAGTACCTAAATCTCTGTTACCCATCTACTAAACAGCTATGTAACCTATTGTGAATGTTATTTGTAATGTGTTGTAATCTGTATTTCAAGTCCCATCCCTGTACCATTTTATGTATGACGTGGAACCTTTGTAAATGAGTCTCTGACTCAAAGGTCTTTCTGAATATTACAATAAATCAAATAAATCAAATCAATCCTCCATCTGACCGGCAGCCAGTGCAGTCCGCGGAGGACCAGGGTGATATGTTCACAACTTCTCACCGTAGTCAGCAACCTTGCTGCTGTGTTCTGCACCAGCTACAGCCTGCAAAGGTTGCCTCCAGATAACCCTAGATACAGAGCATTGCAATAGTCCAGCCTGGAAGTGACAAAAGCATGGTCAGGTCCTCAGGCGGGATCAGGACTCTGATTTGGGCAATATTCCCGAGATGGTAAAATCTGCTGTTAACCATGGCTGACACCTGGGCATCAAGCATCAAGCCATCATCCAGGATCATGCCCAAATCCTTCACCTGTCTAGAAGGGGCAAGGGGAACACCCCCCAACACTAGGCTGAGGTGTAACCCCACCCCCCCACCTCGATGACCTGGATCCACATCCAGTACCTCGGTCTTGTCTGGGTTAAGCTTAAGCCAGTTTTGAGACATCCATGACTGGATCTCTTTGAGGCAGCTGTTAAATACAGAAGCCAACAGCTGGTTATCAGGTGCACAGGATGAGTACAGCTGGGTATCATCTGCATAACAGTGAAAACCCAGCCTATACCGCCTGATAATGTCCCCCAATGGCAGCATGTACACCGTGAACAACACGGGTGACAAGACCGATCCCTGAGGAACCCCACAGCACAGAGGCTTTGGGTTAGATGAGGTTAACCCCATCGTCATCCTTTGCACTCTGCCTGTCAGGTATGACCTGAACCAGTTGATAACAAAACCAGACAGGCCACACCAGAACCACAGGCGATCAAGCAGCACCTCATGGTCCATGGTGTCAAACGACACAGAGAGGTCCAGGAGGACCAAGATGGTACCGTCTCTCCTGTCCCTTGCCTGCAGGAGATGGCGAGGGACAGTGGTTACATATCAGGGCCATAGTTTCTCTTTATGTTTTGAGTGTTTTTTTAGCAGAGTTACTAATGCAAGACATAATTCTAAGTAAACTATTATAACAAATTGCTTTCTTCCAACAAATATTTGCCTGATAAAAGGGAAGGATACTTTCTGATGGGAGAAGGCCATTTTACTATACCAAAAAATAAGGTGGAAATGTCATTTTCCTACTACAGTAGCTGTAAATCTAGCCACTTAGCACCATTTCAAATGAGAACATAGAAAAAACAGAAACTCCATTCAACAGACGATGTGCCAGGCTCAGAAGCAAAAACCCACAAGCAAAACAAAAGCCAGCACCAACACCACAGTACAGCACAATGAGGTTTTATTAAAGTGCTGAGTGCAAGGCAGTGTGCAAAGTATAAAATTGCACTGTAGGTGCAGAAACAATACTGCATTAAAGAACTGCAGGCAGGGCACCTGTTAAAAATAAACTGAGACAGCACACCGACTCACAGTTTCACAGTTTAGCTTTCTCAAGAGTCGCAGATGCACAGTCTTGCTCTGCTTTTAAGTGCAATAATTTAAGGGATAGTGCAGTGAAAAGTGTATAATGTTGATTAAAGTGTGATACCACTTTAAAACAATCCTTTCAGTTCCTTATGGACTGAGTACATCCTTTCTGGAGGCTAAGGATATACCCTTTCTAGGAAAATCCTAGATCATCTGACTGCTGCGTGGCTAGAGTGAAGTGAACTTTTTGGACCTAAGGGTCATCAAAAGTACCAACGGTATGATTAAAACTACATTGTATCGCAAAGCTATGCACTACAATATGGTTCTTCAGGCATCTAGTTGCCATCCACAACATATGGTACAAAATATCCCTAATTTCCAAGTCCTCAGAGTTACAGTAGGAGGAACTGTAGCAAGGTCAGGGAATTTAAGACTCAGAGTGAGGAAATGTTGGCCAGGTTTAGGGCACAGGGCAAAGTAAACAAAAAAAAAAAAAAAAAACAAACTCCCAGACAAATAAAAATAAAATTATAAAGTATAAAACAATCCACGGCTTAACAGGGCCCAAAGTTCTGCTAAAATTATGGGTAAAGTTTAAAATGACCCAATATCACTGTTTTAGTATTTCTTTCCTGTAGGTTTCCCAACTTCCAACTAATCTGTAGCAGATCTCAAAATCTGCACAGCACTCTTGCACTCCTGCATTTCTGAACTTTTGATCTCCAATCCTTTGATTTCTATGATGCACTCTTCTAAAACATACAGAGATAACTCCTCTCTTTTCAGACTGCCGCCTTCGTGCCTGGCCTCCTCCCTGTCAGTTCACTGTCCAAATGACCAAATTGTGTGGGACTGCTTCAGTGTTTCAGCCCACCTCCCCCTTCTCCCCGAAGGGCTCTCTGTCTACACCACTGATATGGCTTCTCCACCACTGGCAGGTTTTTTCCTAGCGAGGAACAAAGCACATTCAAAGCATGACCTCACTGCCAAGATAGCCACACATGATTAACTGGAAAGATTAATGAAACACAGACAGTGGTGGCATACCTGTAATATATAGTACATAAGCATGTTTTCATATAACCCTGCTCTCGCTGCCACTCCTCAACAGTCAATGTGGAGAGCGGCCATCTCAGCACAACCCAAATAATACAGCTGGCTTCAGGTGAGGGGATATGGCATTAGCATCTTTAAAGAGGCTAGAAAACATGCCAGGAATGTGTCTCACACAGAGTTACTTACTGTTAAGGAGAGAGTCCCACCTATGGAACAATTAGGCCATAAGAGTAGAAAAAGCAAAATAATACAAGGTGTCCTTACAGCAAAACCTGAACTTGCCTGTTAGGCTCTGGCAGGCTCTCCACTCCCTATCCAACCCCCTGACCAAGTCCCCCCCTCCCTATTTATTGATGGTAGCTAACATCCTAAACTCATTCTTCACAACCTGTACCCTTCCATCCACCCTCCTAACCCCCACCCCTCTGACCCCCCCTCCCTGCACAATTTCCACTTCGCCCCATCTCCTCTCAAGATGCTCTCCAGGCTGTCCTCTCTCAAACCCCACACAAGTCTAGTCCTGATGGTCTTGATCCCCATCTTCTTCAGATCTCTGTACCAGCTATAGCCGTTCCTCTCTCCCACCTGCTTAATCTCTCTTTCACCCATCGTACCATCCCTTTACTCTGCATATCCATCAAAGTCATTCCTCTGCACATGGATGGTGACCATTCCACCCATGAAAACTACTGCCCCATATCCTTTCTCCCAGCACTGGCAAAAATTCAAGAGTCTGTTGTCCTTGCAATGCTGCCAGACTTCCTCACCATTTCCAACTTCTTGTCTCCTTTTCAATCGGGTTTCCAGAAACAACGCTCAACTGTGACCTTCCTGCTCTGCGTAACTGACACCATACTCATAGGCATGGACAAAGGTAATCTTACTGCAATTATATTTATCAATCTCGCTAAAGCTTTCAACTCTTTGTCTCCCATCCCCTTTTTCTTTCCAATCTCCACTCCGCAGGCCTTTCCACCCCCTCAGTTGACTGGTTCCGGTCTTACCTCACAGGTCACAAACATGTCCAAGCTGGTGACACCAACCCTCACCTCTCACTATTCTTGCTGGCATTCCACAGGGGTCTATCCTTGGTCCCATCCTCTCCTCCATATTATTAAATTACCTCCACTCCATCTGCGTCCACTTCTACATCCATCTCCACATGGATGACAGCATCCTTTTCTCTTCTGGCGCATCTTCCCTGGAAGTTGAATCAAAGCTGCAAAATGACTTCTCTCAAGTAACTCAGTGGTTCATTGACAATCCATTGAAGGTAAACTCTAAACAGACTCTCCGTGCTATTTGGCACCTCCCTCAGACTTTCCAACACCTCCCAGCTCCTCTCCTTTCACACCCTTGACAGCACACACATCAAAGCAGCTCCCACCTACAAATACCTGGGTGTAAGGCTCAACAGTCATCTGGGTTTTCCACACACTTAGACTATATGCACTCACAACTCCAGCCTAAACTCAGGGCCATGTATAGAAACAAGGATGCCCTCCCCCTGGAAGTCCATCAGGAGTTACTCACCAAGATGATCCTCCCTGTGTTTGACTAGGCTAATGTGGTCTTCGACTCTGCCCCTCCCTCATCCCTAGCTAGGCCAGTCACCCTTTTTAACACCTTCTGCCACTTCACCTCAAATGCTCCCCCATGTACCCACCACTGCACTCTATTCCTCCTTCTTTCTCCACTCCCTTAAATCATGCCGACTACTTCATGCCACCACTCTCATCTCCAAATTCTGGTTCAGCTCTCTCCCTTCCTATCACACTGATCTCCTCTCCCCCTTATTTTGATTCAGCTGTCTCCCTTTCTACCACACAGATCTCCTCTCCCCCTTTTCTTCCTCATGCTATCTGCTCCTCTCAACAGACCCCCACACCTTCTCCCTCTCCCCCCGTAGAAATTCTGGTCAGGCTGCTTTCTCCTATCATCTTCCTTCCCTCTGGAACTCTTTCTCTGATGCCACCCATCTGTCCCCATCCCTACATTGCCTTAAATGCACCCTCTCTCACTCTACCTCTCTACAGAATGCTCCTGCCCCGCCCCCCGCACCTGTCCCTCAGCATACTGCCCCTTTTCACACTACCTGAACCTCCTCCTGCTGCCACCCATCCCTCACTCCCCATTCACTCCTCTGTTCCCCCTCCTGCTCCCACTTACACCTGCAACTAAAATGGTGCTGCATCATACCTGCTCGTTAACTTGAAAACTCAGCATCTATTTTGAACCAAGAAAATGTCCTCTGCATTCATCGACTGTTTTTGCTAAGTCTTGAATCTATACTGCAAACATTTTGTATATGAGGGAATATTTTAAACTTCTACCATGTTTGCTTTCACTAACTCTTGAAATGTTATTGTAAATTTCTTTAAAAAAAGTCTGAATATGGAACTTATTACTCTCCCTCCACTCCTCTACCGCCCCAGGTTGTAATTGTAATTGTATGAATGTTTTAGACTTCTACCCTGTTTGCTTTCTCAAAATCCTGATATTGTACTGTAAATTTTTGTATATGTATGATTATGTAAACTCATCACTCCCACTCACTCTCCCTCTCCCAAGATCGCACCAGGAAAAGAGCCACGGCTCACTGTGCCTCTCTCGGTTACCAATATTTAAATAAATAAATAATAAAAAAAATTGTGGACGTCAGTCCAAAGCAGTAAATAACATAGTGATAAAGCATTGGGGGGGGGGTCTATAGCTCTGACCCCAGTAAAAAAATATATACATAGACTGCACCAATGTATGGTGTATAAAAGGACACCAGACCTTGCGGATTGTCTGCACAGTTTTCACAAATATGTGCAGTTTAAAGGATGCCTCTACCAAAAAAAATACAGAAAAAGAATGCTGTCTTCATTTTTCTTTTTATTGTTGTTCTGTAATTGTGTTCTTCTTTTTTATAGGCTTTATGTTCTTTATACTTGCTCCTATATATGGGATATGACATGGGCTGACTTAAGATATCATTTTTATCTTCACGAGAGAGGATTGGTCTATTGCTATCTCACGAGTGGCGAAGCCACAAGTGAGATAGCAATAGACCAGTGCACTCAAGTGAAGATAAAAATGATATCGTAAGTCAGCCCATGTCATAGTTGATTTATACAACAGGTGTTTAGGTGGTTTTGTGACAGAAATGGTAAAATGTTGCAAAAGAAAAAAAAACAATGTAGACTGGTGTATATGTAATCCAAAAATAAATATAATCTCAAATTTCACTTTTTTATTGAAACAATTTTACCAGGAAAGGCCTAATGAGCCATAAAACTAATTCCCGGTGGTGTCCTGGGGGAAAAATAAATGAAACTAGTCACTGAGCATGCTCAGAAATTTATCTTCACATGTGAGAATACATTTCTGAGCATGCTCAGTGTGGCTACAATGAGTGAAATAAATGTCTGAGCATGCTCAGTAACCAATTTCATTTATCTTGCTCATGTTGTCCAAGATAACATGTTTATCTTGGCAAATTTATTTTCACACCTGTTGTATAAAATTAGTTAATGTACATTTCAGGACCACATTGTCCATTCATCAGAACATTTTTAGACTGAAACTCAGAACACAGACATGTACATTATTTATAAATTTCAAAGGACATAAACATTTTTCTTTAACTGTCCAATACTTCATAGTGTAAGCAACACATTTATAAAGTATAACAGGGGGAACATACCTGCAACCAATACTTCTTAATTTCATTCCAGTTATTTTCTATCACTGAGCTTCCAGTATATAGGGGAAAGGCTGTAAATCTTGACTATGGTAATATAGGAAAAAAGTGTGGGGGGATTTCATGATTTAATGTTTGTTTTAAACCATTAAATCTTATTTTTTTTAATTATTTTTAAAATTATCTCAAATTTGTCTTGTTGGTTTCACCTAGTAAGGTGATTCAAACCCAGCATGACATTACTTAATTGAGCATTTCCACAAAATTATTTTTATATTCTTAGGGCAGGATTCACAGAAGGGATGCACCCAGTGCATCTGAGATGTGCCAGGGCATCCCCATAATGCACCCAAGGGCGATTCAGGCAGGGTGCAGATGCACTGGTACAACCCCGATGCACTGGCACATCCCCGATGCACCACATACCACCAGTAATGCTATGCAGTGCATCCGGAGGGGCTGTGACGGGTGGGCATGCCCATGCATACTGGGTGCATCCCTGGGGCAAGTCTGGGGATGCGCCACAGAAAGATAAGTCTAGAAAACTAGACTTATGTCGGTGGCCACCTACAGGCAGGCTGCTGCACTGCGGGCAGCAGCAGGGGTGCCCAACCACCCTGGCAGTCCAGTGAGCCCCACCAGCTCCAAGCCCCCATACAATGCTGCCCCTGACAGCCATAAGGGACATGGTGCACCCCCCCAAGCCCCTATATAATGCCGCTCCCAGCTGCGTTAACAGTAATGAAGCCCCCCCATGCCTCCGTATGATGGCAGACCTGGCGGCGAATGAAATGAAGAACCCCTCCCAGCCCCAAGCCCTCAGTAATGCCACCTCCTGCAGCAGTCTGCTGGTGCAATCAGCCCCTCAAGCACCCCAACCCCACCTCTCCCCACCCAGCAGGGTCCCACTGTCAGCGGGCAGTTCAACCCACCTGCATACCACCATAGCCGCCCACTGGACAGAGCTGTCTGAGAATGACAGCTATCGCATAGCCTGCAGCCCAATCTTCAGGTTGTATGATAGCTGTTATTCTCAGACAGCTCTGTTGGCGGCAGCCGTGGTGGTATGCAGGTGGTTGAGCTGCTCCACTGACAGCGGGACCCTGCTGGGTGGGGAGAGGTGTGGGCTGGGGTGCTTGGGGCTGGACTGCACGGGCAGACTGCCGCAGGAGATGGCATTACTGGGGCTTGGGCTGGGAGGGGTTCATCATTTCATTCACTGCCGAGCAGCAATGTATGGGTACTGGGGGTCATCTTACTGCCACAGCCTCTGTGGGAGTGCATCATACGGGGCATGGGGTTGCCATTCTCTTTACTGCCACTGGTGCGGCTTCGTACAAAGGCATGGAGGGATGTCATTATCTTTACTGCCGCTGGGTGTGGCTTCGTACGGAGGCAATGGGGGGGCTTCATTACTTCTAATGCCGCCAGGAGCAGCATGACTTGGTCTGGGGTCGGGTGGGAGAGGGGTGGTGGACACCATTCGGTGCATTCTGCTGGGACATCCCAGCCAGTGCTATGCAAATGGGACTATAATGGCATGCTAATGGCCCCATTGCACCATGCATACCTAATAACCTCATTTGCATGCCCTTGGCTGTGAATTGCGTTTTTGGGCACAGGGCATCCTGAGATGCCTTGCCCCAATGGGCTCACAGCCTGACATGGGGGATGCGCCAGGCAACCTGGGATGCTCTGGGGCATCCTGGGCTGGGTGCACCTGTGCGATTCACTGAGGGGTTGCACTGGGACATCTCCCTGTGCCTCCTCTGTGAATCGCCTGTTTTGCACTCAGTGCATCTCCCCTGCGCCGAAGCAGCCAAGATGTGCTGGGCGCATCTTCTTTGAGAATCCTGCCCTTAGAGTTTAAATTAATGTTTTACCTGTTTGGTTCCCTTTCTATTCAACTGCTCTTGTTCATATTTGAATGAAAAAATCATTCTTGTCCTAAGTGAAAAAAGTTCCTGTGTTTAGAGCTTTTAGTCCAATGTTTTTCATAGAAACTATTTAATATATATCCCCACCAAAGAAAAACTTTTTCTCCCACCTTTTTGCTTCTCATTTTTATGTTTGCTTGCACGCATGTGCAAGAAACATAGTGCCATCATCCGAGATTTCAGAGGTGTGTCACCTCCTTCTCCAATTCAGTCAGTGTGTTGGCAGGCATGGCTCCTGTAAGCCAATGCATGCTGGAGCTGTCTATGACAAGCTCCAAAATGCAGTGGCATACAGTTGAAAGGGGGAGCTAGGCTTTAGTGAGCAGCGATAAGATATCGCCTGCTCATGCGCAACTCCCCCCACACACACACACCGAACGCATGGCTATCGCGGCTGCCCTCCCCCACACACGAGGAGCCGGGGGGTGCCCAATCCCCATCAGCTTGTGCCGCGCCCCCCCAGTCTGGTGCCACGCTGGGAGCCCACCCCAGCGTGGCAACTGATCATCATGGCCGACGTGGTTGCCCAATCCCCCGTCGGCTCCACGGCCCCCCCAGCATATCCTTGTGCCACGCTGGGAGCCCACCCCAGTGTGGCAAACGTCCCAGGTCGTCTTTTTTTTTTTTTTAACTTGCAAAATAAAAACGGTCCCAAGGTGCTTCTCCCAGCCCCCCCTCCTACAACCCGCACCCACCCACTGCGCACCCTGCCTCCCCACACCCCCCTCACCTCATATTTACCTCCGGAGCGTGGCGTGACGATCTTCGGTGGACCGGGAACACGTCTGCACTCTTCAAAGCCGACCGCCAACTGAGGAAATGCCGATAAGCTGTATAACGGGCTAGATAGGGTTTTTTCAACTTTATTGCATATCTCAGGCATTTTTTGGAATTTTTGCACCAAATTTTCAACGTGGGGTTTTTGGGAACCCTTCTCATGAATGATGTCACTGTCATGGTGTTATTCGGGCCCGAAGGGTAATTTCGTAGTCACTGCACACTCACTGTGCAAAATCACCCTTTGGGCCTGAATAACGCCATGACAGTGATATCATTCATGAGAAGGGTCCTAAAACTCCATGTTGAAAATTGGTGCAAAATCAAAAATGACTGTTTTATCGAGCGTATAGCAGTTCCTACGCAGGCTCGTAAGTTCGCTAATTTTCAATATTTTCTTACCCAGATTTTCAACACTGCCATTTTACCACACCTTCTTATGAGTAGTACAGCTGTCATTTTTCACATCTCACCCAAAATGTTTCCACCATGTAGCTACAATGGCAGCAGTCGGTGTCGAAATCAATGTACAGGACAAATTAAGAAAATCACAGTGACACTGTTCATGAGCAGAGGTCTTAAAATGGCTATGTTGAAAATTTGGTGAAAAAATTCCTAAAAATGACTGTTTACCGAGTGCATTGCGCAGTTCCTATGCATGCTCGTAAGTTTGATTTAATATTTTCACTCCAGATTTTCAACATTGCCATTTTATTACACTTCCTTATGAACAGTACAGCTGCCATTTTTCATATGTCGCCCAAAATGTGTTTTCGCACATGTAGCGCACAATGGTGCTGTTGGTGTGCAAAAGCAATGTTTAGGACAGATTAAGAAAATCACAGTTACACTGTTCATGAGCAGAGGTCTTAAAATGGCTATGTTGAAAATTTGGTGACAAAAGTCCATAAAATGACTGTGTTACGAGTGAGCATTGCACAGTTTCCACGCACCCTCGTAAGTTCATGACTTTGTAATATTTTCAGTCCAGATTTTCACCAGTGGCATTTTTCCACACTTCCTTATGAACAGTACAGCTGTCATTTTTCACAACATGGCTGAAATGTGTTTTCACACTTTCAGCGCAGAGATGCGTGGTCGCTGTGGGAAATCATTGTTCGGCACAGATAAAGAAAACACAGTGACACTGTTCATGATCAGAGGCACCAAAATCCCTGAGTTGACAATCTACTGTAAAAAATCCCCAACCTAATTATATTACGGGTGTGCGTTGCACAGTTTCTATGTACGCTCGTGACTTCACCATTTTTTTAAATATTTTTACTGCAGATTTGCAACATTGCCATTTTTTACACCTCCCCATGAGCAGTACAGCTGTCATTTTTTACATCCTGTTCGGAATGTTTTTGCACCTGTGGTGCTAAATGCCGTAGTCGCTGTGCATAAGCAGCTTCCGGCTAACAAACTGATATTCCCCCTTTTCATGAGGTTGGGTCACAAAAAAACATGCTGAAAATTTGGAGTGATAATACCTACGAATGCCTGAGGTATTAGGGTTTCCAACCATAACGCCCAACCCTGTAGAGAATGACAGGCATCAGGGGTGTGACTTGGGATTCTTGCCTGTAATGCTCATACCATTCCACACCCTGCAGCCAGTGAGAGGCATCGAGGTATGCCTTGGACTCTTCAGCCCCAAAGTTCACTCCATTCTCCTATATCGCACCCATCTCACCATGTTTCCTAATGAAATGGGTTGCGCATAAGGGCCAAAGACCCCAAGGAACACAGTGACACTTGTCAGTGTCTGCAGGGTGGGGTGTGGTGAAATGGCATGGCCGTTATGCCTGACGACCCAAATGCACACCCCAATGCCTATCACTCTCTGCAGGGTGGTGGTGGGGTTGGCTTCAGTTCAATACTTCACTGCCATTCCTATTACGCAGCTCTGTAACTTCTACACTACCACTGCCAATGCCAGCAAGCAAACATTCGGCATTGACAAATGCTTGTTATGTTTGCTTGCATGCATGTGCAAAAAACATAGTGCCACCATATGAGAATTCATAGGTGTGCCTCCCCCATTTCCAATGCCCTGCTGCCTTTTGCAGGCAAGGCCACACTGCACCAATGAATGTAGGAGCTGTCTATGACAGCCGTTCAGATGCAGTGGTGTACAGTTGAAAGTAAAAAGCCGCTGCAATCAGCAGCGGTAATGTGTAGGCACTTTGCATACCCATCTGGCAGTATGCAAAAATACTATAGTTAACACTGCACTGAAACAGCTGTCATAGACGGCTCCATCCCCCCTCAACAAGTAGCACACTGGAGCCTACCCAAGCGTGCTCATCCTCCCCACACACAATGCAATGGGGTGCCCAATCTCCGCTCAACTCCGCTGTGCTGTGCCCCCAACAGACTTCCAGGTGCCACGCTGGGAGCCCACCCCAGCATGGCAACAGTCCGTAAGGCCAACGGGGGAGGCCAATCCCCATCATCTCTATTGTATCCCTCAATAATTGTAATGCTGATACAGGATGCCCTAGTTTTAATGAAACCATATTTTCCTGGACCATCCTACTCAGCAATTTAATGAACTTATAAATCATGTAGGACTTAAATCCAGTAGTTCATTTCATTTAAAAAGTCTTTATTAAATTGTTTTTCACGCCATATATTAAGGCAACAGTTTCGTAGCTTGACGCCACTTCTTCAGGCCCCAAATAAAGAAAATGTTGTTATCTAGATGTAAAACAAATAAGAACAACCATCAGTATGTCACTTCTTCAATTAACGCATTTATAATGCAGATCACAACAGTACTATATACCTTAAGAGTCACCACTTAACATTCAAACGTTAAAAATTTTTCATAATTACTTCATTAATCACATCGTTAATTTACCATGTCACCATATATATTTTACTGTGATTGTAATTTAATCCAATTTTAGCTCTACAGACTTCTCATTTCATAAATCTAATATACATTCATCAATTAGCCGAGGGTGGGGGGTGAACCGCCTTCTCTCCTTTTACATGAAAAGTGAACTTGCTTGTACAATTCCACTTGGCCACATGGAGACACGAGCTCTCCTTAAGAACTTTGAGAGCATAGGCAATACCTTATAGCGGGTAAGGTATAAGACGTCACATTAGTGACGTTGCTCCCCTGCCAGCTTTTCACGGTCTTTTTAAACCGCACAGGAGAAGTAGGTCTGATAGCTTCTCTCCTCCAGGAAGACGATGCAATCCATGGCGCTCTACCAGATAAGAGAATGTAAAAAGCTTTTAAATACCAGCCTTTAAAAATGATATAAACAATAAAAAGTCCTTCATTTATATATTTGGGTGGTTCAATATATTTGGTTTTCTTTTCACAGAAATAAGTTTTGCTGCAAAGAATGGATAAACATCATAGAAGTAAATACTGAAGAGTACAAAGGGGAAAAAAAACACTTGAGGTAAATAAAATAGTTATGCTGCCTCGGATAACAACAGGCCCATTCTTGAAAAACTAAACGGTTTCATATAATGTTATAGTACAAACGAAACATAGTAATGGAAATAAAAAACATTTTTTTTACATATGTATTTTATAGTTGATAGAGAGGAGGATGGGAGATTCTTTTTGTCAAAGTGGTATTAGATTAGTTTTTTAAACGTGGAAAAATGAAGTTTGAAAAGGATAATATAAATCAACAATTAAGAAAAAAACAGGGTAGTTTTTCTAAGTATTACTTTATTAGCATGAGTATAAAAAGTTTTTTTGACTTTCTTAAAATGAAGTCCTTTTCTCATATACTTTTTGCAGTATCTAAATAATGAGGTTTAATTTGTATTGGGACACTGAAGAGGCTCAAACAAAATAAAAAAGTACATCGCAGGTATGCATTTACAACACTTAAAAGGTCTATGGAAATTAAAAAGACTAATGTTAACAAATAGATGAACATGAGAAATAATTGATGAATGTATATTAGATTTATGAAATGAGAAGTTTGTAGAGCTAAAACTGGATTAAATTAGAATCACAGTAAAATGTATATGGTGACATGATAAATTAACGATGTGATTAATGAAGTAATTATGAAAAATGTTTAACGTTTGAATGTTAAGTGGTGACTCTTAAGGTGGGGGTCACAAAAAACCCATGTTGAAAATTTGGAGTGAAAATACCAACGAACGCCTGAGGCGTTAGGGTTTCTGACCATAACGCCCCACCCTGTAGAGACTGACAGGCATCAGGGGTGTGACTTGGGATTGTCGCCTGTAATGCTCATACCATTCCACCCCCACCCACACCCTGCAGCCAGTGAGAGGCATTGAGGTATGCCTTGGACTCTTTGGCCCCAAAGTTCACCCCATTCTCCTATACTGCACCCATCTCACCATATTTCCTGATGGAATGGGGTGAGCATAAGAGCCAAAGACCCCAAAGCACACCGTGACACTTGTTGGTGTCTGCAGGGTAGGGTGAGGTGAAATGGCATGACCATTATGCCTGACAACCCAAAGGCACACCCCAATGCCTGACAGTCTCTGCAGGGTGGTGGTGGGGTTGGCTTCAGTTCAATACTTCACTGCCATTCCTATTATGCAGCTCTCTAACTCCTACACTACCAGTGCCAATGCCAGCAAGCAAACATTTGGCATTGACAAATGCTTGTTGTTATAATATTCAGTCTCCAGCTTTCCTCTGTGGGTTTTCCTTTGGAAACTCTCACACTTCCTATTTCTTCAGTGAAATCAAACAATACCAACTGGAGCTAGCGTTTGTGTTAAATTGCCACCATTAACCAAAATGCCACCGTGTTTTCATCTGGAAGGCTGCTTCTCTTTGCAGCTAGGAAAGGGCTAAGCCACAGAGATATCACTCGTTGGTGAGCACGAAGACGTCACAGGGTGATGCTCCCCGTGGCTCAGTCCATGATGGAAACGCCAGCTTCTGCCCTAAGGCTTGCTCACAATAGTGAGCACAAGTGAAGTCCCCCTTCCTATACATTTTTACATAATGTAGCAATACACTGTAAGTTCATGCATAAAAGTAAAATTCCAAGGCTATATTTTGGGGATGATTAAGAATAAGGAACCACAACTGTTTGAGCCTATTTTCAAAAGGGATTTTTTTGTCATACTTTCATAGTTATATGAAGGGATTCTTAGAGATGGTTACTAAAACCTGGCTGAAGATTTTTATAATTTCTATTACATAAAAAACTTATATAGAAATTATAAACTATAATAACTTTTCCTTTAGCTTCTAAATTGCAGATGTAGGACCAAATAAAGAAGGGGGGAGGGGGAGAAAAAAGGGGGGGAGGTTCAAAGTAACTAAAGCTACTGTGTTCTTTCTTTCTCTTTATGTCCTTAATCTCAGATAAACCTTTTTTTACTGTTATTCAGTCTGCATCGGTGTATGCCAGATTGCTGGACATCATACCCTTTTACACAATCATGAAAAAGAACTCCAAACTAGACTTTCATTCACTCCATATCTACTTTTATATGTCCTTAAAGTGTAAATCCACCAAGCTTCTCTTCTCTTTAAAAGAGATTCCCAGTCTCCTCCTCTTGTAGGTCACAGTTTTCAGCTGCCAATTTCCCAACCATTTCAAACTTTGTCACCCCCACTACCACTTGGCACCTTTCAGTGCAGGCGATCTAAGTATTGTGAAAACATGGAAAGAAACACACATTTCACCTCAGCAAATTTAAGGAAAACACTGGAAATTACTTTTTTTTATTGTAATAGGGCTGCCCTCGTGTACCTGGCCACATGTGTTTGTAGTCCATTTTACATAGGGAAAACACTGCATCAGTTTAAGATCTGCGTAGGGAAGGACATGTGGGCCATTGAGAGAAACAGAAAAGACTGTAGGTGTGCATTATCGCAATGTATATTCTCCCAAATTACACCAGAGGAACATGTGTTTATCCCCTGCAACCTTTCCAGTGCTCATATATTCCTCACAAGTGGTAATCCTCCACCCATCTTACTGGCTGATGCACGATTGTAAATTTTGGACTGCCAGAGGCTAATCCCCAGCAATGATAACACTGTCCAGTTTTACTTTGTGCATCCCTAGAGGCTGGGCATGATCTCTGATCGCTCCCAGACTCTTAAGTAAGAGCCTAATAACAAAACATAACACTTTTTCACTACTCTGAGTAGCACACGGCAACAGATAAAATTGTAGATTAATCTTAGCTTTCTCCTAACTTTCTGCATGCTATTAATAACAAAAAAAAAAAACTATAAAGGTTCCCCAGGACATGAAGCAGGGGCACATGAAAGGCTGGACCCTCAAGCAGCATCCTACCCTACACCCCTGTTCGGGTTGGGACCATCACGCAGCGTACCCACTGGCTTTCTTCCTGAGGACTGGACCCTCATGTAGCATCCATTCCAAATCAGACAGTGTTCATTGGGAGCCTCAGACTCAGTAGACACTAAAACCAGGAGGCGATCCATCTGCACCAAGGTGCCTAGGGACACAGGTTTTTGGATGTCCTAGGCACATTCAGCAGATGGAATCCCACAGTACACGGGCAGTCTAAGGGACTGGAAGCCCTGGATAATTGAATAGCACAGTCGCAGATGCTAACAGGTAGTCTGACATCCTTGGGAGGCTCAGCAGATCCTGCTAGTGCCCAGTTCCTGGTGATCCTTTCCAAGGGGATTTCCCTGCCCCTCCCACAATCCACAGGGAAGGGGGGGAAGCTATGGGCCATAGCAAGATCTCTTGCAGTATATGCATGCCTGCGCCATACCAGGGACATCTCCTGTCACCAGATCACTCCCCCACAGGCTGATAATCCACAGCCTCGTACCATCAGCAGCATCTGTATTCTCATGGTTGCCATCTTCAAAATGGCAGCTCTCATGAGATGAGTGCTCGATCTGACACTTGACTACAAGAGTGCCACTTGGGAGACCAGGTGGGCAAGTGTTCAACCGGACACACAGAAAAGTTATCACTGGCCCAAGTGACACTCATGCTCTCTCTCACCATAGACTGGCATCCTACAGACTCATGCTATGAGCAGCACCAGTAATCTCTTGGTCACCATATTTAAAATGGCGACTCTTGCAAAAGTAGCACTCGATGATTCCCACAGGTACAAGAGTGCCACGTGGAAAGTCTGGGGGAGGACAAGCACTTAGTCGGGCAGCATCACTGGCCTGAGCATCACACATTTCTTGCCTCAGGGCAGCAGTATGAGGACTACAGGCTGCTAGGAATGGGCCAGTCTTACAGGACACTTAGTCGAATGAGATTGTGGCCCTCTCAGCCCATAGTGTTCCTGGGTGCTCTCACGGAAATGGCAGCCATCTTGGTACAGTTCCAGGAAAGTGGCCATCTTGGGCAGGTATACAGCCCTCATAATCCCGTGAGAGCTGGGAATTGGGAGTCATAGCTGCCGGTTCTCATCTGGTGGCCATCTTGAGTAGGTCTACTCAGCATGTCTTATTTCAGCTGCCCTCCCTTTTTTGACATTAAATGGATGTTCTCAGAAGAGGGATATGTTTTTAACACAGTTTTTTCTATCTGCGCCCTATAAATTGCCAAGTGACCAGCATCTTTCTGTCATACCTGCCTGCATTGACTGTGGTACTAAGTTGCCAGAGACACATGTGGGGGAGGCACTGTATGTAGTCTGCACTATCTAAGAGGCTGGAACATCTCAAACCACCAATCTTGATTTGGTCACTAACCAGGAGGACTCCAGCCCCCAGGGCACTGATAACGCTCAATGCCACACAGGTGGGTCTTCTGTTCCAGCTGCTGGACAAACTACAACAGCAGCCACAAGGTCCTCATCTGGCCCACTCAGAGGAGACCCTGGAGCCACATCCACCAAACAGAAGGTGCACGCAGGCCAAAGAGCCTCTCGAACACTCAGAAGATGACAGGTCAGAGCAGGAACCTGAGTATTCCTCTGGAAAGCTTTGCCCCAGGGAGGAGCTGGCCGAGGTGATGCAAATGATTCGAGAGGTTTTCCAGATCCCGGAGGAACAGGAGAAGCCCCATACATTGATGGATCCTCTCCTGTCTTTGCACCTGTGCCCTGTGAAGCATTATTTCCCCACCTGCCTGGCACTCAACACCATTCTTAACAAAGCACGAAGCGGCAGTGTCAGCTAGGATCCTGGAGAAGTAGGTCATTGAAAAGACATACCTGTTTCCAGAGTCCCACAGGACAGCCTGGCTCACAGGCCCAAAAGTGGACACCCCAGTTTCTGCCCTTACAAGGCACACAGTCATCCCAGTCCAGAACTCAGAGACTCTGAAGTACCCCATGGACAAGAAGGTCGAGAAGTCACTGAAAAGAATTAATGAGGTGGTGGGGATGGCACTGTCGGTGGACATGGCTGTGTGGTATGCCAGCGTAGCCCCATTGGATTGGTGGAGTCCATAGCAGACATCATTCCAGACTCCTCTCTGCTTACTGGGCATACTGACTGCGCTATGCAGGCTGTACACTACATAGCTGATACCTTCTCAGACATCATGAAGTTCAGCACGAGGGCCACAGTCCTTGCCAACTGGGCCAGATGAGCCCTATGGCTAAAGCTGTGACAGGCAGACAGCGAATCCAAGTCCATGCTGCTGAAACTCCCATTTAAAGGGGGACACCTGTTCAGTGACACACTCGCCTTTCTTCTGAGACTGAGCAGGGGACAAACAGATGGTGGAAATGAAAGACCTCAACCTCCCATTTGGATGGTCATTTCATCCCAAATTCAAAAATGCATGGGGTTTCACAAAACAGTCTAGCAATCAAGCACCATGAGGTGGGGCCTCAAAACCCAGGTTCTGGTCACACACAGCACAGTTCTAAAAGAGAGGTAATTTTGGCAGAAAGGCTGGAACTGGCAACAACAAATCCAGGGGAGGCTCCACCAACAAGAGCCAATGAAGGGATGTAGGACCAGGTGGACAACCCTCTGGTGGGGAGCTGTCTCCGACTGTTTACCGACCAATGGGCCCAGACCACAAAAGACAGGTAGGTCAGAGAACTCATGACATATGAATACATCATAGAGTTCACACAAAGAACAATTCCACACAGATCGAGCAGGTCCTCGATGCCCCTGTACCACTACAAAGCTGAGGCTATCCAGCAAGCCTTGCTCGGTCTCACCAAAAACCAAGCCATTGTTCCCATGCTGTACCATAAGTGGGACATGGGGGTGTACTCTATGTTCTTCATGGTCCCCAAAAAACAGGGGGTCTCTGCCCAGTGCTAGACCTCAAGGTCCACAACAAATTTGTGACCTACAAGAAATTCAAAATGGCGATACTCAAGTCTACTGTAATGGCAATTCAGCCAGGCCATTTCCTCTCATCAGTCGACCTAAAAGATGCCTAGCTCCACATACCAATTCATCCCAGTCACTAAAGGTTCTGAAGGTTCAACGTCAGTGGCCAGCACTTTCAATACACATGTCTCCCATTCCACCTGGCCTCAGCACCAAGGGTATTCACAAAGACACCGGTAGTGATTGCCGCCACCCTCCACAAGGAAGGGGTGCATGTCATCCCATACCTGGATGACTGGCTCATTCATGCTAGGCCCCCAATTCAGTGGCAGAAAGACACGGACTTAGCGATACATTGCCTGCAACAACACGGCTGGGTGATAAACTGGGGGAAAAGCTAGCTAAGCCCTGCTCAAGACATTATGTACCTCAGGGCAAGAATCAACATGCATCAGAGAAAAGTAGCCCCAACAAAGGAGAAAGTCACTAAAATGTCCCAGCTCACCCAGTCGATACAAGCTTAACCCAACAGGCCAGTGCACATGTACCTACAGCTGCTAGGACTAATGGCATCAATGATAGCAATTGTGCCATGGGCTTGGCTACACATGTGCTCAGTTCAGAGGTATGTGCTGGATGCATGGGACCAGTCAACATAGAACTTCAAGGACAAAATCAATCCGGGACCGGACATTCTGCAGTCTAAGGTTGTGGTCAACCAGACAAAACCTGATGTCAATGACACCAAAGGTGACAATTACAACCGACACAAGTCTCCTTGGCTGGGGATCCATATTCAGCTGCCATGTCTCCTAAGGCAGGTGGTCCTTCTCTATCCATAAACATACTCAAGATCAGAGAAATTTACAGAGCCCAACTATTCTTAACCCCTGAGGTCATCGGTCAGGCAGTACTGATCAGAACCGACAATCGAGTTATCATAGCATACGTAAACAAGCAAAGGGGAACACAGAGGAGAGCAATGCTCAGGGAGGCTCTGAAAACATTGGGGTGGGCAGAACAAAGCCTGCTGGTGCTCTTAGCCACATACCTGCCAGGGAAGCTGAATTCGCAGGCGGATTGGCTCAGCAGAGGAAAACTCGACCAGGCAGAATGGTATTTGCATCTGCAGGTGTTTCAGTTCTTCAATGAGAAATGGGGCCAGTTTTAAGTGGACCTGATGGCATCTCAAAACAACACTCAGCTGGGTCGCTTTCACCTACACTTTCATGACAGTCAGGCCAAAGGAGTCGACGTACTGGCATTGCCATAGGAGTTCAACAATGCATATATTTTCCTACCCACCCCAATGATTGCAAAAGTGCTCCTCAAAATGAGGTCCATGAGGGTCACAGTGCTTCTGATAGCTCTCAATTGGCCATGGAGACCATGGAATTCTCTACTATGTGCCATGTTGATTGACACCCCTTGCTGTCTTCCACTGCACCCAGACCTCCTCAGCCAAGGTCCGATTCTGCATCACAACCCCAAAGTTCTCCACCCGATGGCATGGATACTGAAAGGCAAAGATTGTTGAAACAGGGGTACCCCCCCAAAGTGGTTGACTGACTGTTATAACCCAGAAGGCAATCAATCAATAAGACTTATCAGAGACATTGGCAGATTTTCTGTAGGTAGTGTACAGCAAAAGGTCTATCCCCTTTGGTGGCTGGTCTTCCCCAGTTTCTAGATTTTCTCAATGGCATGGCAGACAAAGGCCTTGCATATTCCTCATTAAGGGTACAGGCATTGGCTATATTTGCCATGAGAGGCTCTCTTCTCAGGGTTGGGCAGATAGGTTCACACCCAGTAGACAGTGCAGATTGTGTTTCCCCATCAAAGACCCACTTGCCCTCAGTGGCAACTTAATCTGGTTCTGGATGGTCTCCACAGGCCTCCTTTTATCCAAGATTCCACTTACTGGATGACTATCAGAACAGTTCTTCTTATGGCTATGTGCTCAGCCAGGTGGGTGAGCGACTTGCAGGCACTATCGTGCCATGAGCCGTTCCTTACTTTCCATAATGACAGGGTGTCTCGCAGAGCAGTGCCATCCTTCACTCCAAAGGTGGCCTCGCCATTCCATATGGAACAGGAAATTCATCTGTCGGCTATGTTCGTTTACCATGTCGGCCCTAATGTGGCTCCTTATCTGCTTGACATAGTTTCCATGATAAAGAATTATCTGGCTATATCCAATAATTTCTGTAAGTCAGATAGGTTGTTTGTTTCCTTTTCCGGAAAAAAGGTGGGTCAGGCCTTTTCTAAGGAAGCAATAGCTAGATGGATACAGGCAGCAATAGTAGCTGCCTACCAAGGAGTGGGTATGGACCCCCTGGCGGGCATTAGGGCACATTCCACCAGAGCGATGTCAGCATCCTGGCCAGACAGAGGTGGAGCTTCAGTACAGGATAGCTGTGCTATGGCTACCTGGTCCTCTGTTCATATGTTTGCTCACCATTATAGGTTAGACGTAGCATCAGCAGGCAGAGCTACATTTGGAAGGGCTGTGCTTCAGGCTGCTTCAGGTTCAGTGTAATGCAATGTTTCCCCACCCAGGGTTTTTTCCTGGTACTGCTACAATAGTCCCACTTATGAGGAATATATGAGCACTGGAAAGGTTGCAGGGGAGAATGGTATTTACTCACCTGATAAAGGTAATTATCCCTGCAACCTTTCCAGTGCTCAGAGTCCCTCCCGACTGCAGACGAACAGGGAACATGTGCAACTAGAACCACATGGGGGCACTTTCTAGTATATTTAAGTAGAGTTACGACATGGAATGGCAGTATGTTATCTATTCCTTATATTATGGAATATCTTATCTATATGTAATCAATATTCTTCATGTATTTTGGTGGCAGATTTTAATATGACTTATAACTGCTGTACCATATATATTTTTTCTCTGCTGTCTGACAGTAAATGACCTCTGCAATACACTGGATGTCTCTTCAGGGTCATTTGTTTTGTCTTCCTGTTGTTTGTTTGTGTGTTTGTATTCTCTTTCCTCTGCTAGGGAAGTGACTACCTGGACAAAGTTATCATGGCTGGGGGACTGGCCTATGGCAGTCCCAGATTTACAATTGTGCATCAGCCAATAGGATGGATCAAGGATTACCACTTGTGAGGAATATACGAGCACTGGAAAGGTTGCAGGGGATAATCACCATTCATTTCAGTGGGATTGAGAAGGTGAAACTGGGGACGAGAAGTGGATATCTTGATGAGCTTCTCCTTAGACGAGAGGCAATGTGGATGGTCAACTTAGGGATACACTATCAACCTTGACTTAATGATAAGTTTGACCTGATGCCTTTAATCAAGGTCCCAATTTTTCCATGATTCTGGGGCTGCAGAAATTGCTGCAGAATGTAATGTAAACGCGGAAAACCGCGGAATATTATTCTGCAGTTTACATGAACTGCAGAATATTATTCCACGGTTTACGTGGACTGGTTTACATGAAATGCAGAATATTATTCCACAGTTTATACTGAAGAGTAAGAATTTAGCCAGCCCACAGGCACAGTGGTATCACTACCGCTCACAACCCTGACGACCCAGGTTGAGAACGTGCCTGGGAATCTGGAAGGATAGCCTGGGAGAGGAGGGTTGAGCATCCCATGGACTGCTCTCCTCCTCTGTGGGGGGGGGAGTGGGGAAATCACTGGTGTTTGGGGTAAACCCTTATAGTAGCTTGGAGTACGACAGCTGGGACTGATTACATCTGGGAGGCACATCAGACATTCGGCATACCATCTCAATGTCATTGCATGACACACATCCACGGGAGAAAATGGGAAAATGGAGGTTCCGCCACCTCACAATGATGTCTGCCCCCACGGTGCAGACCTCATGCCACTAACCATGCTCTCACACCCGTTCTACCATTCAGTCTCTGTCAGGGGAAGGGGCCCCCTGGCAACCTTGCCCCTGGGGGGTAAGATGGGGGTGTTCAGGAGTAAGGTAAGTCCTGGAGTATGTGGCGGGGCTGACCGTGTGTAGATTGGACCAATGGGGGCTGGTGGATGAGGAGATAAAGTATAATAAATTTTAAAAAAAATTAAGAGTCAGTATAAACTGTGAGTAAACAAATCTGTAGTTTACATTGACTCTGCCCAAGAGAAACTATTCCATGGATCATATAAACTGTGGTTATTCCTTGGATCATATAAACCTCAGAAAACTATTCCACAGTTTATATTAAATTCGGCAGAACTGCTTTTGGAATTCTGTGAAATTTAAAAACAAAAATGTGAAAAATATTTTGGAACAGTCCCTGCCCATTAGTTTGTCTGCTAAGGCTTCACTTTAAAAATTAAAAGAAAGGTAAATCCCCCTCATCCAGTTCAGCCCCACCACCCTCCCTATCCCACCCTGAGAACCTCCTCGAGTCCCTTTATTTGAAGAAGACATAGTTTTATCAGATCCCATACAGTGCACCAATCTTCATCCGTCTAATTTCACCAGCAGGCCTGAATTCCAGTTTCTTGTCCCTGAAGTGTTTTGAACACAGCTGCACAAAGCACTGCTGAAATGAAAATCAGGCATTCTGGCCTAGTGGTAAATCTAGAAGGGTGAGGATCACTGTGCAGTGTGGTAGTCGCTAAAAATATTACTCATTCAAGTTTGGTGGCTCTGGGGACCCTCTGGCTGGGGTGGGGAGGGTGATGGGGTGGATTGTTTACTTTCTAATAGTAGTAACTCAGGAGTCATTGACAGTCTTCTCTGGTTTTTAGGTCCCAGCCCCAAAACTAACATTTTTCTCCTACCTGGGTGCTTGGGGGGTTGCTGACTGCTAACAAAGCCCCCAACTGCTGCTGCAGAATTTCCGCAGAAATAGGAAACTAATGCCACAGAAGTTCTGCGGCAACAGAGGACTTGCCACAGAATTTAGACCAAAACTGCCACAGAAAAATCGGGGCCTTGCCATTAATTAAGCAAAAGTGAATGTTACCTTAGTTTTGGTTTGTTATACGAACACACGAAGAAGCCAGCAGAAGAAGGCCATTTGGTCTATCTAATCTGCTCATATTGCAGGGTCCACAGCTTCTATTAACTTGTTGGCAGACTGTGTTTACATCTGTAGTTTCAGTTTCCAACTTTACTTTGTTTTTTTGTTGTTTTTTTCAGCGTGAGAAGAATTGCAAGCACAGTGATCTGAAAGCAGCCAGAAGTGAATGATGCTGGCACCCAACTTAGGCCACCTTAGATAGTGGCTACCAGTCACTTTTCATGCTAGCTACTCAGCTGCCTAATGATCCAGGATTTTCCAAGCAAATATGTATCCTTAGCCTCCAAAAAGGATGTACTCAGTCCATAAGGAACTGAAAGGATTATTTTTGCTTTTTATGTTGCTTGCACGCATGTGCAAGAAACATAGTGCCATCATCGGAGATTTCGGAGGTGTGTCACCTCCTCCTCCAATTCAGTCGGTGAGCTGGCAGGCGCGGCCCCTGTAAGCCAATGCATTTTGGAGCTGTCTATGACCGACGTTCCAAAATGCGGTGGCTCACAGTTGAAAGAGACTATGCTTCAGTGAGCACCGATAAAGGCGTAGCTCCCCCACCGCTTGAGCGTCGCGCCCGCGCGTGCTGTGTAGCCGGCAGGGTGCCCAATCCCGCGGCTGAGCTGCGTCGTCCCAGTAGTTGGTGCCACGCTGAGCCCACCCCAGCGTGGCAATCAGTCCTTTGGCGGCGGGGGTGCCCAAACCCCGATCAGCTGAAGCGCCCGTCCTTGTGCCTCTGAGGAGCCCACCCAAGCGTGGCAAGCGTCTATGACATCTTTTTTTTTTAAAACCTATAAAACAAAAACACTACTTGCAACCTCCCCACCCCCCTCACTCCCATACTTACCTCCGGACTCGCGCGACGATCTTGGGTGGACGGGAACATGTCTGCACTCTTCAAAGCAGACCGCGAACTGAGGGAAATGCCCGGTAAGCTGTATAATATGCTAGATAGGGGGGGTTTAACTTTATTGCATATCTCAGGCATTTTTGGGAATTTTTGCAGCAAATTTTCAACATGGGGTTTTTAGGACCCCTTCTCATGAATGATGTCACTGTCATGGCGTTATTCGGGCCCGAAGGGTGATTTCGCGCAGTGACTGCACAGTGACTGCGAAATCATCCTTTGGGCCTGAATATTGCCTTGACAGTGATATCATTCATGAGAAGGGGTCCCAAAAACCCCATGTTGAAAATTTGGTCCAAAAATTCCAAAAAATGACTGTTTTACGAGCGTGCATTGCGCAGTTCCTACTCAGGCTCGTAAGTTCGCGAAATTTCAATATTTTCACTCCAGATTCTCAACATTGCCATTTTACCACACCTTCTTATGAGCAGTACAGTTGTCATTTTTCCCATCTCACCCAAAATGTGTTTCCGCCCTTGTAGCATAGAATGGCGCAGTCGGTGTGCGAAATCAATGTACGGGACAAATTAAGAAAATCACAGTGACACTGTTCATGAGCAGAGGTCTTAAAATGGCTATGTTGAAAATTTGGTGAAAAAATTCCTTAAAATGACTGTTTTACGAGCGTGCGTTGCACAGTTCCTACGCAGGCTCGTAAGTTCACAAATTTCAATATTTTCACTCCAGATTTTCAACATTGCCATTTTACCACACCTCCTCATGAGCAGTACAGCTGTCATTTTTCACATCCTGCCCAAAACATGTTTCCGGCCATGTAGCGCACAATGGCGCAGTCGGTGTGCGAACTCAGTGTATGGGACACATTAAGAAAATCACAGTGTCACTGTTCATGAGCAGAGATCTTAAAATGGCAATGTTGAAAATTTGGTGAAAGAATTCCTAAAAATGACTGTTTTACGAGTGTGCATTGCACAGTTCCCACACACGCTCGTAGGTTTGTGAATTTTCAATATTTCCACTCCAGATTTTCAACATTGCCATTTTACCACACCTCCTTATGAGCAGTACAGCTGTCATTTTTCACATCCTGCCCAAAACGTGTTTCCGCCCATGTAGAGCACAATGGCGCAGCCGTGTGCAAACTCTGTCAAGGGACACATCAACAAAATCACACTGACACTGTTCATGAGCAGAGGTCTTAAAATGGCTATGTTGAACATTTCATGAAAAATTTCCTAACAATGACTGTTTTATGAGCGTGCGTTGCCCAGTTCCTACGCACGCTCGTAAGTTCGCAAATTTTAAATATTTGCACTCCAATGACTTCCAAATACCTAAACAGCACATAGAAGCAAGCAACATTCGGCATTGACAAATGCTTGTTTATTTATATTTTATTCTTCCAGGCAGTGGCTTTGCCCCTGGCTATGCCACCCAACATCAGAACACACTCCTCCAAGGGATGTCAACCCCATGAGATTACCCCTCATGGTGGCACCCCTGCAGCTGCCATGCCCAGGGCCAGCGACCAAGCCAGGAGGTCCTAAGCCACTTTTTTTTCCTCTGTATGTTTTCCCAGAGGGATGCAGCATGCAATGATATCATGACACTGACCTATGCTCCCCCAGGGAGACATCAGCATCTAACTGCCCCCTCCACCCCGATGGAACAAGATCTGGTGATCTCTCCCCCCCCCCCCCAGCTCACTGCTAGGGGAGAGGCATGAACTGAGCACAGTAACCCTCCCCGGAGGAGAAGAGCAGTCTCTTTGAAGCACATTCTCCTCCCCCCAGTCAGCTATCCAGCAGCCCAAGTTCACTTCTGAACCCAGGTTGCCGGCATCACGAGTGGTTGTGCAACTGCTGTGATGGCAGGCCAGCCTGAAAGGATTGTTCTAAAGTTGTACTGCACTTTAATCACATTATATACTTTTCATTGCATTATCCCTTTAATTACTGCACTTAAAAGCAGTACCAGACTGTGCATCTGGGGCTCTTGAGAAAGCTAAACAGTGAAACCAGCCAAGTTAGTGTGCTCTCCGTTTGTCTTTTTTCATCTGCCCTTGTTGTAATTCTTTAGTGCAATATTGTTTCTGCACCTTATTTTGTATTTTGACCACTACCTTGCACTCAGCGCTTTAATAAAACCTCAGTGTGCTGTACACTGTTGCTGATACTGGCTTTTGTTCTGTTTGTGGTTGAAATGAGGACATACTATAATCCTACTGGTTTATGTTAAAAAGGTGCCATCTAGTGGTTCCTGCTCATTATTACTGCTAGCATGATAGTGCATACCAGTCTTGTGACTCTCTTTTAGAGATCGTTTCTTAGTTAATAGGGCCTCCACAGGGTCATTCGTATGATACAAGAGATTCTGAGAATGATGTTTGGGTGAGAGAACTGCAAAGTGAAGTTAAGCAGCTCTGACTGCCTCACAAGAGTAGTTTCTTATATTATGAGAGACACCCTATGGGAGCTCTATTAACTTATTATAAATTATAAATACTGTTAACTCAGGTTAGGTAGAGTGATTTAGAATATGCTTTGTTGTTGTTGTTTTGTTTTAATGTCAATAGTTAACTAAAGCTGCTCACCCCCTGGTTGAGTAGTGGAACATTCTACTCCTAACACTCCTGCATTAGAGACCATTATATGCAGGGTAAGAGGAACAGTGGCTCTTTGTGTTGATTAGCTGAAATTAAGTAAGTGATTTATTATGGATGGTATAGCTGTGCAGAGTACTTCCCCATTACCCTCCTGCAGCCACTCTGGGCAACGGATGAACAAACAATTGTCTGTTTTTATTTTATTTTTAGCATCCTCCAGTATTCCTGACAACCACCACCACCACACCAGTATACACCTGCAACACTCACTAGGCTATTAGCTTGTGTCCTGATGCCTCACCATGGCTAACCAACCTCCACAGAGGCCTCTCCAGGTGTTGGCATCCCACTGTATACAAGCACTTGGTGACCTTGGATCAGGGGTGACAACTCTGAGCAGTGTTGGCTTTGTGTATTAGCTACCAAGCCATTTGGCTTTTTAAAAAAATATTTTGGACAAAATAAAAAATAATTAGCCACTTTTGACTACTGCTTTTATGCGATTTCTGGCTTTGGGACCCTAGGAAATGCAGCATGGCTGGAGTAGCAGGGTGGAATCAAAGGTTCCTCATTTACAAGATGGCCATGGAGCACTAACATCCCCTCCCTAGCACATTCATCCACATCTCATCCCTCTCCCTCTTCAAAACACTCCCTCCACTCATCCAAGCTACACCACCCTCCCCACCCAGTCTAGTGGGGATTTAAGAACTGGGTAGAAGATGGGGTTGTTAACCTAGTGGTTAAAAGCACAAAACAGAGAACCTGAAGATTCTGGTTTGAATCCAACAATTGCCACTTATGCCCTGTGTAACCCGGAGGAAGTCTTTTTACTGCCCTGTGCATAAACAATGGTAATACATCTATTGCTGTGCTGTTTGAATCTCCTTGACTGATGAAATGGCAGCAACATTCTCTTCCCTCCCTTTTCTTTGTAGTAACTGGAGTACATGGTGAGGTGTGCATGGGTCTTGGCCTACAGGGCCTGAAATTCTGATCAAAATCTGACTCTAAGAACCTGTGCACACCATTCCCCCCAGTCACATTAATCCATGTCCATTAAAGCAACATGACTAGAAGAAAAGTGATATTGGTTAAAAAAAAAAAATGGGAGGGGGAGGGTCAGCCAAACAGATAATTATTTTTTACTTCTCGAGCCAACACTGGCTCTTAGGTCAGGGTACTGGATGCAGCTCATTGAGTGGTACAGACACCACCATGGTTGTGAATGAACACTCACGCCAGACATTGAAGGCTTGTTTTTCAAGGCAGAATCTGCCAGCATGGCTCCCCAGTACCAATCTTCTAGGGAGACAGCACACATCCATCAAACTAAGCTTCTGCCTTCCTGATGGATCTCAGGACAGGAATCTGTCCATGATAACAGTACACTAAAAAATAAGCATTTGTCAATGCCGAATGTTGTCTCATTGTCATTGGCATTGGTAGTGTAGGAATTAGAGACACATAATAGGTATGGCAGTGAAGTATTGAACTGACACCAACCCCTCTCCCACCCTGCAGAGAGTGACAGGTGATGGGGTGTGCCTTAGGGTCATCAGCTATAACACTCGTGCCATTTTATCTCACCCTACCCTGTAGACACTAACAAGTGTTGTGGTGTGCTGTGGGGTCTTTGGGCCTTATACGTACCCCATTCCATAAGGAAATACACTGAGATGGGTGCAGTATAGGAGAATGGGATGAACTTTAGGGACGAACACTCCAAGACACACCTCGATGCCTGCCACTGGCTGCAGGGTGGGAGTGGGGGGGTGGAATGGTGTGATCATTGCAGCCAATGATCCCAAGTCACACCCTTGATGCTTGTCAGTCTCTACAGGGTGTGGTATTACATTTGGAAACCCTAACGCTGTAGGCGTTTGTTGGTATTTTCACTCCAAATTTTCAGCATGGGCTTTTTGTGACCCCACCTCATGAAGAGTGGCACTATCAGTTTGTTAGCCAAAAGGTGGTTTTGCACAGCCACTATGCCATTTGGAGACACAGGCATGAAAACACATTTTAGGCAGGATGTGAAAAATGACAACTGTATTGTTCATGAGGAGGTGTAAAAAAATGGCAACGTTGAAAATCTGGAATGAAAATATGAGAACTTGGTGAAGTCGTGAGCATGCATAGAAACTGAGCAACATATGTCTGTAACCCAATTATTTTGGGGATTTTTTTAACCACATTTTCAAAATAGGCATTTTGGGACCTCCCCTCATGAACAGTGGCACTGTGATTTTGTTAATCTGCCCCAAAAGTTGATTTCCCACAGCGACAGCGCCATTGTGCACCACAGGTGTGAAAACACATTTGGGTCAGTAAGTGAAAAATGACAGCTGTACTGTTCATAAGGAGGTGTGACAAAATGACAGTGTTGAAAATCTGGCATGAAAATATTGCACATTTGTGAAGTTACAAGGGTGAGTGGAAACTGCGCAATGCATGCTTGTAACACAGTCATTTTATGGACTTTCATCACCAAATTTTCAACATAGGCATTTTAGGACCTCTGCTCATGAACAGTGTCACTGTCATTTTTTTAAAACTGATCTCCCTCAACGACTGTGCTAGTCTGTGCCAGAAGTGCGAAAATACATTTCGGCCAGGATATGCAAAATAACAGGTGTACTGTTCATAAGGAGGTGTGGAAAAATGCAAATGTTGAAAATCTGGAATGAAAATATTACAAATTCAGGAAGTTATGAGCATGCGTGGAAACTACGCAATGCACACTCGTAAAACAGTCATTTTTTGGATTTTTTTTCATCAGATTTGTAACATAGACTTTTTGAGAGCCCACCTCATGAACAGTGGCACTGTTTCGTTAATCAGATCCGGAAGGTGATTACACACAGTGACCGGAAAATCACCTTTCGGGACAGAATAACACCATGACAGTGATTGAATTCATGAGAAGGGGTCCCAATAATCCCAAGTTGAAAATTTGGTGTCAAAATTCCCCAAAATGCCCAAGATATGCACCAAAGTTGAAAAAAACCTATTTATGCCACTATACAGCTTACCGGCATTTCTTCAGTTCGCAGTCAGCTTTGATGAGTGCTGACGTGTTCCCGGTCCATCGAAGATCATCACACCAGGCTACGGAGGTAAGTATGTGGTGAAGGGGAGTGTGGGGAGGCAGGGTACGCAGATGGTGGGCGGGTTGGAGGAGGGGGAAGGAGAGACCGTGTGGAACCGTTTTCTTCTTTTACAGGGGGAAAAAAAAAGACAACAAGGGTCGGTTTTCTTTTATTGCAGGTGTTTGTTTGGTACACTGGGGTGGGCTCCCGGTGTACCACCTGCATTATGGGGAGAGGGACCACAGCCGATGGGGATTGGGCCCCCCGTCTGCACAGAAACAGGTGCCGGGGTGTGCATGATGCCAAGGGGGATTGGGCACAACCTCGGCACACAGCACAAATGGGGGTTGGGCACATTATGCCAATGGGGAGTGGGCTCCCTGTCGGCAAATTGGACTGAGCAAGGGGGACTGAAGCTGATGGGGGTTGGGGCCCCCATTGGCAAAGAAAGACTGTGGGGGGGGCACATGATGCTGAGGGGATTGGGCACCCCCTCGGCACAGAATTGGAATGGGAGGGGGGCATTATGCTGATGAGGAGTGGGCTCCCAGTTGGCAAATAAAGTGGGTTGGGGCATGCTGACGGGGGAATGGGCACCCCTGAAGTTGGCACTCTGTGCAGTGGCAGCCAGTGCCGCCATGTTTTGTCGAACTACTTCGCCAGGAAAGGCACGTAGGGAGGTGTTATTGTGCCGCTGAGTGACGAGCTTGGCTCTCATTGCAGCAGCACTTTTCTTAGATCTGGTGGCCACTTTACATTTTGCTGCTGTTGGCACCTGCATGCTGGCTTATTGGGGAATGAGGGATGCACCTACTGATGCGTGCCCTGAATTCACCCATAGTGACTGCACATCCAAATCTGCTACTACTGCAATATGCTTGCTGACGTGCAAGCGTAAGCCAACATAAAAAGTGAGAAAGTCATTTTTGCACTAGTTGTAAACCTAACCACTTGTACTCATTTCAGCTGAAGACATGCTGTTAGCCTACTGATGTATGTTAAAAAGTTTCCATCTAGTGGTTCCTGATGATGATTACTGATTTATGCTAAAAAGGTTCCATCTAGTGGTGCCTGGTCATGATTACTGCTAGCATGTTGCAGCTTCTCAATTCGGTGATTCAGTGTCAAAGATGGCACAGTGTTCACGTATGACTAAGCCATTGGGGTAACCCAGGGCTGGACAAACCTGAATGCATTTTTGTTCTGCTAACACAGGGTCCAAGGACCATACTATAGGATTTCTGCCTGATTCCCCATGTTTTGGTAAATGACTCCAAATGTAAAATAAAAAAAGGGAAAACAGTAGAAATCATGTTCAAATAAAGGGTGGGGGTCTGCAACCTTCCCTACAGAAAGTGTTTTTCCAGTATCCATAACAAACATTTTAAAAAGATGATACCGAGACACAATTCTGTTTATATTTTATTCAGTTTTTCGATCACCTCACACTCTTTATTATTAGCTAACAGTGTCTTTCTGCAGTCCCCTGCAATTTGTTTCCTGGCAATATGCCACGTCTCCCAGCTAAGTAACATACTAACATACTAAAACGCCAGCAGAATAGGCCTAACAGACTTTCATGTCTGCTCGTTTGGTCAGCCCCCACCCTGGAAGCTGACCTTGCTGCCCCCCTCACCCTATCTGGCTTCTCCCTTCCCAGTCCTGGATATTCTCGCTGCACTGGTTTTTGCTTCCAAAACCCTTCCCTTTACCTGTCCCACCCCCTCTTGAACCCCTCCACCGTTTCTGCCTCCACCAGCCCCCTGGGCAGTGCATTCCATGGCTCCACCACCCTCTCAGTGAAGTAGCACCTCCTCCTTTCTCCCCTGAATCTACCCCCCTCCAGCTTCCACACATGCCCTCTAGTTGCCCCCTTCCTTTGGAGAACCCTGACTGCTCCTCCCCTATTTATCCCCTTCATGTACCTGAAGACCTCTATCATGTTCCCCTGTCCCTTCCCTCTTCCAATGTGTACATATTTAGCTCTTCAAGCCTCTCCCCCTAGGTCCTATCCCCCAAGCCCCAAATCATTTTGGTTGCCCTCCTTTGGACCATCTCCAGGAGTTCAATGTCCCTCTTTAAATGTGGCCTCCAAAACTGCTCGCAGTATTCGAGCTGCGGCCTCACCAAGCAGTTATACAGTGGGAGTATCACTTCCCTCCTTCTGGAGGTGAGCCCCCTAGTGATGCATTCAATCATCCTGTTGGCCTTTGCCGCTGCCCTCCTACAAGTCTCCGAGTTGTTTATCTTGACATCCACCACCACCCCAGGTCCCTCTCTGCCATCTCGACTTGTAGCATTTCCCCACCAAGGGTGTACACTTGGCCCGGGTTTCTGTCTCCCAGCTGCAGTACCTTGCATTTCCCTGCATTGAACCTCAGCTTCCGCTTTCTAGACCACCTTTCCAGAGCTTCCAGGTCCCCCTGTAGGGCCACCCTCCCCTCCTCCCCATCCACCACCGCCCCCAGTTTTGAGTCATCTGCAAAGAGACTCATCTCACTCCTGATACCCTTCCTTATGTCAGAGATGTAGGTGTTGAACAGGAGGAGCCCAAGGATCGATCCCTGAGGGACTTCACTAATGACCCTCCTTGAGGATGAGACTATCCCGCCAACCACAACCCTCTGGGTCTGGTTCTGGAGCCAATTGCCCATCCATCTGATCATCTGGATCCCCACCCCCATTTCTCCCAGATTATCCAACAGGCCTCCATGAGGAACAGAGTCAAACACCTTGCTGAAGTCAAGAAAGAGGACGTCCACTGGTCTACACAGGTACAAGGCACTCGTCACCCAGTCATAGAACTCCACAAGGTTTGTCTGACACGATTTCCACAGGATGAATCCATGCTGTCTATCATCCAGGCACCCCAACTTTTCCAGGTTCCTCCCAGTCTCTCCTTGACAATGCTCTCCATCACCTTGGCCACCACCAATGTCAGGCTCACGGGCCTGTAGTTCTCTGCCACATCCCTTGATCCCCCCTTGTGGATAGGCACTATATGCGCCACCTTCCAGTCCTGGGGCACCCATCCTGTCCTCAGAGAGATGCTGAAGAGCTCTGCCAGGGGTTTTGCCAGGACATCCGCCAGTTCCTTCAGCACTCTGGGATGTAATTTATCTAGCCCTGGTGCTTTCTCCGTCTTAAGGGACCTGAGGGCTTCCCTCACTCTCTCTGCCATGATTTCCACCTCCACTACCTCTTTCCCCTGCTTTGCCTTCCCCTCACCTGCCAGTGATGCCCCTCCCAGACCCGCCAATCAGTAAGGGTCCCCCCCCCTTAGTTTCACTGTCTCCTCCCATGTATGTTGCAGCTCCTCCATTTTCCTTGGAGAAAACTGAGGTGAAGTACTCATTTAGTACCTCAGCCTGCTCCCCTGGGTCTTGTGCCCATCCCTCCCCTGTTTTAATCCTGCTAATCTGCCCCTTCACCCTCCGTTTTTCCCCAATGTATCTAAAGAACCCCTTGTTCCCTCTCCTAATTTCCTGGCCAGGTTCTGCTCCTTCCTTGCCTTAGCCGCCCTCACCACCTAGTGGCCCTTCTGGCCATCAGCTCGTAATCCTCGGTCCCTTTCACTCCTTGAGCACTTGAATTGCCTATAGGCGCCTTCTTTCCCTCACACCACCTCCTGAACCTCCCTGGTCCACCAGCAGGGTTTTTGGGCCCTACCACATTTTCGTCTTACTCTTGTGCAGGTGCCGGTAGCATCCTGCACCCCCCTCCTGATGATTTCCCACCTACTGTCAGCATCCATGTCTGGCCCAATCACATCCAAGTGCTCCTTAAGGATCCTTCCCATTTCCTTGAAATTCACCCCCTTGAAGTCAGTTACCTCCGTCTTTGTGCAGTCTTCTACCCATCCTAGGTTCAGGCAGAACCAGTCCATGGCATGGTCGTTCCCTGCCAACGGGTCCCTTACCTCCAGCCCCCCCAATCTGGTCACTGTCTGCCAGGACCACATCCAGTATCCACTCCTCCCTGGTCAGTTCCCCCACCTGCTGAGTTAGGAACGCGTCCTGAAAGACATCCAACAACCTCTGTTCCCTGGCCACCGAGGATGTCATAGTCTCCCAGTCTGTTCCTGGCATGTTTAAGTCCCCCAACACCACCACCCTTCCCCTTCCCAATCTGCAGTGTCTCCCAACCGCCACCAGACTCTCCTCCAGCTCCTCCGCCAGCCATGGGGTCTATACACCACTCCAATTTTACTCTCTTGCCCCCCTTGTTATCAAGGCGACCCAAATCGCCTCCACAGTTCCCTCCACCTCCTCCACTCCTCCTATGGC
The DNA here is from genome assembly GCA_016271365.2 of Neoceratodus forsteri. Taxonomy (NCBI): domain Eukaryota; kingdom Metazoa; phylum Chordata; order Ceratodontiformes; family Ceratodontidae; genus Neoceratodus; species Neoceratodus forsteri. The sequence goes on from CM057458.1 coordinate 1,029,800,107, forward strand.
AATGCAGTCTTTGACTATTATTGCTACCCCTCCTCCCCTTCCCTCCCCCCAGTACTTTCTCAACATGGTGTTACCCTCCAGGTTCAGGTCCCAGTCATGCCCTGCGGTGGCCCAGGTCTCAGTGACCACTGCAACATCCACCTCTCCCTCAGTTAGCATCGCCTGGAGCTCAGGCATTTTATTGCCCAAGCTCCTGACATTTAGCAGGACTGCCTTCCATCCTTTCCCTATACTTCCATTTCCCCTGTTCGTGTTCCCGTTGGGATTCTGTCTTCCCCTGGTCCGCATCTTACCAGTTGGCCGGTTCTCGCATTCCTCCAGCTCCCCAAGGGGATAGAGACAGAGTCCCTCCTTTATCAGACCCCCCTCAACAGCCTTTTCTCCCATCCCTCCCCCCTTCACAAGTTTAAACCCCACCTTTCACCAATGAACCCCTCTATTTTCAACTTAAGGATTTCCTTCCCCTTCGAATTGAGATGGAGCCTATCTCTAGCATACAGCCCCTTATCCTCCCAGGTGTCCCCTCAATCCCCCATCAACCCATACCATTTGACCCCACACCACTCCCTGAGCCACTGGTTTATCACCCTAATCTTCCTCTTATGTTCCCCACTAGCCCTTGGCAATGGCAGGATTTCTGAGAAGGAAATTGTGTGTCCTATATCCTGACAGACACTGGCAAGCTCCCTGAACCTTGCCTGTATCTCTAGCTCACTATTTCCCTCAATGTCATTGGTACCCAGGTGGACCAGTATGTCCAGGAAACCTCCACAATCCTTTGCCAGCTGATATACCTCATGCTTGGCCCTGTGCACCATTAGTCCAGGGAAGCATTTTGTTCTAACTGGGCAGGCTTCTCCCTCCCTGTCCCATTTGATCCCCCGATCATAGAATCACCCAACAGGAGCACTCTGGCCACCCCTTTTCCTCCATTCCCCCCCTTCCATGTCCCTCATCCTTTCTACCGGCCCCTCCCTCCCAGCCGGCTCCTTGCTCCTCCCCCTATCCGGGTGCCACCTGCCATCCCCTCCTTATTTACTCTGGCCACCCCCTCCCCTCTGATCCTATGCCTCTTATCCTCCTGAGTATCCTTCTGTACCTCACTACCCACACCGTTACTGCTCGCGACTGATCCTTCCCCCCCCATCTGCTAACCAGCCTGGCTCATCCTCCCTCCCTTCCTTCCCATCTCTGTTCAGCCCCTCCTTGCTTGTCGTGCTCCCCTGGCCAAAACCCTCAGCTCCCTTTACTGTATCCTCCTTGTACTTCTGGTCCTTCTCCTTGCCCTTTCCTCCCAACTGGTCCTTTTCCTTGAGCTTTCCTCCCTCTAACCCCTCATCCTCCTGCTCTGATCCCCTGCTCCCCCCATTTTCCTGCATTCCAAGTTCCCCCATGTTCCTCCTGCTATCCAGCCCCCAACCCCTGCCCCCTACTCCTTTCCATCTCTTACCACCCCTGTCATGGATACATCACACCTCTCATCCTCAAGCAGAAGAAGAGAATTGAAGCGGTTACTGAGCTTAAGGTTCAATCCACCTCCCCCCATTGCTTTCTTCTGTCCAGCCCCAGCCATCTGCCTACTTCCCTGAGAATGTCCTCCCTTTGTCCCCCATCTCTGAGGTTCCCCAGTTACCTGCCTCCTTCCTTCGTAGTATCCTCATTTTGGGCCCCATCTGCCAGAGTCCCTATGTGACCCCAGAGTACTCCATGCACTCCTTTCCCTATGCCCCCACCCCTAGTGCTTGGTGCAACCCCGTGGAAGAGCCCCTGCCCTATTCCCCAACCATACCTCCCCCCTTCCCCCAGCTGTCTCCTTATCCCCTCAAACTCCTCGCTAAGCTGTGCCAGCTGGTAGCACACTGGGCAACCACCAAACTTCCAAGCCCAGCCCAGTATCATGGCTGCCCCACACCCTGTGCACCACACCACCCTCCCAAAGATGCCGGCCCTAATGACATGTGGTTCCAGCCCCCTCCAAGTAGGTTTCCTTGGGTGAACCACCAGGTTCCCCACTAGTCCAAGACTTTTAAACTTGCAACACTTGAGTGGCTGAACTTTTCCCCACTTGACTATTAGCCTTAAGAGTTTGCTCACAGGGGAAGTTTGCAACTCCCTAAACTCCTCCCTCTCAGCCTTTAAGCTCAACCCCCAGTGGCTCTTCTGTATTTAGGAAAGGCTAATGCAAGGGGTGGGTGGGAAGGCTTTCCAGAAAGTTCTTAAGGAGTTAGGCCAATTTAAAACACAACTTACAAACAATAACAACTTACAGAAACTTGTGAAAAAGTTAGCTTTCCAGAACCTCACCACATTTTTAAACTTCAACTGGTACCTCTGCCCCAGCAAGAAGATTTAAAATGCCTCAGTGAGAATTTTAAACAGAGATTAACTGAAATGCAAACAACCTTGTTTGGCTGGCTGTGTTACTGGCCAAAGACCCTCCCCCACAAGAACAGTCTCCAGCTAGCACAGAAAGATTTAAGGATGTGTGTCCCTCTATTCCAGAAAGTTCTTAAGGAGTTAGGCCAATTTTAAAACATAACTTACAGAAACTTATGACAAAGTTAGCTTTCTAGAACCTCACCACATTTTCAAACTTCAACTGCTACCTCAGCTAAATCAGCACATTTTTAAATACATTCCTATATCTATATGCAAATCATTAATGGATATCATGAAATTAAATGGCCTAACTAATAGTAATTAAATATTTATTAAACAAGCTAGTGCCACCTAATTAAGCTGTTAATAGTATTTACTAAGCAGTAATATGTTTTTAAGTGAATGTACCTGATAGTAAATAGATCATTTAAGAACTTCATATTCAGGCAGTTATTCTTACTTTATTGAATATTTCTTGTTTAATAAGCAACCTGCAATATTGCACTAGATGTGCATTTGCCCTTCAAAAATGTCATGTTGTCCTTATGGTGAACCTTTACTACCCTTTGCTGTTATCTTGGAGGTCTGGATTTGCACCCCATATTTTTTACTCTTACACAGGTAACCAGGTGATTGTGTAGATGTTGGATGCTGCTCACAGTAGCTACACCTCCCTCGCATCCTTGGGGGCCACAAGCAATTGAAGGGACTAAGCTCATTAATCTCCTCAGTTCAGAAAAGGAACTGGAGCAGTGCCACCACCCAGAGGAAGAATAGTGGTCCAAGTCAAATGTGAAATACTGCCCCCTGAGAGGCAGTACCAACCCAACTCCCTACTGGATATGGGACCCCACCCTGAGACCAACCAGTAATTGCACTTTACTATATGTAAAGCGCACTTTGTACCAGTAACTATAGATCACTAATGATATGATCACACACCAGAAATTATGAAAATAGCAACAGGACTTTATTTTTCAGGAATCTGGTCCTGTAAAAGGAAAGGGGTTAGGCAATCTAGTAGACAAACAGTTTGCAGTCAGTCTGGCAGTACAATGACACATGCAAGCAATATCACTGTTACGAGCCCCAGAGATATTGTGCAGGCCCTCCCTGCACCTACACACACAATTTCCTCAGCCAGCTGCACTGTTGGGCCCCAACTACCCACAATGTTTGTAGTTCTTAATCAGAACATGTACTTTTAATTATAATTACTTTACTACAGTCTATACATGCTGGGTACCCAGTTTAAATAATAGGCGCAGGCCTGATGTCCTGGTGCCTGGATTCTTGTAGTGGTGCACTTAAACAGTTAAGCAAGCTTGCAGACAATAACCCGACCTGACTGACTTTTGGCTAACACTTTTTGAACCATGAACTTTGTATTCCAACAGGGAAAATTGTGGTACAAGGAAACACAGTTGTAATCCAGAAGTGAGACTTGGGACAGTTGAACAGATTTAGTAAAAGGACTTTATCTTTTTCTGCAGCATATTTTTGGAATAGATTGGATGAAAGTATTAAAGGAGAACTGTGATTTACTGAAACTCCCCACCTCCCAAAGTCTCGCCCCCTGAGTAGTAGTGTGGGGCCACACTGTGACATGAGATGACATGTTGCCTCATGGCTGAGTTTACAAAAATAAAAGAAAGTGAGTGCAAACACTTATGCAATTTTTTTTATTTCAAAAAGCCTAATTGGGGTGAGTTTTTTTGGGGGTGGGGAGTGTCAGTAAATCGCAGCTGTCCTTGAAATTTAATGAAAAAAAGTTAGGAGCTTTTAACTCTGCTATGATCCAGAAATTGACAGTGAGGTGTAATTGTATTAGTTGAAGATGATGGGCTCATTTCTCAAAGGTCGGCACAAGCTGTACCAATGGCAGCTTGCACCGACTGCTGGTGCACCAGGGATATTGCACCTGTTTCTCTATCGGGTAGAGTCTCAATGGCAAAGTCCTGTAGCTTGCGGCAACTGTGGATGTGCGCCAAACAGACAGCGCATCTGTGAGGTTTACCACAAGCTGCAGGGCGGTCGGACTGCAGCTGCACCCATGGACAGTGACCAGCATGAGCCAATAATTAAGCACAAATCACTGTACCTATGTTAACCCCCCCTCAACAGGGCCCCCCTTGTTTAACTAGTAGGCTTCTCCTCTCCCCAAAACATCTAGGGGTTAAGAGAGGGATAGGGGTTTACATTTGCAAAGAAGTTTTAAAAAAACACCAAAGCCACTATATTCAGGGTGGACTAGACAGTTATACAAACCAGACAACCAAGTGTGGCAACTGCCTGGCACACACCTGGTAGGGACCAATTGCCATGGACAACAACCCGGGTCCCTGGGAGAAACGTTTGCTCAGGGCTACACTAGGTTTGCACTTCTAGACAGGGGTACTCAAGTAATTCCAGACACAAGGAAGCAATAACATTACTGTCCAAACCAGGTTGGAATTCTAGAGTGTGACTTTTATTCATGTAACAGAGTAGGAATAAGCATAAAGTGAAGATGGACCCCCATAGGGCTACACACACTGGTAATGCAGATCACTGAGGTACAGACATTCCTGAATTCCCATTTAGCATAGGATGAAGAAAATGCACACTGGTGAACACACTAGTTCCTACTGGAAATTGGCACATCCGGCCAGGTACTGGTACATTTCCCATTTCTCACAAGATGAAGGTGGTACACAGGACCACAAAAGAGCACATACAGGCTCAGAACTTTCAGAACCCACTACTGTATACTGGGGTAAACTGAATGAAAACAACCCACATCCAGGGGTAAACACTTTTCTCAGGCATTGGCCAACTGCACTGAAGAAAAAGTAACAAGTGCCCTTCAGAACCCATAGAGGTAAACTGGTTAATCCAGATAGGAGGTCTCCCACCTTTTGTTTCCAAGCTTATATTCTGCCATTCATCTGGTTAATAACACCACACAACTGCAGAAAACTAGATGTTGTCTCAAATGTATATCACACTTAACATACTACACACATCCACCACAGAGTTGCCAGAAGTTACAAGTTTTGTACATGGACGGTCACATACTGGACTCCAAATGTAGGCAGACACTTTTACAGAGAAAATCTCAGGTGACAGGGTCCCTTTGTCAGAGAAATTCACCCTTACAGAAATTGCAGGTACTCCTGGGTTTACACAGAAAACAACAAGGTACTCACAGAGCAGTTGTCACAAGGAAGCTTCAAAAGTCCAGTTGGACCAGGGGATTGCCCCATAATCCTGGAGTTCACCCCATCCCTCCTGGGATGGGGCACCAGGAAACCTTCTGACACTGGTCTCCACCACTTCTGAAAAGCTGGAACAGTTGTCACACACTAGGGTGAAAACTAAAAGAAAACAAACAGGTAGCTCTCTGACAGAGCTGACTGAGGAGCTGCCTAACAATGCAGCCTCCTCCACTAGACTCTAGATCACTCTGCCATGAACATTCTAACTCACTCCCTAGTAGCTGCTGGCCAGTGTGGCTTATGCAGCTGCCACACTTCTAAATGACATCATCCCTCCAGAGCTCAGCTGAGACTGAGAACAGAGTGACAGAGTGAAACCCATTTAACTGGCATTTCACTAGCTGCCTTCCCCGCCTACCACTGATTCTAACTGGTGTAACCCCCCCTGCAAATGGGGTTCCCAAAAGACTTCCAGGAGCTTGCTTGAATGCTCCAAGCCTGAATGGTGTTTGGCTTTTAAGCCATTTATCAGTGAGTGTTTTTAGAGCCTCTGGTACTGTCTCTTTAAGAGCTGTCTGCTTGCAGACATAATTAGTTGTATGGGAGGACTGTGTGCTTCTCTGCTTGGTACCACCTCAAGCTGCTGCCAATTCCTCCATTTTGCAGTCACTAGGAGTGCAAAGGGAACCTATCTGAAAGATGTAACTGTTTGCCAGAAATCATTTAGAGTAATAATGAAAATACAGTTTGTCTAACCTGCTTTTTTGCAGTCAGAACTGTGTTTGCCTAGTTCCCATTCTAGTTTTGAACTGCTGAACTGGACCAATCAGTGTGGGTTAAGGTAGCTCTAAAATGGTGCCTTGGACGAATCAGAACTTGGACTCATAATCTGAGCCAGCCACAAGAGGATTGTATGGGCAGTGACTCTGGGAGATGTAGTTTGGACTTCGGCACCTTTTTGGACCAACAGGGGCAGTCTATTGTGAGTGACAGCCAATCCAGCCAAGAACTGGGAGGAACTCAAAGGAAGTGCCCGGTTTTGTCTGCTGGAGTTTCAGTTGAGCTCTGGCAGTGAAGAGGGAAGGAGCCCTGTGCTTTTTCGGTGTGCAGTTTTAGTCGGAAAACGTGTGTAAGGCCCAGAGTTCCAGTCTGCAGCTTGTGTAACTGCTTGTTAGGACTGAATCCATCCTGTGAAGAGAATCAAAGGATATCTGAAGAGTAGAAACCAGGCTCACCCTGTAGAAGACTGGAGAAATTGCTGAATTGCACTCGTCTGTCAGGAACTGAATCTGCTGTGTGTTCTCCCGGTATTGTGCAGTAATTGGGATCGGATAGAGAAGCAGCCTGCCTGGTATAGTACTTTCTTCTTTACCATATAAAAGTGTGAGGAGGCTTGTGTAGCTCGAGTGAACTTGCTGCCATTAAAGGACTTTTGCCTGTTACTGTTCACCATATAAATGTGTGAGGAGTCTCGTGGAGCTCAGGAGTAGCCCTGCTGACATTGAAGGACCCTATCTTGTTTGGAGGTCGTGAGTACTAATTCAGGGTCGCTCCCTGTTGAATTGCCACATTGAATCCAAATGGAATTACTGTACTGCTGACTGTTTAACTAATTTTTCTTTTCTCTGTGTGAAAGGGCCCCTACCAGCTGCCACGGTTTGGACTAGCCACTAGGGCTTGGGTACTCAGGGACAGTAACTGGTAGGGATAGGCCTGTGCACAGAGCCATAGGTAGATGAGTAAAGTGATAAGCTAATTAACCTGATTCCCCTGTCCTTGTTATATCCCCCTAAATAAATCAGAGCTGCTTGTTTCAGCAAAGTTATACTGCCTGAGGTATTTTGTCTATGTTAAAGTATTGTACTGTGATTGTTGCACTGTATCTTATTTTACAGGAGGTCCCAGTGCCTGAACCAGTCCTGGGGGTAAGTGTATACTGTGAAGGTAATTCTGATATATTGTGTGGGCCACTAGTGGGAAGAAAGGGGGGTTGCAGTGTCCCAGAGTGCTGTGACCAAGTTAGTTTAACTATTGCAAACCCTGACCTCTGGGTGGAGGCACCCGCCATCGGATCCAGGCCCCTCAACCTGTTAGTGGCAAATCAGGCAGGGGTAGTAGCCCCTGGGATAGCGCCATCTAGGGGTTACACTGGGATTCTAGTAAGCTCTGGAAACAAGGGGGTCACACCTACATGCATATATCCCTTCCCTGGTGTCTAGTGGTCACATCCCTGATCCTCGATGTTCCCTGTATGTGGACATAACTGAATTCCCTGATGGTCTAGCGGACCCTACCCACCCATCTCTGATCTTCCCAATAAATATACATATAGTATACTGTATCTGTCCCTGGTGGTCTAGCAGACCCCCTTTCCTATCACTGAACAGCTGATTATGCAGTACATGCTCACTGACAGCTCAGTTGGTGGCTGGTTGTGGTGGACAGTGGAGGGATGTTCCGGTCGCCAACTCAGGGATGGGATGGGGGAGTGGGGTGGTGGGCCACTGCCTGCTGGGGGGTCCACTTGACCACCAGGGAAAGTTATGTGTTGTATCATATGGGCAGATCGGTGATAAAGAGGGGGGTCTGCTAGACCACCAGGGAACGATATGTTTTCATAAAGGGGAGATCAGGGATAGGGAGTGGGTCTGTTAGACTATCAGAGAATGATATACTGTATATTTTATTAAGGGGGGAATCAGGAATAAGGAGGGAGCCCACTAGGCCACCAGGTAATGATATGTTTCTGTCAAGGGGAGTCTCAACACACGTGGGAGGAGGGGGTAGTGAAAGGTCTCTAGACTCCCAGAGATGCACTTCTAAGCACCCTTAGACCAACCCTGGCTGGTCTAAGGGTACTTAGAAATTTGCCCTCTGTGAGGGTTTAGAGAATCCTGAATTGGGGGATATGGCAGCCTACATCTGCTGCAAGCCCCTTAGTGCCATGCCACAGCCCATTTTGTGCTGCAAGAACAGTGCAAGCCCCCTTTGGTGCATGTAGCCTGCATTTGATGCAGGCTGCTTTTGAGAATTGCTCACCACACATCTTTTGAGGAAAGCTGCACTTTGCACCATTCCTTGTGGCACAAATCCCTTGCTCCATTCAGGGATGCTTTGAGAATTTCATATTGGATTTCATACTGCACTGTCAGATTTTTCTATGAATCTGTAATCTCACTGACCATTCTGAATTTAGGCTCTGTGGTGCTCCATATTTCACCCATCAAGACACAAGCATTTGTTTGTTTTTCTTCCTTGTACTTTTGTAAGAAATCCAAATATAACTTTGTCATTCTGGCCTGTGTGAGACCCCACCTTTAGTTTGATAAGAACCTGCCCTTGGCTCTGCCTGCACTTCTAACAATGCCTAAGCAGGTGGGGGAGGTGTGCAGCCACTATCAGTAACTTGATCCTACTTCCTTCCTCCTTCAGTCCTTTTATATTTACTTCCCCATTTCTATCCCATTCTCCTCCTGCATGACAGTTAGTGTCATCCTGCCTACAAGCTTCCTCAAAGTCTTGCAATTTCACCTCAGAATGGCTAGAAAATTGGATATTTCCAAAGATCTAATTCACAAAGAAACCTATTATGTATAGCTTTATCTATCTTTTCTGTTGTACTCTAGCCTGCTGCACTTTTCACACATCATATTTATTAGTTATCAGTGTGTCAGTGAGCAGCCCATGAGCTTTAGGTGTCTACAAGTGCACTGATGATGAGACACACATTTGTTGTAACATTGCCTTGTAACACAGCTTGTTTATATTTTTTGTAATGCACTCCTATGTCATGTTCCCTAACACAGCACTGAATAATTTTTTGTATGTATGCCATCTCACTCCTCAGAGTCTTAATTGTTTCCTTGATGTACTAAATCCCACATTTCAGCACCCTGATTTAGTGCTTACTGATATTGATATGCAATCACTCTCGTCAATGTCCAGTGTCTCCATCCACACTGCAGTGGTCGGCTCCATACTGATGTTTGTGATACAGATGTTTATTATAAATCCATGTTCCCTTTCCACGATGCTGACTTTTACTTCTTTGAGATCACCGTCCTCACGCCCAAGGCTGCCGTTCTGCTTACATATACTCCTCAAAAAAGCACATGCTCAGTGGTCTCATTGACTGAACCACCTGCTATCATGCACAATGTACCCACCACCTTCCATGAAACCCCATGCCATACCTTGACACATTGCTCCTATCACCAACACCTCTGTTTTGTGACTGTGCTGTGCATATGTACTGTTGAAGTTCACTATATGGTTAATGGAGTGTACATTCCCACTCACTGACAGTCAGTCGTCAGCTTGTGGTGGTAGTGAGAAGAGGATGATATACAGCTGCACCTCCTTCAGGGTTCAGTCGTAGTGAGTGTTGTGAGGTGGTGTGAGGGTGGTTGCACTAGATCACCGTTAATTTGTTGTGTGGAGAATTTGTATTACTGTATACATTTTTTTTGGTGGTGGGGGGGCACAGGAACATGAAGAATTTCCATACCAGTTTATGAATAACATTACCTAAATTCAACTATCTGTGCAATGTAAAGATGCACTGAATAGTGGTGCCTCACTTATCTCCTTTATTTACAGGCAATGCATTTCAACGTGTTCTACCACCTCTGAGACAGCATGGCGAGAATGAGATTCAAAAATTAAACTATGTCTGCTGCTTGGTGCATTTTCTCATTTTCCTAAGTGTAACCCCCTTATAAATGGGGGTTTACTAGAATGCCTCTAGTGTTCTCTTTAAGAGCTGACAGCTTGCTGACCTAGTCAGTTTAACTAAGAAGGGGAGGGACTGTGGGTTCTCTTGCTTGAGTCCCGCCTTGAGCCGTGTGGTAGGTGCTCTATTGTTGCCTTTGCTAAGTATGCAAGCGGGCCCCTTATTGGGCTGTGGTATTTATGTATTATATGTTGACTGAGTATTAAGGAAAGTAGTTTGTCTAACCTGTTTTACCTTGCAGTAGGGACTTTGTGCATTTTGCTTCTCCATTTTGGACCCGACTGTCTATGGGGTCCAATGAGGATTCAGGTGCACTTAAAATGGAGCATTGTGCAGCCAATTAGGGCTGGGACTCTTTTGGGGAGCTGGCTGCCAATGTGAGGTATGGACCATGATCTGGGAACTGAAGTCCATAAGGTGGCTCCTTTTGCACCAATAGAAGGAGGCAGAGGGTATTGGCAGTGGGAGCCTTCAATAGCATTGTGTCACACCCGAATGGAGGACCCCCGCTTAACGGCTGAGGGAGCAGAGTCATTGTGGCCATGAGGAGAGAAGGAGATCAGGGCTCCTGCACTGTAGAGTCTTCACGTGGGAAGCGCACGTGGAAGGCCAAGAAGTGGGGCGACAGTATCACCAGAAGGAGCCGGACAAGATCCACTGTGGCATGCAGGCAGCGGAGGCTGAATATGTGACAGCTACCTACCAAACTCACCCTGAAGAGGACTGGAGAATCTGCTTCAATCGCGCTTGGTCTTTCAGCAAAAGTGAAGCTGCGTTGCATTACTCGGTTCGTGCAGTGAAAACGTTTGGGAGTTTAAAGCCGCTACCTGTTATGGCACCCCTCTGTCCTACATATAAATGTGTGGAGAAGTGTTTGGATCACAGGCCTGTGTCCTGCAAGTGGTGTGAGAGGAATCCTTCTACAGGAGTTGTGAGTACTAAATCAGGGTAGCTCCCTGTCAGCTGTTCTATTGAGTGCAAGTTTGGTCTGGCTGCTCCACTGGCCAGCTGAACTGAGCCTGCTGGCCCTAAGATCTCTTGGGATAGCGCCATATGGGAGATACATAAGCATTGATAGTTGTGGATCAGCTGCTGTTTGAAGCATCTTGGCCATGCCTGGTTAATATTTTTTTTTGGGGGTGGGTTGCTTGGGTGGGTGACTGCAAGAAGTTGACAAACTTTATTTATTTCAATTCTAGGATTACAATCACCTTTGAGCCCAGGGCTCTTTTACAAAGGTTCCATGTCAAGACATAGGTATCACATGACAATAGACAAAATTGTTACACAAATAAGGGTAAAGAATGTCAAATTAATTTTGAACAGACCGGGAGCGGGTAAAGTGGAAAGGAAGTGGACAATGGGGGGTGGTAGAAAGAATGGGAGGGGCAAGGGGCAGGTAAGAAAAATGAGAAGAGAGGAGAGGTGGGGTGAAGCTGCCAGGAAGGTGGCATTGTCGGGTGCTGTAGAGTGTTGGGCAGAGGCCTAACTATGACAAGTGCTGCTATGTAAGGAGCTCGAGATAGGAAATGGGCAAGTAATGACTACGGTCATAGTTATAACTCATTTTTCAAAACCTCAAATTAATACCATAAGTATAAACACAATATTGTATGTTCCTGGTCAATCAGCAATGGTTTTGTTCACACTGTTATACTACTGATACCCCCTCTTGCTGAGATACACAATAGCATCAATTTCATAGGTTGACACACAATTAGACAGTAGTGAGGGGAGAAACTGGCTTGGCATGCAACCGTGGCCGTTGGTGCAGGTGATGAGAGACAATGGGAGGTGAAATCATGTATAAGTCGAAATTGTTGTTGCGAGACTGTTGCAACTTTCATCCAACAGGAAGCGGGCAACTATGGCAGGTGGACATTTCTACAGAATTAGCAAAGTGACCAGAGCTATCCAGGGGGAGCCTAGAAGTGGGGTGGGCATTGGTTGGCGTGCTAAGTCTCTTCAGTCATGTAAACCTGCTACACCATTGGTATAACAGGTGAGTGGCAGATGGGAGGATGCAAATGATGAGATATCATTGATGTTAAGACAGGGAGCTATTACAGATGTGCAGGTACAAACCAGGCAGGGTGAAGTAACACAGCAGAGGGACACATCAAGGAGATCGGGAGGCATTGAGGCAAATATGTCTCATGAGTGTTGGAAGACAGTAGGTTCAGGAAAAGAAGGAAGAAGCTGGATATTGTGGGCCTACATTCAGATGTGGGCACAACAAACATGTGAAGGACAAGCCTGGGTGTCCAGCATGAAAACAGTTATGCAGCCCTGCACACTGACAGGGAAGGAAGCAACTGATAGTAACTATTGGAGGAATGAGCAGGAGCAAGGAAGAAAGGAGACACTCCCTCGGAGGAGGGTTCCAGGGCACAAATTCTGGGAGACATGGGGGAACTTCTTGGGAGCTTTAAAATTTCCCCCAAACAAGAAAGGCATTTTTTTGGGGGGGCACCTGGAGGATCACAAGTAAAGCGAGAAAAGGGGTGGCATTGGTCAAGATGGAGGGGAAATGAGCTGGGGACAGTGTGGGCCAATGCTCCTGTAGGAGATACTAGGTTGCCCCTAAGTATCACTGGCAAAAGAAAGGAGACTCCAGGTGGCAGCTCAGTGAGGAGGTAGCGCTATAGATGGGACGGGGGGTGGGGCCTTGCTCTGGCAGTACAAACTGTCATTGTCCACAGTGATCCTGCAGGATATAATGGAACCAAGGAGGTCATGACAATGGAGATATGGGTTCGAGCCTGGGGGATGGACATGGTTCGGGCAGGAGGGAGGGTGGAGGAGACAAGCAGGCTAATGTAGGGGGATGGGTGGACACACAGATAGCGAATGGTAACAGGTATAATGAGGCAGTAAGAGTGATGCTCTTGGGTGACTCCTTGACTGCCCGGGACACCAGAACAGCAACCAGGAGAGCCGGTGGCTACCAGAGGACTCTCAGTGAAGCGGGGAGGAAAAGAACAGTGAGTGGTGGAACCAGGGGTGGATACTTCATTGAAACAGTGATGTATACCTGTAATCCATTACTCTGACTGGGCTGACATAAGTGATGACGAGCCATGGGTCACTTAGGGTGAGCAGATGCTTACCTGTATAGGTCCCGCTGGCAGATGGGAATGGCATAGCAGTCTTTGTCTGCCACGAATATCCATTTTTCTGTATTTGTTTGTGTAATCATTCTGTGTGTGCTGGTTCCAGTTTTTGCCTTGTGCTATGTACCCTGTGTCACACTTTGTGGCGCGCGTCCACTCCAAGTGCTTATACTGTCCACTCAAAATACAAAAAAAAAAAACACTGATATTTGTTTTTCTCACCATGGTACTCACCTTGCTACAACATAATTATACTTATTTTCTGTTCTTCTGCTTTGTGTGTGTGTGTGTGTGTGTGGGGGGGGTGAGGGTTCATTTGGTAGTTCTACAGTCCCATTGTGTATAAATGCATCCCTTGATGGCAGTTGACTGCACTCGTTATGACTCCCACTGAGTCTCAATCAGGGGCTGTTCTCACTTGCTTACCCTTGGTAATGTGCTTCAGTTTGTGTTTGAGTACGGCACCATCACACAGACAATTGGCTCTATCAAGCTAAATGTAGGAGTTTGACAGCACTGCAAAGCACCATCAATTGAGCACATAACTGTCTTTGGCATCAGATTGCCAGTCACGCTGTCAGACATATCTGTGTTCCTTAGTGGCCTATTTTTTTGTACAATGAAACACAATTCTGCTGGGAATGAGTACTGGGAAATTTTCCATAGTGGTCGATATATCTATGTTCCACCGTTCCGGTATCACTGTTGGTTTAGGCGCTGTATGCCACACCTCTCACTGCGCCGTCAATCTGTGTTTGTTTAGTAAGTGAAGCTGATGCACCAGCCATCGTTGGCACTGTGGAGAAGTCAGGACACAGACCGGAGGAGGCAGAAGGGTGGAATAGCGGAGGAGCTAGGGGAAAGGGAGCGTTTTTGAGGCAGTGAAAAGAGCACGCAGAAAGAGAGAGGCAGAGGGAGAGAGCCCATATAGGAGTCAGTCATAATTCTGGAGGACTCTATAGTAAAGGGGATCATATGGTAGTGGTGAACGGGGGACAGGAAGCAGCATCTGGGTAGAGTGCATGCCTGATATGACAGCAAATAGGGTAGAGCAGCATATTGATCGTTGTGTACAGAAGGTGGTGGAACCACACATCATCATTCACTGGGGAACACGTGCTTTTGGAAGTAAGACATTATGCCATGGACAAGTGCATGTATAGTCTGAGAAAGTGGGACAGTGGACTTCAGCGAGTGGTTGATTACTATGGTTTACCTTTCATAGGTTCTTAAAACTGAGCATGGGTAATTCTGCTTTCTTGGTGCCAACCCAGCATCACTGATGGTTGCAAGGCTGGATGCCACACCATGCACCACGTGGAGACCAATGTTTTCTCAACAAGCCCTGGCTCTCGTGGGTTAGGCAGGGGCAGGAAAGGATAATGTCTGTGTGACCTGCTCACCTTCCTAGGGTAAGGGTTGAGTAGCTTGCTGATGCTTTTGAGGCACAAGGCATTTGCTGGGTGCCACAGCTCCAAGCAGCATGTGAATATGTGGATCACACTAATAGAAGCCTTATGCATGGCAGTGGAAGCGTGCCCATGGAGTGCAGAGCTCTCCCATTAGCATTTTCGCCATAATTGAAAACAAGGTAAAACTGTTGTTAATGGTGGGACCAGTAAGACACCTCCTAGTGCTGGATCTTCAAGACTGCCCTGATCCTCTCCCAGCAGCTTTCTGTTTGCACCCTAGATTTGCAGACAGGTCACCAGTAAGTAGTTGCCGACCATGCCCTGGTGTGCTTACATCCAGGGGGGTCGGCTGTCCAGGAATGAGTTGACAGTTCACCTTATCCATGTATAAGAGCTGGAGATATTAGGTGTGAGTGATCATGCTGGTTGTGAGCACCACTAGAGATAGTCTGGTGGTCCAGTTTATGCGGATACAATTAATGTAAAAAAACATTTCTGCTTTCCTCATTATTTGACAATCTTTTAAAGTGTGCATTGTGATGACTCCCTTTGTGTCCTACTTATTGATCACTTCATGATTGCACAGCTATGGCTGCTTTTATGCATGCCATCAACATTGTTTGTGCTCCTATTTAAAATGTTCACAACTCATTCATTACATAATCTTTTTAATGAGCAGTCACATACTCTATGATGGATAATAATTGTCTTTTCTCCTTTCTTGTAGGAAATGTTTCTATGTAACTTCAACTTCTAAATGGATCACCTTGTTTTGGACCCAGCTGTGCTGACTTTGGCTGCAAGTTATCATCAAGACATTTTCTCATTGCCTCGAGACGTAGATACTAATCAATCACACAGGCATTCAGCGTACCGTCAGTACATCTTGTGGCGCCTTGGACGTCTTGGTCAACGTGTGCGTGTGCCTGTCCCCAGCTGCTGCGTGTGGCATATCCGTGATGTCTACCCAGACCCTCTGTACAGTATACACTGGTTTCTGTCCTGATCAGCTAGTTTGACAAATGACTTTTTTGTCACCCATTACTTTGTTATGATTTTGTTAATTTGTACGCCTTGATTCACTACTTTATGAACATGTATTTCACACTTTTCTATTAAATTTTAATATCGTGCTGTACATGTTTATTTTTCTTTAACCTGCCTCCTGTTCCATTGTATGTAATGTTTGCACAGCAACATGTTTATTGTTTCATTCACTGATGCATGGGTGTAGGCAGACATACTCCAAGCACTCCATGGTGTGCAATTTTTAAGGGGGTAGCAAATAGTTTTCATGCAAAAAGGAGTGTCTAGAGCATAACAAAGAAAAATACTGAACCTTTCTGTAATTTTATTCATAGAGTTGAAACTAGAAGGACTGGTCACTAATACTCTTTTGCATCCCAAGGACAATACAACTTTACAGGCTCTGGGCTGGTATGTGGGTGTCTTGGGAACAATGCATAGCAGTTGTATTTACTCATGTATTGCAACAACCACTGTCATGAGATACAAAAGTTGTATTTATTGTATCAAATGAGGCAACAAACGCTGTTCAGGTGTACATTTCTATATTGTCTGGCTACACCCCGGGGGGAGGGGTGTAGCAGTGAGTCCACTTGGTGTGTTGATCGGAAATCCCTGGCTACACCCCTGCACTGCTGCATACAACTGCATCACTGCGCCAGCAGTGAAATACACAATGTGGACAATTTCATGAGGGTCTCTGTGGGCATGTGTATTTGGCATCATAAGTCATGTCTAGTAGTGACAAACAATGACAGAATCACAGTTGACCGGGTATTAGGAAACGTGGTATCCAGCACTTGCAACGTTGTATGGTTCAGCATTGGGACACAGACTACAATCTCATTAGGTCAAAGTGGTTTGATTTTCAATGTTAACTTTGCTGAACTGTGTCATGGTTTCACCAGAGACCATGAGAGGCCAGTGTCAGTATGGGAGTGGAATAGCAGTGGTAGTGGCTAAATGAAGCCTTCATGGATTCAGAAAAGTAATGCCTCAGACTGCTATCCACAGTAAATAGAAGTAGTGAGCAACTGTTGTTCTCA
Source organism: Neoceratodus forsteri (assembly GCA_016271365.2). Classification (NCBI taxonomy): domain Eukaryota; kingdom Metazoa; phylum Chordata; order Ceratodontiformes; family Ceratodontidae; genus Neoceratodus; species Neoceratodus forsteri. Next base: position 1,029,817,012 of record CM057458.1, read on the forward strand.
AGACATGTTTCAACACAGGGTGTGGTAATGCAAGGGCTCGAAATTTAAGAACACCCAAAGGATGGAACAAGGATGGGGTACTGAGAATGTCTGACTGAAACTGGCAATGCATTATGGAGAGCAAAGGCACAGACACAGTAAGATACTAACATACATACTGTCAAGCAATCAGATTAGGCCATATGGTTCATCCTGAGTGCTTGATGCCAGTGAAATACTGCCTCCGGCTTTCCCTCCTCCTCATCTGCACCACTGCAAGCTTCATTTAGTGTCTCCTGCTGGCCACCAACTCACTCAGCAGACACCCCCTCAAGGCTTCCCATATTTATTCATTTGAGATACGTGACGTCCTATATCATATCCCACCTGTACCTTTTTCTCCTTCAGGAAGTAGTGGGTGATCTCCCATCTAGCTTCCTAGAATCTGCACTAGCCACACTACTATCCTGGTCACTCTACTCTGCACCTCTACAGTACAGTAGGGGATGCTTAAACCTGGCATGCATTATTCAAGGAGTTCTCTACCCGGGCAATTGCACAGTGTGTGACACCCTCATCACTCCTTGAGGCCATCACCCAGGATGTCCACTACAGCATTTTATTTCATTTGTTGCGCTAATCCAGACTGGATATGTTGATTACAATCATTTAAGGAAGAGGACAAGGAATTCTTCAGTTTCATCATGCAACGCTGATATGCAATACTAGAGGTCTGACAATGTTAGTTTTAATGTAGCAGGATGGTCATGCACTGAGGGAGACATAGCAAAATTAGATGTACTGTATCAATATTGTGATTTGTTAGTCACTGAACAGTTGTGCATTACTCCATGAATGTCTGTGAGCTGCTACATGCCATTTTGGATATGTAATTATTGCGGACTGTGGGTACAATTTCCGGAATTGATGCTAATAGGCGGTGGCTTTGAACCGCATTCTAGCCCCATCGGTGAGGAAAGGATAAGGAATGAATTACGTAAAACCAAGAGACATGGTGAATGATGTACTACATCCGAAAGTGCTTTGGGAACTTCAGGCAGAAATGTTTGACATGCTGGTATTCATGTTCTGTCTATCACTGGAGTATTGTGATTTGCCAAACAACTGTACTGAACTCAGATTAATACTGATACTCCAGCAAAGTATCATGTAGCTAAGTGACAATTACCACCCAGGTATGTCTCACAGCATTATTAGGCTAGTTAATGGATGCACTCATCAAAAAGAGAGCGTGATTGATCACAGACAGCAGGGCTTCTCAAAGGTTAGGCCATGCCAGACCAGTATGATTGTGTACCTTGGCTGAGGCACATAGGCACTAGAGGTGTGTTGCGTGGTGATCTTGCTGCAGTTTGTCTTGACTTTGTTAGGTCCTCAAAAACTGTTACTCACTGCATGCATGTCAACAAACATGCCAGTAAAGTGTTCTGGGACAACACTGTTATATGGATACTAAACTTGTAGACAGTCAGAAGTCAGACTGCATTAATGGGTGAACACCACACGATTGTCTTGGTGAGTGTCTGGGTGTGCTCCTGTTCAATATTTTCATCAGTGACATAGCGGGTGAACTAAATTGGCAAGGGCTGCTCTTGTTGCGTTCTAGAAAAACAAGTAATAGTTGCAGACCTTAGAGCATAGACAACATGAAACAAGATGGAATAGCACTAGAAAAGTGTTCTGCCATATGGAGGCTAAATTTCAATGTTACATTGTTTACAGTGATACACTTGAATGTGGTTGAGTACTCTATGAAACTCAGATCAGGGTAATTGAACATGGAAATATCTCGACAAACTGATGCTAAATCACCTGATGGAGAGCAAGCAATGCAGCAGGACTGTGTAAATAGCTTAATCGATGTTGGCATGGAAATGCATTGGCATCACTAGCATAAAGAGTGTAAATACCTGATGACCTGTATTTGGCTTAATGTGTGCTTGCTCCTGTAGTGTGTATAGTTTGGGCCTATATGCCAGCATTTCTAGCTAAGCTAAAGGCAACTGGTCGGGCACTTGGTAGGTGAGCAATTTGCACATGGCTGAATCAGGTACAGTAGCAATTAGTGTTGAGGAAGTTAGTGAGGGCAGTAGAAAGTGAGTGGGCAGAGAAGGAATGATGAATTTGAGGTGGAGATCATTCCATAGCTTGTGTAACCGGTGTGAGAAGGGTGCTTGCCCAACAGTAATCTTCCTCCTAGGGATTGATAGTTGGAGGTAGTTGCAGGATCGAAGATAATGGGCGGTGGAGGGGCAGCTGAGAGCACAGAGGAGAGGTAGGAAGTGATGGTGCCAAGCCATAGGATAGATACATATTTAGCACAGTGTGAAATGCGGTGGTTTCCGAGGGATGGTAGTGCCAGGGAACGGTAGAGGTTGCAGTGGTGGGTAAGGGGTGAGGCATCAAGAGCAAGAACAAAGCAGCAGAAGGCATTAAAAAGTGTCTCCACTATATAGGATGGGCTTAGGGCTGCAATCTATAAACAATGTCACAGTAATCAAAGGAGGTAAGTATCATCTCCTGGACCACTTCTACATCTGATGGGGAGGGAGGATACTGCATTTCCCATAAAGTGCACCGAGCATGGGGCATAGTTTTTTTGAAATAGCATCACTGTGGTATGAGAAGGAATGATGGCAGTCGAGCCATACCCCCAAGTAGTGGAATGAGGAGACATACGCAAGTTTTTGACCATCCAGGGTGTGGAACGGGAAGGATGAGAGTCTGCACAGCGTTGTGTGGTGTGCCAAAAGTCATCGTGACAGGTTTTTTTACATTTAGGGAGATCTGGTGGTGCGAAGCTTAACTGTTGTTGTACTTTGTTGAAGTCGACTTGCAGGTTAAGGTTCTTTACCACTACAACAAGTCAGAGCCTGAGCAGCAGAGTACAGTGTCATCTGTCATAGGTGGACTGAGGTAGTAGAGCAGATGATCGTAAGTCATTTAGTAATATAGAGAACAGTATGGATCCCAGAACTGACCACTGGGGGACACCGGTAGTTAAGGCAAGGTGTGGAGGAGATAGCATTTTCAACTCTAATGGACTGTCTTCTGCCAGAGAGGTAAGATCTGAACCAGTTGGTGGCAGCAACAGAGAGGCCTGATTCAGTGATACAAGAGAGCAATATCGAATGGGAGACGGTGTTGAAGGCTTTTGCAAGGTTGACGAAGACAACTGAGATGATCAGTCCACTGTCCATACCAGTCTGGATTGAGTCAGTAAGCCATATCAGGTAGCATGCAGTTGAGTGGCCCTTTCTGAAACCTGACTGGTAGATTGTGAAGATATTAGAGTCAGTGAGGAAGGAAGTAATTTTGTTGAGCACCACCATGTCAGCCACAGCACCACGTGCATGGTGTATGTCACCTTGTGGCTCTGTCACTCTAGTACCTTTATTTCTGAACAGCCATTTTAACCAATCCACAGAAGAGGTGGATATATAAGCATTGTTGCTGGTGCGTTTTGCACAGTGTGCTAACAATGTTTCTCAAGACACTGACAGTCCAGAGGCAAAGGATATTGTCAGCTGTGGTGCAGTTTTGGCATGGGGTGTTGTGGCTGATGTGGTACGTCAGGGATCAGTCCTGGTGCCAGTCCTTTTCAATGTGTTCATTACTGACATTGTAAAAAACTGGTGTCCCATGTGTTTCTGTTTGCATTTGAATACCAAACTCAATACCAGAGCTGATTCACCCCGTGATGGTGTGTGTGTGTGTGTGTGTGGGGGGGGGGAATCAGAATGATGATTGACATGGGCAGACTTTTAAAATGGTCTATGGACTGGCATCAGTAGTTTACTTCCATGAATTCCAAACCTTACCACCGGTTCACTATAAACCAATAGATAAGGCTACATAATGGTGTGGGTGTGATGTGGTGGTGATCACAGTCACAAAGGAAGAAAGGCACCTGGGGGTTCTAATTTTGGAAGAACTCAAGATGTCACAGCAGAGTACAAAAGCCATCCATGCAGATCAGATGTCAAGCGTTGGTACATCATCCGGTATGACAAAAGCAGACGTATGGATGTTGTGGTCCCATTATCTTGAGTAATGTTCAAGTCTCAGTTTCATTAATTAGTGCAGTTATGGAGCGATAATCCTTCCTAGAGACATTAACAGGTCGTGGATATCCTCGTTAGTATTGATGCAATGCTAGCAAATCATGACTTAAGATGGCGGATTAATGGCCCTCAAGATGTACTTTCCTTTATGAAATCAGCTACTCCACCACCCTCACATTTTATCTCTGTCATCCCTGAATACTTTTACCTCCTGTGATGGCCTGTCCCAATCAATCATGGTTTTGGTTTGCCCATGTTTCAATGTGATACCTGCTATGTCCAGCTTTTCTGTCTGACAGCACTTCATGCTGCTCTGCCATTTTATTACCCTGGCTCCTATCCTTTAGTGAAACCACCCTCCACCCTCACTCTCTCCCACATGCCCCCTTACTGTCCCCTACTCTCCTCTCCTAACAAAAGTAGGCCCTATCATTGCTATGACAATGCGAAGGTTTTGACGCGAGTGAGACAGGGACCAGCCAGCGAGCGGGCATCCATCTGAGCTCAGGGACTGTGGCTGAACTGTTGAATTTTCAATTTCATCATCAAAACGCTGAAGGAAGCAGCCCTATTTTACCGTGGCCTGAAGCAGTGCCGGAGAGTGAGACAGGACTGGTTGTAGCGTAGAGGGAGCTCACCGGAGCTCATGGACTGGTGCTGAACTTTTGAAGTTTCACTTTTGGTACCAAAATTCTGCCATCTTCCTGACCTATTTAACGGGCAGCCTGCAGCATCGCAGGGGAGGCGAGAGGGACGGGACTGAAATTTTTTTCCTCGGTCTAAGTTACCCTGCAACCGCCAAGCCTTTTCAAATACTTATGGGCTGGTAATCTGGAAAGGGTTCTCTGAGGTGTACAAATTAGAACTTCTACCTACTAGCACTGTGCCATTCTAGGTGAGTAAGGAAAACATGAGATACAAGTAGGGTGTGATATTACGTAATTGAGTTGGGAAACAGATGAAAGTTATACTATATGATTATACTGTTTATTCTGGTACTGTGATATCACAGGCAGTTGGTTAAAACAGACTTAACATATACTATATGATGATAGTGTTTTATTCTGTACATTCAATTAGATTTAAAAAGTTGTTTAATAGCCTGTTTACCTTGTCCTATCAATGAGAGTGTAAGTGTCTATTTAGAACAGGGCTGTTTGCTGGAAAGAGAACATGACCAATCTAGTCTGGTATCTTCAGTTATAAGTGGGCCAGGACAGGGGTAGGATGCCCACTGTAGGCAGCCATCTCAGATTAGGATTGAAGTATGTTAGGAAGTAAGCTGTGCTACTTGGTGTGGGGAGCCGAGATAAGGTGTGAGGGTACGAGTAGCAGACTGTAAACCTCAATGTGAAGCAGAGATGGGAGATGCATATATATAGCAAAACCAAGGGGGATAGTAGGCCCAGAGAGAATCAGAGAGGGCCTGTCCAGCAGAGGGCCTGTCCCAATCATAGGGACAGGGGAATGAAGCTTGCTATAACAAGTTAACAGGAGTTCCGGCCATGCTGTTTGGTGGTGGGGGTGTGGCAACGCTCACGAAAATGTGGGCCAACAACAACCTGCACTGGGACCTTAGCATTCGCTGTCATGGGGTGTTGAGAGCAGGCTATGTTCTGACATTGTCTTGGCATAGGGATCTGGTAAGGACCTGGTTTGTAGAGGATCCCCTGACTGTGAGAGACCACAGCAATGTCTCGTTTTCACAGTAACACACTGGGGTTGAGGGGTGGAGATCTAGCACACTGGCAGGTATAGATCAGTGGAGCAAACTTATGTAGTGTGGAAATATTCTAAAGGATCACATGCAAGTGATTACAACAATGCCAGATGTGGATAAGAGATGGGAGGTCCTCAAACAGGTACTTCATGATTCAGTCCATACCGGCGCTGGGTTAAGTGCCAGGAGCAAAGTCACATAAACCGTGCTGGTGGACCAGTGAAGTTCAGTGAGCATTCATGACAAAAACTAAGTGTCCGCTTGGAAGACGTAATATCAGATGCTGGTGGGTGGAAGAGGCGATTGGGCAGGCGGAGGTGCTAAGCAACCACTGATTTCTCCTCTGTGTTTGCTATGAATGTGGATGTCATATTTATGGAAAAGGCACAATAGGGATATAAGCAAAATTGAGTGTGATCGGTGGGAGGAATAGCAGGGAATTTATGAGGTATAGAGCCAATGGGTATCAAGCATCTGACAATGATAGAAAGGCCAGCAAGGAGGGGTTGATAGGTCAAGCTTTCCCCGAGCGGGTGTGGCAAGCCCTAAAGTCCTTTGAATAATTGCCTGAATTTTCCATTACAGTTGTCAACACAATCACCGCTGTACAGGTGCTGGGTACTTCAGCTGGAGGAGGTGACGGGGTTGCAACAGTGTAGATCAAATGAGCGTGACACCGTATTGTGTTAGTGGAAACCAGAAAACACCCTGGTATGAAATGACTTGAATGAGGTCACTCTTGTCTGGTTTCCATGCCCAAATGGACCTCTAATGATCTTGGGCGAAGTGGTCTGTTCAGCTCCAGTGGACACGGTCCTGCAGGTGTTGTTATTGCAATGCCAGATCCATAAGAAACAAGACTGCAGTTTTGCAGATCTTGTATAGTCTGTGACTCTGCATGGCTACCGAGACCTGGCTAGATGTTTCATGCTGGTCAAATTCTTGGAGGCAGCAGTTCCAGATGGTTACTCGGTGTTACACTGCCCACGGCTGTGGGGGGTTGCAGTCTATTTCAAAACCAAACTGTGACTCACAAGTGTACAAGTAGTGGGGAGCTTTAGGTCCTTTGGGTGTACTGTGATGACGGGTGTGTGTTGAAGAATTCTCTCATCTATCGGTCTACCAGGTAATGAGAAGCATTTTCTGCAGGAAGTAGTATACTTTGCCATTGGGACATGGTGTTTGACTCACCCAGGCTGATGGTCCTGGGTGACTTTTACCTGGGTCCATGATGAACTCTCTCCAGTTTGGACAACACTTCACTAAAGTGGGGCTGTGGGATTCAAACCCAAGGTCTACCCAGTTTGCAGCTCATAGCCTTAGGAACCAATGCGGATACTGCCTATTTCATGGTCTATTGTGGATACATACCCCTGTACATGTGTACCTTTTCCTGTGTTACACAGAATCAGGGTATTCATATCTGAATAGTTGTGGATTTTACTGCAGATCGAATGTTGCCCCTTGGGGAAAAGAGTAATTTGCAAACATATTGATTACCAGGGGTATTTTGCTTTTGTTTAACAGCCTACTTTTTGCACAAATTTCTTAGTATACAGGAGTACAGTCTTGAATGGCTCCTGGACTGTATTTCAGGAGTTAGAGGATATGCATTGATGGGGCACCTGTGAAGTCCAATCTGTTGATGAGCATTGCCAAGCCTTGGTTAGTCTGATCACTTGATAATTTGCACCTCACTGCTTGTCCCTGAGTGCTCATTTCACTTGAGACAAAGAAACCAGCAGAAAACACAATAATTTGGTGCTAACGGTCCACTGATATACCCATTGACATTGGGATCACACTGACTGCTGTCATTAAATGTATTTCCTTTTGTTTCCAAACACTCTGTTTATGACTACAGCTCAGCAAGCCTGGCCAGAATAGCATTTATAATAAACATATTTCTAATTGTGCATCACCTGGATATGTAAACATTGGACGTCATGCAAGGATGCCTAGCATTGCCGGACTACAAGAATGCTGAAAAATATAGATATGGTAGAACTCTGTAATTTCAATAGTAATCCAGGACAGAGTTTATACAACTACCCCCCACCGGACCAACTACACTGAAAGTGGAAAATTGAGTCATGACGGTGACCTGCATCTGGACCACAAGACTTCCTGATCCCAAAACCCCTCCCCCACTACACACACCAGCTGTTCCATTGCAGGACCGCTAACCCTGACGATAGAGTGGTATTAATTACAACTCCCCATCCCTAATCACTAATAAAACAATGATTGACTGGTGTGTGCACAGCTCAGACTCCCAAATGGCTGACAACAATGCGACAGTTGTACTAACATGCTACTACCTGGACAGTTAAATGCACCCAACGGGTCTTTAAGTAGACTACTAGGTTTTCATTAGCCGCACTCAGGTGCAATTTTGTTGTTTAGATTTTTGAGGTTATACTGTAAGTCGTCCCATATGTGACACCAGCTTTGGACCAGTTCAGATTTAGCATCCCTGTGTACAAGTCCCATCCACTCTTACAACAGTCCACAGACTCCTTTGACAGTTCCCTAGGGTAGCACACTACATGGCTCCACCACCTTCTCAGAAATGATACCTCTCCTCCTCCATCCTCTGAGCCTGCCCAATTTCAGCTTATACCCATTCCCTCTTTGCCTCCTTCACTTCCTTTGCAGCACCATGACTGGGTACACCTGTTGGTCACTTTATGAAATGTAAACCTCTATTATGTATTATGTATTTCTGTCGCTTCTCTCTCCTCTATGGTGTACATGTCATGCTCCATAGGCCTCCTCTGGGTCCTTTCAGCTAGGCAACACCTAATGTTGTTTTACTACCTTGTATTCTCATCCCTCTGCAATGTCACTTATAAAGACATTGAAGAGGACTGGTCCTAGTACTGAACCCTGTGGTACCCCACTCGTAACCTCCCTTTCTTTTGAGTCCACTGTTTGCTATTACCTCTGTGTCCTGTTATCCAGCCAATTCATTACCCAGGCTACCATCTTGGAACCCACTCCCAAGCTTGCTAACATGTATATTAATATTTTGTGTTGGACTGTATCAAATACCTTGCTAAAGTCTAGGTAGGCCATGTCCACTGCCCTCCCTGATCTACTATTTTGGTCACCCAGTCAAAGAAATCTATTAGATTTGTCTAACATGACCTTCCACTGTGAATCCATGCTGCCTTGGGTCCTGTGCCCTCTGACCTCCTAGGTACTCAACAATTCTTTCCTTTAGAAGTGATTCCATCATTTTCTGTATCACTGAGGTTAAACTAACAGTTCTGTAGTTTCCTGCTTTTGCCCTGCTCCCACTTTTGTGAAGTGGAATTACATCTGCCATCCTCCAGTCTTCAGGTACCACCCCATCGTCCCATGATTTGTTAAAGAGGGTAGTCAGTGGTGTCATTAGTTCTACCCTTAGTTCTTTAAGAATTCTGGGATGAATCCCATCAGGCCCCATTGCATGTCTACCTTCAGTTTTAAGAGTTCCTTCAGAACTCTTTCTTCTGTGAATGGGCTGGTATCAACCCCCATATCCAGAGTGTTTCTATTGTTTGGTTTAGGTACCTCCCCTCTTCATTTTTGAATACCGAGCAAAAATATTTGTTTAGCATCTATGCCTTTTCACAGCCACCCTCTGACAACCCCCTCCCCTTTATTAAGCCTCACTATCCTTCCCTTGGTCTTTCTTTGCTCTTTGATGTACCTATAAAAGTTTTTTTTCACCTTTCTTAACTGAGTTGGCTGTCTTTTCCTTGGTTTGGGCCTTTGCTGTTCTGACTGCCTTCCCTGCTTCCTTTTGCTTTAACTGACACAGTTCTCTGTTCTGCTCCTTCTGTGATTCCTTGTACTTCCTGAATGCTTTCTTTTTCTCCCTAACCTTCCCAGCCACCTCCTTTGAGAACCATAGTGGTTTCCTACATCATTTTGTTTTGTTTATTTGCTTCACACAAAGGCTTATTGCCTCTGTGATGGCAGTTTTGATTATTCCCCGTTGTTCTTCCACCCCTCCTTCCTGCCCATTTGCTAGTGCATTCCTTAGCCACTCACCCATTTTGGCAAAGTCAGCCCTCCTAAAGTCCAGTACCTTTGCCTTTGTATGGCTTGACTCTACTGCTGTATTTATCATGAACCATACTGTTCGATGGTTACTAGTTTCCAGATGGCTACCCACTTCTAAATCTGTGATTCTCTCTCCATCTCAAGTGGAAATATCATTGATTCACCAGACATGACTGCAGAAACCACCAAAATGCAACTCAGTGCTGTAAAGATGTATATACTTCTGATAACTGTTCACAGAGTGGCAGCATACTGATGCTGCATTAGTTTTTATTTTCTTTATTTGAAAAAAACTAAAAATAAAAAAAAAATGTTTTTGTGCATGCTTTTATGGATATCATGTTATGTAAGTATCTGTAGCATTTGATGCCTTTGCATTACATTAAATGTTATTCAGCACATTTATGCTGCTTATGTAGATATATATATATATATATACACACACATATATATTAATATATATGTGTGTGTGTATATATAGAAGTATATATGTATATTTATCTATGTAGATTTGCACAGTTACTACCTTTTGTTTCACACAATGCTAGTTGTGCACATTTATACTATAATGCAAACAATTGGTGTGTTCTTGTTCTTTTATTGGATCGCCTCTATTGAGGGGTTGGATGAGGAATTTTTCAATTCAATTAGTATTTACTTAAATTCTGCAGGATGCGATTTTGAAACTTCAGCTATATTTAATGTATATACTGTGTGCTGTTATGTGGTTTAATGCAGAGTACCTTTAACATAGAATTGAAGTTTGGCAATTAACAACATATAACTCATACAGTGTCTGATATAGTGACACCACAGCAATTCATGTTAGAAATGAGTGACTACAACAATGTTTGTACTGTACTATTTGTATTCTTGCTATATGTACAAGACAAACATTGATGATACTATCTGTAGTGCACTTCAAAATGTGCAGAAACCTTGCTGCAATCTTTGTTGTGCATGTCTTGATGTATGTACTATACTTATGAACACGACAACAAAATTTATACTTAACTTTGGTTTCAAAAGCCTGTCCTTTTTAAAATAATAATCTAGCTCTACATTTTTGAGTAAAATCAAATACATTTCATACAGTAAAGTATTGTTATGATAACTAGACATAGCAGACTAACTTCTACAAAACATACATATATATTTAGATTACTACTATTTTCAGGAAAAGTGAGATACATAGATTTAACTATGTTAATTTAATATCATAAAAAATAGCTTGTCATTACTGAAAATATTTATTTGACTAAAAACATAAATTATATATCAAAACAATTCTATTGAAACAAAAAAATTATATACTTCTAATGTTAATTTAATATTGTAATTAGATCAATGCCAACATTATATTTTTAAAAGCCATAAATAAAAATCCTTAGTATATCTGTTACCTTTTCAAATCTACTTAGAGCACTTTAATATAGTTAATGTAATAAGCACAAACATAAATGCTTAAATAACTCTTGAATATAAAACAACAGATAATTTGCTACTTTTAGTATTGTAATAGTATATTCTTTATAATCACAACAAAGATGTAGGTTTAATTATATTAGTAATAACGTGTTTTATTTGTCTTAAAGCGATGGAAACTATGTGATGTGTGTCGACACAAAACAAATCTGAAGACAACAGTCAGAACAATATTTTTATATGGTGTACAAGAGAACTTTTTTTTTTGTGCCCATCCCAGGAACAACCACTCAATTCAGCAATACCTACATTGGGATTTCTTAAATAAAATATTTAAAACATATACTCTGTGTCTTGTGTATTATTTCTCAATCAAGTTATGTTTAATATGTATTAGATTGCTATTGTATACATGTAAGCAATGTTCTTTTTAGAGATCTATGCATTTATAAGTGGTGTTGTGACACAGTTCAAAGGTCTTGGAAATGTGATTTTATTCCTTGAGCAAACAAAGGCAAATAACTGTCTGTTGAAAACAGTACAAAACATGTTGTGTTTCTAAAGAGAATCATTGCAGTGGGGCGAGTGGCAGACAGCTGTGAGTTGTGATGTTAATGTTAAAACAGTAGTTTGACAATAGGCTGCATATTTTATTTTATCATAGAGCATTTTGCTTGGTGTGAAAAAAGTTCAAAGATTTTGTATGTCTTTCTCAAAAAGTAAGGAAATTCATTGCAAAAAAAACTCCATTAATGCAGCAGTTAGGGTTGCTTCCATAGTGACAAAAGTGAGGAAATTCGATGTTAGGGTTTTCAGCCCTAACTCTGAATCCTTCCCCCCCACACACACAACTGAACACACATACAAGCATGGGACATTACAAGGCAACACAACCAGTGAGAAACAGACACCATAAGGTAACAGAAAGAACATACAACTCAGTAAACATACAACAGGAGGCATCCATCATCATGTTTCAGCAACTATAGCACTTCTGCTGCCATCCCAGTGTCTTGGGGGTACACCCACATGCTGTGCAAGCATGCGGTGAGGTGTTAAGAAGGCTACAAGAACATTTTACTTGAAAATGCTTGAATGTGAAATGGTTATGAGCATTTCACACTATTTTGCTCTACCTGCTCATAACTTAATGAACTGAAGTATAGGGGCCACATTCTAATGTATTTACACAGATAGATACACATGTCAATCTGTTGAGAGATAGGATCGCAGGGTCTAAAGAAACCTACAGCGTGACTGTAACATATAGACACTGTTCTTTTGTGTGTATGGAGGTGTGGAACTGCAGGATGTGAAGTATCATGTGGTTCTGCTATTAGGTATGTACACTCTTCTGTTATCTGCATGTAGAGATGTGACTGAATGGTTAATAACCCCGCACTTGAAACCTCATATATACAAACTGCTGTAGTATCTAGATGGAGGAATGGTGTCCCCAGCATTACATATAGAAACTGTTGTATTATGTCAATGTGGAGCTGGAGTGCACTGTATTTTGCACCATACACTGCCATCCGTACACTGAGATAGTATGTCAGAATCCATAGAACACACTATTCATATGTCACTGTGGGACCCTGCCCTCCAAGTCCTACATCAAGATAGTATAACATTATCCATATGTCACATTGTTCATATGTCATACTGAAAACACAGGGTCCTTTGGACCATGCACTATCATACCTCTATTAAACAGTACGACACAATACATATGTCGTGCTATCCATATGTTGCACTGTTCTCATTGTGACATACAGATTGTGTGACTTATGTATTGTGTTGCAGTATGTTGATAGAGGAATGGGACCATAGGATACAAAGCACCCTGTACTCTCACTGTGACATATGGATAATGTGACATATAGATTGTGTTGTACTTATATCTTGATGGAGGAATGGGAGTGCAGTATCGGAACAATCATAAGGTCACACTGCAACATATGGGCAGAGTGACACATAGATAGTGTTGTACTATGCTGATACAGGGATGGGAGAACAAGGTACATAGGAGCCTGCAGTCCCACTGTAACATATGTACAGTGTTGTACTATCTCAATGGAGGGATGAAAGAACAGGGTCCAACTCACCATGCGGTCTTACCATGACTCATAGGTATTGTTGTACTATCTTCATGGAGGAATACAGTTCATGCAGCGGCCATCTTACATGGTTGCACGGCATGTGGGTGTACCCCTCAAGATACTGCGATGGCTGCAGAAGTGATACAGTTGCTGAAACATGATGATGGATGCCGCTTGTTGTATATTTACTGAGCTGTATGTTCTTTCTGTTACCTTATAGTGTCTGTTTCTTTTTGGTTGCATTGCCTTGTACTGTCCTGTGCTTGTATGTGTGTGTGTGAGGTGTGTGTGTGGTGGGGGTTGGAGTTAGGGTTGAAAATCCTAACATCGAATTTCTCACTTTTGTCACTGTGGAAGCAACCCTAACTGTTGCATTAATGGGAATTTTTGCAATGAAAAAAAAAATATATATATATATATATATATACATACACAAATATTTAGTTAGGGTTGCTACAGCACTTCAATGTTAAACCTTTATTTTTCCACTTAATAATATTTTTTGATGAAACTGACCAAAAATTGATATGCGCTGTCATTCTGTCAGTGTCACAAGATGTGGAAAGTTTTGTGAGAGTAGTGTACTATTTTTGAGATATAAAATGGTCAAAAAGCCAAAAATTTACATTTTTTCCACATAGGATAACATGGGATTTTTTGCCCTCATCTACAGCACACATAGAATTACATTTTTCTCTGAAATTTTTAGGGATGATGGGGTGTGTGCCAAGGGTGTAAATATAGAATGATTTGGTAAAAAAATATATTACAATTTTTGAATTCTAACAAATTTTTTGATAGATGCAAGACAGGCTGTTTGAATGGTAAATAACATTTACTGTTCAAACTTTACTGTTTGAACAGTAAGTGGTATCACTGTTCAGTCCAGATTCTGTCTTCTTGTTTTCAGTTAGCGAGGTGGAAAAAGTTAAATATTTAAAAAATACTGCCCCTAGATAAACACCAACAGTTATATTTACCTAATCAGGGCCTGAGGAACACAACTCCTGTATTTGTTTTTCTGTAGTATATCCCTAAATATGTTTTTTGTTTTTTCTGTTGGTAGTGTCTGCCACAAATTGTGGCAGTATCCTGAAACACCCACTGTTCCGTGCAACAGTATGAGGGGTGGATCTGTGGCAGTAATCCCTAAAATAGCCCCAACACCTCTTGGTGTTTACCTAATGAAAGCCTGTATTTCCCTTTTACTGCTTCTAAAGGAAGGGGGGCTGAGAAATATTAATATTAAATATTTAAAGCTTTGCCAACATCAGGGTGCCCAATCCCTGTGTCAGCAGCATAACACCCCCCTGCCAGTGTGGGACACTGGGGAGCCCACTCCCAGTGTCCTCAATTATGATGCTCCTCCTGGTTAAACAATTTCCTTCTTCCCCTTCCTTATACTTTGCCAACAGCAGGGTGCCCACTTCCCGTGTCAGCGCTAGCCCCCCTGGTCAGTGTTGGACAGTGGGGATCCCACTCCCAGTATCCCCAATTATGTCCTACTCCCCAACAATATTGTCAGACACTGGGCAGCCCACCCCAGTGTCCCCTTGCTTGCAGTACAGTACCTGTAAAAAAAGAAAACAGTCCTGTAATGTCTTTTTTTTCCCTGTGAAAAAGAAAATGGTCCCTCGGCATCTCCCCACCCCCTCCCCATCCTGACCCTCCTACTGAGCACTCACCCACACACACACCCCCTTTGCCCCTATACTTACTCACCAGAGGTCATTGGGTGTAATCTTCTGTGGACTGGGACACATCTGCACTCTTCAAAGTCAAACCCATGAACTGAAGAATCAAAATAAGTGCTATATGATGGCTGTCAATTGCATTTCAGTGTATGTTGATATCCGGCCATTTTGACATTTTACACCAAATTTCAGAATAGGTTTTTGGGACCCCACCTCATGAACACTGTCACTGTCATTCCATTAATCATCTCAGAAGATGATTTCATGGTCACTATTGAAATCACCTTTGGGACTGATTAATAAAATGACAGTGCCAGTGTTCATGGTGCCGGTCCCAAAAAAACCATTAATTTAGTGGCTCAATTATAAATGGCTGAGCTAAACTCGGTCATTGAAAATGTTTTATACATGCACATAACTTTGGTTGATTTAATATTTTGACTACAAATTTTCAACATAGCCATGTTTTCACACCATTGCATGAACAGTGCATCTGTGATTTTTCACATCCGGCCTGAAATGTGTCTTCACACCTGTGGCACAGAATGGCACGGAATGGTGTTTTGGCATGAATCTGAACATTTCCACCTATGATGTTTATGAGGTGGGGTCATAAAAAGGCTTTGTTCAAAATGTGGTGTCACAATATGAAACAGTGCCAGAGCTATGACATTTCATTTCAGTTTCACTATGCTCACTCGTAATTTCGAAAATGTTAGCTATTTTTACCCCAGAATTTCAACATAACCTTCTTATATCCCCCACCTCATATATGCCATACCTGTCATATATTAAATACTGCCCAAAATGTGTTTTCACACCTGAGCTAAGCGGAATGGTATCAAAGTTGCACAGAATTATGTTTTGGCAGGGATTTGAACATTTTCTTTAACGGGCACATGACATGGGTAATAAGAAGACTATGCTGACAATTTGGTCACTGTTGTCCTATAAATGTAAGTGCAGGGCCCGGAGGGCCATTATGCACTTCCACAGCTACATATAGGCATATTTTATTAATTTATTTAGTTTTTGTTGACCGGGTAAGTGCACTAGAGAAATTCTGCCTATTTTCAGGCACCACCTGGGAGAGGGGTACAGATGAATGACATCTGACCTTGAGCCAGATTATGCTGGTGGTATTTTTAGTGAAAGGGTGGAAATTAGGCCAGGGCACCAGGAAATTCCCAACTTTTTGAGAAGCACCATGGGATCATTAACATCCACCTGACTACCACCAGAACAGGCAGATGGGACCTCTGTTTAACATCTCATCTGAAAGATGGCACCTCAGGAGTGCAGCACTCCCCTCATGCTGCACTACAGTGTTAGTATTAAGGATTTAACCTAAGTGCCTGGTGTGGGGATAGAACCCATGGCCTTCTGATCCCCCAGCCTCAGAGGTGAGTGTGCTACCTGCTGAGCCACTGATATTACGCATCTATAGAGGGATGGGAGTGCAGTGTCCAAAGGACGCTGCTCTCTGACAGTAAAATAAAAATACTTTTGTACTATCTGAAAAAGAAAGGAAATAAATTGCTTCGAAGGTACAGAGATGGAATATCTCATGGAAATTTATAGGATAAATAAAATACATAAAGAAACAAGTGACAATTTAAGGAATTTAGTATTACACACTTTTCATGTAAGAGATACAGATAATAAAATAGATATTATAAGACCAACTAATGCAGTACACAAGTATTGTGTATTATTGTATACTAAATTGGGATCAGTGGTGGATACCATATGGAATTAGCAAGAAATATTAAACTTCATGGGTATTACGTTGATGCCAGTTCAGATAGTGCCTACTCAAGATAACCCAGAGTCAGAGGAAAAAAATGGAGAAAGAACTATAGATAATATAATTGTTGATGATGACACCGAAACCCAAGGAGAAAAGATCAATTATAATCAAAAGAATCTGAAGATTTTACTTATAAAATGACACAAAGTATAACAGGAGAAATGAACAGTGGAATAATAAAACTGTAGCAATATTTGGATGGGAAACCAAAGAGCATGATACTTTAGGATATATTAAAAGGAAATTACAGTTTTCCTTATCAGAATATCATATATGATCTATTTCAGAAAGCTATAGAGTATATTAAAATATATAAATGGCAAATAACACCTCACAGGTAGATATAACTTTTGAAACTGTAGGATAGCGCTAGAATGTATTGGATCAAGCAAAACCACTGGATTCGATCGGGATATATGTTATGTCAATGGAGGAATGGAATGATTCCATATTAGAAAATGTTCCAGATATAGCCAGTTCAAGTAAACCCAATAGAAAAGAAGGTTACTTAGAAAGAGCAGGGACTTAGTCCCTATAATTGGACATAAGGTACCAGATAACAATCAGTGACTAAAACACAATAGAATTAATGAAGACTCTTAGCCCTTGGAGAATAAGATAATTAAAATATTGTCTTGGGCATGAAGGACTCACCTTAAGTTGTGGACCAGAAGTTATCTAGTTTTTACAGACGAATAATATCCTATGTTTACAGGAAACTTGGTGTGCAACCGAGGAGACTCCCAGACTACTTGGATATATAGGTTTATCTAAATCTGCTGTTAGAACAAAAAAGACTGGAAGAAAAAAGGAAGGCCTATCTATATATTTGAAAACAAATTTAAATTACATTATTAATAAAGAATATACTAATTGTGATAATATTCTCGCATTTCAAATTGAAGAAGTTAGTATGCAAAACAAGTTAATAATAGCTAATGTGTATTAACAGCTGTCTAATAAACAATTAGATAAACTTCTGTCTCAACTTAATCTTTTTTTAAGATCTATTATGGATACAGACCCAGATCTCCCAATTATTTTATTAGGCAACTTCAATGCGAGGATATCACCTGATCAAAATATTACTAACTTCAATTCTATTATTCCAGAACTTAATTTCAGAATTAATAGTAAAAAAGCAGCAATAGACCAAAGGACAAATAGTAGAGGAAGGTTGTTGACTTGTCAATTGACAGACAAAAACTTATTGCTTCTGAAAGGGTGAATGGCAGGAGATAAATCAGGTGAAATAACTTATAGTGGCACACAGGGTGCATCAATAATAGACCTAGTATGGGGAAACATTGAAACTATTAAACTTATATATGACCTTGCAGTCTTGAATAGAGTGGAGCCTGCACATAACCCAGTATGTTTGATGATACAAATGGATCAACCGATTAAAAGGTATCTCAATCAAATTAATAGGAAAATGTTGAAATTATAAACCAAAAAGGATGCACTGGACAGAGATTACTTAAATGACCTACGTCTATGCCATCAGCTTCAGCACCTTATTTCCTAGCTGATGCTTCTAGGCATGATTACTCCCCACAGATTAAAAATATTAAAGATCAAATGTTTAAACTCCAATACAATAGGGCAAAGTCTTTAGATCAGGAACTCCATTTTGGCACTCAGCTCCAGAAAGGGTCAGTTGACTCTTTTAAAGAATGTAAGGCTTGGGTGGATGGTCAAGTACTACTGAACTCATTACACCATCAGAGGATTCTGTAACTGATCCAACGAAAATCCTGCAATTAGTTGAAAGCCACAATGAGTCCTTGTTTGGGGACCAGCAGTCAGCAGAGGATTAAGTAACATTTAGAAACCCTTGACCTCCCCAAGTTACTGAATTGGATACTAGCAAACTTATTAAGAAATTTCTATTGATGGTGGAAGGTGCAATTAGTTCCCTACTTTCACACATAGCCCCTGGCTCAGACTTCCTTGAGGGCCAGACTTTACAAAGCGTTTAAAGCAGAACTTGCCCTCACATTGATGGTATTGTTCAATTATATGCTTTCAACAAATCAGTATGCAGCATCAATGAATGTTGCTTTGTTAGTATTACTACATAAAAAAGGGCCCAAATCTGACATTAGTAATTGGAGACCTTTGAGTTTATTAAATAGGGATCTGAAACTTTTGTGCAAAATTCTGCTTAACAGGTTAACTAAAATTTTGTCGTCTCTGATCTGCTCTGTTCAGACTTGCGCTGTCCCTGATAGGAAGCAGCAAGACAATCTCATAATACTGACAGAACTTTTGCTACTGATGATATTAAAACATATGTCCTTAGTCTGGACCTGGAGAAAGCCTTCAATAGACTTTCCCACGCTTTTCTCTTTGAAACTTTATTGGCTTTTGGTATACCCCCCCAATTTATCTCTTGGATTCGTACCATGTATGCAAATGCAATATTAATACCACAGGTCATTGGCTGGGTGAGCAGGGCTATTAAGATCCGAAGAGGGGTCAGACAAGGGTGTCCACTCAGCCCTCTCCTTTACATTTTTGGAATCGACATCTTAATTAGGAAAATAATAGCCACTCCGAATTTTCATGATCTCTCCCTTTCTCCTATTTCTCCCTCTGTTAAAATATTAGCATATGTTGATGATCTAGTTCTGGCTATATCCCCCGACACTAGTGAACATACCCTAGCCAATATACTTCAGGGATTCTCTTCTGTGTCTGGATCTAAAATTAATATTGGGAAATGTTGAGGAATAACTTTGATACTCTCCCACCTCCACCCCCACTTCAAAGATGTTTGCTGACATTACTGTTTCATCAAATTTCTATTTTAGGAATCACCTTTGGGCCTGGAGACATTGCAAAAACTAACTGGAAGCACTGTTTATCATGTGCTGATAGGCTTGTTATGTAGTTGGAAGGGCAGCATATTTCTAAAAGAAATGGGTAATGCTAATGAAGACATTACTTCTTCCTGTTTTCTGTATCTACATTTGGTTTTCCTCCACCCCATAGTTTACTGACTAAAGTTTACAGTGTTTTCTTTCAGGCCTTTTGGAGTTCAAGATTAAATCCCATCAAATGAGAGTTCACCTACAGGTCTCTACAGGAGGGCGGGGTTGGCATGATTCATTCCATTGCCTTTTTTATAGCTTATTTCTTAGCTGGAGCATAGGTAATGCACTTAAACCAGGGGCAAGATCTTGGAAGCCTTTTGTCCTGAAATGGTTGGGCCCTATTCTTCCCTCATGGGAATCAAGCACAGTACATAGAAACATAGAATTTGACAGCAGATAAGGACCGCTTGGCCCACCCAGTCTGCCCATTTCCCTACCTGATGGATAAGCTGCAGATCCTAGTTAACCAGCAGCCTACTTCTTCCTACCCCAACCCCCTAGAATTGCCTTATGACTGTCCCATGCATGCTTGAATTCCACCACTGTTTTTGACTCCACAACCTCCTCTGGAGGCTGTTCCATATATCCACAACCTCTCTGTGAAAAATACTTCCTTAAATTACCTCTGAGCTGCCCCTTCTATCTTCAAATTGTGCCCCATTGTTCTTGCACCTCTTTTTTGAAAGATGCTACCTCTTGGACTTTTTGATTGCCTTGAGGTACTTGAAAGTTTCTATCATGTCCCCTCTCTCCTCCTTTCCTCGAGGCTATACATATTAAGCTCCTTAAGTCTCTCTTCATATGTCTTCGGTGCAGACCCTGCACCATTTTAGTGCCCTCCTCTGGACAGCTTCCATCCTGTCTATGTCTTTGTGGAGATTGGGTCTCCAGAACTGCATGCAGTACTCAGATGTGGTCTCACCAGCTGTCTGTACAGAGGGATAATAACTTCTTGTTTTCTACTGGTGATGCCTCTCCCTATGCATCCCAGTATCCCCCACCCTCCTTGCTGCCCTCTCACATTGCTTGCCCACCTTTAGGTCATCTGATATGACTACCCCCAGGTCCCTTTCCATTTTGTTGTTGTTAGTATCTCTCCAGCCACTGTGTACCTCTTCCCTGGGTTTTGTTTCCCAGGTGCATTACCTTGCACTTCTTAGCATTGAATCTAAGCTGCCATACATTGACCATTCCTCTAACCTTGCCAAGTCCCTTCTCATCCTTTCCACCCCACCTTGTGCATCAACTCTGTTGCAGATCTTAGTGTCATCTGCAAAGAGACATACTTTTCCTTCCAGTCCCTCTGCAATGTAAGCTATAAAGACATTGAGAGGACCGATCTAATACATGAACCTGTGGTACCCACTGCTAACCCCTTGTTTCAGAGTGGACTCCATTTACTATTACTGTCTGTGTCCTATTCTCCAGCCAATTCTTTACCCAGGCTGTCATCTTGGGACCCACTCCCAGGCTGGCTAACTTGTATATTAATCTTTTGTGTGGGACTGTGTCAAATGCCTTGCTAAAGTCTAGGTAGGCCATGTCCACAGCCCCTCCTGATCAACTACTTTGGTCACCCAGTCAAAGAAATCTATCAGATTTGTCTGGCATGACCTTCCGCTGTGAATCCATGCTGCCTTGGATCCTGTGCCCCTCTGGCCTCTAGATACGCAACAATTCTTTCCTTCAGAAGTGATTCCATCATTTTCCCTACCACTGAGGTTAAACTAACAGGTCTGTAGTTTCCTGCTTCTGCCTTACTCCCACTTTTGTGAAGGGGAATCATATCTGCCCTCCTCCAGTCCTCAGGTACCACCCCATCTTCCCATGATTTGTTAAAGAGGGTAGTCAGTGGTGTCACTAGTTCTACCCTTAGTTCTTTTAGAATTCTGGGATGAGTCCCATCAGGCCCCATTGGTTTGTCCACCTTCAGTTTTAAGAGCTCTTTCAGAACCCTTTCTTCTGTAAATGGGCTGGTATCAACTTCTGTATCCAGAGTGTTTCTACTGTTTGTTTTAGGTACCTCCCCTCTTCCTTTGTAAATACTGAGCAAAAATATTTGTTTAGTATCTATGCCTTTTCACAGTCACCCTCTGCCCACCCTCCCTCCCCTTTATTAAGCCTCACTATCCCTCCCTTGGTCTTCCTTCGCTCCCTGATGTACCTATAAAAGGTTTTATCCCCCTTCTTAACTGAGTTGGCTATCTTTTCCTTGGTTTGGGCCTTTGCTGTTCTGACTGCCTTTCCAGCTTCCTTTTGCTTTAACTGATACAGTTCTCTGTCCTGTTCCTTCTGTGATTCCTTGTACTTCCTGAATGCTTTCTTTTTCTCTTGAACCTTCACTGCCACTTCCTTTGAGAACCATAGTGGTTTCTTACCTCTTTTCGTTTTGTTTATTTGCTTTACACAAAGGCTTGTTACCTCTGTGATGGCAGTTTTTATTATTCCCCATTGTTCTTCCACCCCTCCTTCCTGCCCATTTGCTAGTGCATTCCTTAGGCACTCACCCATTTTGACAAAGTCAGCCCTCCTAAAATCCAGTACCTTTGTCTTTGTATGGCTTGACTCTATTGCTGTTTTTATTGTGAACCATACTACTGTTCGATGGTCGCTAGTTCCCAGATGGCTACCCACTTCTACATCTGTGATCCTCTCTTCATCTCCATTTGAGAGAACCAGGTCTAAGATTGCTCCCTCTCGAGTGGGCTCCAATACTAGTTGTCTAAGGCATGCCCCCTGTAGGGCATCTAGAATAACCCCACTCTTAGAAGTGGCTGCTGCAACTGCACTCCAGTTAACATCTGGCATATTCAGATCACCCATCAGCAATATCTGCATTTAGTAGAATACAGTCCATTCCACAGTATGGCCTAGAATGAATCAAGCTTGCTTTAAAATGGGGGGGGTGACCCCCCATAAACTTAAAGACCATGGACAGGAAGGCGATTTATAATGCCATTGTACAAACAGAGTGTTCCACGGCGATTACATTCCCCATGAGTCACCAGAAAAATCTACAGCAGGTTATGAAACAGCTTACGAACCCCAGGCTCCCCGCCTTCTTATGGGATTGTATCTGGTTAAGTAACTTCAGAAGATTGAGCATTAGAGCTAACAATAAACACAAACAACTTACCGATAGGTTTTGCCCCAGGGAAACATGTCCAGAGAGTTTGGAAACCCAGTATCATTTATTTTTGGACTGTCCCGATGCCACCTCCTTTTGGAACTGGTTAGCTGCTAAATGGGAGGAACCTCACTTCCTTGTGTTGGACTATTCCACTCTTATGTATGGTACTTTTACTGGACCATGGGGGAAATATCATGTTGACACAGTTTATGTTGTCTTTGCTATAATTCATTATTACTTCTGGCTGGCCAGATGTATGTGGGTACTGCAACAAAAGTTAGTCTTAAATGAAGAGATTCTCACAAATATTAGTAAGGTTATACCCTTGGTTTATAAATTGGATCAACAAAGATTTTCAGCTGAGAAAACAAAGCATCTCTGGGTTAACTGTGATAGATGGTTCATTTATGACACTAGTTGACTCAGTTAATTTGCATTCCTTTATTAATCTCCTGTATACTGTCATTTTCTATGTAACCTGCATATACTTGTTTCTTATTGTATCTTGAACTGTACCTTTATTTTGACTGTATATGTAATGAAGTTCACTTTTCAATAAAAATTCCCCTACTCTTTTCGAGACATGCCATGAGATCTTTAACGTCCACTTGAGCAACCACCAGAACAGGCAGATGGGACCTCGGTTAAAGTTCTCATCTGAAAGATGGCACCTCAAGAGCGCAGCAACCCTCAAGAGTGCAGCAACCCCCTAATGCTGCGCTACAGTGTCAGTATTGGAGTTAATCCAAGTACCTGTTGTGGGGATAGAACCCATAGTCTTCTGATCATCCGGCCTCAGAGATGAGTATACAACCTGCTGAGCCACTGACACTGACACTAAATTACTTACGGTATAGATTCTAAGGTAAAACTGTAAAATCTATTTTTTTTATCATGATTGTATTTATCTCCTTGTTGCGGCACTATGGTATGGGGCATCCAACTGCCAGCTCAGCCTACCTGGAGAGTTGGGTAGCTCAAACTGCATCAAGAAGGATCTGGGATGGCCATCATGCCATCCTGCTGGAGGGCTCCCCTCTGCCTCTACCAGCCAGGACAGCCCCAGACCCTCCCCGACAGGACTCCGCCAAAGTCCTCCAGGTGGCTCGGAGTGCGGCCATCAAGCAGCACGGTCACGCCCAGCCCTAATTTTCCTCCTTGTATTGCCCCTGGAGCGTGGACATGCAATGATGTCCAGGCACAGCATGCCGGCTTCCACTGCACTCCCCCCTACTATCACTGACACTAGTAGTGCCCTGGGCATCCCAGGGCCACTACAGTGTGATGAAATTCCCAACCCACCCCAAGACTAGGAGAGCAGTCAATGGATGCTTGATCCTAGTCCTCCCTTACTGACCCCCCTTATGGCCCGGCTTATTCCTGAATCCAGGTCATCAACGTAGTGTGATGTGGCATCCAGCACTGCAACCCTCAGTGACAGGGCTGGCCAAACTGTAAACTGTATAACTCATTCAGTTGTCAGTTTGGCCTCATTCGGATGGGTCCACTTAGCCCTTTACTGAGGACTAGATCATTTTAAGTGGTGTTAGAGATATCAACCCCAAGGCTGAAGATTAGATTGAAGACATGATTTGATTTAAGTCGGCCTTTTAAGCCTGCTTGGCATAATCCAGCAGACTTTCTGCAGTAGTCCAAAAGTAGGTCTATTAGGTGGAAGTTGGAACACTTTTCAGTGAACTGTGAACTGCTTTTAAAGTCTTCCTCTGCCATCATCTGCCTGCCTGAGGAAATTTCCAGAGAAATTATATATAAGTAAGCCTTATATGTAATCTCTACTGGTGGGCTGTTGCACACTTACACGGTACAGCTGAAGTCTTTAAACTTCACTATGTATAGCACTACATGACCAGCCACTAATTTGTACAGTTCTTCATGTAGGCTATGCAAATCAAAGTGCCAACTTCAGAAGGTGAAGCATGCATGAAGTGCACTCCACCCAAAGGGCCCCTTCATGTAGCACTTTATCTGGTGAGACTCCATGTAGTGACACTTTTGGAGTCTGGCAGTGGGTTCACCACCCTGAAAAACAAACTGTCCCTTCTCAACCACTGTACAGCCAATATCCATTCTCCTCTCCCACCCAGACCTTGCCATCATAAATAAGTACCCCTCCCCTGCTCAGCAAAAAGCAACCACACAACCTCCCCCAACCTACAAGAAGATTGCAGCACTTGTCTTTCTTTATCTTCACTAATTGACTTTTTGAATAAATAAACCCCCACTCCAGGCCACCAACTCCACCCTAACCTTTGGCACCTGACCTAAAGAATACAAAAAAAAACCCTGAGTTGTTGACTAGCACAGGCCTCCTCTCACCACCTCAGTTATCTACTATCTGAATAGATGGGGTGTGCACTTGTAGTAAACACATGCCCATTCAGTCAGTCAGTGGCTGACCAATGTGGTGAGAGAGAAGGAACTGTGCCAAATCTCACTGCCTCCCTGCATCAAATTGTCTTTTATGTGACCTTTAGTTTGGATGCCAGACAGGGCAGAAGGTGACAAGAGCTGGGTGGTGGACTGAGTTACATATTCATAAAATGAATTGGTGAAGTGAAAATAAAGACAAGTGCAGTAATCTTTCTGTGGGCTGGGGAGGAGGAAAGGTTCAAGGGTGCTTACTTCTGAGAGGGTGCAGGAAGGGTACTATAATACTTTTTGTGAAAGTCAGTTTGGTGGGGGAGAAGAGGCATTTGTGTTTCACAGAAGGTGGCAGATTTTCCTTAAAATTTTTGGAAATTTATGTTACTTCACCCAGTGAGTTGCCAGTGAAGTGCCTGCTTCATGCTGTCTATGCACAGCACTATATTTTGCATTTCACCAACAGTTCAGCAGTGAAATAAAACTTCACGGCACAGGGTCATTATGTCAAATGACATAATGGTGCATGCACAATCGCACTGCATGATTTATGCCATGAGGCATATATCTTTGTTCTGTAGGGGCTCTGCCCCCCCCTGTTATGGGTCTATGCCCCCAGACCCCCCCACTAAAGATTCTCAACTCGGGGGTCCAACTCGGGGTGCGCTAAAGTCCAGGTTCCCCCATAATGTTGTGACGCTATTATGTCAAGCACATTATGACCTCGCATGAAACTTCACACTCAGCAGGAGTAGAATGCAGTAGAAGCAGCTCAGACTCCCTCAGTGTCTGTTCTGCACCCAGGAAGAGAAGCAAAGCACCATTGTTGTGATTGTTCCTGGGCTCAGCAGTAGAAGCAGCTCCACCATGCAATGTGGCTGAAGCAGCAGAGCCATGTTGTTGTTACTGCCTATGTGCTTGACAGTAAAGTAACTCCACTGTACTGAACAGTTGTTCTGGACCCTGGGACAGAAATTTAAGAGCTGTGTTGTTGTTACTGTCCTCAGGTGGAGGCCACTCTCCATAACATTGATTATGAGTGGCTGGCTTGACTGCCACTGTCATTGCCAATAGAATGGTTCTGCACTCAGCAGTTTGTTGCATGAGTGTGTGTGTGTGTGTGTGTGTGTGTTTGTATACATACTAACTAGGTATGATTCATTGGATTTTTGCCCTAGAAAGGCCTTCTACCATGCTAGGGTTTCAAACATTGTGTTTCTAAAACAAGGGACAGACCCCCACCCAATGTGAAGAAGGCGGTGTGCTGGTGGTCGCATCAACCCCACTCCCTCGCTGTGAAGCGGTCAGTATACTGGCAAGCGCATTGCAGCAGTGCAGCTAGATAAAAACAATGTGCAGTTGCAGACTAGAGCCAGCTTTCAGTCTATCTACAGTTGGACATTTGGAGGTGTGCAGCGAGGGGGACAGTGTTCTCGGCAGGCATGGGGGGGCTGTGTGATTAAGGGGCCTAAAGAGATGGGTGCCTAAGGACAAACCTATACTATGAATACTGTTAAATGTAGGACATAAGGGACGAAGCCCATCTGGAATGTCCCACAATGAGTGGCCATTATATCATCAAATGAATATTATAGTACAGTTTATCTAATGCCTTTTAAAGTTATCAAAGCTAGTGATATCAACCATATGTTGGGGTAATTTGTTCCATACCTTTATTCATCTGATGGTATAGAAATTATCTCTTTGCAGGGCATTGGCCTTTGGAATTTCTAATTTCTTATTGTGTGACTTAAGGTTACATCTAGTTGTGCTGTATTTTTACTCACAGCTTTCCATTACATCTTGAGACTGTAAAAGTTTGAAAAGAATAGTAAATCACCTTGTTGTCTTCTAGCCTCCAATGAATGTAGTCCTGTTATAGTCAATCTTCCCTAATATGATTTATTTTTTATGCCTGGTACAGTTTTGGTAGCTGATCTTTGGGCTCTTTCTATTAGCTTGGCGTCTTTATTAAAAAGAGGTGACCATAACTGTGAATGACAGTCTAATATTGGTTGTATATAACTTTTATAAATGGGTATGAGAAGTTGTTGTGATTTACACATTAAAGTTTGTCTTACTTTGGAGACAAGATTTATGGCTGTTCTGGAGTCTATTGTACAATGATCAGCGGATGTTAACTTATTATTTATTACAATGCCTAAGTCCCTTTCTTGAACTGAGTTTTTGCTAATTGTTTGGTTGAGAATATAGGAATAATTAGGGTTATTTTTCCCAAAGTGAATCACAGCATATTTGCTAGCATTTAAGTACATACCATTATCTGTTGCCCAGTTTTCTATTTTGCCCAAATCGCTAACTACGGAAAGATGTTTACTGAATGAATTGCTGCTCCTCCTAATTTAGTGTCATCTGCAAATTTATTGATATTATTGGAAATGTCAATCCCCAGATCACTGACATATATATTAAACAATATTGGTCCCAGTGACCTTCTGCAAGTCACTTAACCTCCAAGTCCACCACATTGTGGAAATGGGTAACAGCAAGACCCACTGGAAATTAAATTGTGGCTCTTAGTCCTGGGTAAATAAACTGCAAAATAAATCATTAAAATGTGATGTTTTGAGCATGGACAGAGGACCAAAATCAGGGAGAAAATTTGTGATATCCCTTTATCCTCTCAGGTGGGTTTTATAATAAAAAGCTTAGTGAGTTAGTGTGAAATGCATTTTCTGAAGAAAAAGTTATAACTTTGACATTATTTTGCGGTTACTTACTACCCCCTCTTTCAGTCACAGAGTTGCAAATTTTAGGAGACAGAGAAGTGTTGTGGCAAATTCAGTGACATCATGTCCAACTGCAATTGCATCCTCAATTCCTTATTCATATTCAATCGAGTACACGGTGGTACTAGGAATGAGGGACATGCCTGCACTGCCGTGCCTACCCACCAGCCAGCCAAACCTGAACCTGTGCAAAGTTGCACTCTCTTGACACTTTACCCTGCCTGCCTCATCCTTACTTGCTGAGCTCAAAATAAAAACTGCTATGCTAGTGTAACCCCCTTGTTCCCAGGGGTTACTAGAATCCCACTTAGAATCAGTGGCAGGCAGGGAAAGGCAGCTTGTGCGATGCCAGTTAAATGGGTTTCACACTGTCACACTCTGTTTACAGTCTCTGATGAGCCAGAGTGATGATGTCACCTTAGAATTCTCATAGCAGCATTAGCCACAATGGAATGCTAGCAGCAGGGTTTAGCAGTAGAATGTTGGGAGAGAGTGAGTAGTCAGAGAGGGGAGTCTGTGTGGAGAGTCTGGAGAGTGAGGAGTGTTGCAGAAGGCAGCTCCTCATACTTAGCTCTGTAAGAGAGCTACCTCAGGAGAAGTGGTAGTGTGTTCTCACCATAGAGAAGAACAAAGAAGACCAGTGAAGGAAGTAGTAGAGACTGTTCCTAGAAAGTTTCCGTGCCCCATTCCCAGAGGGATGGGGGGCTGGAATTGGATCCAGGGCAATCCCCGTCCAGCTTGGAGTGGTGAAGCTGCTCAGATTTGTTTATTCTATGAGTACCTGAGACTTTTTGTGGAAAAGCCCTGGGGCACCTGCATTCCTGTAGTGAGTTTTTATCTGACAAAGACTCTGTTCACCAGGCCTGTGTTTCTAGTAAAAGTGTTTGCCTACTGTGGGTCCGAGGGAGACTTGCCTAGTACAGAACTTTTAGACTGTGTCTGATTTAAAAGCATCTGCTAAAGTGGGGGTCTAGAGTAAATACATAACCACATACAGAACTTTTAATTTCATGACACCTCCGAGGTGTGAGAAGTAGAATGTTAAATGTGCAAGCCATTTCAAGAGAGCATCTACAGGAGTGTTTCAGAGAAAGGTGTTGTAACCAGATGAATGGCCGAGTATAAATATTGGAAGCAAAAGGTGGGAGACCCTTCCCCCCATCTGGAGTAACCATGTTTACCTCTCTGGGTTCAGTTTGGGCACCTTTATCTTCTCTCAGTGCATTTGGCCAGTGCTTGAAGAAAAAACCCAGACATGGGATTTTGGATTTAGTGTGAGCCAGAGAGTCCTCAGAGGTGGTAGGGAACCACCAAGAATTCCTCATGATATATGAGAAAGTGTCCTAGTACTGGCTGGGTTGCCAGGTCAAGGGAAAGAAGGGAAGTGTACCAGTTTTGGCCATATGTGCCCAGATCCATTCAGAACTTGAGGGTTCACTGAGTGTGTGCTCTGTACCTCTGTAATCTGTATTACCAGTGAGAGTAGCCCTGTGGGGGTCCATCTTTGCTTTGTTTATTCTCTGTGAATGTGAATAAAAGCCACACTTTAGAATCTCAACCTGGTTTGGACAGTACAGTTATTGCTTCCAGTGTCTGGATTTACTTGGGTGCCCTTGATCAGAAGTACAAACCTAGCATAATACTGAGCAAATGTTTTCTCCAGGGACCCATGTTGATGGCCATGCTAAATGGTCCCCAGGTGTGATCCAGGTGGTTGCCACACTTGGTTTGCCTGTCTAAGGATGGCAGGATCCAAAGTAGAAGTATGGGTTGACAACTGTTTTGCTGTGACAACCCCCACCCTCTCGGTGGCACCTTGGTTTGAGAGGAGGATCCTGCTAGTTGAACAAGAGGGGCCGGTGGGGAGGTTAGAAAATGGAGGCACTGCTGAGGATTTGTTTAGAATTTGGGAGAGAACAAGAGATGTTTGCTCAGGTTGTGGCTAGCGTTTTGTCTGTCTGGTAGTAGGTAGCCCAAAAATCAGACGTTTTAGCATAAGGAATTGGACTAGAGTAGTGCCATCCATATGTGCCGCTGTGTGCCTGCTGTTCATGTGCTGCTATGATTGTGCCAACATTTACCAAGGAGCTGTAAAGCCAGATTGTATGTGCCCATTGTCCTGCATCAGATATAACATTTGCTAGCTTTTAATTTTCAAAGTTTTGACAAGAAAAAGTATGGAGAACTGTGGGAAACAAAGAGACATTTGTGTCCTGAAAGTTTAAAATTCTGCGTGTGGACTGGGGACTCACTAGAGAAATTGCCATGAAGAATGGTTAAAATGGTGCTCCCACCATGGAGTTATAGTTGAAAAGAAAAAAGTTGTTTTGCAGTTTAAATTTTGCTTGCTCGACGATCGCCATGGAGGAGAAGAGCACAATAAGAGAGAGGCTCATTTGCATGTTGTTGAGTGATTGGCGAGATTGCAATCAGTTCTGCCCCCAAGCCAGCTTCAGAGTGCTGCCCAGTGTTCAAGAGGGAGAGAGCGAGTGGTGTGTGAACAGGCCAGCCAGGAGGAGCGTTGCGGTGACTGCATACATTCTAAATGTTAAAATATCAGACTTTTCTGTGTTAAATCGGCTCAACCCATATTCTGATCGACTGAGGAGAAAGCGTGGTGTTCAGGGACAGTTGACGAGACCGCCAGCCCATTTCAATCCAGAGGCCTCCAGGATCAGCTGTAGGCTGGAAATTTCCATCGAAAAGCCAGCTACTGATTCAGAGAGTACCATTCAGCAAAACTGTGCTCAAACTGTGTGTGATTTTTAAAGCTGGCTGGATCTGTGTAAACAGTGTGTTTGTTTTTGCAAAGAAGGACTGTATAAAGTAAATCCAACCTAAGCAAGAATTCAGAGCATTAGACTGTGGGCATGATTATGGATTCAGCAACAGTGTAATTTTTTAAGCAAACAGAAAGACTGTGAGTTGTATGAGAGGCTGCAACAGACAAGCAATCCTGTTGTAGAAATACTGTGGCTATAGTAACTTTAAGCAACAAAAAGTGATTGAAAGCTAATGTAAAGTCCTAGAAAATCATATAGATGTGCTGAGGAAGCAAAACAGTGCAGTCTGAGTAAAATTTATCAGTATGCAGTAAATCTGATGCGCAGTGGCTTGAGTCAGATGCAGAATGTTGATGCGCCAGGAGTGCTGCCACTGCCAGTACAGGATGGGGTAGTAATGTAAACACAGCAACATGGGAGCCATTTTGTGAGACTATTCAAAGTAAAGTGAACTCTGTGATAACAGTGAACTTTTGTATGTTTTTTTCTGCAGTCATGGCTTCAGTATCATCCCGCTACCCAGATCATGCCTGGGCTATGATAGTGGAAGAGGTTAACAAGCTGAAAGAAATAGAAAATGTTTCTGTGGTGGAAGTTTGCCTCCTCATGTTGCACCCGGATACCCTGTGAGAGTATGCATAATGTGCCTCAAGGCTGGAAGGGACGTTTTCATGATTCCTCACTGTTCAGGGTGCTTAAAGAAGCAAGGCCTAACTAGTGCACCTAAGATTCGCTTGGCTCCCACGTGGACAAAGCTTCAAGATCCTGCAAGTAGCAGCACACAGCACCAGGTGGAGCCTGTTGGGAGGCCCAGCAGAGTGTGACACTAGGAAGAGGGTGTGGATGTACTGGCAGAGCAGAGTCCTCATGCTGTCTCCACACCTGTGTTGCAGATTTACGTGCAGAAGGAAAATCAGTGGATCTGTGGACAGAGGGTCCAAGTGCTAGCCTCATAGGAGAAGATGAGGTTCAGAAACCCTAGATTGGGAGGTGTCTACCTCCGCACCCAGTGAAGAATGGACAGTCTCAGGAGTGAGGATGACTGCTCACCCTGGGCACAGGTCCTAAGTGAAGAGGAGGAGGAGGGAGCTGATTATCCTTACGATGAAGGTGCTAGTCCACAGCCTCGGGCTCTTGCCTCAGAGGAATCAGAGGAAGAAGTTGGTGACTCCACAGCCCTGCCTCCAGAGGGAGGGGTCAGAGATCTGTTCTATGTAGCTTTGATTATGCGACATTGACAGAACCAGGACTGGCCGCCCCCAAGCCAGGCCAGTGGTCGTGAACTGATCAAGACTAGTAAGGAGGAAAGACTGGGTCGTAGGAAGGCAGATGAGATCTATAGAAAGTCCTTTCCTACCTTTTCTCGGAGAGTTTGGGAGGAGATTGAGAAAAACAGGACAGCCTGGCTAGTTGAAGAAGAAGCAAGCCAAAACTTGCACCCAGGTGCAACTCAATATGTCAGAGACAAAGTGGTCAATGACAGACTCCAGTTTTGGAAGTTGGGCAGGACACTGTTCATAGATGTATGATTTGTGGACAAAAAGGGAAACAAGACTTTCCATAACGTGAATTATGAGTGCCCAGATGGGATAATAATTCTTGCACTTGACTCATTGTGGTACTACCCTCAATGTAACCAGCTTCCTGCAAATGTGCCCATGCTACCAAATGGAAAGCAGAGCAGTGGTAGCCAGTGCTGCTATCCAGCCATTGCCGTGCCTATGTGTTCCACCAGTCTGGTATTCCAGGATCCAAAGGTGCATCCAGATTCGTCTGCCTTGCAGTGTGCCTTCCAGTTCCATCACCTGGCCTTCCAGATGACATCATCCAGAGATGACCTCAACCCAGCTGTTTATTGATTCATCGCCTGGGATTTCGGATGACTTCAGTCCAGCTGTTCTTTTCCTGTTCCAAGGTTCCATCTCCAAGATGACATCAGCCAGAGATGATATCATCCCAGCAGTTTCCAGACATCCATCCTATCATTTTCAGAAGATTTCCACCCAGCTGTATCCAAAAAATGCTACCAGGGAGAGTCTTCAGCTGGAGATCCAGGTGCTATTCCATTTTCATTCTTCAAGGGACTGGTAAGTCCAGACTTTTCTTACTTTATTGACATTGCAATACAAATCCTATACCTGGCAGACTACAGACTGTTGAACTGTCCCCAAAGACTCTCCCCTTTGGGACTACAGTACATCAAGAACTGTGCTTCACCAGGCTCCAGCCCAGGAGAGACTCTTTCATGGACCTTGCCTTCGGGCACTGTTATCACTAGTTGGGACATTTAGGGCATTCCAACCCCAAAAGGTGTATTGTTCATAATGTTAATGTTTTCTACTGTTTTGTACTTTTCTACCTTTTTCTAAAAAACATTTTTTGGGATTCTCCAGTGTTTTGATGGTAAGGGTTATGATTGTGTACTGTGTTTGCAGATTTGGGGTGCGTTTTTGTCTTTTCTCCTTCAAGTGGTTCCTGATGAAGACAGAAGAGAAGACAAGAAGAGTATTGGTGGGACTCATCAGAGTTCCTTGTGTGCTTTAAAGTGTTGTTTTTAAAGTACTGTATAGTTGTTAACATGTGTTAACTTTTCCTTCCACAGGTGTAGTTGTGAGGGAGTGAGGGAGTGAGGGAGTGAGGGAGTGTAATGCTTGGGTGTAGTGTTAGCTCCAGTAGTTGGTTTGCAGGTGTTCAGGGATGGGGGGTGGTTCCCCTGTTTTGGGTAGGTTAGTTTTGGTCAGATAGGTTTTCCCTAGAGGGCTAGGGGGATAGAGAGGCTGTGATCCTGACCAGCCATAGTGTCCCAGTGCTGGTCTATTAGGGCTGCGCTCTGGACAGTTCTTCCAGGGTCGCTGGTTTCCATAGTAAGATCATAGTGTAGGGGCTGATGTGTCAGCCAATGGCCTCTGGGCCCTTAGTGTTGCCTGCCTGTGCTTACATGGTAGGAGAGGGCCTGATCACCCCTCTCTGTAGGTAGCACATAGGGTAGGATGGTCTGGTGCCGGGTAGGCAATGACTGGGGACAGTCATTTTCCTGGCTGAGGGTGGATGTAATCCCCTTGTTCCCAGGGGTTACTAGAATCTCACTTAGAATCAGTGGCAGGCAGGGAAAGGCAGCTTGTGAGATGCCAGTTAAATGGGTTTCACACTGTTACACTTTGTTTTCAGTCTCTGCTGAGCTGGAGTGATGATGTCACCTTAGAATTCTCGTAGCAGCATCAGTCACAGTGGAATGCTAGCTGCAGGGGTTAGTAGTAGAATGTTGGGAGAGAGTGAATGGTCAGAGAGGGGAGTCTGTGTGGAGAGTCTGGAGAGTGAGGAGTGCTGCAGAAGGCATCTCCTCATACCTAGCTCTGTAAAAGAGCTACCTCAGGAGAAGGGGTAGTGTGTTCTCACCCTAGAGAAGAACACAGAAGACCAGTGAAGGAAGTGATAGAGACCATTCCTAGAGAGTTTTCCAGTGCCCCATCCCCAGAGGGATGGGGGGATTCCAGGATTCAAGGGCAATCCCCTGGTCCAGCCTGGAGAGTGGTGAAGCTGTGTAGATTTGTTTGTTTTATGAGTTCCTGAGACTTTTTGTGGAAAAAGCCCTGGGATACCTGCATTCCTGTGGTGAGTTTTTCTCTGACAAAGGAACTCTGTTCACCAAGACTGTGTTTCTAGTAAAAGTGTCTGCTACTGTGGGGTCTGAGGAGACTTGCCAAGTTCAGAACTTTTAGACTGTGTCTGATTTAAAAGCATCTGCTAAAGTGGGGGTCTAGAGTAAAGACATAGCCATAAACAGAACTTTTAATTTCATGACACCTCTGAGGTGTGAGAAGTAGAATGTTAAATGTGCAAGCATTTCAAGAGAACATCTACAAGAGTGTTTCAGAGAAAGGTGTTGTAACTAGATGAATGGCCGAGTATAAATATTGGAAGCAAGGTGGAAACCCCCATCTGGAGTAATCATGTTTACTTCTCCGGGTTTGGTTTGGGCACCTTTATTTTCTCTCAGTGCATTTGGCCCGTGCTAAGGAAAATACCCAGATGTGGGATTTTGGATTTAGTGTGAGCCAGAGAGTCCTCAGAGGTGGTAGGAACTACCAAGAATTCCTCATGATATATGAGAAAGTGTCCTAGTACTGGCTGGGGTGCTAAGTCAAGGGAAAGAAGGAAGTGTACCAGTTCGGGCCATATGTGCCCAGATCCATTCAGAACCTGAGGGTTCACTGTGTGTGTGCTCTGTACCACAGTAATCTGTATTACCAGTGAGAGTAGCCCTGTGGGGGTCCATCTTCACTTTGTTTATTCTCTATGAATGTGAATAAAAGCCACACTTTAGAATCTCAGCCTGGTTTGGACAGTACAGTTATTGCTTCCAGTGTCTGGATTTACTTGGGTGCCACTGACCAGAAGTACAAACCTAGCATAATGCTGAGCAAATGTTTTCTCCCAGGGACCCATGTTGATGGCCATGCTAAATGGTCCCCCCTGGTGTGAGCCAGGTGGTTGCCACACTTGGTTTGCCTGTCTGAGGATGGCAGGCTCCGAAGTAGAAGTAGAAGTATTGGTAAACAGAACTGTGGTAGTGATAACCCCACCCCTCTTGGTGGTACCCTGGTTTGAGAGGAACAGCCCTGCCAGTTGATGAAGGGGGGTGTGGGCGAGGTTACGCTAGCAGGACCAATGGTGGCATTTCTGTAGTTTAGTGGATTTGCTTCTGTTAGCTGTGAGATTCTACTCCTTTGCTCCCTCTCACTGCAGTCTGTTACTGATGTTTTCATCAAGTTTAGCAGCACAGTATCACCACCACTCACAGCTCACTCAGCTCCACAATGAGGACAACTCAGCGATGCATGCTAAGTGGATTCCCCAGGCTTCTCACTTTCTACGTCTCCAATGTCCCATTGTGGTGCAGCTCTAGCACTGCCAACCACTGTGAAATATGGGAAATTGAGTCTTTAGTTAGCCCCACAGGAAGTACAGGATAAAAGGTGTCCCATATTGATTTGATACAGGACAGTCAATGTTTCCCTAAAATACGGGATGTCCCTTAAAATACAAGACTGTTGGCAACCCTACGTGCCCTGCGCACAATGACAGGACTGGAGTTAATGACAGCAGGAAGCACAAATAAGAGCATGGAGACCACAACCATTATGTTGTATCAGCTGACTGGATGATCCAACAGTGGGGAACACAAGAGCAATTTGAGTAGAGGGTCTGTCATGGGGAGGCATATGTGGGGGGTTGGGGAGATCAGGGAAAGGGATCTGTTATGGGTGATGTGTGTTTGTACAGGGTATATTTAGGGAGCTTGAGGGAAATGTTCTGTTGTGGCCAAGGGGGGTGTGTGTGTGTGTGTGTATGTGTATGTGTGTGCATGTATGTGCAACTATTGGGAGTGAAGGGATGAGTACCAAAGTTTAGTTTGTGTGTGTGTGTGTGTGTGTGTGTGTGTGTGTGCTTGTTGGGCAGGAGTTATTTTCATACTAAAATAAACTGTTAACAAACAGTACTCCTCAGTCTAAGGATTTTGTCATTTTCACTTACGCAAATCTGAGTTTTTTACTCACTTAAAATGAGGATCATGATACCCATTACTAAAAATATTTTCTTGAGTACTGCCTGTACCCATCCTACCTCAGTAACTAACATCCATATACAGTAACTATCATTTCAGCATCCTACCAATTATTTCAATCACTGGGACTTCACTGGCAACTGTCTGGGGCACCACCCACCCTGACATACTAACATACTAAAATGCCAGCAGAATAGGCCTAACGGTCTTCGAGTCTGCTCCTTGGTCAGCCCCCACCCTGGGTACTGACCTTGCTGCCCTCGCCTTCTCTGGCTTCTCCTTCCCAGTTCCGGATATTCTTGCTGCATTGGATTTTGCTTCCAGAACCCTTCCCTGTACCTGTACCAGCCCCTTTGAACCCCTCCACCGCCTCTGCCTCCACCAGCCCCTAGGCAGTGCATTCCATGGCTCCACCACCCTCTCAGTGAAGTAGCACCTCCTCCTTTCTCCTGAATCTTCCTCCAGCTTCCACCCATGTCCTGTAGTGGTCCCTCCTCCTTCCTTCCTTCAAGCACCCTGACTGTTCCTCCCTATTTACCCTCTTCATGTACTTGAAGACCTCTATCATGTTCCCCCGGTCTCTTCTCTCTTCCAATGTGTACATATTTAGCTCTTCGAGCCTCTCCTCATAGGTCCTGTCCCCCAAGCCCCAAATCATTTTGGTTGCCCTCCTCGGGACCCTCTCCAGGAGTTTAATGTCCCTCTTTAAGTGTGGCCTCCAAAACTGCACGCAGTACTCAAGGTGTGACCTCACCAAGCAGTTATACAGAGGGAGCATCACTTCCCTCCTTCTGGAGGTGATCCTCCAAGCGATGCATCCCAGCATCCTGTTGACCTTGGCTGCTGCACTCCTACAAGTCTCCGAGTTGTTCATTTTGACATCTATCACCACCCCCAGGTCCCTCTCAGCCATCGAGTATTGTAGCATTTCCCCCCCCCCAGGGTGTACACTTGGCCCGGGTTTCTGGACCCCAGGTGGAGTACCTTGCATTTCCCAGCATTGAACCTCAGCTTCCACTTTCTGATCCTCTATTACTTTAATTTCAATCTCCATTGTTGGCCAATGGCACCTCCCACCCTTCTATGTCACTATGAACCTAAAAATAAGAAAATTCCTGAATGTCTTTATTTTTTTTTCAAACCTGTACAAAAAGTCCAGAATTGATCTGACCTGCTTTACCTGACCTCCACTATGCACCCACCACCTGCTGCCCCAACGCCCCACACCCTCACTCACCTGAAGTGTTCACACAGTGAAGATCCACCTCCAATCGAAGATGCACCGTGCTGCTGGAACCGACGACTGCTGTCTGGCAAGTAGGTATCTGCAGTCAGAAAATAGACTGAACCATAGTTACCTTTGTTTCTCATACAGCAGTCGCTGGTTCCAGCAGCAAGACATGTCTTCCATTAGAGAGTGGATCTTCACTATGGGGCCAGTTCGGTGAGTGAGGTGCGGGAGGTCAAGGAGGTGCAGGGTGGAAGGGTGCTCAGTGGGAGGTTGGGTGGGGTGCACATCAGATCAATGGTGGGCTTTTTTACAGGTTTGAAAAAAAATAAAAATACTGAGGAACTTTTTAAATTTGGGTTTATAGTGACAAAGAAGGGTGGGGGTGCCACTGGCCACCAGTGGGGCTATGCAATTAGAGTAATATGGGGACCTGAGAGTGTGGGGTGCCACTAGACACCAGGAATATCAATTTTGGCATGACACAGGGTGGTGGAAATTGGAGGGTCGGGGGTACCACTGAACACCAATAATTTTATGGAAGATCTTGCACTGCAAAGGGTGTAACAATCCTTTTGCATGCCAGTAAATCCTTTTTCACTATATTTTTTCATCCGTTTGAAAAAGGATCTATTTTCATGCAAAGGATTTTGGACTTTGTTATGTTTGTATCCTTTTCACAAGTAAGGATCCTTCATCATGACTCCTTTCTCATTCTCATGAAAAGGATCCGCCTTGCAAAAAAGGATGCTGGACTTAGTTGATTTTTTATCCTTTTTGTGAGATAGGATCCTTTTTCATGATTCGCTTTCTGTTTTCTTGAAAAGGGTCCTGTGTCCTGAAAAGGATTTCGTCTTTGTTTTGTTTTCAATCCTTTTCCATGAGTTAGATAATTTTCATGAATCCTTTTTGTTCTGATGAAAAGGATCCGTGACCCTAAAAATGATTACAAAAATTAAATCAAAGTTCAAAATCCTTTTTATGAGACACAATCCTTTTTCACACAAACAAAAAAGGATTCACAAAAAGAATCTAAGAGAGTCACGAAAAGGATTTACAAAATGACAAAAAAACTTAAGGGGACATATTGGGAGGCAAGAATAATACAGTCTACACAAAGAAGTCCTGATGAGCAAGATACATGTTTTGGTATCTCAGCTAGGCACCATTTTGAAGAGTATTTACAGCTTCTAAGTTTAAAAAAATGGAAAAGTAGATGACGGCTCATGAAAAAGGAATTTTCTTTTACAACTGGGCCCTCATGAAAACAAATCCATTTTCTTGAGACCAAATTCCTTTTTCATTCCAGGAAGCTATACAAAAGACTGCACTCTTGCTCAGAACCCAAAACTTTAAAATTAAATAACTTTGGAACGAATTAATATTTTATCACCAAACCACTGAAAGGCACTTCTGGAGGGCTAATCCTTTTTACCTCAAAAATCTCAGACCAAAATTACAAACCATCTGGGTGCAATGTGATGACAAAAAAACTACCTAAAACAGCGATTTTTAACTTTTTTCACTATGCACAGCTTGGAATCCACTAAACCGACTGAAACAAAACTTAGCATGTCAAGAGATCTACCCCATGAGACTACACATGCAAAATTTCATGCAAATCTGTTGAATGGTTGCAAAGCTATTAAAGTGCAAAATTTGAGGTTTAGCATAGAAACCCCAGCTAAAGCCTAACTGTAGGGGTGCTACTGCACTCTTATTATATACATCTATTTATCTATATCTATATACCTATATATATGTCTGTGTGTGTCATTTCATCTTCCATATATCAACTGATAGAAAAGTTAAACATTTCAGAATATATTTTAATTTTTTCCGAAAGGAGATCAGTCAGCACTAAAAGTCACACACCCAAGTGTGGGCTGGTCCAATTTACACTCAGTGTGAAAGCATTTTGTTACTTCCTGTTTACTACAGTATAGTAGATTGTATCAGTATGATTCTGCTGCCTACCAAGCTAACATTTACTGTAATAAGAAACCACAGAATCCCTGCAGCTGACATCA
Organism: Neoceratodus forsteri; assembly: GCA_016271365.2. NCBI lineage: Eukaryota > Metazoa > Chordata > Ceratodontiformes > Ceratodontidae > Neoceratodus > Neoceratodus forsteri. The sequence goes on from CM057458.1 coordinate 1,029,856,628, forward strand.
CAGTGGCAGTAGCACAATGGCAGAGCACCATGACAGTGTTGGTAGGAAGCATGGATTTGATTCCCAGATGTGAACATTTTTTTCTGTCTCATTATGATTTATGTTTTTAGCGCTATCTGTCCCTAGAAACCTCCTGTCTTGCCATATGGAACAGTAGCACGGTGGCAGACCAGAAGAATAGTAATTGGGTGGGGGCCTGGGTTCATTTCCCAGTAGTGAACATTTTTTCTCACTACAAGTTATGTTGTTAGCATTCATTTATCCTTAGAAAGTTTCTGTCGATCCATGTGGTGCAGTAGCGCACTAGCAGAACACTAAGATAGTAGTTGGGAGGGGGCCTGAGTCTGATTCACAGATGTAAAAATGTTTTCTTTCTCATTACAGTTTTTGTTGTTAGCATTCATCTAGCTGTAGAAATGTTCTGAATGATAGCATGGTGGCAGAGCACTGAGACAGTAGATGGGAAGGGGCCTGGTTTTATTCCCAGTTGTGATAATTTTTTCTCACTACAATTTGTGTGCATGCATGTCTCTGTCTCTATAGAAACCTATGTCACCATGTGGAATGATAGTACAGTGACGGAGTTCCAGGCTAATTTCGGGAGGACGGAGTTCAAGTCTGACTGAGGAATATTTTTCTTTCTCACTCTAATTTATGTTGTTAGCATGCACCTGTCACTTTCTAGAAACCTTCTGGCTCACCATATGGAAAAACAGCATAATTGCAGAGCACCTAGATAGTAGTTGGGGGCTGTGTTGGATTCCAAATGGGAACATTTTTTTCTCTCAGTACAAGTTATTTTTGTTAATCCTTTTATCGCCTTAGTCTGCATGGCCCCTCATCATCCTGCCACCCCAGCCACTTCACCCTGATTTCCCCTGAGACTTACCGGACATACTGTACCTGCTCCCCAGGCTGACCCCCCTCAAGCAGGCAGTGGTAAATCCCAACCCCCTGTCATTGAAACAGATCTGGTTCTGCATTGATGGGCCAAGGTCATTGGGTGTAGGGTCTGAGGGTCACCAGAGTTACCCTGCTGGCTGGGATTTTCTGTTTTCTCCCCTTGTGAGGTGTGGACATGCAAATACCTCATGACGCACACCATGTGCTCCCATGTAATGTGCATCGACATCTGCTACTTTTCCCACCACACTAACAGCCCAAACTTCTGTACCCCTTAGAATTCACTAGGGGTCAGGCACACACTAGGTTCTCTGACCCTCCCACCCAAGAAGAGGAGAGCAGGCCTGTTAATGCATGATCATCCTCCTCCTGGCCAACCGACTGATGTCCCAACTTTTTCCAGAATCCAGGTCTTTGATGCCTAGTGGTAGTACTACCGCTACACCAGCAGACCAAATTTCTCAATACAGTTTATGATGTTAGCATGCATCTCTCTCTCTCTCTCTCTCTAGAAATCTTCTGTCTCACCATGTGTAATGATAGGACAGCAGCACAGCATCAGGACAGTGGCTTTGAGGGGCCTGGGTTTGATTACTAGGTGTGTACATTTTTCTTTCTGTACAATTTATGTGGTTAATATGCATTTACAGTATATGAGAAATTGTTAGATGCCATTGTTGATATCAGTGATAGGGCTTTCAAGGCTTGAGTAGGTTTTGCAGACCATAGAACTGCTAGTGATCCTGGAATGAAGAGCATGGAAAACACAACACTCCCACTCTATTGAGATTGATCAAACACAAAAGCAAGTAATGGGGGCTTTCAAAAGCTCAGGTTGAAAGTTCAGAGTTTGTATATTATGTGGGGTATGCTTGTTTATTCTGTGAGGTGTACATGTATGCTTGCATGCAAGTGTGTGTTTTGTAATGTACAGAATTTGCATGCCACTGTTTAGCATGTACAGTACATGTATCTTTTACTATACATACATGGCACATTCATACCCTGGCACTGCTCAGTACTGGTGGTACTTTGATTAATTATGGTGTTAATCAAATATATTCCCTTTGTGTCCTCATTAATAGATAAAATGTGTTTGATTACATTATTAGTTCCATCATTCAGACTACTTAGGGCATAAATTCTAAAGTACAACTGTTAAATATTTCCAGTTGTCAGTTTTTCCTCACTTTGGATGGGTCCACTTAAGCCCTTTACAGGGGACTAGGTCATTTTAAGTTGTGTTAGAGTTATAGACCCCAAGACTGAAAATTTGATCGAAAGACATGACTCTTGATTTAAGTTAGCCTCTTTTTTTTAAGCCTGCTTGGCGCATGCCAGCAGACTTCCTGCATCCATTTAAAAGGGAGGCAGTATAGCACAGTAGTTTAAGGCTCTGAGATGCAAATCTGGTGACATCCAGCGGGCCAGACCTGGGTTTGAATCCCACAGCTTCCACTTGCCTACTGTGTGACCCTGACCAAGTCACTTAACTTCCCTGTGCTCCCAGGTCACTCCTGTAAAAAAGCTTTCAGTTTAGTGTGCTACTCCTGGTTAAACAACTAAATAAAAAAAAAAAGTGGGTCTGCTAGAAGGAAGTTGGAAAACAGCCTGCAAATTGTGAACTACTTTTATGTCTCTCTGCCATCGCCTGCCTGCCCAAGAAAATCCCACAGAGATTATATGTGAAGCCCTATATGTAATCTTTACAAATGGTCTGTTGTGCACTTGCACCGTGCAGATGAAATCTTTAAACTTCACTATGCACAGCACCCCATGACCGGCCACTAAATTTGCACAGCCCTTGATGTAACACTATGCACAATGAAGTGCCCACTTCAGCAGATGAGGTACACGTGAAGTGAACTTCATCTAAAAAGGGCCCCTTCATGTAGCAGTTCACCTGGTGAAGACTTGGTGAAGTGGTACTCTGTGGAGTCTGGCAGGTGGTTCACAGCTCTGAAAAACAAACTGGCCTCCTTCACCTACTGTAGAACCCAAATATCCATCCTCCTCCCCACCCAGACCTGGCCATCATAAATAAGTACCCCTTCTCCCCATCTGTTCAACTGTAAGCAAACTCGCAACCACCATCCTCCCCCAAATCCACAGGATGATTCTAGCACTTGTCTTTCTTTTCACTTCACTAATTGACTTTATGAATAATTAAACCCCCTCCCTGGGCCACCCATTCAGCAGCTGCCCTCTGGCAAGTGACCCAAAGAATACAAAAAAGAAAACTCACTGTGAGTCTTCGACTAGCACAGGCCCTCCTCTCACCACTTCAGCTTGCCGCCATCTGAATGAATGGGAGTTTACACTTCAAGTAAACAGCACACTCCCATTCAGTCAATCAGTCACTCACCAAAGTGGTGGCTGAAGGGGCTATGCCATTCACTGACTCTCTGTCCTCCATGCCATCAAATTATCTTTTATGTAACCTTTCGGTAAGGTGCCAGATTGAGGGGGGGAGATAGCAGGTGCTGAATGGGTGGACTGCAGGGTTACATATTCATAAAGCCAACTGGTGAAGTGAAAAGAAAGACAAGTGCTGTATCTTTCTGTGGGGTGGTGGAGCAGGGAGGGTGTGTGGGTGATTACTTCTGAGTGGGTGTTGGAAGGGTACTATAATATTTTTCTGTAAAGGTTAACCTGGTTGGGGGAGAAGAGGTTTGTGTTCTACAGAGGGTAGGGGAATTTTTTTTTTTTTTATATTTGGACATTTATGGTACTTCTCCCAGTTAATTGCTTTACCTTTGACTAAGCTTTTCAACAGGAGTCTGTGCTGTGGGCTATTCCCTGAACTCTGTAAAATGTAAAAATAATCCCTGTGTTCAAGGGAGGGGATCCACAAATAGCAGACAATGATAGACCTATAGATTTGTTATCTATTGCTTCAAAGATATTTGAAAAATAAATACATAAACACATCTACACATACCTAAGTAAACATACTCTTTTGGCATCTCAGCACTCTGGCTTTAGGCCTCTACACTCCACACACATGACCTTGATGGATTTCAGGGACACTGTTTGCCATGCACTGGAAGCTAAGCAGTACGTGGGGGTGGTGTTCATGGATCTATCAAAGGCATGCAACATCGTGGACTATCCATTAATGTTACACAAACTAAAAATTAAGGGATTTAGTGAAGAAACAATACAGTGGTTTAGATCTTATTTATTTGGATGGAACCAAGTAGTGTGCACCCATGGAACAACATCAGAGATTAAACAAGTGAGCAGAGGTGTGCCCAAGGCTCAATAATGGGACTACTTCTGTTCATCATATTTATTAATGAGTTATCCAGGGTCCTTAATGAATGTGATGTTAAGTTATATGTAGACGATACTCTCCTTCTCTGTTTAGTGAAAGACTGTGTCAGTGCAGAAATAACTCTCCAACAGGAATTTATTAAAATTGGGAATTGGTTAGAAGAAAATAAACAGATCTTGAATATAAAGAAAACAAATAAAATGTTACTTAAACCACATCTGAAAAATAATTAGTGTTCCAACACCTGGCATAGTAATAAAATCTGTCAGGGGACTGGAACTTATCCATGTTAGTTTTTATGAATATTTGAGTTTATGGGTTGATTCTGAGTTAAATTTTGATTCTCATATTGATTACGAATACACAAAGGTTTCCCAAAAAATTGGGGACCTTTCATGGACATAAAAACCGTATGACACGAGAGACAAAAGAAACACTAGTAAATACAGTAATAAATCCTTTAATTGATTACGGTAGTTTTGTATATAGATCCACAAGTAAACACAATCTACAAAAATCAGATAGACTACAAAATCAATTGGCACAATTTGTTTAGGGATTGATAGGGCCGTATGTAACTCACCATCACTGCACTATGCTCCTCCAATAAAAATGGACATATTTGAAAATAAGAAGAGATAGAATTCTGGGTAACTTTTTGTATAAGTGTGCAAATGGAATGGCTCCTGAATACCTTACAACTAAAATGACTCCTAATTCATCAGTTTATTCCTTATGAAATATCCAAGGCAGAAGCTTGAGAATCCCTCTAGTAAATACCAAAAATATGGTAAAATGTGTTTTGAATACATTGCAACAACTAGATGAAATTTTCTTCCCCCTACAATATGCAATATGCTGACTTATCTAAGTTTTAAGACTGATCTTTTGGAATTCTATCCTTTTAGGTGTAAATGTTATTAATGTAAATAACAGGCCAGCCTGCTGGCGCAGCGGTTGGATTTCTCCTTGTGACGCTGACAACCCAGGTTCGGGAGTGGACCCAGGTGACAGAGGGGCCCGCTGGGAGGAGGTAGTCCGAGTGTCCGGTGGACTGCTCAGCTCCTCTGGGGGGAGGGGAGTTCTTGACCCAGGGGTGGCATGACCTCTAGTGGAGGCCAGAAGGTACAGCAGCCTCGATGCCCAAACCAATGGGGGGAGTGTGACGGATGCCAGCATAAGCCATGGCATTGCATGGCATGTCATGCCTGGGGGAGCATACTCACAAAAACCTATGTGCCACCTGGAGTAACACTGACATGAAGGCCCATTAGTGGGTCCTCCCCCAGACAGTCAAATGGCCGAAAGAGGCCCTCATGAAGACTTGATTCCTTGGGATGGGGGTATAGGAGAGGCCCCCCACCACCTTGCCTGGGAAGTAAGCCGAGGCTCTATGGGGGAGACCTTGGAAGGCCAAGGAGTAGACAGCAGAGTTGGGTACAGCTTCGGGTGGTGGGGAAAAAAAGAAAGTATAAACAAAAAATTAAAAAAATTATGTAAATTTTTATTTATTTTATTTTAGTCTTTGGTAACCAGGTAAGGCCCACTAGGCACACGTGCCTGTTTTCAGGGGCAACCTGGGAGCACTGGGCAGTTAAGTGACTTGTTCAGAGTTACACAGTATGCAAGTGGAGGTTGTGAGAATCAGACCCAGGTCTGGTCTGCTGGATGTACCAAGCTCGTTCACAGCTTGCTACTCTAACCTCTAGGCTATACTGTCAGCCTGTGTGTGTTTGCATTTAATTTTAGTGTCTATGCTGAAGTTGGATACATGTAACATGTTTATGTAAACTGCTCGGTAAACAGGATGACCCTGAAAACGGGCTTTGCCTAGTGTCTTATCCTGTTAAAATATAAAATAAACTTGAAACTTGAATTACTAAGGAAGTGTCAACTTTGTGCTGTCTATGCATAGCACTACGTTTTGCACTTCACCAACAAATTCACCAGGGAAATAAATATTTGCAACACTCAGTGGAATAAAATGTAGTAGAAACAGCTCTGCCTCCTCCAGTGTCTGTTCTAGGCCCAGAAAGAGAAGCAGCAGAGCCCCATTGTTGTAACTGTTCCTGTGCTCAGCAGTGAAAGCAGCTCCATCACCCAAAATGGCTGAAGCAGCGCAGCCATGTTGTTGTTACTGCCTAGATGCTCAACAGTGGAAGTGGCTGCACTGCCCTGAACGGCTGTTCTGGACCCTGGGACAGAAACGTCAGAGCTGCATTGTTGTTAGCGTTGTTAATGTCCCCAGGTAGAGGTCACTCTCACCATAACATTGACTACGAGTGGCTGGCTTGGCTATCAATTGCCTCTGCCAGTGGAACTGGTTCTGCTACCAGTAGCGTGTGTGAATGTGTGAACATGTGTGTGGGTATGTTTGTGCAGTAGTACAAACTAGGTATAATTCATTGAACACGATCTAGGGGCCGCCATCGTGTCTTGCACACAAAAAACAGTGGACTGGTGCTCAAAAAGACAGCAGGAATCACACGAAGAAGAACATGCAGCCCACAGCCATCATGCTGTGTCAGCTGACTTAGTCATCCATCACTGGGGAACAGGAGAATTTGGGAGATTGGGGTGGAGGATCTGTCATGGGGAGGTATATTCATGTGGTTGGAAAAATCATGGAAAGGCATCAGTTATGGGTGATGCGTTTGTCTTGGGGATATTTGAGGAGACTAGTCAAAGGGGTCTGCCATGGGGAGGTGTGTGTGTGTGTGTGTGTGTGTGTGTGTGTGTGTGTGTGTGTGTGTGCAGCTAATAGGAGTGAAGGGATGAGCACCAAAGCTGTGTGTGTGTGTGTGTGTGTGTGTGTGTGTGTGTGTGTGTGTGTGATATTTTATTATCAAAATACACTGTTAACAAATAGAGTATGGCATACACTGTGAAAATATTATCTTGAGTACTGCCTGTACCCATCTTACCTCAGTACCTAACATCCATGTACAGTAACTATCATTCCAGCATCCTACCAATCATTCCAACCCTACTAATTATCTGTAAGTCCTAACTATCATTCAGATCACTGTACATTGCTTAAAAATTCCTACATAAGTTGCCCTGCACCAGTGAATATTAGGGCTTTGCCAGTGGATCTGGAGGGCAGCGAGTTATGCATATCATTCCCACATCGGAAGGAAGGTAAACTAACACGCCACAAGAATCGGTCACATCAGTCCTCCTCCTCCTCCCTCCCATCCCTCTCCTGTTGGATTATTTTGCTCTTTATGTTTCCTTAATTGGTTGTTCCACTAAGCTACCTCTGATCTAAATAGACCTTTTGACATGGCACCTTAGGAGTGGAACCCTTCAGCTTGGAGGTTCCTGTGCCTTCATAGTACAATACCTTGAAAGCATAGTAGTTGTAGTAGGGACAGAGACTGTGAACAGCCAAATGCACATTGCATAAGCACTCAAAACAATCCACATACGGTACCTCGATTGTACTCAAACACTAACCCACTCCAGAAGAAAGATACTCTGTACCCATCCCACTGTTCCTCAGTATCCACAGTGACATCCATCTGCCAACTGTTCCAGTTTCCTACCAATCTTTCTAATCTTATCAGTTATCCATAAGTCCTACCAGTCACTGCCGTTATGTTGCCTAAGCATTCCAAATTAAATCCTCCGGAGTACCTGTGAACAGCAATTACTGTTGTCTCCTTTTAGTTGTCACATACCAGAATGTTTGAGGTGTGCTGCTGAAAGGTTGTCGCTTGCTGTTGTTGTTGCTTTAAAACTAATTTTGCAATATTCTATATACAGGATTTTCAGAATGGATGAATACTGATGCAGAGGCTATTTTTGCTTCTGTTAGCACCAGTCCAATTATGTCAAAGCTCAGAACATTCATTTTCAGAGGCTCCTAGGTTTTTGTTACAATGTCCCCAGTTGTGGCACTTTATATATATATAAAAAGAAAGATGCCCGTGAGTGAGTTATTTGCAGCAATTGTGCAAAACTGTCTAAACTGGGGATGCAGACATGCAGTGACATGAAAATACACCAAGAATGTGGCAGGTATCTTTGAAAATGCTGCCTACATGTTCATCTCTTTCACACTTGTTTTCAGAGTTTTGAAATAATATAATTATACTTTTTACTTTACTGGTGTTGACATCTTTATTATGCAAATGTTGTTTTGTTTTGCAATGATGTTGCTGTTTATCCTTCAGGTACAATCTGTACAATGACTAGGCTTTCTGGCAGGACCAACTGAAAGAAGCTCAGAAAGAAGAACCACAGTTTAATTGAAAACAACTTCCACTACAGAATGGAGATACTTCTGTCATAAACATTATGCAAATAACAAGAAATTAAATGCGATACTGTGCAGGCCCCACAGGTCAAATTAGATCTTTTCTATCAAAATGTAGGGATTGAAAGTGTCTCAGACACAGACAAAAAATAGGAGGTTCAAATCTGTAAGTGAGGTGTAATATTTAACGAATAAAACAGCACATGTGTGATTCTGATGTGATCACGCTGAAATGCAGCTCTGCTCAGTTGTATCAATGGTGTTCCCACATGTAAACAATGCTGATGGCACCTTGTAGGACTGCTGTGTTTATATGAAAATCCCTTGAAAACTTGACAATTTACTGACAGGCAGGCTGGGCACATGTCTCGTTTCACAACTAATGCTGCCCCGTGACCGCCATTAGGGAGTGCGTAAATGCTGGCTGCCTCATGATTCTCCTCCTCCGAGCTGAGCTTCTCACTTCTGGAGTTACACCCAGCCCCAGTTGGTACTGTAAGAGGAGATACGGTTGCAGACTGTAAAACATGTCAAGGAGTCAACTAGAAAAACGGTGCTTGTCCCTTAATGGAACAACCAGTAGCAAACTCCAACCTCAATAATATAATATATCTATAATCATACAAAAGACTTCTTATCTGTCAGGTAGGAAATGAGCAGACTAGGTGGGCCAAGCAGTCCTTATCTGCCATCAATTCTATGTTTCTATGTTTCTATACCTGTATCATTATATAATTTTTATTATGAACTGGGGATCGTAAATTAAGAAAGCTAATAGGCCGAGAGCTCTTTGAAGCCATGATGATATCGGGCTACATCATCACGGCTTCAAAAAACCTCTGGCCATCAGTCTCCTCTCTTCCAGCACAACGTTTCTTTGTGTCTCACAGTCCGAAGTGAGTCAGACCTCTAGTCGGCTTAAAACTAAACTCCCATACATCTCGCCCACAGCACCCACTCTCCAAACAGAAAAACATTTCTCACCCGGCTTCCACTTAGAGCACCAGCTACTGCAGTACAAAAACAGCCCCTCACTGCTACCGACAATATTTTTCTTTATTTTCCTCACGCCAGTACATTTTCCCACAAGATGCTGCCTCGCTCAAATGGCAGTTCACGTAAATCTACAAACTGCTCCTTGACAATCTCCCCATCGAGACAACGGCTTTAAATGTAAGCCGTGATACCTTACTGTTCCCTCAAAAGCACGACATGAGCACTGCAGCCAAACAATAATGAAACAGTGTTTTTTCAGGCTGGGTTTGTGGAAGGGGACAGCAGAACACACAGGAAGACATCCCTACACTACACTACCTCCTACCAGCTCCTGCAATAGCACCACCTCCTGATGGCAACCCTAATATAACTATTTTCTGAAACAGTACTCCTACACTACCCCTTAGAAAGCTTTTTTTTAATATTTGGAGTTTGTTTTTCCAATTTTTTATTTACACCAATTTTGTAATCCAGTTCATAATAGCAATAAGTCACTCCAGGGTGTGGTATCTCATAGGATATCGTCACTTCTCAGATGGTTGGATGCATGGCTCTGACGCCTTATCCACCGAGCGTGATATCCGCATGATCTACTACCAGTCATCTGCTTATTGCTTAACTATTACCTCAACTATGACTAGACATTTTTAAAATATATACCATATTCTGTTACCTTTATTTCTATATATATATATATATATATATATATAATATATATAAAATAGGGGATACATGATGGTCACTTGTGTGATATGGAAGGTACTGTCAGTCCTCTGGAGTGAGCACTGAATTCTCACAAGTGGCAAAGCCATTAGTGAAGATTCAGGGTCACTCTACAGGAGTGCCAATATTTTCCATATCACATGAGTGCCCATCATGTATCCAATTTATATAATAGGGGCCCCTATTTTGCAAAAGTCATCATTTGTGTGGGTTTAGCATGGCTTGCGTAGCTTGCACAGCTTAGCAGGTTTACCTGGTGTGATAAATGGCAGATATCATCACTCTAGAGATTTATCACACTCTGGTGGATGATAGTATCACTCACCCTATTATATATATATATATATATATTTTGTTTTTACTTTCTATTTATTTCTCCCCCTGCTCTCAGAGTACCGCTTCATTGGGAGCTGCCAATGGTGTCTGCCCTCTCTCCACTTACCTGAACTTGCTGGTGAACCCACATGGAGCCTTGTGTACCCCCAGGTGGATGCAGGTGGGAACCCATACATCCCGAAATCCTTCTTTGTCTTGTTGAGCACCAGATAGGCAAGTGGGAGCTGTGGGTCTGCACTGGGCACTCTGCCTCCCCAGCATTCGAGAGCTGATTTTCCTGTCTTCTGGGGTGACATGTGCCCGGATGTCAAGGCACAGTGCCAATGTCTTTCATGCTCCAAACCCTCTTGAGATGCTTCAGACACTTGCTGTGCCTCTGGCCTCCACCAGAGGCCAACCAATGCAAACTCGAACCCTTCCCTTCTGGAGAAGTTGAGCGGCTCCTGGATGTTAAAGCTCCTCCCTCCAGCTGGTCCTCCATCTCCCAGGCTTGTTTCCGAACCCAGGTTGACGGCATTACAAATGGTAGCGCTACCGCTGTACTGGCAGGCTGGCATATCAATATATATTTTTATGATAAATGTACTGTGTCATTACATCTTCCATATATCAACAGATAGAAAAGTAAAACAATTAGGAATACATCTTACATTTTTTTCTGTAAGGGTATCAGTCAGCACTAAAAGCCTCACACCCAAGTGTGGGGCTGGTTCCAATTTACACTTTTTGTGCAAAAGCATTTTGTTACTTCCTGTTTACTGCAGTATAGTAGACTGTATCAGTCAGATTCTGCTTCCTCCCACGCTAACATTTGCTGTAATAAGAAATTCCAGAATCCTCTGTAGCCGACATCACACTCGCAGTAGCACAGTAATAGAGAACCAAGACAGTAGTTTAGAGTGAGCCTGAGTTTAATTGCCAGGTGTGAACATTTTTTTTCTTTCTCCCCATAATTTACATTTTAGCATTATCCATCACTAGAAACCTTCTGTCTTGCCATGTGGAACAACAGCACAGTGGCAGAGTACCAGGAGAGTAGTTAGGTGGAGCCTTGGGTTCAATTGCCAGTTGTGGAAATTTTTTCTCACTACTGTTTATGTTGTTAGCATCCATTTATCCCAAGAAACCAATCCATGTGGAGCAATAGCCCAGTGGCAGAGCACCAAGATCGCAGTTGGGAGGGGGCCTGGGTTTGAGTCACAGCTATGAACACGCTTTTCTTTTTCACTACAGTTTCTGTTGCTAGCATTCATCTGTCTCTAGAAACCTAATATCTCAGAATGACAGCAAAGTGGAGGCACACCTGGACAGTACTTAGGAGGGGGACGGGGTTGGATTCCCAATTCTGAACAGTTTTTCTTTCTCATTACAGTTAATGTTGTTAACATTCCTGTATCTCTAGAATTGTACCTTATAGAATGACAGCACACCATTTCTGATAATTTTTTGTTCTCACTGCAGTTTATGTTTTCACATTAAATCTATCTCTAGAATCCCTCTATTTTGCCATGTGGAATGATAGCACAATGGCAGACAACCAGGACAGTAGTTTGGGGTGGCCTGGGTTTGATTCCCATTTGTTAATGGTTTTTTGCTTTCTTACTACAATTTATGTTGTTATCATGCATATCTCTCAGCTATAAATATTTTTTTTCTTTCTCACTACAGTTTCTGTTGCTAGCATTTATCTGTCTCTAGAAACCTTATATCTCACATTGTAGAATGATAGCAAAATGGTGGCATACCTGGACAGTACTTAGGAGTGAGACAGGGTTTGATTCCCAATTATGAATACTTTATCTAACTACAATTTTTGTTGTTAGTATTTCTATTGATGGCATTTGTCTACATCTAGAAATGTTTTATCTCTCCATGTGGACTGACAGCACAGTGACAGAGCACCAAGATAGAACTTGTGAGAGGGTCTGGGTTTGATTCCCAGCTGTGAACATTTTTTCTCTCTACAGATTATGTTGTTAGTATTGTCTGTCTCTTGAAACTTTCAGTATTGCAATGTGGAATGATCACACAGTGGCAAAGCACCAGGGCAGTAGTTGCTAGTAAGGGCGGAGATTTGCGGAGCATGGGAGGGTGTTGCCCCCCTAATGTATTTGTCCCACACTCTCACTTGTGGCTGTCACACTGTGTGCTATGCACATTGTGCTCCTGTGCCAGGCTGCACCTTTAAGAAACTTGTCCCCGCCCCATTTGACCACATGTGTGAGCGGTGGGAGCATGCGTCAGCTCATGGACACTGCAACACCAGATTGTTGCCACTGGCTGGCTGTGCCACCGAGTAAGTCAGACTGTTGGATGGATTGGATGGCCACGGCCATGCTTAGTGCACGTGTTTGTTTACATATGTAAATGGCAGCCCCAGCACATCTGAATCTGTACCACATGATGGTTTCAGGGCTCCCCACTTACACATCACATGACTGCTCATGAACTGGTTTCTCCTCCTCCTCCTTGGATGGCATGAAGCAGCAATCCAGTCACCAGGCAGCACGCTGCTGACAGGCAGTGAGGCAGAACGGGACATCCAATGACATCTGCCGCTTATGTAAGTACCTGCCTTCTTCTGTCCTCATGAGCAGCAGACTACATTTAGTTGTTGTGCCGTTGGAGTAGGAGGAGGTTCTGTCTCTGTCTGACTACAGACTTAGAGAGACAAGCAGTGTTCTATTTGTGTTGTGTGTGCAGTCATGTGGAGCGGGCAGGCAGAGACAGAGTCGGAGACCACCACCAGTTGTCTCTGATAAAGCCTGCTGTAGCCACTTGATCATTTCTTTGATTTAGATACAAAAATCCAAATTCCAGTCTCATCTGTCTGTGTTATGCTGAGTGCAGACGAGACACAGTGTGGTCGTGGGGAAGGGAAGCAAGGAGAAAGGGCCGGGGGTCGGCTGGCCTCAGGTGACAGTCAGTTACTGTTTTACTCAGCTTGTTGCTGGATGCTGGGCCTGGCTGCTTTTTGTTTTGCACTGCACAGTGCAGCTGAGCTAATATATTATCTGGTTCCTGTTCTCTGAGTTTTATTCAATTCAAATCAGATTATTAGACATCTACTAGAACTACTGCTAATTCTAAATAAACAAAGTTAACAGTCACAGTCTACCTTGCTCAGAAGAACAGTACATATCTGACAAAACAATTCTGTCTGTGAGTCTGTGACTGTGTATTATTTTACATAAGCACTAACTAACCATAAGGTTCATGACCAGTCAGTGTGTCTGATTAATATATAAACTAAGCTTAGTAGCCCCCAGCATGCGGAGGTCTGTGTACTGTCTTCACAGTGTGTCTGAGACAAGGAAATCTTAAGTTTAAATCTATATATCTTTCTGGTCTGGTTCGGCAGGGCAGGGACTGGGTTAGGGTACTGGCAGACACAGTTTACTGCTTCAGCAGAGAGCTGATATTATCTGAGATCTCTTGACCTTGTGGTTTAAAAAGTTTGCTCTTACTGTGATTTATATAATACTAATCATCTAAACAGTCCAGTTGTACTGTCTTCACAGTGTGTCTGAGAGGAAATCTTCAAATCTAGTCTGGTCTCTTTGGTTCAGGCAGGGGCTGGGAACTGGGAGACACAGCTTGCTGCTTCAGCAGAGAGCTCAGAGCTCAGCTGATCATATTATCTCTTGACTTGGTGGTTTAAAAATAAGTTTGCTTCTACTGTGATTTATATGTAATATTAATCATCTAAACAGTCCAGTGTACTGTCTTCACAGTGTGTCTGAGAGGAAATCTTCAAATCTATATATCTAGTCTGGTCTCTCTGGTTTTGGGAGGGGCTGGGTACTGGCAGACGCAGCTTGCTGCTTCAGCAGAGAGCTCAGAGCTGATCATATTATCACTTGACCTGGTGGTTTAAAAAAAAAGTTTTCTTCTACTGTGATTTGTATGTAATACTAATCATCTAAACAGTCCAGTGCACTGTCTTCATGGTGTGTCTGAGAGGAAAATCTTCTTCAAATCTATAAATCTAGTCTGGTCTCTCTGGTTTGGGTAGGGGCTGGGTACTGGCAGACATAACTTACTGCTTCAGCAGAGAGCTCAGAGTTGATCATATTATCTCTTGATCTGATGGTTTTAAAATAAAGTTTGCTTCTGTGTAACTGTGATTTATATGTAATCATCTAAACAGTTGAGTCTATTTCACAGTCTGAGAGGAAAACAGCAGGCTTTATTGAACATGGGGTCGAGTCTTCATATTAAGATTGTTCATTTATCAGACAGCTAACCAGATCTTCTTGGTTTATTAAAAAAATTACAGAAAGAAAATACCCATAGTCCTCTTCCTTATATCTTTCTTAACATATCCATTTTGTCAGACCTACTACTGAGCTAGGAGTAGTCACGCTTAGCCTGCCCTTAGTGAGCTCAAGCTGAATCACTAATTAAAAAGCTGAAGTTTATTCAGCCTATAATTACAATCTGTAACTTGACTGAGTCAGCTAAAGTTGATCATGGATATTCGCAAGTTTTTCATTAAAACAACAACTTGTTCTGAACTGCCAGCGGCGGACCAATGGCAGCAATGGCGGGATGTTACAGCACCTCCAGACCCCGCAGCATCAGCTTCTTGTGCACTCTTAGTTGCAGCACGAGCTCAGCAAGAGGATCCTCTCATATCTTCAGCGGTAGTGACCATGAGTAGGCCTTCCTTCTGTCACCACAGATACTACAGAAAGAGGCAATTTGGCCAGGCCAACTGCCCCTGTGGCTATGGATTTTGGAGAAAATGTAATGGACCTAACCAACCACATTTGCCTGATTTTCCAAAGACAATGTTTGGGAAACACAACCGATCATTTTCTGTTTTCCATTACACAAAGTTTCCTTGGATTTAATATTTGGTTCAACAAGATACTGTATTTTGCTTTCCATGCCGTCACTTTCACACCGAGACAGGCTATGTGGAAGATTCATTTATCAAAAAAGGTGTGAGAGATTGGAAAAAACTTTCAGAAAAGTTGTGTAAACATGCTGTTTCCCAAGTTCATGTGAAATGTATGGAAAAGTGGCAGTGCTTCAAACTTAGTGAAGAAACTGGTTCAGTGGCTATGAAGCTTTAAGCAAGTCATAAAATCTTTTTGAAAGGAACCGTGATTACCTTGCAAAGGTTTGTGACATTGTCATGTTACTTTCAAAACTTGGTTTACCCTTTCAAGGGTACGATGAGGGGAAAGAATCTAAACTGAAAGGAAATTTCCTTGAGATTTGTGATTTTTTTTCAAAATATGATGAATCTTTCAAGAAAATGCAGGGCAGTTATTTTAACTACACAAGCCCAGACTTTCAAAATGAAGTGCTGCAGATTTTTGCAGATTTGGTTTACAAAGAAATTGTAGAGGCAGTGAGTAGAATTGTTTTTTTACTGTACTTGAAGATGAGGCCAGGTCATTTAAAACAGAGCAGCTTTCTTTTTGCATCAGATATGCAGACAACCTAAAAGTTAAAGAGAGGTTCTTGTGCTTCATTAATTGCGCAGCTTCCAGAAATGCAAATGGTATTTATAACGCTATAAAGATAGCTTTAGAGACAACCAGATTGCAGGCTCTGCCAATAGTTGCACAGTCTTATGACGGTGCGTCCATAGTGTCAGGACATCTTACGGGAGTTCAGCAGTGGCTGAAAGAAGACTATCCATTAGCAATGTATGTACATTGTTGGCCCGGTGGTGCTGAGGTTGAAGGCGCTAGACTCCACACACACTCGCACCACGCGGCATTTCTAGGTTAAGTGAGCAGGCCTGGGTTGTGGGGTTCGACAGGGAGGAGAAGGATTGAGCATCCATAGGACTGCTCTCCTTCTCTGGGGGCTTGTCCTAGTGTCCTAGTGGCCTCTAGCGGTGGCTGGGGTGATGGCAGGTTACAGGCAGACTTGGGGGACGTGCGCGGCAGACGCTAGGAAGGGGTGCATGCTGTATCATGCAGGCTCCTATCCCTTGGCATCATTGCACGCTGCAGACATCATGGGAAGGGAGAACATGGAAAATATGGGCACCAGTGGTGGTGGTGGCATGATGGCCATCCCCGGAGGTACTAGCTCGGCACCAAGGGTGCGTGGCTTAACTGGATCCTGGTCTGGTGTGAGAGCTTGAGAGGGGGGCTCTCCACCTCCCCACCGTGGGGGACAAGCCACGGGGGTGTGCTGCAGGCCTGAATGTGGAGCCGGGGAGTCCTCGGGATAGTGGCCGGACAACCTCAGAAGGGATGCCTGGATGTAGAAGTAACAGACTGGTGGCCAGGGAGAAAAGTACTAACAAAAAAAATGTATGTACATTGTATGGCCCACAAGCTCAACCTTGTCCTCGTAAAATGCTGTAAAATCAATTGTTCTGCTGTGGGGTTTTTTAATGTAATTGAGAAACTGTACTCAGTGTTTGCTGAGCCAACCACTCATCAAGTGGTTCTTGATATGCAGAAAGCTTTGGGTCTAAAGCAACAAGAGATAGTGCAGTTGAGCAATACATGGTGGGCATGCAAGTGGAAAAGTGTGTTTGCGGTACAAATGCAATACAATGCCATCATGCAGTGCCTTAAACAACTCAGTGAACTAGGAGAAATGTGGTCTGTGAAGCAAGTGGTCTCTATCAGCATATGAGTGGAGTGCAGTTCATTGCTTGCTTAATTATCTTCCAAGATATTCATAAATTAGTTTATATCACTCACAAAGGACTGCAAGGCAGTGATATGCTTGCAAAAGCTTATTGCATAATAGAAAACTTGAATGTGTACTTTACTAAACGCAGAACTGAAGAAGGCTGGAATGAAATGTGGAAAGAAATTATAGAATTCTGCAAAGAGGATAATACTGCAGTGCCAGATGATCATGAACACACACACACAGCAAGGTGAGCAATCAGCACCAGCAGCTCCAAAAAGAAGAGCTGTAAAAACATCAGCACATCTTAAAGACTTCCATGTATCAACCACTTTGGGCCAAAGAGAGAGAGTGTAGAACTAGAAGAAGCTGCATCTGCAAGTGCACATGCCAGTGCACTGAAAATCCCGTGGCACAGCAGTTATATTTACCTGTTTTGGATGCCATGCTTGGAGAGTAAGGGAGGCGATTCTTTGAAAAATCCATGGAAATTGCTGGACCCTGTGATTCAGTGTTAAAGTGCAACAAAATGACATTCAACTACTCTTGTGGCAGTCGCGGACCCACTAAACTTAAATCCTCATCCTGCAGCTGCAGAAATGGAAATCTTGCCAGTAGTGAATCTCCTATTACTTTGCAGAGGCTTCAAGAAGAAGTATCTCAAACCCTTTACCCAAACTATTACAAACTCATTCAGTTAGCGCCACTTTGCTCGCCGGGACATTCACATCTGAACAAAATTTTTCTGCAATGAGACAGATTAGAAACTGGTCTGCTTCAACCATGGGAGAACAAAGATTTTCTTCAGTGGCTCTCCTTCACATAGAAGCTGATTTGACTGCAAAGCTGATCTCAGAAAACATTGTAGACATTTATGCTAATCCGAGAGAGAGAAGAATACAATTACATTAAAGTATTTCTGTATTAAGAAAGACAATGTAAAAGTATCTGTTAAACCGCAAGTGAGAGATCAATACAATCATGTGCAACCTGTTAAGCCCAACCCACAGCCCCATCCCCTGTCCCCCCAGCCCCCACAAATGTCAAAGGCAAACTACTGTATGCCTATGGTTGGTAGGGGTGGGGTGCGGGGTCGGTTCCCAGAGGTGAATATTTTTTTCTTTCTCACTACAATTTTTGTTGTTAGCATGCATCTCTCTAGAAACCTGAGGCTGGATTCACAAAGCTTTCAGAAGGTGCAAAACCTTCCCTAAGTCCCTAAAACTGTCATAACTACGGAATAAAAGGGAAAATTGCTCTAAGTGCTATTCAAAAACCCTCCACAGCTGTGGAAAAAAACACTACAGACTGTGGAAAAAAGTGCAGTTGCGGAAGTCCCTGAGGAAAAAAAGGTGAGAGATAAGTAAGGCACAGCCACTGAAAGGCTATTCTCTGCCAGTTTATTTCTGCAGTTGTGGAAAAAATGTTACACACAGTGGAATGAGGTGTAACTCTCACTCAGCAAACTGCAGTACTGACCCAACAATTGGAATCAATTATGGTGGAGGTGAGGCACAGTAATAGCATCCCAGATAGTATAGCAGTGGCTGATGTTACAGCAACAACAGCACACATTGCCATGATATGGCAACAGGCAACAAACACCAGACCCAGTGCAGCCCATGACGGAGCCCCACAGGCAGTAGAGCCTGACCAGCCTGCAGTGAGTTCTACCCCTGTAGACAACAGAAATGCCCCAGGGAGGGACGACCAGCGATGACAGTTGGTCACTGTGGTGCCATGGTATTGCTGGGACCTGTGGTGCTGCAGTGGTCCCAGTTGAGGGAGTGTTTGCTGGTCTCTTTCTGGGTGCTGCCAGCCTCATACTATGGCAGGAATGTTAATGTCTGCTGCTTCGGCTACTTGGTTGTACTATTGCTGTGCCTCCTCAGCCATTTCCACAGCTGCAGATCTGCAGCTGCGGATTCACAGCACTTGTGAAATTCTTGCAGCTGCTGGAATTCCACAGCTGCAGGACTTTTCTTTCAGAATAAGGCTCAGCTGCATTTCTGCAGTGCTGCAGGCCTTTTTCCCACAGCTGTGGGATTTTTGCTGTTCTTTGAGAATCCTGCCCCTTCTCTCTTGTTATGTGGAATTATAGGACAGTGGCAGAGCACAAAGGCAGTAGTTGGGAGGGGGTCTTGTTTCAGTTCCCTGTTGTGAGCAATTTTTCTTTCTCAATTCAATTTCTGCTGTTATCATTGCATCTTTCTCTAGTACCCTTCTGTCTAATCATGTGGAATGATAGCACAGTGGCAGAGCACCAGGACAATAGTTAGGAGGCAATTTAGTTTCAATTCCCAATTGTGAATCTTTTTTCCTCTCTGCAGCTTCTGTTGATAACATGTAGCTCTCTAGAAACATACAGTCTCACCATATGGAATAACTGCTCAATGGCAGAACACCAGAACTGTACTATGATGGAACCTGTGTTTGATTCCCAATTGTGAACAGTTTTCTTTCTCACTACAATTAATATTGTTAGCATTCCTGTATCTCTAGAAACCCTCTATCTTGCCTTGCAGAATGATAGTACAGTGGCAGAGCACCAAGACAGCAGTTTGAGGTGGCCTGGGTTCATTTCCCATTTCCGATAATTTTTTTGTTCTCACTGCAATTTACGTTTGTCACGTGACTCCATCTCTAAAACCCCTCTATTTTGCAATGTGGAATGATAGCACAATAGCAGACAGTCAGGACAGTAGTTTGGGATGGCCTGGGTTTGATTCCCAGTTGTTAATGTTTTTTTTTTTTTCTTTCTTACTACAATTTCTGTCGTTATCATGCATCTGCCTTTAGAAACCTTGGGCCACATATTCAAAACATTGCCCCCGGGGCTAAATTAGCACTGCCTGGTGGGCAAACTTAGCCCAGAGCACAAAGCAAGCTATATTCAAAAGGAAATAGCCCCGTGCAAAACCAGCTGAATATAGCAAGCAAAAGAAGCCAGGCAAACAGGGCCAGGAGTGCAGAGCAAAAATTGCCCAGGAATAAGACAGCACTGAATATAGCAATAGGAAAGTGCACACTGCAATTGCAGCTCATTAGACTCAGGAGCAAGCCAGTGTTACAGGTGCAGAACGTTGTGTGTAATTGCACAGAGATGTCTGACATCTACTGCAAACAACAATGTAAGCCACACACAGCAGAACTGTGCTATGCTGAAGGGAGGTTTGCCTGGGGCTAACCTGACTGCACAGTGCTAACACATTAGCCTGGTGCAAACTGGTTAGCCCGGGGGCAAATGGGAGCTATATTCAAAGTTCCCATGCAAACGAGCCTACTTGGGTAATCCGTGGGCAAACAGGCACAGATGCATCTCATTAAGTGCTGCTTAGCATATATTACCATGCAGTTTGCCCGGTGCTACTGCATGGAGCACAAAGCTCCCCCTTTTGGTCAGAATGGAAGTACAGGCTGGATGCTGCAGGTCAAGGCATACCCACAGCATCCCCTGTTGGTCAGAATAGAAGTGCAGGCTGAAAGCTGCAGGAACTGTGTGCTGCCAGGCACAGTCGGTTCATATATACCCCACAACCCCATGCCTCCTGAGTCAGGGACAAGGCTTAAACAAATCAGGGACAAAGGACCAAAATCAGGGACACATCTTCAAATGTAGAGATATCTACCCAGACAGCTGGTAGAATATGGGGCTTGGTGCAAAATGCATTTTCTAATGAAGAACAAGTCAGTAACATTAATGCCTGACAGTAATTTGTGCTTACAATTTCCACTATTTAGCCAGGGAAACACATCTGTGAGGAGGGACAGAGTAATATTTTGAGGCAAAATCAGGGACAGTCGAGAGGTATGCTCCTGACCCATTCACTATAGAATTAAAAGTAATATCTCTGGTAGTCTAGTGGTCCCCCCACCCTCCTGCATGAATCCCCACCCATTTGTCATTCAAATAAATGTAATTTCACTGGTAGTTTGGTAGTCCCCCAACCCCCCTGCATGAATCCCGAGCTGTTTGTCAGTAAAATACACGTAATTTCCTGGTAGTCTAGTGGTCCCCCAACCCCTGCATGAATCCTGACCCATTTGTCAGTAAAATAAACGTAATTTTAATTGCGCATGAAAGTGCTAACTTCAGCAGGTGAGTATACATGAAGTTACTTCACCCAAAAAGGCCCCTTCGTAGCACTTCATCTGGTGAAGACTCCATGAAGTGACACTTTGTGGAGTCTGGCAGCGAGTTCACCACCTGAAAACAACTGGCCTTCCTCACCCACTGTAGAACCCAACTATCCATCCTTCACTCCCACCCAGACATGGACATCACAAATAGAGTACCTCCCCCCACTAGCAGAAAGCAACCACATAACCGCCCTCCTTCCCCAACCCACGGGATGCTTACAGCACTTGCCTTTCTTTCACTTGATGAATTGACTTTATGAATAACTAAGCCTCCTCCCAGGCCACCCACTCATCAGCCACCCTCTAATATGTGACCCAAAGAATATAAAAAAGAAAACTCAGTATAAGTCATTGACTAGCACCAGTCCTCCTCTCTCCACCTCAGCTGGCTGCCTTCTAAATGAATGGGAGCTGCACTAATAGTAAAGAGCTCACAACCATTCATTCAGTCAGAAGCTGGCCAAGGTGGTGAGAGAAGGGGCTAGGCCACTCACTGACTCACTGTCCTCCACGCTACCAAATTTTCTTTTATGTAACCTTTAGGTTGGGCACCAGACAGGGGCAGATGGTGGCAAGTGCTGGGTGGGTGGGTGGGTGGAGGGTTAAATATTCATAAATGAATTGGGAAGGAAAGAAAGACAAGTGCTGTAATCTTTCTGTGGTATGGGGGGGTGAAGGAAATGTGCATGCTTACTGATGAGATGGTGTGGGAAGGGTACTATAATACTTTTCTGTGAAGGTCAGTCTGGGTTGGGGGGAGATGGGGCATTTGTGTTTTACAGAGGGTGAGGGATTTTTTTTTTAATTTTTGGACATTTGTGGTACTTCACCCAGTGAGTTGCTAATGAAGTGCCAGTTTTGTATCGTCTACACATAGCACTACATTTTGCACTTCACCAACAATTCACCAGTGAAATAAAACTTTGTAACACTCAGTAGAGTAGAATGCAGTAGAAGCAGCTCCACCTCCCTCAGTGTCTGTTTTGGGCCCAGAAAGAGAAGCAGCTAGAAGCAACTCCACCTACTCCAGTGTCTGTTCTGGGCCCAGGAAGAGAAGCGGCAGAGTCCCAATGTTGTAACTGTTCCTGGGCTCAGCAGTAGAAGCAGCTCCACCACACAGAGTGGCTGAATCAGCAGGGCCATGTTTTTATTACTAAATATGTGCTCAACAGTAGAAGTGGCTCCACTGTACTGAATGGCTATTCTGAACTCTGCGACAGAAACCTAAGAGCTGTGTTGTTGTTACTGTCCCCAGGTGGAGATCACTCTTCCATAACATTTATACGAGTGACTGGCTTGGCTGCCAGTGCCATGGTCAATATAACTGTGTGTGTGTGTGTGTGTGTGTGTGTGTGTGTGTGTGTGTGTGCACGAGTGCATGTATGTGAATGCATACAAACTAGGCATGATTCATTGGATAATTGTTTTCAAGGCCACCTGCAGTGCCCTGCAAACAAAAACAGATTTGCTGCTTAGATCAGATCAGTTTCAAGTTTATTGATCAACAAATGTCATTAATTAAAACAGCAAAAGTAAAGAAAATCACCTAGCACAATACACGATATACAAGGATAAAATAGCATTTCCATATTATCCTGAGATCCTCAATGAGTTTAACATTTATATGGAACATATTGATCCCTATTGATTCATAAATATTGCCATGTTGATTTCTATTGCACAAGTAAGACAAAGATGAAGTGAAAAGCTTTTCCAGGATACAAGAAATTGCAGCAATTGGTACCATTAGACATGACATAAGTTTGCAAAAAAAAAATCACAATAACTCTTAGTATTAACATCTGCATTTTGCATCATTTATTATTTATTTATTAATTGAAACTAGGAATTAATAACCTTTGAGCTAGAAGCTCATTTAGAAAGGTTCCATGTCAGAGACAAACAATAAGGACTTACAAAACCAGAGATACAGCATGCAAACAACACAATGCTTAGGTACATTCATTTCAAGGAGATTACAAATCAGCGAGTATGGTATACAACAAATGAGGAACAGCAAAAATATCCTACAATAGCTTAGCCTGGTTAAGGAGAGGGAATGGAGGAGAAGTAAAGTATAAGATAGAGATGAGGGGCAGGGGAGGGAGGGAGTAAGAGAGGGAAAGGGGAAAGAATTTAAAGTGCTTTGAGTGGCTGGGGGGAGAAAGAGCTCATGGAAGCCTAATAAAGGCAAGTTTAAAAGAAAAAATAATATAACTATGTATGATAGTCTCATTTTTCTTACAATGTACACCTTATTCTTAATTACCGAATACTTACATATGTTAAGAATTTTGTTTACCCTGCATGACTATCTGTGGGCTTAAGTGGGACTGATATTGGACCCCAAGAAGATAAACATTGAAACATTTTAAACTTGAAAATTTACTTTCAATCTGGAGATGTTGATCAATGAGATATATGGCATACTTACTTGAATATGTAGTCAGATTATTACAAAATTATTGACTATAGGTTCCTATAATTCTTGTATGAATATGTCTAAATTAAGCTTGTGATTTTAAAGTAATAATTCAGAACAGGAACAGTAAACATTAAAATAATTACTGGTTCTATCCTGTTTTGAATAAGAGAATCTGAGAGGATTTATCCTTTAGCTATCCTGAAAACAGAATTAAATGGAACTTGACTGGGTTTGGGTCTGGTTACCTACACCCCCAGAGAAGTATTGTACTCTGCAATCTCAAATAAATTCCAAAGATTTTGGAAAAAAGGCCATGAGTGGCAAAAAAAAGAGAAAAATACCTCTTATACTCTCAAATACAATATACAATGTTGTAATGGTCATAAGATGTAACACTGTTTCATAATTTCAAGGATTTTAGATAACCAACCAATCTATTCAGAGTTGCAGGATCATGAGTATAGCAGTATAGCTTAGAGGTTAGAGGAACGAGGTGTGAACAGCTTGATACATCCAGCAGACCAGACCTGAGTTTGATTTCACAATCTCCACTTGCATACTGTGGGACTCTGAGCAAGTCACTTAACCGCCCAGTACTCCAGGTAGCTTCTGAAAACAGGCATTGTGCCTAATGGGTCTTACCCGTTACCAAAGACTAAAATAAAATAAAAATAAAATATAAGAAAGACATTATTAGATCTGGTGAAGTTCTGCAGTTGAAGAGGTTAGATTCCAGCCAGTAAATTCTTTTAACATTATACAAAGGGCACAAAAGAGTTGCATGTTTTAGATCGTCTTCAACCAGATTTCCACATTTACAATATCTAGTGGTTATCCCCAGTCGATTTTGTTTAAAAAATTTGTAATTAGCTTCATACAGTTCCATTCTAAATCTTGCGACTATGTTATGGTAGAGAGGATTATATAAATGTGTCAAATAATACTCAAGTTGATGAAAAACTTTAAATTGTTTGTACCATCTGTAAAATTTCATGGAACAAATATGACAGAAATCTTATCCAATTGCAATATCCTGAACCCTGTTCTTAATTTTAATTTTAATCTTGTAAAATGGTTTGTTATATATTTCATGTAACAGATTTCCCAGACTCAAAGATAACAAATGTTCTCTGCTAGCTTGCCGCTCTAGAAGTAGGAGGCATAAAAAAGAACATGCAGCCCACAGCCATCATGTTGTGTCAGCTGACTAAGTGATCCATCACTGGGGGAACACAGAAGCATTTGAGGAAATTGGGATAGAAGTTCTGTCATGGGGAAGCATATGTGTAGGGTTGGGGAGATCAAGGAAAGGGATCTGTTATAGGTGATATGTGTTTGGGCGGGTACGGGGATATTTGGGGATACTGGGGGGAGGGGTCAGCCATGGGGAGGTAGGGGTGTGTGTGTGTGTGTGTATATGTGCATGTGTGTTTGTGTGCACACATGTGTGTTTGCAGCTAATGGTAGTGAAGAGGTGAGTACCAAAGTTGTGTGTGTGTGTGGTGTGTGTGTGTGGGGGGGTATTTTATTACCAAAATACACTGTTAACAAACAATACCCTCAATCTGAGTCACTTTGTCTTTGGCACTTACCCAAATTTGGTTTTACTTACCTCATTTGAAAATGATGAGTACAGCACACTATGAAAAATATTATCTTGTGCACTGCTTGTACCCATCCTACCTCAGTACTGAACATCCATCTACAGTAACTATCATTCCAGCATCCTACCAATCATTCCAATCCTACCAATTATCCATGAATCCTAACATCATTCCTATTACATTGCCTAAGCATTCCTATATATATTGCCTGATGTACCAGTGAAAATTAAGGTTTGCCCATGGATCTGTAGGGCAGCTAGTTATGCATAACATGCCCCATCTGGTGGAAGGTAAACTAAATACACCACAAGAATCCTTTTGACATTTAGTTTTGTCACTTCAATCCTCCTTCCATCCCCTTCTCATAGATCATTTTGTTCATTGTGGCTTCCTTAATTGGTTGTTCCACTAAGCTACCTCTGGTCTAAAGAGACCTTGTGACTGTGGCACCTCTAGGTAGAACCCCTCAACTTGAGGTTCCTGTACCTTCATGGTACCTTGAATGCATAGTAGTCCTTGTAGCAGGGATAGAGACAGTGAGCAGCCAAATACACATTGCATAATCACTCAAAACAATCCACATGCAGTACCTCGACTGTACTCAAACACTAACCCACTCCAGAAGAAAGATACTCTGTACCCATGTCACTGTTCCTCAGTACTCACAGTAACATCCATCTGCTAATTGTCCCAGCATCCTACCAATCTTTCTAATCTTATTAGTTATCCATAGATCCTACCAGTCACTGATGTTATGTTGTTTATGGATTCCAAATTAAATCCCTGAGTACTGTTGTCTCCTTTTGTTGTCACATACCAGAATGCATGAGGTAAATGGTTGCTGTTGTTGCTTTAAAGCTATTTTTGCAATATTCGATGGACTAGATTTTCAGAATGGATGGATGCTGATGCAAAATTTGGGTATCCCGTTAATGTGCCAACTGATTATTGGTGCGGTGATGTAGTCAGAGGAATTCTGTCGCAGACTTGTTGGTTGAGTTTGATTTTTTTGGCGGTCTGTATTTTTTGATCATGAGCACTTTTACAGCCCTATGATCTGTGCCTCCTGTAGTTCTTTCCCTGAGACACTCTGTGCCCTCCCTCTAGCATGCTACAACCTGGAGGTTGTTACATTGGGGGGTGTGGGGGGGCATAGCCCCCCAATATTACAGTCGTAGGTGCCTATGTGTTGTTCTGCATATGTGGTTGGGCAGTGATGAATCTTGGATGTTTTCCATATTTTTTGTAGTATGGATGGCACTGCGACTCCCAGACAGTAGAATGCCAGGGTGCAGTAAGTGTTGTCGGCACACTGCTTCCCCTGTCTTTTACATTGCCAATTTCAATGTTGCTGCGGCATGGGTGAACCCACAATTTGCCTCTGACGGAGCCAGTCAAATCATATCAAAACTTGGAAGATTCATTTTCAGAGGCACCTAAGTTTTTGTGACAGTTTCCACAAGTCGGAGCCTCTTGTATCACAAAAAAATGAAAAACAAATAATACATGCAGTGAGTATTTTTTTAGCAATTTTGCAAAACTGAGTCTAAACTGGGGATGCAGTAGCATGAAAATACACCAAGAATGTGGCAGATTCTTTTGAAAATGCTGCCTACATGTTCATCTCTTTCACACTTGTTTTCACAGCTTTGAAATAGTACAATAATGATCTTTAATGGTGTTGCTATCTTTCTTTCTTTTGCAATGTTATTTTGTTTTGCAATGATGTTGTTGTTGATCTTCAGATACAATCTGTACAATGACTAGGCTTTCTGGAATGGCAAGCTGAAAGAAACCCAGAAAAGAACCACAGTTAACAGAAAACAACTTTTATACAGAATGTGGGATACTTTTGTCAGCATGATACAAACATTATGCAAATAACACAAAATTAAATGTGATACTGTGTAGGCCCCACAGGTCGATTTTTCGTCTTTTCTAACAAAACGTGGGGATTGAAAGTGTTTTAGACACAGACAAAAATTAGGGGTTCAAATCTGTAAGTGAGGGTTTAGCATTTAACAAATAAAACAGAACACTTGTGTGATTCTGATGTGATCACACTGAAATGCAACACCCCATTCAAATGCATCATTGGCATTCCCACATGTAAACAGTATTGACTGCACCCTGTAGGAACACTGTGCTTATCTTAAATTTTCTTCTAAAACCTAAAAATGTATTTGCCAGCAGAGTGGGCACCTGGCTTGTATCACAGCTAATGCCGGCCTATGACCAGCCATTAGGAAGTGTGCACACGCTGGGTAGTTCATGATCCCCCTCCAGAGTCAAGCTGTTCACTTCTGTGTTATACCCAGTCACAGCTGGTAAGAGGAGATGTAGTTGAAGACTATAAAACATGCAAAGTACTCACCTAGAAAAGAGAGTGTTTGCCCCTTAATGAAACAACCACTAGTATATTCTAGTCTCAAACATTATATATGGATAATCTTACAAAATACCTTTATCAGTATATCATTTTATATCATCTCAACTATGAATAGACATTCTTAACAATATACAGTATACCAAACATATTCTGTCACCTTTATATCAATGTAAAACAGGTTCACGCTCCACTTCTAACAGAGTATATCACTAGCCTCAACCACAAGTCCGAACACATTCTGCTAGGAGATCTTAAACTGAACTGGCTGAGCACTGCAGCCACCTCATCCATTGGTGGACTCACAACCCTTGACCTCCACCAGTTAGTGACCCAGCCCGCCAGATGTAACCCTCCACTGGCACCCGCACACTCCTGGATGTCATCCTTACAAACAGACCCAGCAAAATAGGGAATGTTAAAGTCCTCCCTAACTCCCTTAGTGACCACTCCCCTGTGCTCTGCACTTGATCAGGCAAACTACCTGCTCCTTCTCCCACCACCTCCCTCCGTCACCACCTCTGCCAGGGCAAACTCCACCACCTTAAGCAGCATCTTGCTGGATGGAACTGGTCACCTATCTACCAAGCCACCAGTATAGACACTGCTGTCTCCTATTTCTATGACTCCTTCACAGATGCCTGTGACACTTTTGCCCCCCCCAAGACGAACTGCCACTAAGAAACACAATACCCCCTGGATAACGCCACCCTACTACAAGTTCTTAAATGTCATGATGACTTATGGCACAAAGCCATTGACTCAGGGAATCTGGTGGACAGGCAGGCATACCGAACTGCCTGAAACAAATGCACCTGGGCTGTTCGAAAAGCTAAAGACAAATACTATAGAGCTGCCCTTACTACCTCCTGGGGTTCGTCGTGCAAATTCTGGGATGATATAAAGTCCCTGAATGGAAAGTCACACACACCACTCCCATGCCAAATCACTAAGAATGGGTCAGTCACCAGAGACCCAAAAGAAATTGCTGATATGCTCAATAACAGTTTCACAAACCTCAGCTTTGTCCTCCCTCCAAACATTTTGGACCCAGTACCCAATGCTGCCCAGCCCCACCTCTTGTGGCCACCTTTCTACCTCCGGACTGTCTCTTCACATGAGGCAAGGCCATACCTTACCAAGGCCCTAAATGGAACCAGCCCCCTGAATGATCCACTTGATGTTAAGCTGCTCCGACTCACTCTGGACGTAATGCTTGCCCCCCTCTCTGCTATTCTAAACCTCTCCCTCTATCTAGGTCAGCTCCCTACAGCCTGAAAAGCAGTAGTCACCCCTATCCACAAAGGAGGTGACTCTCATCACCAGATAATTACTGCCCTATCTCCATTCTTCCCCACTCTCCAAAGCCCTGGAAAAAATTGTGGTGGACCAATTGTCAAGCTACCTAGATAATGCAACCTGCTATACAAGGAACAACATGGTTTCTGAGCTGGGCATAGCACTACCACAGCCCTCCTGGAGTTCTCAAATCACCTGCACATTGCCGCAGCTGTGTTCATTGACCTATCCAAGGCGTTTGACATGGTCAGCATCCCTCCTGCTTAATACCCTCACACAGTTGGGTCTCTCTCAAGAACCATGCGATTGGTTCACCAGTTACCTGTTGTCCAGATCCCAATGTGTCAGGATCAACAACACTATCTCCAGCTCACGTTCCACCCGCTCTGGGGTCCCACAAGGCTTCATCCTGGGGCCCCTACTTTTCAGCTTGTTTTTAAATGCTCTCCCTACCTTGTGTACTGAAAAAATCCTCTTGTATGCAGATGACGCAGTCATCTGTGCTTCCCACCCAGACCCATTGGTCCTACTGACCTCTCTCCAGTCTGCCTTTAGCCAGACGGAACACTGGTTCACTGAGCATAGGCTGATACTGAATCTTAAAAAAACAAAGACCCTCCTGTTCGCCCACCATCAAAGTAAGCTAAAAAATGCCCAAATGTCCATCCAATCCAGCTCGCACTACACCCTGGAACAGGTCTTATCATACAGGTACCTGGGTGTCATCTTTGACTCAGCCCTCTTTCCACACACACATCAGCACCCTCACATCCACCACCAATGCAAGAGTTGGGCTCCTTTATAGCTACAGAGCCTGCCTCGCCCCAGACGCCCTAAAGTTAGCTAGCATATCATCGGTACTCTCCCTAGTAGACTATGGCCTGCTGATATATTCTGCAGCCGATGCCACAGCTATAGGTAAACTAAAAGTAGTGATCAATAAAGCCTGCAGACTCCTAACTGGTGCTGACTGAATGACACATACCTGTACTTTCTACTCACTTGTCCAGATTCTTAACTTTGATGAAAGGGTACAATGTCAGGCCTGCCTCATGGCTAAAAAATCTCTGCTTGACCTAACCCCCCTGGGTCTATCAGCTGCCCTAACAACCTCCACCCCCTCTATGAGCACTCGCAGCTCAGTCAAAACCTCTATTACTGTCCCTAGGGTCAAAACAACCCTGGCACAAAGATCGTTCCTGGCTAGGGCACCTACCTGGTTTAACACCTTGCCCACTCTAATTATCTGCCATGCTAAGCTTTGCCCTTTCAAGGTCACCCTGAAGAACCACCTTCTGGCCTCCCGCACATGCAACTGTCCATAATAGGTCACCACCCCCCCTGCTGTTTTTAGGCCTGGCTTTTGGCTCAAGTGACAATTTGCACAAAGCTCCCACTGAGTCCCATGACATTCAACAAACTCTTACTTTGACTGCACATTATGCACTATAAGGCCTGCATTTCTGGCATATCACTAGCTTAGTTGCATCGCTGTATCGAGTATCTAGTGCATAGGCTAAATATTTTGCTCACTGTAATACAACAAATGTTATTGTAAACCTTGCACATGCATAATGCCCTATGCACTGTATCAAAATATTTTGCTCACTGCAATACAACAAATGTTACTGTAAACCTTGCACATGCATGATGCACTATACACTGTATCTCACTTGTATTTGTTGTACTACACTGCTGTTTATTTATTTATTTGCACATCAGTTTACAACCTTTGAGCCAGAGGCTCATTTCCAAAGGTACCTCATCACATAGAGGACAAATACAAATACAAACATTCTCGGTTGATATAAGATACATAGTTTGCAGGCTCATGTGATAATGAACATGATAAATATATATGCAAGCATTATGGGTTCCAGGATATGGGTTACATAGATAGCAAGCACATGTGATAAAGACAATTATACAGATAAGCCAGTATGGTTACAATGGCACATAGTAGTACGACAGTAAGAGGAGGCAACAGAGTAATGGCAGTTTAATCAGAAGTGGTACATACTTGCACGGAGACAGGGCAAGCAACAGGAATAATGGCAGTACAAACAGAAAAGGGGTAGGATTTAAAGACATGTGGTAAGGATGCTGCCCAGTGGGCATTGTCAGGGCATAGAGTGTTGTGCCTCAGATTATAGGTAGGTGCAGCTACATGTGTTGAGTAGTTCGCTTCTGAGTGCAGTTTTCAATTTGGAAATTGTGTGGGCATCCGAGATGGCAAGAGGGAACGAGTTGTACCAGGATGGGGCTCTATGGCGGAATGACCTCTGTCCATGGGAGGTCCTAGATCTTGGTACCTGAAAAGTGGCCTTGCAGGAGGTCCGTGTACAGAACAAGGGTTGGGCTAGGTGGAGGGAGGCTGTCAGCCCAGGTGGGGATAGCCCTAGAAGAGCTTTTTTTTGCTATTAGGCATGTTTGATATCGCAGTCATTCGTCTAGGTTCAGCAGTGTTGCCATACCATAGAGCTGGCATGAGTGTGTGAGCCTAGGGGCCCCAGCGATTAGCCTGCATGCCTTATTTAGGATGAGGTGAATTTTACTGAGGGCAGTTGTGTCGGCAGCACCGTAGACCAGTAGTCCATAGTCAACCAGGGATAATATAGAGGATGTCACTGCAAGCCGGAGGGCAGCGGGGGAGACAGTTTTTGTAGCGGTATAAGATACCTAGCCGCACATTGGTAGCTGAGGCAAGTGCATCAATGTGGGTGTGGTAGGTGAGGGCTGAGTCAAAGGAGACCCCAAGGTACTTGTAGGAGTGGACTTGCTCTAGTGGCTGTTTGGAGCAGGGGAGGATATGGAGTGGGAAGTTGCTGGCTTTGTTTTGGGGTGGACAAAGAGCATTGTTTTTGTTTTTTTGAGATTTATGACCAGTCTGTGCTCTTTAAACCAGGTTTCGGCATCATTATAGGAAAGTTGCAGGGAGTCCTGGAGGGAGGTAGGGTTACGGTGGTGGCAAAGATAATGGCGTCATCTGCATAGAGCAGAATTTTCCAAGTACATGCACTGGCAGGGTATTAAGGTAGAGTGAGAAGAGTAGGGGTCCCAGGATGGAGCCCTGAGGAACCCCTGAGCAGATGGGACAAGTTTTGGAAAGTGTCCCATTAATTTTGACATGTTGGGAGTGGGCAGATAGGTAGCTGGTGCACCAGGTGAGTGGCCCAGTAGCGAAGCCAGTGCGGCAGAGGGCATCCAGCAAGAGGGGGTGGGAGACAGTGTCGAAAGCCTTTGAGAGGTCGATGAACACTGCCCCGGCTTGGGCGCCAGAGTCCAGGGAGGAGTGTAGGAATGTTGAAAATTCCACTAATGCAGTGCCGGTACTGTGTCCAGCACGGAAACTGTGCTGTTCAGGGCAGAGGATGTTGTGTTTTGTCATGTACTCAGTGATTTGCGTGGCAACCAGTTTTTCAAGGGCTTTGGAGAGGGACGGGAGTATGAAGATAGGCCGGTAGTTCCCGGCTGAGGACCTGTCACCCCCTTTGTGAATGGGAGTAACAATGGCGGTTTTCCAAGCAGTAGGAATTGCCCCAGGCAGAGGGATTTGTTGAGAAGGCTAGTGAGTGGGGCAAGGACCTGATCCAGTACCAGCCGGAGAATGCTGGGGTCCAGGGAGTCGCCACTGGACTATTGCTTTTAGTGCACGGATCAGGTGGGGTCTAGCTTCCTGGGCAGTTACCCTACGAGGTAGAAGCTAGGGTGTTGGAGGGCTGGGGCTGGTAGGGAGGGTGGTGGGTCAAAGAAATTACTCGGGAGGATAGAGCTGAGGTCCATAAAGGATGTGTTGAGGTAGTTTGCAATGTTTGTAGGGTCTGTAACAGTAGTGCCGTCCAACGGTGATCTGGGATGGGGAAGGAGCGTGGGCTCCTTCAATTGTTTGACATTATCCCAAAAAGTTCGGGCACACCCCCAGGAGGAGGTGAGGGTGGCCTGATAGTGGTCGGCCTTGGCTTTCCTGATGGCCCAAGTGCACTTATTCCGCGCAGCGTTGTAGGCCTGTCTATCAGCCGGCCAGCCTGTTTCTGTTGCAAGGTGCCATAGGTTATCCCTAAGCCTGAGCAACTGTAATAGGGCAGGAGTAATCCAGGGCATGTTATGTTTTTTGGTTCGGGCAGCCGTGAGGGGTGCGAAGAGGTCACAGGCTTTGTTAAAGGTTTGGGAAAAAGAAGGCAAGGGCAGTGTCTATATCAGGAGCATGGTGAATGGGGGACCAGTTTGTTTGGGCAAGAAATTGCCTGAGGTTTTTCAGCCCACCTGGTCGGAAAAGCTGGCAGAGCGTGTGCTGGGCTGTGGGTCGTGGCGAGGTGGACACCCAGTGGAATAGGATAAGGGAGTGGTCACTGAGTGAGTCAGGGAGGACTTGGATGTCCAGAAGTTTTTGGGGGCGGTTGGTGATGATAACATCTAGGAGGGTGCTGGTACCTCTCTTAGGGTTTACTCTTGTGGGTTGGGAGATTAGTTGTGTCAGATCTATGGCAGCAAAGGAGTCCCTTCTGTATATCTCATATGTATTTTCCTATGACGTGGAGCCATTGGAAATGAGTCTCTGAATCAAAGGTTGTAAATTTCGAAATCTCAAATAAATAAATAAATAATGTTTTTATGATCAAAGTATTGTATCATTATGCGTTTCATATATGAACAGGTAGAACAGTAAAACATTCAGGAATACATTTAAATTTTTTTTTTTTTGGGAAAGGGATCCATCAGCACTAAAAGCCTCACACCCAAAGTGTGGGGCTGGTCCCAGTTTACACTTTGTGTGCTAAAGCACTTTGTTACTTACTGTTTACCGCAGTATAGGACATTGTATCAGGCTGATGCTGCTGCCTTCCAAACTGGCATTTGCTGTTATAAGAAATCCCAGAATTCTCTGCAATTGCCATCAGAGAGTTCTGTAACAGTGAAAGATTCAATAGCATGCAGTGCATGTTAGAGTTTATAAGCTCTGGGGCTACATTCACAAAAAATCACAAAGCAAAGCACATATGTTTACACTGTGCTTTGCGATTGAAGAGGGAGCTAGCTTGCTATTCATAGTCGAACAGCACACTGCTACTGTGGATCAGGATGGGAGGTTCACTAGGCAACCAGGAATGGTGTAATTTGCATATACAGGGATCAGGTGGGGAGGACCGCTAGCCACCAGGGAAGCTGTTAATTTATTATTCTGTAATTGGGACAGGGATCGGGTGGAAGGGTGGCACCACCAGAAACCAGGAAGTTATCAATATATTATTCTGTGATCAGGATGGGGATTGGCTGGGGGGTTCGCTAGCCATGAAGGAAGTTACTAATATATTATTCTGTGATTGAGATGGGGACTGGGTGGGGGAGGGACTGCTGGCCACCAGCAATGTTATAAATATGTTATTCTGTGATCAGGATGGGGATCTGGTGGGTGGGGACCGCTAGCCACCAGGGCAGACATAACTACATTACTTCTGTGATCATGATGGGGATCAGGTGGGGGACAGCTAGCCACCAGGGCAGCTATAAATATATTATTCTGTGATCAGGATGGGGATCAGGTGGGGGGGGACAGCTAGCCACCAGGGCAGCTATAAATATATTATTCTGTGATCAGGATGGGGATCAGGTGTGGGGGGGACAGCTACCAATCAGGGAAGCTATAAATATATTATTCTGTGATCGGGCCAGTGATTGGCAATCAGTGGGTGAGGGGGTCACCACTGGATACCAGGGAAAACCTCTATTTTTAATATTGGGCCAGCAGTCGGCAGTGGTGGGGGGGAGCCACTCCACCAGGGAAATAAATTTTTATGTATCGGTCCAGCGATTGCAACCAACCACTAGGGCTGCACGGGATTGAAGCGAGGTCTCGGTTGGTGGTATTTGTTTCATGCAAGGGACCCTGCAAAGACTTGTGCAAAAGCAAATGCTTTGTGAATCAGACAGCACTGATATTCACATCTCCTCTGCTTCTATTGCATTGTGGCACCCTCCTTTCTTTGCCCCAGTACAAATCCAGTTTCAGCACGCAAAACCAGACTTTTGTGAATACTATATTGGCACAAAACCAAATTTGCTTATGCAAAATCAGGTTTGAGCGAGGCAATGTTTTGTGGATCTGGCCCCAGATCATTTGTTTGTTGGTCTTGTTGTCCTCCTGTTGCTAAGTACAGTAACAGAGGACTGTACCTAACCCCAGGAGAACAAGTGAGATCAGCAAACATCTGACCTGAGCTTATGAAAGCTCTAACACACACTCTAGGCTGTTGAATATTGAATTGTGTTGTTTTACAAATGTGTTGAACAAATTTTACTCCCACTTCCAGCATGCCCTAATCTTCCTTGATTTTGCAGAATAAGCCTGTAAAAGTGTTAGAGGATAATAATGTAACATAGGCAAGGGAAGGTTACCTCAATAGGTACATGGAAGTAAAACAAAAGGCCATTTTACATGGCCGCATTTACACCACGGCAACCCAGGTGCTGAGCTTGCTGTGGTGCACATGTGGCCGTGTGAACATTTACCTGATCGAGGTGAGTCATTCCTTGTTCCTGTGCCCAAGCCATTGCATCACTGGGGATGCCTTCTGGAGTGAGCAGTGTAGGCAGCCATGTGGATAGGTTGTATCTCTCGCTCAGACACACAGGGAATGCCCTCAGCATCCTCCTTTGTGATCCCAGAATTCATTTTGCCAGAACAAGAAAGTGCAGTGGCATGGAGCACTGGCACACTGTGGTGTTTGGAAGCCCCAGCAGTGGATGCCAGCCATCAGTTGTGGTAACTGATAGTCACGGGGTGACCAAAATCTGGAAAAGTGAGGATTTCAAACTACTGTCAGAGTTTTTATCTTGATTTGTCCCACCCTCTGGCTCTGATTCCATCATGATTTATTTATTTATTTCAAATTTGGATTTATACGTTTGAGCCAGGGGCTCATTTACAAAGACTCCAAGTCAACAGGGAATACATGACAGTTACAGGTGATGAAACAGTGCAGACAAAAAGACATCAACTAACAAGTAGGATAAGTGTGGAGTTACAACATTAAGCAGGAACAGCAAGTGAGGAGAAACCGGGCCACACCTGTGGAGAAACATATTAATGCAGCACTAATTAGGTGTGGGGGGACTCCAAGTCTGCCTTGCTGGCCTCAGTTCACTCAGATCTCTTCCCTGCTGGCCCTGTTTCCCATTTAGGTCACCTACTCCTGCTGCTGACTCACCCCTCTCCCAAATTCTTCCCTGCTGGACACAGTTCCCATTTATATCACCTGCTCCCTGCCACTGACCATCCCTCCCGTTTTCTTCCCTGCTGGACCCTGTTCCAAGTCTGTCACCAAACACTTCACTGCTGATGGCACCAGATAACTGACTACCCCCGGACTCATTGCCCCCCTCTAGCATAGCTTGCACTGACTCTGAGATAAGCCGTGCAAATGTGATTGTGAAGTGACACAGGAGGGTAGGGCAGCACTGGAGCAGACCAATATGTAGAGCAGAGCAGCCATGTAAACACACCTTAAAAGGTGCAGGTTAATGGGGAAGGGTGTAGGGAAAGGTAAGAAGACACCTTTTCTCACAATTAATTGTAAATCTTTGGACCTTCTTCCTTCAAGGGAGGCAGTGGGTGCAGGCAGTATGAGTTCTTGAGGAGAAACTGGATATGTATCTATAAGAGAATAATATTACAGTACATGATACTGCAGGTGGTGGAGAGTCATAAGAGACAACACTGCAGGACTGTAGTAGAGAATGACTGGGTGAAATAGACATCTTGTGGCTTGGGTTTCCTAAGGTTTCTGCCACTAGTGGATTTTCCTTTCTTGTTGCCAATGCCCATAAAACAAATGCACTACAAACACTAATATCTCAACAAGATGCAATAGCACTGTCTGACACACAAGAGGGGGATTTTATATCAAGACTTGAAGGGGCAGTCTCTTATGTTTTTTTCAGAAAATGAGTGTCTATACTTTAGGGGCTTTTCTGCAGGGGTGGGCCTGCTATTGGTGCTAGTCCTTGCGGTAAACAATTCACTGGAGGAACCTAGACTGGAGGATAGGTTCCATGATGGACATCCTTCTAATACTCCAACCTCCTGCTTAGCTCAGAGTGAATCACCCCTGGACTTTGGTATTGGAGCTTTTACAGACTGCAAGGCTAGGGTACTACCTACGCTTCCAATCTTTCCATGGAACTAAGAGATACAGGTACTGATTAAAGTTTGTGCTTGAGTTATGGTTGTATTTACTGAGACTTGCAAGGTTGGATGATGTTGAAAGTAACCTGGCCTAATCTGGGAATGAACTCGTCCATCACTCCTCAGTGGAACATGGGCAAGAGGATGAAGATGGCACACGTGAATATCGGGAGTCTTAAGGCTAATTTTGTGGAACTGGAAGCATGGGTGACACAATATTCTCCTGACATAATTGGGCTAACAGAGATGTGGTTGAAGCCAAATATTCTGGACACCATATGTGCAACAAATGGCTATAAACTTCTCATAGGGATCACTATTCCTCCAAGTGGGGTAGGGGTTCCCCATGATCACTTAGCGATAACTGCCTAGCCAATGGACATAACTGGTTCTTCGGAGGTCCTTCATGCAGTTCTCACTCATGGTAACACCAAAAAAATCAATCTGATATGTGTCTACAACCCACCCCAAAGTGGCATCACTGGCTTAACTAACCTTATGGATCACTTGGCATCACATAAGGTAAAAGGAGAACTCCTCCTCATGGGGGATTTAAACCTGGACTGGACTGGGAAATACTCAGGATTGCATGATGCTCGGCAAGTTGCACCTGGCTCAGCTACTAAAATGTCCAAAGAGGCCATCGCAATGGGGAGGCCACAACTCCCTCCTGGACTGGATTGCCACAAACAGAACAAACCATATTCAAGGCTCGGGCACTCTACCCGATGCTATCAGTGACCGTACCCTGGTTTATTGCATATGGAGGGCACACATCCCAAAGCCTCCCCTCGAAGAAACACACATACGGGACTTTTCCAAAATTAACATCTGCAAGCTACATAGGGATCTCCACCACAACAACTGGTCCCCAATTCACCAGGTGGATGATGTCAACATTGATCTATCCTACGTCTTAACCACCCTACAGGAATCTCAAAATAAGCACCTTCCCATGAAAGAAGGAGGGTCCAAGACATAACAACAAGATGGGTGAATAGTGACAGCCTGACCAGCATGAGGATCAGGGACAAGACCTGGGTTGCTGCAAAGAAAAGTGGCCAACAAGTTGACTGGGATGAATATCGTAGGCAGAGGAACATGTGCAAGAGAGAAATTCAGGCAGCAAAAAGGGCTTACTCTCTTAAACTACCACAGAAATTGGCCAGTGATGTGTGTGGTTTCTGGAACCATAGTAAGACTTTCTTGGGACAAGGTGGATGCTCAACAATCACGGATATGACTGTTAATGGTGCCAACTGCAATAACACCTATACCATTGCAAATGCCCTAAACATCCACTTCTCTGACCTCTCAGACTATGAGAGGCTGACCAGCCAACCCTCTGTTTCTCCAACTGTGTCCGGAGCCCAGGCTTCCACTTCACTTAGTTTTAAGCAGGTCACTATTCTTGAGGTTCTGAGGCTTTTGAGGAAACTACCTGAGCATTGATCAGCAGGATCAGATGGCCTACCACCAAGATTCATTACACTAGCAGCCCCTATTATAGCAGCACCAATTGCCAGGATCTATAACCTTTCCATAAGTACTCGGGAACTACCGTCTCTCTGGAAGACAGCACAAGTTGTCCCCATCCATAAGAAAGGGACACAAAAAACATAAACAACTATCACCCAATTGCAATATTATCATCACTAAATTAAATTCTTGAAAAACTAGTAGCTGACCAGGTCACGGACTACATACAACAAAACAACCTTCTCACCCCTGCCCAACATGGCATCAGGAAGGGGCACAGTACTGACATGGCACTTATCAAACCCACTAATGACATCAAGCTATCGATGGATAAAGAGCTATACACGGTATGATTTTCGTGGATTTAACTAAAGCATGCTCCCAAGGCTCCTTAACATGGTTCAGCAGTTACCTATCTGGGCAGAAGCAATTTGTTCAGATTGGCAATTGCAAATCTGATTTTTATCCTACCAGCATCGATGTACCACAAGGTTCAATTCTCGGACCACTACTTTTCTCACTGTTTGTGAATAGTCTGCCTCAAATGTCGAGCACTACCTCTACCATCATATACAAAGATGATATAGAAACATAGAAACATTGAAACCTAGACTTTGACCGCAGATAAGGACCGCTTGGCCCACTTAGTCTGCCCATTTTACAACCTAGAGGATAAGCTGCAGATCCTATTTAACCAACAGCCTATTTCTTCCTATCCCCCACAAAAATTGCCTTATGTCTGTCCCATGCATTCTTGAATTCTCCCACAGTTTTAGACCCCACAACCTCCTCAGGAAGGCTGTTCCATGCGTCCACCACCCTCTCCGTGAAAAAATACTTCCTCACATTGCCCCTGAGCCGTCCCCGCTCTATCTTCAAATTGTGTCCCCTTGTTCTTGCACATCTCTTTTTCTGAAAGATGCTACCCTCTTGGACTTTGTTGATTCCACTGAGGTACTTAAACGTTTCTATCATGTCCCCCCTCTACCTCCTTTCCTCATGGGTATACATATCAAGCTCCTTTAGTCTCTCCTCGTATGGCTTCTCTTGCAGACCCTGCACCATTTTAGTTGACCTCCTCTGAACTGCCTCCATCCTGTCTATGTCCTTGCGGAGATGGGGTCTCCAGAACTGGATGCAGTACTCCAGATGGGGTCTCACCAACTGTCTGTACAGGGGGATAACAACTTCCTGTTTTCTGCTGGTGATACCTTTCCCTATACATCCCGGTATACCCCCAGCCCTCCCTTCTGCCTTCTCGCATTGCTTGCCAACCTTAAGGTCATCTGATATGATTACCCCGGGTCTCTTTCTATTTTTGTTGTTGTTACTACCCCCCCCCCATTGTGTAATCTTCCCGTGGGTTTTTGTTTCCCATGTGCATTACTTTGCACTTCTTTGCATTGAATCCGAGCTGCCATACTTCTGACCATTCCTCCAACCTTGCCAAGTCCCTTCTCATCCTTTCCATGCCTCCTTGTGTATCAACCCTGTTGCAGATCTTTGTGTCATCTGCAAAGAGGCATACTTTTCCTTCCAGTCGCTCTGCAATGTCACTTATAAAGACATTAAAAAGGACTGGACCAAGTACTGAACCCTGCGGTACCCCACTAGTAACCCCTCTTTCTTCAGAGTGGAATACATTTACAATTACCTTCTGTGTCCTGTTGTTCAGCCAATGTTTTACCCAGGCTACCACCTTGGGACCCACTCCCAGGCTGGTTAATTTGACTACTAAACTTTTGTGTGGGACTGTGTCAAATGCCTTGCTAAAGTCTAGGTAGGCCATGTCCACAGCCCCTCCCTGGTCTACTACTTTAGTCAACCAGTCAAAGAAATCAATTAGATTCATCTGACATGACCTTCCCTCTGTGAACCCATGCTGCCTTGGGTCCTGGGCCCCACTGGCCTCTAGGTACTCAACAATTCTTTCCTTCAGAAGTGATTCCATCACTTTCCCTACCACAGAGGTCAAACTGACAGGTCTGTAGTTTCCTGCCTCTGTCTTGGTCCCACTTTTGTGAAGGGAGTCATATCCACCTTCTTCCAGTCCTCAGGTACCACACCATCCTCCCATGATTTGTTAAAAGCGTAATCAGTGGTGCCACTAGTTCGCCTCTCAATTCTTTTTAGAATTCTGGGTGAATTCCATCTGGCCCCATTGCTTTGTCCACCTTCAGTTTTAGGAGTTCTTTCAGAACCCTTTCTTCTGTGAAAGGACTGGGATAACCCCCCAGAGTGCTTCTGTTAATTGGATTAGGCACCTCCCACTTCCTCTTTTGTGAATACCGAACAGAAGTATTCATTCAGTATCCTGCTTTATCACTGTCACTCTTGCCCATCCTCCATCCATTCTATTCAGCCTCACTATCCCTCC
Source organism: Neoceratodus forsteri (assembly GCA_016271365.2). NCBI lineage: Eukaryota > Metazoa > Chordata > Ceratodontiformes > Ceratodontidae > Neoceratodus > Neoceratodus forsteri. The sequence goes on from CM057458.1 coordinate 1,029,897,628, forward strand.
CTTTGTCTTTCTACGCCTCCTGATATACCTAGAAAGGTTTTATCCCCTTTCTTAACTGGAGTTAGCTATCTTTTCCTCAGTTTGTGCCTTTAGTATTCTGACTACCCTCCTGCTTCCTTCTGCCTTAACTGGTGCAGTTCTCTGTCCTGCTCCTTCTGTGTTTCCTTATACTTCCTGAATGCTATCTTTTCTCCTAACCTTCACCGCACCTCTTTTGAGAACCATAGTGGCTTTTTCTTTGTTTTGATTTGCTTATTTGCTTCACACAAAGGCTTGTTGCCTCTGTGATGGCAGTTTTGATATTTGCCCATTGTTGCTCCACCCTCCTTCTAGCCTGTTTGCAGTGCTTTCTAAGGCACTCTCCATCTTGCCAAAGTCAGCCCTCCTGAAGTCCAGAACCCTCACTTTTGTATAGCTTGACTCTGTAGCAGAGTTTATTGTGAACCACACTGTTTGGTGGTCACTTGTTCCAAAATGGATACCCACTTCTAGATATGAGATCCTCTCACTGTCTCCATTTGAGAGTATGAGGTCTAAGATTGCTCCCTCATGAGTGGGTTCCAAAACTAGCTGCTTGAGGCATGCCACCTGAAGGGCATCAAGAATGGCCCTGCTTTTGGATGTGGCTGCAAAGGTGCTCCAGTTAACATCTGGCATGTTAAGGTCCCCCATCAACAGTATCTCCCCTTTCTCTGCCATCCTAAGTATGCCTTCTATCATATCCTTGTCCATTCCCTCCCCCTGACATGGGGGTCTTTATACAACTCTTGTGCGGATTGTGGTGCCATTTCCAGTCTCTAAGGTGAGCCACAGTGCCTCCTCTCCTCCCTGTTTACTCTTTTGTTCAGTTGCTTTTATCCTTTCCCTTACATAGAGAATTACTCCTCCCCCTTCTGCCCTCCCTGTCTCTCCTGTAGGTTGCGTACCCTGTTATGTTAACATCCCAGTCATGGTTCTCTGTTTACTATGTTTCTGTGACTGCTTCAATATCCAGGCATCCCTCTTCCATCAAGGCCACCAGTTCAGGAAGCTTGTTGCCCAGACTACGGTCGTTGGTACTCATTACCCTCCATTTCTTGATGGCCTTACCCCTTTTTGCCTCATCTCTGTCCTTATTGCATTTGTCATTTTCTCCATTTACCCCTGCGCTTGTCCCTATTGACATCTCTATGTTGGTGTCTACCTCACTTAGTACCCTTGATATTTTTGGGGCCTGGATTTTCCTACCCTTTCCAGTGCTCTCCCTGGCTAGTTTAAATATTGTCAATTAAGTATTTAAACTCATCACCTAGGATCCTGGTTCCCTCCTGGACAGATGCAGACCATCATGCCAGTATAGGCCTGCATCCCTCCAGGTGGACCCCCAGTCTCCAATGAAGCCAAATCCCTGAGCTCTGCACCAGTTTTTTAACCACTGATTGAATCCCATAGTGTGGAGCACCCTAGCCTCACCTGCGCCATAGACAGGCAGCACCTCTGAGAAGGTTACCATGTGTGCTATTTGTCTAAGGCCCCTCCCCATCTCCACAAACACTTCTTGCACTGCTCTGGTGTTATACACCAGTGCCAAGGATATCGCCTCAATTAATACCACATTTGAGTCAGACTTTGCCTGTATGTGTGAGTGGCTAGTTCAAAACAAACTTCTTCTGAATACCCAAAAAATGGTATCAATGCTGTTTGGATCAGCACCAGGGTCAAAGCCAGCTCTGCACACTGGCCATACATGGCTCGAGATGCTTGCTCCTGGATTTGGTGGACTCTTTCAGATACCTAGGTATAACCAGCGACTCTTTGTTGGATTCAGCCTCAGTATCACTAACACTTGTAAGGCGGTCAATATCAATCTGGGGCTGGCCTACAAAGTCAGAGCATCCTTAAACTGTAAGGCAACATTAACCATCGCACAGGGGGTACTGCAACCCAGCCTGACTTATGGAATCACTTCCTATAAAGATGCAAACAAGGTACTATTGCAGAAGTGGGACACCTGTTATAGCAGTATCTGTCGCTTTGCACTATCAGTACAGAGGCGCACCCACCGTTAGATACTTTACTCCAGTCTGGGCTGGCTCTCTCCTGCTTCTTATTGAGTTTATACCACAGAATACACAATTGACAGTATTGTCAGAACTAAAACACCAATGTCCCTTGCATGTTTTATGAACCTGGCCCATCAGACTTACCCGCTGAGATCTACCGAAAAGTCACTCCTTAACACACCCAAATGCGTCACTAGGATGGGTGAGCAGGCATTTGCAGTGTCTGCCCCAAAGCTTTGGAACTCCCTGCCTTTAACTGTGAGGCACTCCACTACACACCTGATCTTAAAATGAGTTCCGCCTACCTCCTGGCCTCTGACAGATGCACTTGCAACCTAACCATTAGGGAGGACACCTTTGCATGTTGTTTCAACTCATATTCAGGCACTTATCACTTTCGCCCACTTTTAAATAGCAGGCAAGGACAAGCTGTGCAATCTGCCACCGTGAGACTGCTTAGAATCCTTTCTCCATTTACTTATACCATATGGTCTCTCTGCTTGAAACTGTAGAAACTGTATTGTGTATTTAAGCAATAAGGCACAATGGGTGTGGGTTATTGGGGGTTTACCCTCGCCTTGTATGGTGTGTCACGAGGTGTTAACCACACAAGAAGTGGGTAAATCCTCAATAACTCACACCCTGGAGTGCCTTATTGTAATTATACAATGGACCCATGTGTAAAATAAATGTAAAATGTGTTTAATTATCTTTTTTATAAATGCAGTTCCTCAGCTGCGGGTAATGCAGGATTTACCCACGGTCATGTGACATGTTTTGACCATTGAGGTTACAGCATTTTCACACACCATTGTATAATTATTTATTTATTAGGAAATTCAGAATTATAACCTTTGAGTCAGAGTCTCCTTTACAAAGGCTCCACGTCTGGGAGGGAGGGGGGTAAATCAAACAAGACAAGTGTGTAGCATACATAGCCCGTGTTTTGTGTATTCTGTGGTATAAACTCGATAAGAAGCAGGAGAGAGCCAGCCCAGACTGGAGTAAAGTATGCAATTTCGCACTGGTCTCCACGATTTTCCTGTTGGTGGCAGCTCTGGGAAGTGGAGGAGGGGCGACTGCAATAAAAAGGCTGCTTCTTCATACAGCGGCAGCGTCAAAGCGGCAGCGGCTAAGTGGGACGGCAAAGTGGAGAGAGGAGTCTGACCGGAGTGTGGCAGGCTCTGTGACTGACTATTCAATCTACTTGTGAATTGTAATATCAGATCATACAGTCTGCTGCCTGTGAGTGACTATCGAATTCTGTGGTCTTGTCTGATTTACCCCCTTCCCTCTCAGTTCGTGAGATTAAATAACTTTTAACTGTTTTAAAAGCTAACTTGAGCTGCTATGTGAACTGTTGCATGTGCTGCATAAATTAATCACTGTTGAGCCTGCATGTAAAGTAACTGCTGCTGAGAATCTCAAACTGCTCAAAGCATCGGGGAGTGGAGATTGAACTTGGTTGCTAGGCAACAGTACACAAGTTTAGCCATCTGCTGCACTATTGCTAACACCTGTATGCCTATTGAACTTCGCACTGGTCTCCACGATTTTCCCAGTGGTGGCAGTTCTGGGAATTGGAGGAGGGGCGACTTCAATAAAAAGGCTGCTTTTTCATACAGCAGCAGCGTCAAAGCGGCAGTGGCTAAGTGGGATGGCAAAGTGAAGAGAGGAGTCTGACCGGAGTCAGACCTGGGATGAACTGGGCCACTAGATTTTGTAATAGTTTGCTTAGAGTTTATTATATATTGGGTTCATATTTACAGTGTTATCATGACTAACAGAGGGATAGTGTTGTGTGTAGCATACATAGCCTGTGTTTTGTGTATTTATGGGTTATTTAGTTCTATGTGTGTCAACAATGATTTTAGAATGCATGAAAATAACCAGACAATGGAGCTTCAGACTCAACGACAAGTTTCTGTTTCTAATTATAGTTATTTATTTGGGGTAAAGGTTAAATATATGTGTTATAACTTGGGCTATAGTGTTAGGAAATATAAGCTACGGAAATGTGTTCTGCGTGTTTGCGTAAGAACCTTGTTACATTGCTTACTTTTGCTAATTCGATCTGGCAACAACGTTGAAAGCAATCCCGGTCCTTTAGCAAACGATTTGGCAGATAGTGATTTTTTTCTGCAATATTCTCATGGCCTCAAAATTATGCATTTTAATGTTCTGAGTTTAACATTCAAATTTCATGAGGTGGAGTCGTGGATTAGTTTATATAATCCGGATGTTTTGGCATTGACTGAAACTTGGTTAACTTCATCTGTTTTTAAAACTGAACTTTGCATACCTGCTTATAAACTGTTTAGAAAAGATCATGTTACTGGTAGAGGGGGTGGGGTTTTGTTTTATGTTAAGGAATACTTACTGGTAAATGAGATTATTATTTTTAATGGTAATTTGGACTATTGTGAACATATCACTATTCAGCTAACATTGGGACTTGTTAAGAAATTAACTATTTGTTACGTATATCTTCTACCTAGTGATAGTAAATTGGGCTTACAGGAGTTTGTAAACACTTTAAATACTAGGGCCTTTACAGAGTTGATAGTATTGGGTGATTTTAATTTAAATTGGATGGGTTCAGGTATAACAAAGTTAAACACTATTTTGTTTCAGTCTGGTTTACAACAAATTATTACTTTGCCCACTCGACATAATAATAGATCTGGAAATCATACATTGTTGGATTGGATATTAACAAATAGGCCTTCTAATGTGTTAAAATGTGGTTTGATCTCTGATACGTTAAGTGATCATCATCCAGTTTTTTGTATCTGGAATCATAGGGGATTGAAGAAGCCTAAGCCAATTATAAGGATCTCGAGATTTTTTTCTAAATTCGATGTACATTCTTTTTGCACACAGTTGTGTAAAATAGATTGGTCTTTTCTATATTCTATTCCTGACGTGGATTCTGCTTTGGATTTTTTTATTAATGAGTTTACACATGTCTTGGATCAGTTTGCCCCCCTTGTTAAAAGAAGGGTTCGAGGGGAAAACTCATGGGTGGTTAACATCTTCTTTGATTAAACTCATGAGACGATGAGATAAGGCTTGGAAAATGTATAAAATTAATCATTCTGTTTCTGGTTATCATGCATATAGGACTTTAAGGAATCAATGTAAGGCTAAGATAAGGAAGGCTAAAACAGATTTCATTCGTTATAAACAATACGAAGGGCTGTCTAATACTACTACTTTTTGGAAAACAATTAATTCATTGATAAGGCCTAATGTTTGTCAATCAGGTTCAATGAAGCTGAATGGTGATTTGTTGACTTGTCCACTGAAGACAGCTAATGAGTTTAACTTAAAATTACTGCATTGCCTAACTCCGCTAGCGACCAGTCTGAGGTGAACCATTCAGGAACGACTGAAGATCCTATAGTTAATCACAAGTTTTATTTAAGGATTACTACTCCAAAAGAGGTTGAAAGGTTGCTATGGTGTATTAAAAGGGATAGCTCAGCTGGTTCTGATGGTTTATGTCCTAATTTATTGGCGGATGCTGCTTCAGTTATAGCATTTCCAATTAGTGTTATTTTTAACTTGTCTTTTGTTACAGGTACTATACCTAATATATGGAAACATTCCTTGGTCACTCCTATTCTTAAATCTGGTTCACAACAGGAGTTTGGTAACTACAGACCCATTTCTATCTTGTCTGCTTTAGCTAAAGTTCAGGAAAGAATAGTTTATAATCAGTTGATTGGGTATGGATTGCTTTGGATTACTGTCTTAGAACCAACACGGTTTCCAAAAGGAAGATGATTGAGACTGCTCTTGTCGAGTTCACGAACACGGTACTTAATGGCATGGATAAAGGGTGCCTGATGGGTGCCGTGTTCATGGACTTGACCAAAGCTTCGATTCAGTTAATCACCAACTGTTGGTTTCTAGACTTGAGTTTTGGGAGCTGGTGAGTCTTTTGGACTGGACGAGGACTACTTAACAAATAGGTTCCAAAGGGTTAAGTATAAGGGTGTTGTATCAGATTCTGTATTGGTTAAGTGTGGGGTCCCACAAGGCTCTATTTTGGGGCCACTTTTGTTTTCTTTGTTTTTTGATCAATTAGTAAGTGTGACTAATAACGCTTTTTTAACCCTTTACGCCGATGATGCAGTAATTTATATGCAGGGTTCGTCTGTTGGAGACCTAGGTGTTTCCTTAACAGAGGAAATGTGTAATTTCCAGTCTTCACTTATGCCCTGTAAGTTACTCTTAAATAGATCAAAGACAAAGGCGATGGTTTTTGGAACTCCTTCTAGATTAAGATCTGAGGTCAGTAAACTGGAAGTTAAATCTCTTGATGGAGTATTGTTTGATTATGTAGATACATTTCAATATCCTGGGGTATTACTAGACTCACATTTAAGTTATGAACCTCGTTTTTTGAGGGTTACCTCAAGAATACATTGTAGATTGGCTGCTTTGTATAGAATTCGTTCATTTCTTATTCCTGAGTCTAGGTTGGCTATTTCCAAACACTGTTTAGTTCCCATTGTGAACTACACAGCTATAATTACTGCAGTACCATAGCAAGGGTGGGGCGGTGGTGCACCTGCCCGGGCGCATGCTGCAAGAAGTTTTCCCAACTCAATTAATTCATTTGATCACCAGCTGTAGCTTTAAATTTTATTTTTTTTTTGTTTTTACACTGTGTGTCTGTAATTACTTATGCTTGATAGCAGGGTGCACATCCATGGAAGGAGCAGTGGGGGGGTCACATGGTTCTGCAATGAAAAAAATCATGTGCGCCAACTGCGCCATGCAGCAATGCACTCAGAGAGTATAAAATGTATGGGCAGATCGTGGAGTGTGTGTGGTTGTGAGAGGCACTAGTAGCAGTAGCAGTTAGAGACTGGACGTAAGTAGACAGACTTGGTGTGAGAGGTGGACTTGGAGCACAGTGGAGGAGTCAATGAGCAAGACAAGATTGATAAGCCTTTGGGAGGGATATGGAGACTTATATTGTGCAAGGCAACTTATTTTTAAAAGCAAAGAAGTTAAAAGAGCAGTCTGAGCAGAAGCAATAAATACTGTATTGTACTTGCAGCCAGACAAGTCAGTCACCTGTGTCACTGAAACAACAAGCTGCCAAGCCAAGCGGCAAGCAGCAACTACTGAACTAATCATGTTCTTCCTTTCTGTTGATGACTGATCACTTTTTTGAGGGGGGGGGGTTCAGTTGATTATTACTGTTTCACTCCTCTGCTTTAATTTCTATGCCCTGCCCAATGTGCCAGCAGCCTGCCTGGATGGTGATGATCAGAAAGGATTTCGATTTTCATCCACCATCTAACCAGACATCCAACCTCCATTCTTCTCCTTTAGTTCAGCTGGGGGGGCGAATCTGTCCCGCCCGTCCAGTCCCAGCGTCGTCTGAGTCCGACAATGGAAAATGAATCCCCAGCCCATGACAGTCCTGATTCTCAGGCCACGGGAGCTGCAGGCCCAGGCTGGAACCTCTCAAGTGCTCCGGAGTCTGCAGCCACGCAGTTGAATCGATGGCAGTTTCATGCCTCCAACCTCAGTCTGCTCCAAGAGGCTCCCTGTTAGGTTTAAGTGCCAAAGTCTGAGGAACTAATGTGAAAAAAATTTAATGGCGGTAGATTTGGTCATGGAGATAGGAAAAAAGCAAGGGAGGGAAAGGAAGAGCCAGAGATTGGGGAAGGGGAGAGAGGAACTGCCACAGAGCGGCTAGTACATAGGGAGAGAGAACACAGGCATTTGGGGGCAAAGACTGGGGAGAGGAGGGAAGGAAATCATCAAGTGCCAGTGCCACAGTGAATGGCAGCATATTGGGGGCAGAGATCAGAAAGGGGAGAGCAGTGCTGTAGAGCAGTTAATGTGTTATGTAGGGCAATGCCAGCATATTGAAAGAGTAGAAATAGGGAGGATGGAGACCAAGCACATCGAGTGCAACTTGCAACTAATGTGAATGATGGTGATGGCAGCAGGTTTGGGGAGGGAGCAGATATCGGGGAGGAGAGAGGGCACTGGCTGTTGGTTTAAAGATAAGCTCTGCAGGAAGTACAAGTGGGGGTATCTTTGTTAGATGTCCTTTGCAGCAGTAATGGATAAATGTGCTGTGCGCACAGAACAGAAATAAAAAGGAAAGCCTGGTATATCATGCCATAGACAGTAATAACTGTGAAGGGTTATGAAATGTCTAGAAGTGCCTAATATGTGAGGATCAGATATTAGAATGTGATATGGGTCATACACCAGGTGCAGGGAGAGCCACTAAAAAATTGTAGCACTACTGTTTAGTGTACAGTACCTTGTCTTCCAACTGTTGCATAATCTTACAATGTTGTATTGTTTGTACTGGGGCTGGGACTGGAGGATTGGGGTGGCCCAGCAGGACTAGGAAAGCAGAGGGAGCGGGTGCCCGTGAGTCTATGACTGGGGGCTCCGGAGGGGCTGGGCAGCCAGGCAGCCAGGCCAAAATGCTGCAGCAACAAAAATGGTCTGGGGGGTGTCCGTTCAATCACTACTGTGCTTCTGACCACTGCCAGTACCTACACTAGAAAGAAACAAAAGAAAAGTAAAATTACTGCTAGTGCTAGCCATGTACGTTAAATATAAACAGCAATTAATCCTCAGCAGGAGGGTGAGTCTGTGACCTCTCTATTGACTTGGGAAATGTTACAACTATTTGCACTGTCCTATTTTCCATAGGACAGTGCACATTTACAGTTTATAACATTTCCCAAGTGACTAAAATGATTGTGCTTTAAAAAAGAGTATACCTCTCCTTGTCCTCCTCGTCTGTGGCTCTGTGCCCCTGGAACATCCATTTTCATGCCTGTTCCATAGCTTGCCTCCAGGCATAATTAGCCTAGGAGGTTCATTAAGTTGCAGAGCAGAGCAAAGCAGCAGTATAAGTATTTTAAATTTGAAACAAAAAAAATTCCCTCTGAGACTAGAGAGTCATAATAACAAGCTAGGCTGTCTCTGAGGTATATTTCTTCTGGAAAAACAGAAGCAAGATGGTTCAAAATGACAATTGACACAGCATAGTATACAGTTTATTCCTGTTTAAATGATTGTGGGATTTCATTTCATGGTCCCTCCACTGAATTAGATTTTATGGTGATAATACATTTATGAGATGGCAGAAAAAAGGAAGATTGTAGAGGTAGGGGAGGGTGGTTCAGTGTAGGGACTATGAAATTCCACAGTCATTTCCACAGGAATAAACTGTATACTATGCTGTGCCATTTTGAACCATCTTGTTTCTGTCCTTTCCAGAGTCCACACCAGAGACTACCAAACTATTACAAATAATAAACTAGTGCTCTTAACAGAACTTGCTGACAGCAAGTTCTGTTAAAAGCAGTTATAAGTAAGAAACATATACTGTATGTACATGTCGTAGATAACCCACTGTGTGGTGTACGGTCATGCTTTGAAATACGCATGCTTTTGTTTTGTTTGCATTGTGACATACGAGGCCAAAGGCTGAGTGCATTCAACCACCCATGGCATACATATATCACTTCATGATCGCACACCCTACAGTGGTTTATCTATTTTATCTGATGCCAGCCACAGTTCCCCACCACACCTCAGATTCCATGGGAGCAAATATTTCCACCGAAATCAGGGGTAGGGAACATATAACAAAGATATGTTTTTCCTTCGAGAAAAGCCCCAAAACTCACCACAGAACATGTAGACCCCCAAGAGCTTCTGGCAGCCTTGCAGTCTCCAGACCCCTGACTCTTTTAAGGGGGGGAGGGCACAACATTTGTGTCTTGCCCAGGGCACCAAAAAGCCTTCCTACAGCTCTGAATTACTGACACTGCTTCTGTGACAGTGATGTCAAAGAACTCCACTTTACTCCACTTGATAGCCAAGTTTGCTTTAAATTGTCCTAAATTATCTCATCATTGTGTGATTTTGAAAGAAATGGGTTGGTTACCGGTTTCATTAAATTTTCAATACTGTGTGGCCAAGTTTATATATAGAATTGTAGACTCTGGGATTCCACATAGTATTTCTAAATTTCTGAGACCGTATAATGATGGTCACTACTCTAGATATAGGTCAGATAGTAGGTTTTTTGAGATTCCATTCATGAAAACTAATAGTGGACAAAGATCTTTTGCTTATATTGCTCCATTTATTTGGAATGAAATTCCCTATGATATTAGGTGGCTATGTTCTGCTAAAAAGTTTGCTGATGCACTAAGGACGTACTTTGAATCCCAATTTAATTGTACATGTTTTTTATGGCTCCATCTTTGTAACAAAGACATTTCACGTCTGCAATTTGTTGTACTGTATATGTATGTTTGATTATGTATTGTTTGTATGTAATATATGTGGGTCACACCTGTAAAAGGAACTTGTTTCCAGTGTGCTTACCTGTTAAGCGAATAAACAAACAAACAAACAAACAAACAATTAACAAAGACTAGACAATAACAAACATTGTAGACACAGAACAGTTTATAAGAATATAACAGCATATTTATATATAGATTTGATACAAATAGTTCATAGTACAAACTAGGATGGGAATGGATCTTGAAGTAGGAACACTGTTATGGTGTGTGTACTGGGAGGAAGTAGAAAGCCAAGAACAGGGATGAATAGTATGGCCCAAAGGTAAGGGGAAGAGGAGGGGGAAGTGGTGAGGTGGTGGAGAACTGGACAGGGTCCACTGTCTGAGTTAATGAGCAAAAGCAGGAGATTGGGTAGAAGGGAGATGATAAGGCAGTGCAGAGACTAGGGTCAGGCTACTGAGCAATCATGGGCAGTTACAGGAGCGAGTGGAGAGAAGGTGAACATGGATGAGGTATTTAAATAGGCTGAGCTTAGTTTCCCCGGAGACATGGGATGGGAGGGCATTTAACCATAGGGGGGCATGGTAGGCAAAAGAGCGCTGACCGAGCAAGGTTCTAACCCCAGGAATCACTCATTATGATTAAACTGATGCAGTCAGCCTCCTGTGTTGAACTGCCCGGAGAGATGGAATTATATGCAAATGATGGAACTCTCAAGTGGCTCATGCTACTTTCAAACTGCTGCCTAGCAACTGCTGCACTCTGAGTGCTTCAGATTCTTTACTCCGCCTGCCTAGTAAGGATGCCCTGGAGAGCTATCCTTGAACTGTCTCCAGACTAAAGTTTATCTGTTGATAAGTACTCATTTTTAGTTTAATTTTAAATTGTTGCCTTTGAACTTTGTTTAGTGTAGTTTATTTAGTGTTGTAGTAGTTTTTTATACATGGAACTGAGGGTCTCTCGTCTATTTATGAGGTTTACTTCATATTTCTGTTTCAAATATATATTCAGCCCGCCAGTGCAGTGATTGGATTTCCGTTTGCGACGCCAGCGACCCGGGTTCGGAAATGAGCCCGGGTTACTGGAGGGATGCCTGTGGGGAGAAGGATTGAGCATCCTAAGGACAGCTCTCCTTCTCCAGGGGGAGGGTACAGGACTGGTCCAGTGCCTGCTGGCTCCTAGCAGAGGCTGGGAGTGTCACAGGATGCACGGCCCCAATACTAACTGGGGGAGGAGTGGACATCGGCGTGCACCATGACATCACTACGCTGCCCCCAACAGAAAACCAGGAAAATCACTCGCTGGTCCTCCGGATGACAGCATTCTGTTCCCCAGGGGCCTCCAGCACCTTCCCGGTGCCTCGTGTTCCCCAGCAGCATCCCCGGGCCCTAGAAGGTCGTGCTGGGGCTACCCTCTCCCCCCGGTGCCTTCCCCCTCAAAGGAGGGGGACCCGCCCGGTGAAGGGGTACACCGGGATATCCTGGGGGTCGGCTGCGATCTGAGGACTAGAGGAGGGCCGGGCAGGGACAGGAGAGGTCAGGGGGGAACTTGACAGAGCCTGAAGGAGTGGAGGGCCAGTGACCACGGGGGCAGGAAAAATAGATAATACAAAAAAATATATATATTCAGTGGTTGGTTCCTTGAACTGCTTTAGAAACATAAAAACATAGAATTTGATGGCAGATAAGGACTGCTTGGCCCACCTAGTCTGCCCATTTCCCTACCTAATGGATAAGCTGCAGATCCTAGTTAACCAATAGCCTACTTCCTACTACAACCCACTAGAATTGCCTTATGTCTGTCCCATGCATTCTTGAATTCCACCACTGTTTTTGACTCTATGACCTCCTCTGGAAGGCTGCTCCATGCATCTACAACCCTCTCTGTGAAGAAATTCTCTCTCACATTACCTCTGAGCTGTCCTTCTCTATCTTCAAATTGTGCCCCTTGTTCTTGCACATCTCTTTTTCTGAAAGATGCTACCCTCTTGGACTTTATTGATTCCTTGAAGTATTTGAAAGTTTCTATCATGTCCCCCTCCCCTTTCCTCGAGGCTGTACATCTTAAGCTCCTTTCTTTATATGTCTTCTGGTGCAGACCCTGCAACATTTGGTTGCCTGCCTCTGAACAGCCTCCACCCTGTCTATGTCTTTGTGGATGGGGTCTCCAGAACTGTACACAGTACTCAGATGTGGTCTTACCAACTGTCTGTACAGAGGTATAATAACTTCCTGTTTTCTACTGGTGATGCCTCTCCCTATGCATCCCAGTATCTCCCCAGCCCTCCTTATGACCTTCTCACATTGCTGGCCTACCTTTAGGTCATCTGATATGACTACCCCCCAGGTCCTTTTCCATGTTTGTTGTTGTCAGTATCTCACCCCCCATTGTGTACTCTTCCCCTGGGTTTTTGTTTCCCAGGTGCATTACTTTGTATTTCTTTGCGTTGAATCTAAGCTGTCATACATTTGACCACTCCTCCAACCTTGCAAAGTCCCTTTTTATCCTTTCCACCCCAACTTGCATATCAACCCTGTTGCAGATCTTTGTGTCATCTGCAAAGAGACATTCTTTCCCTTCCAGTCCCTCTGCAATGTCACTTACAAAGACATTAAAAGGACTCTTTCTTCTGTGAAAGGACCAATATCAACCCCTATCCAGAGTGCTTCTATTGACTGGATTAGGTATCTCCTGCTTTCCATTGTGAATACTGAGCAGAAGTATTAGTTCAGTATCCCTGCTTTTTCACTGTCGCTCTCTGCCCAACCACCTTCCTCTTTATTCAGCCTCAGTATCCCTGCCTTAGTCTTTCTTTGCTCCCTAATATACCTATAAAAGGTGTTATCCCTCTTCTTAACCGAGTTGGCCATCTTTTCCTTGGTTTGGGCCTCTGCTATTCTGACTGCCTTCCCCGCTTCCTTCTGCTTTAACTGGTACACTTCTCTGTCCTGCTCCTTCTGTGTTTCCTTATACTTCCTGAATGCTATCTTTTTCTCCCTTACCTTCTCCGCCATTTCTTTTGAGAACCATAGTGTTTTTTTCTTTCATTTTGATTTGTTTATTTGCTTCACACAAAGGTTTTTTGCCTCTGTGATGGCGGTTTTGATGTTTCCCCATTGTTGCTCCACCCCACCTTCTTGCCTGTTTGCTAGTGCTTTTCTGAGGCATTCTCCTATTTTGACAAAATCAGACCTCTTGAAGTCCAGTACCTTCACTTTTGTGTGGCTTGACTCTATAGCTAAGTTTATCATGAACCACACTGTTTGGTGGTCACTTGTTCTCGGATGGCTACCCACTTCAAGATCAGAGATCCTCTCTGTCCCCATTTGAGAGTACCAGGTTTAAGATTGCTCCCTCCCAAGTGGGTTCAAAACTAGTGGTTTAAGCATGCCCCACATAGGGCATCGAATGACCCTGCTCTTGGATGTAGCTGCAGCAAAGGTGCTGCAGTTAACATCTAGCATATTCAGATCCCCATCAGCAATATCTCCCATTTCTCTGCCATCCCAAGGATGCCTTCTGTTATTTCCTTGTCCATTTCCTTCCCCTGAGACAGGGATCTGTATACAACCCCTGTGCAAATTGTGGAGCCATTTCTAGTCTCCAGGGTGACCCACAGTGCCTCCTCTCCTCCTTGCTTACCCTTTAGTTCTGTTGCTTTGATCCCTTCCCTTACATAGAGAGCTACTCCTCCTCCTCCTCCTCTTCTTCCCTCCCTGTCCCTCCTGTAGATTGTGCACCCTGGTATGTTGATATCCTAGTCATGGTTCTCTGTGTACCATGTTTCTGTGACTGCCACGATATCCAGGCATCCCTCTTCCACCAAGGCCACCATTTCGGAGAGCTTTTTACCTAGACTACAGGCATTGGTACTCATTACCCTCCATTTTTGTATGGCTTTATTTCTTTTTGCCCCATCCCTGTCCTTACTGCCTTTGTATTTTTCTCCATTTACCCCTGCCCTTCTCCCTATTGACTGATCTGTCTTGGTGTTTACCTCACTAACTAACTACCCTGATTTTTTGGGGGGGGCTAGGATTTCCCTTCTCCTTTTCAGTGCAGTGCCTCCCCCCTTGGCTAGTTTAAATGTTAGCCAATGAAGCATTTAAACCTATCACCTAGGATCCTGGTTCCCTCCTGGATAGATGCAGACCATCATGCCAGTATAGGCCTGCATCCCTCTAGGTGGAGCCCCAGTCCCCAGTGAAGCAAATCCTGAGCCCTGCACCAGATTTTCAACCAGTAATTGAATCCCATGGTGCAGAGTACCCTAACCTCATCCATGCCATAGACAGGTAGCACTTCCGAGAAAGTTACCATTTGTGCTACTTATCTAAGGCCCTCTCCAACTCCATAAACTCCTGCTGCACTGCTCTGATCCCATTCTCAGCCAGGTCATTCATCCCTAGGTGGATAATGACATCCAGCTCACTCCCCTTGCAGCTGCTCCCATGATCCTGAGGATTCATTTCCTGTCCCTCCAAGCCATGGCGCTGGGCAGGTACCTTACTTCCCTTTCCCCTTCCTCCCCCAGTTCTAGCCCCCTAACAATTGTGTCCCCCACCAGGAATTGTTTCCTTCCCCTGTGGGCCCTGTGCCACCCTCCTGTGGGTCTCCATTGTGGAGGTTCCAAGCATTCTCCTTGGTCTCCACTGTGGGTGCCTCCATAGAGGAACCATGCTCCACCAGAGTGGCGAATGAACTGTGGAGAGGCTCATTTGGAGTGATGCATCTCTGTTCCACCACCCTCACCCTCCCTGAGCCCACCGTTGTCCAATCACTTCTCTTTCTTGGCAACCTCTGAGGTAGTGGCATTGACCTGGGTGGTCCCTGGGTGGGGGAGCAGGTTTCCTGAATCCTTGCCAGGTCAGCATGGAGACGAACAACCTCCTCCTCAGACCAGAGAGGTGCCTGCAAATAGGGCAAGCACAGTCTCAGAATGTCTCCTGGAAGACTGCTTGCTCCACAGCCAGTGTGCATTGCACCACTCCCTACATGTCTGTGTCCCTTCCTGTTACAGATGCTTTTCTTTTTTCTTGTTTTAGTGTGTGCAAGCTTGTGAGTGTCTCTACACCCTATTCAGTGTGCTGTGCCTTTAAGGATATGAACAGGTGAATGTTGTGAGCAGTTTTGAGGAAGTGATGTCAGAACCCCTGCTATAAAGGAAGTTATGCGCTCGGGGTGGGTGGAGTGAGGGGAAGGGTGGGAGAGAGTAAACCTATGCCGTCCAGAAACAATCAACTACAACTCTGACCCTCCACCTCAGGGAGTGCCTTCCTTCCTTTCAGACACCTATTTCACAGAGGTTCAGTAACAGGTCTAGTCACAAATGACCGCAAATGTCTCCCAGCTACAGTTCCTCCCTGGCAAATTAAAGTAAAAACTAAGAAAAGTCAACCCCAAAAACTGAATCAATGCTAGTTACTTACACAGGTCCAAAAAGTAATAGTTCAGTTCAGTGTAGTCTAGAAAATAACCTCCTTGATTCAAGAAAGCTGTGGCTGCTTTGTCTCTCTCTGTCTCAGCAGAGTTTCGCTTTTAAATTTAGTGTATTTCTGTTCCTTTCTTTTGGGAACTGAGTATCGCCAGTTCCAGGAATCGTTAGGTAGTTATTTAAAAAGAAACCTCCAGTTCCAAGGTATTTTGAATAACGTTTTTGAAAAGTGAGCTTTTTGTCTAGTTTCAATGTCAGAGGTCCAGTAGGATAAACCTAAAAATGCACAGGACCCACTGGTTTTAAATGTTGTGAGTCTTGTGGGCAACTTATAGCTAAAGCAGATAGACATTCTCTGTGTATTTTTATTTGGGTACAAGTAATATATTTGCCAATTGTGATATTTGTAAGAGATTTTGTCCTAAAACATTAAAGAAAGGGCTAATTTACATAAATTAGCATCTCCTCCTTCTAACCCCTATCTTTTCAAAACATTTTATAGTGCTCTAATTCTACAGATGCATTACTGATTCTATGACTCACCCAGATTTCTGTAACCACAATCATGTTGGGCTGTTATTTCCCTACCCAGTTTTAATAAGACCAAATGTCTTGTGAATACTTCTGGTATTAAAATGAACCACATGAAATTCCCCTTTATTGTACGTATCCCCTTCAAAAGCAGATGTTGGTGCTGGTCCAGGATTTGAGCGGATGTTCGCACCTGACATCAAATGCAAAAGCAAAATATATTTAAATAGCCTCACAAACCATAGTCTCCATTTTGTGTATGATTTACTTTGCCACAAAGAAAACTGCATTTGAACCAATTGAATATTTTGGACACCAATTTTACCAACCATTAGATTTTGTGTTCCCCTAAACCTGGGCCAGCTTCACCAGTGCTGTGAAATAACTTAATGTTATTAATCCAGGCTGCACATTATGAAATCCTAGTAAGAACGTATTTGACCCCAATTCACTAGTACCCCCTTTACTAACATTCATGGTCTCTACATGATAGTCCAAATTAGCAAACCCCCCCCAGTAACGACTGGAGTGGTGGCCAAAAAGCTGAGATAAACTATAACAAGCCAGGAAGAATGCATGATTACAACTGTGTGGAATAAGCTTCTAAGCAAGTGGCCCCTTAAGCTATATGGTTTCCACTCCAGTCCTAATACACTCATATGGGTCAGTTAAACCTTAGCATACTTATAAAACTTAGCACTTCAATATTTTAAGGTATCTTTGTTTATAATAGCTCAAGTGGTACATTTAAAAAAACAAAATTTACTATGCAGCCTCCCCGCAGCTTCCCACAGTAGACTCACACAGGTGACTCACGCCATTCCTGCGTGAGCCACTCACACATGCAGCTGCTCCACGGGCAGGCACTAGAATGGGTATACTTTTATTCTTACAGTCTCCAGCCTTCATTGTACCTCACCCTCCTCCTCCTGTCTGGTAGCCCCCCGCCTACCGGAATGCCAAACAGGGATGCAGGTAAAAGTTCTAACAGGTGACCAGGTGTTGTTGACTTGTCCCAGGGCACAGCAAAAGCTGAAGTGGCACCTTTTGATGGCAGGTTGGTGTCAAAGAGATCTGCCCACCAGTGCGATGAAACTGTTCAGCTGTTGATGCAGCTGCACTTTTATTCCTGAAGTCTCCGCCCCTCGTTAGATCTACACCACCTCCTCCTCCTGCCTGGTAGCCCCCCCCTCCACTTACCAGAACACCAAACAAGGATGCAGGTAAAAGTTTTAAGAGGCAGCCAGGCATTGTTGACTTGTCCCAGGGCATAGCAAAAGCTGAAGTGGCACCTTTTGATGGTAGGTTGGTGCTGAAGAGATCTGCTGACCAGTGCGATGAAACAGCTCAGTCGTTGGCACAGCTACACTTTTATTTCTGCAGTCTCCACCCCTCGTTACACCTGCACAGCTTCTCCTGTCTAGCCCCCTCTTACCAGAATGCCAAACAAGGATGCAGGTAAAAGTTTTAAGAGGCAGCCAGGCATTGTTGACTTGTCCCAGGGCACAGCAAAAGCTGAAGTGGCACCATTTGATGGCAGACTGGTGCCAAGGAGATCTGCCAACCAGTACAAAGAAACCGTCAGCTGTTGGCATGGCTGTACTTTTTTCCTGCAGTCTCCGCTCCTTGTTAGACATGCACCACCTCCTCTTGTCCGTAGCTCCCCCACTTACCAGAACACCAAACAAGGATGCAGGTAAAGTCCTAAGAGGTGGCCAGGCATTGTTGACTTGTCCCAGGGTACAGCAAAAGTTGAAGTGCACCTTTTGATGGCAGGCTGGTGCCAAGGAGATCTGCTTACCAGGTGTTGGTAAAGGGCAGCCAGCCCCAAACCTCAAACCATCCAGAAAGAAGCACTCAAGGCAGAAGCACAAAACAAGAAGGCAAAGTATAAGGTAAATACCAATTTATTGTGCCATAAACAGCTTGGACCCAGCCAGTTTACTTTATACTTTTGCATTCTTATTTTGTGCTTCTGCCTGAGTGCTGGTCTTTTGGGACTGTTCAAGTGGACAGTAGTTCCCAGGGTTAGATAAGGAAGTCAGGAAGAATGGATGGACCATTGAGCTTTTTCTGCTGTCATTGTCTATGTTTCTATGTAAAATAATGCACTTGGGGCACAGAAACGTGAGGGCACAAAACAAAATGAGGGTAGTGGTATTGATGAATACTGAGTAGAAAACACACCTGGGAGTAATCATATCTGATGACCAGAGCTGGCCAGACAGCATAGCAAGGAAATTGGAATAGCTAGTGGAATGCTGGTGTACATAGGGAGGGGTATGACCAGCAGAAAGAGGGAGGTAGTGTTGCCTCTGTATAGATTACTGGTAAGACCCCCATCTAGACTACTGTGTCCAGTTCTGGAGATCACATCTCTGGAAGGACATAGACAGAGTGGAGGTGGTCCAGAAGAGGGCAACTAAAATGGTACAGGGTCTGCATCAAAGCCCTATGAGTAGAGATTAAATGACTACAATATGTACAGTACAGCCTGGATCAGAGGAGGGAGGAGGATATGACAGAGACCTTTAAATATCTCATGGGGAAAATAAGGTACAGGGTGGAAGTATTTTTCAGAAACAAAAAGGTGCTCAAGAGCCAGGGGACATGCTATAAATCTGGAGGTTAGATCCAGGAGAGATGAGGAATACAGTCATTCTTCACAGAAAGAGTGGTGGATTCCTGAAACAGCCTTTCAGCAGAGGTGGGGGTGAAACAGTGGTAGGATTCAAGAATGCATGAGATAGGCATAAGGGAATTGTAATGCAAACGAAGGGTGAAGAGAAAGAGCTGTTGATCAAGTAGGGTTTGCAGTGATAATCTTTTAAGAAAAATGAGCAGACTGGGTGGGCCAAGTGGTCTTCATCTGCCATCAAATTCTGTTTCTATGTCCAACTCAAGAGAACTGACATGTGAGAAACTCTTTAATGAGGTTTTGAATCCTTAACTGTATACATCTTTGCCACCAGTTGTTGTTAAAAACTATCTGACTAGAAGTCATGGCCTAAACTTTTACTTAAGATGTCATTTAAAGATGTGTGGACACACTTATTTCCTTCTGTATGAAGCTTTTCAAAGTTTTATCAATTTTTAAAAGTTTTTTCTATTTATTTTTGTGTCAGATGTCTTGCATACTGCATGTGTATTTGATATACGTTTGAGTTATTTTAATGCTCTTCCTGTTTAACACTGTGTATAACATACAATTGGTGTTAACCATTGCAATGAAATGAAATAAATCAAATGGAAATCAAATGTAATCTAGAAAAGGTAGCTGCAAAACTGAAATACTGTTCTTCACAAATACCAGAGTTTACTGAGCAAAAATTAAAAGACCTGGGAGTATGCTGTAAATCAGTAATAAGAGCACCTGTATAATTAATTAATTAATGAATGTGTAACCCCCTTGTTACACGGGGTTACTAGAATCCCAGTAGGACCTAGTGGTAGGCAGGGAAGGCAGCTTGTGAAACTCCAGTTAAATGGGTTTCACACTGTCTCACTGTCTCAGCTGAGACTGAGGGATGACATCATCAATAGAACTTTCGCAGCTGCATAAGCCACATTGGAATCTGCAGCGAAGGGGTTAGATAGAACGTTGGAGTTTTCAAGTGAGAGTTTGCAGTTTGGCTTGAGTGGAGTGAAGTTTGTACTCAAGTGGTGGAGACGCTGTTTTCTGGTCTCAGTGCCCCTTCTCTCCGGGAGGATGAGAAGGATTCCTGCAGATTCCTGGGCAATCCCTTAGGTCTGCTGGTGGAGGAAAAGCTGCCTGTTCATTTCAGTATTCATTTTGGGAGAAAGAAGATTTGTGAGCCGCCTGAGGGCACCTGCAACTAAGGGTGAGTGTCTGCTCTGGCTAAAGGGCATATGTTTCTTCACCCTGGGACTTGTGTGAAAATCTAGGGATTGAACTACATACTGGGAAGCCTAGAGAAATGGGCCAAGCCAGTAAAAGTAGTGTCAAATCCCAGAGTTTTGTGAGATGCAAATATGTAGAGGAGATGTGACAGACGTCTACCCTTAATCTACATTTAGAAGTTCAGCAAAGGAATTGTTCAGTTTTCCAGAGAAATGGCGGGTATGGGCTGTGGGAGCTGGAGGTGGGTGGCCCCCATCTTTGAGTGACCAGGTCCACCTCTAGGATTTCTTCTGTGGTTTTCTACTTTGCCTCAGGCATTTGGCCAGTGATGGGGAAGTACCCAGATGTGGGGTTGTAAGGAAAATTCTCTCTAAGAGTCGCAGACTTTAGTGTGGTGTGGGGAGCCATGACAGGATAATTGGTTCATTCCTCAAATGGACTGTGGATCAAGTGGCTGGCAGCGGAGCCGGGCCAGTGGGGAAAACCCAAGTGTGTATAAGTCGGGCTGTGTACCCAAAGCTGCGTGCAAGTCCGGGCTGTGTGCCTGGTGGGTTCAGAGCCTGAGGGCTGGAAATGGTGATAAAGTGTTCTGTTGTCTCTAATCTGCATTACCAGGAAATGTAGCCCCATGGGGGTCCATCTATGCTTTGTTTGTTCGGCTAGTATGTGAATAAAAGCCACACTGAAGATCTCATTCCTGGTTCTGGACATTACAGTTATTGCTTCCTGTGTTTGGATTTACTTCGGTGCCCCTGTGCAGAGTAGCCAAACCTAGGTCCCCTGTGCTGAGTAACCTCATCCTCCCCGAACCCAGTCCCCGCCAGGTACTGCTGTCAGCTTCAACAGCATGCCACCTGTCGTTTTGGCAAAAAGGTAGGGGTGAGGGGTTACATATGCATTTATTTGACAACTGGTGACTGGGAGAGGCACACTGAGCCACGGCTCATTTCCAGGTGCAACTCGGGGGGGGGGGGGTGGTATGGGAAATCACAGTTACAAAGAAATACAAACTAGGCTGATAATGATAAACACAAAACAATGACATAACGTGCGTACGTTGATGTACAATACAGACAGAAAAGCCACAGCTTTCAGCAGGATAGCTAATACATATCACTGAGACAAAATAAGTGTGTAAATAAGGTAAATTCAAAGGTGTGTGGGTAACCATTCGATGGGATGCAGCACCAATAGTCATATGTGTGGACAGGAAAGGTAAGGAAGGGTTTAGGAAAAGAGTAGGCAGGAAAAAGGGGGGGGAGGGAGAAGTGTTAGTTGACATGTAAGGGAAGGAATAGAGGGAAATAAATAAATGGAGGATGGTAGTTGATTCCAAAGCGAGGGGAGACGGTATGAGAACGCTGATTTTCCAGCTGAGCAGCGTGGGTGGAGAAGGGAGAAAGAGCATGAGTCCCTGGAGTGAAAGGAGTAGGAAGAGGGGATAGGGGAGATGGGATAAGTAGGAGGAGAGGGAACCAAACCAATATTTACAATTGAGGGAGGTACAGTGGAGCTGGCAATGTGTGGGGGAGCAGGAGGATGGATGGGGAGCAATAAATGGAGCAGTGGTGGGTATGAGAGGGGGGAATTAGTAAAAAGTAGCAGAAGAAGTTGCAGGGGGCATACATGACGCCGACAAAAGCAGACTCAAGGAACCACAGCTCTGCTGAGTCTGAACTTTAAATCTTTGAAGACTAATATTGACAGTGCAAAATATGAAATTTTAAGTAACTCGAATGATTACGTATGGTTATTGGAGGCACCTGGGTGAATATCGAACACAACAAGAATGGGGAAATTCAAAAATCAGCCACCAGCCAATCCAGTGAATTCAAAGGCCCAGAACATGTGAGTTGTAGTGGGAGACACAGGGCTATCTGTTTCCAGCGGGAAACCCACGCTAGCATGGCTCCTAGCTGTCGTCCAGGGGCTGGATAAAAAGATTGAGGACTTTAATAGCAGAACAGTTCTGTTGGAGCAAAAATCAGAATCTGCAACTGCAAAGGCATCAATGGCAGGAGAGGCAGCAGAAAAAGCCCTTATTACCTGCACAGGGCAAGTTTGGGAAAACAGTACCCTTCAAGCATGATTGGAACAGTTAGAGAACTTCAGAAGAGGGGCAAATGCATGCATCATCAGATTACCGGAGTACACACAGGGGGATAACTTAAAAGGTTTCCTGGCTGGATGACTGCTGGAGGCTTTGTCTCTCAATGGGGCAATTTCGACTACGCGAGTCTATAGAATTATTCCTAGGAGACTCCCTCAGGGAGAAGCTACTTCACAAACCATCCTTCTGATAACAGGTGGCCAAGAGGAGAGGGACAAGCTGCTGCTTGCTGCAAAACAAATTGGAGGAGTGAGAATGGGAGGTGCAATCGTTAAGTTTTTCCCAGACTTAAGCTTCAGCACAAAGGTATGATGGAAAGGTTTTGACGGTGTTCGGTTCACATTCTTATTAGTTGGGAATTAACCACTACCTTCTACAGCTGGCTAGATTGAAAGTCCACTATGGGGGCAAGTCCTATTTGTTCTCTAATCCTGCAGATGCAGGTAAGCTGGCGAAAAATTAGGAAGGAAATTACTACTTAAGTGGATGCTACTTAATCGGAGGAGGAATCAGACACATGAACAGTGACTATCTCGGCTTTAAGCCAGGTTTCAAATGTATTTTTGTGGGTTTATATACACCATATCGTATTGTTACAAGTTGTGGGTACTTAGAACCGGGGGTATCATTGTGGGCTTATAAGGCCTTTCTGGTTGGCAGTTTTTAGTGATAGCTTGACCACATGGTCAAGATGATGCTTTCTGCGCCATTTGATCCCTGCAGTTTGGGTTCCTCCACCTGCAACCACCTGCCACAGAAATAGTTTTGGTGCGTGACTGACACATTTAAATTGTTCCTTTTTGCTGATTAAACCCTAAAATGTTTGACCTTGATATCAAACATGAATTGAATTTGCTCTAAGTTATGATGTTGAATTAGTAGGTATGCATAGATATATGTACTGTTGCCCAGTAAAACCACTGGGTTTTTGATGTTCAAGTTATAGAAAATTGTTCAAGATACTGTTTACTGTATGTTTTTTTTAGTTCCTTGAAAAATTAAGCTGCAAACTTCCTGGACTTTGGGCGCTACACCAATGTTAAAATGGTGGAATCCTTTAACTAGAATGCTTTCTGGCAGATTAGTTGCTCTTGCTTGAGCAGTCACAGGGTTTCTTGGATTCTTCTTTTGACTTTATATATCACTATAAAATGTGTCTCCTGTGTTATAACACAGTGGGCTAGATGATATTGAATCTTTTGTAGTAGTTTCTACTCAGTATGAACCAAGTCAAACAACAATGTATTTCATCTCTGCTTGTTTTGTGATGGTTGTCACACTAAAAAGTTTAAAAAAAAGTCCAGTGTGGTCAAGGAGGTAGACAGGGTGATGCCATGCACCACATCCGCATAGTTGAAGACCAGGAGGACCATTTTGGTGACTGGTGAGACAGGCATTCCTTACTGCAGTACAGGGCACCAAGTTTGGGTGGAGTTTGGCATGGATGGCATCAATGTGAGCCAAGAAGTCAAGCTTGCTATCTAATCACACAGCATGGTATGTGAAGTTTGGTACAGCCACAAGTTGGAAGGAGAACCAGAGCAACTTCTGGCTGGTACCAAAGGTCAAACACAGTTTTTATTTTTGTGTTGACCCTTAGCTGGTTGGCCTAGAACCAGTGCAGCACACTGTGAAAATCATGCTGGAGTGAAACTTCTGCAGAAGCAGTAGCGGGACCTGAGGTGTAGAGGACTGTGTCATCTGCATACATGTGAATATTTGAGTTGGCACAGGCAGAGGGTAGGTCATTGAGGAAGACTGAGGACAGAAATGAACCCAGAATGGAGCCCTCTGGGACCCTGACCTGGACAGGGAGTGGTGGGGAGAGTGCGTCTCCTACCTGTGCTGACTGCTGACAGCCTGTAAGATAGGATCAGAACCAGTCAACATGGGAGCTAAGAAGATGGCAGTGCTCAGCTTATCCAGGAGGAGAGATTAGGACACTGAGTCAAAAGCTTTAGCCAGGTCAATGAATATGGCTGCAGCATTTTGCTCCTGATCCATCCCTGAGAGGATGAAATCAGTGACCCCATGAAGGGAGATGACAGTGAAGTGATCCTTCCTAAAACTGGACAGCCTTCTTCTCCAGGTTCAACGGGAGCTGATATCCAAAATGATCATCCCGGTTTTTGACTATGCTGATATGGTCTATGGTACTGCTCCCTCCTCCTCCTCACTTGCCTGACTGGACATCCTCTGCAATGCCTTCTCTCATTTCATCTCCAACTCTCCTCTCTGCATGCACCACTGCTTCTTCTACTTCTCCCTGTCCATCCTTCCCCTTCCCCTTCCTCTACATTGCCAGTCCCACTGCGCTCTATAATTCTAAATACTGGTTTAACTCTGCCTGCCTTATCTCTCCTCTCCCTGCTCTCTCCTCATCTTACTCCTTGTGTTCCTGGGATCCCTGTGTTTTCACCATTCCCTTGCCCTCTCGCCTGTTGTGCAGACCACCTTCTCTACCACCTTCCCTCTCTGTGGAACTCCTCCTTTTCCCCAATCTCTCTCTTCGGGTTATCAGACATCAGCCCAAACCTTCTCCTTCTCCCCTATATCTGTCCTCCCACTCCTGACCCTGTCTGCCCCGCTTCTCCATCCTCTCTTGCCCCTCTTTTACCTCCTTCCCCTAACTGAACCACTTGTGTCCTTTACCCACACTCTGTTCTCAATGTACTAGGTGTTATTCTCTATCTCTACAGCGTCTTTCTCCTCCACCATGTAAAAGTGCCCTGGTCTACAAGTTTTTCCCTGAAATGCTATACTGCACCTGGTTACGTGAGCGTTACCACTACTGCTTCCTGGTTCTGTTCTGCTTTATTTTTTATTTTATTTATTTTTTAACCAGGAAAGGCACACTAAGCTGAAAGCTTATTTACAGGTGAGACCTGGGAGCACAAGGAAGTTAAGTGACTTGCTCAGGGTCACATAGTATGCAATATATTGTATTTTGTACCTGGTTTAGTGTATACACTTTTGACATTATTGTTTGCTCTTCATGTCATTACTCCCTTCTCCCTGCCCTGGATTGCACCTGGAAATGAGCCCCAGCTCAGCATGCCTTTCCCAGTTAACAAATGTTAAATATATAAATCTAAAGACAAGCTTGTGGCTGTCTCCCGATCTTGACATGGAGCGGGAAAGTAGGGGTGTGCGAGTAACAAATATTAAATCCTGAATACCATGAAGCCAAATACCGAATAGCACAGGTATTCATAGATATTTGGTATTCAGTATTCCCTTGGGATTTCAAGATCGTGCAGGACTAATTTATTTATTGAATAGTATCAGAATTACAATCCTTTGAGTCAGAGACTCCTTTATAAAGTTTCCACGTCAAGATAATACAATTACGATACAACAAGTAGATTAATGAACATACATTACTTAAGTGCCAAATACTATCTCAGAAAGGACACAGCAAAACATTAACAGAAGTTGCAAGAAGAGGCATGAACCACTCAGAGCATTTGCCAAAGCCAGATCACATGACACTCTGACATTGCTACGTAGTGGAGAGTGGAGAGAGCACTGAGTCAGCAAAGATTCGGAGTTGCAAACCACTAATATTTTCCTCAAAAACCCTTTATTTTTTTTGTTCTGTACCATGCATCTTTAGTTCCTAGTGGAAGTGGGAGCACTGGGACTTTTTTTCGTGGCTAAATAGTCTGATATAGTGATTTTATTTGCTAGGAGCTGCAGAGTGAAACTAGTATACCTTACCCCTGAAGCTCTAAGGATCGCTGTCTAAAGCTCAGTAGTCTATGTCATTGATTATGGTCTTATTATTTATGGCTCTGCCACCTCAGCAGCCTCAGGCGCATCTCAACTGGTCTAAACAAAGCCTGTCATCTTCTAACTGGCACCCACCCTTAACTCACACCTGTGACCTCTACGCCCAAACTGGTTGGCTACATCTATCAAACCGTATAAAATACCAAACCTACATCATGGCCAAGAAGATAACCTTGGGTCTTGCCCCACCGGGCATCCTAGCCCTCCTCAGTCCATACAGTAACCCCTGCCACACAAGGGGATCTGATCTTCAACTCCTGCTGACCCCACGCTGCAGAACATCTATGAGTCAACGCTCATTTGCCTTCAGAGCACCGAACTGGTTAAATAAGCTCAACAATGAAATCTCCTTCATTACCATGCTTGGCACCTTCAAATCCAAGCTCCGCCGCTCGCTCTCTGCATCCAGTACCTGTGACTGCCACACCTAACCAGCAACCTATTCTACTCTCTCAATACTGCCTAACTGCCCAATCTAGCACTTTACCTCCCCTGTCCCTGACTTCCTCCTCCCCTCATTCCCACCACCCTCTACCTCTCCCACTTTCCACCCCCCCCCCGCACTTCTTCATGTTTCCTCAACAATGCCCCTGGCACCTCATATTCCTCCCCCCCCATGTTCTACCCTTGTCTTGTAATGTTGTAGCATCACCCCTTTTTTTTGCCCTAAACCTGTGTTTACTGATGGCTCTATCCTGTGTTCACCTCCCTCTACTTGTGTATCTGCTGTTTTTACTTGCATAACCATGTATGATGTAGCAATCCCACCCACTTTCCTCCCTTGACCTATGTATACCAATACTGTTTGCCTCTTCTCCTATACGTTGATGTACCAACATTATCCTGTGTATTCTAACTTCAGATTGCTATATCTCTGTATTAACTTGTACTGCCTCAATTTGTTGTGCTATTTTCAAACTGACATGGAACCTTTGTAAAAGAGCCTTTGGCTCAAGGGTACTTGTAATCCTAGAACTAAATAAATAAATAAAATTAATTTCAGGGGCCTCTCATAGTGAAGGAGAGATCGTAGTGCAGAGAGCTCTGAGTCAGCTATGATTAGGAATTGCAAAATTTAATAATTTCATCACAAAACCTTTATTTTTTTTCTGTATCATGTGTTTTTAGTGCCTAATACTAGTGGGAGCATTGGAAGTTTTTCCTGTGGATAAATCATCTGATGTAGTGATTTGTTTGCTAGGAGCTGCAGAAAGAAACTAGTATACCTTCATTTCAGGGGCCTCTGTGCTGTACTCTGGAAGTGAAGGAGTAGTGTTTCTTCTTCTTTTCTTAGTGCCTTCCTGCCTTATATTGGTGTGAGGCTTTTGTGCTGCTTGCAACAATTTTTCTGTGCAAAAATAAAGCAGTACTAATGCTTGTAACCATTTGCTTGTACTGAAATACATCAGAACTTGTGTGCATTTACAAATAAAAAAAATCAATTGCAGTAGTACTGCCTTAGAACTTCACATTCAGTTACTTTACTACCAGTCTGGCATTGCTTGTAAAGTGCTTTGGGATACACTGTGTATGAAAAGTGCTATATAAATGCTGATTCTTATTCTTCTAGAAATCTCTGTGTAAGAAATATTTGCAGTGTAATCTGAGGTTGGGCTGGGGTTTCACAGAAGTCAGTAGCCACCAGCAGTCTCAGAGGGCAGTTGGCTGACTGCACTCCCATCCCCCCACAGTTTAGGGCTAGGTAGAGACACTTGCAGTATGTGCACACCCTTGCCTGCCCTGCATGCTGCTTGCTATAATTTTTCTGTGCAAAAATAAAGCAATACAGCTGCTTGCAACAATTTTGTTGTACTGAAATACAGCAGAATTTTTGTGTATTTGCAAATAAAAAAATAGTGAATTGCAGTAGTTCTGTGTAAGATATATTTGTGGTGAAATCTGTGTTTGGGCTGGTGTTTCATGAAAGTCAGTAGTATGCCAGCAGTCTCAGATGGCAGTCGGCTGACTGCACTCCTGTCCCCTGGGTTTCACACTAGGTAGTGATGCTTGCAGTGTGTGCACACTCGCCTGCCCTGCATGAGTCCTGCTTGCAATTATTTTTCTGTGCGAAAATAAGCAGTACTGCAGCTTACAACCATTTTATGTTTACTTGAATGCATGTGCAAGAACCATAGTGCCATCATCCAAGTTTTCGAGGTGTGTCACCCTCTTCCAATTCAGTCAGTGTGTTGGCAGGCGCGGCCCCAGTCCATCAATGCATGCTGGAGCTGTCTATGACAGCTCCAAAATGCAGTGGCATACAGTTGAAAGGGGGAGCTACGCTTCAGTGAGCAGCGATCGGATATCGCCTGCTCATGCGCAGCTCCCCCTACACACACACACACACACACACACACACGCACGCATGCGCCTGCATGCACACACTGTATAGCCGACGGGGTGCCTAATCCCATCGCCCACGCCCACCTAAAGCATCCAGGTTCCACGCTGGGAGCCCACCCCAGCATGGCAAATGATGTAATTGCCGATGGGGTGCCCAGTCCCCCATCGGCTCCACTGTCTATCCCCCACCCCCATGTTATTATGTCAATGGGGTGCTCAATCCTGCCGGCTCCACGCCCCCACCAGTTGTCCTTCTGCCATACTGGGAGTCACCCAGCGTGGCAACATCCCGCATCATCTTTTTAAAAAACCTGTAAAGGAAAAACGGTCCCACGCAGTCTCCCAGCCCCCCTCCACAACCTGCACCCACCCACTGCGCACTCCAAGCCTCCCACACCCCCACCCCATACTTACCTCCGGAGTCTGGCACGATGATCTTCGGTGGACCGGGAACACATCTGCACTCTTCAAAGCCAACCATGAACTGAGGAAATGCCGTAAGCTGTATGATGGGATAGATAGGTTTTTTCAACTTTGTTGCATATCTCAGGAATTTTTGAATTATTGCACCAAATTTTCAACATGTGGTTTTGGGACCCCTCCTCATGAATTCTTGCACTGTCATGGCGTTACTCGGGCCGGAGGGTGATTTCGCAACCACTGTGCAAATCACCTTTCTGGAATGATTAATGAAACGACACTGCCAGTGTTCATAAGGTGGACACCAAAAGACTATTTTGAAAATTTGGTGGAAAATCTCTAAAATGACTGTTTAACAGGAGTGCATCTCAGCAGTTCCTACGCACGCTCGTAAGTTCGCGAATTTTCAATATTTTCACTCCAGATTTTCAACATTGCCATTTTACCACACCTTCTTATGAACAGTACAGCTGTCATTTTTCACATCTCACCCAAAATGTGTTTCCGACCATGTAGCGCACAATGGCGCAGTCGGTGCGCAAAATCAATGTACAGGACACATTAAGAAAATCACAGTGACACTCTTCATGAGCAGAGGTCTTAAAATGACCATGTTGAAAATTTGGTGAAAAAATTCCAAAAAATGACTGTTTTATGAGCGTGCATTGTACAGTTCTTACATGCTCGTAGGTTGCGAATTTTCAATATTTTCACTCCAGATTTTCAACATTGCCATTTTACCCACCTTCTTATGAGTAGTACAGCTGTCATTTTCACATCTCACCCAAAATGTGTTTCCCATGTAGCGCATAGAGGCGCAGTCAGCGATCTAAATCAATGTATCGGACAAATTAAGAAAATCACAGTGACACTGTTCATGAGCAGAGGTCTTAAAATGGCTATGCTGAAAATTTGAAAAATTCCTAAAAATTACTGTTTTATGAGTGTGCATTGCACAGTTCCTATGCACGCTCGTAAGTTTGTGTATTTTCAATATTTTCACTCCAGATTTTCAACATTGCCATTTTACCACACCTCCTTATGAGCAGTACAGCTGTCATTTTTCACATCTTACCCAAAATGTGTTTCCGCCCATGTAGCGCACAATGTCGCCGTCGATGTGCGAAATCAATGTATGGGACAGATTAAGAAAATCACACTTACACTGTTCATGAGCAGAGGTCTTAAAATGGCTATGTTGAAAATTTGGTGACAAAAGTCCATAAAATGACTGTGTTATGAGTGAGCATTGCGCAGTTTCCACACACCCTCGTAAGTTCATGACTTTGTAATATTTTCAGTCCAGATTTTCACCAGTGGCATTTTTACGCACTTCCTTATAAACAGTACAGCTGTCATTTTCACAACATGGTCAAGTGTGTTTTCACACTTTCAGCGCAGAGACGCATGGTCGCTGTGGGAAATCATTGTTCAGGACAGATAAAGAAAATCACAGTGACACTGTTCATGATCGAGGCACCAAAATGCCTGAGTTGACAATCCGCTGTAAAAAATCCCCAACCTAATTATATTACGGTGTGCTGTATAGTTTCTATGTACGCCGTCACGCCACCATTTTTAAATATGTTTACTGCAGATTTGCAACATTGCCATTTTTACACCTCCCATGAACAGTACAGCTTGTCATTTTTACATCCTGTTCGAATGTTTTGCACCTGTGGTGCTAAATGCCGAGTCGCTGTGCATAAGCAGCTTCGCTCACAGACTGATATTCCCCTGTTCATGAGGTGGGGTCACAAAAACAATGTTGAAAATTTGGAGTGAAAATACCAACGAATGCCTGAGGTATTAGGGTTTCCAACCATAATGTCCAACCCTGTAGAGAATGACAGGCATCAGGGGTGTGACTTAGGATTCTGCCTGTAATGCTCATACCATTCCACACCCTGCAGCCAGTGAGAGGCCTCAAGGTATGCCTTGGACTCTTTGGCCCCAAAGTTCACCCCATTCTCCATATCGCACCCATCTCACGATTTCCTAATGGAATGGGTGTGCATAAGGGCCAAAGACCCTAAGGAACACCGTGTGATACTTGTCAGTGTCTGCAGGGTGGGGTGTGGTGAAATGGCATGGCCATTATGCCTGACAACCCAAAGGCATACCCCAATGCCTGTCATTCTCTGCAGGGTGGTGGTGAGGTTGGCTTCAGTTCAATACTTCACTGCCATTCCTATTACGCAGCTCTGTAACTTCTACACTACCACTGCCAATGCCAGCAAGCAAACATTCGGCATTGACAAATCCTTGTTTGTGTACTGAAATACAGCAGAACGTTTGTGCATTTACAAATAAAAAAAGAGAATTGCAGTAGTTCTGCCATAGAAATCTCTGTGTAAGAAATATTTGTGGTGTAATCTGAGGCTGGGCTGGGGTTTCACAAAAGTCAATAGCTGCCATCACTCTTTGAGGGCTTGCAATAAGTTTTCTGTGCTGAAATAAAGCAGTACTGCAGCAGGTGCTGCTTGCAATAATTTTTCTGTGCGAAAATAAAGCAATACGTTTGTACATTTACAAACTATTTAGTACTTGAGAGTGTTTAGAACTTGTAGGCATATACAAAGACAATGACAGGTAGAGGTGGAAAAAAAAACGTACTTGGTCCAGCCCAAGCAAATCTACAATGGAGGAACAAGTTGGTTATGCTAAACCTGAATGTGAGCGACAGTCAGGCCGTATTTGACACTCAAAATTATTCTTTATCCCTTCCAAGCCTATGTCTTCCAGCAACAATAGTACTGTGGCTGACACAGGACAAAATGATATAAGAAGCACATGCAGAAGGACACTGTCCTCGACTCCCACCACAACCACCAATGTGTCTCCATCTCTCACCAGTACCTTCACATCTGTCATTACCACTGCTACCACTATAGAGTCCCTGTCTTCCTCTTCCACAACAATGGGCAGCATGACTACTACAGCCAGTCCTGCAACTGTGACTGTCACTCCGGCCACTACTGACACTATGAACCCTGCCAGTACTGTAACACTATCACCACTGTCTGGTATCCCTGCCACACTGCATATTACCGATATAGAGTACTACAGTTGATACAGTTATGCCTTCTGCCTCTTAACTTCTCAATAGTCCTAAAAACATTGAAGAGGATAACCAGTCATCTGGTTCTGAGTATTTACCTCAAATGATAAATTGCCCAGTGACACATCATCTTCTTTATCAGAGGCACATCTGAGTGACTTTGAAGATGAGGCAGAGTACACTAGGTACCTTGAGGGCAGAAAAAAGCTGGCTGGCAATACAGCCTCTAGGTGTAGCACTAGTAGCATGGGTAGTAGACGTGGCAGTAAGGGTAAGAAGTCCCTCCTCTAAGAAGCCCAAACAAGCAACACTAACGCTTTCTTCAGTAGGCTCGTCACAGCCTGAAGGACAGCCAAAGTGATGGTAGCATTAACATGGCACCATCAGGGGCAGTGGTCACAGGGCAAGAACATCAGGAAAAGACAGGCACATCTGTTGAAAACAGAACTGGGGGATGTGGTGCTAGCAGAATCATTGGTAACTGCAGTGTTAAAAGTGTTGTGTGGCTGCAGTTCACTGTGTTAAAGGAGGACACAAGAAAGGCAGTCTGTTCTTTTTGAAATGCCACTATAAGCTAAGGGAAATAGTTTTCTAATTTAACCACATCATTACAGAACCACTTGAAGCCTAAACACCCTCAAGTGTATCGAAGCACATCTAGGTCTGGATCCGGACCCTTGGTTTCACCAAGACCAAACCCCTCCAGTGGACAGGCATGCACTGTTGGCAGTGGTTGTGGTACCAACAGATTTGATTTTGAGCAACCCAGTCATCACAGCACTGCTTCCCCATCACCAACACAGAGTCTGGCCTCTACTCAGGTGGTCACTCTGACTCCAGTGATACTACAAGGCAGAGACAGTCATCAGCACACGCACACCACTGTTGTTAAAGCGCCCACATCAGTGTCTCTCGTGGCAGTTCCAATAATGGATGCTCTGCATGCATGAACAAAGTATCATGTCTCACATCCAACAGCACAGCAAATCACACAGCTGATTGCTCAGATAATGGCATTGGATCTCCAGCCTTTGTTAATTATGGAAGCTATTGGCTTCCGATGGCTTCTCAATTATTTTCACCCACATTATCGGATTCCATGCCATACTACATTTTCTCGAACTGTATTGCCACAACAATGATTGCATGTGACCTGCTGTTGCTGTTCTGCTTGCAGAAGCTGTTGGTGGTGTTTTTCACAGCACATCAGATATCTGGACTAGTGATAACTCTATGAATGCCTATCTCCTTAACCACACACTGGTGTAAGCAACATCCTGCTGCTGTTGTTTCCGATGCATCACCTTGTGGCTCACCCTTGGCCCCCACAATCTGATAGTCTCATTAGGTCAGCTTTGCTGAATGCCGACTGATGTAGGAAGACCACAGAGCACATAATATTCTCACATTCCTGCACTGCATGTTGCGGCCTTTGGATTGGTGTTAATTTGTCTTTTTGTTACCGGCAACGGCACACATGGAGAAAGCCATCAATGATGGCCATTTTGTGAGTATTCGTGTTTTGATACACACTAAATTTAGTGGTGGCTCATGCACTGCATAGCAATACTAGAACCAACAACACATTATCCACAGCCCATTACATCTGCAGCCATTTCCATCACCCTGTAAAAGCCACTAGCAAATTTGAGAAGTTCCGAACTCCTGGTCTGCCCTAACATCGTGTAATACAGGATGTTAGCACTTCTCTGTAATTCTTCATACCTGATGCTTTCATGATTCTTGGAGCAAAAGTGGCACTACAAGAAATGTCTATGGAGGCAGACATTGGAGGGGTCCTAGGACATCATGATTGGTTAGTTCTTGAGGGCATGGTGAAGGGTCTCATGCCGCTTTGAGAGTACATATGATCTAAGTGCTTCCACAGCCTTACTAAGTCAGGTTATTCCAGCTGTGTATATTCTCAAAAGATCATTACAATGGTTTTGAATGACAATACACTCAGTCCACAAGAGGTCACTGACCTTGTTATTCATCTCGATGCAGAACTTGATGCAAGGTTCACTACAGTCACGGATGCCTGCCATCACATGTTTGCTACCATGCTGGATCCTAGGTTCAAATGCAAGATCATTCATATAGCCATGGACAGCCATAGGGTGACTCATTTTAGCAACAGCTCAGTGAAGAGTTAAAAGTGCCATGCAGGCATTCAGACACTTGAGGGAGGGGGCATGCTCCAGTTCAGGTTCCTGAGGGAAAGAGACTGGCATGTGGCGGTTTGGAATCGGATGGTACTGGTGGAGATGAGGAAAGACGGCATAGTGACAGTGTAGAGGAGAGTGATGGGCATTACTCAGCACATCATTGTGTCAACAGCAACACAAACGCTCACAGTCTCAGCCTCTCTCTGCAATAAATGTGCCTAATGGTTACTTTGCAGAATCAATTGATCCATTTGATGCTGATCTACTAGGCTACTGGGTTCAGAAAATTAACTCCTTTTCTCACCTGGCACAACTTGCTTTAAAATACCTAAGTTGTCCTCCTACAAGTGTGCCATTGGAGAGGATGTTTAGCACTGCTGGTGACGTTGAAAGCCCACATCATTCCAAGTTGGACCTCAACATATTGAACAGCTAATGTTCCTTAAGCCAAACTTATCAGTATTGGCTACAAATATGATCTGCCCACATAAAACTAGTGCTACAGTACAGCTCTCAAGTCTGCCTAATGTTACAAAGGTGTAAGGTTATGTTTTTTTTTGGTTCACCCTTTCTTTTTTCTGTCATGTTAAATATTTAATTAAAAGGGTAACTGAGTCTCCACTCCCTGGCATGTATAACTGCAGGACCACCAT
The DNA here is from genome assembly GCA_016271365.2 of Neoceratodus forsteri. Classification (NCBI taxonomy): domain Eukaryota; kingdom Metazoa; phylum Chordata; order Ceratodontiformes; family Ceratodontidae; genus Neoceratodus; species Neoceratodus forsteri. Next base: position 1,029,932,359 of record CM057458.1, read on the forward strand.
GAGGGCCCTGTTAAATTGGAAACTTTTAATGTATCATGTTTTAGTGACCTTATTATTGTGTACTTTAGATTAGTAATTATCTGTTGGAAAAAGACTGCTTAGCCCACACAGTCAGCCCAGATTGTCCATCCCTGCCTTATCGGTCTCATCTACAGACCGTATAGCAACCCTGCTGCCTTTACTGCCTTTTTCAAATACACCCAAGCCCTATGCCGATCTCACACATGCTTGAAGCCCCACACTGTTTTTGGTGCCATCACTTATGCCTGCAGTCTCTGTTAGTCATCTACCATGCCTTCAGTGAATATTTCTTCACATCTGTCTTGAACTCTATTCAGCTTCATCACATGCCTCCATTGCACCTGGTATTTGTGCTCTTTCTCATTTTAAAGAGACTCCCCTTATGTGCCCTACTTCATCCCATGAGGTACTTGTACAGGTCTCTATCATGGCACATCTTGCTCTCCTCTCTTCTATGGTGGATATAATGCACTTACACTAGTGCCATTTTAATTGCCCTAGACAAGACACAAGACGCCACCTCATCTGCAGCCTCTTGCTCAATCTATGATGACCATGTGTCACCTGACCACTGACCAGTGCAGTAGTTTGTTTCCTTTGGGTGCCTGAAAGTCTGTTGGGAGTGTTCATGGCAGAATTGCCTATAGTGTACGTCAAAAGGGAAGGAAGTGGTGGAGTTTAACAGTGTTACAATGTCTTTTTTTTAAATAACACTCATCGGGGGTTGAATGATGAATATCTGGTGCCCGATACGAATATTCGTCAGAGTATTTGAATTATAGTATTTGCACACTCCTACTGGAAAGGGTCCATAGGGCATTGGGTCCAAAACCAGGAGGAGTGCCAGAGGTCTATAGTCATGAAGTTAATACACTTCTAAATGAACCAACTTGTGTTGATACAGACTTGGTAGCAAAAAACCATTAGGTACCAAGACAAGCAAATTTATGTGGACAATGACTATGCCCTTCAAACCCAGCAAAGGAGGTGAGCCTATGCCCCATATCTCCAGGCCCCCCCCCCAAAAAAAAACTTTAATTTCATGTTCCAGATGCCTTTTCCAATCAAGTTAAAAGTAGTTTCCTGAAGGAGAAATAACCTAGTTTTCTAAACAGAAGTGAAAGTGGACTGCAATAGAGGGGTAATACAGGTATCACTTCCCCCAAGGCAAGGATCACGTCCAAGGAAATGTCACCAAGCTGGTCAACCATCATCTCTATCCCAGCTGTCACAGTTAAACAAACCCCAAGGCTCGTTGTCACCTACAGGCTGAGCTCAGCAGTCAAAGGATGCCCAGACACCCAGGCCTGACACAGATAAAAGACCTGCAGTTTGATTGATGTTTAAAGACCATGACTTCCTTACTCCAGACTCTGCAATTTGCTTTTGCACTGTGAGTCACTACACAGCTCTGATCTGCTCCTAACTCTTTGAACCTGAGCAATCCATGTGACATACAGTAGTAGGGGGCCTGTTGTGGGTCCAGGTGGGGAAGTTGGGGTGATCACCTGCCGCTCCTAGCTTTTGGGATCAGAACCTTGTTCAGACCATAGTCAGCAGGACTCCCATGATCCCTCCTGAAACTTCTTCTTAGGCACCCATACTCAGGGTCTCCAGACATGACAGCCCCACTACACTAAAATGTCATTTCTAGAGAGTCTGGTAGCAGCAGCATGAAGCAGGTCACTCCCTTAGCAGCCAGAACCTATAACTAAGGATGAGGGGAGTGCCCCTGCCCCAGGTCACTGGACAGCTGTGTGGATGTGCCATCCACCACCTGCCCTGCTAAGCAACCACATGTTAGGGGAGAGCTGGCAAAATCTGACTATGACCCAAATGTCTAGGTGGGTTTAATAGCTCGCACTGACATCCCCCACAGCAACAGACACAATGCTGAGTGTCGGCATTGTACCGCCGATGCTGGTACATTTCTATTGGGGATCTGCACCCTGAACTCCCTATGGGGGGCTGCACACCACATCCCCTGGTCTCTAAATATTTAACTATGAGTTGGAGTTGGACCGGGGGCACAACACAGGGAAATGCACCACTGGTGTCTTCTCACACCAGCACATTGACTCACCGCAGATAGCTGAAATCAGTCGCTGTGCTGGTGTTCGCCAGCGGTGTCGCACCTTGCATCGCACACTGTCTAGGGTGACCCTGAGATGGCTGGAGTTAACTAATTCTCAAAGATGCTATGGGGTTTGTAAGAGCTTTGGAATATGGCATTGGCAATGCTGAGTTAAATACTGGTCAGCCAAGTTGTCATCGTCTAGTCAGCCTGAGCCCTTCAGCATCATTAGTGCCCCTTTCCTCATCATCCCACGGAGGCTATCCCTTAGCCCCTATGAAAACAATGGACTAAATCTGAGAGCCTGAATACTCAGACCTTGCAGCCCTGATAGTGCTTTCATGTACTGGGTTGACTTTATAGCACATCCGCAGGAGGCAGGCTCATGACAACATCACCTGTCTCCTTATTTTGTCCTTCTATAATATACTCTCCTATTGTTTATTTTCTTTGTTACTGGATATGACATTGTTTCCGGATGGAAAATATGTTAAAAACTCTGAACCCCTGACCATCTTCGAGGATATCTCTTTCATCAGGTCACACCTATGGAACTATAGCCATCATGCACTAGGACCACACAGAAACTTTTTACCTAGCAGTTTACTTGGGGCAGCCTATGATGACATCAGCTGACATCAGCTGACAATGTCCCTCCCATATAAACATGGGCAGCCCTGTGGCCTCCTTAGTTCTTTTCCCACAGTCGACCATACTCGCTGGACTCTATGGAGATGCCATCGCTACAGTCGACCGCCTAATTTTAGATTTTAGCTTGCTTTTACGTCTTTCTTTTTTCCTTTGTTTTAAAGAAATTTTTGTCATCTGTTCTTTTGATGAATCCTGCTGCTTCTGCCTCTGTTTTCAGCAAGCGTGGTGGAATTTCCATGGTGGGCCTACATCAGTTAGGCCTGCCAACTCTGCTGTTCTTCAGTCAGGTTCTCCGGTGACCCCGCTGACAAGTCCTGCTTCTTTCTTCACACTACGATGAGCAGGTCACCTGGTGGCAGAGCAAGCTTCTCAAGAAGAGCTCCACCGTGTCGCCAGCCCTCTCCTCAGGCCTTCCAGGCTGCCAGGGCCTGATGGATGGCTTCAGTTCTTCTCAGACTCCAGGTGGGGATTCCCTTCAGTATCCTCCCAGTCGCCGCTTTTCTTGGTGCCAACTGCTACTGTGTTGTTGTCGTCCATTCAGCAGCAATGCCTCGCATCATCCAACACTTTCATTCCCACAAGATATGGTTCTGCCAGTGAATTCTGCCGATCTTTCCACAGCCAGTGGGGGTTTATCGATGTCAGGGCTTCAGACACCCCTGTCAATGTTGCACGCCTAGAAGTGCTTCCTGCTGTTCCTTCTATGGCTGGCAGAAACCTGTCAATGTCTGGACTCTCATCTCCCTCATTGACATTGCATCTTGATGCCACCCAGACCTCTTTTCTCTCTTGGTCCTCTGGCAGTGAATTTCACTGGACCTCTCTCAACTGGTGATGGCCTGTTGACATTGTGATGGCTGTCTCTCCCACTGATGCCACTGTGGACACCCCACCATCGATGTTACCAGGTGCCTCTGTGGCACCGTCAACTGTTTTGGCTGCAATGCCTCCTGCCGCTCCACCCCTAGATTCCTCAAGGCAGCTCTGACAGTGAGCTCCACCAGACTGCCCATAGCTGGCACAGATCTGTTGACATCAGGGCTATTGGTTCCCCAGTCAACATCACAGGTCCTGCTGCACTGACCTCCATACCTTTGCGGTCAGCTGGCATTGTGTTCTCTAGGCCTTTCTATAGCCCATGATGGCCAATCAATGTTGGGGCTCTTGTCACCCCTGTTGGTATTGCACGGCACTCTTACACTGGTGGTAGTGCCTTCCTTCTTAGCAGAGCTAATACAGCACCTTAGATCTCCTCCTCCTACCTCAGGTTCAGTGACACCAGGACCTGTCAGTCCAGCTCCACATTGACACCTGCCCTGTTGCCATGCCCTACACACTCCAGGGCACTGACATCCTTGTTCCTTTCTTTGCAGCCTTCACAGCCCATTGACAAGGATCAGGAATGTAACCCTGCCCCCCACCTTTTTCCAGGATGGTGAGGAAGAGAAAGCAGATTGGGACTCCTGCCCACCTACCACGTCTGGATCTAGCACCCCAGGGATGAGGGCTTCACTTTGTATATTCCAAGGTCCCTCCTGTAGTACCTCTTCTTCTCTATGCTACAGTAGCACTCTAATGCATGGGGGTGATGCCTGGGGCATCATTTGGGGACCTTTGGTGAAGTGTTTTGGAGCTATCAAATCCTTCATCTTTACTGTTCCCTCATCTGTTGCCTGCACAAGAGGATGCCAACTGGCTGTCTGGCACAGACAGACCTTTATTCCTGCTGTACCTAGCAAGGCAGATAAGCTATTCTAGACCTCCTCAGGACAGCCCTTTCTCACATGCCACACTGAGGCTTATGTGGGTCTCATTGAGGCAATGATAGGTCTTAACGTGCCTCAGCAGTCCAGTTCTCCCCCCACCGATATGAGCTAAGAAAACTGGTCAACATGACAGCCCAGTGGAGTGGTGGTTTGAGGTATCTATGCCTCCCTGCTGCCATACCAGCAAACTGGGTTCAGGAACGGACTCGAGGTTGCTCGGAGGCTCAGTTGGAGATTGAGTGTACATAGGACAGCTCTCTTCCCTCAGGGAGGAGTTCCGTGACTCGTTGCTCAACTGCCACCTGGAAGAATCCAAGTGACAACTCATGCATGGTCTTGTAGCATGGGAAAGGGCTGGTATATGGAATGCTGAGAGTAATTCGCTGAGGTGGAGTGCATATGCCATGCTCATTGCATGTCCAGCCATGCACAAGGAGAAACCTGGAGAAAAATGAAGGATGGGCTCAATGACGACCACCCAGCATGGATGGGCCCACCTAGTCTTGGGAGAAGGACTGGTGGAGATATGGGACAGCCACATGATACAGCCGCCCAGCCTGCCATGGAGGAATAAAAACCTTTATAGACAAAAAACTGATTAACATGGGAAGGGAATCTTTGCTTCTGCCTTTCTGGGCCTGACAATAGCATACCTTCAGGCCACGTGGTCAAGTACTAAATTTCTAGGGAATACAGCCTTACCTGTGACATTTCACGAGCCTCAGCCAGAGCAGTTGTGGCTGGCATCTGCATAAGTGGGCATTCTTGTATACGAGGTTGTCAGGATTTACTCCCCATGTCCAGCAAACCTTTCTGAGCATCCCTTTTAGAGGATGAAAGCTATTTGGGCAGATGTGCAGGACAACTGTGCAGTAGGCAGGAGACGCCCCTTTGCGGTGCTAACAATAGACCTAGGTCAGGGGCCCAACTACCGCACAATGCAGAAGAGCTTGTGGCCTCAACTCCCACCAGTGCCCACTCCAAAGCCACTAGAGAAGGTGTGGCTGTGATCACTGGATCCACTTCAGCACAGCTCCTTATTAAGCCCCACCTTCCAGTACCAAATCTGACAGTGGTGGTTGGGGTCTCCTATCCCTCCACCTGCAAACAGGAGAGAGGTTACAACAGATGCTTCGGTCCTGCAGTTAATAGAACACGGCTAAGGTCTAGAGTTTCTGGGGTGCCTCCAGACATTCCACCAATTCCCTCAAATTATCCTCTGGACCACATATCAGTGCTACTAGAGGAAGTATGTACACTACTGCAGATGAAGGCCATAGAACCTGTTCCATTGGAGCAAAGGAACAGGGGGCTCTATTCTCATTTCTTTCTAGCCCCCAAATCCACAGGGGACTTGAAGCCCATTCTGGATCTGAGGAATCTGAACTTCTATATTTAGTACAAGAAGTTCCGGATGGTCACTCTGGAAGGCCCATTGCTCCTTCTGCGAGCAGGGGATTGGATATGCTCCCTAGACACGCAAGATGCTTATCTGCATATCACAGTTTTTCATGCCACAGAAAGTACCTCATGTTCCTGTTTGAGGGGAACACTACTAGTTCAGGGTATTGCCCTTTGGCTTGTCATCTGTGCCATGGGTATCTACCAAATGCTTGGCAGTTGTGGCAGCAGTGCTCAGGAGGAAGGGACTGTACGTCTTCCCCTATCTTCCCCTATCTAGACGACTGGTTGCTCAAGGCTCAGTCCAAGGAGCCACTGTCTTAGACCTTAGGGCATAACAGACAGCTGTTCAGTGCCCTAGGGATCAGTCAATCTGCCCAAGTCAGTCTTGACCCTTGTCAGCACATGCAGTACATAGGGGCAGTAATGAACACTACTCAGTTTTAGCCTTGCTTTCCCAGAACAGGGTGGAGCACCTGATGGCTCAGGCCCAGCTGCTTTACAACAGCAGGTAGGTCACAACCAGGAAATTCCTGAGACTGCTGAATGGGTTTCCTCCTCATTCACTTCCCTCAGCAGATTCCCACCATGGATGCTTCAGGGATGGACGGGAGACACCTGGGCTTTCATCAGACCCAGGGTTCTTGGTCTGCAGCAGAGCATTCCTCCACATAAATGTCCTAGTGATGACAGCCATTCTGTATGCTTGGCAAGCTTCCAGAACCAGCTGTTCCCAGGACCTCTGCTGGTGCAGACGGACAACATCAGTGTGGTACACTACATAAACACCAAGAGGGGACTCATTCACACTCCCTTTGCAGAGAAGTAATCAGGGTTTGGTACTGGGCTCTAGAACATGGTCTAGCACTGTCGGACATCCATGTTTCAGGCATCTAACATGTCCTGGTGGACAAGTTAAGCAGGTCACAGTCCAGGATATATGAGTGGGAGCTACTGACCTCAGTTGTGGAAGACCTGTTGGACAGGTGGGGTCGCCCAGAGTCAGACCTTTCTACGCCTCCACTCAGTGCACAACTGCTGCATTTCTGTTCGCTTGCTCCAGGCCCTGGAGTTTTCTGCTGAAATGCGTTGTCCCTGTCTTGGAAAGGGTGGTCCCTCTATGCCTATCCATCCATCCATACTTACTTACTTACTTACTTACTTACTTACTTACTTACTTACTTCCTTCCTTCCTTCCTTCCTTCCTTCCTTCCTTCCTTCCTTCCTTCCTTCCCTCTTATTCACAGGGTACTGATCATGCGGTGGATGGAACAGGCCACTTGGATTCTCATTGCCCTCTTCTGATCTCATCAGATCTTGTTCCCCCTACTGCAGTAGTTGGGCGGTGCTTTTGTTCTGCATAAAGGAGCACATTCTTGGCTCCCAAGAACATAGCCATGTTAGATTTGGGGAACCTCAAAGGTGGCTGATGTCCTATTGGCACAAAATGTTCCCCACCAGGGCCACTTCTCCATGAAATGGAAGCATTTTGTTCTGTGGGCTTTTTTCCATCACTTGGATCCCTTCACTTGTCCAATGAATCAGATTCTGGAGTTCTTGCTGTCCCTTTCAGATGCTGGACTGCCATGTTCCTCTATTATGGGGCAACTGGCTACCTTTTGGCCTTCCATGTACCTATAGATGGCCGTGCGGTGGCACAACTGGAAGGGTCCCATATATTTTGAGAGACTTTCTTCATTTGAAGCCCCTCTTGCAATCCAGTCCCTCTTGGGGCCTGAATTTTGTTTTCAGAATCTTCATTTGGCATTGTTTGAGCTAGTCGCAACTTGGGAACTCCACTTTTGGTCCTGGAAAGCTTTATTTTTAGTCATGTCTACTTCTGCTTGAAGGATTTCCAAGCTTAAGATTATTACATATAAGCCTCCTTATTTGATCTTCCACAAAGACTGGGTGTCTTTGTGTACAACTCCTAAGTTTTTACTAAAGGTGGAGTCTGAGTTTACCCTGACTCAAACCATCCATCTGCCTATTTATTTTCTGGAGCATGCCAATCCAGGAGAAGCACTGCTCCATACCTTGGATGAACATAACATATTCAGATATCATGTTCATCACACGTAAGGACTGCAGGAAGTCCTCACAGCTATTTGTTTCTGCACCTCTGGGAAAGAGGACGATGTTTCTAAACAGTGCCTCCCAAATGGTTGGATAACTGCATTGATTTTTGTTACAGGAAGTACAGTAGGGAACTTCCTGGCATTGTTCATGGCCATTCAACCAGAGGCATGACCACTTCTGTTGCCTGTTTCAGGAATGTGTTAGTGGCAGCAATCTGTGCTGCTGCAGCTTAGGGTTCTGTCCACACTTTCACTAAACACTCCAGTCAGGTCATTGCCTCTTGATTAGGGGCAAGCTCCGGCCTAGCTGTGCTTCAAGGTCTCCTGTCTTGGGTCTTTGGCCTCCAGCCACCCAGACTATCTCTCTGTTAGTACTGCTTGAGACTCGTTCCATAGATGTGGCCTGATGAAAGAGATATCCTTAAGGAAGATAGCACAGTTAGGTAAGAACTTACTGTAACAGTAGCTCTTCAAGAGATTCCCTTTCCTCAGGCCATGCCATCCTACCATCCAACCCCCCCCCCCCGGCCTTGGGTTTCTCTGTTCCTGTCTCTTTCTCTCCAGGATGGTCTACCTTCTGTTTCATCTTTCTTACTGGTGGGAACCTCTGATCTCCCTGGTTCCCAGAAGGAGATCCTTTATATACATTCTCCAGCGGGGAACTGAGGAGGCACAGGGCCGCCACGTTGATATGGTAGGGATGTCGTCGACTGATGTCGCTATGGTGGCTCCTAGTAGACTGCTAGCTAAAATGTTTCACATGATCCTAGTGTCTGTCGACTATAGTTCCATTGGTCTGGCCTGTTGAAAGAGATTCTCTTGAAGATCTACTGTTACAGTAAGTTCTTACTTAACTGTACTTTATACCATATAGCGACACCAAATTTATTCTGTAAGTGTGAAGGTCTGTCTGTTTATAATTGCATTAGCTTCACAATAAAATAACTTCCTCCAACTCCCAATTGATTCTTCCAACAAATTGCTTGTTTTCTAGCATGCATTAGTGGATAGGAATTTATAGCAGACTTTTACTTACCTGCTGCTTGACAGGAATATAAAATTGAAGAAACTGACTTTGGTATCATGTTTTGTATTAACAGTTTAAAGTTTGCACAATTGTTTCTTGTCAAAGGATTTTTTTATATATTTTTCCTTTTTTACCAGCATCTTGCACTTTAAACGTATTGTCAGTGGGTGTACACCAGTTGGGTACCATATAAAGGAATATGTTTGTTTACACAATATGCACAAACTAGGGGGCACTAGAGAGCCACATTTTAAGCCTGATGTTTTTCCCTGCTGGTCTGTAGCTTGTGCCGACAGAACGGAAAAAAAAAACATAATTTCTCTTTGAACTTTTGTGTTGACAAAGAGTATTTCCTGGAAGCTGAACGACTAAGGAATACAAAGATACCAAAATCAATATGGGTAGACTGAAGGGAATGACTGGGAGGGCCCAGCCAAAAATCGCAGCCGCAGCCGGTGCAGGTCACACATGTGGGCACAGAACAGATCGCAGGCCCAAGTGGCAAACAAGATGCAATGCCATGGGAAATGGTCCTATGTGCTGTACAGGAGATGGACCGGAAGACTGAGAAGGTGCTAGACTGGCTGAGAGCCCAAGACGTGAAAATTGAGGTGGCCACAAAAACAGCAAAAGAGGCAGATGAGCGATCGCAAAGAACCCAGATGGCCTTCTCCAAGTCAACACAGGAACTGAACCATCTTAGAGCCTGCATGGAGTCCATGGAGAATATGGCCCAAGCCATGAACCTGCAGCTGGCAGGAGTCCCAGAGAGCACTGAAGGGGAGAACTTGCTGCTATTCTTGAAAAGGTGGTTATTGGACACTACCCCCCAGGAGTATGAAACAAAGATTTATGCCTTTATGCTTGCTTTCAGGATTAATTTCTGCAGAGCCCAGGCTAATCGAGTTTTATCCCGTACTATTATACTGGTGACTGTGACATAGACAGCCATGTTCTGAGTGCTGTATCACTTTTATTTCTTAAAATAAAGGAAATGTGGTATTTTAGAGACAATACGTTACATGGAAAAGCCTGAAGTTAATTATAGGGTTAAGAAGCTTGAGTTCAGCATATCCATTTTATGACGCTTCCAGAGGAAGAAAAGCAGGTTGTGATGTATTAGTGTGAGATCATAAATGCTTTGTGTGTCGACAGAGGATACTGTTTAAATATCAAAGAGATGTCATTTGACACACATGAGTTATGCTGAGGATTGCAGAATGTAATACTTTGAAAATACATCCTGTGGTTGTATAAGATATATATTTTTTATACATAATCTGACAGAGGAGGAGGTATCTGACCTCACACAGAAATGGGTTGGCCAATACAGTTGTTTAAGGAATAATTCTGTTTTACAGAGACACATTTTGACCTAGACTCTGACCTAGCAAGATCGGTGAGCACTTAAGCAAGTATTTAGAGACTAAGTACTGAAGTAGGAATTTGCACTGTTTAAAACCTTGTTTCTTTTAAAAGTTTTATATGTCTTTTGATATAAGAGTTCTGTATTTTGTGTTTTACATATTTTTAACTATTTTTAGTAAAATTATTTTTAGAACTTACTTGGTCTGTCTTTGACTTCTTCTTTTTATTTGTAAGAAAAGTACATGGTTATAGCAGACAATAGACATAAGCTTGAATGGTGGTACCAAACTGGAAAGAGAAGTGTTAAATCTGAGGTCTTTATTATAGCTTTAAAGGGTTCATCTCTGTACACCTGGTTAAGTGCCCATAGGTAAAGATATCTGGCCCCCTGTATACAGATATAACTAAGCCTATGCATTGGGTATGCTAGCAAGAGGTTAACAGTTTGAATCCTTCCAGAACTGGAGACCAAAGATTGATCCAAACTCACAAAAACAGACAAGAGGGTTACCTTGTCTGTTACACTGTTCACAAGACTGTGATCAGAGGTTGGCACTTTGGGACTAGAGGGTCTGACCTACTGAGTGGGTTTGTGACAATGACTACAGGATCGGGGGTATGGGACAGGGTGCTACAATTGGTGAGAGACAAATATCCAACCATAATGGAGAGACATGAAATTAAAATATTTTCTGACTGGTCCTATGTCATGAGGACCAGACATAAGTTGTTTGATCCATTGAGGAAACAACTATGGGCCTGGGTGTCCAGCACTCCTTGCTCAAGCCAGTCTGTCTACACATTATATATATGGTGTGGAAAGACTATCAGTTTAACGATCCTAAAGAGGCCAAGAAATGGGTCAAAACAATAGTGGCTGAATTTAAGAAAACCGCTAGCATTTCATGGAATACCAGGGGAATCCAACGGCAATGAAGAAGACTAGATCATGAGGGTATGCTGTTTCTTCTCTTCTCTTCTCATTATACCTTCCCCTCATTGACTGGGAGGTCAGTCAGATTTGAAATAGAGAACCCAACGCCCATCGCTGAGTGCTTTGTTACAATTACTTTTTCTCTGCACAGATTATGAGGAGTATATCCTAATGGCTTCGAGGTTTTCTCCTTCCATGCTGACTTTGGGCTCCTCCAAAACAATAACTGAGTAATGATGAGAAATGCCCAAGAAATGGCACTGACTATAAGGTGCCTAATTGAGTTACGGCCTTCCAGTGGGGGATGTTTCTTTCCAATGTCTCTTGGATTAAATGGGAGCAAATGTTTATGCTATCAGCAGGTTGAAAGTTGTTCAGTGTTTTTCTATTATTTTGTTTGAGTAATGGTCACAGGCGAAGAAGGTACAAACACCTGCTCTAAGTTTGTAGAGTAAGCAGATAAAAACTGCCCATGAGAGCCTCCGGGTAAAATGTTGTTTTAAATAAGAATAGGCAAAGTTTCAGTTTTCTGGAGGGTCTGGATGGCTGGACTTTCAGTAGCAGTAGGGAAAAGTAGAATTCCTATGACTTAGAGGTTCAATTACGTGAGGACAATGGCTAACAGGGCAACAGAAATGAATACCTTAAGTACTGTGTGTATTTACATCTAAACCCACAGGTGTAACATGGCTAGCTATTGTAAATGTGTTATGCTATTAAAATAAATTTTCTGTAGGATGGTATCCCGTATGAAGTCTTAACAAGCAGTGGATTAAAAATACTGATGCTAACATGTATGAGTTGCACCAAGTTTGGAGCCAGTGTAACCTTGCTCCATTGTCTATAATGTTTTGCAAGCTCATTCAAAATGAATAAAAAAGTTTAAAATATGCACAGACTGCAACGATAAAGTGTACACCCATGCTAGAATGCCCACCTGCCGATGATGCCACATATGTAGAGTGCTACATAGGGACTATTACCACACTGCATCAGTTTTTGGCTTAATAAATGTTGTTACTGCATAGCAGCATTTGTGCTCTGTTCTCTCTCCTTTATTGCCTTGCTTCAGTTGTATTTTGCATAGTAGCACCTTTGAGGAGGGAGTGCTCACTTCTGCTTTGTGTTTAACCATGACAACGTGCAATGCACCATACTTTTACTGGACTATGCCGCCTGTCGGCCACTTCTGCTGGTCCTTGCCAGCCTTGATGTGGAAAAGGTGCTTGACAGTGTCTCTTGTCCCTTTTTGTGGCACTCTCTTCTGAACGTTTTTTCTTCAGGCAGAATGGGTGAAAATTCTGCAAAGCTTATATACCTCACCTCAGGCTTATGTCCAAATTAATGGGGACCTATCTGAGCTGATTATTCTTGGGTGTGGAACCCGACAGGCTGCCTCTTTCACCACTACTGTTCACTCTCTGTACAGCCCTTAGCGGATTTACTTTGCAAGAAGCAGAAAGTGGTGGGCATTTCAGTCAGGGGCAGGGAATATAAATTAGCATTCTTTGCAGAAGATATACTGTTAATATTGCTGTGCCCAGAAATGTCCCTCCCCTGGGTATGGGAACTCCTCAATGACTATGAAGAGTATGCAGATTTCTGACTTAACAACACTAAGATGGAAGTTCTCCTGCGCAACTATACCCCAACCCCAGCTCTGAGGAAAAGTTTCTTCTTCCACTGGACACAGAATGCATATACTTAGGAGTTTACCTACCAAAATCCTCAAACACCTGGAATTCCTAAATTATGAACCAATATCCCCTACAACTCAACACAACCTCACCGCTGGTCTCAGTTAACGTTTGGATTTTGGAAGCATGTAGAAATAGTGCTTTTTACAAACCCTGCTCATCATGCCCGACAAAGCATACTTTCAAACGTGGGACAAATATAGCACTAGATTCATCAGAGGAGGGGGGGCACCCATGTACTTAATATAAGGTGCTGCATCTTCCTAAAGACATAGGAGGGTTAAACCTTCCTAATTTAAATGACTATGCTATGGCTGTCCACCTACGCAGTATATGTTTATGGTCGGCAGGAGGCTACACCCTATTGGAAGGTACAGAATTTACATTAAACCATTTCTATCATGAAGTAAAATATCATTATGCAGTCCTGGCAGGATATCTCCCATTTCATATTTTCTTACATGTAGGCAACTTTGTAAGTATGGCACAAAGTTTTAAAAAACCTCTTCAACTTCAAACTCTGCAAATTTGGACCTTGGCCCTCCCTTACCTTGAAGACTGCCACCTAAATGAGTTGGACAACACTCCTCAAGGGTGATGACCTGATGAGACCCTTAATGAGCTATCGGGTGTCAACCCCACATACCCTTCTGGTGGTTAATGGGAAGCATTTGTCCTGAATATAGGTAAGGGCAACATGTTTTTGTAAATGTATTACTTATTCATTCATCTGTAAATTGGCGACTGGAAGAGGCTTATTGAGCTGAGGCTCATTTGAAGGTGCTACCAAGGGAAGAAGGTTACAGAGAAAATGTGGCGACATTTCAAACATTACAATAAAAAAATATGCAAAATGACAAAAAGGAAGAATTCATTGCAAGGCATGACTACACTGCAAATAGTTCAGAAGAGCATACAAATAAAATAAAACATGCAGAAACATGCCCTTCCAATGCTCAGAGTGTGTTTACAGTTTGCAGCATGTGTTGCACAACACACAGATGAAAAAGCTTAGATAACAGCAAAAACTATACAGATGCAGCTTGCAAAGCTTATGCAGGGTATTAAAATTAAAGCTCATTGTCTGCCTGATAAAAAGCCTGCAATGTAACATTAACTTGTATATCAGTGAGTATGTAAAAGAGGTGAGGGAACCAGCAGACCAAATCTCCCCAGGGAGGAAGTTTCATAGGACATACCTCTCAACCTTTTGTCATTGAAGTGAGGGACATGGACACTTAAAATGAGCGACAATGAGGGACACTGACCCCCAGAATAAGGGATATATCCTCAAACATGGAGATACAAGCTTAGAACACAGTGGAAACTATCGTGTTTACATGTCGAAAGTTTATTTTTGAATTAGCATCTTAGAATAATATGAATTACTGCTTTAAAGTCTGAATTTAAAGCACATTTTCTGTGATGGCGACATTTTCCATGAGGACAGAACACTTTTGAGGGTACAATGAGGGACGCCCTCTAGAAAGGGACAGTTGAGAGGTGTCATAGGCGGTGTAACCACTGCAAAAGTTCAATATCCAGTGTTCTTTGAACAAGAGGAGGTACCTTCAACGGCTCCTGCCCTGAACCCCATCTCCCATGTGGGTACATGGCGGTCAGGAGCTCATGAGAAACTGGGGACTCAGTTCATCCAGGGGTTTGCATGTTACAAGTAGTACTGAACCTTGTAGTCAGTGTGCCATCTAAATGGCAGCCAACCCAGGACTAGTATTGACAGAGTAATATGATCTGACCGAGCGAAGGTCAGAATCCTCACTGCTGAATTCTAAACTGGCAGCAGCCAACACAACTGACAACCAGATAAGCCCTTGTAGAGCACACTACAGTAGTCAAGTCAGAGAAGATGAAGGCTTGAACCAAGTTCCTGAGATCTGCAGAATCAAGATGGGGCAGAGTCTGGCCATATTTTTAAGATGGTAAATGTAATGCCAGAAAACAGTAGGTGCCTGAGCAACAAATGTCAGCTGTCTATCAGGACTACTCCCAGACTATGGACTTCCCCACCACCTCTTCAGATGTCCCTTAAAGACAGGGATCCTGAGGATACTTTGTAAAGCTAATGTCTTCCTATCTTTCCTCAATCTCGGTCTTACTGGGGTTAGTGCCAACCAGTCGGAGGTAATCAAAATCCTGATTTTCTCTAAGCACTGTTCTAACCTTAGCAGGACAAATCCTGTCAGGAACAAAAATGCATACAGCTGTAGCACTACAAAACAGTGAAACTGTAAACTGTAGCATCTAATGATCTTATGTAGCAGAAGCATGTACACTCCAGCTCAACTGGATGAGGCAGGTGGGCATGTTGGTGAGGGGTATGCAGGTGCCTCTATCTCAGATGTGAAGGAATTCATGTTATTGGAGGGTAGGATTAAAGGTGGTACATGGGAATGGGGGATATGACAAGGGTTACAGTGAGGGATGCTGCCCAGGAGGGATGGCATGGTATACAAAGATGAAAGGGTTGTCTTAGGCAGTGGGCGAGTTAATAAGGGAGAGGCAACAGTGTGTGCAGGCAATGGGGATATAGAGGGGGAAAATAAGGGACAGGGTCCAGGTACTGGGGAACAAGAAGGAATTAAAGTCCATGAGGGAGGAAAAGAATAACAAGAAGGTACAGTTGTTTGGGGGGTGCAGGTGGGGAGGAGTTGTAGTGATAGGGGACTCTATCCTGAAGGGATTAGATGGGGATGGGCGGTAAGAGGCACTGTTGGATATGGATGGAATCTGCACCAGGTTTGACAACAGGTAGGGTGTGTCAGGTTCTTTCTAAGTGTGTTAGTGGGAAGAGAGAAACACTGCGTGGTGGTGCACATAGGCACTAATGATCTAGGGAGATGCACGGTGGAGTCAGTAAGGGAGAGATTTGAAGAATTAGGAAGGATATGTACAGAGGCAGGGAGCTCAGTGGCCTTCTCCGAAGTGCTGCCATTTCCCAGGGAGAGCAGAGCTAGGAAGGAAAGAATTGTGGAGTTCAATTCCTGGTTGGGTGGGTGGGTGGTGTCATTCCAGTGGGTATGGGCTGGTAAAAGATTGGGGAGCACATGGGATAACAACAATTTGTATGCAAAGGATAAGTTACACCTAAATCTGGAGGACAGGAGTTTTAAAGTGTAATCTGGAGGAATATTTAGCATCAAAGGGTTTTTAAGTTAGGTGGGGGTGCAAGTGTACACACTTTGCAGGGAGTCGCCAGGAAGGAGTGCTCAGTCAGCTGACTCCCCCACAACAGCAGTGTTTGCTACTGGGTGGCCGCAAGGAGGGTCAGGTTAAGGGATCAGGGACGGAGAAGAATGGAACTGAGTGGAGGGTAGTCTCCTGAATGCAAGGAGCCTGTGTAACAGAATGACTGAGCTCCAGGCTCTCTTAGCTGTAGGGCTGGTGGACATAGCAGCCATAACAGACCTGGGCCACCCAACACCAGGACTGGGACCTGGTGATTCCAGGGTACAGTATTTATAGGAAGGACAGAAGGGTGGGGAAAGAGGGAGGGGTGGCAGTTTATGTAAGAGATGGGATTAGATGCACTAGAGACGAGCGGGAGGAAGGGAGGATGGAGGTGCTATGGATGCAGTTTCTGGACTCTAGAGGTAGAAAACTGAGGTTGGGGGTGGTGTATAGACCACCAGCTCAATCTGAGTAGCTGGATAGGGAGTTGGTGTAACAAATCTGGTGAGTATGTAAGAAGGGAACTGTGGTGATCGTAGTGGAGTTCAATCTGCCTGGGGTGGATTGGAGTACCCCAGTCACCTTTAATGCCAGGGAGCAGATATTACTGGATGCATTTCAGGATAGTCTTCTGGTGCAATTGGTTAGTGTGTCAAATTGGCTAGATAATACACTCAACCTGGTACTTCAGAAAGGGGAGGTGGTGAGGGAACTTAGGGTGGAAGACCCACTAGCTAGGAGGGACCACCAGTCGGGTGGTTCATGCTCAGTTTGTGCAGGGAATCTGTAGGATCAGTGACAAGAGTGGTGGACTTCAGAAGGGCAGACTTTGGGAAGATGTGGAAAATCCTGACAGGGCACCTAGATGAGTTAAGACTGGGGATGGATACACAACAGAAATGGGATATCATCAGTCTTGGTGTGAAGGAAGCTACAGAGGCTTGCACCAGGTCTCTAAACAAGAAGAGCAGAGCTAAGAAGCCATGTTGGCTGAACAGGAAAGTACTGGATGGGGTGAGGGCAAAGAAAGGGGTGTTTCAGAGGCTCAAGAGAACCAATAGAGGAGAGGACAGGGAGGAGTATGTGAGGAGATGCAAGGAGGTAACCAAGCTAGTAAGGGATGCCAAGGCCCCCAGAGAGTTAAGGTTGGCTCAGGGCATTAAGGAAGGGGAAAAGGACTTTTCCGACATGTGAGAGAGAAAAGGCACTGCAGGGACAAAATAGTGCGGATCAGGGGTGGTGGAGGGTGGGTGTAAAGATGTAGAACAGGCAGAAGTATTAAATAATACTTCTGCTCTGTGTTCACCAGGAGGAGGGTGGTCCATTACTAACATGGACCGGAGGGTGGGAAGGGGAAGGGAGATGATGGGGAGATCACAGAGAGCAGAGTATTCGATGGTCTGCAGGCACTAAGGGTGGACAAGGTACCAGGTCCTGAAGGCATGTATCCCAGGGTGCTGAGGAGATGGCAGATGTGTTGGCCAGACCATTGGAGGATCTATTCAGCACCTTCCTGGACACAGTATGTGCCACAGGACTGAAGGATGGCTCATGTGGGGCCTATCCACAAAAGTGGCCCAAGGGATGAGCTAGGTAACTACAGACCTGTTAGTTTTACTTCCATAGTGGGTAAACTTACTGAAGCAATCCTGAAGGGAAATTAGTGACCTTCTCAAGGTAAATGGCCTCCAGGATGGGCAGCAGCATGGGTTTGTCTTGGGAAGATACTGTCAGACCAACCTGATAGAGTACTATGATTGGGTAACAAGAGAGCTGGATAGGGGCCATGCAGTGGATGTCCTGTATTTGGACTTCAGCAAGGCCTTTGATTCAGTGCCTCACAGGCGGGGGGGGGAGGAACTGAGATCCATGGGGGTTGGAGTGGGGGTGAATATGGCTCACTGGATTGAGAACTGGCTGAAGGGGAGGTAGCAATGGGTGGTGGTGGTGGGGGAACTCTCAACCCCTAGGCCTGTGACAAGTGGGGTGCCACAGGGCTCTGTGCTGGGTCTGATATTATTTGGGCTTTTCATATCGGATATCTCACACAGGCTTAGAAGCAAGATCAGTCTGTTCACAGATGATACCAAGATGGGAGTGGTAGTGACTGATGTAGGGGGATGGAATGAGTTAAAGGGGGACCTAACCAAACTGGAGGAGTGGTCAGTGAAGTGGCAACTGGGCTTCAATGTGAAAAAGTGTAAGGTTATGCACTTCAGGATGAAGAACCCGAGGAGGGAGTACTGGTTGGGTGGGGTGAGACTGGGGGTCACCAAGGAAGAGAAGCACCTGGAAGTGATGATAACAGAGAGAATGAACAACTCTGCCCAGTGCAGAAGTGCTGCAGCCAAGGCTAACTAGTTGATGGGGTGTATTGCAAGGGGAATCTCTTCCAGACATAAGGATGTGATCCTTCCTCTCTACAGATCCTTAGTCAGGCCACACTTAAGAGTACTGTGTGCAATTCTGGTGGCCATATCTGAAGAAGGATGTCAGACTGCTGGAAGGGTGCAGCGTAGGATGACAAAAATGATACAGGGGGTGGAGGTCAAACCCTACAAGGACACACTGAAGCTTCTGTGTTTGTACACCCTGGAGGAGAGGAGGGATGGGGGAATATGATTGAACCATTCAAATATTTGAAGGGGTTCAACAAAACTGACACAGATGGGTTATTTAGGTTAAGAAAGGAAGGGACACTAGAGGACACAGGCTAAGATTGGAGGGGCAGATTTAGAGAGAGAGATGAGGAAGCATTATTTCACAGAAAAGGTGGTGTCAAAATGGAATATTCTACCAGAGGAAGTGTTATCATGTAGGATGGTGGGTACTTTCAAAAGAGCATGGGGATGTCTGAGTAAATAGTAATGAGAAACTTCCAGAGGGAGAGAGGGAGGGGGCAATGTGACCTAGTGGCACTAGCTGTGCACTTGAGCAGAATTGATGGACCATAATGCCTATTTCTGTGGTAGATTTGTATGTATGTATGTACAAACAACACAGATGGTAGGATAGAACCTCGGGACTCCACAGTTGAGAGCTATCAGGTATGACC
The DNA here is from genome assembly GCA_016271365.2 of Neoceratodus forsteri. Classification (NCBI taxonomy): domain Eukaryota; kingdom Metazoa; phylum Chordata; order Ceratodontiformes; family Ceratodontidae; genus Neoceratodus; species Neoceratodus forsteri. Next base: position 1,029,951,620 of record CM057458.1, read on the forward strand.
AGAATGAACTGAGCATGACCGACTGCTCTCTTCTCACTGAGGAATCACCAAACCACCTTAACCACTCTCAGATGTTCCTCCAAGTTCATTGTCATCTGTCAAGCAATCCTGAGTGATCTATGGGTCAAAACTGATGACAAGTTGAACAGAATGACTACTGCAACCTCTTCTCAGTCCCACAATAGGTAAAGATCATTGCAAACTATGATCATGGCCCTTTCAGTGCTCTGTTTCCTGAAAAGCAGAATTGAAATTGTTCAAATTGCTCAAAGAGGTCAAGTTTCTCCAGGTGATTCACTAGCTGAGCCGCAACCACTTTCTCAACAACATTCGCTAAAAAGGGAAGGCTGGAGACAGGTCAATAACTGGTAAGATTATCAGGATTTAACAACATTTCTTAAGCAGTGGTCTCACCACTGCCTTCCATGGGGACATTAGAAGAGTACTCATCCAATGTTAGCAGGTTAGCAAGAGGAAAAGGAAGAGGAGACCATTATGGTTTTCCAAAGAGGTAGCAAAGCAAGTGAAAGCCAAAAATATTGCATTCAGGCAATACAAAAAGACACAGGCAGAAGGGGATAGGGAGAAGTACCAGGAGAAGCAAAGGGAGGCAGGGAGGTCAGTAAGGGAAGCCAAAGCTCAGACAGAAGAGCACATAGCAAAATCAGTGGGTAGAGGGGACAAAACATTTTACAAGCAAAACAAAATGGTTATATTAAATGCATGCTGAAAATAGAAAATAGAGTTAAAAATCTACGTTTCGACCTTAGGTCTTCTTCAGGAAATATCTAAAAGAGAAAAAAAACAAGTTAGTGTAGAGGAGAGGTAAAATGAGAGAGATATATATGTGGAGAAAGAAGAAGGGGGAGGCAAAGGGAGAAGAAGTGATAAATGATAAGATTAAGAGAGAATCTGTGAAACCTTTTACAGGTACATAAGTGAAAAAAAAAAGGCAAAGGAAGGGATAGTGAGACTGAAGGGGGAGGATGGGGGCCACGAGGAGGATGACAACAGTAAAGCTGACATTGAACAGGTATTTCTGCTCAGTCTTTACTGAGGAAGAGGAGGGTAATGGGAATGAAGGGAGTACAGGGGTGAGAATGGTACAGAAATGGACACAAGTCCCTTTACACGAGAAAGGGTCCTGAAGGAACTGGAAGTAATAAGAGTTGATAAAGCTATGGGGCCAGATGGGGTGCACCCAAGGGTCCTTAAAGAACTAAGAGAGGTGGTGGCTGAACCTCTGGCTATCCTGTTTAGCCGATCACTGGAAACAGGGGAGGTACCCAAAGACTGGAGGACAGCAGATGTAGTCCCCTTATACAAAACTGAGAACAAAGAGGAAGTGGGGAACTAGACCAGTCAGCCTCACCTCGGTAGTGGGGAAGATCATGGAAACACTACTGAAGGAGAGATTGGTGGAACATCTGGTTGTCAATGGACTACAGGACCCAAGGCAGCATGGTTTCACCAGGTGGAGGTCATGTCAGACCAACCTCATTGAATTTTTTGACTGGGTGACTAGGGAGGTGTATCAGGGGAGGGCAGTGGACATGGCCTATCTGGACTTCAGCAAGGCCTTTGACACTGTGCCACATAGAAGACTATTACACGAACTGGGGAATATGGGTGTGGGCAGGACAGTAGTGTGGTGGGTAGGTAACTGGCTGGGTGGCAGGACACAGAGGGTGGTGGTAAATGGCTGTCACTCCACAGAGGGAAGAGTGACCAGTGGGTACTACAGGGATCAGTGCTGGAACCAGTCCTATCTTCATCAGTGACACTGCGCAGGACCTAGAAGGCAGAATTTCACTGTTTGCTGATGACACAAAGCTCTGTAACAGAGTAGACACACCAGAGGATGCAGACAGAATGAGAAGGGACCTGCAGAAACTTGAAGAATGGTCATGGGTTTGGCAGTTGAAATTCAATGCAAAGAAGTGCAAGATAATGTATATGAGGCACAAAAACCCTGGCACAATATATCAGTTGGGGGTGAGGATATAGCATGTGCCAAGCAGGAAAGGGATCTTGGGAGTTATCATCTCTGATGACCTCCAAGGTAGGGAAACAGGTGACAAGGCAGCAGGTAAAGCAAATAGGATGCTGAAATGCATAGGCAGAGGGATCACCAGCAGGAAAAAGGAGGTCATAATTCCACTATACAAGACACTAGTGAGGCCCCACTTGGAGAACAGTGTACAGTTATGGAGACCTTACCTATGTAAGGACATAGACAGGGTAGAGAAGGTTCAGAGGAGGGCAACAAAGATGGTACATGGATTGCATCACAAGTCCTATGAGGACAGGTTGGAGGAATTTAATATGTACTCCCTGGAGCAGAGGAGGGAGAGAGGAGACATGATAGAGACATACAAGTATCTTACAGGGAGGAACAGGGTGCAGGAATACACCATTTTTAAGTGAAAAAGATGTTCCAGGACTAGAGGGCATGGGATGAAGTTTGAGGGAGGTCGATTCAGAGGAAACATGAGGAAGAATTTCTTCACAGAATGGTTGGTGGACAAGGGAACACCCTGCCAGAGGAAATGGTGGGAGCTGAAACAATCACAGGATTTAAGAATGCATGGGATAGACCTAAAGGAATTCTGGAGGTCAGGGTAAGGGGCAACAGACTTCTAGGAAAACATAAACTGAACTTCAAAGCTCAAATGGGCAGACTGGGTGGGCCTATATCTGCCAACAGTGTCTATGTATCTATGTATGTTGTGACAGGGAATGGTTACTAAATATCATTCTAAGTAGTTTGGAGGTGGCCTCGGAAGGTTTTCTGACGCCACTCTTTCTATGCAGATTAGGTTGCTCACTTCTTTTAAATCAAACCAATGTCCACACGTAGACTGCTTTTTTCCTTTTTTTTATATTTAATTTATCTAAGATAAAAGCACGAATGTAAGACTTAAGTTTGAAGGCAGTACTCTTTAGTAAAGCAATGATTCATGCAAATTTGACAGAGGATTTCTAGTCCAAGGTATATAATACAGGGGCACGGTAGTGCCCTTACAGTAAGGGTTGAGTAGGCTGTTTAATGTTAAACCCCAATATTTGCACCTTAATAACTTTGGCATTGTTTAATGAAATAGCCCAAGACTTAGCATGCACAGTCATGCTGTCAGAGTCTCAAAACGTGAAAAGTTTTGTGATGGTATTTTGTTCCATTTTCGAGATACAGAGTGCCAAAAAATGGAAAAAAAATACTTGTTTTCCCTATACTTAACATTACATATTTTGCTCTCACCTACAGCTGGTATCAGATCAAGTTCATGTGAACCAAAGGAGTGTTGTCAGTAGCACGAGGTCAACATGTCGAAAGATGGAAAAGCGCGGAATACAAAATAGTGCTTGTGTGACACTGCATCATGAGGAGGTGCCTTAACCGCATGCTGTCAATCCTGAGTCCACTAACATGCCTTTTACCTCAAATTACACGTGAGTGGTGGTTCATGGTGGCATGGTGTTAGAATAGTAAATCTGTGTGAGAAGTAGGGTTCGGCTGACCGGAAAAGGTCCTGACCCTTATTATCAGGATCAGGATCCAGGCCAAAGTCCTGATAAGTTCTGATTAGTTCTGATTCAAATCAGAACCTTTTGTAAAATATGATGAAAACTACAAATCTGCTATATAATTGCATAAAACAACACTGACATTTGTGATAGCATTTCAGGATATGAAAACTGTGAGTTTATAGCACTGATGTGCTGGTTAGTTGAATACGGCAGCCATGCAGTTGACCTCTGTCTATTCCCTGTCTCGGAGTCAGTAGTACTAGTGCTGCAACTGTAAACTGATAACTGACCTGTCTGGCCTCAGAGGAGGAATCCCATTCCCATTTAGTAGCACACACTATACAATAGACATATCATAGAAACACAGAAACCTATAATTTGATGGCAGATAAGGACTGCTTGGCCCACCCAATCTGCCCATTTCCCTACCTATTGGATAAGCTGCTAGTTTTAGCTAACCAACAGCCTACTTCCTCCTAACATATATCAGTTTGGAATTGTTGCTCCAGCTCCTTCTCTGCTCCACTGAGAGTCATGCAATTATTTTCTATGGCATGGGTTCCCTCCACCCACCCACCCAAATTGATGACACATTTAGGGGACCCCTACTAAAAAATAACTGCATGTCCTTAGGAATCCAGAGACCTAGCTACTGTGTTGAAAGGGGGAGTGTGGCTGTGAGGCTGAGCCTGTACTGAGTGGGCAGAGACCTACATTCAGGTAATCCAAAAATGCAAAAATTAGACAAGTCCATTAGTACATACTGAAAAATGTGTGCCATCATGTTCAGGCAATCCAAAAATTAGGACATACTGAAAACATTCTGCCATCAGTCTCAACTACAGGCAGTCCAGAAATTACACAAGTCCACAAGGACATGCTGCAAAAAATGTGCCATCTGGTTCAGGCAATCCAAAATTTATACAAGTCCACGAGGACATGCTGCGAAAAGTGTGCCATCTGGTTTAGGCAGTCCAAAAATTACACAAGTCCATGAGGACAAGCTACGAAAAGTGTGCCATCTGGTTCAGGCAGTCCAATAATTATACAAGTCCATGAGGACATGCTGCAAAAGTGTGCCATCTGGTTCAGGCAGTCCAAAATTACACAAGTCCATGAGGACATGCTGCGAAAGTGTGCCATCTGGTTCAGGCAGTCCAATAATTATACAAGTCCATGAGGACATGCTGCAAAAAGTGTGCCGTCATCAGGATCAGGCAGTCCAAAAATTATACAAGTCCATGATGACATGCTGCAAAAAGTGTGCCATCTGGTTCAAGCAGTCCTAAAAATTACACAAGTCCATGATGACACGCCGCGAAAAGTGTGCCATCAGGTTCAGGCAGTCTAAAAATTATGCAAGTTCATGAAGACATGCTGCGAAAAGTGTGCCATCAGGTTCAGGCAGTCCAAAAATTACACAAGTCCATTAGGACAAGCCGCAAAATAAGTGTGCCATCGGATTCAGGCAGTCCAATAATTAGGAAAGCATGTGAGGATGACATGCTGAAAACATTGTGCCATAAGTCCCAACTTCAGGCAGTCCAAAAATTAAAGAAGTCTATTAGACAAAATGTGAAATGTGTGCCATCAGGTTCAGGCAATCCAAAAATTAACAAAGTCTGTTGGGACATGCTGAAAACATTGTGCCATCAGGTACAAAAATTGTGCAGGCCACATATGGGCTTACTTGAGTACTGATTTATTTTTCTGAAGAAACGGTGATCTTTCTACTCTTCCAAGTAGTCATCTTTGAGGTCACTGCGAAATGTATTTGCTGCCTCTGGGTCATAACTGTAACCCATCAATGGAAAGTTTACTTATAAGAATGTTAACTTCTCAACATTTTCTGGTAGTAGCCTACATCGTGTATCTGTTACCACATTTCCTGCACAGCTAAAGAGTCGCTCTGAAAATACACTGGTTGGGGGACAGACCATATACTTCAAGGATACCTGCACAAGTGCAGGCCATACAGGCTCCTTGCTTTGCCAGTACTTAATGGGATCTTCATTCCATTCAATACCTTTTTCTGCTAAATAACAGTCAACCATGGCCTGGGCAGAAGCAGTGACATATGGAGAAGGAAGGGCTGATTTTTCCAGGACAACAGCATCCAAGTGACCCCAAAGATGACTGCTGGGTGTAGAACGAATGGCAGCAGCTGACTGTTTTGTAGCCTTACTGAGAAGAGAGAGCTGTGAAGGTGCAGGAGGAATGGATGAGTGGGCTGCATCAACTGTATTGTCATGTTTTTTTTTTTAAATCAAATCTACTTCTTGAATGATTTTCTCTCTGCAGTTTCAGAACACATTTGGGTCATACTGTGAGAGGTGTTTCATAGTTTACTGTGGATCTAGTACTGTTGCAATAATGTAATGTTCTGCCGTGAGCATTTCACCAAGTTTCTCATCATCTCTAACTTTTTTAATCATTCTATGTACTGTGTCTTTTTGTATTCTGTGTGGCAAGTCCCTTTCAGTTGCACTAGACTCTGCCATCTGAAACTGGCTTGTTGTACCTTCCAACTCATCCCTGATTGCATTCAGCTGAAATCTAAGAATCTTGATTAGTGGGATTATTTGGCTAAGTGTGGCACTGTTGGAACTCACTTCCCTAGTAATTTCCTCAAAGGGTTGCAGGATCTTGATGAGAAGTTCTAAAACAGCCACTGCTGTGGATTAATGTACACATCAGCATCCCCTGTGCTGTTCTCTAGTGTATACTGTCTTACAGCCTTTTTTTGCTCCAGCAGTCGTCGAAACATGTAAAAGGTAGAGTTCCACCTCGTTGCAACATCCTGGATGAGTGTATTAGGAGGCAGTCCATGCGCTTCTTGTATGGCTCAAAGACTTTGGCGTGCTTTGCAGGAATGGCTGAAATGTGTGCATATTTGTTTTGCCACATATGTGAGAGCCTTTATATCTCTGTCCTCTTCCATAAATGCATGCACAATCAAATTTAGGCAGTGTGCAACACATCGAATTTGGACAAAGCCACCATCAGACAATGCTTTCTTTATGTTTGAACCATTGTTAGACGCAATAAAACCTACAGAAAGCCCTTGTGATGTCAGCCAGTACTGTATCTCTCTATTGAGCTCATCCAGGATGTTTGAAGCTGTGTGACCCTGCGGGATATACTGGATGTGAAGGGAAGCCAGTTTCAGAGGGGAATTGTCAGTGTCACCACAGGGAGTAAAAGATACCCAATGTGCAGTCAGTGACATAAATGGTTCTGGCTGGCAGCTTGTCCATATCGTCAGTAGTCAGATGCACAACCCCAGCAACTGCATCTTTTAAAGCATTTTTCAGTTTAACACTTACTAAATCATACATCTGTGGTATTGCAACAGTTGAGAAATATTTCCTGGATGCTATACTGTATCATGGTGACAGGTGATTCAAAAGCCTTTTGAATCCTACATGCTCCACAATTCTGTAAGGCTGTAAGTCCAGTGTTATCATCTCTGAAATTAGTTTTGTTATAGCAGTTGCCTCAGGATGAGTACACTGGTACTTAGCTTTATGTTCAATTGTTTCTGAAATAGTGAGCTGTCTTCCAGCTGTTGAAGTTTTCAGATGGCCAACATTAGGAGTGCTGGATGATGATGATAAGGGCAAAAGGGGACTATCTGTAGTACTTATTCGAGAAGAAGACTGAGAAAGAGTTGACAGTACAAATGAAGCAGCAGAGCTGCTGCTATCACTTGATATAACAGGTGCAGGTGTAGTCTGACTTAACTCTGCCTGCATGTTGTCTTCTTTCTCTCTGACCAAAAAATCACGCCTGAGACGTAATGGGTGACATCTCTCTAAATGTCTTTTTAATGCTGAGGTACCCAAAGCACCTTTTTTTGCTCCCTCTGCTGATGGTCTTTTTACAGATAGAGTACACTGCTCGTAACTCATTATTGGCAGCCAGAGGAAAGTAAGACCACACATGTCACCTTTTTTGTTTTATCACCAGGCATACTATACTGTCTTCCATTGTCACTCCCACTGTGTTATTGTTTCTCAACACTGGGAAGCTGCTCATCATGGAATGTTTCTGTCTCACCATTATCATCGTCCAACAGCTCCTCCAAGCCAGTAACAGAAACTAAATCGGAATGCACTGCCTCCTCATCCTGTTTCACCATTATCATCATCCAACAGCTCCTCCAAGCCAGAAACAGAACCTAAATCGGAATGCACTGCCTCCTCATCCTGTTTCTCTTGCACCTGCACCACACTGTTCGTGCCCAAACTGCCCAAGTCATCCAAGTACCTATTATCACATTAATCCTACGCCTGTGCAACTGCCACCTCTACCTCATTCTGGCTTTCCATTTGTTTCTGCTTTTCTCCCTCCTTGTCTACATCCTCCATTTCATAATCATTACTCTCATCAGAGACAGATTTCTCCACCTCTGTTTCATTTGAATCTGTACTGGTACTACAGGTCACATAGGTACCATATCTTGGCTTAGCACTCCTTGTGGTGCTGACTACTCCTTTAGTTTTAATTAAGGTAGTTTTGGCCTTTCCTGTCTGTTTGGACAGCACTGTGGAAGAACCACTACTGCTACTGCTACTGGATGAGGTCCCAGCAACTGGTCTTTTACCAGTTAGACTGTGCAGTGTTGTTTGTGCCATACGTTTCCCCATACCTTTCCCCATTTGGTCACCACCTCACCCTGTCTGGTGAACATTTCCATTTTTTAATTATACACAAAATGCTTTTCCAGTATATTTTTCTTTTAGGCCTCTCAGTTGTTCCCAAGTTCCTCAACACACTAAAGGCTCAGCCTCATAGCCAGTGTCCCCTTCTACTACAATAGCTAGGTTTATTTTTCTTTTAAATGGCACACACCTGTTTTGCCTGTAGATATTATCTTTTTATTTAGTCCTTTCAGTTGTTTCCACTCTGTACAGGTTCGGCCTCACAGCCACAAGCCCCCTTCCAGCACAATGGCTAGTTGTTTTTTTTTATTAGAGGAAATATTTCTTGACTGTTGCAATACCGCAAATATATGTAGTCCTCTCAGTTGTTCCCAAGTGCCTCTACCCAATCAGTATAGGCTCGGCCTCACAGCCACACAGTCACACTCCCCTTCCACAATTGTAGGTTGTTTTTTTAATGAGACAATAATGCTTTTCCTTTATGTATTTTTTTAATTTGACAATGAGCCACAGCAATGGTATGAGCAGTAAACTGTAATATATTCACACACAACAGCAGCTAGTAATGGTCTTACACAGGCAAACAGGCAAGTGTGAGATGCAACTACTGTACAGTATACACTACAAAAGTTTTTTAAATAAATGCCTCCCAGGAAAGACAAAGTACAGTACTCCAATCACTTCAGACACACAGGAGAATGGGGGGACTAAAACTAACTGATTCAGACTGTTCTTTTTTTGTTAATTAAGGTGTAACCCCTAGATGGCGCTATCCCAAGGGCTACTACCCCTGCCTGATTTTCCACTAACAGGTTGAGGGGCCTGGATCCGATGGCGGGTGCCTCTACCCAGAGGTCAGGGTTTGCAATAGTTAAATTAACTTGGTCACAGCCCTCTGGGACACTGCGACCCCCTTTTCTTCCCACTAGTGGCCCACACAATATATCAGAATTACCTTCACAGTATACACTTACCCCTAGGACTGGTTCAGACAGTGTGACTCCTGGGACTCCCTGTAAAATAATATGATACAGTGCAAAAACCACAGTACAATACTTTAACATAGATGAATACCTCAGGCAGTGTAACTTTGCTGAAACAAACAGATCTGATTTATTTAGGGGGATATAACAAGGACAGGGGGATATCAGGTTAATTAGTTTAAACGCATTAATAATCACAGTACTGTGCACATATTTCAGAATCCCAAATGTCCCTAATGTCACTCTTACTGGGTACCCAGGTAATAAGAAGCTAGCCTATTTGGTGCAGCTGGTTGGGGCCCTGAAGATGGAAAATGCATGCACAATACCCAAATTGTAATCTGGAGCCAGTAGGCTCAGTTCGTGGAGAAAGAAAGGAAAAGTAATCAGATGGAACACTTGCAATTAGATGATGGCAGGGAGCTACCCTGATTTGTACTCACAAATTCAATGCTGAAACTGAATGGAAGGCAGATTGTCCTGGATTGCCAGGAGGAACAGACCATGTGGACAAGGTCCTTGTGACTGGACCCCAAGGCAGTTCAGAGCAAATGGATGTAGTCGGGATTAAGCTGGGGTTTACTTGTAGCTTCATACTCAATTCACTGTACAGGGGATTTGAAGCAAAGTCCCACTAGCACTACACACATTTACAGTATATGGAAAAAGAAAGTACTATACCTGGCAGACTGCTTCTCTATCCCGATCGCAATTACTGCACAGTACCCGGGAGAACTCATAGCAGATTCAGTTCCCGACAGACCGAGTGCGATTCAGCAATTTCTCCAGTCTTCTACAGGGTGAGCCTGGTTTCTACTTTTCAGATCTCCTTGATCCTCTTCACAGATCAAATTCAGTCCAAACAAGGACTTGCACGAGCTGCAGACCAAAACTTGGAGCCTTACACACGTTTCCCAACTAAAACTGCGCACCGAAGGAGCACAGGGCTCCATCCCTCTTCACTGCCAGAGCTAAACTGAGACTCCAGTAGACAAAACCGGGCACTTCCTTTGAGTTGCTCCCAGTTCTTGGCTGGATTGGCTGTCACTCACAATAGTCTCCCCCTGTTGGTGCAAAAAGGCGCCGAAGTCCAAACTACATTTCCCAGAGTCACTGCCCATACAATCCTCTTGTGGCTGGCTCAGATTACGAGTCCAAGTTCTGATTCGTCCACAGGCACCATTTTAGAGCTACCTTAACCCACACTGATTGGTCCAGTTCTGCAGTTCAAAACTAGAATGGGGAACTAGGCAAACACAGTTCTGATTGCAAAGAAAAGCAGGCTAGACAAACTGTATTTTCATTATTACTCTAAATGATTTTTGGCAAACAGTTACATCTTTCAGATAGGTTCTCTTTGCACTCCTAGTGACTGCAAAAACAGAGTGAATTGGCAGCAGCTCGAGTGGGACTCAAGCAGAGAAACACACAGTCCCCCCCATACAAACTAATTATGTCTGCAAGCAGACAGCTCTTAAAGAGACAGTACCAGAGGCTCTAAAAACACTCACAGATATATGGCTTAAACGCCAAACACCATTCAGGCTCGGAGCATTCAAGCAAGCTCCTGGAAGTCTTTTGGGAACCCCCGTTTGCAAGTGGGTTACACCCTTCCTGGCCTGGGAAAGCTTGACGTCCGCGTCAAGCAAGTACCCCCATAAGTTTCAATTGCAACCATATACATTGGCATTATGCTCACACAGGTAATCATCAGTCAGTATATCACTTTACCAGGAACACATTTCTGAACCGTTGCAGTACGTCACTCTTTACACAGTATTACACACACATTGTACCATAACTCAGGTTATTACCTCTTGTACATGAAACCTGAAGAGAGGGGCCCTTCCTATCAGGTACCTTGGGGCTGGATGGGGCAAGGGCACCATACTTAGAAGGGCAACACAAGTAACTTGGAGTTAGCACTGACGCTCAGTTTGGGCAATGAGCTCAGGGACACATACACTCCTTTATGGACAATGTTGAGAGGCAAGTCCACAGGCCTCCCAAGGGAATCATAACTGAGGTGCACCACAGGCTTTACAGCTCAGCCAGTCTTTCTAGGGGGAACTGTTACAGTCTCTACACTCTGAGCCTCATTTTCGGCATTGTCCTAACTTGTCAGAGGAGTCTCCATAGGGGTAGAGAGGCTAGAACTTGGGGCACTTTTAGTTCCAGGAGTTACAGTCTCTGAGTCCACAACATTTGGCTCACATGGAGAGCTTTCGGACACTGGCAGTGGGCCATCAGGGCACTCAAAATACTCTTCTTGTTCTGGTGTATCACCAGTCTGTCTCATCCATCATTTTCCTCCTAAGCTCAAACAGTTCAACCATACACAATGATTCCATTTCATCTGACCTGTTGCTTTGCACTTCACCTTCTGGGAGCATTAGCTCCAGGGACGAAGATGGAGGCTTAGACAGTCCAGAAGGCCCAGCTTTGTCTCCAGTATTGACTAGGGATTGCCCGAAACAATTGACTCAGTTAGTAAGAAGGGTAGTATTCAAAGTCACTCACTTTCTTCTGATATTTACTGACAGTCATGCTCAACTGGGACTTGTGGAGGGGAACACTTTAACTCTGTTTCTGTAGGTGCAGACTTTCTTGATCTTTTCTTAGCAGCAGCTCTAGTCACTGGTCCAGAGGGGGCATCTTCTCGGGGCTCAGACTCAATCAAGATTTGTCCAATGGGCAGTAAATGATTTCTATGCATTGTTTTTACATCTTTTGAATTATTCTCAGGCCTTACTTTGTACACTGGCAGATCATCTAGTTTGCCCACTACAATGTGAGGGAGATGGTGCCATCTGTCAACAATCTTGTGTTTGCCATGCAGTCCCAGATTTCTTAGCAATACCGATCTCCCTCCTGGAGTTCCTGTGCTTTCACCTTTTATCATACCTTTCCTTGTTGGCCAGATTTCTTTTGGCAGCCATGGTTTGAGCCAGTTGGTACGCATGAGTTAGCTGGGCCTTTAACTTTTGCACATACTGTAAATAGTTGTCAGCTTGATCCCCATCAGGAGAGACCCCAAAACACACATCTACCGGCAGTCAAGCTTCTCTTCCAAACATCAGGCGGTAGGGGGAGAACCCAGTGGCATCACTTTTGGTGCAGTTATAAGCATGTACCAGGGTGCTAGTTTGTTGGCTCCATCTAGGCTTGTCCTTTGGGTGTAGGGTGCCTAGCATATCTAGCAAAGTGCAGTTGAAACGTTCAGGCTGTGGGTCCCCTTGGGGGTGGTAAGGAGTGGTTCTGGACTTTCACACTCCCAACAGAGAAAGCATCTCTTTGATCAACGACTCTCAAAGTCTCTCCCTTGATCAGAATGGATTCTTTGTGGAGCCCCATAGTGAACAAAAAGTTTTCTACAAGTACTTTGGCCACAGTGGATGCTTTGTGGTCTTTGGTGGGAAAAGCTTGGGCATATCTCATGAAATGGTCAGTGACCACCAGCACATTACTGATATTTCTTTGATCTGACTCCAAACTCAGAAAATCAATACAGACCAGCTCCATGGGTGCACTGGTGGTGATGTTAACAAGGGGGGCAGCCCTCTGGGGCAAAGCTTTCCTCTGTAAGCAGCGACTACAAGTTTGAATGTGTTACTCCACATCAGCCCCCATCTTAGGCCAATAGAATCTGTATCTCACCAAGTCAAGTATTCTGTCTATACCAAGGTCCCCCATGTGGTTGTGCAAGGACCTCAGTACTGAGTCTCGAAAGGCAGTGGGCAGCATTAGTTGTTGTTTGTCTACTTGTCCCCCTCTGTCTACTGTTTCTCTGTATAACAATTTATTGATCAGTTTCAACTTAGGACCTTCTTTGTATAACAATGCAGTTCTCAAATCAGTGGAGCGTAATTTGGACACATCTTTTCCTGCATAGAGGGCTTCTAAAGCTGATTTGATCATGGGATTGCGGGATTGAGCCCGCCGAATACTATCATTGTCCAGCTGAGGCACTGCACCAATGTCTATTGCAGAAAAGTGGCAATAGCAGCAGGTATGCAATTCTCAGAGGTCCCAAGCAACCACCATGCAGTCCACTGCGTCCGTGGACATTTGTTCCTCCCTGTCAAACTTCTGGCAGAGTGCCTGAATATCAGGTTATGACAATCTGACCCAATCATTCTGGGGAACAGGCCTCTGGGAGACAGCATCAGCATCTATGTGGTTCAGGCCTGCTCGGTATTCAACAGCATAGTCGTATGTAGAGAATGCAGAAAGCCACCTATGGCCAGTGGCATCCAACTTAGCTGAGGTCTGCACATAGATCAAAGGATTATTGTCAGTTTTTACTAGTATTTTAGCCCCATTCAAGTACTCATTGAATTGGTCAACAATAGCCCACTTCAAAGCTAGGAACTCTAACTTATGTACAGGGTAGTTCTTTTCGGATGGGGTCAGGCTTCTATTGGCAAACGCCACTGGTCTCAGGCCATTCTCATGCTCTTGGTACAACACAGCCCCCAACCCTTGCAAGCTAGCATCAGTGTGCAAGACATAAGGTTTTCTTGGATCGGCATAGGTCAGCACTGGAGCGTGGGTGAGTTGATATATGATCTCATGAAAAGCAGTCTCACAATCAGGAGTCCAGCGGGCCCCAAATACTTCACTCGGATGAAAATACACTCTTTCAGTCTTGAGGGATGCTGACTTTTGTATTTTTGTGGGTTGGGGATACCCTTGAGTAAGGTTAAGTAAAGGCGGATCACTCTTGAATAGTCCTTGATGAGCGCCGATAATAACCACAGAATCCAGGAATCTTTGCAGTTCTTTTTAGATTTTTGGGCTGTGGCCAGGTGGTCAAGGCCTCAACTTTACTTGGGTCGGCCTCTATTCCCTCAGTGGATACTATGTGTCCCACATACTTTACTAATGTTTGAAAGAATTGACACTTATCAATGGACAGTTTAAGGCCAAAGTCTTCCAGTCGGTCCAATACCTTAAATAATCTGCTCTCATGTTCCTCCAGTGAACTGCCAAACACAATAACATCATCTAGGTATACCAGGCACTCTAGTAAGTTCATGTCCCCACATGCGCTCCATCAATCGTTGAAAAGTGGCTGAGGCACCTGAAATCCCTTGAGGCATCCTCAAGAATTCATAGAAGCCAAGCGGACAGATAAATGCTGTCTTCTCACAGTCCTCTGGAGCCATCAGGATCTGGTAGTACCCACTGCGGAGATCCAGCACAGAGAACCACTTGCTCCTTTTTAGGCAGTCCAAAGCATCCTGAATGCGGGGCATTGTGTACTGATCAGGGACAGTCCGCCGGTTTAAGGTGCGATAATCCACGCACATCCTTACTGTCCATTCTTTTTTCTCACTACCACAATGGGGGAAGCATATGGGCTTCTGGATTCTTGTATTACACCAGCAGCTAACATCTCTTGCAGATGCCGTCTCACATCATCTATGTCAGCAGGTGCCAGGCGTCGAGACCTCTCACGAAATGGTCTTTCGTCATGCAGCCCGGATATGGTGCTCAGCTCCTTGCGCACATCCTACATCCCATTCCTTTAAAGAAAACACCTGGTCTCTCTGGGCAAGCTTCTCACTGATCCTCACTTTCCATTCAGCTAGCAATGGGTAGTCACCGAAATCCAACAAGTCAGGCGTTACTCTGTCATTCTTCCCCTAACTCTTGCTGCTGGGTAGCACTGCAGTGTCTGCACAATGCACAATAGCCAAGGTGCAACCTCTATTTACTCGAATCTCTCTGTCAGACACATTATGAACTTGAACCATTACCCTTCTGGCATAAGCATGGGCTCTAGCAGGCAAAATACTAGGCTTGACCAGCAGTCCCTCCGGCAATTTTCCATCGCCTGGTGCATCCAACATTAATATTTTATTCTTGACATCCTTTCTGATATGGACCTCTCCCCTGTAAGGTACACTGGGCATTTGGTGCCAGGATCAGAGACTCAGGATCCTTCTTCCAGACAATTTCAACTGGTTCCTCTGGTTCTACTGTTTCAATATCTCTCTGTGCCTCATAGGCCTTCTTAATCAAGGCCGGAATTCTTAAAGCTCTACCAGCCCTTGACCCCTGTTTTTCATAACACAGCTGTGCCAGCCATCCAAACATATGTGCATTAGTCCCAATTAGTAGAGGAACCCCATCATATAGTCCGGTAGGGGGACACACTAAGGCCAGGGTCTCTACTTGCTTGGCCACTCCAGCCACAGAGGTGGGAAAAGACAGCCAAATTCGGATATATCCAGAGTAGGGATAGGCCTTCTCACTTAACCCCCAGACATGCAGCCCCTCCAACAGTTGTAAGGGTACGTCAGACAAATGCTTCTGATACCAGTCTTGGAACATAATTGTCACTTGGGAGCCACTGTCTAATACAGCTCTTGTAGACACTCCATTCACCTTTACAGTGGTCTCCATGGAGGGACCCACTATACTGGACCATTCTGGAGAGGCGGTAGCGGGGATCTGGGCAACTGACCTTGCCACAAAGGAACGTGAACATTTTTGGGGCCCTCACTGGGATCATTGCGTGCACCCCTTAACCACTGATTTGTTCTCCGAAGCTCTCCTTGTAGCCTATATGCAACTTTGCCTGTGTCTTTTGGGGACCAGCATTCTCTATTCATGTGCCCATCTTTCCCACAATTATAACAAAACATACTTTCTGGAGTTTGAGCTGGCTGAGGCATCACACTGGGAGCCAGGGCGGGGGTACTACTAACTGGAAACCTTGGTGCCATCTCTGTCTGCGGTGTGATAAGCATTTGGAGACATCTCGTCCATTTCCCCACTTCCATGGTCAAGACATCAAGTTTTGAGCTGTTGTCAGCAGGAGATGCATGGGTGGGTACCCCCACCCCCATAGCAGATGCAGTCGGATGAGGGTCGGGGCCTGTACTTGCAGGAGCGGCCTTCATAAAGGGACTGTTTTTTACTTCCCCAAACTCTCTCAACAGTTCGCCCCATTGTGGCATATCTTTTTACTTCTCAGAGCACTCATTAACTGCCAACCTCTGCCCCTGAACTTCACTTGATGGGTCACCCTCAGTCACTCGGGTCATAGCCGCAGCTATTGGTGCAAGTCCCTCCTGAGGTTGCCTTTTCTCAACTCCTCAAATTTCTCTCATTAGCTCATCATAGGAGGGTGGGGATTCCAGTCGATTTGCCAGGTGTGACTGAAGCAACAGCAGTTCTGAGAAGGGGTAGACTTAAGGATCCTGTCCAGCCTGGTTCGGTCCAGTTCAATCGCTGGCAAACTACCCTTTCTGAGGCATTCTTGCAACAATTTTTCCAGCGAGATACATACACAGACAACAACTCCTTCGTACTGTTGTGCACTTATTACTCTCCACCACAGGTCCTCATCAGAATCTGGGCTCCCACACATTCTCCAAGGCCTCAAGATAGGCCTGTGCAGTTGCTTCAGGGTTACTGGCCCATTTAGCATGGATGGTAGCCAGGACAAGACCTCGGAGGCTCTCACTAACCTTCTTTCGCTTTTTGGCTTCCGAGCATTGCCATTCTAGCACTTGGGGGGCAACATAGTCTATCCAGGTCTCCCAGGCATCCTTCCCTTGGGGGAAGGGGAGGGTGCCAGAGAAGATCCTCAACCTTCAGTAAGAGTCGTGACTAATGGCAGGTGCAGAAATAGGAGCCTGCATTGGTTCAGCCACCATTACGGGTACCGGAGCGGGAGAGGGTGTTGGGGGAGGAACACCCCCAGGTGGCAAGAATAGTTTCTTCAAGTCCTCCACAGTTTTCCCTTCCCCCAGCAACCATTTAGCAAATTTCTCCTCAAACGTTTCAGATAGTGCTGGGGGCTCATTCCCGGCCCCCCCGGGTCTTTACTGTCCATAGTTATCACTCTCCAGGCAGTGAGGGCTTCCTCTGGGGTAATAGTCTGTGACACTTTGGAGCTATTTATGTGATCCTTAAACTCTACTAGGGCCAGGAAAGTGTGGGTGAGCAGATTAGCATGCCGACCCACCACCACAGGGTTTGTAAACCTTCCACCTTGGAAAGTACTCCTGTACAGTGTCCGTATTGAAACCCAGGGGATGTCCAGGATAAGCATAGCATTTTGGGGTCGATCTCCTCCCAGTACACCACTCCACCAGCCACTTCTGTCGGGGTACCCATTTATTTTTTTTTTTCTTAACAGTGGTTCATAAATATGGCCACTAGAGGACACACAATCCCAGTGGTGAGCCTCCAAGATGTAACCCCTAGATGGCGCTATCCCAAGGGCTACTACCCCTGCCTGATTTGCCACTAACAGGTTGAGGGGCCTGGATCCGATGGCGGGTGCCTCCACCCAGAGGTCAGGGTTTGCAATAGTTAAACTAACTTGGTCACAGCCCTCTGGGACTCTGCAACCCCCTTTTCTTCCCACTAGTGGCCCACACAATATATCAGAATTACCTTCACAGTATACACTTACCCCCAGGACTGGTTAGGACAGTGTGACTCCTGGAACTCCCCGTAAAATAAAATGATACAGTGCAAAAACCACAGTACAATACTTTAACATAGATGAATACCTCAGGCAGTGTAACTTTGCTGAAACAAACAGATCTGATTTATTTAGGGGATATAACAAGGATAGGGAAATCAGGTTAATTAGTTTAAGCATATTAATAATCACAGTACTGTGCACATATTTCAGAATCCCAAATGTCCCTAATGTCACTCTTACTGGGTACCCAGGTAATAAGAGCTAGCCTATTTGAGTGCAGCTGGTTGGGGCCCTGAAGATGGAAAATACATGCACAATACCCAAACTGTAATCCGAGCCAGTAGGCTCAGTTAGTGGAGAAAGAAAGGAAAAGTAATCAGATGGAACACTTGCAATTAGATGATGGCAGGGAGCTACCCTGATTTGTACTCACAAATTCAATGCTGAAACTGAAAGGAAGGCAGATTGTCCTGGATTGCCAGGAGGAGCAGACCATGTGGACAAGGTCCTTGTGACTGGACCCCAAGGCAGTTCAGAGCAAATGGATGTAGTCTGGATTAAGCTGGGGTTTACTTGCAGCTTCATGCACTCAATTCACTGTACAGGGGATCTGAAACATGAGTTCCCACTAGCACTACACACATTTATATGGAAAAAGAAAGTACTATACCAGGCAGACTGCTTCTCTATCCTGATCGCAATTACTGCACAATACCCGCGAGAACATACAGCAGATTCAGTTCTTGACAGACCGAGCACAATTCAGCAATTTCTCCAGTCTTCTACAGGGTGAGCCTGGTTTCTGCTTTTCAGATCTCCTTGATCCTCTTCACAGATCAAATTCAGTCCAAACAAGCACTTGCACAAGCTGCAGACCGAAACTTGGGGCCTTACGCGTTTCCCGACAAAAACTGTGCACCGAAGGAGCACAGGGCTCCTTCCCTCTTCACTGCCAGAGCTAAACTGAGACTCCAGTAGACAAAACCGGGCACTTCCTTTGAGTTCCTCCCAGTTCTTGGCTGGATTGGCTGTCACTCACAATAGCCTCCCCCTGTTGGTGCAAAAAGGGCCGAAGTCCAAACTACATTTCCCAGAGTCACTGCCCATACAGTCCTCTTGTGGCTGGCTCAGATTCTGAGTCCAAGTTCCGATTAGTCCACAGGCACCATTTTAGAGCTACCTTAACCCACACTGATTGGTCCAGTTCTGAAGTTCAAAACTAGAATGGGGAACTAGGCAAAGCATGATTCTGATTGCAAAGAAAAGCAGGTTAGACAAACTGTATTTTCATTATTACTCTAAATGATTTCTGGTAAACAGTTACATCTTTCAGATAGGTTCCCTTTGCACTCCTAGTGACTGTAAAAATGGAGTGAATTGGCAGCAGCTCGAGTGGGACTCAAGCAGAGAAACACACAGACCCCCCCATACAAACTAATTATGTCTGCAAGCAGACAGCTCTTAAAGAGACAGTACCAGAGGCCCTAAAAACACTCACAGATATATGGCTTAAATGCCAAACACCATTCAGGCTCGGAGCATTCAAGCAAGCTCCTGAAAGTCTTTTGGGAACCCCATTTGCAGAGGGATTACAAAGGTACCTGGCCTGCTGCAGTTTTAGGATCTAAATGAAGTAAAAAACAATGCCACTTGAAAAGAAACACATGAGAGATAGAATCAGGCACTGGTGAGCAGCAATGAACACTCAAAGCTTCCAAGTTACAACCTGCCAGGTTGATGGTGAATGAGCTGCTTTTTTTCTCTCTCCTATTCCTCGTTTGTTCTTTTCTAGTTAGCCTGCTTGTTGTTTTATTTAATATAATTCTGGCACTTGCACTAGTTTGTAGGCTTTAAGACAATCGCAGGAAAAGCAGACCAGACAAGGCTTGATATTGATAACCACGAGGAGATAAGTGTGAGTGACAAGCACTCAAAGCTTCCCAGACCCCAACGGGCAGGTTGATCATTTTTTTTTTTGTGTATCTTTTATATCCCCTTTTTTTTGTTTTAGTTATTATTCAATGTTTTATTTTTTAAACAGAAGTAAGTCACTCGCTGGATGCCTTTGCTGAAGGTAAACTGAGTCTGAGACCAGATAATACAAAATAAAGAAAGCTCAAAGCTCCGTCTCTGAGTCTGTATATCTTTCATATGAAGTCAGCCACGCACTGAGTAATTCGTGCCACACACAGCCTTATATACCTCTGTGCCACCTGACCAACATACAGCTAATCAGGTGGCATAGGTATGTCACTGTCATGTGAGTCTGTGTGTGGCGCAAGTGCAGTCACTTTAAAGGAGATGGTTTTTAAACCCATGCATGCATTGCATTTGAAACAAAGTCCCACTTAGAGAAATAAAGCACTTTTGGTGCTTGTTGACAGTTAACTAGGTAGATGTTCTGCTTACATAGGTTCTGGTCAGTTTTTTTTACCATCAGTATTTTCCATTCACCTGTTGTGATTTGCAACAGAGATCTTATTTCTGTTGAACAGTGGTAGTGATTTACAAGCGTTTGCAATGCCAGAGGTTTTTTTTTTCTGATTATACAGAATTTCAATGTGAAACCTTATGTTTTTGCCCTGGTGTCTCCTGTCTAGTGGTCCCACCCCCGGCCGATCGCTGGTCCAGAATAAAGAATCCCCCCCCCAGACTCTCAGCAACATTCCCAGTCCCCAAATATATAAAAATTTAAATAATTCCCTAATTTCCCTGGTGTCTAGTGGACCTGCTCCCCAACCCGATCGCAGGCTTCTTTAAAATAAAATATTCCCTGGTGGTCCAGTGGACCTGCTCCCCAGCCCAATCGCGGGCTTCATTACAATAAAATATCCCCTGGTGGTCCAGTGGACCTGCTCTCCAGCCCGATCGTGGGCTTCATTAAAATAAAATATTCCCTGGTGGTCCAGTGGACCTGCTCCCCAGCCCGATCGAGGGCTTCATTAAAATAAAACATTCCCTGGTGGTCCAGTGGACTGAATCCTAGCCCGATTGTGGGCTCCGTAAACGAAAATAAATCCCTTGTGGCTCAGCTGTACCCCATCCCCACCGCCCTCAGACTCGCCACGCTGCTCCACCCTGGTCAGCAGAGGGTGGCAGCTCCCCATCCATAAGCTGCCCGGCCGCCCGCTGACTGACAGTGTACAATGCGGCTGTCGCCCATTGGTCCCTGCGTGGGCCAATGGGCATGCAGACCATACTGTACTACACAGTCCGGTGCGGATAGCTCATTCACAACTCGGGACTGTGTGACGAGTATAGTCTGCATGCCAACTGCGCGCGGGGGACAACAAGCGTACAGCTATACTCACTCGTCGGCAGACGGCGGGCAGCCTGGGGTGAGAGCTGCCTTCCTCCGCTGGAATGGGGGAGTGAGATGGCGGGTGGGGAGGAGGATACCGCTGGACCACCAGGGGTTTATTTTCTTTGCAGAGCCGTGGTGGAGGCTGGGATTGGATCACTGGACCACCAGAAATGATTTGTGCTAATGAAGCCCACGATCGACTGGAACACGAAATCACCCTGTGGTGTGAAGCCCGCGATCGGCGGCTGGGTCACTGAACCCTGAAAAATATTTATTATGCCAATAAACCGGCTCGGCGAGAGCAATTCACTGAACCTCGAAAATATTGGTTAATGAGCCCGGGCTCGAGCTGGCTGCAGATCCACTAATTTCCTCAGAATAATATGTAATGAAGCCCGCGATCGGGCTGGGGACCAGGTCCACTGGACCACCAGGAAATAATTTATTGTAATGAAGCCCACGATCGGGCTGGGGAACAAGTCCACTGGACCACCAGGGAACAATTTATTTTAATGAAACCCACGATCGGGCTGGGGAGGTGGTCCCCATTCTTGAATTTCCCCACGGCATTTTACTTTTTGTGCTGCATTCATTGCCTTGCTGTATTGAACTGTGCTGTGCTCTTTATTTATTTATTTTTTTTGTAAAACAGCCAATTGCAGCAGATGGACCGGACTAGGTACAATTAAGAAGTCAGCCCTTATTAATCTGGATCCATCGGACCACATTGGATCGGAAGGGGGGTTTTGATTTTCCACGGGTCAGTCCGCACATCCCTAGTGAGAAGCAAGTTAGTGTTGTAAAGAGAGTCCATGGTGGCGTGGTGTTAGAATAGGAAATCTGTGAGAAGCGAGTTCATTTTGTAAAGGGAGTCCATGGCAGCGTGGTGCTAGAATAGTAAATCTGTGTGTGAAGCGAGTTCATTTATGCTGTTATTGCTTTCACTGGTTTTGAGAGGTGCGGTTTTGTCTTGTGGCGTTTTTCTGAATGTGTTTTTTACCATGTTTTACCTGTATTGTGTTTAGCTCAGTTGATGTGGAACCCCTACAGCCCTGACAGTATGGATTTTTTTCATGAAATTTTCCGGGTGGAAGAGGCCCATGCCAAGGATGTGCCTTTCAATGGTTTTGTGACAAAAATATTACAGGGTTTTAGAGTTGTGAGGATTTTTTTAGTTAGCTGACAAATGCAAACAGTAAAAAAATGATCATGAGTGCTCATTTTCATTATTTACCCTTTTGTGCTGAAAAAAAAAAACTGATTATGTGGAAAAAATATTGATCATGCCAGTGGCCATCTTGTTTTTTCTTTAAACTCACAAACATCAAAAATGCATAAAAATGATACATTTTCAAAAATCAAACACCTTAACCTAGCTAAAGGGACCTGTTTAGCTTGATTCCAGCATTTGTGTTTTGAACAAATTGCTAGAAATGCCTTTTCTGGGTACCCCCAAATCCAGATTGCCCAGCTTAGCAAAAGGAGCCATTCACCCACGTTCTCTGTCTGAGAGCAATGGGACTTTCCAGACATCTGCAGATGGGAGTGTGCTGCCAAATGCAGTGTCATCAGTGAGCCAGTGATCCCTTGATCACTCTTTCTTATCTTTTCTATCAATCTATCAATCTATCAATCTATCAATCTATCAATCTATCTATCTATCTGTCTGTCTGTCTGTCTGTCTGTCTGTCTGTCTGTCTGTCTATCTGTTTATCTATCTTCTGTCTTAATGATTTGTTAAGTGGTGTGGGGTGTCCAGCCCCAGTACTGCTTCTTTCTCCCCTCTCCCTTCCAGGTCACCTGCCCACACATCCCAATGTTTATGTATATTTTTTAAGATAGATAGATAGACAGACAGCTAGATAGATATGTATATAAGTGGACCGGGGTGCCCACAACAGGTACTGCTTCTCTTGACCCCCTTCCCTTCCAAGTCATCCCACACCCCCTCTCTATTATGTATGTGGTGGCACTGCAGTGCCCACCCCTTGTACCACAGAATACTAGCCTGATACTGGAATGCACAATCCCCAGTGTCAGAATAGCCCCCTGAAATGAAAAAAAAAAAATCCTTCAATGTCTTTTTTAACCTGCCCCACACACACCCAACCCAACCCACCCCAGCCTCCCACTCAGTAGCCACCATTCCCCACCCCACACACCTCACTCACTTGAACATGTCCCACAGTGTAGATCACTCTCCGATTGAAGACACGTTTTGCTGCTGGAACTGGTGACTGCAGTATGAGAAAATCATATAAGTAAGTAAGCAGTAAGACATGAGGGGGTGAGCATTAGACATTTCTAATGTATGACCAGGAGCATATTGATGCACGAGGCTGTAGGCTAAGTGCCTTCAGTCCCTGGCTGAGTATTAGAAATGCCTAATGCACACCCCTGGAGTGTCTTATTGTGCTTATAAATTGGGACACAGTTTTATATAATCATGTAAAACATTACATTTGTAGGTCTACATACAAAAACAGAACAATATTCAATGTATTTTGATGTAAAATAGTTTCTCCACCTGCATTAGTTTGCTGTGTTTTTTTTTCCCTTAGGTGTTTTGCCCTATTATGGACACCATGGCTGTAGTTTGTTTCCCATACTAAGAAACTGGTTGCCATGGCTCCCTGCCTGAATTGTTTGTTGGCTGCAAGTGAGACTTTTGTTTTAAAGTTGCCTTTCTTTTCATGATGAAGGAGTTCAGGATGGAGAGGCTGGCAGTTTCACATGGAAACTGGAAGCACGCCCAGAAGTGTGACCAGCGAGATAAAAGTAAAGTTTAGTTAACTAAAGAACTGTAACAGCTCAGTAATCCCAGACAGTATTTCTAAACTATGTTTAGAAGTTTGATTGAGGATGGTGTCTGAATACCATGGGAATAGGAAACCAGCACAATAAGCAGTACTGTACGATGTGAGTGAGTGAATCAGGATTTAGCGGGTGACGCTACACGCAGTGCTGGTCCAGTGGCTGGGCAGAGGAATCTACTGAATGTTACATGCACAAATTCAACTTTCTAACTGCAGGTTTTGTACAGTTATAAAGTGAGTGTTCTCTTCAGTTATGTATTTAAATAAAAGTAAAGAGAAACTTTCTATGAAACACGATAGCATGATGGAGGGGAGGGTGCCAAAGCCGCAGACAGGATTGCCTCTGTAAGAATGAAGAAACAGCACAGCAGATTATATATGTGATTGTGATCACACAGAGACTCACTTTATGTAACAAAATTCATGAAATGCTGCTTTTCTACTGTGGCAAGTCAGTTTGTATGTTTAGAGAAAATGGGCCACTGAACTGGATTTGTGGGCTAAGCATGGGACAAAAAAGGTGACTGTAACTTTCTCAAAATTCTACTGGCTCACAGATTTCTTTGTAGTCCTGCATCCAGGTAGCCAGTACTTGTTTTCAGCCTTGCATTAGACACTACTAATTCATGGCTAATGACCAATCAGGATGCATGATTTCCCCTTCCCATTTATAAGTGCAGTTTAATATATTTATTCAAGTCTTTGATTACTGGGTAAAGTGCACTGATCACGGGACCATTTTCAGGCACGAGCCAGGCCAACAAAGTGGCACAGCGAAATATACGATATACAACAAGATATACAGCGAAATATACATACAGGTGCAACGAATGTACAAGCAGAAAATAGTTGAATACAGTATAGTTTACAAATGTGTCAGGGTAAAAATCAACATATACATTGTAATTTCAACAGTGTTGAGAGAACAAGAGTACATTACAAATTTACCAAGGGGAAACAGGGTAGGAAGAATGCGAGACAACAGGTATGAAAACAGTGCAAATAGCAAATACGAATGAACATGGCATGTTGATTCCAATAACAGTAGGAAAAACTTAATTATTGTTCAAGGAGCAGGGAACCAAATGCTTTAGTGGTAGTACAGCTATAAAGGGGAAAAAGGAAAAGAAAAAGAGGGCTGGGTTATTGGGAATAAAGGAATATCAGGCTGAAGAAAGGCTACCCTGGTCAGCACAGGCATTTGGCTTCACTCAGTAACCAGGCTTTGAATCAGTGTTTGAAGGTGCAGTGGGTGTCAGCAGATTGGAATGACACAGGAGGCTGTTCCATAGGGAGGGAGGGAGCGGTAACTGATAGTGCTTTGCCACCCATAGCAGTAGAAATTTTAGATATCTCCAAAGTGGGGACCGAGGACACGTAGGCACCTGGTAGCTGTTCTGTTTTGGAGGGATATGTATGGGGATGCATTGCCGCCTCTCAGGGTGTTGTCAACGATGCAGCCTAGCGATTAGTCATGATAGCCAGAGGTAGGAGCCAGCCAAGAGCCTTGTACAGGTTACAGTGGTGGGTGGAGTAGGGTGCCAGTAGTTCAAATTGACATATGTTGTTATAGACAGAGGTTAGACATGAGCAAAGGGCAGAGGACATACGAGTAAATGGGAGCAGTAGTCTAGGATAGGGAGCAGGTTACCTTGAGGCTATTGTAGGTGGCCTCTCTGGTCAGAGCTGTTTCAGCTGATATGCAGCCCCAAGCTTTTGGTTCACCTATCATACAATGGAGTTTACTTGTTCCGTGAAAGAGAGGAGTGGTCAAGGGTTACGTTCAATATATGAAATGTAGGACATTTTCTAGTAAGGGTCCAACCAGCGTGGGCACTGAAAAGGAGGAGTGGGACTTGGCTATGTGGGCCAGGTATAGTTTGGACCCAAGAAGCATCACCTTAGTTTTTCAGCATTGGGCCAGGAGCCTGTGTGACAAGAACCAGTTGTGGGCTGAGCCATAGTTCTGCGACAGGGTAGTAGATATATTAGTTAGTGACTTATCACTGCAAAAGAGGATGAGATCATCAGCCTATAGAAGTGCTTCACAGGTAAGGCAGTCAGTGGGGAGGGAATTAATAAAGATAGAGAATAATAGTGGGCCCAAGATGGAGCCCTGGGGGATGCCTGTAGAGACAGGCATGTCGGTGGAAGAGGCAGCTCCGATGCATGCAGACAGGAATTGGCCAGATAGGTAGCTCCTAAACCACTGTAAGGTCCCCGAGGAGCAGGCCAGTTACAGAGGAGTGGTGTGTAGGATGGGTGTTGACCAGGTAAAAGGCCTTGGTCGGGTCCACAAACACAACACCCCTAGCTTTGCACACATCCATGCTTCTAAGAACATGATTCCTAAACTGGGCCAAAGCAGATGAGATGCTGTGGGACTTCCAGAAGCCGTGTTGCTGGCCACAAAGCAGATTATGTTTCTCAGTGTGATCAGACAGTTGATGATGGTCTATTCTATCTAGGATCTTGGGGTAGCAGGGAGATTGGTCTGTAATTGTTGGATTAGAGGGGGTCCTCAGATTTAAAAATGGGAACCTCGTTGGCATGCTTCCAAGAAACTGACATGGTAGATGTGATCAGCGCCAGATTAAAATTAAAGGTGAGTGGTTTGGAGATGGCGGGGGGAGGGGCAGCTTAAACAATGAAGGGAAAAGGCCATCACTGCCAGGGCTGCCACAATTGGGGAGACTTTTACGTAGCTTAGCAGTGTCCTTGACTGAGACGATCCTAAAGTAAAAGGAAGGGGTACCAGTGGGGAAGGGTGGGGCTGATCAGTGGGACCAGAAACAGGAGCAGAAGGAGGTTGTGGGGGAAGCTTGCTTAAGTGAGCTTCAAAATCTGTAAACTTTAAGTTGAATGCCTTGGCGACTTCCGTGGGATCCATTAGGGTGTCAGTGGGTGAGCTCTGATGAATTTTAGAGTTATGGGTACGTGGGTTGAGTAGGGAACTGATAGTGCTCCAGAAGTGGTGCTGATCCCAGGGCTATCCCTCCGCTGATTACAGAGGAAATTGCACTTCTGGACCCTGGGGGTTTGTTTGCACTGATTTCTTAAGCACCTGAATTCATTCCAGAGGGCAGGGAAGGGGAAATTTTTGTAGGCAGCCCATGATTTGTCCCATACCTTCATCAAGGCTAAGAGTTCCTGTGAGACCCAGAGGGTGCAGCCCCCATGTACTTTTCAGGCGGTGAGAGAGAAATGGCGATCTTGTATCTGAAGGAGAGCACTGGTGAAAAAGACCACAGCCTCAGATTCATCTGCGAGGGTATATAGAGCTGCCCAGTTTACTGCCCTTACATCCACAAGGAGATTTGTTTGGGGAAGTGATCACTGACTGAGTCGGACAGGATCTCTGACTGGATCACCTTGTCCTCCCTGTTTGTGAACACCCAGTCTAGGAGAGAATGGTTTGTGTCAGAGTGTAGTGCCTGGTGGGGACAGAAATAACCTGGATCAGATTGTGCTGTTTTAACAGGTTAGAGTAGTCAGTACCAAGGAACTCAACCAATTAAGGTTAAAATCCCCAAGGAGGATCATGTCATTGGGAGGGGAGAGGTTGCCTAGGCCACCCACATGGTTGACAAGACCAGGAAAGCCCCCTGTTGGGGGGTTGTAACAGCAACCGACATAAATCTTTTTTACAGAGCCCAGGGTCAGTTTGGCTGTGAGTCATTCACTGGGGGATGTAGGGTTGGAGTAGTGTACAAAGGAGGCAGATTGGGGATCACTGAAATAAAGTGCCACACCCCCACCTTTCTTTTTGCTTGGCCTGTCCTGGCATAGCAATGAGTACCCCGGGAGGTGGTAGGTACTATTAGGGATATGAGGTTTTAACCATGTTTCTGAAAGACCAAGGACATGAGGCTTATGGAGTGCTACTCAGGCCTCTAGGTCAGAACATTTAGATGGGAGGCTACATAGGTTAATATGGGCAATTTTCAGACCGGTGGGGTTGTTCCATTTATTGTTGGAGGGGGCTGTAGGTAGGTCAGTGGGACCCGGGTGGCTTTCTATGTCCCCTGCAACAGCAGCAGAGAACAGACCAGGTAGGGGCAGGGTAGTGTGAGAAGGGCAAGTGCAAGGACAGCAGGAAAAATTGAGTTAGTGACGCTTGAGGTTTGATAGGCATGCATAGAATAGGGAGCCATTGGAGCAAGTTCCCATTTGTTTACTGTGAGGGGAGAGGAGACAGGTCTAAGTACAGGAGTGCAGGCGTTCTTGGTCAGCGGCAAGTTCAGAGGTACTGAAATCAGTAATGAGTAGAGAGCATAGTAGGAAGGCTGCCATCAAAGGAGTGCAGCAAGGTTCAAGTTTGAGCCATAGGAATAAGGTAGAAAGAGAGTAAATGTGGAATACTTATGCTATAGGGATAACGGAGAGAGGAGGAGTAGAAAATGCGATATAGAGAGGACTAGAAAGAAAAGGGGGAGTAGGAGGGTCAGGAGTGTAATTCCGTGATAGGTCAATAGAGGCAAGGAGGGTAGCTCAGTAGCAGTGGCACTCAGGCAACCACCAGGTACTGGGGAGGGACTGAGAATAAGATAAGGTGTGGATAAGATGAGGTATAAGGAGCAGAAAAGTTAGACATGTGTGGCAAACGGGATGCCTTAGAAGTTAAAGTCTCTGACTACAGTCGAAGAGTCAGGGCTTGAATCCCGTGGTGGACCCTAGGAAGAGGTAGATAAAGTTCACTAGGAATATGGTTGCACAGTAAGGGTATCATAGAGAAGGGCTCAGGAATAGCAAGAAAGGAGTTAAATATGCTAAGGTGATAGGGGCTCGCAGTGACTTCTAGTGGTCATGCAGTATAATGAACAATATGGAAACCACGGAGATTGGTTCAGGAGGGAACAGGTCATGTAACATGTCACATGACCTAGGCTACCTATAAAGGTAGAGCCCATGGGAGGGTGGGGTTCACTCGCGTAAGCAGCGATGGCGCTAACACAGTTCACAGGTGTTGGCTGGTAGTTACCTGCGTAGCACTGCAGGAGCTCTTGCAGGGGCCAAGGGAGGATTGTGAGGCGCTAGCAGCCTGCAAGGGAGAAGACATACACAGGTCAGATAGGGAGGAGACAAAGACAAAGGATTCCAGAGGCAGACAGAGCAAGGGCTGGAAGAGAAACTACTGCTGTCCCTGACCTTGGTGAAGCTGCGCATGCGCAGTGTGGTTCATCAGAAATGGCATCTGGAACAGGAACCAGGAGAACAAGCAAGGATACCCCCTCCACACCCAGCACAATGCGTTAAGCAGAAATAACACCAGTACAAAAATGGCAGGGCTAAACTACTAACAATGCAATGAAACTCAATAGCACAATAGCACACAGCAGAGAAAGCTGCCTTAAAGTACAAAGCAAAAACTACACAAAACACTGTTAAATCAGAGCAACTCTTAAGGCATCTCCATGTAGGGAGTCGATTCAGGTAAAAGGCAGTCAAAAACAACTATCAGTAAATGTTAGCCTACTAAAAGTCCAGATATCTTCCTTTTAACACAGTTTACAGGTGTTGGCTATAGTTCCCTTGAGTAGCACTGCAAGGAGCTTTGTGGGCTGAGGAGAGGATTGTGAGGAGATAGCACCCTTGTGTAACTCTGCAGGGAGCTCTGTGGGCTGAGGGGAGGATTGTGAGGAGCTAGTAGCCTTGTGTAACTCTGCAGGGAGCTCTGTGGACTGAGAGGAGGACTGTGAGGAGCTAGCACCCTGTGTAACTCTGCAGAGAACTCTGTGGGGCTGAGGGGAGGATTGTGAGGAGCTAGTAGCCTTGTGTAACTCTGCAGGGAGCTCTGTGGGCTGAGAGGAGGACTGTGAGGAGCTAGCACCCTTGTGTAACTCTGCAGGGAGCTCTGTGGGCTGAGGGGAGGATTGTGAGGAGCTAGTAGCCTTGTGTAACTCTGCTGGGAGCTCTGTGGGCTGAGAGGAGGACTGTGAGAAGCTAGCACCCTTGTGTAGCACTGCAGGGAACTCTGCGGGCCAAGGGGAGGATGTACCATATTTCAAAGGGGATTGAACTTTGATTCATAACTTGCCATTCTTACATATTTTAACCCCAGATTCTCAACATGGCTTTTGGGACCCCACCTCACAACCAGTGGTGGTGAAATTGTTCAAATCTGGCCAGGAAGGCAACTTCATGGTTGCTTTGCAAAATCACCTGTTAGGTGGGATTTGACAATTTTTCCACCATTGCTCATGAGATGGGGATATAAAGAAGGCTATGTTGGAAATTTAAGTCAGTAACTCTAAAAATGAAAAAGTTGTCTTATATGTTAGAATTTTTCTATGCTTGCTCATAGCGTTGGTAATTTTAAATACTTTGACTCTCATTTTTAACATAGCCATTTTTTCACACCACTTGATCAATGTGATAGCTGTCATTTTTCAAATCCTGGCCAAAATGTATTTTCATGCCTGTGGTGTGGAATGACGTTTTGGTGGTGCAGAATGACATTTTGGTAGGGATTTGAAAAGTTTGACCTACTGGGTTCATGATGTAAGGTAATAAGAAACCTATGCTGAAAATTTGGAGTACAAATACAGTGAAGTGCCCAAGTTATGAGTAAATATTGCAATATTTAAACATTCACTCATAACTTCAATAATTTTCAATATTTTGACTCCAAACTTTCACCATAGCCACTTTTCCACATCACCTCATAAATGTGCCAGATGTCAATTTTTTAAAACCCTGGATGAGACAGGTTTTGCTCTTCTGATCTAGAAATGACATTTGGCCAATATACTATAAATTCTACATGTGATGTTTATAAAGAGTCATAAAATGACTGCCTTGAAAATTTGAGGTCAAAATGAAAAGATATGGTGTATATATAATTGTTTTTTTGTAATGTCAGTCTTGACCCAGCGATTATGCTTTGTGATCCTGTGTTGGTGAGCTGAGTTTGGGGTGAGTTCAGTGACCCAGCTGGATGAGTGAGTGTAGGGGCATGGCACTGTTATACGACATCCACCAGCCAGGTAATGAAAGTTGCATGTTTGTCTGTATGGTCCCAGGTACCATATAGAAGACAAATGTCCTGTTCACATAGGGCCCTGCACCTCTGCAACTGTAGGTGGCAGACAGCCGAGTGCACTGGCTGACAGATGGACTCTTTGCCTTGTGCATCTTTATGTGCAGCTGCATGGAAGCTCCTGATCCCTGCACTTCCACAGCCCACTAGGCAGCTTCAAGATTTCTTCACATCCACCACTGCACTAATGTACTGTAGGCAGACAGAGTCTTTCCACTGCTTCTGTTTATGCAGGTCCCAAAAGGACCTGCACGAATGAATATACGATTCCACTGTCTCAAAAAGAAAGGAAATTCATTGCAAAAACTTTGTTAATGCACCAGTTAGTGTAACCTAACACCACAAAAGTAGGAAAATGTGGCATTAGGGTTTTCAACCCTAACTCTCCCCCCCACCCCCCAGCAGCAAAAGGAAAAAGCATTAGGGTTTTGGGTCTCTGGAGTCTTGGTGAATCAGTGGTGCAGTCTGGGGTTGTCAGCCCTAATGCTCACCCCATTCCCTGAGCAAACAACATCACACATGATCTCCTTTCATCACACAGGGCCTGCAGGGCTCTGTGTGAAGAAACCCACAACAAACTGTGTTGGCAAAATATTGTATGGTGAGACATAATTCTCTACTTTTGAAGAGTGTATCACTATGAGGCACTAAGTTGGAGCTGTACCTTTTGCTTTGGATGGAAGGCTATGGACTGGGGGGAAGGGGTGAGCATTAGGGTGGATAACCCCATGGAAGACTCCACCATTGATTTGCCAAGACTCTGGAGACCAAAAACACTAATATGTTTTCCTTTTGTTGCTGGGGGGGGGGGTGGAGGTGTGGTGTTAGGGTTGGAAACCCTAACACCACATTTTCACTTTGTGGCATTAAGTTACCCTAACTGGTGCAGTTACAAAGTTTTAGCAAAGGAGAGATAGATAGATAGATAGATAGATAGATAGATAGATAGATAGATAGATAGATAGATAGATCGATCAACATTATCTGACATAGTAAAAACATTTTGTAAGTATTTTATTTTTATGCTGACAGAAAAATTTCCCTGAAGAAAGTAAAGGGAAAGATGTTGGGATATGTAAAAAAAAACCTGAAAAAAAAAACTCGGTCTATGAGTGGGGATTGGGGGAGTCCCCTTACAAAAACAAAATATGAGCAAGCAAGCCTTGAGCAGCTGTGTTGCTACAGGGTCCAGTTTAGAGGTGGTGCAGTGTAAGCCAGTAGCCACTTTGAGAACTTACTTCTTATCCATCTAGTGGAACCCCTCCAACCAGTTTACTGACCCATACATCTTTTCAACTCTATCCCTGCCAGCTATAGCTTGGGAAGTGGAAGAAATATGATCCCTGATTCCGACAATCGAAGCCTTGAAGAACATATTAAAGACTGGCTTGCAATCTTATCTTGTCCAGTCTCAGTGGAATTTCCTCCCTCAGTTTCAGATCTCAGAGTGAGGGACTGGCAATTGTTGTGTGTGGCTCAAACCTTGGAACAAGATAAGATTGTCTGTTTATTTTAGAAGACAGTAGGCCCCATATTCAGAGTCGACAGGCAGTGCAGTCAGGACAGAGTGTGCTGTCTCTCTGAATATGGGTCTCTGTTACTGCCATGCACAGTGACAATGCATGGCACTGACAGTCACCCTGCAGAAAAGTGACTCACAGGAGCAAAGGGAGATAATGTGTCCCAAAAGGAATAGCGTATTTGCTCCTGTGAGCCACAGTCAACAGCTAGTATGCTCATGAGCTCATATGGCATGCACTGCATTGAAGGGCCATCAGCATGCCACTATACACCTATTAGTAGCTTTGCACAATGCTGCCATGCACAAATGTGTGGAGACATTATGTATAGCCTTGGTCCTCTCTCCAGTCACTGTACTGTCCTGAAGATTACATTGAAGGTCCATTCTCTGGTAGTCTCTGATTCCACAGCCCAATCATCATACTAAGGATAGATATATGCAGAATCCCACTCCCTGCTAGTCTAGTTGTCCTCCCCATGTAATAGTTGTATCCTACCCCTCAGCACTCACCCACCCAATAACACCCAACTCACCTTTGACCTTAAAGAGTAGTTGTAGTAATAGCTGCAGGCAGCAACTGGCACAGTCATTCTGCTCAACACCTTTGCTGGCTGCCATCTAAGTGACAGGAGAGGCGCACACATACTGTAGAAACTGTTGTGAGAGGTGGGTGCTGAGTGTGTGGGTTGGTAGGGACTTTTACAGTGATTGGGCAGGGGGTAGGGGCAACTAAACAACCAAGGTGGGAAGCTATGTGTACCTTTGATTGAATGGCCATCAGGGTGGGGGCCACTAGACTGCAGGAGAGGAACACTGCATATATTTTTGCATGGTATGGCAATTGGGGGTGAAGGACACTAGACTACCAAAGAATGGACCTCTGAAGCATTCTTCAGGCCGATATGGTGATCAGGGCATCGAGGGGACACTAGCAGGGACTGACATCTCTTGCTGTCAGTCCACTCCCCAGCACTCGGCTGGAGGAGACACATTGGTCAGGTGTTCATGCACCACTGTGTACTTTGAGAAAGGTGGGGTTTTGAAAGTGTTAAACAGTGCTATGATAGGGGCTGTTTAAAACCTCTAAATATACCACCGTGTCATGTATGAGGAGGCAGAATTTCACTATTGCACAGCCATAGCAGTAGATTCTGCGCAAAAGCATATTCCATTTATTGTGGTGCAGCAGGGACACTGAATATGGCCCCTGCCCACATGGTTATGGAAAACCCTGTTAGCATGTCCTTTCTGAATTTGGGGCCCAAAGAGTTTGATATTATTCTGTTTGTTATAAAGCTGAGCTGAGTCTGGCATTTCAGGGTTTCTTTGTGAATGTGTGAAGGTAGATTGATTTAATTTACCATGTCCTAAAATGTTTGCTTTCTTTCGGAGGGAGAATCTTTTTTGTAGTTCTGTTTATTATAAAATGATATTGTTGCATTTGGTGCTTCATGAGGTTTTTTTTGGGGGGGGATACTGTCAGACTTGACATGATACATGTCCCTGGAAAATCAACTGGAATATAAAAAAGAAAGTTGAACAATCCTGTGTGCTACTTTTTTTTTTTTGAAGTATCAATAGTTGAATAGGTATTAGAAATACTGCTTGGACAGGTGTACTGATATATAAAGCTAAAACCGTGTGCTGTGCCTTGGGTGGAGAAGTATATCCAGCACTGTGTAACCATGAGAGAATAGTATAGTCATGAAATGTAACCTATTTCATCAAGTCACAGGGTTATTTTCAGCAGGCAGCCTGAGCTTTTTTACAATTTGGGGGGGGGGTTGCCCCAGGACTTATTTTTGATAGTAGCAAGAAGTTTGTGTTTCAGAAGCAGCACTTACAGACTGTGGCTCTACATGTGCTAGATCAACATAGATAAGATTTTGAGAACAATGGCAAATTGAATGCCATTTATCAGAAATGACACAGGCACTGATACGTGTCTTCAAGTCCTTGAAAACATTTCAAAATATATGTCCTATGTATTTCTAAACAACAAAAGGAAGTGGTTAACTTATGGTAATGATTCATCTAATTTTCCAGCTCCATAAAAGCAAGGGCATGTTTGTGGTGGGATGCCCAGAGATCAAAATGAAGCATCTGAAATTTTCAGTTGCCTTGGTCCTCATGAATGTGGCAATCTGTTTGCCATTACCTTTACATAATGTGGCAAAAGGACCCTCTGAAGATGACTTAAAATTTGCAGAGGTGCATGTTAAATCTACGTGTATTTTTATAAGTTTCTTAATGTTTGACTGCTAATAAACAACAGCACTTGTATTTAATAATATATTTTATTTTCTAGGATTATTTGCAGAAGTTCTATATGCCTCCCTTGGGAGCCGAGAGTAAGATGAAAAGCAGTGCTACATCTTTGGCACAAAAACTTGAAGAAATGCAATCCTTTTTTGGCCTCAAGGTAACTGGGGTACTGAATGCTGAGATCTTGAATGTGATGAAGCTACCCAGATGTGGAGTCCCTGATGTTAGAAACTATGAAGTTTTTCCAGGAAAGCTAAAATGGAACCGGAATGATGTGACATACAGGTACCTAGATTATATTTTACTTTTCTTTACTTACTAGGAATAATTACTGTGCTCTATACAAAGAAAATATCAGTGGTGAGTATTCTTGCCCAACTTTTATAACTTAACTCCATTTGACAAGCATGCCATACTTGACTCCCAAGCAAAGATTTCAGTTTGACCCAAAAGTTCTGCAAGCTCTAATTTGAAGGGAAAAACTCACAGGTGTTTTCTGCCCCACAACTACTTCCCATGCATCAAATCAATCGAGACAACATCCTCAATCCCAAAACCACTCTGTTTTTTGTTTGCATAGTAGCTGTTCTGCAAAACATTTGAATGTGATGTAGATGGTAGACAATGAAAAGATTGTTTACTGTGAGAAAGCCAGATCAGACTATAACACCACACAGTCTGAGGCTGTCTGGCATGCTGGCAACCTGGGTTTGTGCCCTAAGCCTGGAACGGCATGAGCAGAGGCCAACTGGGAGAGTGATAAGCAACTGCAAGGATGATCTCCTTTCAAAGGTGAGTGGCTCCATCACATAGCTCACTTAGTGACAGCTAGGGGTGGCTTTGGGGTGGTGCCACCGGTGGTGCAGGTAGCAATGTTCTGCCTGGCTCCCAGATTAGTACCATTGTAAGCATATGCACCCATGCAGGGTGGTGAAAGAGACCTTAAGGAGGTAAAACAGTTCACTGGATGAAAGATGAGAGTGGCAGCCAATCACACAAACATCCAAAGGGCATTCTGAATGATCAAGTCTTTCCCTGCTAGTGTAAGTACTGTGATCTATTCTAAGTCCTCAAATACACTTTAAGGCAGAAAAGGGAGACGCTGCCCTGGGACAAGTGTGGGTTGTGTGGCATGCAGCAGGTTGTGATGGTGACTAGACTTGGAAGGGTCCACTGGCCTAGTTTGTTTCAGGACGGGCAGCCTGAAGAATGGCAAGGTAAGCCAAGATGTGAGCTAAAACAAAATAACATAGACAAAAGAAAAAATGAAAAAACAATTGTGTGCCTCTTACTCTCTTTTAAGGTGATCCTTAGTTGGAAATGGCTGACTCATAGGCAGTGGCTAAATTGTAAATGTTCAGGAGGGGAACCTCTCATCTCTAGATTTTCGCGAAGTCAAACTGACATCTCTAGGAAGTGAAATTGTTTTGTAGTATTCAGTACAGAATGATTTTCAGGGGAGCAAAAATTCCTCATTCTCTTTTGCAAGAGGATGGGAAATTTGAGTTCCTATGAGTTCCACTGAATTTAATCTTTATTTCTTGGCTTAGTTGAGGAGAGGGGTACTGTGTATCCAGGAAGCGTCATCTCTCCATCTTGCCTTCACTTATTCAAAGGAACAGAAGAAACAATTACTCACCGTAGCAATGATTTTCTTCTAATGGGCCCAGTAATGGCGAATATAAAATATGCATCATCTCCACTCTGAGATGTTGCCTTGTAGTTTAGAACAGTGCTGTGGAATCAGAACTCCTTTCAAATGTTGCCATGTGGTGAGGGGATCCATGATGCCGGTGCGACAACAATGTTTTTGACTGATGTTACAGTGACAGATTTATGTTAACCACAATTGCAGTCTGTATAAACCCGTCTAAAGACAGGTACTTTTCTTTCAGGGGGGCTTTGATCCCCAAAACCCCCATACCAGAGGTTCTTCCCCCTGCACCCCCCGTAAGACAGATAATCGAGTCAGAGTTGATTCAGAGAGGGGTGCAAGACCCCCAGAGAGCAGTGGCCGGTCCCATGGTGATACTACAGTGGCAACAGTGAATTGTCACTGTAATGTCATTCAGTCTCGAATTGTTGCTGTTGAGCGGTATATCGTGGTGTTACACCTCAAGTGTCCTGTCATCAGATTTGCGCTAAAAGCAGAAGGAGCAGTACTAATGATCTAAACTACAGTGCTTATATTAAAGTGTTAGCAAAACTTGAACAGACTTAAAAAAACTTCTGATGTTTTAAAGTAACTATATCATAAATATTTGCAGTGACATATTTAAAAAATAAAGCAAGTAAATGTATCAAAATTCTCAGGCAGAAGAGTTTTTAAGCCCATATTATATTTAGGAACCTTTTTCTGATTAGGTTCCAGAAGGAAGTAGAGATGGGATTGTATTAACTCACTACTGGACCCATTAGAAAATAACATCATTGCAGTGGGAATTACGTTAACAAGTGTATGTCATTGTGTTAATTTCTTCAGGTTTTCAGCAGTTTAAAAATGTTTCTGTCTTTATTATGTTAGCAAAATATTTCTATTGTATGATATCCCACTACACTTTCTATGGGATTTGTTGTTTCTACCCTGGGGACAGGAGTGAAAGCACAAAAACGACATATGAAAATGGACTTTTGTTGTAGCAACAGTGTAGCAGGATGAAAGTCTTGTCTTGCCACAGCTGTTTGTGTAGCACATCTGCGCCCCCCCCCAGAATATGGGTTCTGCTAGGCCATGGTACTGGCCACAAAGGTGCAGTTCATACTGGAGGTGGCTGATGACAGAGTTGGCAGGCATCTCAGGCAGATGGAGTGTGGTAGGAATGCAGGCTCATTCCTGGATCCCTCAGTGGCTGTCTTCTCTGAGACTGTGCTGGTGCCTCACAGTCATGCTAGATCCCATAACTCAAAATTCATTTTAGTCCAGCTGGGCCCCTGGTCTTCATCTCCATAATCAGGCAGGTTGGAGACAGATGCAGATGTTGATTTGGCTTCACCCTGTTGGACTAAGGCTGGAGATGTTACTAGTTCATCTTCTTAAGCCAAAATGTCCAGTTCACTTTGTGTCCCCACAACTTAGCTCAGATTTCTCAACTATTCCATCATGGCCCATGATGTGTAAAAGGCCTGAAGTAAACAGCATATGTCACTACTACTGTGACTTCATACTCAGGTTATGGCATCTGCAGCTGCCTCACAGTAGCTATAGGACACTGCTGCCAGTTGTCCATTAGCCACAAGAGGATCAGATTGTGTCCATACCAGCTCTGAGCCTGTGGAAATATCACACAACCCCAGGTTTACTACACTGTTATATAAGTGCATTAGAAACCACTCCAGAGCATGGGAGTATGCTGAATTAATGCATGTCTTGCTGCATAAGGCAACCAACCTTTGACCTTATAAAATGGGTGGGAAAATCCTGTGTCCTGATTGGCTAGGACTAGTGCACTGTAGAAGCATAATGCACTGTAAAAACACAAATCTAAACACTCTAGCAATAAAATGAGACAGCTTAGTGCTATGAGACAGGATGTTAGAGGTGATAAACATAAACCTAAATTACTTTTTGTGCAATGAAGCAGTGTTTCTGATGGGGCTAGTTGTTTCTTAGTAACTGGGTGCAGCTACAGGAAGTGGGCTGGGGGCCATAGTCCCAGAGTACTAACATGGACTACAGAAGCTTAAATTCTATGTGATTTAACTGCTAATCACTACCTTGGGACATATTAAGTGCATAGAGTACCTGAATAGGGTGCTATATAGGACTTTTTTAAATTTGGGAGTTTAAGTATTGCAGAGAGAAAACATGACCCCGGGACTCCACTACCAGGTCATGATCAATATAAGGCACCAGTTGAACGAGCAGAGTGAGCTCGGTGAGCGCACTGTCGTCAAATGTGGAGATGTGCACAGAGATATGTGCATTTGGTGCATGTGGACGAAGGGACCAGGGTGAAAGCTAACAGTATAATCACTAGGAAAAAGGTAACCAACATAATACATATTTCAATTTTAGCAGCTGGTAATCTTCCTAATATGGAATTTGCAATCCATCCAATGACTTATTAGCTATTATGTGCAATGATAGAACTATCTTTAAATGTGGTAGCTACCTTATGTATAAAACAAATGTAGAAGAACATGAGACTGGTGTATACATTTGCCCAAAATGCACTGAGTTAGGAAATCTACTGAGTGAAAATGAGAGGTTACATGAACAACATAAAGCATATATCCTACAAGAAACTAATGTAAAGCCAAAGAAAAAAAGGAACTAGGCTAGTGCTGATATAGGTGATCATGACAATGTTTCAAGCTCGGAGGAAGAGATAACTAATAATGCAATGGAGGGGACATCCAATGACTGGACACTAGTAACTAGTAAAACTAGTAAAAACAAAGAACAGCAATGGGACAAGAGGAAATACTACTTGTAAACAGATACACACTATTAAGCACTGATGAGGAGAGAGGATTGAAGGGGAAAATGCCTGACAATAATGGGGGTGGTGAAACCACAAACAAAAGTGTGCTAGTGATAGGAGACTCAGTCTTACGAAGAACAGATACAATAATATGTAGTAATGACAAAGCCAACCATGAAGTAAAATGCCTACCAGGAGCTAAAATAAATGACATTAAAAACTATTTGCCTAAAGTTGTGGAGATCAATAATTAGGGTCAAACTGTAGTAATATGCATGGGCATTAACAATGTGGGGAGAGACCATGAAAAATATATTGTTGATGACATTATGGACTTAACACAAACAATAAGAAACAGGGTGGTAAGGCAGTGATATTGGGAATATTACGGTGTTCAAGGGTCACACAGAAAAAAATAATATGATACAAGCATACATATTGGGCTTGAAAGAAAATGCCAAAAGGAAAAATCACCTTTATAAAGTCTTGGGAATCCTTCTACCAACAAAAGAACATATATGCAAAGGATGGTCTCCATTTGAGTTCTAAGGGCACAAATATGCTAGCAAACATCATTAACAAAGAGTTATCAGCTAGTCCTTTAAACTTGCACTGAAGGGGGAGGGTCAATATGCAGAAAAGGAATAAGTAAAAATAAAAAAACAAAGAAAAATTGATAAAAATGAAACAACAAAATGCTACCCAGGCAATGTTAGAAGTCTTAGAAACAATAACGAGGACTTGGAAATGTTACTATTACCTAATGGTGAGTGACATCAAAATGGCCTTTATCACAGAAACATGGTGGCACACAGAAGACAACTGGGGAACTTCAATCCCCAGTTACCAATTGTACAGACTGGATAGACATGAGAAGAAGGGTGGAGGGGTGGCAGCATTTATTCATGAAACAATAAAATCCTTAGACATCTCAGAAAAAATCAAGAAAGCTAACAGTAAGGTGGAATCAATATGGATGAGGGTGTATGGCATAAAAGGGAAACATACTATCAATGGTTCATGTTACATACCACCTAACGCAGATGATGAAATCAACAAGGAAATACTACTCAAATTAGAAAGAGCCTGTGAACTAGGACAGGTCATTTTTATAGGGGATCTAAACTACATTGATATTAGTTGGGATTCCAAAATAGGGGCAAAACCTCAGAGTAAAGAATTTCTAAACACTATAAAATACCTAGGACTTACACAACATGTAAAAATCACCTACACACATTGATAAAATACTAGACATTATATTAACCACAGAAGAGTTAGCCCTTACTGATTGCATGGTAGATTCACCCCTGGGGTGGAAGCGATCATAATGGTATTCTGTTCACAACTCAGGACTGCTGTTCCATTATACGAGGATGCAGGGAAGCATAGAATTATAACACAGCAAATCAGTACCAAATTCAGGAAGAACTACAGTAAGTACAGTTGATTGGGAAATAGAACTAAAAAATGAAACAATGGAAGAGATGAGGAAAATCATTAAGTTACACATTTTTAGGATCTATGATAAACTTAGCAAATAGCAGAAAAAATATAATCAGTGAGGCATCAAATCCAAGTGGTTCACAAAGAGATTAAAAAATTAATGGAAGGAAGAAAATAATCTACAATCTATACAAAAAAGATAGGAAGGACATTCACAGAAAATTTAAAAATATGAAAAAAGGAATAAACAAAACATGGAAAGCAGAACACAAACAGTAAAAAATACACAATGAGAGAGTTTTATAGCTATGTCAAGTCACTGCATAATTCAAACATCTCAGACTATGATCATCACAGAAAATTGATCTACAAGATGAACCGGAAGCCTGTGATGATGGTGACCGCAATTCAGTGCTTTCAAAAAGGGCGACTCAATCATGACACCTGTGCACAGGGCCACTTGGCAGGGAGGGTGACCAGATATGGGGTTTGGTGAATATAGCGACAGGATGTTGCTATGTATTTATGCTTGCTTGGGCGGTGGGGAGAGACCGTGCTGTGCGATGGGCGGAAGGGGAGGGAGGGTTTGTGGGGTGTAGTGCTGCAGTGGGCTGCCAAGCTGGCCATGTGTCAGGGTGGGTTGCTGGCAGGCTTTTTACTTTTGCACCCCCGACATGCATCCCCTGGGTTGAGAATCCTTTAGTGGGAGTGCTGGGAAGCACAGCCCCTACATAAAAAATTAAACCTAAGTCTCAGGTGCCCTCTTGATGATCTATGCGAGTGTACATTGCCAAAATTTATTTTTAGCAATGTACACTCTCTAACAGCGATTGCCTTTTGCAATCGCCATTGTCACATGGGACTAATGAACCAGTTGAAAGGACCAATGTATTTAATAAATATTTATCTTCCATAGTCACTCAAAAACTAATTATAAAGAAACATTAAACACAAAGTTAACACATAATATTGATATCACAGAAGAATTAAAAATAACACAGTTAAAAATAGGCACACAGCAGGTCGGACAACATCTCCCAACCTACTGAAATTTTAACTCCTCCATAGCCAAACCATTAAAACATCTATTTACACAATCCATCAATAACAGTGAGGAACCAACTGACTGGTTACAAGCTTCAGTCATACCAGTTCATAAACAAAATCTGGTCAGATCCACCATGGCTGCATAATGAAGTTAGTAAATTTGTGTGGAATTGTTAAGGAGGTATGGAGAAATGACAACATGATTAGTAAGTAGTAAGATTTGTTTTAGTTTCTGTTCTAAGGAAGGCATACACATTATTAAAAAATATATATGGAGGTGCACATTTTAATGGAAGGAATAGGAAGCAATATAGGTTTACAAAAGAACCTCAGAGCAAATGCTACTGAGGTATGTGTTATCCTGGATGATATTGGCCGGACAGCCAAATTTAAGAAAAGCATAATTACACATACCCAATAATGCAAACATCATGGGAAATATATGCAAATCCCATGATGGTACAGAAGGTGGCAGTACATGAAAAGTAATGGCTGGCATATATGTTCAGCCTTGGGGTTATTTACATGGTTTATTTTTTAGAGAAACAGGGTTTTGTCCATGAGGTGATGTAAGTTATATTTAAGCAATGTGTTGATGTCAGGAAGTCAGGCGTAATGA
Source organism: Neoceratodus forsteri (assembly GCA_016271365.2). NCBI lineage: Eukaryota > Metazoa > Chordata > Ceratodontiformes > Ceratodontidae > Neoceratodus > Neoceratodus forsteri. The sequence continues at coordinate 1,029,993,726 of CM057458.1, forward strand.
TGGACTGTTAGCAGAGAAAATGTGATAGTAACTTTTGATAAGGGTAAGGTAATTATGCTTGTGATAATGGGAATATTAGGAAAGTATGAGGTCTATGCAGAAGTGGAGTACAAATATGCACAGTTTTACAAGTATGTGCTCAGAGTGCAGGCAAATGTAATATGCAGGTTTGTTTTAGAAATAGGTAAAAATAGCTATACGTGCAATTGATAGAAAGATAGATAATTACATAGACATACAGACAGAGAGAGAGAGACAGACAGACAGACAGACAGGCAGAATAGGAATGGCAGTAAAGTATTGAAGTGACACCAACCCCATCCCCACCATTCAGAGATAGACAGGCATTGGGGTGTGCCTTTGGGTCGTTGCCCATAACGCTCATGCCATTTCGCCTCAACCTACCCTGCAGACACAGACAAGTGTTGAGGTGTGCCTTGGGGTATTCAAGTTTTACAGTCACCCAATTACATAAGGAAGTAAACTGAAATGGGTACAGTACTGTATAAGAAAATGGAGTGAACTTTGGGGCTGAAGAGTCAAAGGCTCACCTTGATACCTGTTACTGGCTGCAGGGTGGGAATGGTGGTGGAATGGCATGAGCATTCCTGTTGACAATCCCAAGTCACACCCCTGATGCCTGTCAGTCCCTTCAGGGTAGGGTGTTATGGTCAGGAACCCTAATGCCATGGGCATTGTTATGTGACTTCTTAATCTAGCAACAGCATTTAATGCATTACATTACAGGGACAAGTTAATGTTTTTAATATATTTACTGACAGTTACATAAACTTATTTATTTAGTTATTTATTTATTTATTGAAATGTTTTACCAGGAAAGATACACTGAGCAACTTAATGTTCGTCTCATGGTACATCCTGGGGAAGGAGTGGGGGTGACAGTAGTAACATAGAAGAATTTAAATTTAGTAACAGTGGTAGTACAAATCAATTACCCAGACAACTTGAAAACTATAACTACTTGAACTGCAAATCTGGAGATCTGGGTTTGAATCCTACAGCCCCCACTTGCATACTGGGTTACCCTGAGCAAGTCACTTAACTTCCATGTACTCCCAGGTTGCCCCTGTAGACAAGCTTTCAGCTTAGTGTACTACTCCTGGTTAAACAACTGAAAGAAAAAAAAAACACAATATATTATTTTTCTTGCTTTGTTTTGCTACTACAAGCTTTGACTAATCCATCCATCCTTAAATGTCCTTTATATAGCTTATATGTCTTTGACCTAGGCAGAACTACACTTAAAATCTTACACATAAATAAATAAATCATCAGAATAACATTTATTTCAGTAGTATTTCTTTCCTTTTCAGGTGCCCATGACACTATGTATATATATTTATATCTTTTAACTTCAAAGCACTAAACCTAGTCAAATGCACAAAACATAAGACTTTATTCTCTTCACACATTACTGCTAAACTTCAGGTCACAGAGAGATAAAAATGTAGAGCTTCCCCTAGCTATTTGGATGGGTGCTTCAGCTGTGTGTGTGTGTGTGTGTGTGTGTGTGTTGGGGGGGGTGTTATAAAAAGCTTTTAAGAAACAGACACTCTAGTATCCAATATGGGATAGTCTTCTTTGGGTAACATAGTTTACTCCTTTGTGCGCTTATACCTTTATTGTCATTCTTGTGTTGCAAGTGCTTGCTTTCTTCAAGTGCTGTAATTTCAGGATGCAGTTTCACAAGTGCTATATAAGGATGCAGTTTCAGGCACTCCTTAATTACTTTTTCTTTCCTTCTGAACCTGAAGCTCTGATGCCCCAGGCAGCTCTGATAGTCAGTTGTTCCAACATGATAGATCCACCTCATGCCCCTGCCTCATGAACCAAAAAAAAAGGTGGGCGTGGATCTTTAGGAGCTTCTCAGGTGGAGGTCGGGGGTGGATCTTACCCAAAAATTAGAAAACTAATGCTGTCTCCCACTACTCAGGTTCCAGTTCTTGTACCATCCATTTAAGAAAGAAAATAGTACCCTGCAACCATTGACTAACATGAAAGCATATTTATTTGAGGGCGGAAAGCATTTCTTGGAGGAGGGTAAGGCGGAGGAGACTATTTACACCTTCAGCCAGTTCCACAGACAAAAACATGACATCAGCCCTTTTGTACATGCAAAACGTCTGCGGGCTCTGCCCACTGCAACCGATAAAGGAAGCAGGATGACATGTAATAACTATAGACCAATATGCTTAACATCTGTACCAGGTTAAAAATGTTTTATCTATCCTAAAGGATTATGTAATTAACCACTTGGAAAACCAAGGCATTGTAGATGGCAACTAACATGGTTTCACAGCAAAAGATCATGCACAACAAATCTCTTGTGCTTCTATGAGAGAATATCAAAGCATTATAAAAGAGGTTTACCAGTGGACAGTATAGCTTGGCTTCTCTAAGGCTTTTGACACTGTACCATGCAGCAATTATTCAAAACTGGCAGAAATTAAATTAGACTACTAGGTGATAAAGTGGATCCAGGGTGGCTGGGCTATAGGACCCAGAGGGTGTGCATAAATGGTTACTATTCTGATCCGAGATCATTAACTTGTGTAGTGCCCTAGGGGTTGGTCCTCAGACCTATCTTATTTCAGATTTTCATCTCTGACATGGAAAAACAGGTCTTAAACAAGGTAATAAAATACGCAGATGACTCAAAATTAGCAGGAATTTTACAAACTGCAGAAGGACAGGCTGACCCACAAAATGTTATTTTATTTATTTAGTTTTTGTTGACCGGGTAAGTGCACTAGACAAATCCTGCCTATTTTCAGGCACGACCTGGGGAAGGGGGATACAGATGCATGCCAACTGACCTTGAACCAGATTAAGCTGTTGGTGGTATTTTTAGTGAATGAGGGAAATTTGACCAGAACACCGGGGAAATTCCCCTACTCTTTTCGATAAGTGCCATGGGATCTTTAACATCCACCAGAACTACCACCAATCCAGGCAGATGGGACCTCGGTTTAACGTCTTATCCGAAAGACGGCACCTCAGAAGTGCAGCACCCCTCTCATGCTGCACTACAGTGTCAGTACTGGGATATTAACCCAAGTGCCAGATGTGGGAACTGAACCCTCAGCCCTCTGATCTCCCGGCCTCAGAGGCGAGTGTGCTACCTACTGAGCCACTGACACTGCAAAATGACCATAACAGACTAAATAAATGGGCAAATGACCAAGGAATGTCATTTAACAAAGAAAAATACTGTGTGTTACATCTTGACAACCAGATAAATATTATCACATATTAACTGGTTGGAGTGGTATTAAAATATCATAACAAGAAAAAGACCTCAGAGTGGTATTTAACAAAAGGGTAAACTCAAACATGCACCCAACTTGAGATCTGAGGTTCGAGCAGACTCGATAGACTGTAAGGCCTAATCTGCTGGCAAATAGTATGCTAGTATGCTCTGTGAAAGCTAGATTGTTAAAGCTAACAGTGTACTTACTATACACAATCAAAAAAAAAACATTACAAATAACAGCAGTGAGGTAATACTGCCGTTGTATAGAAATTATATAAGACCATTATTGGATTATGCAAGCCCAGTTTGGGGACCAATACATAAAGGGATGGCAAATAAACTAGAGCATGTACAAAGGAAAACAACCAAACTGGTATAGGATATAAAACATCTCTCATACCAAGAGCGCCTAAAACATTTGGGGGTAATGTTACTAGAGACAAGGAGGATTAGAGGAGACTAAAGGGATCACATTGATGGCAGGAGTGATATGTCCGATATCTTAATGAGTGGCAAGTGAGCTCGGGAAATATCACCAGTGGCTCCGCATAGTGGACCACGAGTGATTAATTTCCCCAGCTCACTTGCCATGAGTTAAAATATCTGACATATTACACCCCTTGACATCACATATGCATTTTATGCAATGGGGTATTTATGCTGTTGATAGTAAATGTAAAGTAGTGTTTCAGGTTGCTTTACCGTATGTGTTAAGGTCTTTTTTCTGTGTATGGTTCCTGCTGTAATGTTCTGTGTTGTTTTTTGAATGGGTTTCTAGTTTTAGGTTTGTTATCCAGTGGAGAACGAGTTCAGATGTGGAGTGTCCAATTAAAATGAGCTACTTTCTGAGTGGATTGTTTGTGATGTGTTTTATTGGCTGTGATATTTATGCTCTGTTTTTGATTGGTTGTTGTTTTGTTAGTGCTTCTTGATTGGCTGCTTTTTCTTGGGTGTTCGGTTTGCTCAGTCGTGATACTCCTTGTTAGTATGTTTTAGTTTCAGCAATGTTTTCGAGTTGGAGAATTGGAATTTCAACTGGGAATGCAAGGTATTTTGATTTGTTTTTAGTGCTGCAGGTGACTTTATTTGGGGGTTTGGAACTGTGGTTATTTTGTTACTTTATTTACTGCAGGTGGCCAGCATTCATTTTATGTAGTAGTTTGGCTTGTTTGGCAGGTGGCGATGTAGACAGGGGTGATATTTAAATGTGGCGTGTACACAGTACTGATATTTTACCTCTTTTTCTTCTGTGTACACATCACGTTTCAGTTATCAGTACGGGATGGGGATATGCTTATTTAAGTGATGGCATATCTCTTCACTAGGGTTACCACCTGTCCTGAGTTTCGCAGGACAGTCCTGATTTGGGCAGCTGTGTACCGCAAAAAAACATGAAAAATGCAACATGTCCTGACTTTTCAGTAGAAAAAATATTTTCTAACTTGCCACTAAATCTTGTAGAAAACTGTAGTACCTTAACTAAAATTCATTAAAATGATATGAAACCATAGAAGCAACCAAGAAACAATACTTGGCCTTAACTCTGATTATATAGAAAACAAGTCTGTTGCGGGTTAAGGTTACGTACTGTCCTGTGAAAATCATGTTTCATTAAGAAATGTCCCACTTTGGGCTTCTTAAAAGGTGGTAACTCTACTCTTCACCCCTATTGTATAATTATTATTAGTTATGATGTTATGCAGGATGAACATCTATTAAACAAAATGGACTTTGAATTTAAAAATGATAGATTGGGTATCAGAGGCCACCCTCTGCAGCTTAGGCCAAAAGGACTTAACATGACCAGGAGGAAAGGGTGTTACACCCAGAGGGTGGTGAATCCCTGGAATAAACTTCCTCTAAATATTATTGTTAGTGAGAATAAACAGCAGTTCAAAAAAGAATAGATGCATATATTACTGATGGAAACATGCACTCTTATTATGGATGATTGGATAGGAGCATTTATGAGCCCACCGCCTTTCATTCGCTCCTCATATCATTGTATGAACCATTGCATAAGTCCTGCCAACCAGGACACAGCACCTAAAATAAACCTTTGTGCCAAGTTTAGAATGCTCATTTACACGATAACCATTTTTTAAAACAGGTAGACACATATAAGAACCCCCCCCCCAAAAAAAAAGTTACCTCATATATACATCCCTCACAGTAACTATCAGTCAGCAAAAAGTGGTTAAAAAATGCAATATTTCTTCTATTTACATACTAATTTAGGTAATTTTCTTTCCATAACACTGCATCAATTGAACAGTCATTGACTGCTCCCCATAGGACAAGACTTTCCCTAGTCCATCTGATCACTTTCTCAAATAACAAACATATCCCTCATAATTAATCTATTTTTCTCAAAAAACTGCATATTTAACCCCAGTTCTCAGGAGTCACACCACAAATCTGTCTGTTACAGTTACTTGTTTTCCCCCATTCAACAGACCCAACTTCAGCCAGTGGCAGGCACAGCAGTGGGATTTGTTGTAACGCTACCACCAATGGAGGCATGCTGCTAGCAATGTACCCCAGTGACCTCCATGGTGATTGATGCCATAACTAATGCATGCAGCTCATACTGCATCAGACAAAATCCATGCAATTTAAATAAAAACAAAATGCTCACCCCCCCCAAACACACGGTTAAACTACATAATATTCTGGAATATTATGACTCAAAAACGAGCATACTCCTACCTTCTGAGTCATGATGCCTCCAGACCACTCTCAATGAAAATAATAGCTCTCTGGCTTTAATACATTATAGATTGCTTCATAGAAAGCTGTGTTCTATCCATTTTACATACCCTAGTTAAAAATAAAACTCTGTGAAAGTAATCTGATGAGAGCACCTGGGAAGCACCATATAGCTCATCACAGCACCACCTAGAGGCATCAAACAGCAGAGGAACTACTTTACATTTATTTGCACAACATATTTTTCATTTTCATTGCTAATTTAAAACTTTTTTTATGAGGCCCATTTTATAAGTGCAATAAGCCACTCTGGGGATATGTAGTATGCTGTGATAACAGCACTTCTGGTGGCAGCCAGCATTTGGCGTTTGGCCTCCTGCCTAACTGTGCCCCTGGGATTACAGACATCACAGAGTAATGCACACCCTGTATTGTCTTATTGCTCACTTGTGCCTTACTATGTAGATGGGATGTGCATTCATTTAGCATATGCCCATGACCCGTTGTGGCTTATTGCCAACATCGACAATGATGCGTTCATCATGTATCCACAAGATCAAGATGGGGACATTAGATTGTGAGTGCTCCAGCAGGACATGATGAAGTGCTCTGGAGATCAGGAGTGCTACATTTAGGGGTAACACTGGAGGCACTTCTTCCAGTTTTTGGTGATCCTCTGAAGCAGAATACCAGTTGAGACAGTGGATCTGAAGATAGTCCTGACTTTCAAGGTACATAAAGAAACCTGAGACATTTCTGCTTACTAAGAGGATCATGGGGTGCCCTAGCTGGTGGAGTGGATGGGCAGTCCCTATGAATTAGTACATATTTGTGCTGTTTACTTGTTGATCTGTGCTTATGAAGTAGCGTTGGGGCAGACCTGATCAACTTAGAATTCTTTCCAACCTTAAATGGACACTGTCACCCCCTCAGGCCTCAAAGTGTATCTAGTTTAAACACACACACACACACACACACACACACACACACACACACACACACACACACACTTCATGACTGCTCATCTTCTGTAGAATTTGCTGATATGGCAGGACAGTTTAATTGTATTTCCTTTTTGTAAGCGAAGAACAGACTACCCACCATACTGAAGTTACCACACAAAAAATATGTTTACTTACAGTTCTTGAATAACTCCTACTGCATCTTCGCTGGACTTGGGAATAAATCAAATCACAGTCCAGCTACTTATGATACCAGGGAGTAGAAGACTATTGCATCATGAGTGGCTGCACTGTTTTGGGGTGTTCCTATTATGCAAGAAGTATGAGGTAAGAGAGATCAATGATTTGAAACAAAACAAGGTTGTGTATAACTATACCATTAGCACACATTTCAGTTTTACTAAGAAAGGAAACAGATAAAACAAACAGCAACATCAACACATTTTAAAGAAAGTAAGCTATCGTAACATGGGGAGTTTCAAGTGGAAATAATGTGACACAGGAAAGGTTGACAGTGTCCCTTTAAATTACTGTGTTGCTATGTAACACTGAAACTGAACAGCATTCCTCCAAAGCAGCAGTAAGGGTAATTTTGGTTTGCTGACAGACACTTCAGAAGAAGTAATATTTGATTAACCCCTCAAATGCCCCTTGCTGCCTCCAGGGAGCTCATCCTCACAGGCAACTTCAACCTGGACTGGCTCTCCACCACAGCGAAGTCCACTCTCACCAAAATTGAAGCCCTCAACCTGACACAACTAATACATGAACTCACCTGGAGCAATCCCCACTCCTCTCACCACACACTCTTAGATTGGATTCTCTCTTCCCACCCCATTGTATCATCAGCTCTGGTGTTTTTGTCCGATGCATTCAGCGACCATTGTATCACTTACTGCATCAGAAAGACACACTTACCCCTCTCTGCCCCTAAACACATTAAGTTCTGCTCTCTGCACTCAATTGACCCAGCAGCACACCTACATGACCTGTGCCACGTTGACTGGTCCTCGGTCTACTCCATCCATGATGTCGATTCTGCCCTTGACCACTTCAACTCCATTCTAAAAGTGTCCTTAAAACCAACACACACCTTTGTTTAATACCAGGGTCAAAAGATGCCACCATCAGCCAGTCCAGTGGCACAGAGGGCTGAGGAGCTGGATGCCTTACCTCGCGCCATGCCGGCAGCCCAGGTTCAGAAACTGAATTGGGTCATCAGGGACCAGTATGGGGTGAGGGTAGAAGCAGGATCTGCCTAATGATGGCTCTCTCTCCTCTCCGAGGAGGGCCACCTATAGTCCTGCCACCTCTGGGTGGAGGTTTGATGGTGGTGCAGGTGGGTAATGGGTGACCGGTAGGATGGGGCATCCCAGTGCATGATATGCACATGCCTCCACATGTATGCGCTCATGCCAGGACCTGAGGGTGGAAAAATGAGGGAAATGGCTAAACAAATAATTAAAAAAAAATAAAAAGGCGCCACCATCCATGGATCTTGGCCCAACTCATTGACCAGTGTAAGCGTAAGACAAAACATGGGCGCACTACAAATGCACACTGATCCTCAAGCCCGACATCATTACAAATTCACCAAGATGATCCACCGTGCAAAGTCTGAATACTTTAAACTGCACCTTCAATCCAGCTGTACTTCTCCCTCCTCTTTTTGGAATGTAGTACACTCTCTAATTGACCCCTCTCGCCAGTCAGCCTCACCAGTCCTAAAACAAGATGGTTTATTCAATTCCAACCCTGTCAGCATCACCGAAGTTCTAAACACATTTTTTCTCACCTGTGCCTCTGACCTCCTCTCCTCCTGACCCCTATCCCTTCCATGAAGGGTTCAGCTTCCCTCCTGTCACTAGTCAAAAGTCTTCCAAACTCTAAACTCATTAGATCCAAACAAATCTTGCCCTGACAACTATCATCCCAAACTCTTTCGCTTCACTGTCCCGGCAGTCACTGACCCTCTCTGACCTACCTCATCAGTCTCTCATTTTCATCCAGCAGAGTGCCCTAGGGTTGGAAGATGGCTGCACTGATTCCCCTCCACAAAGGCAGAGACTCTTCCCTTTCAGGTAATTACTGCCCCATCCCCTCTTCCCACCATTGCAAAACTGCAGGAATCACTTATCCTCACCAGACTGTCTGATTACCTGTATTTCCTGGGCTTCCTCTCATCTCTTCAATCCTGTTTTCATAAACACCATTCGACCATCTCATCCCTCCTTGGGTCAGAGACCACATCCACTCTGCCGGGGACCATGGTCATCTGACAACTGCCATTTTCATGGACCTGGCAAAAGCCTTTGACTAGGTCTCCCACCACAACCTTCTCACAAAGCTTGTGTGGCCAACCTGGGTCCCCATGTTGTCAACTGGTTTGCTCCATATCTAGGCAACAAACAGCAGTCAGTCCAGGTGGGGGGGGGACTACCTCCCCCCCCTCCAGTCTCCACAGATGTACCCCAAGGATCAATCCTAAGTCCCATTTTGTTTTTAATCTTTATCAATGGCCTGCCCTCTGTATGCTCAAACTCCCAGATACACATGTATGCAGATGATACCATCCTTTTTCCCTCCAGCCCATCCATCTCGGACATCCACGCCCCCCTCCAACAGGACCTCGACACAGTCCAATTGTGGTTCATTGCTAACAAACTTAAAATCAACACTTCAAAGACAGTTACTATGCTATTCAGCACATCACAAAAAAACAGCTCAACTAACCTCACCTACACCTTTTGTCACCTTAGACGGCACTGCACTAAACCAAGTCCCTGCTTACAAATATCTAGGGATCTGGCTTGACTCAAACCTAGATTTTTCTACCCACATTGATGCTATCTCAGCTAAGCTCCATCCCAAGTTCAGTAACCTCTGCAAACAAAGACTGCCTCAACCTCTCAACCTGTCGTGAACTAGTTACTAAAATGATTATCTCCATCTTTGACTTCGCTGATGTAGTTTATGACATAGCTCAGACTCCTCTCTCTCAGACTTGACACCTACTAAATTCATTTTGACATTTTCCAGCAAACTCCCACCTCCTTACCCATCACTGCAATCTCTGCACTCCCTAGGTATCCTGCCTACATCCCACGGACACTATATATTCATCGTTTACCCTCATCACCAAATTCTGGTTTGACAAACTCCCCCATCTCACTGCCATGCTATCCCCTGCTCCCCCCCCTCCTCATACAACCTGCACACCAGGGACTCTCACTCTTTCTCACTCCCTCATCCACACAAATCAGTGGAACAGTCTGCTTTCTCATATAGACTGCCACCCCTGTGGAACCGTCTCTCTCTCTCTCTCTCTCTCTCCCTCCCTCAAGCTCTCTCTCCTTTCTGTCAAATAACAATTACATCTCCTTCCTCCCCCTCAGCTCCTGCTACTCCAACTCCTTTTCTCTCTCCCTCACTCTACTCCAACCCTAGGGTAAGCCTTGCTATTCCTCCTATTATTCCCCATCCATTCCCCTTCCTATGTATCCCTTTCTTCTTAATCCTTGGTCGGAAGGTTTGCCTTGTATGTACCGTATGTATTTTGCAATGAAGTTTCATCCATTTTGCCAAATTGTGTCTTGTTGTATCAGTCATGTACTTGTACATTTTGTACTTGTATTTTGTACCTCCTCCCTGTCCCCAGGTCACACCTGAAACTTGCCAGCTCAGTGTGCCTTTCCGGTTACAAAAGTTTAAATAAAATAAATGAAAAATACCTACCATAAGACTTCTAAGGAGATGGGTTCACAGTAAATGTCCATCACAAAAGTAGACTTGTGTAAACATCCTTTTCACAGACTTGTGAATTACACTCCAGATCTGGCACCTGCTGAGGTAGATGGCGTAATAGAGAGGCACTGGCAATGTGGAGCAATGTGACTCACTGAAGTTCAAACGAATTTATGAAGGCACTGCTGATATGATGATCTTATTTGGAAGCAGAGGTAACACCAATTAATTCAAAGTCTTTTGATATTGGCAATAGTCTTCAAGATCATTTTGCAAATGAATAACTTCTTCTCCTGTTTCTAGAACACGGTGATAATTATCCATTTGAGGGACCTGATGGACTGTTATTAGCCCATGCTTTTCCACCTGGAGAGAATCTAGGAGGTGACACACATTTTGATGAAGATAAGGACTGGTCATTAACTTCCAAAGGTACAAAATAAGATTTTATTAAACATTTTCTGATATGAGTCAAAACCTTGTTTGGGAACTTGAATAATAGTGGCTACAACAGCAAGCAGGAGAGAGTTGGTCTGTGTTAGAGCTGTGCAGAATGAAAAAATCCTTGAATTCTCAGAATTCCATGAAATTCTGTGGAATTTCATTAGAGTTTTGCAGAATTTTTAAAAGCATTAATTTGGTCACATACCGGCTGTCTATTGAGCTACAGATCTAAAATTTGGCATGGTTACTTGCAGATAGATGCTCTATGTGCCAAATATCATGACATTAGGATGCATAGTATCAAAATTATAGGTGCTCAAAGTCTGTTATTTAATTTTTTGTGAGAAACCTCATGAAAATTTGTATCTGCATATAACTCAGGTACCTATGGAGCTAGAACTTTGAAGCTAGGTACATGCATAAATGAAATAATGATTTGTATACCTACAAATATTTCTAAGATTTTGATGAATGCTTTCATAATTATCCTAAAATAACTTAAATCAAAACTTTGGCAAAATGTTTTGCTACCTATAGCACAGTCCCTATTAAATCTTGAAACTTAAAGCGTGCGCACATACCCGTGTTGCCGTTTCTCTAAATCCTGAAACAGTGAAGAAATTTGGATAAGAAATGTTAAATTAAATGAAAGTAACTGAAAATGAAATTTTGATTAAACGTTTAGCCACCCATAACTCAGTCACTTTCAGTCTAGGACTCTGAAATTTGACACACTTATGAAAGCCATTAGTACCTATATACTGCCAAATTTGGTATATTTGGACATGTACTTTGAAAACTAGGCCAGAATAACAGAAATTTAAAATTTGGTAAAATTCCACAGAATTTTCATACAAATTCCATGGAATCGGAATGGTAATACCATGGGCATTCTGCCAGCAGAACTGTATATTCCATACAGCTCTAGTATGTGTCTCTCGGGTGGACTACAGAACAGGTGTTTCTTCAGCTGTAGAGGCTGTTTAGCAGAGAGAGGAAAAGCCAGTGGCAGGATTCACAAAGCTTTGCCTGGGCACAAACCCAGTTTGCCCAGAGCAAACTGGGCTTTGTGAATAGCTGGTATTCATAAGCCCAGTTTGCCCCACAAACTGGGTCTGCATCTGGGCAAAGTAGTGAGGGGCTGCAATTCAAATGAGGATGGGACCTGCATATCCCTGCAATTACATTCACAAATTGCTCCATGCAAGGTCCTTTGTGAAGATCCTTGCATGGAGCAAAAATAGTGCTGAAGAAAACTGGCTGTAATCCACGCAACCCTAGTGGTTGTTGAAGGTACTGGTAATCCCCAGTCCCCGACCACCCACACGAGAATAAAAAAATGCATGTACCATAGTGTGGTGTCCCAACCCGATCCCCATTCGCTGGATCACCACCCAGTAAAGTAAATAAATTATATTCCATAGTGTAGTGGTCCCACCGACCCCGATCACTAGTTTACCCACCCATAAATTAAATACATTTACTCCATAGTGTAGTGGCCCTCCCCAATTCCAGATCACCAATTACCCACCCGGTAATAAAATAAAATCTTTTCCATAATGTAGTGGTCCCTCCTCATTCACTGATTGCCCAATTACCCACCCGATAATAAAAAAATATCTTCTGTAATGTAATGATCCTTCCCAGTTCCCCAATCACCCGAGTACCCACCTGGATATAAAAATAATATATAATTTCCATAATGTAGTGGCCCCTCCTCATTCCCTGATCACCCAATTACCCACCGAGTAATAAAAAAATATTTTCCATAATGTAGTGGCCTCTCTCCATTTCCCAATCACCTGATCACCCACCATAATTAAAAACCATTTCCATAGTGTAGTGGTCCCTCAACCCCACCACTCCTTCAAGCACCACCACCCCTCACCCCACGCCGCGGTCAGTGAGCAGCACAGCCCTCCTCGCACCTCCACAGCTGCCCACTGACTGAACTGTCAATGATCACTTACAGGTACACTATAAGCCCGTTGGTCAACCATTGAGCTTGTGGTGTACACTGTAAACTATCATGAACAGTTCGGTCAGTAGGCAGCCATGGAGAATGAGGAGAGCTGTGCGTATCACGATGCTGTGCTGGGGCGAAGGCCGAGGTGGTGTATGTGTGAGGGAGGTGGGGTGGGGGGACGCTACACTATGGAAACAGTTTTCTTTAACAGGTGGGTGATTGGAAATGAGAGGGTCCACTACATTACAGAAAATATTTTTTTTTGTTACCAGGTGGGTAATTGGGTGATCGGAAAATGGATAGGGGTCACAACACAATGGAAAATATATTTTTTATTACCAGATGAGGAATTGGGCAATCAGGGAATGGTGATGGATCATTACATTATGGAAAATATTTTTTTTATTATCGGGTGATCTTGGATCAGGAAGGGACCACTACACTATGGAACAAATGTATTTAATTTACAGGTGGGTGATCCAGCGATCGGGGACAGGGTGGGACCACTATACTATGGACATGTTTTCATTTTAATAATGGGTGGGTAATTGGGCAGTTGGGAATTTGGGTGGGACCCCACACTATAGAAATATATTTCTTTTTATTGTCGGGTCCACGATCGGTGGGGAGGCACAACTCACACTATGGGGAATGTGGCTGCGTAGGGTTTGGGTTGAAAGGGTGCACACCACACACTAATGGTATGCAAATAAGTCAATAATGACACGCTAATGGCCACTAGTGCTTTGCATGCCCAATGACCTTATTTGCATGCCTCTGTTCATGAACAACACTTTAGCACCTGAGCACTATTGGCTGTGGAGCCATTCTCCTGGTTGGCTGTGATGGCAGGCGCTATGTATTCCACTGCTTTTTCTGGGTTAGTGCTGCCCCACTGCCATAAACACATCAAGGGTTAACTGTCAGTGCTTGCATTTACCAGATATGGCAAGTTGAGAAAACAGATGGGGTAGTCAGGGAACCACCACACAGGATCATTATCAAGCTGGACAGGGCACACAGAGAAACAGGGAGCCAGGGATCCACAACAACAGAAATCAATGAAATCAGTGTGGGGGAGATGACACAGAGATAGAGAAAGAAAGAGAGTTAGAGAGAGAGAGATGGGGGCAGAGGTAGCAACAAAAACAGAGAAAGACAACAGAGGTAACTGAATCACTAACTGGACAAAATAGAAATTATGGACTTCTTTTTCAATAGATATACCTGCCATTACATAAAGTTTAAAAAAGTACTTTATTGTTTTGAAAGCAGCTGTGCAATGGAAAAAGTTTTTCGAAAAGTTAATTTTCTGCTATGGTTATGAAAAATATTGGCAGAACTGCTGATTTGGGTTTCTGGATACTTCCTATGCTGTGTACTGTACATTTGCATATTTGTCTAGATTTGTACCCTCCTCGGGTCCTCAATATTATTTTAATGCAAAATGAATGCCCATCTTTTTCTTGAGAAATAATTATTTTAAACTTTCATAAAATTCTTAAATAATAAAATTAAATTTCACCACAAAATAAACTGGAAGACATGTAACATCGATTAGGAAGAAAAAAAAGGTGGGTGTAAATTTTAACCCATTTTTGTTGCACTGCTGTTTGAAATGAAATTGAAATGTTTTGACTTTTATAACAACAGAGACCTTGTATAATTGCAATAATGCGCCAGCATGTGTGCCATGCTGGGATAATGTCACTTTCAGGTGTTGGTTGCACTTTCGCCTATGGTTGTGTGCCCAACTACCGAACTGCAAGCGTTATCCCAGCACGACACACACCTTGTCATGCATTATTGCTTAAGCATATAATATGTGGCTTAATGTTTAGTACAATCACAGTGAGTATACTGAAGAGGTAGTTTACAAAAGAGTAGTACATGAGAGTCATAAAAGGATGCTAGGAGAGAAAAAAAACACTCAAATTGTGTGGGTTTTGGGCATCTCTCAAACTATATACTATGGCTGGTGAATACCTTATTTCAAATACTCAGAACACATACTATATTTGGGCCTCCAAATTTGTTATTCATATCACCAGAGGCACGGTTTGAAGTTGGAAGGTGGTAGGATAAGGGGAAAAGAGAAGGAGGAGGAGGTTTCTCACTGAGAGGTGGTGGATCCTTGGAATGCACTGCCTGGTGAGCTGGTTCAGATATCCATGATAGAAGGCTTCAAGAGGGTGGGACAGATACAGAAAGCAGATGTATTAGGCGATAGCCTGGCCGGGGGGTGGGGATGGATTATAGGGGTTCTGGAACACAAGGGGGGAAGGGCCTCGGTACCCAACTAGGGATCTGAGTTTCGAACAGACTCGATAGACCATAAGGCCTAATCTGCTGGCAATTAGTATGTTAGTATGTTAGTACATTCATTATTTGTGTACTTGTTAAAAAAAAAAAGAAACAGCCCTGACCTTCCTCCCTAGCCCAGTACTTTACAATACAAACTCAGTCCCTCACCCTCTACTAGAATACCAGTCCCATCCTTCTCTTTCCCATCACCCACAATCTCATATTTTTTGTGATTTAAAAAAACAACCTCCCACAATGGGCAACCATCACAACATCATGTGATCAGCTGTTTTTTTAAACCTTTTCAGAAAAATTCTATAGCTTAATGCATTACAGTCATTAATAAAAAAAATTTCAGTGGCCAGTCTGCCAGTGCAGCAGTAGTGTTACCACTTGCGATGCAAGACCAGGTTCAAAGGAATCGAGGTGTGGGAGGCCAGCTGGGAAGGAAGATTGAGTATCCATTGGACTGCTCTCCTGCTCTGGAGGAGTGTAGGCACAGCCTGATGCTTGCCTGGCCCCTGGTGAAAGCTTGGGAAAGGCAGCCTGAGTCGGGAAGGTTGAGTATCCACTGGACTGCTCTTCTGCTCTGGAGGGGGTGTAGGCACAGCCTGATGCTTGCCTGGCCCCTGGTGAAAGCTTGGGAAAAGGCAGCCTGGGCCAGAAGGTTGGGTATCCATTGGACTGCTCTCCTGCTCTAGAGGGGAGTGTAGGCACAGCCTGATGTTTGCCTGGCCCCTGGTGAAAGCCTGGGGAAAAGCAGCCTGGGCCAGGAAGGTTGAGTATCCATTGGACTGCTCTCCTGCTCTGGAGGGGGAGTGTAGGCACAGCCTGATGCTTGCCTGGCCCCTGGTGAAAGCCTGGGGAAAGGCAACCTGGGCCAGGAAGGTTGAGTATCCATTGGACTGCTCTCCTGCTCTTGGGGGGGGAGGTGTAGGCACAGCCTGATGCTTGCCTGGCCCCTGGTGAAAGCATGGGGAAAGGCAGCCTGGGCCAGGAAGGTTGTGTGGCATGGCAGACATCAGTGCACTTTGTGTGGGAGCATGTGGAGTGCACCATGATATCAATGTACGCTGAGCCTTGCTGGGGAGACAGAAAAAGGGAAAACGCCTGGTGGTAGGATGAGGAGGCATGTCCTCATGCCCTGCATCTGATCAGCTGGGTGTGCTAGCCCAAACTGGATCTGTACTCCAGCGGGGCTTGGGGAACCCCACTGGGGGAGGGCAAGCACTGGGGAAGATAAACAACAGATACGTCCTGGTGGAAGTCAAGGTGACGGAGCTGGGGTGCTCTTCTGAAGGAGGACTGACCAGGGAGGGGTTAAAAAAAAAAATTTCAGTGCAACTTGATTGTAAGCAAAATTATCATTGGTGACTGTGTATTTGTTAAAACTGTAATTATATAGTAATGTGGTTAAAACAGACATCAATGTAACTGTTGGATAGCATACATTCAATAAAAACTTAAAAGCAATAAGGCAGAAGTTTATGTCTAAGTTCCAACTATTTCATCCTGAAAGTTCATCATAGAATGAGTCTACCAAGCATGACCTTCATTTGTCTGAAACTGTTGGTCGCGACAGCACTGACCTTCCTTCCATTTCCTCCAATCAGTGCATGAAGGGTAACCAGGTGGCACTGAATTTTTCTCTTATTAGACATAGATCTGCTGCTAAACATTCTATTTTGCATATACCTTTAAGCACCCTCCCTGGTCTAGTCTGCTTCTGTTGGGCTGTTCAGTGTGAGCCACCTTTGCATTATGGGCTTGCAAGCAGCTCCCGTTAGCATGTTACAAAAGCTCTTCCTTCTTTAAGATTTGATTTGTACTAGGATGCTTTCCAAAACTGGATCCTCAAATTGTGGATTATGGTGCAGGCTCAGCATTTCTTTTATCATTGCTTGGACTATATCCCAAAAATCTCTGTTTTCTGGGAAGCACCAAAGGATATTGTAGTTTGTTCCCCGTTCTTGGCAACCTCTTCAACGCAAGTCACCCTTCTCTGGTGCATGATGGATAGTGCATGTCAGTGTACGAAAGGATCTAATGGCAATTTTCCATTTATATTCCTTCCAGTGGTAAGGGTCAGGTCACCCTCCTGTGTCTAGGGGTATATGATGGCATATCATCCATGAGAATACCCACCTTATTCCATGAATATCAGTTCTACACCAACACTAGTCACCTTGCCATCATGGGGGGCAATGGGGACATCGGGCAACTAAAGCGTACTCTGTGGCACCAGGATCATGAGAACCACACAAACTACAACATCCATGGTGGAACTGGAATCAGGAATTGTGGTTTTATTATAAGCTCAGGTAATATTTAAAATTCTGCTAGTCACTTAAGCTGTAATAGCTATAGGGATAATGAGGTCCGTAAGAGCAAATGGCATTGAGAAGAAAATTAGCTATAAAAATGCCTGCCTACCCTGATAACCAGTGCCAGCATAATGTATTTTAACGTTTTTTTTTTCCAAGTAATAGCACAACTTGTTTTGTGCTTCATTACTAATAATACAAATTTTCCATACCTCACCCGCACAGAGGCAGAGTCTTTTTGTAAACAGACCTGCATGCCCATAGACTGTAGCAAGGCTGCTTCATAGGTGCAAGAAGGAGGAAGGGCACCAGGGCTATGACCCTATGACCCTGCCATTTTCATACATGATCATCAGTTCATCAATTTTAGCAATCATGTTAATTTATTAGTAGGGAGGACTGTGCCTTTAAAATGCAGCATATGCACTAAGCAGTGTTACTTTCTAATCACTTCCTTGTGGCTAATTTATTACTAAGGAGGTCTGTACCTTTAGAATGCAGCATGTACACTAAGCAATGTTACTTTCCAATCATTCCTTAGTGGCTAACATATTACTAGGAGGATCTAGCTTAAAATTCAGCATTTGCAGTGAGTAGTGTCACTTTCTAGTCATTCCATTTGTCAGCAGAATTTTGAAAAGTAAAGGCCTGAGTAGTGTTGACTGGGGTAGGCTGGGTTTATGGTCTGCTGAGTTAAGGCACAGTGATCAAACTAAAAATGAAAAGGAAGTGCCAGGCCTTTATGTGGGCACCAAGGAAACTAGGCACTGGAAGCTGCTGTCAGTGGGGGAGTTACTCCACAGATTAAATATTTGGATGAGAAAAAACTAAGACTGTGGGTTAACTCACTCAATGGGGAGATTTACCCCTTGCATCCTTGGCCCTACCACTTTCAAGATGATTTCACAACCAGTGGGCTGTTTAATGATGATCTGTTGCCTTAAACTGTATTTGCAACATTGCTGGTGTTTGCCAGCAAGTCCAGAATTTGGAAACAGTCAGTGTATAAAGCCTGGAGTAACTTCACACAGACAATGTACAGCACAAAGTACTATAAACCTTAAAGTCCTACACAGTTTTGCCCTTAATGAGTAACTGTTTTATCCATTTTTTGTTTTATGATTTATTTATTTAATTTTATAGCAACATTGGCACACTGGGACTCCCATCCTGCAGGGCATATTTTATTGCTCCCCAAAGCAAATTAGTGGCTACAAGTACACATTATATGAATTTTGAGGAAATAAACTGTTTTCTGCCCCCCACCACCACCACCAACAACAAAGGCTATTCAGTGATACTGCATTTCTTCAGAAACAAAGAAACAACCCACGAGGTGGAGGGGGACTTGAGGCCGAGCAGCCACATTAAGTAGACAATAGCTTGTTGTTTAAGCAGCCCCTCCTCAGATAAGGCAAGTTCAGCTTATCAATTCCCCAAAATGCAAACCAGTACTGATCATTTTCTAAACATTCACAAAAATACCCCTAGCAGTGTTGTGTATCCTTTTTTGGATCCTAGAACATAGCTTTCTATACAACAGCATGCCCCGAGTTGAGAACTAAACCAAGTACAACTCATTACCAGTCACAAATCCCACATTTAAAGCATAAACCTCTACACAAAGGAAAAAGCAACATTTTTCCAGTTACAGGTCCTGCATTTCCAGCTTGTCCTCCAATGCTATTTATTTATTTAGTTTTTGTTTACTGGGTATGTGCACTAGACAAAAACTTTGCCTATTTTCAGGCATGACCTGGGAGAAATACATATAGAGGAAATAACAATTACGGATAGTAAAAAAAGAGTACAACATCCCATACACACTAGAGCCAAAACTATTGATACAATTACGGTAGTTACAGCAGTTACAGCAGTGTGCAAGACATCAAAACAATGGACCTCACCTAAGCATTACACGGCATTGAAGTGGAGAGCAATTCAAATGACAGTCAAACAGTTAAGCACTAAAATTTGTTGAAGAGAGACCTATTAAGTGATTGTGCTACAGATCAGTACGTGTAGTGTGTATCAGAGATCATGAGGAGGGCACGAAGCCCCTTCTTAAAGGCCTGGTGTGATTGGGAGTGCCTAACAGATGTTGGCAGGGAGTTCAAAAATTTGGTGGCCAATGCTGTGAAGGCATGTTCCCTCATTTGTGTAGCACATTTGGGTATGCCTAACAGAGACCTTTCTGCAGACCTCAGTGGACAGAGCTGTGCAGCTTGATTTAACATGTGGGCCAGAGATGCAGGAGTTTCAGTTCTAATGGTGTTATCTATCATGCAGCCAACGGAATATTGATGATAGAAGGCTGAAGACAGCCAACCCAGGCTCAGGTAGAGTATGCAGTGATGAGTGAGTCTAAATCATGCACAACATGTTCCCAGTTACAGCTCCTGTATTGCCATATAGCCCCTTAACCAAAAAGTCTACACTCACTTTACAAGAAGCACATCACAGGAAAAAACAAAAACAAGCATTTGTCAATGCCAAATGTTTCCTGCTTGTTAATTTAAACTTTTAAATTTTTATTTTGACTCCAACTTTTGAATATATTTGTTTTAGGATTCACCTTACAGACATGACATATACAATGTACATTGGCCAAAATGTCATTTTGTACCAGAGGTGTGAAAACACATCTTGTCCAGGATTTTAAGAATGTCACACATCACATTTATGAGGTCTTGTGGAAAACTGGCTATGTTGAAAATTTGGAGTCAAAATACTGAAAATCAGCGAAGTTATGAGTGAATGTTGAAATAGTATAACGTTCACTCATAACCTAGGTATTTTACCACATTTGTACACCAAAGTTTCAGCATAGCTTTCTTATTACCCAACCTAATGGAGTTTGTTACTTGGTTAAACAGCAACTTTAGGGTCAAAATCCTCTTGCTGGAAAAAAAATATATTTTCTTAGGATTTAATCAGCCACAGGTGGAAAAAGCTTAGGAAAAAAAAACAGCAGTGGCATCACTAGTACAGAATCAGATGTGCCAGACTACTGGAATTAGTTGTAGGATCAGATAGAAAGTGGGGATACTTTAATTTTTAGATGATACAACCCTTTCAATAAATTCTGATCAAATACTTAGTAATGTGGCCCCACTTCATAAGAGCTTGCTTCTTTCAGACTATCATTGAGATATACAGTATAAAGCTATTATAACATCTCCCACTAACATTATTATAATCGCCTGTGCTATAACAGAACCTTCAGCAGAACATGTCACTTCTATGGTTTCAAAGAAGAGATTTATAGATATGGACAACTTTAGTTACTTTAACCATGGTGAGGTGGGAGTTGTGGAGGTGTAGTTTCTGTAAAACAGTACAAATTTACCTGCTTGGAGCAGATCCATCGTTTACATGAATTGCTACTTTAAAATCTTAGTAGGCAATGTGGAAAAGTGTCTTTTCATGTGTCACAGAGAGTTTCTGAGAAATAAAATGAGTGGTCTACCCTGCAATGTGTGACAGTTTAAAGACAGCCTCTGTGAGTCTACCTCATGGGTAACATTCCTATAATCTGGACACCCACATCCACTGTCAGACAGCTCCTCCTGGAGATAGTAGACAGTAATAGGGCGTCCTTAATAGAATCTGGGAGCCTCTGGTACTGCAGAAAGACAAATAAAAATATTTTTCAGGAAGAAGCAAGTTCCTGTGTCATGCTAAAAGTGTTCCTAGAGCACAAGGTGAAGAATGCCACTCACCTATTGTAAATTATATTAAGATATCTTTATTTTTCAAAGCTCAGATAAAAATATGACCCCACCAGCATTTTGGAGAGAGAACACCCCTTCAACAGGGTGGATGGTTACTGAGATAAGGTGCAGTTCTCAAGCCTCCTGCTTTCCTATTACAGTGGATTTGCTTAGAAGGTTATGTCCGGCAGCAAGACTCCCTGCATCTCAGTGCCTTAGCTAGCCCACCCAGCCACTGGGTGCAGGGACCCATGCTCCTGGACATAACTTCCTAGGCAGTACACTGTAAAAGGAAAGCAGGCGGCTTGAGGACTGCACCCTACCTAAATAAACTGTCCACCTGGATGAAGGGGATTTCTCTCCCAAAATGTTGGTGTTGTCATATTTTCTTTATTTGAGCTTTTAAAAATAAAGGTATCTTAATATTATTTACACTGAGTGGGTGGTGTTATTCAACCACTGCTCTCTAGGGACAATAATTGGCTGCATCTGGCCTTGACACTAAGTTTCCAAACAGAAGCCTGAGCCAGCCTCAATGGATCCCCTGTTCCTTGTGAGCAGGGGATTTGGGGTAATGGTACTCTGCCCCAAATGCTGTATCCTCTTAAAGATCATGTGCAAAAGTTTTTGCATATTGTTAATAAAACTTGAATTCAAGTCCTTGTGTCATGATTAGAGTTTCCTGAAAATATTATGCTGTTTGGTTTTATGGTTTTCTTTAAATCAGCATTTGTTAACTTGCTCTACAGTGGCTGAAAACAGTGGAGTTATTTCTGTCACTCTCAGTCAGGCTTGGAGAGTGATGACATCATCTTTTAGCACTGTAGCTTGCTGCTTCAGATTCCCAATCACAGCAGGCTGTAGAGTTAATTGTTTGCTTGGCAGGTTTCTTACAAACTCAGTCTATGGTTTGTGTTTAGATATATTAGCTTAAAATCTATCATTCTCTTCTTATAAAAAGTTGATCATTTGAGTTTCAGTGCTGAATTGAAGTAGTGGAAATCTTTCTCAGTGAGAGATCAGCTTGTCCTTATCATAGCTTTCATTCTTTCTCATCAAAACTCTGATTTTTCTAAATATATCACACAGGATTGTTTAATGAATATAAAATAAATCTAAATGTTGTTCATTCATAGAAATAATTTGTCTTTGATGTACCTTCATAAATACATTCATGTAAAACATATTTTTCGTGTCAGATTGACCAACCGGTGCCTATAACACTCAACTATTTCAAGCACATGTACTGTCTGAACTCAAAAATTGCAGTTCTTTGGTAATTTCTATGTGAATATACATCACGTACGTGTATAAATAAAAACACTATATGGCATCCCAATGCACCATGTCTCTTCTCCACAGTTGAGGCAGCTGCACTCTGCTGCTACTTGTCCCTTGCCCCACAAGCCGTCTGCCTTCTGCTCCACATTTGAGGCTGCTGCACCCTGCTGTCCATTGTCTTCTCCCACACAGTCAGGGATTGTGCACCCTGCTGCCTCCATCCAGAAGGCATCAGGGTGCAGCAGCCCTGACTGTTCAGCTAAGAGATAGGGGTGTCATCAGGGTACAGCAGCCCAAACTTTGGGACAGGGTGCAGCAGCCATGCCTGTTTGTGACAAGGGATATGGGAAGCAGGGTGTAGCAAAGGATCTGACTCTGGTAACAGGGGAGCAGGATGGTGCAACTGCCTCAACTGTGGAGGCACACAACAGGGTGCAGCAAATGCCCTGACTCTTGTGGCAAGTGACAGCATGGTGCAGCAGCCCTAACTGCGGAGGTATGGGGCTCTAGGGCATGCAGGTCACAGAAACCCCAACTTTGTAGACAGCAGCAGGGTGCAGCACTCCTGGTTGTGGTGGCAGGGGGCAGAGGACAGCATGGTGCAGAATCCTTAACTCTGGGATGAACACGGGGGACATCAGGGTACAACAGCCCTGACTGTGAGATGGGGTGTGCGTGATGCAGCAGCCCTGCCATTTTGGGGCAATGGAAGTGGGTAGCAGGGTGCAGCAAAAGCTCCACTTCAGGTGACCTAGGGTAGCATGGTGTAGCAACCCCAAATGTGGAGGCGGGCAGACATGGAGCTCTATGGCTTAGCAGAGCACAGCAGCCCTGACTGTGGAGACAGGAACAGGGTGCAACAGGTGCAGCATCCCTGACTGTGGGGGTGGGAGAGAGAGGGCAGCAGGGTGCAGCAACCCCGACTGTTTGTGAAGGGGGCAGCAGGGTTGGCAACCCTGATTCTTTAGGCAGGGGATGGAGGCAGCAGGGTGCACAATTCCTGACTATGTGGGATAAGATAGTGAGCAGCAGGGTGCAGCAACCTCGAATGTGGCACAGAAGGCTGGTGGCTTGTGGAGCAGAGGACAGGTGGCAGCAGAGCTCAGCTGCCTCAACTGTAGGGAAGAGACATGGTGGATTGGGATGCCAAACAGTGTTTCTATTTATGCACATACATGATGTATTTTAATACAGAAACCATCAAAGAACTAAAATTTGTGAGTTCAGACAGTACATGTGCTTGAAAATTGTTAGGTGTGACAGCAGGCATCTGTTTGTCAGTCTGACATGAAAAAGACAGTTCTTACATGAATGTATTTATGAAGGCTACATCAAGGACAAACTATTTCTATGAGTGAACACAATTTAGATTTTTTTTATATTTATTAAACAGCCCTATGTTTTATATTTAGAAAAAATCTGAGTTTTGATGAGAAAGAACTGAGAGCTTTGATACAGACAAGCTGATCTCTGCCAGAGAAAGATTTCCAGTACTTTAATTCAGCACTGAAA
The DNA here is from genome assembly GCA_016271365.2 of Neoceratodus forsteri. NCBI lineage: Eukaryota > Metazoa > Chordata > Ceratodontiformes > Ceratodontidae > Neoceratodus > Neoceratodus forsteri. Next base: position 1,030,017,959 of record CM057458.1, read on the forward strand.
CTTAAATGACCAACTTTTATAAGAAGAGAATGATAGATTTTAAGCTGATCTATCTAAACACAAACCACAGACTGAGTTTGTAAGAAACCTGGAGAGCAAACCATTAACTCTACAGTCTGCTGTGATTGGGAATTTGAAGCAGCAAGCTACAGTACTTCAAGATAATGTCATCACTCTCCAAGCCTGACTGAGAAAGACAGAAATACTGTAGAATTTAAAATTTTAGCTACTTAATAAATCTTGCTATGTTCACGCCCCCTTCCAGTCTGCTAAATTAATTAAACCGCACACATTATTTACAGCAATATTTATTTAATTGCACACAAAGAACAACTTAAAATCCACACCAGCAGTGTACCAAAGCAGGAATCAGCAAGTGCAGAGGGGAGAGGAATCATCTGAGCATTTCATCTTGCTCCTCTGCCACCTAAGACAAAAAAAAAAAACCTTATTCAGTGTGATGCCCTCTCCCCAGTTACATTATCATTTTAGTGCTGAGGCAAGCAAACAGGTGTAACAATGGCCTTACCTGGTTCAGGCAGTCAAAGTGTTCTGTGGCAATCCTCAGGAGCTCAAAGCCACAGATGCAATCCTCTTTGTGGTCCCTCAGAGAGTTAAAGGCAGAAACAAGCCACTCTGCATACTTGGATTTTATTGCAGTAATACATAGATCCACTTTGATGTCAGTGGACTGGAAACCTGAGTTTATTCAATCGGTGATTATCCCAGCATACCACTCCATGAAATACATTTTTAGGCACTGAGACATTGGGTAGCTGCAATAGATCCATGCAGGATGCTGGGACGAACACTGGGACAATAGCTTCGAATTCCAGCTTTTGAATAACAGCTGGAGTACTGTGAGCCTGGTAGATCCAATATCAAAATGCTGCATTGTCTTTTGGCAGCTCATTTTAGTGGATCACACTGGCAATATAGGGCTTCAGAGTGTTGTCAATGTATGCCAGCATAATATCTCGTTAACCCAGTGATTTTCGCTAAAAGCAATGTTCCAATCGGCGAAAAGCTGTAACTGGGAGGCTGGCTGTAGTTTTCCCTGGTAGATCACTTGGGGAGGTAGGAAGTGGCCCAACAGCATACACCCCATAATGAGGGAGAACTGCTGCTTGTCTCCGAGGCCAGTCACCTCGACATGTCTGGCATCAGATTCAACCATTGTCCACTGGCTGCATGGCACCAGGTGTACCCCAGTTTCATCAATGTTAATAACTAACTCTTGGGGTATGAGTTCTTGTTTGGCAGCTCTACTGACCCTAGTAAGAAAATTCACCTTCAGCTCCTGGAAATTGTGTGGGGTCTTTCTGCCAGCTTTTGTACCTTTCCTATTGAGAAAGTATTTTTTTCACAGAGAGAGTTGTGGATGCATGGACAGCCTTCCTGAGGAGGTTGTGGAGTCAGGAACAGTGGGAGAATTCAAGAATGCATGGGACAGACATAAGGCAATTCTAGTGGGGGCAGGAGGAAGTAAGCTGTTGATTAACTATAATCTGCAGCTTATCCATCAGGTAGGGAAATGGGCAGACTGGGTGTGCGAAGTGGTCCTTATCTGCTGTCATATTCTATGTTTCTATGTTTTCTATGTTTCCTTTTAATGAACCCCATACGGTTCAGAAAATGCCAAGTCCATTGCCTTGTTACACTCAAATTGCCCTCATTTTCTGTGAGTAGCTTTGGGTTGTTAGCTTTGATCACACCAAAAGCTACTGCTACTCGATTCACTACGCACCTTCGGCGTGCAGACATTTTATTATTTTTCTCATTTCTGCCTCAATGTCCTCCATAACCAGAGTCAGTCGACCCTCGGTTTATGAGGCAGACTTGGAGCAACTAAAGCAGGATGCTGCTCCACATGCACCTTATCGAGGGGTAGTCCTTTTGAACTTTCTCAAAGTGCTCTCATCGATGAGTTTATCATATATTTTTTATAATACCTAACCTCATTTATAACTTGTTGTTTGCGGCATTGTATCCCGGTTCATGCGAAGCTCGGGACTGTAGTGCGTAGTCAGTGCACCTTCTCTTAGGGGAGGAGGCCAGCTTAAGCTCCTGCACTATGAAATCCACTGTTTTAACAGGAACACCAGTGGTATCACTCAAAGCCTCTGGTGTGATGTCCTCGGTCACAGTTAGGTTGTGCTCCCTTTTCACTCCTTTGTTTCTTTGGAGCCACTGCACTAAAGACATTGTGCACCAAGGGAGACCACTGAGCAGCAAAAGAAACGATGAGCAGGCAGCAGAGCAAACTAACAGCCTAACGGCAGATCAAACAAAGAATGAATGCTGAGGTAAGTACTGTAATTAAGTAAACCGATTACAGGGGATAAAGCTGTGGCCACTTCAGTGATTACAGTTAGCCAGTAACAAAGGACAGGAAGGCTTATCTTAATTGGCCACTAATGTCACTCATTTAATAATAATATAATGATAATAATAATAACATTTATTTAATAAAGCGCCTTTCAAAATTTCAAGGCGCTGTGAATTAACACCAACTCATGGTGCTGCGGTGCTAATGGATTGGCGCTCCATTGTCGTAAGTTACACTGCGTAGAACTGACAGTTTTGGCATTTATTTATAGTGGCATCATGAGTCGGCAGTCCACAAAGTTTTTTAAACACCAACTTGAGAAGGACCTTCGGAGCGCTACATTTAATTAACACAACATTTTTAAATTCTACAGTAATGTCACTGTTTTCAGCCACTGTAGAGCAAGTTAACAAATTTTAATATAAGGAAAACCAGAAAATCAAACTGCATGAAATTTTCAAGAAACATTAATTGTGACACAGGAACTTGAATTCAAGCTTTATTAACAATATGCAAAACCATTGCACATAATCTTTAAGAGAACAGTACCTTTCTTTGTCAAATTTGAAGTTATATGATGTCCTTGCTAGCCCCCTAACTTGGGAGTTCAGGTCCAAGAACAGCAAACACCCCTCAGTAGACAAGGCGTGGTGGGTGATGCCAGGGTTTAATCCATCTAACTGCAATGCCCTACTTGACCGCAAACCGAGGTGCACCTTGCCTTGGGAGGGCGTGGACTGTTGCGTGGCCTCACTTCTTGAATGCTTGTGGACACACTCCAGTATAAGTCAGATGGCAGCACAAAACAGGTTGAGAGGCCTTGGAACATGGGGGCATGGGGGGCTTTCAGGATGCCACTGGGTGCTCTGCATATGAAGAGAGGCACTCTGTGGTAGTTTGAAGCATTTCATATCCCTAGCTATGGAATGTTCTGTGGAGCGGGTAAACCTCTCAACTGTCCATTGTACTTCACCCCCCCCCCCACACTTGCTCTGTCTCGCACAAAAAATGTACTGCCCACACAGGGTAGGTGCTGCAAACTCAGGCTTTTAAAGGAGAAATTCATAATATTCTAGCCTGATACATCAAAGTTAAACATTGCATATATGAAAGTACCCTTTTCACAGTGCTCTGATCTTTGTACGTGTAGATTTGATGATACTGTATCAGTATCAGACACTGTCCACATCTGAATGTCAGTGTTCTCTTCCAGTAACAAAAGACTGAGAGGTATGGGGAGCTGCTACTGCACACTAATAACAAACCAGTCACATTGAAAGTGTAGTGGTAGATCTTAGCTTCTCAGCAGGAACTATATTCTTAATTGCAGCAAGTAAAGACAAAACTGTCAGTATTGAGGCTTTGGCCACCAGGGCAGGTGGAAGTTGTAGCCAACGGGGTAGCAGCTCTAGCAGTATAGGGAGGTTAAAGTTTCATTTTACAAAACTGGCTCATCCTCTATATCTATGCCTTTGTTTTTATTATTTTGCTCATCTTCCACTCATATGCTTTTTTATTTTTGTTAATTTCAAACATCCAGAGCCTTTCCATAAAGTCAGGCTGCCAACAGTTATTCTCTGTTCATAGCTCCCCAAAAGCACTGTCAGGGTCTTTTATTCAGATAAGAGACATTAAACACAAAATTACTGTACTCCTTTTATGACCATTCCTGCTGGGACCGCATTTCCTGTTTTATCTGTTTTTCCAGATGCTTTTATTTACAATGTTGAACGGTCCTGCTGTTTCCGAGAATGTGAAATTAACTGCAGCAGGGTTAATAACTGCTTTCAAATAAAGGCCAATATAGAAATATTTCCAAGTTTAAAATGGAGATTGGAATAGGCACAAAACCAGTCCTGGTAGGACCTTGCTGGACCGAACAATACACAAGGAATTTGTTTGAACAGTAAACTGTTTACAGTGCTTGTGCACACAAAAAACAAAGTGGTTATGGGTTGAACTAAACGAAAAAAAATGTAAAAGGGAAGAAGGGAGATCAGACCCTGGCCCACAGTACCAGCTGTTAATAAAGGAGCCTTTCATCCCCATTGCCTGCCTGCCTCTCTCACCTCTTTGACTGAGTGTCTACTGAGCCTCAGCCCACTGTGCAGCTCTTCAGTTACTGACTCCCCATCAGATCGCTGTGATCATGGCACTGTTGCTCGCCACCATCACACCGCCAGCCCAGGACCAAAACTGTTGAAAATAACTGTGGCTGCCCATGGCACTGCTGCCTTTCAGCTCTGCCCACTCCTTCAGCCTGCTCCATGAAATGGTGCCCAACTTCAAGCTCTCACATCTCTGGTCCCCCCAGATGAGATGTGCACTCCTCTCCCTTCCCCTCTGGCCTGATTGAATTCTTACCTTGCATGCCTTGGCCACTTTTTCCAAAGCAATGGCGGTTGGAGAGGGTCAGCTCAGCTCAGCTCAGTTCAGCTACAAGGCATCAACATCACCTTGGCAACCAGATGCAATGTGGAGAAATGCATGCCACTGCTACTAGGGACAGCTGACATCTGAGTACCACTGGTGCTTCCGGTCCCCATAGTCATGATGATAAGCAGACAGACTCCTGAAAGGAAACAAAAAAATAACACACACCAAAAACAAACAATTAATAGGCATGCAATGCATGCCTTGCATACAGTAAATGCACACCACTGTCTGGAAACCTGTTGAGCCATGGGAGTGTTCCAGCACTTCTTATATGGTGAGAGACACTGAATGAAAATAGGCATGACTGGAGTGCAGTCCAGTGTCTCTGACTAGTGTGTTACCTTGGCAACAGACTGTAACCAGAAAAGCCGTAGGAGCTGATAGAGCATGTTGAGTTCCCAACAAGAGTGACTGGTCTGACATGCCTGCGTGGCAGACCCAGAAGCACAGATAGCTCAGAGGGAGTAAAAATGGCTCAGAGAATGGAGCAAGGATGAGAAGAGAAGCCCAAAAGAAAGGAACAAGGTAACCAAAGAGGGCACTGAAGAGAGGGAGAGGAAGAGGTACACCAGGAGAGGGAAAGAAAAGGGGTAACGGGTTGCTCACATTAACAAACAAACATAGAAACATAGATAGTGACGCAGAAGGGACCATCCAGCCCATCTAGTCTGCCCATTTCCTACCCTCACCCATTAGCTGCTATTTGGTTTATGGTGCCTTTGTACCTATCCCACATATTTTAAATGGTCCCACAGTTTTGGCATCCACCACCTCTTTTGGAAGGCAGTTTCACGTATCTACCACCATCTCAGTAAAGAATAACTTGTGTGCGTTGCCTCTGAATCTGCTCCCCTCTACTTCATGTTGTGCCCCGGTTCTAGATTGATTTTGCTTTGGAACAGGTCTTGAGCATGCACCTTGTTTACTCCTTTCGGAACTTGAATATCTCAATCATGTCCCCCTTCTCTGTCTGCTGCTCCAGAATACATGTTCAGTTCTAGCAGGCATTCTTCATTGACTTGGTCATGCGAGTTCATGTATCATTTAGTTGCTCTCCTCTGCACTGACTCCAGTCTGTTAATATCTTTCTTAGGTGTGGTCTCCAGAACTGGACACTGTACTCACGTGCAGTCTCACCAGCATCGATAGATTGTTAGAATGACCTCCTCTTTCTGCTATTTATTCCTCTGCCTGTACACCCTAACATACCATTTGCTCCATCTCATAATGTTTAGACATTTTCAAATAATTTGTTACAATGATTCACAGATCTCATTCCTGGTTGGAGGATTCCAGTTTTTGTCCTCCCAGGTAGTAATCCCCTCCTGGGTTAGTCCTTCCAATGTGCATGATCTTGCACTTCTTAGTATTGAAATTTAGTTGCCATGTTTTTGACCACATTTCTAGGGCTATAAGGTCAGCCTTCATCTTCTCCACACCCCCAGGAGTGTCCACCCTGTTGCCTATTTTTTTGTCATCTGTGAACAGACTCACCTTACCCTACAGTCCATCCGCAATGTCGATAATAAAGATATTAAACAGTAAGGGTCCCAGCACTGATCCCTATGGCACTCCACTAGTTACGCCTCTTTCCTCTGAAAGTGAGCCATGTACTAGAACCCTCTGGGTCCTTCCAATAAGCCAGTTCTTTAGCCAGTTTACTACCTGCTTCCCTACTCCATGCTGTCTAACTTGTTCAGCAGCCTCCTATGTGGGATCAAATCAAAGGCCTTGCTGAAATCTAGATACATCACATCCACTGCCCCTCCTTGGTCCATGATTTTTGTCACTCAGTCAAAAAAGTCTATTAGATTGGGTTGGCATGACTTCCCCTTAGTAAAGCCATGCTGTTTAATGCCTAATTTATTGTTGTGCTCAAGAAAGGATATAATGCTCCCTTTGAGGAGGGATTCCATTGTTTTTCCCTCTGTAGAGGTGAGGTTTACAGGTCTGTACTTACTTGCACTTTCCTTGCTCCTGCTTTTGTGTAGGGGAATAACTGTGGCCTGTTTCCAGTCTTGTGGGACCATGCCCACCTTGAGTGTTAAGTTAAGGAGATCAGCAAGTGGAGCTGCCAGTATCTCCCTTAGTTCTCATAATATCGAGGGTGTAGTTCATCTGGTGCTGTGGTCTTGTTTATGTTGATTTTCTCCAGCTCCTCTTGGACTCTCTCCTTGTGAAGGGTCCTGAGCATACTCCGATGTCTCTTCTATGCCTTCTTTAATGGTAGGTCCACAACCATCCTGCTGCTCTGTAAATACAGAGCAGAAGTATATATTGAGTATTTCTGCTTTGTCCTTGTCATCCTCAACTTCTCTCCCTCTTCCTTTGTGAGTCTGATGATGCCACCAGGTTTTTTTTGTTTTTCACTGATGTATCTGTAGAAGGATTTATATTCATTTCTGACTTCTTTGGCTATCTTCTCCTCTGTTGATGCTTTTGCAGACCTGATTTCTTTGTTTGTTTCCTTTTGTTTTTCCATGTAGCCTTCCTTGTCCTTGTCTGATCCGTTTGTTTTTTTTGTATGTTCTGTAATCATTTAATTTTCCCTGACTGTGGCTACTTCCCTTGAAAACCAGGTGGTTTCTCTTCTTTTGGCCTTGCTCACCCTTTTCATGCACTGGTTTGCTGTTTACATTATGGCTGTCTTGAGTTGTTGCCAGTACCCTTTCACATCCCTGTCCCATCTCGTATTTTTAATCTTTTCTTTGAGGATTTCTTGCATTTTTGTGAAGTCTTCTCATTTAAAGTCTGTTACTTTAGTTTTTGAGTGCTTGTTCTCTGTATTTGTCCTTACTTTAAATGTCACCATGCAGTGGTCACTGGACTCGAGGTGGCTTCCTGCCTCTACCTCTGATATATTGTCTCCATTTCTTTGCAACAGGTTAAGAACAGCATCCTCCCCCCTTGCTGGTTCCTTTACAAGTTGTTTCAGACTCACTAAGTCAGTGTCAGTGGCTCAGTAGGTAGCACACACTCGCCTCTGAAGCCGGGAGATCAGAGGCTATTGGTTCAGTTCCACATCTAGCACTTGGTTAATATCCCAAAACTGCATTGCTCTTTGGCAGCTCATTTTGTGGATTACACTGGCAATATAGGGCTTCAGAGTGTTGTCAATGTATGCTAGCATAATGTCCGAGTTTATCCAGTGATTTCACTAAAGCGATGTTCCAATTGGCGAAAGCTGTAACTGGGAGGCTGGCTGCAGTTTACACTGTAGTGCAGCTTGAGAGGGTGCTGCACTTCGAGGTGCCATCTTCGATAAGACGTTAAACCGAGGTCCCATCTGCCTGGATTGGTGGTAGTTCAGGTGGATGTTAAAGATCCCATGGCACTTATTGAAAAGAGTAGGGGACATTTTATTGAAACAAAATTGTACAAAGAAGCCAACACAAAATACATTGATTAGAAATATACAGAGAAATCAAGCAAGAAAAAGGGATGGAGAAATAATAAAAATGCAGTATGAGTCCTTTAAGTAATGGCTGAATCAGTGTTTGTGATCCATGGGACTGACGTCTCATAAGGCCAACAGAGACTGTGCTGAATACAAAGTCCTTTCATGTTCATATATTTCCAAATCTGCTAGTATCTTCTCTTCAAGTTCTGAATAAGAACACAGTTTTTGTTGAAGTGTAAACATACATCTTGACATCCAAACATTCCATTTAATAACAAGAAATATAAGATTCAGAGTATCTCTATGCCAAGCAGACCAGTGGGAAGAAAAAACACCATACATGATATTCTGATATGTAACTGTGGAAAATACAGGAGCATTCCACGAATCTGCTAAATATGACCACCAATTTGTGATATAAGAGCAATCAAAAAACAAATGAAATATCGTCTCCGGGGTAGCTATACAAAGAGGTCTTGAGCAAAACCTGTCCTGAGACTGTTTGTGTTTATGATTTGCTTTTACATTTATACGTTCATGACATGATAACCAGTGAAAGTCCCACATGTGATCAGGGATTCTAGAACAGCATAACAAAGTTAGAAGCGAGGGTAGACAACTATCCGGAGATTTTGGAAAAGGGGCTTGTACTTTACAAACTGAAGACAATAATGTTTTATATAAAGTGTTATGCGTATTTGAAATAAGAGTCTGAGGCTACACTTTCCATTGTTTTAAATGAAGAAACATATGTTTTATATATGTCAGAACATCCCCTTGTTGTCGTAATACTCCTAAAGAATTATGTTCCCACTTATGAAACCAATATCTACAAGAGTCGTAGAACCACGCTTCCCACCCTCTTTGAGTGTTCACCAGTAAAGGCCGTAGATTAGCTGAAAGGAAAATACTAGTGAAGAAAAGCAACGGGTTAATCATCAGAATACCTCCTTCAAAGGTAGACAAGTAAGTAGTATTCCTCTTAATCGGATTTAACCGACTGCCCCAAAGAGCCTGAAAAAATATACTAAACACCTTAGTTTCCAATTGTTTTGGGATAGGAAAACATAACTCATACACAAAACAGGGGAGAAGATAAGTTTTAATCAGAAAAACACATTTCTCTTCCCAATTTGTCCTTTATTCCAAGAGGTCACCATGCTTTTACCAAGTTTTAACTTCTCTTCCCAGTTAAATAAATCAGAATCTCTTAACCCGAAGTAAATACCCAGTATACGGATTTGACCTTCAGTTACTTTTAAAGGGCCAATAGTGTCCAAAGAATGGGAGGAGGAACCCAACCAAATTCCTATACTCTTACTATAATTTATATTTGCTCCAGATATTGCACCGAAAGAGGAGCATTCTTGGAGAGACACAAGTGCTGAAGCTTCATCAGCTACTAAGAAACATATGTCATCTGCATATGCAATCGCAGTAAATGGAGATCTTAGTACTGAACATGATATGGCACGAATTTGGGGGTGATCATTAAGACGGCAAAGCAATATATCTAGAAAAAAAACATATAATAGAGGGCTTAATGGACAACCTTGGCGAACTCCTCGTTTCACCGGGATCATTGGGCCTGCCCAACCATTAATTAAAGGAACGATTGTCGCCTTTTATATAATGCCTGTATCCAGCTAATAATCTTATCAGGAATATGTAAAAATGTAATACCGTCCATAGAAAATCATGGCTTACAGAGTCAAAGGCAGCTTTTTGATCAACTGAAACAATAAGCCCAGAAATGGAGTCCGAAAACCATGAGAAAATAGTTCACGGAGAAGAAGTAAATGATCAGAAATTCTCCTATTCGTGAGAGCAGGATTGGACTGGATGAATAACTATTTCTGCCAGCCTAAGCAAACGTTGTGCAATAAGTTTTGTCAATATCTTAAAATCCATATTTAACATGCATATAGGACGCCAGTTGTCTAGGGACTTAATGTCACCTTTCCGTTTATAAACATAAATTAATATGCCCTTAGTAAATTCTAAGGGAATGTGTTCAGTTGCAAGGAGGAAAGTAAACACTGAGGTCAGTTCCGAAAGGAGGTGTTCCCCCAAGAATTTATATAAGGTTGTGGGGAGGCCATCCGGGCCAGGGGTCCTACGCAGGGGCAGTGAAGATATAGCTAGCCGAATTTCTTGTTCTATGAAAGGTTGACATGCAGAGTCTACATTCTGCATGGAAGGAATTGGAATTTCAAGGGTACCATATAATCGTTGTAAGTCTTCTGACGTTTTGGGTATCGGGCAAAACAATCCGGTTGTATGGTCAGTAACAATTTGACATATATCCAAGTGGGAGGTACAACTATCTCCATTTGCATTGATAAGACATGACATTGTTTTCTGAGCATTCTGATGATAATTCGATTCAAATGGACAAACTATTTCCTAGTACCTTTCATTTGCATAACTATGTTGATGATACAGTTGTTGCGACTTTTTAGACTGAAAGTCCAACATGTCCTTCTTCAATAAATGAATTTGTTGTATCAAATCTTGTCCTGTCAAGTATGCAAGTGACATTAAAGACTGAAATGAGCCCTCTTTTGTAGATATACCAGATAATCAGACCTACTTTTTAAACGATATATGATTTCAACATCCCAGTTAAAGTATGTTTAGTATCCATCCACCATCTCATTGGATCATCATACATAGGGTATACAGACTTACGAGCATAAATAAATGACAAAAGGGTTTGCTGAAGTGATGGTACTTGTAATAAAGAAACATTGAATTTCCAGAAACCAGGCCCTCTATCACAATTAGCGGGAGATCCAAGACTGACAGAGAGCAGCTTATGGTCAGAGAAGGCTATTGCCTGTATTACAGCCGAGGCGACTACCAAAGTACTAGAGGTAAAAACAAAATCAATACGGGTAGCCAGCTTACCCTTTTGAAAAGTGGGAGTATGCTGTTTTGTGAAAGATAAATATGAATCCGTCAAACGAGCAGTACGAATCATGCGTCCTAATACAAGAGAGTCACAGTACATTTTCTTGTTGGTAGCAAAGGAACTCTTATCCTGTAGACTAAGTCCACAATTAAAGTCACCAGACAATATGATTCGAAAAGAAGAGTGTAAAAAAGGACGAATTAAATAAGAAATGGCTATTCGTTCAGTTTTAATTTGGGGGCATATACATTTATCACCCGGTATAGGCATTGCCAAAGCAGAAAATCTAAAATTAAAACTCTACCAGGGACCAGATCAAACAGCTTCAAGAGCCTAAAATCTGGGATGTTAATCAAATGCCAAGACCAGAACAGGGTCTTGACCTATCGACAAAAGGAGGGGCCCATAAGCCAGTCTCTTTGAGCCAATCGGATCTCCTGCACCATATGGAATCTTGTGTCTTGTAAAAGAAATATCCTAATGGTAAAAAACCTCAAAAGGAAAACACCAATCTTCTCTTATCTACACGTTTCAAACTATTTACATTAATAGTATGGCGTAAATAGTGACATATCAGGTCATAAGGAAAGTAACCTATACAATCAAGATTTTCTCTTTTCCCTTTCAGTCTCACCTTAGCCTTCCATTTATGTGAAAGGACAGTGCCTAATGGTGGTATAGAGTCATCAAGGCCTTCAGGGATGGAAGAAGCGATAGAGGATGAGTCAGATTCCCCACCTGCCTCATCCAATATCGGCTGAAGCACCTCGAAGGTATTTGATAGTGTAATAGGGGATGCAACATAAGCCTGTGGAGTAGATGTTAGAGTGCGGGAACCAGATCACAATGATCTGCGATTTATTACTATTGTAGGTTCACAGGGGAGGCATGGTACTAGAGCTAAGGCCTGCTCCATAGCCTCAGTCTCCATGAGGGCTAGCAGATGTTAGTACCTTCCTGAGGATAAATCTTTGCTGACTGACAAAGGTGCAGTGCTACAAAGATTTTCACAGCTTTTGTTTTAGAGAGACTCTTCTGTAATAGAAGCTTCCGTAGTGTTGAGGAAACGAGCTTTCTGTGCATGAGAGATTACAAAACGCTGGTCTACACCTCCATCATGAGTTATTTTAGTATGAGCAGCCCAGGAACATGACTGAAATGTGTGACCCATTTCGTCACAGAGATTACACCTGCAGTCATTCAGACAGTGCATACCTACATGACCCATTTCTCCACAATAGAGACATTTGATTTTATCACACGCACTACTCAGGTGTGAGGGGTCTCCACAACTATAACATGCTTTAGGCTGCCCTGGGTAAAACAAAACTCCTCTATCTCAGCCTAAAAAAGGAATTTGGTAAATGCACAGGTCCATATTCAGAGACATTCAGCATGACTTTAAATTTCCAACCCCTGTCCATATGTTTTCTGAATCCAAGATTGCCTCTGGCTGACCCTGTAACGTACATCGTTGCTTTAACCAGTAAACAATATTTGAAACATCTACACCTTCATTACGAAACATGACAGTGATTGTTTTAAAGGCTGGTTTAATGAGGGGAATGGCCTGAAATGGGGTCCAAAGAGCAGTATTACAAAAGGTATGATATTTTGCCCAAAATCGGTCAAGTCCCCGAAATGTCTGAAAACTAATATCAAAATTTAATTCTCCTGAGACGTGTATCAGGGCGTATATTTCATGGGCAAAAAACTTCATAGAGTCATTCAACAATGTTCTGGCCATATATACACGATCAGGGGGATCCTCAAGTCCACCTTTATATGAAAGCCTGACAGCATTATGCTGCTTAGCAGCCAGAACCGGAATTTAAACAGAGAGGAAAAAGACTGCAGGTCCTTTATGAGAAAAAGGAGGTCGAGTGGCTAGGGACTCTTCAGCCATGGGATCAGAACCTGAAAAGCGTCTGTTTATCTTGGACCCTGTGAATATCCAGGATAGGATTCTGGGTCAAATATAGCTCGTCAGGCAGTTCCATAGGGTCAGTTACCGTTTGAGGAATTAGTTCACCCTCCTTGAGGGGTAAGTCTTGCACAGTTCTAGGGGATTTTGTAGATGATAGACCTGATACCCATGTACCCCCTTTAGGGTCTTTCACCCATCCTGCCACCCTTAATGTTGCATCTACGGACCATTCTGGTGTGGCTGTGGGATTTTCTTCAACATGAGAAGGCTGGGACTGAGATGCAGAGGGTAAATTCCCCTCTAAGAAAACATTTTCAAAATGCTCCGTCTGTATATGAGAGGCAGAAACTACCTCCGTTAACGTTTACACTGTACCTGCTCAGAAACATGGAGCTGGTCTGCCAGGACTGGAACTAAGGTTCTTTTCCTCCAAGGTGAGCCGGCTTGAAATGGTTTCCGTGGACTCTGCAGGGTATCCATCTCGACTGACGGTCGATGGCGGTCCGTCTCCATTAGGCGATGCGTGTGGTTCAGGCGCTTCCTGACTTACAGGTTCCGTATTACAGGAAATGTGCATCTCTTGTGATGCCCCTAGACATCCATCATAGTGCTGGTTCACCGCAATGCTACAGACCTCGTTTGAAGCAATCTTCTGAGAAACAACTTTTGTTTTCTGCAAATCGTCTTCCTCCGGTGAAGATACAGGTACAATTAGGCTGTTTACATTCGTGGTCTCCTCAGATACAGAGACAGGAGTCGAGACCAGGTCTCCTGTCTCCACAGCTCCAGCTGCTGCTGGCAGTAAAGCATCCTCCATCTTGGACAAGGAGTCCCCTCCGAAAGAGTAGGGGAATTTCCCGGTGTCCTGGCCAAATTTCCCTCATTCACTAAAAATACCACCAACAGCTTAATCTGGTTCAAGGTCAGTTGGCATTCATCTGTATCCCCCTCCCCCGGGTCGTGCCTGAAAATAGGCAGGATTTGTCTAGTGCACTTACCCGGTCAACAAAAACTAAATAAAAAAAATAAATAAAGTGGAGAGCCCCCAGGACATTTTTGCTTCTGGCTCAATTTGCTGTATGGTTATTCCAATTTACATCGGGTAAATTAAAGTCTCCTACCAGTGTTGCTTCTTCTTTTTCACTCATTTTAAGTATTTTCTAATATTTTCTTATCTTCCTCTATCCCTATCGCTGGGGGTCTGTAAAATACCCCTACCCGAGTAGCAGCTACATTTCCAGCCTCCAGGGTGACCCAAATTGATTTAGATTCTGTAGTGTCACTTTGAGTTATAGTTGCTTTTATGCCCTCTTTTATATACATAGCCACTCCCCAACCCCTTTTCACCCAGTTCTATCCTTCTGAAACAGACAGTATCCTTGGATAGTCGTTTCCCAGTCATGGTTGTTGTTCAACCTTGTTTTGGTGATGGCGACCCAGTCTAGATCCATCTCGGTGATTGTAACAGAGCAGAAATTTGTTAGACTTCTTGCGTTAGTGACAATGGCTTTCCATTCTTGATCCCTTTTTATTTTGGTGCCATGTTCCTTTTTTGACTGATTTATGTTGGTAATATCTTTACTTTCTCAGAATTGGTGAGATTTGTTTTTTATAATCATATTCCTGTTTTGTTGTAGTTTTTGGGGAAAGGTAGCTGATCCTTCAGTCTTTGTTGACCCCTCTGCAGAAACTAGTTTAAATGATCGAAGCTACATCTAGTTTCTGCCCTAGAGCTCTCATTCCTTCCCTAGTGAAGTGTAGTCCATCATACTTAAAGAGACCTCTATCCCAGAAGTCCTGCCATCCACTGATGTGGAGGCGCCCCTTTTCCGAGCACCAGTTTTTGAGCCATGCATTTAGTTGCTCTATTTGATCCTTGCAAATCCTTTTATTACTGCCTCCTGCTCCCCCATACTGGGAATATCTCTGAGAAGGCAACAACTGAGGCGTGTGAGGCTAATGTGTCACCCAAGTGAGATATGTGCTGTCTGGTCTCTTTGAGTGAAGGTTTGCTAGATCAATGTGGATGAAAATGCTAGTGCATTTGCCTTCCTTTTACCACTTGGTTTATGCGGTCAGTGTCCCTTTTGGCAGATGCCCCAGGTAGGCATCTGACTGCCTGCTAATCCTTGGACCCTGGTTTATGTGAGACTCCACTCCTCGGATCATAGAATCACCTATAATCAAGATTTTCTTTAGTTCATTTTTGTTCATGTCCTTTGCTTTTCCCTCTTTAGATGTTTTTGGAGAGTCACAAAACTAGTGATGTTTGGTATTATTTCCCTGTGCCCCCTCTTTTGCTAGAAGGGAGTATCTATTTACTGTTTTGACAGGTGCCTCCTGATGAGGTGGATGATTGTGGGACCTACACAATGTTCTTTTGCCCCCTTGCCTACCATTCTCCTGGTCCAGAGGTGGTTTGATGGTGTGGTATGTTTCTCTGGTGGAGGTGGCGTAGTATAAAGGGGTGGATAGGATTGTTGTTTCCAACTAGGTTGAAGAGAGATCTGATTTGCTCCCATGCATCTCCCAGTTGTTCTTTCAAATCTCCTGTTATCCAGCATGTGGGGCAGTGCCCTATTGCCTGTATGCATGTCCTTTGATAAGATGCACTGCACCACTGGCAGGTAATGATGTCCATGGACGAAAGAGAAGGAGTAGGAAAAGAGGAGAGGAAATTTTTTTTTTTTTTTTTTTGTGTTTGGATGTACCCCCGCCTCTTGCTTTGTTCAGGCAGAAAGCTGGAGCATTGGTTGGTGGCTATAAAGGACGAGTATCAGGGGGAGGATGGGATTGGGGGAAGGGTGGGAGAGCAGACCCTCCTGTCCCACTCCAGATGAAAAACAATCAACTGAACTATAAGCACACAATTACACAGCCAGGCAGTGTTGCCTGTGATGGCCATGCATTGTCCCTGTTCAGCTGCTGCTTGGAGTGAATGAGGAGCCTGTACTGAATGGCAGAACAAAGGTAACAACTCTCAGTGCAGTTAATTTACTAGTTCCGCTAGTGCAACTTACTACCAACTTCGGAGTCCATTTCAGACATTCACAAGTAGTAACAGAGCTTTGCCAGCTCCTTAGACCTGCTTGCATGCTTTTGCTGTTAGCCTCGTAGTCCCTGAATCCTGGGGGTGGCTGATAGGGGAGCCAAAAGCTGCTCTAGCAGTCTGCCTTTGGTCAACGTGGGCTGAGGTCAAGGTCAGCATCTAAGGGTCAATGGCAGCTGAGAGGATAGTGCAAGTCCAAGCTGTCTTACACCTCCAACCCCTGATGTGTAGCTGTTCAGCTGTTTGCTGATGCAGCTTCATGCAAATCAAAGGACCTAAGCTTTCTTTGACTGAAGCAGCATCGGTCCTAGAGAGTTATGTCAGGACTACTCCGCATGGTCATTTGGTGTAGGCTGCCGAGCCCTTGCTATTCTGAACTGCAATGGGCTCAGCAGTGACATACCCTCGATATCCCGTTTCACTCATTAGAAAACATTTGGTGCACAGGCACATCAAACATAAAAAACTGTTTAGCTAAGAACAAAGGATAGCTAAGTAGGAGAGAGGGAGTAAATTAGCCAGAAAAAAACTGTAACAGGCTGATCATGGCAACCGCAATAGCACTAATTAAATCAACAATTTGTAAGAATGTGCATTGGAATCCCCCCCCCCCCAAGTCTACTTGAATCAAAAAGTTATCAGAAACATCTCAACAAAACTGACTGTTGGACATTCAATTTTGGGTGAAATGGAGCTGCCTGGAGTGGAAAATCTTCAATTGGGAGATAAGAGTCAAAATCTGAAGAGGAGAGAAAGATCTGAAGGGGAAGAAAGCAAGGGGGAGATGCTGGCTGCAGCTCTTTTTAACTCCTCAAGCTCCACCCCCTCCAGATGTCTCCCACCTTGTGGGCAGCCCTAGTGGTTCCTGCCCTGGGGGTGGTGCCAGGGCTACTCCTCTGCCCCGTGGGTGAAAACCAACCTGTCTAAGGCTAGGTTATTTATTCGGCAGCCTTTTTAAAAGTAACATATAGTTCACTTCTTAGAGGATAAAAGCTTAACAGATTTGCTTCAACATAGGTTCATAAGGGGAAAGTTGTGTTGAATGAAACTGAATTACTTTTCAACTAGGAGACATTGATGGTGGGCAGCTGATGTGTGGTACCTGGAATTCAGTAAGGCATTTGTTTTAGTGCCACATAGGAGCAGGGATGTGCTGCCAAATTGTTAACAACCAACCTCCCCTGCCTTTGCCCCCACTCCAACGGCTCTGCCCCTCATCAGCTTTGCCCCACCACTTGAAATTACAATGCGCTAGCTTTGTACCAAATAATACATCTCTTTATTGATTCAATTCTTGGAGGTGATATGCCACCATATCCTTCAGGAATCCAAAAGCGGACCTGAAGTTACATTTTTGCTATTCTAATAGTACAGTACAGGAAAAGATTTTCCCTAGCTAGGCAAATACCAGTGGATTTAACAAATCCACTATCCACTGTACATCAATGATATCGCACGTGTGAAAATGTAATAGAGGCATAGCAGATACTGATAGGCTTAGCCAATTAAATTTTATCAGTAAACATTAGACATCAGTTAAAAAAAAGAAAAACTGGAAAAAAGGGATGGAAGTCACAGGTTCTTATGCCAGAAATAATAAAACAAATTACCTACAACAACTACACGCACAGTCTCACAAAACTTCGCACTGGGCAGGTAGTGCTTCTTGACAAAAATTAGTAGCATATTGAAGGCACTTGAGCACTCACCACCGCAATTGAAGAACTACACCGGGATCCAGTAGTTACAATTAAAAAATCATTTATTGATTAGACACAGGCTGTACCTGCCTGACACGTTTCTGAACTGTAGCCTTTGATAAAGGGACTACAGTTCCAAAACTTGGGAGAATTTGCAACCTGTGTCTTGTCAATAAATCATTTTTATTGTAACTACTGAACCTAGTGTAGTTCTTCAGTTGTGGTGGTGAGTGCTCAACTGCTTTGTGTAACAACCACAAGCAGTGCAGCTATGGACCCTCCCCATTCCATGGTGTCCTGAACATTGAGCAGTGGACCTTGTTTCCAACAAAAGTGTGGCTTCTGGCCCCAACAGCATGTGAGCACTTTAAGGTAAGTGTATCAGTACCGAAATATAAACATTCCAAGCAGCTGCAAATTCTGAATTTCCTGTTCATGTTAGAGAACAACATCATGCCCTATATTTTTATACATTTTTTTGTGTATGAAACCCAAACACTCAAAAGTTTTGCAACCTACAGTACAGTTTGATGTATCAGCTACTATCATTATTAACACAATTCTTCAGTCAGCATACTATGGTTTCCAGGAAACCTCTACTGGCCATGCAGCCCTGCTAAATGAATTATTGTAGCTAAGCACTTTTTAATTTCTTGTTTTATAACTACCAACATCCAACTGACATCAATATCAGGTAAAAGGACTAGCAGGGTATGCTCGCTTCCAGCTCTTATTATAAGGTCCTCTGTTCTGTAACGCTCAACTAGATGGTACTGGGTGTTCCTTAACTCAAAGGGTACGGGTGGGGTCATCTGACCTACTTTGTAAGGGTCTCCATTTCTGCAAAATTCAGTACTAACATGACAGACCCTAAATAACAAGACCCCGGTCCATCCCCAACACCATTGTGAGTCTGTTTACCTTGCTAAATTCTGGAGAGCTGGATCATTTAGCCTTCTTTCCTTTCATTCTTGTCCTGTACCTTGATTCTCTAACTACAGCCCCCTGCTGCCGGATCATGGTAACAATGTGATCATCATTAGATCGATCATTGATCACCGACTGGTGAGAACCACCCACCAGCTTACAACAGTGTGGTCTTTTAAATCTAGACTGAAATATTCGTTGATGGATAATGACATTTGTACATGTTCAGGTTAAATAACTGTTTGCTAATTGTCTTTGTCTTTTATATTGTCTTTAAATGTTTGTTTTAAAACATATGTAAAGTTTGTTTTGTAACTTGTTGCTGGTGAAAATGGGCAGAATTGCTTACCCTGCTTACAAGTATGAAAAATAAAAATGAAAAATGAAATGAAATTTAAACCAGAAATTCTCACCAACCTGCCACTGCACTTTACCTGCTGACAAGAACACTTCTTCCAGATGGACTTGGGGTCCAGCACCATAGTGCCACACTATCATAGGTACTCAGAGTCCCACTGCCCCTCTGAGTCCTCATTCCCAACTGACTTCATGATCCGTCACTATCTTACTACTAGGCTTGCTAGCAAAAGGGCATATTTAGCACCAGGATGAATAGTGCTGACTCCCGTGCTCATTGGCTCTCAGCGGTTCAAGCATGGATATGTATGCATCCTGTCAGTGATTGTTGAGGATGGGTCGGTGGTGGGGTGGCTCCCAGGCTGACTGTTGAGTGAGGTCTGCCAGCCTTGGGAGTTCTAGAGTGCAGTACAACAAGGGAAGAAGGCTGGTCAAGTGGCAAGCATGCCGGGGGCTGAAATGCATCTAGTAGAAAGGGATGGAAGTAAGATCTTAAAGAAAGCTAGAGACCTGCTAAAAAACAAAAAGCTAAAAACATTTTTGTCTTAAAGTGCCAGCTATGGGTTGGCTACTTGGAGCTGCTACCAGCTTATAACAGCCAGTAAAACAGGTTTAGAGAGCTAACTACCAGCTCAAGTGAGCTGGTGCAAGCCGGCTCCAGCACATCACTGCCTAGACTGCTTATCCAGAAAGTTGAGGGAATACTGCAAGATTAAAGAAAACTTCTACTGTCATTTTCAGAATCTACCTCAAAAAAGAGGATGCTCCCTTACCTCTATAGGAACTCTTTAGTGCTACTTTAGACTTTTTCAGAATCCCCCCCAAGAAAGGGAAAGGCTCGTAATTTGCCTCCGAGGGGTAAGCCACACAGTCCATTTCCACTTACTTATTGCCAGCTCTGCCCCCATGCACCAACATTTTGTGATGTAACTAGAGGGAGAGCACAGAGATTTTATCCTTGCAAGTCTATGGAGCATGATTTTCAAAATTTGCAAACCTTTGCAAACTGTGTGAGAGGCCTTTCGGCACCATGCAATTCTGCTTAAAGCTGAACCAGCATAACATTCTGTGGTGATTTGCATATGCAGCCCATGATGCTTTGCATTGTGTGGGCATGTGTGATTTTGTATTTTCTTGAACCTTGGTTTCCCAGCCATATGCCCTTTGGGGTAATCCTTGCCTCAGTGTTTGCGCACAGAGGTTCTTTGTCTTTTAAATATTTTTTTTATTTTAATGGGTTCACCACAACATATCCAAGACACACTGTCTTAGGGTAGCTGGTCCATTCCACTGGGGTGTCAAACAGACGAGGCATACTGATGAGTCCTGGTAGGATGAAACACGTGTTTATGTCATCTGTTAGCACCCTTTGCGATCTGTGTGAGAGGCCTTTTGGCACCATGCAATTCTGCTTAAAGTTGAACCAGCATAACATTCTGTGGTGATTTGCATATGCAGCCCATGATGCTTTGCATTGTATGGGCATGTGTGATTTTGTATTTTCTTGAACCTTGGCTTCCCAGCCAAATGCCCTTTGGGGTAACCCTTGCCTCAGTGTTTGAGCACAGAGGTTCTTTGTCTTTTATGATTTTCAAAAGCTGTTTTAAGATGTTTAACTAGACATTTTGTAAAATCAGAAGCAGGGTTCAACTAATGAGACTCTTGTTACTTGAACTTGGCTTTGATTTTACCAAATGTATAATTAAACATCCAAAACAACTTTTGCACTCCTCATAGACTTGCATGAAGTGCGCCCACTTTTCTTTTATAGTTACATCACAAAATGTCAGAGCACAGGTGTGGAGCTGGTGATAAGGAAATGGAAAGGGATTGTGCAGCTAGCCCCTCAGGGGTAAATTATGATCCCTTCCCTTCCTTGTGGGATATCCTGAAAAAGCCTAAAAGTGGCACCAGGAGCTCCTATAGAGGTAAGGAGCATCCTCATTTCAGTTTGCAGCACTGAGAAAGGTGCTCTTTAAGGGAATGACTAACTAGGTAGATAGATAACTGGTTTCCAGATGGAACATAGAGACTGAGCCTAAATTATAAGTTCGCTGAGATCAGGAAAGTCACAAGTGGAGTGCAACAAAGGTCTGTCCTGAGACAGAACTCTTAAACATCTGTATCAGTGACATTTGGGTGGGATAAAGGGTAAAGGGAGTCTGATGAAAAAACTAAACTCTATAGGAGGGTAGATAATGAAGAAGGTCTCTGCAGCATGAAAAGGTACAGTATGTAGGGAAGCTGGAGCTAATATTGCATAGCAATTAAAATTAAATGCCAAAAAATGGTAAGAGATGCACACGAAATGAAAATCCACAGATAAATCATTGCTTCAGTGGGGTCAAAGTAGATAACTCAAAGAAAGAAGGAATTAAGGCTTAAAACAAGTCTGAAAGCCTCTCCCATATGTAATGCAGTATATAGGAAAGCTAATAGGATGCTGGGAAGTATAAGGTCTGATTTCATCAGTCATTAGCTGCTGTACAGGTCATTGGTTATTAGACCACACCTGGAATATTGCATGCAATTTTGAAAGTCACATCTGAAGAAAGAGAGGGAGACATTAGAGGTTATTCAGCAGAGAGCTACAATAATGATTCATGAGCAGCAAGGCAGGACCTATCAGGAAAGATAGGACAGTCTTAACATGTTAACATGTATTTGCTGGAAGAAAGGTCCAGGAAAGAGAGAACATGATGGAAACCTACAAATACATGAAGGGAAATAATCGTTTGATGCCTCAGAGTTATTTAATCTAAGAACAACACAGCCTCCAGAAGGCATGATCTTAAACTAGAGGATGGAAATTCAATAATGATGTCAGGAAATATTTTGTCACTGAGAGGGTGGTTGATCAGTGTAACAATCTATCCAGCAAGGGGATTATTACTGGGACAATATCAGAGTTCAAAATCTATTGGGATAGTTTCAAGGGGGTAAATAGAAACAGATGGAAGGTAGGTTGTAGGGAAGATCTGCTAGAGTTGAATAAAGCTAGGTAGGAACAACAGGGCAGACTTGATGGCCTATTAGTCTTTTTCTTTCCTGCACCATCTATGTATCAAAATATCTACTATATGTATCCTTATGCTTCACATCATGACTCACAATGCAGCCAAGAGGTGTGTGCCTCTTACAGGAGTCCATGACGTTAGTAGTATGTCTGCCTGCCTCCAGACATTCCAGTTGTGTACCACAGGGCTCTGTACTGGGCCACCTCCTTTCTACACTCTTCATTAATAATTTGCCTGGGACTTGTTCAACTGCTAGCTCACTGCATTATGCAGATGATACCATCGTCTTGGTACACGGGAGAAACATCTCTGACATCAAGATAACACTCGAGCAAAACTTCCATGCTCTCCAGCATTGGTTCCTTAATGAAATGCTGGTCCTGAACATTTCCAAGACTAAGGCCATGCTCTTAAGCTCTGACCACAAAATTAAATGAAACTCACAAGACCTCAACATATCCACCATAGATGGTACCTAACTCAAATCAGTAGCAGACTTCAGGTATCTGGGAGTAACCCTTGATCCTTGCCTCATATTTGGAATCAACCAGAACAACACTATCAAGCTCATTCATCAAAAACTAGGGCAATTGTATCATATCCAGAAGTTACTCATGGTGGAAACCATTGGATTGCATAAAGCAACCTTCTTCCTTTGCTTGATTATGGAGTCATTGTAACGGACACTGCTCCAAAGTCAGTTTGGGCAGAAAAAACAGCCCTCTACTATAAGGTGGTCAGGTTTGCCACCTTCCTCAGCCACAGGTCCCACCACTGCACCAGTCTTGAGAAGCTTAGTTGGCTGCTGCCAGAGCACAGGGCAAAACTCATGCTGGAAATTTTGTAAATAAGACTCTACATGGCAACATGCCACAGTGTCTAAAAGGACTGCTTTCATGTGTCAACCTCCCCCATTCCCATTCCATAGCCCAAAACTTACTGCTGACCTCACATGCATGAAGAGGGTTGGGTCAGAAAGCTTTCAGCTGCAGTGCTGCCTTCATGTGGAACACTGGCCCTGACTCCATCAGTCTTTGCTCATAAAGTGAAAGATTATTTGTTAAAGCTCAGTGCATGCAACTGTTTCCTGTAGACAAGCCTTTTGCACTAATACCGTTATAGAGCAATCGCTTTTGTAATAATTTTTTCATTTATCTGTATAATCTATTGCAATATCGTCATCTATCATGTTTCTCGTGTTGTAACTGTGTGCCAGTAAATTGTAAGATGTCAACCTGTGTCACTTATTGTATCAACTCAAGCCTTTCATACTTTGAACTATGATATTATTTTCTGACCACTCATACTTGTAGTACCTGGGTTGTATCTGAAAAAGGTGCTTAGAGCCAGTGCACCTACCTAATTAACAAAGCATAAATAAATCAATCCATCCACCCGTCACGAATCCACTCCTCAGGGCCAGGTCCACTTTTTAACTGTGTGAAGGTCCTTTCACAGGCTGGATCCCAGTTTACCTTTTTTGGGCTGTCTTTACTTTTGCAAGCTAGATAGGGAGCCACCAGGGTACTGTAACTGGGGACAAACTTTTGGCACTACCTCCGTGCCCCTAGGAAGCTCCTAACTTGCTTTTGGGTTTCAGCTGTGGGCCACACCTTTATTGCCTCAATCTTTGCTTGCTTGGGACAGAGCTGTCCCCACCCCACCACATGGCCTAGGTATGCCACCTCCACCATAGCCACCTGGCACTTTTGGCCTTTACAGTGAGCCCTGCCGCCTGTATCTTGCCCAACACTTCCTTCAAATGGAACAGGTGTTCCTTTCAGCTGGCACTGAAGATGGCAATATCATCCAAATAAACCACTATGTACTCTTCCATACCATGTAACACCTGGTTGACTAACCTTTGGAATGTGTCAGGGGCATTCTTCATTCCGTAAGGCATTACCTGGAATTCAAATAATCCGATCAGAGTGATGAAGGCTGATCATTCTCTAGCTCTGGCAGTTAACTCCACTTGCCAGTATTCTTTTGTTAAGTCAGTTGTGGTAAGGTATGTCACCCCTCCCAGCTTGTCTAGTAACTAGTCCATCCGTGGCACTGGGTGGGTGTCAGACTTTGTGACTGTCTTGAGTCCACAATAGTCAACACAGAAGCAGGTAGACCCATCCAGCTTGGGGACGAGGACTATAGGCGAGGCCCATGGACTGTGGGATTTCTGGATTATCCCTAAGTCCAGAATTTCCTTCACCTCCCTCCAAATGTCCTTTAAGATTTTATTTTTAATTTTTTTATTTTATTGAAATCTAGGATTACAAATACCTTTGAGCAGGAATTGCTCATTTACAAAGGTTCCACGTCGAAGGAATGGGGTATACATACATACAAAGGTCAACATAATAATACATAGTTACACAATAAAAGAAGTAAGAGACTGAGGCTTAGGAAATTCCAGTAATTCAAAATGTGCCAAATGTTAGGTAGCATGACATACCAGCCAAGGGCAATCTTAGAAATAAGCGCTGCAGGTAAGAGGGAAGGGGGTATGCAGGTAGGAAGGCCATTGTCGGAGGGTAGAGGGTGAGGGTAAGAGCTCTAAAGGGGAGGAAGGGGAGGGATAAAAGTCAGGAAATGCCCTGGGGGAGGAAAGGGAGAGGGGACAAGGGAGTGGGCAGGTAGAAGGGGGCAAGGTGGGGAGAGGTAGCTGTCAAGGCTAAAGTGGAGGGCAGTGAGCAGTGGGCCCCTGATTAGGCAAGGCAGTCACAACAACTAGTTGAAATGAGATGAAGATGGCCTCAGACACCCCGTAGGCTGTTTGTTGTATAGGCGCTTGTGTCCCCGTGTCTACATCATGGGTCTCTAAGGGGGTTCATCTGGGCTTGGCCATAAATAAAGAGGCAAAGTCCTCTAAAACCTCCCTCACTTCCTGGGTCTGTTCCATGGTTAACTGGGCCAACAGCTTGATTGTCTCCACAGATGACTTCTGCTTGCTTTCCTCTAGCAAGTCCAGGAGGGATCTTTCTCTTCCATCCCCTTTCTAGAACTACACACTGCAAGCACCATGTCGGCCCTATTTACATATGGCTTCATCATATTTGACATGGTACTTCCTATGGGTATGTCTCCTGTCAGGCAGTTCCACAATATAGTTCACGTCATTGACCTGTCGGACTACCTTGTATGGTCCTGCTCAACCTGTAGCTTGTCCTTCCAGACTGGAATTAGGACCATTACTTCCTAGCCTGTGCTGTACAAGTGATCTCTGGCTCCATGATTGTACCAGGCCTTTTGCTTCTGCTGGGCAACTGAAAGGTTGCTTTGGGCCACCCCATAAGCTCATTCAGCTTCTCCCTAAACTTAAGGACATACTCCACTATGGGAGTTCCCTGGGTGGCATGCTTGCCTTCCCAGTCTTCCTGGATCAAGTCTAGGGGTCCACGCATTCTATGTCTGCATAAGAGTTTGAAAGGGGAGAAC
Source organism: Neoceratodus forsteri (assembly GCA_016271365.2). Lineage (NCBI taxonomy): Eukaryota > Metazoa > Chordata > Ceratodontiformes > Ceratodontidae > Neoceratodus > Neoceratodus forsteri. The sequence continues at coordinate 1,030,043,450 of CM057458.1, forward strand.
CCTGTCGACTCTTGGGGCATCTCCCTGTATGCAAACAACAGGTGGGGAAGGTATTTCTCCCAGTCCCTCCCATGCTGTTCAGCAAATGTTTGGAGCATCATTTTTAGGATAGCATTAAATCTTTCTACAAGCCCTTTGGCTTGTGGGTGATAAGGCATCTTGCTTCTCTGCACCACCCACACTTCTCCCACAAGCACTTCATCAGGTTTGACATGAAGTAACCCCCCCCCCAATTAGAGATAACCTCCTGCAGAAACCCAACATGAGATAAAGTCTCCAGCAAGACATCTGCCACTTTGTCTGCCCTAACTGAAGAGAGGGCGACCACCTCTGGGTATCAGGTGACGAAAACAAACACCGTCACGATAAACTTTTTCCCAGAGGAGCTTGGGATATTCAAGGGTCTCACAATATCCATTCCTACCTTTTGGAATAACTGGATCCAAAAGTCCTACCTTGAACAACAAGTGAGGGGGGTACTGGATAGGGCAGTAAGCCTGAAACATGAGGAGGAGGGCAGTCACCAAAGCGCTGGGGTAATGAGCACTTGTGATTGTACACCATAGTAAAATTCCAATTGGATGTTTACTTTGCAACTTGCAGTTTTTTTGTGTTATTTATGCCATAAGGAGCGCTGTTTGTTTGGAAGCTCTATCATTTGGAATGGCTCCTCCACAATGGGCAAGGGAATTACGGCAGCTTTTGTTTACTACCTGCCTTCCCTATCTGTTGGCACTGGTGACAAGACCTGCAATATTCCTTCACCTGCTGGGTGAAGTTGGGCCAATAGAAATTTTGGGCTGATTGCTGCTTGGTGTGAACAATACCCAGAAGTCTGGACATGGGGATATCATGAGTGATCTTGAGCAACCTCTCACGATACCCTGGGGAATGACAAGTTGCCTGCCCATCACCCCTCCTTCTGTCCTCATGTCCTGTGTATACAACAGTCCATTGTCCCAAAATGCCTTATGTCTCATGTCACCTCCCTGTGCCCCATCAAATACTGCACAAGCCCTCAGCCTCTCCAAACTAGGGTCAGTCCTCTGAGTGGCTGCAAAATCTTCATGTTTTCCCAAAGCATGGAACATGGCCCCCTCAGTTCCTAAACTAGGGTCCTTAGCTATAGGATCAGGGCAGTCAGAGACACTGCCATCCCTAACTTTCTAACCATTTGTTACCCCTTCCTCCTCAGAGTAACCTTCTGTAGCTGTTTGGTGAATGGCTACTTGGAGAAGTCTTACCTGCCTCTCACTATTCTCCATTACAGGAGATACAGGCTGGGGAACCAGCCTTCTATTCTTTTCCACAGGGGCTTCTGTGGGGTTCATGGAATTATTATAAGCGGCCTTCTCCATCTGACTGTGGGTAACTGCACACACCACCGCCTGCTGGAGATTGTTCCCTATAATCACATCCAGGGTGAGGTTGTCTGCCACTGCAACTTTTTGCACCCTCTCTCCTATCTCACCCCAATCCAGGAGAACATTAACTAGTGGCAGGATTTTTTCCTCCCCAGTGAATCCCCTCACAATTACAAATTGATTAGGTATAAGTTGTTCAGGCCCAACCAGATCACCTTTTACCAGGGTAAGAGACACCCCAATGTCCCTTAACCCTTGGGTCTGCACCCCACTTACTATAATCGGGTGTATGTGCTCCCTCATGTTCACAGGCATACCCTCAGGGATACACAGTGCACATACCTCCTTTTGAGGACACTTTTTCTACTCTGTGCCTTGTTAGGACACTGTCTAGCAAGATGCCCTGGTTGCTTACAAAATCAGCATTCATCACTTTTTTATCCAAGTCATCCCTTTTTGGTAACTTGCAGCTTTCCTCTTTCTGCAGATATATTGAGGGTTTTCGCTGCACTGAAGGTGTGCATTTCCCTTTTGCCCCTGGAGCACCTGCTCCCCCACTTTCTTTTAGAGCAGGCCTACTCCTGGCAAAGCGATCCAAGAGCTCAGCAGCTTGCTGTGCTGTTTTAGGATCCCGGTCCTCTAGCCAGGTTTTCAGCTCTGCTGTGCATGCCCAAAAGAACTGTCCCAATAACACAGCCTCCTCAGTTTTCCTTACAGAATTTGCTTCCACCCACTCCCACCAACATTTCAGAAACTGACATTGCTTTGTGGTGAGTTCCTCAAAGCTAATTTCGGAGCTGTTTCAGAGAATCTGAAATTTAACTCTGTAGGCCTCAGGACTTAGTTCATACTTTTTCAGTAAAGCAGTTTTAAGTTTTTCATAGTCTTTGCTGTCCTCATTGTCCATTTGGCCTAGTGCCTCATGCCCCTTGCCAGTAAGCAGCGGGGATAGCTGAAAGCATCAGGCTTTCTTGGGTATCTTGGCCTTGATACAGACTGTAGTGCCCCAGGAAAATTGGGGGCACCACAGAAAATAGGGGATCCTCAGGGATATGAGGGGTCAGACAGTTATGGGGACCCTGGTAGCTTATTGGAAAACCCTTGAAAAGCTTAGGGGACCCTCTGAAGCACAGAACAGACCCCTCTCCAGCAGATTGTCCTAGCAGTTTAAATTCAGACTTTTAAAAGAAAACCATTTTTTTCCTTCCTTTGTACTCCCTTCCCCCTAGCTGGAGACTGATAGTTAGACAGCCAAGGCCAAACCAGTTTGGCCACATTACTGTCCCAGCAGGGGAGAAGGAAGCCAGGCTGAGCCCTCTCAGCCAATCCCTGTGGCCAGGGTAGATTCAAATTTGAAGAATTTTTTTTTAAACCACTGACCCAGCCTCAGGAGGCTGACCTTTGGACAAAGAAACCAATCCCCTGGCAAGTAGCCAGGACTACCCCAGCCTAGAAGAGGCTCTGCATAGGCTGGAGAGAGGAGAAAGAGTTTGACCAGGGAGGGTGAAGGACAATAAGACAATGGATATCGGCTTCCCTGTTAGGAGGTCAAAGCGAATCCCTAGGTAATTCCCCTCCAGAAAATCTTCAGTAGCAGGCTCGGTCAGTTTTCTGCAAAAATCTGCTGTCTAGTCAGATCCCCCAGTGTGGTGAGTCAGTCTGTTTGTCCAGGAAACAGACCCAGTGAACCTTTTATGCAGCAGTCTCCAGCAAAAGAGGTCTTATCACTCCTTTGTGGTTGTGCATTCCCCAGGGTACAGAAATCCTTGTTGAACTCCAGGGGCTCCTGGACACACCTCATCTAGGGTTCTTACAGTGCCTCTTCTTCAAACAAGGGATGGTCCCTGGGAAGCCCAGCATCACCTGCACCCATCTCCACTGACCTCCACGAACCCCAAGTCTTCGCCATGACACCCCAGGATTGAGTTGCTGGTCCTTAAGTGGTAGCCAGCCGGTAGCTAGGGCCCACCAAAGTGAATCAGGTTAGGGGCCGCCCCTGCTCTAGCTTGAGGGACTTCAGTCATCTGCCAGACTCGGAGTCACAGTGCCCATTTACCCGCATAGATGTTGTCCCAAGGTGGCAATAGTACCAGTGGCCTCTACCAAGGCCTCACCAAGGATTGCCAGGCTCTGTGCATCATCCCCTGAGGTGGTGTAAGTACCGATGACCCACACAAGAGGCCACACCGAGGGTCGCCACGCACTAGATTGTACTGTACATAGGTGGCTCGACTTCCGGTGGTGCATCAAGAGGTCACAGCGAAGATTGCCGGATTCTGAATCTGGAGGGGTGAGGTGGCATGGGTTACGGGGACCTACTCAGAGGTTGTCCAGTGGATCATCGCACTCAGCACCCTTTCCTCAACTGGATATCACCTGCCCTCCTGCCCGAGGTCACCTCAGCTGACAACTCCAGATAAGGGTTCTCTTCACCTACCATCAGGCATCAACACCCATCCTTGACCAAGCACTTCCCTTTCGATGTTGCCTCAGTGACACAAGGAGTCACCTTCTTCCCAGGGCCAGGAGGCCTACAGTGCTTTACTCTGTTTCTGGTTCACTGGGGGATGCCCCATTTTATGGCCTGTATAGGAAGTTCTTCCTTGGCTTCACACCCAGTGGTCGGCAGACCAAAATACTAGAAACCCAAGCTTGGTGCACCAGTTTGCTATGCCCTTAGGACTTGAATCACCTGGACTTTTGTATGACATTATTGGGGTCAATTTGTGATCCCGGTAATCTTATTCATTCTTTCTCATGTGTGATAATGATAGTGAATGCTAAGTCTTTTTCTGTGTGCTCCAACTATTGCTAATAAACCTTGTATCTTGGCTCTAGAGTACACCTCCAGCCTCTTCTTCCAGATTTGTCTGGCATCACCCTAAACAATAGGGATACGAACCACCACAGCTCGTCCACCACAAACTTGTAGTCAACAGGATTTGAACCTGTGCAGTTCAAAAATGCATCCATATCCTCCCCTCTTTAAATTCTGCTATTAATTTGAAATTTAATTTGTACCTCAGCCCTGGAGTTTCAGGTTCACCCCTGCCAGTTACCTGCCCTGGCGGTGGTGGTTGAAGCTTCAGACTCTCCAGTTTGAACTCTCTTTGATGCTGTTTGTCCTTGATCTCAGCCTCTCTTTGGCTCTGTTTGTCCTCCATCTCTATTTCAAATCTTTTCTACTTGAGTTCCCTCTGCTGCTGGGCTTTGCTCTGCTGCTGGGCTTGTAGAAGGGGAAGCTGTACTCTCTGCAGCTCCTACTGAAGCTTCAGCTTCAGCTTCAGCTTCTCCAGCTCTCCGTCTGCGTTGGACTTCACCTGGTGCCGTAGCTCTGGGTTCCCTCTGGTTTAGCTGTCCTCCTCCTCCCTAGGACTGGACACTGCAATGTCCCCTGGAACACCCATGCCCAAGCTCTGGTCCTTTCCAGTCATTGGCTGGTACTCGAGGTACTGGGCAGCCTTTTGCTCATCGGCTGCCATGAGAGCCTCCACGAGGTTCCTTTTGATCTGCATCTCATAATGGGCCCCTCTTTCCTGACACAATTGCCTTAGCTGGTCTGCAATGCATTTGCTTTAGATGAAAGCCATCTTCTTCCCTAACTACTGCTACACTAGCTTAGTCCATAACAAAATACAAAAATACAAGACCAGGGTAGGGAACTTTATATTGTAACTAAATGTTCTCTTTTTTCTCCAGTCTCTGCCCTGTTTGTGTGTGGCTTGTTTACAGTTTACCAATCTGATACACTGGTCTCGAATCAGATCACTATGCCACTAATACCTGTTACGAACCCACTCCAGGGGGCCGGGTCAACTGAGTTCACAGTGCCCTCCCCTAAGTGCAACCCAAGACAGGGGGTCAGGAAATACCCTTCTTGCATCCTTTTACAGTGTTCGCTAATTTCACAACTGAACACTCGCCACAAGGGCCCACAGCTTCCTCTCTCTGGGTAAAGTGTAAAATACAGTCTTGAGTTGTCTATAGCCAGGTGAGAACCCTCTCTGGTTGCTGCGCTGGGGGAAAAACCCCAGGTGTTATGAGACCTTTGGGGCTGCTCTCATAACCCTGATTGTGTCTTCACCCACAGGGGTGCAGAAACCTGATTCAAACCCCTCAGACCCCCTCTGGAGACCTTGTGTACTTTTTCCCTACTTTAGGGCCCCTGATTCCCTTCCAGGATCCTAGTCCCGGTAGAGTGTGGCACCTTAGTGCTAAACAAGCATGTTACAGATTGAATATATCTTCCCAAAACCTTCACACACAACAAATCACTTCCAGGCAGTAGTACTTTAAAATAAAAGCAAGATCTTTTACTGATTACATAAATAATTACCATATAAACATACAAATGATTTAGATATTTGTTTACAGGATAACTACAAAAAAAGTTGGAAAATACATACAAAATGAACTAGTGAATTAACTGGATAATTTCTACAGTACCTTTTCTGTAGAGAACCGGTGTCCCAAAAATAAGTGAGTTTTGCAAACATATGAATGTACGAATGTGTCGGCAGAAACAGACCATCCAGTCTATCGAAGTCTGCTTGAGTGTGCAGCTAGCACTCCTAGCTTGCAGCTGCCCCACCCCCTCCCCTTTGTCGTCCCACTGTCACCTCTACCTCCCCCACCCTCACTTTCCCCTGTTCCCTGTCCCATGCCCTTTTGAAGCTATTCACAGATTTACATGATATTACCCATTCTGGTAGGGTGTTCCATTTTTCTACAACCCTCTCTGTGAAATAGTGTCTCCTCATTTCCTTCCTAAATCTTCCCCCCTCTATTCTTAGCCCATGCCCCCTGGTGACCCTCCCTCTCCTTAACTTAAAGACCCCATCTGCCCCATCCTTATTGATTCCCCTCAGATACTTGAATGTCTCTATCATGTCCCCCCTGTCCCTTCCATCCTCCTGGGTGTAGATATTCAGGTCTTCCAGCCTGCTGTCTTAGTCTCTCCCCTCCATTCCACATATCATCTTTGTTGCCCTCATCTACACCCCCTCCAGTAGCCTGATATTATGCTTTAGGTGTGGTCTCCAAAACTGCACACAATAATCTAAGTGTGGCCTTACCAGTGACCTGCAGATGAGCAAGATCACCTCTCTTCACCTGGACGAAAACCCCCTCATTTTGCACCCCAGCATTTTGTTCACTTTTGCAGCTGCTCCCCTGCACTGGGCAGTGTTGTTCATGGTCTCTGTTATCATTACCCCTAGGTCCTTCTCCTCCTCAGTGATCCCCAGCTTAACCCCTCTGAGCCAGTATTCTCTCCTTGGGTTCTTCACCCCAAAGTGCATAACCTTGCACTTCTTTGCATTGAACCCCAGCTGCCACCTCTCTGACCACTCCTCTAGCTAGCTTAGGTCCCCCTGCAGCTGCTTCCATCCCTCCTCTCCATCCACCACTGCTCCGATTTTGGTGTCATCAGTGAATAGACTTATCTTGCTCACCACCCCATGTGCAATGTCTGTTATGAAGAGCCCAAACAATACTGGCCCCAACGCAAAGTCTCTTTCTCTCTCTGCTGTGTCTCAGAGTCCCAGCTTTTTTTGAAGTGGTCTTCAGTGTGTCTGGCAGTCTTCATTGTGTCAGGAAATTTGGCTTCTGCCCAGAGTCTCTGTTTAAGAGGGCATATATAGCCCTTTTCTGCAGTCTGAAAAACTGGCCTGTGATTGGCTAGTGGCCTTAATATTTCCAGGTCCAACTGTTCATCTCTAGTCCAGCAGAGGTCTCTTTTGCTCTTTCCCAGAATTTTAAAAGTGAACCAAAATTAATATTTTGTTTTCCCACAAACCCCTCTCCCTGGGCTTGCTTCTGATCTGCATTACTTTCCTGACACTTATTAAAATTTAATTTATTTTATTTATTTGTACATCGGTTTACAACCTTTGAGCCAGAGGCTCATTTCCATAGGTACCACGTCACATTGAGGACAAACAGACAACACATTTTGGTTACAGCATAAGTGTTACATACTTAGGGTTACATAGAGTGGTTGCGTACATTTTAAACAATTTGGTAGACATTACAATGATACATCTGATAACATGCTGGTAACAGCAGAGGCATTAGGCTATGGTGGGGAGAGTTGGGGAGGGTGAGTTTGAGTGTTGCCTAAGTGGCATTGTCAAGTGTGTTTAGGTCAAGGTGCTGTTTACAGAAAGGCGCAGGTGCGAGTGCTAAACAGTTGGCTCCGAAGGGCATTTTTGAAGGTGAAGATTGTGGGGGCTTTGGAGATAAATGCAGGGAGAGAGAGTTATACCAAGATGGGCCTCTGTAGCAGAAGAACCTCTGTCCATGGGTGGTCCTGGATCTGGGGACCAGAAGACTGAACTTGCTAGAGGCTTGGGTTGGGATCGAGGGCTGGTAATGGCGGATGGAGGCTGTCACCCCGGGGGGGGGGGCAGCCCGAGTGGGGTTTTCTTTGTGAGGAGGCAGATTTGATAGCATAGTCGTTCATCAAGGTTTAGTAATTTTGCTTCATCATAGAGAAGACAAGTATGTGCGAGCCTGGGGGCACCAGTAATCAGTCTGCAGGTCTTATTTAGGGTGATTCAAATTTTGTTGAGGGCGGTAGTGTCAGCCGCACCATATACTGGCAGGTCATAGTCAACAAGTGACAGCACTGAACATGTAACTGCTAGTCGGAGAGCGTCAGGTGGGAGGCAGTTTTTATGGTGGTAGAGGATGCCAGCTGTGTGTTAGTGGCAGAGGCAAGGGCATCAATGTGGGTGTGGCAGGTGAGGGCTGAGTCGAAAGTGACCCCCAGGTATTTGTAGGAGCTGACTTGCTCAAGTGGTTGATTGGTACTAGGGAGGATATGGAGTGGGAAGTTGTGGACTTTGTTTTGGGGGTGGGCAAAAAACATAGTTTTGATTTTTTTAAGATTAATGACTAGTCTGTGCTCTTTAAACCATGCCTCAGCCTGGAAAGTGGAAATAGACTGTGGCAGTTGGTAGGAAATTTAACAATAGCTTTCTAGTCTGGGCATCTACAGAACCCTGCTCTGAAGCTATTTCTCTTTGAAATTCAAAGTGTTATAAACAGAGGAGATGGCCCTTCCCTCTCTTGTCATTTATGGAATCTTCCCCTTTGACCAGCTACCAGGAAATTCCAATCCCCTATTGAAATTTAAATCCTGTTCCCCTCTAAGCAAGCCTTTGTCCTAGGCAAGGGGAGATGTCAGACACTGAAATATACATCAACTCTTCCCAAGTACCCTTGCAGTAAAATGGGCACCTTTTCTGACAAACCTTATGTCATGGCCTTTTGGGAAATTAAACATTAAAAAAAATTACAGAGAAATATATGACTTTGGTGGCCAAATCACCACTCTATCTCTCTATCTATCTATCTATCTATCTGTCTGTCTGTCTGTCTGTCTGTCTGTCTGTCTGTCTATCTATCTGAAGTAAACACAATACTTTTATATAGCTCTACAAGTACAGGGGCTGTTACACAGCTATGTTTTTCTATGATGTATAAAACTGTTAACATTTTAATTAAAAATTGTTTTCGTTATAGTACCATTTTTGTCTTTCTTGTCTTTCAGGATACAGCCTGCTTGTTGTTGCTGCTCATGAGTTCGGCCATGCGCTGGGGCTTGCTCATTCCATAGATGTCGGGGCACTTATGTATCCTGCTTATTCATATGTTAATGCCAAGGAATTCCAACTTTCCTATGATGATGTTCAAGGGATCCAGTCTCTCTATGGTAAATCCTTAACTGTTTTATTCATAAAATATTAGCTATTCTAGTTTTCACACTAAAGTAATAACACTACAGTATAAAACATTTTTTGGTGGGTGTCCCACTGTCTAACAGTACTGTGCCACTCTGCAATGCAGGTAGCCTATGTTACATAGTAGTATAGTAGAACAGTAATTTAAGGATGGAAGGGATTCTAGGTCCATCATGTCTACCCACCACTTCATAAGTAGGGATGAAATAAGTATGCTGTGCACTGCAAATGTACCAGTTCCTAACCCCCGGAATCCATCAGTATAGCTTTACAATAGCAATCTATCCACTGGATTGAATTGCCCTGGAGATAGAATTTATGCTAACTCTGGATCTTAGAATTAGAACCAAGTTCAGACTCTGCACTATAGTCACACTCCTCCAATAGTCAGATTTGTTTTCGCTGCTTGAGGAGTGCAGTTACCCTGAAGTACAGCTCTACTCTTCTGGCCTCCAGAACAGTTGAGTGTTTCATTGTCTTTTTAAGATATTATTGTACTCTGCATTAGTTAGGCTGTTTTTTTGTTGGATTATTATAATTTCTGCAGTTTCTCCAGTTCCTTATTGGTTCCCAGGAACCGGAGAAGGCTGCCAGGTAACACGGTTCCTACCTTCAAAGAAACTCTTTTCTTCATGCAGAAAAATATAATTAAATTTTTTATACCCGTTTATCTTTCTTACTACCGATTTTCAATACTGGAGTCGCATTTCCCTCCAGAGGAAACTAAACTGGTCCTACTAACGAAAACTCTGAAACTGACAGAAAATCTCATACTCTCATTTTAAAACGAATAGTTTTGAGGTAAAAATTAACATTGTTCCAGTTTTTCTGGGAACTGGACCAACAAATTCTTCCTAAGATCCCTATTTATCTTTTTTTGGCTCTGATTCAATTTAGTTGACTGTTTTGGGAACAGATAACAATATCTATGGTCTGTCAGTGCTTGGCATACTGACAGAACAAACCAAAAACAAACAGAACCTACAGGTTTTAAAATGGTACCAATTACTTTCAGTTCTTGGCAACGCCAGACTGCCACGAGCTCTGTTTAAGGTGCCTGGGTCTAGATCATTATTTCATAAATTGTGAAATCTGTAAAATGTCTTGCCAAAAAAGGGAAGATTTTATTGCTTTTCAGTCTAATTCTTGTGTCACCAAAACACTGTAAAGGCTCTGAAGAGGGTTCTTCCCATCAGAATCAGCAGCAGTCCATTTCAAAGGGGAAAGCTAAAATAGATAAATTGCACAACCATCAGAAAAGCATCGTAAAGATGGTTCAGAATCCAGGGTGTCTGAAAGGGGGAACCCAGAGTCCACTGATGGCAAAAGTAAAAGAGCCTCAGAGCAGACCCTGGAGATAGTACCTGCAAAGAAAAAAAACAAGAAGAATAACATGTCTCTGTCACTCTTCCTGAAAAAGGTAGACAGAACTATAAAATCATGGACAATGCTGTCAGAAAAAGTCCAATCATCCATTCTATCTGAGTTCCCTATTTAGCTCTGGGACTTATTGTCCCTCCAGGGTCCTAGCCCTTCCCATCCTTCCTCTCATTCTCCTCCTAGTTTCTGCCACCCCAAGCCCCCACTGTACCCTTTATTCTGTCCAACATGTGCTTGAAACCATCAGCAGGTTTAGCACCCATTACTTTAGCTAGAAGACTGTTCCACTGCTCCACTACCCCTTTGTAAAATAACATGTCCTCATGTCTCTCCTGAACCTCCTACTTGTCAGCTTCCACTCATGTCCATGTGACCTTGCACTAGTATTTAAGCTATATCATTTCCCACAGTTTACCATATTAATTCCCTTGAGGAATTTGAAGGTCTCTATCATATCTGCCTTCTCTCTTCTTGTGTCCAGTGACTACACATTCAGTGTCTTAAGGTGCTCCTCATAGGACATGCCCTGTTGGCCCTTAATAATTTTTGTCCCCTATGCTGCACTGTCTCCAACCTATCCTTATTCTTTCGGAGGTGAGGGCTTCAGAAATGGGCACAGTACTCCATTTGTCCCATGACCAAAGATCTTTATATGGGAAGTATTATATCTTCCCTTCTGCTATCAATACCTCTCCCAATAAATCCCAGCATCCTATTCACTTTGCCATATGCCTTGTTGCACTGACTAGACTGCTTTACAGAGTCAATGACGATGACTCTACAGTCCCGCTCCTTAGCAGTAGTGCTATGTCTCACCCCACCAATTTAGTGCTCTGTCCTGGGGTGTGGTTCACTAGGTGCATTATCTTGTACTTTTTGGCATTGAATTTGAACTGCCTTATATCACCCATTTAGCTTTCATTGGTCACTCTGTATTTCTGTGCTTCACTCACTGGTATCCACCCTCCCACAGAGCTTAATGTCATCTGTGAAGAGACACAACCTGCCCTGGATTCCTTCACCAGTGTCTCTGATGAATATATTGAAAAGGACTGGATTAAGGACAGATCCCTGTGGTATCTCACTCATGACCTTCCTCTTTTCTGATTTGAGCCTGACGATCACAACCTTCTGATGCCTTCCCTTTAGCCAGTTACCAACTCAGTTTACTATGACCTTAGCTGCATCCAGGTCCTCCATCTTCTTTAAAGAAGGAACCAGAGAGTGGTCACAAGACAAATGCCCTCAGCAGAAGAGATGACAAGGGCATGGAAATGTGTCCTGGTTTCCAGGCTATGTGAAATGTTATGAATATGCCCCCCCCCCAAAACTTTGGTTCCACTCCAACTGTCTGTGTAGGAAGAGAATATGTATTATGAAGATGAGGAGGAGGGTGAACCCCTGGAACCAGATGGCTCACCAGAGCAGCAAATTAGTTCTCCTCCCAGGCCTTAGAGGATTACATATTCCACTATCCCTTTGTTAAGCAAATGGTAAACACTCCCAGCATCCCCTCCAATGAAGCTGAGGAGGAGGAAGAGGAGACTAAATTCATGGACATGATGAGTCTGGCTCCTACAAAGGAGTTGCTATTTTCCATCCACAAACTCTCCAAAAAGTCACTGCCAAAATCATATCAGCACCTACCTCAACTGCTGGCACTGATAAGAAACCTGAAAGGAAGTATCAGGTGGCCAGGCAGGATGTTGAGTACCGGTACACCTACCCTGACCATGTGGGAGTTGTTCAGGATGTTGCATGAGAGAAGGCTGAAGTGCCTTTCTCTGCTCAGCTTCCTAAGAGGGAGTACAGAAAGCTGGATATCATGGTCAAAAAAGTAAACACAATAGCATCCTTTCTCCTTAGGCAGGCAGTTTACAAGGCATTCACAGCTCAGCACCAGAAGGCACTATGGAATTCAGCCCTGGCACTGAGTGAGGATGTAAACAGTGAAGTGGCAAAGAACTTAGCTGACACAGCCAGATCAACTTTGGATGCCACTAAGTACTAATTCCACATGGCTGTGGACACCAGCAACTCTGCTTCAAGGTTTATGGCCCATGTAGTCTCTCTGAGGAGGTTTGCCTGGCATAGGACTATCATTATATCCAAAGATATAGACCAAGGCCATAGTTTTCTCCTTTGAGGGAAATTACCTGTTTGGTGACAAGACAGATGCATATATGACAAAGGTGGATGAATACAAAACTGCCTACTATAGGAATAACACTGAAAAGGAAAAGGCCTTAGCTTCCTACAAGCCTTACTGAAGGGGTGGCAGGGGTAGGGGTTACTACTGTACCCAAAGACTTATGCCCTTTATGAGTATCAATCCCAAAGTGGTTACTATAGGGGCAGGAGGAGCACTAGGCATGCAGCTACAGCACCAGACCCTAAACACAGCAAAAACAAAACCCATGACAGTTCTGCCCGGCCACCCAACCATTGCCAGTGGGGGAAGGGGAAACTAGTTCACTGCTTCAAGGAGCTGTCAAAAATCACCACAGACAAGTGGGTCCTGGAAGTAGTGAGTCAAGGTTTTTCCCCTGTAGTTCAAAACATTCTCCAAACTGCAGAAGTCAAAAATTGTTCCCATCTCACTCTCCAACAGAACAACATTCTGCTAGAGTTAGAGGTATATTTAATTGTATTTTATTTATTTATTTAAAATTTGGAGAATCATTGAACATACAGTCTGTTTTCATGGGCGACCAGATATAGCAAAATTAAATATATATTATACAACAACAATTACACAATAAAAAATAACATATTACACAAGACATAAATCATATTGCCAACAGACATTAGATCAATTTAAATTACATTAACAATTGTCTTGATCAAGCAAGTACTTTTTATGACTTGTCTTAAAATTCAGAAGACTAGTACAACCTTCAGTAATGATTTGAGGCAAGGAATTATAAAAATGCGGTAATTGATATAGCATAGATTTTTGTCCTAGACACGTTTTCATGGTTGGAACAGCAGAATACAAATTATCAGTAGTTGCTTGAGTACAAACTCTAGCAGAGCACTGTTGAAAAAGCTGATAAAAAAAAAAACAACAGGTACCTTCTTCAACACAATTTTCCTTGCTAATATACCAATGTGTAATTTGAATCCCTGATCTAATGAGGATCATTTGAATGTATTGTGGAAAGTATAGTGATGTATTCAAACAGGAAGTTGTAATGCAGACCTACAATCTGATTATACAGCACCCTTACCTTGGACAGAACACCATCTCCAGCAGAAAAATTAAACAGCAATCCATAATTAATAATGGGTAATAGGAGAAACTTTGTGCTAGTAATAATCTAGTAGATGGTAATCAGATAGGATTTACTCTATAGAGTACACCCAATCTCTGATGCAAAGTTTTAGTCATACTTAAGATATGCAAGTTATAGGAGATTAGAAAATGGCAAAGAAAATTCTTGACAGCTGTTTGGCTGCCAACATTCCAGAGGTGGGCATCTGTTTTTCAACAGAGCCCTGTTAAAAACAAGTGCCAACTGAATGCCCCAAAGGCAAAAGTGGTATCCTTGTGCCACGTTAAAACTCAAAACAAATTAGCTGCCATTTTTTTACTGCTCACTAATGGGATGACTGACCCAGGCAGCCCTCCTCCCCCAAGTGAGAGAAGTCACTTCCTCACACCTTGTATAGCCCAACCATGAGTTTTAAAAAAAAACACATCATTAAAATACAATCAAAGTTTTTCGGCCACTGCAAAGTTTTAAAAGAGGACAAAGGTACTAGTGGCTCCCGTTGCCTTAAAAGCCGGTGCTTGTAGTTGTTGGTGCAAACTGGCAAGGAGTCTGCATATCCAGGAGCTGAGGTTAAGAAAGTCTACCTCTGCTCCTCAGTCCCATAGTCCCGATCCCATAAATATTAAAATAACAGCCCTGATAAAACCCTGTCGGATGAATATTCTTACCTGCTGCATCTTCTGCTTAGACCGCAAGTGTTCCTCATTTGTTGTTTTTTTTTTTCATTTTTAAAAACTAGGCCTGACTCAGCCGATGCAAACACTCCTGAAGCCAATCCCTGACCACTGACAGAGGCACCACTTCTGATATTGGAACTCCTTATCAAAATCCATTTCAACTTCAGTCCCTGAATGTTTCTGTCCCGCTGTTTGTCCCTAGTACATCCTTAGATCCCTTCCCTATCTATCATATTGGACTACATATCCCATGAAACCATGGGGTCAGCTAAATATCACAATATAACAGAATCTCCTAAACAGCAGAACCCTCTACTGGGAAGTATACCACACTACAGGGACTACTTTACAGTAAAAATTAATTTTTATTATTTTTGAAACAATAATTAGACTTCTTGTTAATATTTTATTTTATTTTATGTAAAATGTTGCTCATGGGCCATTTTCTAAGTGTAATAATACCCTCTAAGGTGGGCAGTATTGGGAAATAACGGACTTCCAGGGGGCTATAAGGCTCTCCACCTGCATCATCGGGCCTCATTACACCCCTGGGTAGTCCAGTATTTCCCAATACTGCCCATCGTGTCAGGTATTATTGCTTACATGTGCTGTCCAAAGTAAGACCAATATATTTAAAGGTGCAAACTTACTCAGTTTTGGAACCTTGAATTCAACACCAGTTTCTGTGACAAAAGCCATTCCTGGATCAAGTTAAATTTTTCCCGTAGGTTACTTTCAGATCTGCAAGATTAGGCCTGCAATTAAAAATAACAGCATCATTGGTATAAAGTAAAATACCTGATGTTTTGCAAACTACAGGAAGGGAGTTTAGAAAATAAACTAAACAAAAGGGGTCCCAATATGGATCTCTGTGGGACACCCATTGTTATCCAAAGCAAGGAAGGAAAGGATACTAGAAGTCTTAGTTCTTTGTGACCTATCCTGAAGATAATTCTGGCACCAGTCCAGAACACCTCCGGTAAAACCCAGGTCACTGAGAGCTCTAATTAGCAGATTATGATTGGAGGTTGCAGAGCCCCAGTCTGGTTGATTGGCCTTTAGCGAGCCGGTGATCGTGGCTATCACAAGGATCATCCAGGGTATGTGGCCAACCTGCTGTAGTCTGGACCCGGGTCCAACTCACCTCCTTGTGGGGTACGTTGAGGTCATCAGCCCAGTCCTAGCAGAGATAGTCCAGAGTTCACTTGAGACAGGTGAGTTTCTTGTCTACCTGAAGGAGGTGGTGGTGACGCCCCTCCATAAGAAATCATCTCTCGACCTAGACTGTCCTAACTACAGACCTATCTCTAACCTGCCCTTTGTGGGCAAGGATATTGAGAAGATGGTTGTGCTGCAACTGGATGACCACCTTGCCATCCATGACATCTACTGTACGATCCTCTCCAGCTGGAATTTAGAAAGAGGCATAGTACCGAGACTGCCCTGGTTCAGGTGCTCAGTGATCTCCTGATAGCGACAGATAGGAGGAGTCATTTCATCTTAGTCCTCCTAGATCGATCTGCAACATTTGACACCATGGATCACGACATACTGCTGGAGCACCTGCGGGTTCTCTGTGGTCTATCAGGGACAGTCCTCAGATGGTTTGAATCATTCCTCACTGGTAGATCTCAGAGAGTTGCATCAGGAATGTATTCCTCTGATGTATTCTCTCTACCATGTGGGGTACCCCAGGGCTCTGTGCCTTTGTCTATGTTATTCACAGTGTATATGCTGCCATTGGCAGACATCGTAAGGTGGTATGGCTTGAGTTTTCACTGCTATGCAGATGATACTCAGCTATACATGTCCTTCATACTTGATCAGGATGATGCGGTCTCGGTGTTTAAGAACTGCCTTACCAAGATCCAGGGCTGGATGAGTGCCAGCTGGCTGAGGTTGAATCCTGACAAAACCGAGGTTCTGGTGGTGGACCCAGGTCACTGGGTAGAGGGTTCTTCAGCTGGGCAGGCCACTGGGATTTTGTTCAGAGGTCACCAGCTGATGACATCTGATCGGGTGCGGAATCTGGGTATTATTTTTGACGAGAGGTTGACCCTGAAGTTTCGGGTGTCATCCATCGTCAAAACCTCTTTCTACTATCTGAGGAATATCGCCTGGATTAAGCATCTGGTTCTGCCCGGTAATCTTTCAACACTGGTCCACGCCTTTGTGACCTCCCACCTTGATTACTGCAATGATCTGTACCTAGGGCTTCAGGTGCAGAGTGCTGTGGCCAGGTTGTTGATGTGGCTTTCTCGATCCAGCCATATCACACCTGTGCTGCGCACACTGCACTGGCTGCCTATTCAGTGGTGGATCACTTTCAGGGTCAGCTTGCTGACCTAAAAAGCCCTACGTGGACTCGGACTGAGTTACCTGCAGAGCTCCTACGTCCCTACTGCCCTCTTTGACCATTCTGCTCCACTGATGAGGGATTGGTGGAGATTCCCAGGGTTTGCTTAAAGGCTTCTGGAGTCTGAGCATTTGCATTCACGGCTCCTACCCTGTGAAATTGTCTACCTCGTGGGATGAGAGGGTGCCAGTCTGTGGAGAGATTCAAAGCCACACCGAAAACATTTCTGTTCTTGCTTGCCTATTCTGAGTATTAATTGAAGCATTTTTGATGTTATAGTGGTTTTAAATTTTCTTGATTTCTACAGTTTTATGGTTTAATTGTAAAAGTGCTTTTGGTACCTGTCTGAATTGTGCTACAACAAATATAGTTTATTATTATTATTATTATTAATAATATGATTAAACAAATTAAAAGCCTTTGTGAGGTCCACAAAGAAAGCTATAGAAAAATAACCTTTATCCAAGGCTTCAAGGACTGTCTGACTGAAGCACATCAGGGCAATTGTAGTGCAGTGGCCTGGACAGAGGCCATGCTAGGCGGGTGTCAGAATCTTTAACTTATTTAAATAATCTAAGATCTGGTCAAAAACAATATGTTCCAAAACTTTAGAAATAGGGGCAAGAAGTGAAATTAGACAACAATTTTAAATACAAGAAAAAACACCAGATTTATGCATTGATACAACTATTGCTGTTTTCCAAAGAGTGGAAAACTGCTTTAAACACAATGAGCTGTTAAAAAATGGAGACAATGGATAGCATAGAATGCTTGCACCAATTTTCACCAGTCTGTAATTTAAACCATTAATTCCCATAGCTGGTATAGGATTCATTTTCAAAAGATATGTACAAATCTCAAATGGATAAAGTGACCTAAAGTAGAAATTAGGAGCATTTTTATTTGATGTGGCCAAAGACATACCATGACCAACTGAACTATGCACCTGGTGTATTGGGATGTATCTGGTCAGATCTGTGAAGAAACAAAATTCTTCAACAACACTTATAGATCTGTAATATTTCCTGTTTCTGAAAAAAAGTGTGTTTGGGCTACCCTTCTGATTTTTACCCAGTAAATCATTAATAAAGTTCCAAGCTGCCATGACATCCTTTCCAAGGAATTGTTGCTGTTTCTCAATTAAAAACTGCCGCTTTAGTTGTCTAATAATTGTTTTACACTTATTTGTCAATTGCTTATAATGAATTAAGATAGATTTATTGTGAGTTCTCCTGAATTCTTTCCATTTCTTTTCCCTTTTTCTCATTAAATCAATCAATTCTGATGTAATCCATGCCTGTTTATCTCCTATAATTCTTTGTCTTCTCAAGAGAATAAAAACATCACACTATAAAATAAACAAAGAAATACATTTTGAAAATGCCTCATCAGTGAAAGTAGCATTATTTAAATAAGACCAGTCAATTTGACTTTGAGCTTCCTGAAATATTGGGACATCCAGTTTTTTGAAATTCCTTGAGAAAATGTACACAGGGGGAACAAAAGGTTTTTTTGCACTCCAAAAGCAGAAGATTGCACTATGGTTTCTGACACTATCTGGAAGAACACTGGAAAGTTTTATCTTTGAGGTGTCAGGGACCAAGATCCAGTCAATCAATGAGAAGCTATCTATTTTAAAATTAATGCTGGTAGGATAATCAATAATCTGAGTAAGCCCAGAGCGAGTTATCATTTCCCCTACTCTAGCATGAAGTTTGTTATCACAGGTATACTTTGCCACCCTGCACAACCCCAATTAACTGTTGCTGGCAAAAGCAGTAACTTTCCTGCCTCAAAAATAGGGCAAGGGTCAGTTTCAGATACTTCTTATCCGACAAGAAAAAAAGGGGAGTGGTGACCCATTTTAGGCCTGAGATACTTGAACAAACATATAAAGAAAAGGGATTCAAGATGGTCACACTAAGCTCATTGATGCCATTTCTGCATTCTGGGGACTGGTTGGGGTCTTTGAATCTGAAAGACCTGCTTTCATATCCCAATCAGACATTCACACAGAAACTACCTCAGGTTCAAGCTAGGGAACTGCCAATACCGGTTTACATCTCTTCCCTTATGTCTCACCTCAGCAACAAGAGTTTTCACAAAGTGCTTCGCTATGGGGACAGCACATCTGCATCTGAAAGGCAAGGTGTGGTGGTTTTTCCCTACCTGGATGACTGGCTAGTCTCAGGAAGAACAGAGCAGGAGGCACAGTGCTCCATTCAGATGGTAAAAAGCACTTTAGAAAGTCTAGGCTTCCTGATAAACCTACAGAAGCCACAAGTAGAAACAGCTCAAATATTGGACTTCACAGGCACAGAGCAGCTGGGCTTCAATGCCAAAAAATGCAAAACCATGTACCTACAGCAAAGAAATCCAGAGGCTGAGTACAAAATGGGAGAAGAGATATTGACAATCAACAAACAGGAAAAGAACTTGGGAGTAATCATATATGATGACCTCAAGGTCATGAAAGTGAGGCAAGGCAGCAGGTAGGGCCAGTGAGATGCTAGGGTACATAGGCCACAAGGCTCCATCCTGGGCCCCATCCTGTTTTTGGTGTTCATAAATATTCTTCTCTCTGTATGTGGATGACACTATTCTTTTTGCCTCTAAGCCCACCTTCTTGGACGTCCACATCCTTCTCCAACAGGACCTAAACTAGGTGCAATCCTGGTTCTCACTAACCATTTCAAAATCTACACCTCAAAGACCATCACCATGGTCTTTGGCTCTGCCCCAAAACTGGCCAGAACATCCTCTCCCCCACTTTAAACCACACTGGACGGAAATGCACTCGACTATGTCCCATCATGCACATATCTAGGGGTTTGGTTGGACTCCCATCTGTATTTCTCAGTACACATAGATGCTATTACCTCCAAGCTGTTCCCCAAACTTGGTATACTCTACTGTAACAAAGGCTCCCTCCCACTCCCTATCTAATGTCAACTTGTGACAAAGACGATCATTCCAGTTTTTGACTATGCTGATGTTGTTTACAGCACAGAACCAGCACTCTTCTCAACTGGTTAATAACTAATCACCCCGAAAGGATTCCTAGGACTGTAGTACTTCCAGACAGTACAAACGACCACTCCCCCATCCTCTTTACATTGATGAAAAAGGCTCTCAAAAAGCCTCCTAAAACAATTACATCCAGGGTACAAAGGGCTGGGCAACTTGGCCCCCTAAAAACACACCTTAGACTATAAGACTAGTCAACCATCTACAATTACAATGATGCTAACATAGCACTTGAACACTTTGTCTGTACCTTCAATGCATCTTGTAACATCTATGCCCCTAACAAAAAACAAAAAGTGAAGGGAACCAGCAAGACTTGGATCACTCCCTCCCTTCTCAAACTTATGAAGACAAGGGATAACCTATGGTATAAGGCCCAAAGCACTGGTTCCAGTATAGACACCCAAAACTATAGAACTGCTCATAACAAATGCACCTACGCCATATGCATCACAAAAATCCTATACTTTCAACAAGAATTAAACAATTCCTGCAGAGATAGCCAAAGTTTTTGGAAAAATATCAAAACAGTAACCAGAAAACCCAGCAAAACTCCCTCCTCAATGCTCAGTGTTAATGGGAAACTGACCTAGGACACCAATGTGATTGCCAACACCTTCAATAAGGCTTTCACTGACCTTAGCGGGGTGCTTTCCCCAACTTTCTTAACCCCCAAAGTGGCCCTAGACACAAGAGCAAAGGCAACTCTCACTCGCACCCCCCCACCTTAAAACTGCCTCCATATCTGAGGCCAAAAAGTACCTCACAAAGGCAATCAGGAAAGCAAGATCCAGTGGTGACTCTCTTGACCTAAAATTAATAGCCCTCACCCTGGAAGAGGTAATCCATCCTTTAATCCATATCCTGAATCTGTCATTCATCACAGCTAAATTCCCCAAAATCTGGAAATAGGCCATGGTCACTCCTGTCTTCGAAAGTAGTGACTGCATCAACTATTTAAACTACCGGCCTATATCTATACTCCCCCCCCCCCCAAAGCACTCGAAAAGATTGTCAGTGATCAACTCATGGACTACCTTGACAGGTACCAGCTCCAATGTAAGGAACAACATGGTTTCAGAAAACTGCACAGCATCACCACTGCCCTGTTCGAGTTCACTAGTTTCATCCACAATGCCTTAGACTGTGGGCACATGGTTAGGGCCACTTACATCAACCTAACAAAGGTCTTTGATATGGTCAACCATGAGCTACTGCTTCATCAATTAACCCCCACCGGTCTCTCCCCTGAATCAGTGGAGTGGTTCTGGAGCTAACTCACTGGATGTACTCAACAAAATCTTAGACACATACTCTGATCACTGTCTTGTCACAGCAAGGGTGTCCCAAAACTCAACCTTAGGCTCCCTACTTTTCTATTTATTTCTCAGTAACCTCTCTACTGCCTGCCCAGGCCATGTTTTCTTGTACATGGATGACGCAGTGTTGTTTTCAAGCCAGGCCAACCCTGCTGCACTTGAAACACAAGTGCAATATTGCTTCTCAGTTGTGGAATAATGGTTCCTAAACCACAGGCTTCTTCTCAAGTACAAGAAGACAAAGACCATGCTGTTTGCCACATCCAGAAACAGACACAAATCCTATCATCTGCAAATTCGTAACAACCAAAATTAAGTATTGGATATGGTCCATACCTTCAAATACCTTGGGGTAACCCTCGATTGCACCCTCTCCTACTTACAACACATTGATTTGGTTGCAAAGGCTGTTAACTCTAAGATTGGCCAGCTGTACAGACATAAGCACTGTCTAACTGATGTAGCCCTTAAACTTGCAGTGACAAGCTTCGTCATATCGATTATAGACCATGGACTAGTGGTCTATGGAGCAGCTACCAACTCAGCTCTACAATGAATCAGGGAAGCCCTTAACAAATCCTATAGACTGATCCTACGAGCCCACCTCCTGATGCACACTTGCGAGGTTCACTCCTGTACTGGTTGGCTTAACTTGGAAAATAGGATCCAGTACCAAGTTTGCCTCCTAGCTAAGAAGGCCACTCTGGGTCTCACTTCCCCAGGGGTGCTTGGCCTCCTCATCCCAAACAATAGTGCTGGGAATACTAGAAATGTGAGTAGTCAGACTCTAAAACTATCCATCCATTGGACCTCTCAAGGTCAACGATCCTTGAAATACAGGGCCCCATTATGGCTAAACTCTCTTAGCATAGACCTCCTGTCCAGAACAAAAATTGGCCAATTTAAATTAAACCTGAGGGCTCACTTGGTGTCCAACAACTCTAAGTGTGATTGTGGGGGATAGTGCTTAATCTCCCTTCCACCACTGACTCACTCCTTACTACCCCCACCCTCCCCTACCCCTTCCCTTGACAAGGCTGGTGTGAGCTGCTTTCTGCCTGTCCCCCCTGGCCTCTCCCAGCTCTCCGAACTCTCTGCTTACTACTTCTTACACTCCCTCTCACCTGCCCCTTTCCTTACTCAATACTTTGCTTCTCCTCCGTTCTCCACTCCTTAATCAGGCTAAGTTTATTGTTGGATATGTTCACTGTTCCTCATATAATTTTATACTAAATTCTCTGATTATGTATTCTCCATGCAATGAATGTTACTAAGCCTTTAGTTTGTTTGTACATTGTATTTTGGTTTTGTACATTCTATTTTTTCTCTGATGCGGATCCTTTGTAAATGAGCTTTAAGCTCAAAGGTGTTAATTCCTAGTACTGTATCAATAAATAAATACATTGTTATCCAGGCTGGGTACCCTACTGAATTCATTCTGTTACTTCACTTCTAACTCCCTTAAACTCATCACTGCAACCTCTGCTTCTCCCTCGACCTCCAGCCTCTATCCTATAGACTCGCTATTCATTTGCTAACCCTCATAGCCAGATTTTGGTTTGGCCTGCTTACCCCCAGTCTCACTGACTTGCTGTCCCCTGCAGCCCCCTTTACCTATGATCTACGCACCAAGAACACCCGCTCTTTCACTCTCTTCTGCCCCCACACATTGTCTGGCAAATCAACTTTCTTCTACAGGCTCCCTTCCCTTTGGAACCATCTCCCCCCAAGCTCCAAAACTCTCTCTCTCTCTCTCTCTCTCTCCTACCCCTCCTTCAAACAGCATTTATGCCTCCTTTTGCCACCTTGCTCCTGCCCCACAACACCCCCCTCCCCACCTGACTCCTCTGCATAACACTACAACAGAGAATCGAGTTGCAGCTTTCCTGTATTTACTATATATTTACTTGTCCATTGTATGTATAGAAAATGCAATATCTTGTATGCCTGTAACTACTGCTGCTCAGAAACTGTACTCAAACTTTAATTGTAACCCTGTTGTCTGTGTTTGTTCCCCCTGTCCCTGGGTCACAGTTGGAAATGAACCCCAGCTCAGTGTGCCTTTCCCAGTTATCAGCATTTTATTTATTTATTTATTTATCATCTTGGATTAAAACCTTTGAGCTAAAAGCTTGTTTACAAAGGTTTCACATCAAGAGGACCATATACAAGTAATAAATTTCACAGATACAGTACAAAAATTAACTAAGACAGTATAAAACGTATTTACAGAGAGATTACAATCCATAATAGAGTTAACAGTGGTTTTGCATATTAGTCTCCAACTAGATCCTAGGTTACCTAGGGACTAAAGATGGGAAGGATTAGGAATTGTTAGTGCATGGATAGGTTGGAAAGTATAGGAATAGGTGAATGAGAAGAATGGAGGCTGATCGGTAAGAGTATGTTCCAGGAGGATTTGAGTCTAGCAGGCCAGGAGGGCCTTGTCATATACGCGGGACATAGAGTGAGTAGGGTAGAATAAGTCTAGCAACCCAGGGGGGGCTTTGTCGGATATATGTGAAATAGAGGGGGAGATAGGGAAATTGCTTATGAGGTGTTAAGTAGAGCTGGCATTAGAGATAGACCATTCACCTAGCAAAAAGGGCATATGTTGTAAGAAGGAGAGGATGAGTAAAAACTGAATTGAGAGGCAGCTATGGGGGGTTGGGGGAGCATAGGGGGAGGTGGCAGGGAAAGTATGAGGAAGTAGGATAGTAACCAGAGGGAGAGATGAGTGAGTAGGGTAGAGTGATAAGTGCTTCAGAGGAGCGAAATTGCTTGGGCTGTGATAAGAAAAACGTTAGGTGTTACAGTCACAGAAGCTAGTGGCTAGTTGAGACCGCAGTTTTGATTTGAAGTGGCCTAGTTTGGGTACAGATAACAAGCCAGCATTAAGAGAGTTGAGCCATTTTGGGGCCTTGTAGGCAAAGGATCTTTGCCCAAGTGCTGTTTGACGGAAGGTGACTTGGAGCAAATTAACACCAGAACCCCTTGTTTGTCTCAGGTGGATGGATGCTCAAAGGAGGCTCTGAATCCCAGGAGGTGTGAGGCCAAGAATGGCCTTTTTTCCAAGTAGGCAAATCTGATATAGAATTCTGTTTTGGAGATTGAGACATCCAGAGCAAGCACTGATAGGCAGGTGTGAGTTAAGCGATCTGCATTTAATATTAACCTACAGGCTTCGTTTAAGGCCAGTTTGACTCTATTTAGAATTGAGTTAGTACAGTACCTGCTCCGTAGACTACAAGCCAATAGTCGATGACTGATAGGACAGAACTGTTGACAGCAAACTTGTGAGCCTCCTCCGTGAGGCAGTGTCTGTGTCAATACAGTTGACCAATATGTGCATTTGACTGCCTTGGCGACATGGTCAGCATGCTGTGCAAATGATGGGGAACTGTCAATTATGACACCAAGGTATTTGAAGCTGGTGACCATGTCTAGCACTTCATCTTGGTTGTTGTGGATTTTGAGATGCTAAGATCTATGTTTGTTATAAGTAGAAGTAAACAACATAGTCTTAGTTTTCTTATAGTTTAAAAGGAGTCCAGAGTTAAGGAACCAGGCCTCTACCTTGGAGAAATTTGCTTGCATTTGTCTTTATAAGACTTCCAGGATGGAATGACTGGTGAATAGTACTGCATTGTCAGCATACAATAGAATATTATCCTGACATGCTTTAGGGAGATTATTTAGAAACATACTAAATAACAGGGGTCCCAGAATAGAGCCTTGGGGTACACCTGTGGTGACATTGCATTGCTCAGAGAGAACGTCAAGTACTTTTACTTGCTGCAAATACCCAAAGAGGTAGCTGTGGATTCAGCAAACAGATTCATTAGATAGTCCAATGTCGGAGAGTTGGCTTAAGAATAATTGATGGTTGACCGAATCGAAGGCCTTGGTGAGGTCAATGTAAGTGGCCCCCACCAGATGCTCATTGTCCAGAGATTCATGAATATAGTCAGCAGACTGCACTAGTGCTGTTGTAGTGCTATGCTTCTTTCTGAAGCCATGCTGCTCCTGGCATTGAAGACTATACTTATCCAGATAGTCAACCAGCTGGTCATAGACAATTCTTTGTAGCACTTTCGAGAGTGGAGGGGAGGAGGAGGATAGAAACTGGTCTGTAATTAGAGTGAATTGTTCTGTCTCCACTTTTGAAGACTGTGGTGACTATGACCACTTTCCAGGATTGCTGGAATTTAGCTGTGATGAGCGAGAGATTAAGGATACAGGTTAAGGGTTGAAGTACCTCATCTAGGGTGATTCCTAGTAACCTGAGGTCTAGCTCACAACTACTAGTTTTTGAATTCCCAAGATCCTGTTTAAGGTATTTTTCGGCCTTGATAGTGGAAATAATCTTAAGGTAGAAGGGGGAACTGAGCTATCTGGAGGACTGACTTTACTATTGGGTTTAGTTGCTGGGATTGCAGGAGGGTGACTGCAATCTGGATCCAGGAAGTCTAGGGGGAGTACTCCACTAAGGTCTGTAAAGGCCTTGTTGAAGGTACTGTATTAGCGATAACCATTGGGTCCTGTGTGATAGTTCCATTGATATTAAGCATAGATGGAGGATTTTTGCTGGTTTTTCCGGTAAGAGACTTTATGTTGTCCCAAAAGTTATGGCTATCACTCCAGGAGTTGTCTAGTTCAGTCTTGAAGTAGGTACTTTTAGCTTTACGGATAGACCAAGTGCTGGTATTGCAGGCTGTTTTGTAGTTTTGTATGTCTGTGGTGGACCCTGTACTTTTGGCCTTGTGCCACAGGTTATCTCTTTCTTTCACTAGTTCGATGAGTTCCGGGGTAATCCATGACTTGTTTGCACCCTTTAGCTTCCTTTTCTTATGGGGGCAAATATGTCACAAGATGCATTAAATTTATTGATAAAGTTCTCGATCGCGGTGTCAACATCTATTACAGCATATATTGATGACAAGTCTTGTTGGGCAGGTGGGCTTTGAGTGAATTTGTTCCCTTTTCTCAATACTCTCATGGTAGCTATCTCTGACGGGATTTTTGGGGATTTGTGTGTCCAGGTGCAGAGGATAGGGGAGTTATCACTTATGACATCAGGGAACACAGTTGTGCTGGTGATTCTTTTGGGACGGTTGGTTATGAGTCAATCTATAAGTGTGCTGGTTCCAGTTTGGTAGTTTACTCTTGTAGGTGTTTCCACCAATTGGGCCATATCAATAGATGTAATAGCATCTTTGTAGGATGCAGCTTCTGGGGATAGCCAATTTATATTAAAATCCCGAGCATAAGCACCTCCGTGTTGTACCTGAGTTCTGAGAGGAACTCAATGGTAGCCTTAAAGCCAGTGGCTTGGTCTCTTGGTGGTATATATACCGAGACTACAGTGATGCATTTCCCACTGGACCCAAGTTACAATTTGACAGCAAGCATTTGAGATTTGCAGTCAATGTTACTAAGTGATAGGTGTCCTTTATGTAAAGGAGACAGCCTCCTCCATGATTACCAGCTCTATCCTGCCTGAAATTGGTGTACCCATCCAGATGTATAGCCTGATCTGGGACTCTTGGAGTAAGCCAGGTCTCTACTATTGGCAGGACATCTGGTTTGCATTGAGCAACCCAGTTTTGCAAGGAATCATATTTGGCCAGGAGGCTGCAGTTGTTGATTGAGGCAAATGTTAGGACCCCATCCATCTTTATAGGTGTAGATGGTTTTGATATAGGGCCAGGCTTGGGATGGACATTACCAGATAACAATAGCTGCAGCCAGGTCAAGTCTGATTCCTTGCTGTTTTATCAGATGTAAGGCCTGGGAGCGGGTGCATGCAATCTTTCAGTTTTTTTCAGTATTGACTGAAATAATGTACATATTGTGTCGGGCTGGAGGGAGAGGGTAGGTGCTGCACTTAAGAGGTACAGTTTGCAATGCCTCATTATACTGCTGTATTAGGGCTGAGGTAATGGCATTAGGAATAGTCAGATGGTCATATTCAATGTGTGTTGGAAACATGCAGGTACTGGGTACATGTGTACTGCAATTCAAGAACATGGTAGGTGGAAGTCCCAGCAATATGAGCAGGGACAAGATTATTAGGAGTAATGCGTGATACAGTCCAGAGAGGCGTAGTGTGATCAAACCACTGTGAGAGGAGTTATAGAAAATGTGGTTAGGGAGATGATTTAGGGGGTAGAATAATTTATCAGAGTAATAATTTATGTCTGCCTGTGCAGTTTATACAAAGGCAGGATGGTAGGGCTGCCAAAGAATACAGAGTAGTCCTGGTGCAGCAAAGAGCTGGACCCTCAGACCCACATACAGTAGGGACCAAGTAGTTGGACAGGGAGCCTGCACTTTGTTTAGGGCTACTGGCAATCACAGCCTTATTTAGGGCTAAATAGCAATCACAGCCTTTGGATGCTGTGGGGTGCAATGGCAGGGAGTTGACTAAAGTTAGTAGTTGTCCAAATTTCACAAGATCTAGTTGAGTACAGAGAGACAACTCATTAGGAGAAAAGAGGAAAACTTTTGTTGACTTTGACAAGGGGTGTCCCCTTTAAGAGTGGTTGACTGACCTACAGATACTCTAATCAGTGGATAGCAGGGAGGAGAGAGGAGGGATTCTAATTTATAAAAGACTATTTAAAGAGTAACGTGACGGAGGTGGTGGGGCGGGAGAAAAAAAGCACAAAGTTAGCAGTGCACAGTGAGAGAAAATGTGGTGATATTTGAAAGCTAGCTAGGTTTCCAGAATTTGCAAACAGAAGCAGCCAATCAGAAGCCTAGTCTTGGGAGAAGCAGCCAATCAGAGGAGGAGCTGCAGTCTCAGTTTCAGTAGTGTATCATTCAGCTTGTAGAGCGGTGAGATGGAAGGCAGGCGGCGGCCAAAGCAGAGCCGCAGCCCAGGGCAGAAGTTGGGAGTGCCTGGTCAGGGCTTCCACCTAGAGGAGAGGGAGAAGGAAATAATGGAGTTAGTTTAAGCAGAGGGGTTAATCGATGGGCATGGAGCAGACAGGCTAGGAACCAGAAGTGAACAAAGGAATAAATAAAATGCAGATTGCAGCACTTAGATTAAGCACTGGGAGGGTCACAGAAAACAGTCTGGAGAGGAAGGGGAATGCAGTAAAAGGGTTGGGGGGTTGAGAGAAACACAAAGACAGCTGCCAAGTCCAAAATGGAAAAAGAGAGTGTGTGGTTAACTGTAGAGAAAGCAGGAAGATAGCTAGTTAGAAAAGGCAGGAATCGGTTACAAAGCAGAGCTGTAATCACTTAAACAATGTCACTTCAACACATTAAATTCTTAGCAGAGCAGTAAGCATATATGATAAACAACAGACTTAAATCAACTCTAAGCAAATGCACACAGTTAGCAGTGAACAGTGAGAGAAAAAACAGTGAAATTTGAAAGCAGTCTAGGGTCCCAGAGCTGGCAAACAGGAGCAGCCAATTGGAAGCCTAGTCTCAGGGGAAGCAGCCAATCAGGGGAGGAACAGCAATCCCAGTTTCAGTAGCATACCTTTCAGCTTCTAGAGCAGGGAGATGGAAGGCGGGCAGAGACCAGAGCAGAGCTGCAGCTGGGACAGAAGATGGCAGTGCCCCAATCAGGGCTTCCACCTACAGGAGAGGGAGAAGGGAAGAAAGGAGTTAGTTTAAGCAGAGGGGTTAATCGTCGGGAATAGAGCAGGCAGGCTAGGAGTCAGAAGTGAACAAAGGAATAAATAAAATGCAGATTGCAGCACTCAGATTAAGCACTGGGAGGGTCACAGAGATCAGTTTGGGGAGGAGTGGGAATGCACTAATGGGGGGTTAAATGAATAAATAGGGAGGGGTATCATCAGCAGACGGAGGGAGGTAGTGTTACCACTGTATAGATTGCTAATGAAACTCCACCTAGAGTACTGTGTCCAGTTCTGGAGACCACATCTCAGGAAGGAAATAGAATGGAGGCGGTCCAGAGTAGAGCACCTAAAATGGTGCAGGGGCTGCATCAGAAGCCCTACAAAGAGAGACTGAAGGACCTCAATATGTACACCCTGGAACAGAGGAGGGAGAGGGAGGGACATGATAGAGACCCATAAATTCCTCACAGGGTTAAATAAGGTACAAGATGGGAGCATTTTTCAGAGGAAAAGATGCACCAGAACATGAGGACATGCAATGATGCTGGAAGGGGGAAAATTTAAGAGAGATGTCAAGAAGTACTTTTTCACTGAAAAAGTGGGGGATGCCTGGAACAGTCTTCCAGTGAAGGTGGTGGGGGCAAAAACAGTGTTAGGCTTCAAGTACCCATGGGAAAGGCACAAGGGAATCTTAATTGGACAGCAAGGGGGGAGCCAGAGATCAAGAAGAGTCTGAAGTGACAGAATAGGCAGGAAAAAAACAGGGATACTGGGTGGGCCGAATGGTCCTTATCTGCCATCATAGTCTATGTTTCTATGAGCTGGATACTGTGCAGGAAAAAGCTTTTCTTCCACAGGTAAGGGTATCAAGCCTAATTACCACTACAGAATACTTCACATTTGGCCAGCCAAGAGCTGCAATGGATTTTCTTTAACTCCTGGGACACATGACCTTTTCCACTGCAGTGGTACCTGGGGCCAGGTTCCAGGTGACTGTGAGAGACATTCAGTACCATTTAAAAGACCACTGGTCCCAAAGGTGGGATCCCCTGTTCAAACTAGTACTAGTCAAAAATACTTTGTTAAAGGCACTAATGTGGCAGATGGAAGAGGGTAACTGCAGAGAGAGCATTCCCTTCCTGTAGCATTCTCCCACAAGCACCTTCACAAAAGATGCTTCACTCCTAAGATTGGGGTGTCGACCTAGAGGATCTCACCATGTGTGGTGCCTTATCATAGCTCATCCTTGATCCAACTTGGATGAACTATAAAATGAGTAACCACTCCTTAATGGTCTGGGCCCTCACCTCACATCCACATAGGGTCATTAAATCTGGTGTATTATCAGATGCCCTAAGTGACCACCTCATGACCTTTTTGGTACATAAAATTCATGGAATCAAGGCCCCTCATAAAACCTTAATGGCTCGCTCATATAAATCTTTGAACCTCACTCCCCCTCCATGACATAGCTGATACAAACTGGGCCCCTATAGCCTCAGTGAACTCCATAGATAAAGCCACAGAAAATTTTAAAAGTAAATTTCTCAACGTTTGGAATCAGCACACACCACTTTGATGCATCAGAGTCCATGGGAGCCACCTTCCATGGATCTCACCTGAACTCATAGCTTGTCAAACAGTGTGGGACTAAGCTTGGAAGAGACATAAAGTCTCAAATCTCTGTAAAGACTATGACGCATATCGTTCTCTTCGCAACAAGTGGAAAAAAGCCACTTGTTTGGCTAAGGCAGACTACTTTAGCTCAACCTTTCAATCCAACATAAACGATCCCTCTAAATTCTGGAAAGTCATCCACTCACTTTTCTCCCCCCTTCCACTCCTCCCTTCCCCCTCCGCAGTATAAATAACACCCTTATTACTGATCACCTCAGTGTTGCTACTGAATTTAATTCATACTTCACTTCTTGTGCCTCTGCTCTCCTATCCTCCTTACCGTCTAGTAGGCCAGGTGTCCCCTCCACCTTACCAAGCACACTACCCCAGTCTACTTGTTTCTCTTTCACTAAAATTGCCCCTTCTGACACCATGGATGCCTTGCACACCTTAAACCCATCCAAAGGCAGTTCACCTGGCTTGGACCCCAAACTGCTATAGCTCTCAGCTACAGCTATCGCTGTTCCACTGTCTGACCTCTTCAACCTCTTGTTCGAAATGGCAGCCATCCCACCTGTCTGGAAGCATGCTATTTTTCTTCCCCTACTTAAGAGCGGTGATCCTTCCTCACCGGGGAATTACCATCCCATATCCCTCCTTCCCACCATTGCCAAACTGCAAGAACACTTGGTTCTTGCCCAACTCTATTATCTCTCTAACTCCAACTTTTTCACTTCCTTCCAATCTGGTTTTCAGAAAAACCACTCCACCACCACCACCTCCCTGATTAGGCTTACTGACTCCATCCTGTCAGGGATGGACAGTGGTCAAATCACGTCTGCCATTTTTGTCGACCTACCCAAGGTTTTCGACATGATTTCCCACACCCTATTACTAAACTCCCTCTCCTCAGCAGGTCTGACCAACTCAGCCACTAACTGGATAAGAGCCTACCTTGTAGGTCGGACCCAGTCAGTCATAATCGCTGACCACATTCCCCCCCCCACAACAACACTGGTGTCCCTCAAGGGTCTGTGTTGGGCCCTATATTTTCTCCATATTTCTTAACGACCTACCATCTGTCTGTACATCAACCTCAGTACATATGTACGCAGATGACACGGTCCTCTACACCTCTGGACAGTCCCCTACTGATGTTGCAAACAGAATTCAGCAGGATTTCAACAATGTTCAGCACTGGTATTGCTCTCATTAGCTTTTTCTAAATGCCAAGAAGACAGTCTCCGTGACCTTTGGCACTAGGCAGAGACTCTCTAGGCTCCCCTCCCTGCCCTCCTTCCAAACCCTTGATGGGACAGTCCTTGAGGACACCTCCTCATTCAAATATCTGGGTGTTTGGCTTGACCAACATCTCACCTTCTCTGGTCATGTGGATGCCATCCTGAAAAAGCTACACCCCAAGCTTGGCGCTTTATACAGGAACCATAACTGCCTCCATCTCCCGGCTAGGCACGAACTTGTCTAGAAGATGATTCTCCCTATTTCTGACTACTGTGATGCAGTCTATAGTGCCACTCCCAAGACCTCCTTAGCCAGATTGGATACCCTCTTCAACTCCTTCTGTCGCTTCACTCTGGACTCTCCTCCTCTCACCCACCACTGTCAACTCTATCACTCCCTGGCATTTCCCTCACTAGAAAATAGACACCTCCATCATTGTGCTAAATTTGTGTCTAAATTCTAGTTTGGATCACTCCCATCCTATCTCACCTCCTCTCTATCAGTCCTGCCTCCCTCTGCTCATTCACTTAGATCTTACAACTCCTGTTCCTTGGTTGTCCCTCGCCGGTCTTCCACTGTAGGCCAGGTTTTTCTCATATCACTTCCCAAAACTGTGGAATTCACTTTCTCACCAGATTCACCACTCCTCTTCCTCTCTCTCCTCTATAGCTTCAGCCCTACATAAATTTCCTCTCTGTGACTTGTACCTGCAATTAACCTACCTGGCATTCCTGACCTGCTCCCCAGCCTCTATCAATATATTAAGTAACTGTTCTGAATTACAGCTCCCTTCCAGCCCCACTGCTTTCTTTCTCTGCTGAGATCCTTACCTAGCCATTCCTTCGGGTTATCTATAACTACCAATATAACTATGACTTTAGGTTCCTATAAATCTACTACTATCACTACTGTATATCTATAACCTTGATTCCTATTTATCTGCTCCCCTCTCAGCCTGACTACCTTTGCATCTATGCTGTTACTCCCTATCCACCCCTTTCTTTCAGGCTAAATGGTACCATCACCATGAATTTAAGGTGTTATCCTAATGTAATGCACTTGACCTGTCCATTGTGACCTCCGTAAACAATTGTACTCATATGCTGCATTTAATATGTTCTTTCTGTTACTTGCTGTTCACCGCTGCCAATATTGTAATATTTGCTGTTGTATGCATGAATGTATTTTTTTTATTTACTAAACTTTATTGAGTTTTAAGCAGCACACAGTACAATGCATGACAGGATAATGACATGAGGCTGCATATGCATACATTACAACAAACAGACAACAACCACCCCTCCCACCCTCCTCCCGACCCCCCACCACCCTTGTGTCTGCCTCAGTCAGAGGAAGGAAGGATGATAAAAGTCCTACTGGTGAGGATAATAGGCTTATTGTTTCCATAGGGATAGCAAGGTCAGAAGGGGTTTCCAAATGGTCTGGAAAGCATGAAGTCTGTATTTCATACTTGCTCCTCCAACTGAATTTCAAATAATGTTTCACGATACCACTCCAGCACCAAGGGAAGGGAGTCCTCCTTCCAGTGCTTCAACATTACTAACTTTGCTGTGAAGGCTACCAAAGCAAGGTGAGCTTTTCTTATTCTGGGCATTCCAGGAGGAAACAAGGTTAAAAGACAGCACTCTGGAGTAAAGAGAGGTTCCAAACCCAGAAGAGGATCTAACACCCGCTTAATAGAGTTCCAGAAAGATTGAGACTTAGGGCAGTTCCATAGCAGGTGGTATAAGAACCCAGGGGTGTCCCTCCAGCAGGTGCATGAAGTGGATATAAGTTTACCTATCTTGTGTAGCTTTATCGGGGTGTAGTGTAGATTGTGCATAATGCTGAACTGGATCAAGTGGAGCCTATCTTGTTTAATGAGTTTATAGACAGAACTCCAGGCTTTCTTCCATAAGGCAACCTCTGCTAGGAGGGACAGTTCCTGAACCCAATAGTAGCAGACTCCAGAGGGAAGACATGGATCCAGAAATTGTAAGTGTTTGTAAACTCTAGAAACTGCGTATGGCCGATCTGCAACTTGGAGGATGGAGGATAAGTCCTCTTTGAGCAAGGGAGGCTAAGGCTTTGGCCCCAGGAAGGAAAGTACTGCATTTTTCATTTGTAGGAATTTAAATAGGTCTTTATTATTAAGCTGGAGCTGGAGTTGGAGAGTTGGAAAGGGGACCATTTCCTCATCTTGGAGAAAAGTAGCTAGAGTGCAGGTCTTCAAGTGGGGCCAAAAGGAGAGCAGGACAGGGTGATGACTGATCTGGAAGGGAGGGTTGCTTATTGTGGGTTGCACAGATGATCTGTGCCAACTCAGCGACAGATGAGTTTGTATTTGATGCAGGGCACTGAGTGACCAGCCAATTGGAGAGTTCCTCTGAAATCGAGGAAGTTGAGAGGGAAGCTGGTATACCAAGGAGGGTAAGGAGCAGTGTGATTTGTTCACAAGGGCTCTTTTGATTTCTAACCAAATGGAAGTGTAAGTTTTATGACCTGTGGTACTGTACTTTTTATCCAGAGGGTCAACTTGCTGATGTGTTGAGCCCCATATTACGTGAAGAAGGAGGGGAGAGCTAGGCCACCTTGCAACTTAGGGGCAGCAAGTTTGCCATAAGCCCTTCATACCACCTTGTTCCTCCATAGGAATGCGTTGAGCATTTTTTTAAGTCGAGTGAACCATACCTTGGGGGGAAAAAAACAACATACCCAGAGGGTAGAGTAGGTGAGGTAGGACATTCATTTTGAGAATGCTAATCCTACCCCAAAGGGAAAGAGGAATCATACCCCATCTGTCCAGATCAGACTTCAAAGTTTGTAACAGTTTGGCAAAGTTTTCTTTAACCAAGGTGGGAATGTCTCGAGAGACTTTAATACCCAATTATGTTAGAGTTTTGGGTTCCCAAGAAAGGCCCATGTCACTAAGATTCACCCTGGCAAGTCAGTTATTGAGGGGAAAAATCTTTGTCTTGGTGAGGTTCAGCTTACAGAAGGAGATTTTGGAAAAACTATCCAATTCCACTAGCAGGGTGGGGATGGTGACACTTGTGTCCTCTATATGTAAAAGCAAGTCATCTGCTTATGCTGAAAGAGTGTATCTCTTCCCCTCTAGTTGGATACCTGTCAGAGTGGGAGAATTAACTAACCTACATATAAGGGGTTCCAAACAGAAATTGAATAAGAGGGGAGAAAGTGGGCAGCCTTGACGGGTGCCTCATTGGAGGGGGAAAGGCTTGGACAGGCAGCCATTACATCAAACCCGAGCTGTGGGGGAGGAATGCAAGAGTCTGACCCATTTAATGAAGTCAACAGGTATACCAAAGTGATGGAAAGAGGCAAAGAGGAACTCCTAGGAGACCCGATCAAACGCTTTCTTGGTGTCAAGGGAAACCAGGGCCACAGGAACCCCAGGCTCCCCGGACGCTAAGATCAGGTATAGCAGCTCCCTCATATGGTCCCCTGAAGCTCTCCCTGACATGAAACCCACTTGTTCTTGGCCAATAACCTCTCCCATAACCGGTGCCAGGTAATAAGCCAGAATTTTAGCCAGGATTTTCACATCTGAATTCAGTAGTGAGATAGGGAGGTAGTTTTCAGGATGTAAGGGGTCTTTGTCAGGTTTTGGGAGTAGAGTGATCAGGGCCTCCAGGAAGGCGGGTTCTCCCACGCCATTCTCAAACCAAACATTGAAGACCTCTACCAACAGGGGTGCTAATTGGGGGATGCAGGCTTTATATAAATTATTGGGCAGACCGTCTGACCCAGGAGCCTTGTTTAAGGGCAGTTGTTTGATGGCTTGCTCCACTTCACTAAGTGAAATCAGGGCACCCAGGTGCCTGGTGGAGGAGGGGATAAGGTTGGGAGGGTAGTAGATTTCAGGAACACTGTAATGGCTTGGTCAGATGGACTGGATGCCTTATCCACCGAGTAAAGCCTTTGGAAATAGCCCCCGAAAACTGAAACTATTTCCTTGGGATCCGAAACTACCTCCTCTTCTAGGGATGGACTCTGCTTGCCTTAACCTAAGGGCTAAGAGCTTGCCAGCTTGCTCCTCTGATTCTAAATATTTTAATTTAGTATGGTGTAGAGTGAGTTCAGCTTTTTGTGCCATGACGTCTGCAAATTGAGATTGCAAATGATGCAATTTGGCCCACTCCGAGTTATGGGAGGAGCATTTAAGAGAATGTTCTAGTTGACGAATTTCACCTAAAAGGGTATCTAACTGTTCCCTATTCTTATGGGAACGATTTCCTGCTAGGCATGTGAACTCACCTCGAAGGGCGCATTTGAGTACTGCCCATACGGTGTCCACTCTATCTACCGAACCCTTATTGGCCTCTAAGAAGAAGGAGACAAACATTTGGATGTGGTCTGTGGGGGGGTTGTAGAAGCTGAGTGTTGAGGCACCATATGGAGTCCCATTGGCCCTGGTCCCAGGAGGTATGAGATACTGATTGGGGAGTGGTCATACAGTACCCTGGGGTGGATAGTCACAGCCAGAATACCTGGGAGATAAAAGGAGCTGATGAGAAAATAATCTATTAGGATAGAGTATTGTGGGGTGGAGAAAAAAAGGTGTACTGCCATTCTGTAGGGTTCAGAGTGCGCCAGATGTCTATTGTCCCAGTACCATTCATGAGGTCTCTCAGGGCCCGTTGAGCTGGAGTTAACCCTACTCTCTTATTATCCGATCGATCCAGGTCAGATTGGGGAGCCAGGTTCCAGTCTCCTCCTAGAACAGTTAGTGTAGGAGAGTCGGAGGCTAGTAGCATTAGTAGGTGGGTAAAGAATTGCGGTGAATCCGTATTTGAGCCATATCCGGAACCTAGAGTGATTGGAGAGGATTTTATGGTGCCCTGAAGGATAACACCCAGCAGGATTCCACCATTCATGTGTCATCCGGAAGGGGACCATTTTAGCAATTAAAATTGCAGTTCCT
Organism: Neoceratodus forsteri; assembly: GCA_016271365.2. Taxonomy (NCBI): domain Eukaryota; kingdom Metazoa; phylum Chordata; order Ceratodontiformes; family Ceratodontidae; genus Neoceratodus; species Neoceratodus forsteri. The sequence continues at coordinate 1,030,079,995 of CM057458.1, forward strand.
CCTCGTCTCAAGGAAGTGCTGGAACCAGCGACGTGCTCTATCCAACTTATCTGAAAGAGGGAGATGTCCTCTCTGCTAAGATGTGTCTCTTGCAGGTAGACATTCCCTGCCCTGAGGTGCTGGAGGTGGCATAAAATTACCAGTGTTTTGCGCTTATCTTGGGCCCCTTTGATATTCCAACTAATAGAGGTGTAAGAACCTCCTATTTGGGCTAGATAATCGATGTTTAAAGGGATGTACTAAGAGGTCAGGCCCTAGTGACTGCCTTCTTCCCCCTATTATGGTAAAAGGACTCAGGGACCATGAGAGCGCAGAACCCTCCCATCCCACCCACCCCAGAAACAAAATACCAATTGCATGCTATGAATGTGATAGAACCCCAGAACAACCCACTAATCCATAGGCCCCCACCGCCCCACCGCCTACACACACATAACACCCCAACACACCCAATAACATTCAAAACACAGAAACATAACTACTCTACCCTAATTTAATAACTACACTACCTACTATACTTGCGAAGTGATTTTTAAAGCTACTCTAGGAGAAAACATGTTCTTAACCCCCACCCTCCTGCAAACAGGCTGGGATATATAACTATGTAAACATTTAGCTAATAATAAGAAAACAAACTGAAGCTAGTTGTAATAACAAGAGAACTTCTTGGTATGATTAATGCGCCCACTTGGGGCTCAGTTCAGTCCAACTTGGCGAGGGCAGTTATTAAGCCCGCAGTACAGATGAAAAGTCCCCCAAAATCAACATTAGCCTGCGATAGAAGATAACTGATCCAGTCCAAAAGTCAATTACTGGTGGTACTCTAAGTGGGATACTACAGTGACCAGATAAATAAATCCAACTCCCCCCCTTCAGAGCACTGTGCCAGCCTAAAAGCCAGGAGAGCAAACCCCACCATTTACTTCAGATGTCCGGCATTCTGATCAGGAGTCAGAAACTCACAGGAAAAAAGTCCCGTGGTCCTGAACGATGGCTGCTACTTGATGGGAAAAGTCTATGCTGTGGCCTAGCTGAGTTAAAGACCCGAGCTATCCAAGAACGGCCCGGCTGAGTTCATCCATCTGACTGTAAGTGAGGTCAGGTAAATAGGTCTAGTCCAGGGTGGTGATCAAATATGCGCAGCAGTAGAGACTCCTAAAGCTTGCTAGGCCAGGGCAAAGTGGGCAGTGTTTAATAGTTCATAACACCAGGCCAGACGGGAGATGAGGTTGGGGTAGCAAGCCAGGGCTGAGGCCTCAATCTGAGCCAGGGAGAGAGGCAAAAGGTCCAACAAATCAAGAAAGAGAGATAGTCATCAAGTACTCACTGTGCTGTTAAAAGATAAGTTTCTCATTAACTCAGGAATGGGCCTTCACTTGAAGAGTTCTGGCAGGAGGATCTTGAGTTCCACCGCCGCTTGCTCCAGTATTTCCTAAGATATCCACTGGTCAATGTGTTTGACTTGCAGCACTGCGGAGCATCGAACTTCAAAAGGTTTCCCCGCAGCAATTAACTTTGAGACTGTAGGGTGTAGCTCCTGCCTTTTGGCTCATACTGACAGTGGGAGGTCCTGAGCAATCCACAGCTTGTGTCCTTCCCACTGCAGCTCCTGGATTTCCTTAACTTTTGCCAGGATATGCTGCTTATCCTGGAAATTGAGTAGTTTGGAGATCACAGGTCAGGAGGAGACCCAGGTGGCGGTGGAGCGCAGCAGTGATGGGCTCCGCTGGATCACATAGGCGTGTTATTTGGAGAAGTGCCTGCAATTCTTTCACTTCTCAGTGCAGTAGCACCTCCTCCTTTCTCACCTGAATCTCCCACCCTCCAGCTTCCACCCATGTCCTATGTTGGAACCATCCTCCTTCATTTGAAGCACCCTGACTATTCCTCCCTATTTACCCTCGTCATGTACTTGCAGACCTCTATCATGTCCCCCGGTCCTTTCTCTCTTCCATTGTGTACATATTTAGCTCTTGAGCCGCTCCTCATAGGTCCTGTCCCCCCAAACCACAAATCATTTTGGTTGCCCTCCTATGGACTGTCTCTGGTCACTCTTTAAGTGTGACCAACAAAACTTCACGCAGTACTCAAGGTGTGGCCTCATCAAGCAGTTATACAGAGGGAGTATCAATTCCATCCTTCTGGAGGTGATCCCCTAGCGATGCATACCAGCATCCTGTTGGCCTTGGCTGCTGCCCTCCTACAAGTCTCATAGTTGTTCATCTTGACATCCACCACCACCCCCCCGGTCCCTCTCAGCCATCGAGACTTTTAGCATTCCCCCCCATAGTGTACACTTGTCCCAGGTTTCTGTCCACCGGGTGGAGTACCTAGCATTTCCCTGCATTGAACCTCAGCTTCAACTTTCTAGACTATCTTTCCAGAGCCACCAGGTACCCCTGTTTGGCCATCCTCCACTCCTCCCCATCCACCAACACCCCCTGTTTTGAGTCATGTGCAACTAGACTCATCTCACTCCTGATTCATGTCCTTATGTTAGAGCCGACGGTGTTGAACTGGAGGGGCACAAGGACTGATCCCTGAGGGACCCCACGAATGGCCCTCATTGGGGACGAGACTTGCCCGCCAACTACGACCCTCTGGCTCTGGTCAGATCCGGTAATGTCATTGGGTAATTTGATAACGGCTGACTGACTTGTGGAATAGGGAACAGGTGCACCTGGGCTGCTGCCATATACATGGGATATGATCTGATGAGAGATAAGAGCGCATGGCCCACTGAGTCAGCACATTTACATACCAGACTGATACATCGATACAAAGTTAGTGTAGGCTTATAAGGTACACGGCCCACGAGTCTGCCCATTTGAATTTGTAACTTCCAGTTATATTATCCTCGAACACTGTTGGCCTACCCATGACTTCAGAATTGATTTGTGTCTATTCATGCATTCTTTAATCTTGTGATTGTTTCAGCCCCTAAACTTCCTCTGGCAGGGTGTTCCACTTGTCCACTACTCGTTCTGTGATGAAAATCCTCCTCACATTTCCTCTGAATCATCTTCCTCAACTTCACCCCATGACCTCTAGTCCTTGAACATCGTTGAGCTTAAAAGTAGTGCCTTCTCACCCTGTTCCTCCCTGTAACATACGGTATGTCTCTATCCAGTCCCTATCTTCCTCTGCTCCACTAGGCTGTACATATTCAATACCTTCAACCTGTTCTCATAGGAGTTGTGATGCAATCCATGTAACACCTTTATTGCCCTCCTCTGAACCATCTCCACTCTCTGGTGTGTATCGCTGTGACAGAGTTTTGTGTCATCAGCGAACAGTGAAATATGCCTTCTAGGTCCGGTGCAATGTCACAGATGAAGATGTTCAATAGGACCGGTCCCAACACTGATCGTGGTGGTACCCAACTAGTCACTCTTCCCTCTGTGGAGTTACTGCAGTTACCTTCACACTCTGTGTCCTTGGCACAGCTAGTGATCTACACACCACATTACTGTCCTGCCCACACCCATATACACTATTTGGTTTAGTGGTCTTCTATGTGGTACAGTGACAAAAGCCTTGCTGAAGTCCAGATAAGCCATGTCCACAGCTCTCCCAGATTCATCCACTCCGTCTCTGAGTCAAAAGTCAAAGAGCTTGTACTGACATGACTGACCGGGTGCAACTATGCTGCCTTGGGTCCTGCAGTCCATTCAAAACCAGATGTTACAGTGCTTCTATGATCTTGACTAGTACGGAGCTGAGGCTGACTGGTCTGTAGTTCTCCGCTAGTTGTTTGTTCCGGTTTTGTAAAAGGGGACTACATGTGGTGTCCTACAGTCTTTTGGGTGCCTCCCCTGTTTCTAGTGATAGGCTAAGCTGGATAGCCATAGGTTCTGCCACCACGTCTCTTAGTTCTTCAAGGACCCTGGGATGCACCCTATCCGGCCCCATAGCTCAATCTACTCTCATTACTTCCAGTTCCTTCTGGAATCATTCTCGTGTAAATGGACTTGTCTCAATTTCTTGACCATGCTCATCCCTTGTACTCCATTCAGACCAATTAACCCTCCTCTTTCTCAGTAAAGAATGAGCAGAAATACCTGATCAGTATGTATGCTTTAATGGTGTCATCCGACATGTGGTACCGATCCTCCTCCTTCAGTCTCAATATCCCTCCCTTTGCCCTTTTTTTTATTGCTGTACCTATGAAAGGTTTTGTCCTTTCTACCCACTGATTGTGCAATCTGCGATTCTTCCTGAGCTTTGACTTTCCTCATTGAACTCCCTGCCTCCCTTTGCTTCTCCTGGTACTACTCCCTATGCCCTTCTGCCAGAGTTTTTTTGTATTGCCTGAATGCAATCTTTTTGGCTTCCACTTTCTTTGCTACCTCTTGTTGAAAAAAATAATGGGCTCCACTGCCCTTTCCTCTTGCTAACCTTGTTAATGCATAATTCTGTTTCTCTTGTAAACCACACTTTAAATACTGCCCATTTTGGTGAGTTTGTCTCAATAGGCAAAGCAAAATCAATGTTTGCCCCATAGTTGTTATTTATGTCTGGCTGAAAAGGTTTTTTGTCTCAGAGATGTTGGAGTCTCCCTCTCACATTGAAGACAGGAGAGTGAAGTAAAGACACTGCTTCCTTGAATCAAGGAGGTTATTTTCTACAGTACACTACACTAAACTGCCTGATTAATTTTTGGACGTGTGCATGTAACTAGTGTTGTTTGTTGTTTTTGCAGTGCACTCCCCTTAGTTTTAACTGTAATTTGACACTCATGAAGTGTAGCGTGGATATATTTGCAGTAACTTGCCACTAGACCTGTTGCTCAGCCTTTCTGTAACAGTCATTTCGGCATGCATGTGATGTTTAATAGTCCTACACCACAACATACCATTATGAAGTCATCGTTACGAATGGTTGTGGATGCATTGAGTGCTCAATTCATGAAGTGTCATGTTACATTAAGCCAAAGTATCACCGACACAACAAACTGTAGTGTCCACAATTGACACAAGAAAATGGCTGATCTTCCACTGAAGCAGTAATCTTAGTGTTTGTTAAAAAACTCATACAGTACACAGTAGTACAAGACCAAGCATATGCATCAGTGTTGGTCTTCTGTGAACTTATTACAGCGGCATGTCATGCAAAAAATCAACAAAACCACTAAATATTATTGAAAGAACTGAAGTGAACTTTATTGAGTAATTCTTTATCATATTATGTATCCTAATTATTAGGCTCATTATTGTACAATTAAGAAAAAAGATACAAAATTGGTATTCATTCACCAATATTTAATCATGTCAACATTACAGGACAATACAACCATACAGACGGAAATGGCAGTGACACTTCAGTATATCAAAGCCATACATCATGGAGAGATGCAAAAGCATTACTGAGGATGTCATGTCAAGCAGTCTTAGTGAAAAAACAAAACAATACTGGACTTAAAATTTGCAAGAAAGTGGGTTGTGCTCACAACAGAGGGAGGTGAACATTACAATGGTCTTTGGTTTAAGCCAGATTCATTAGGAAAGTTAATATTGTTCAGGCGGCGGTCTCTTAGAACTGAAGCCTGAAATAAGGAAATTATAATTATCAGAAAAGGCAGTCTTTAAATCAACAGAGGGAGGTCGACCTTGCTTCACTTTAGTTACAATTGTTAAGATTTTCAGTGCCAGAATAGTTTAAAGTAGCTGATGGACAAAAGGGACACCAGGGTGGTGAGGGCGGATAAGGCAAGAAAGGAGCAGAACCTGGACAGGAAAATTAGGAGAGTGAACAAGGAGTTCCTTAGATACACTGGGGAAAAATGAAGGGTGAAGGGGCAGATTAGCAGGATTAAAACAGTGAGAGATGTGCAAAAGACCCAGGGGAGCAGGCAGAGGTACTGAATGAGTACTTTGCACCCATTGTCACCAAGGAAAAAGGTGGTGCAGCATCATACATCGGAGGAGACAATGATACTGAGGAGGGGGAGAACCTTATCAATCGGCCGGTCTGGGGAGAGAGAGGGGCATCACTGGCAGGAGGTGGGAATGCTATTTGGGACAAGAGTTAGCCCAAGTGGAAATAACAGCAGAGAGAGTGAGAGAAGACCACAGGTGATAGTTAGTGGGATAGTCTCATCTCCAAGGACGGGCAATTACTGGGGTCCAAAGGAGATCAGTCTTTGGACACCTCTTGTTAAACGCCTATGTCTCTGACATGTGTCAGGGAGTGAGAGGAGTATCTTTGGATGACTCAAAACTGGGGGAGTTGGGTGCTCTTACAGGGGGAGCTGGAGGCTTTGGAAAGATGGTCTAGAAAGTGTAAGATGAGGTTCAATGTGGGGAAATGCAAGGTACTGCACCATGTGACCAGAAACACATGCAAAGTGTATAGCCTGTTGGTAATGCTGCAAGTATCGACTGCTGAGAAGGTCCTTGGCGTGGTGTTGGATGGCAAGATAAACTGCTTGGTGACTTGTAGGAGTGCAGCAGCAAAGGCCAACAGGATGATGGAATGCATTGCTATGGGGATCACCTCCAGACGTAGAAAAGTGATACTCCCTCTGTATAACTGCTTGGTGAGGTTGCACCGTGAGTACTGCATGCAGTTTTGGAGGCCACACTTAAAGAAAAACATTAAACTCCTGGAGAGGGTACAGATGAGGGCAACCAAAATCGTTAGAGGCTTGAGGGACAGAACCTATGAGGAGAGGCTCCAATTGCTAAATATGTACACATTTGAAGAGAGAAGGGACTGGGATGACATGATATAGGTCTTCAGGTACATAAAGGTGGTAAATAGGGGAGGACCAGTCCGGAAGCTTCAAAGGAAGGAGGAGGGGTGCCACTAGAGGCCATGGGTGGAAGTAGGAGGGGGCAGATTCAAGGGAGGAAGGCTGACGGTGCTACTTCACTGAGAGGGTGGTGGAGCCACAGAATGCACTGCCTTGGGGGCTGGTGGAGGCAGAGACGGTGGAGGGTTTCAACAGGGGGTGGTACAGGTATAGGGGAAGGGATCCGGAAGCAAAATCTAATGCTGAGTCAATATACGGAACTGGGAAGGAAGAAGCCAGACAAGGCGAGGGGGGCAGCAAGGTCTGCTCCCTTGGGGGCACCGAAAAAGCAGACGCAAAATAATGTAAGGCCTGTTCTACGTGCATTTCAGTATGTCAGTATTCGATGGACTCAATACCATGGAATTCCGCTTTGAATTTGAAATGTTGGTAGATTTCGGTTGAGTCGTATTTATGGTGTGTTGTCTTATAGAAATATAAATATATATATATATATATATAATATATATATATATATATATACACAAAATAAATATATATATAGAGTATATAAAACCAATGTGTGAGAGATTCTATTTCATCTGTGATTTATAGTTCTGTCCAAGAGCTAAGAAATAAATAAATAACTCTACTCAACAGTCCCGGAATGGAATGAAATACTGATCTTAGATTGGTTGCGAGGTGAAGCGGGACATGACATTATACTAATCTGAATCTCACGGGTACATAAAACATTTGTATACATGGGTTTCTGCTAATAAAGGTTTAACAGGCTGGACCCATTAATTAAGTCAAGATAGATCTCTGCACATGATAATGAATATAGTATCATGAAATAGTTTGGACAACCAGTTATTATTTTCTAGTGCTAACAGGGCTTCCACAAAATGAGTATACCAACGTAAAACCCACCGTAGCACTAAAGGCCGAACATGACTCAATATTTCTGCTCTACCTACATGTGAGCATCCCTTTGCATGACACCCAATAGCTAGCAGTTCTAACAACAACTGGACCACAGGCGCGTAGCCTTTATTCTTCCGCTGACTGTAAATAAAAATACTACGATGTCAGCCCATTCCCCTTCCGGGTAAAACCATATGGTCTTTGCTTCTAAAGTAAACAGCATGTGCAGGGAGATACAGCAGTGTCCACCCCAGGAGATCTAAATGTAAATGTTGAAAAGCACCCCAGGATACATGCACATATAATGATTCTGAGGTGGATCAATCATATAAATAAGTTCTGATAGTAAAAGTTAATTGCATTCTCTAACAACACTCTAGCTGTGAAATTGTAAGTCCAGTCATTTGCACCCATAGTCGAAGATCATTTTTAGAGGACTATTTTTGTGTTTTGACAACCGGGAGCACGATGATGGCTTGAGCCTGGGGTCCAGTTGTTATTAGACCTGCATGCTATTTTTTGCAAGATAAACTGTAAGGACTACTAAACTAAAATATGTAAATGTGGATGTTAGGGTTAAAGTGCAGAAAGTCAGAAAAATAAACAGTTTGGCCAACATCTCAAGACAGTGCCAGTTTAAGCGCACAAGATAACCAAGCGCTTGTGGAACCAACACAAGTGGCACACTGAAGTAGAACATGTAGCGGAAATCATGTTGAAATGCAAAGAAGTATCAATTTAAAAACCATAATTCTCAGCCCATGTATTCTTCTATATTCCTTACTCGCTGCAGTCAGCCTACTAAATAGAACTGCTCTGAGCTAGAACATTATGCAACTGATAGTACCTATCATTGGGTTATGCCACTGGTTCAAACTACAGCCCTTATCAGCTGCAACGTTACACTAACATATCAGACTTGTTTATCTGCCTGACAAGTCAAGATGCCTTGGAGACTACCCTCTCAGTCGTTCCTTGTGTTATTATTTACTGAAAATACGTACTTTAATTATTCATGCTGCCTTTAAATCTGTTTTAATTACTATAGTTAGTTTACTGATTATTTTATTGCTTTAGGTTTAATTTTCTCGGTTCGTCACAGTTCGGTATAACATTTCGGGAAACAAGACTTACATCCCTTCCCAGAGCTTTTAGCTCCTTCGCTCATGTTCAGTTTAGTTATTTTCAGTATTTTATTTTAAATAAAATCTTGCTTTGGTTAGCTACTGCCAGGTTCAGTGAACCGCTAACCGGTTCAAGTTGTTCGGTTCTCAGTTCATTGTTATAGAGCGGAGGTTCAAAGCCTCCAGCTGTTAAAAGCAGTAGAACATGTTCCGACTCAGCATAATGGAAGGTGTTTCTACTGAAGATACTTCTCTCAACAAAAGACAAATGGTGAGTGGACACCTATTCCCCACCTCAGTCTACTGAACCAGTACTTAGTAAAGCCAAAGTTCAAGATGTTCACATTGGCAGTTATTCTGCCAGTCATTCAGAGGGGGAGATTTGCTTGCATCTATGAATCTGAACGATGCCTATTTCCACATTCCCATAAGAGAATCTCACAGAAAATATCTCAGATTCAGACTTCCAGCTGGACATTATCAGTTGTCAAACCTGCTTTTCAGTCTCTCCTCAGCCCCCAGGGTATTTGCACAGCATCTGGCAGTGGTGGTGGCACACCTAAGAAGGTTAGGTGGATCAGTCTTCACCTATCTCGATAATGGGCTGCTGGTGGGAATTTCACCCAGGCATGCGTAAGATCACCTGCTCGTAACACCAAATCTGTTAGACTCACTAGAGTGCCTGGTAAATCAGTTCGCACTCCAGTACAGGTTCTGTAATTCATTGGAGCTGAAGTAAACACCTTAGAGGGAAGAAAATTCTTCCCTCAGGACATAGTGCAAAGCAGCTGGCAAACAGAAACTTCTATATGGCTGAACTAGCCAAAGCCAGCAAGACAATTGATGCGGCTTCTAGTGCACACTGCTGGAACAACAGGCACAGTTTTTGGTTGGCAGGTTCAAAATGAGAGACATACAGTTTAACCTTGATGCACATTGGTTTCAAGGGAAAGACACTCTTTCAAAGCCAATTACATTAACAAGAACATTGCTGTAAGCCCTTCAGCGGTGAAAGGACGCAGAAAACTGCAGGGTGTGGGTAATCTTTCAGTAATCCCATTTGCCGTTCGTACCACCAAAGCTTCCCTGTTGGGTGGGTGCCTTAGGCGAACAATACACTCATGTAACATGGTGCAATGCAGATTCAATCCACCATATAAATGAGTTGGAGCTGAGGTCAGTGTTCCTGGCATTGAATGCATGTGCACCACCAATACTACAAGGAAAAGTGTTGCAGGTCAGGACTGACAACACCACAACAGTGTACAACATGAACAAGAAAGGTGGGACAAGGTTAGGCCCATGTACACGAAATCAGTGAAGATCAAGAGTTTGGCTTACTGACTGAAGGACTCCCGACAGGCCATTCATGTACCAGGGAAAGAAAATACCCTAGCAGATACCCTGAGAACTATAAATGAGGCAAACCACAACTGTGTTCCCTCAAGAAGCAGATACTGGAAGCAGTTTTCCGGAGGTGGGGCACACAAGAGATAGATCTCTTAGCATCCCTCGAATCATCATCTTCCCAATTTTTGCTCTAGATCACCTGCCAAGTGTACATTCAGACTGGATGCTTTGACAATGGACTGATCAGGATCAAGGCAATATGCTTTTCAGGTTCCGCTCATAACGAGAGTTTCGATCAAATCCCGGTCACAACCGGCAAGAATGATCTTGTTAGCTACAGACTGGGCAAGACAAATAGAAAATTCCTCTCCATGGTGGTCTCTGACTTTAATTTGCACCATTCCATTACCATGCCAGTCTTCTTCACTGAACATACTAGTTCAGGTGGCGCTAGAGCATCCATAGTCTGGATGTCAAGAGGGCATTAAGTTACTAAATTACCAACACCAGTGATCATGGCCAATAAAAAGTTGTTCCATGACTTATGGGGATGTGGGTAAAGGTAACCCAGATGCAAAGAGGTCCAATTCTCACTAGTTAATCCAGTGCATTAAGTTTTACTAATCGAAGTTGGCAAGGAGCCCCAAGCAGGAATGAGGCGCATTCCACAAGGAACACATCGGTAACCATGTTAGCAGCCATAGATGTTTTATCTGTGGAGATCTGTAAAGCAGCGACATGGAGGACAGTACACACATTTACTAACAACTAAAGTCTAGATACTTAATCCAGAAGTGATGCCCATTTGTCACACCAATCATGCAAAGCCCCATTCAAAAAGTAGGTTCTGTGACCACCTCCAAAGGTACTGCTTAGAAGTCTGCAGAGAGTTAGGAATATGAAGAATACCCTTGCCGAGACAAATACATTACTTGTCCTAGTAATCTAGTTTCTACCAGGGTATTATTCTATATTTCTAACCCTCCATCCTGCCTCACCTTCCAGAACCAAAGCTTCTGCACTCTAACTGAGCTTTTAAATATGGATTCAAACAGTGACATACATTGTTTAAAGTCTAATGAGTGGAGTTTTTGCTTCCATTCTTTTTCCAGGTGATTCTGGCATTTTTTTGGGGGTGTTTATGTTAATATTACTAGTTTCTACTGGACAGTATAGTTTTGTTGTAGATAGATAGATAGATGGTGTATAGTTAAATTGCCTTGCAGCCTCTTTAGAATATCTGATCGTTGGTGGAACGTTGTAGCTGATAAGGGCGAAGTCTGAATAAGTGGCATGAGACAATGATAGGTTTTATCATTTGCATAACATTCTATCTCTGAGCAGTTCTACTTAGGAGGCTGACAGCAGAGAGTTCGGAATACAGACGAATACTGTTGATGAAACAAGATTACTATGGTAAGTAATCTTAGCCGATGTAATGTGTGCAAACAGTCTGTGAAGACTCATGAACTATCATGCAGACTTTATCAGAGTCTGAAGTTTTGAAAAAAATAACGTTGGACACTAACTGAATGCTGGGAAAGGGAAAATCTAAAGACTATTACTCAAGAGTACGTTTAAAAGCAATCGTGCTGCAAATAGCTTAGATACTAGCCACTCAAAAGTAGCACTAAAGAAAACAAAAGCAAGACTTGTGGCGCAACATGCATAGCTGATGTCCACTGAGACGTGGACAACACCGACATGCTAAATCAGCATGTGCAATTAATATTCATAGCATTGATGGCAGGGATAATCAACATTGAGCATTCACTGAATCCTGCACACTTGCATATTGAACTGTTACTAAGGTTAGCACGATATACATGGGTCTGGAATTCTTATGAAGCGGCCAGTAATATATACATGCAACTATGATATCAGCAAGTCACGGTGCAGCTTACAATGCTCTGAAAGGAATTGTTATACACAATAGGATCTGGTAATGATACCACAGTAATTCCTCTATTCATCATCCAGTGACCGCACTGACTGTGCATAAATGTCAGCTTGTGGAACACTCGACAACCTAGGTACGTCGATGAAAGCATTCTCTAATATCCTTGCCTAATCACTTGTTGCTGGTAGCGAGACTCGAGTTAGCTTTCTTGCACGGCGGCCTGGGCCACCTATGTGAACCCGCGAAGGTCTTAGTTGCCCGCATCAAATGCATAAACCAAAACTATCAATAAGTCACTGTTCAAAAAATTTGTTGCTCTGAATGATACCATGCTCTACCTTCGACAGATTGCCATGGGCCACCAATGACTGGATGGTTATGTCTCTTTTAGCCACTGGTAGCAGACAATTATGTTTAGCCACAACGCCTTTTGTTTTGGGGATCACACACCGTTGTGGGCGTGAATGCTCATTGAATGAACCAATATATTCCACAAGTGCCTTAGGTACTCCAGCAATTCATCCCAGTAATGTATTTATAGTTGTGATTATGATTTTGAATGATATCACTGTACATATTCATGGATGTGCATTGACTGTATGAATTAATTTACAACAACCCCCTTATGTTATGAAACCTTTGTAGGAATGCATAGCATCATGTTGCAGTCTTAATCCGCTGGTGTGTGAAGTCGGAAGTGCTTAATAATTCCCTGACATACATCCAAAAGCTTGCAAAATTCAACTCTAGCAAGGTTAATTTGTCATTGACAGATTATCTTGTGAGTCCCAAACTGCTACTCGGTCGACTAGAATCGGGATTGGTGCTGTTCAATGAGTAACCGTGTTGGAGGAGGTGGGATGGCAGAGATGTTTGGCTGAATTCTCCTTGGGTCTTCAAGAGACAATGTCATGCGTGTATCAACCGGTCGAGTGCACATCATTCTCCTCTGCAGCACATCAGACATCATTGATGGGATGTAACCATAGTGCTTTTTTTCCTTCTTTGGCACCACTGTCCATCGCATGCCTTTCTTGTTGTAAAGACGTCGGTAACTAATACAGAAAGAAAGTTCTGTTAGAATGTTTAGTACAAGACATTATAAGCAATCAGTTATTTCAGTGTCCAGTGGCATAATCTAGAATATGAAGGCACCATAACTGTCGGTCAGACGTGGACAACCACAAACAATGTAATTTTCAATTGCAATTCTCAGTGTTGGTCACAATATGTGCAATGCATTCATTACTGGAAATTACTTGTTACATTGTATCATGACCAACAATGACTATGGTAATAAGCCATTAACAATGAACCTAATAGTATACTGAATTGAAACTGTGGCAAACTTTGTACACGATCATGGTCTATCACAAATAATACATTAAAGCCATGATATTTTTTTCTTCTGTGTTCTGGTATTTATTCGACTAACACTTTGATTATGGTCGTATTGTGTATTTGAAATAATGACAGATGCATACACACACTGTAATGAAAACCAGCTTTCATGGCAACGACTGAGACAGACCATTGAACCTGAGCACTTGAGCACATAAAAAAGGGCCAATTACATGCAAATAGTTTGATAAGAGACACTTGGAACTGTAAACTAAAGGCAGGCGTGTATACCATAAACTTACAGCTGCACCACAAAAGGTAGATTATAGATTGAAACACAGAGAAGAGTTAGCGTAGAACGGCAAAGAACAATAAGTATGAATCCTGTTATTCTATAAATCATAGAGCCATGTGATACTTACATTTTTTCTCCTTTGGCATTGAAAAGACATGATCTGGAGACATGATGGTTGTAGTCTAGGGCCGCAAGAAAGTTCCGCGCACGGTACACAGGAAAGGTGTACGCATAACGCTTTGCACAGTACATGAGGATATGTTGCTGAAACTGTTCCAGGTTGGCGGTGCTACTGTGGATGAAATGAGACATAAAAGAAAACATCAGTAATCACACAGCTGAGCTGACATCAGAATATGTGGTGGGCAGTTAATTGCGGGAGCACTAGAAAGCTATTGTTATGTAAGTACCGGTAGAAATGAAGTATTTCAGTGAATTTAGTAGCGCTTGTCCATCACAATTTTCACTAGCTAGCTATGTGGCACTGAGCCTGCCTCAAGCCATGGCTTCTCGCACTGAATTCCAGCTCAGAATGACTGCATTCTCCAGCCCGACTCCGTTTCCAAAATTCCATCGATGTATGTTGGTGGCGTGATGTAGTATGCCGATCCAGCGGCCCTGTAAATTAAGAGGGTGAATAAGTGCATGGTAGATGATGTAAAAATACTATACACTGACAGCTGTGGAAAGTGAAGTGTAGTTACCATGAAGTCATTGTAGTTGTCAGATTTTTGGCAGCAGTGCCAGAAGTGATTGACTATATCCGACACCAAATCCACAGTACCCTACATTGTCGTTGCTGGCCAGCCTTGAAAAAGGCAAAGAAAACCACAATGAAAATGATACTGGCACATGCTATGAACCTTATTATTGCAATATGGCTACGGAGTACTTACTGCCATGATCGTTTACCAAGATTTTTGGCACCATGCCATACATCGTAAGAATGTCTTATTTCTGGGTATTCATTTCCTAGAAGAAAAAAAGTATTTAACACAGACATCAGAAAGGCGGAACTCAAGTGCAGACATGTCAACAAGAACCAAACTTTAGATCAAGACAGAACAAAATTGTGGTTGACCCCATTGCCAACCCTTAATGGGACAGGACACTGAGGCAAAACAGTACTGTTTGTATACAGCAGACAAGAAACTTTTCTACACAGCTTATCCAGTGACCCAATCTCCCGCCACTTATCTCTAACACTAATGCTGCTGAAGCAATCAAATTTAAGGCTGTTATCCAGGCATAGCACGTCACCCATCCTAGATGGATTACAGGCCGCCCGTCAGTGACACTGAAAACTATAGAAGGGTGGTATGCTGTAATGATAGCAGAAGAAATGAATACAGATGGTAGTACATGCGCGCTTTAGAGCATGCCAACAAGCACGCCTGGATAATGCCAAGCAGAACCTTGCCTACCACAGACATAAGGCTTTCAAGCCTGTAATTACCATGTATGCTCTAGACAGCCATTTGTGGATACGCATCACATGGACACCCTCCAGTCATGAGGAAGTCATCAAGTCTGGTTAGAGATTTTGAAAATTGCAGCCAGTGCAGCTTCAGGGTCATAGGACAGTTATTTCAGAACCATCAAATACTGCCCATCATTTCATGGTGGACTTTAGCTACCCGATGGCCTGCCTCAAACTGTCGACTGTGATAGTCTTCACATGTCACATCTACATGTACTCATCCAGCCCGTTCTCTGTCTGGCACATACCATATCCTTGCAGATTGTTGTCCTCCAGACTGGAAGTGAACAGACGATTCTGTGGCGACCATGCACTCAAATTGTTTTATGAAAATCCACCTTGTATGTGATGCTTTGCTCCTTCGAGCTTCAACATCTCTCGCAGTACTGTGCGGTCCCATGCCACTATTACTGCATAGTTAACAATGGCGTTGCAAGCCAGCAAGCAGCGTGAATTCAGGGATTATATGGCCATGTCTGCGTTCAATACCCAACTGTGATGTATAGAATAAGATAGCGAATGAAGACAGATGGTAGTGTGAGCAAAGATTCACTAATTTGCATTTACTAAGTAGCCAACCATTGTTCTTTATTGTTCATACTGTCACCGGCCCCTATTAGACTGCTATCTGTTAACACTGTAAGAGACCTAAAAGTTGAAATAATGTGTATTGTAGATGAAGCATAAACATATGTTTTGATTTCTTGTTTACGATGTACAGAATGCAGGAAGAAAATAACAGTCTTCCGTCCAGTGGTTGCTTCCTGAATACTATGCTGAGAACATTGTCCCTAACTGTAATGGAAAGATCAAGATTCTGGAGTGGAAAGATGAGAATTGGATGGTGCATGCAGCAAAAGGGAACAAAAACATTCACAAAAAATGTTCTGATTGTCTTGCATGTTTTCACCATGAAATGAAAATGGAGTTAGATACATACGCATCAAACATGAGATGGGACCATGGGCATCTGTGACAACTTCCGAGACCGGAACATCGCACTGTCGATAAACATCCATAGTGCGTTGGAACGCCAACTTCTCCATATTTGGGGATTTCAGTGCTGTTTCACGTTTGTCCACAACTACCATGGAAAGAATTTGGTTGGTGTCTACATCCATGGTGGTGTATGTGCAATACTGCGCACAATGTCCCGGACTATCCATGCGTCCATCACCTGTTGGCAAAGAGCAATTTGTTACTAGGGTGACATGCTTTGATTGTATATCGATACTATAAGCACGATGATCAGTAATGAAAAAAATTAAGTGTACAATACCCATGATAGCCACCGGTTTGTTTCTTCTTGCTTCCATGAGCTCCCTCTCCATTCGACACCAATAGTTCTCAATCACAGGCACGGTGTACAGTCATTGATAACGGTAAAATGAAGAGGTGCTGATAAATGCATGATTCATAAAACGATACATGAGCGCAGTTTTTCCAAAGTTATTGCCTGACATCAGTATGGCACTTGCAGTGATCAAATCACCTGCATTTACTCCATTCCTCAGTTGCGGCTGACTCCGCCATTGGTATGCTATGTGCCCTGCTGGACATAACTGTAAATGAGAAAAAATTTGAGTTAATTGCGCACTTACACTGGTAAATTGAGAAGAAAGATCTATAAATGCATATGCACAAACCCAAGTCAAGGTTAAGCATGTTCCGGAAGTTCGTGTCTTAATGGTTAATCCATGGCTGCATGATTTGCATGTTGTTATTGACATCGCTGTGCAAGTTCAAGGATGTTGTCCAAATGCACCATAAACATGGGTTTTTTGACAATAGACTGTGTGAATGACAAGTCCGTGGTGGAAGTGTCTACACATTGCATATTGTCGTGGTTACAACTGGCCATCTCCTCATCACACTGTGTAATGATGTGTTCCTCAATTGATGACTCTTGATGTGTATCCAACCGCAGATCAGAACTAAAACAAAGCAAAAAAAATAATGGGCAACCATGCCAGTTTAACATCATGTTTGTGATAATGGTGGCAATACATGACTGCAACATATACTTGTTGGAGCAAAAGGAACCGTGGACAATGTTACCTCTGGTCATTCACACTGTGTTCAGGCGGTGTCATGTGTCGTTGATTATCACTCTTGACATTGCTGCATGCAACAAATGTAGTGTCACTGTCCTGGCTAATGCTCAGCCTGTGGCAAAAAATACAGAATACATTATATGTTTTATAAAATATAAAATAAACGCTGCTTTTATAGGTGCATCTGTGTGTGTGTATGTATGTCCATGTGTATGTAAATGTAAATGTCTGTGTATGTATATGGAAACATAGAAAAATTGAAATTGACTGCAGATAAGGACGGCTGTGCCCACCTAGTCTGCCCATTTTACTACAGAACAGATAAGCTGCAGATCCTAGTTAACCAACAGCTTACTTAGTCTTACACCCCACTGGAATGCCTTATGTCGGTACCATGCATTCTTGAATTGCCCCACTGTTCTGACTCCACCAACTCAGAGGGAGGCTGTTCCATGCATCCAGAACCCTCTCCATGGAAAAATACTTCCTCACATTACCTCTGAGCCATACCACTTCTATATGCAAAGTGTGCACCCTTGTTCTAGCACACCTCTTTTTGAATATATGCATCCTCGTGGTCTTGGTTGATTCCCTTGAGGTAATTTAAAATTTCTATCATGTCCCTCCCATCCATCCTTGCATCGAGGGTATACATATTAAGCTCCTTTAGTCTTTCTTCATAAGTATTCTGGTCCAGACCATGCTCCATTTTTGTTGCCCTCCGCTGGACAGCCTCCACTATGTCTCTGTCCTTGCAGAGATGTGGTCTCCAGAACTGCACACAGTGCTTGAGATGTGGTCTCAACAAGTGTCTGTACAGCGGGATAACAACTTCCAATTTTGTAATATTGATGACCGTACCGGTACATTCTAGTATTCCCCCAGCCTTCATTACTGCCGCACATTGCTGGCCCACCTTTAGGTCATTGTACTTAATACTACTAGGTCACTTTCCATTTTTACTGTTGTCAGTATCTCACCCACCATTGAGTATGCTTCCCTGGGTTTTTGCCATTGGCATTACCTCGCACAGCTTTGCATAGACTGTGAGCTGCCATATATTTGACCATTCATCCAACATTGCAAAGTCCTTCTCCTCCTTTCCACTCAATATGGTGTATCAACCCTGTTGCAGATCTTTGTGTCATTTGCAAGCGGCATACTTTTCATTCCAGTCCCTCTGCAATGTCACTTATAAAGACATTAAAATGACGGTACCAATACCGAACCATACGGTACCCACTAATAACCCTCATTTCTTCACTGTGTACTACATTCACTACCACCCTTTGCGGCCTGCTGTATAGAAAATTGTTTATCCAGGTTACCACCTTGCGACACACTCCCAGGCTGGCTAACTTGTGTATTAATCTTTTGTGTGGGACTGTATCAAACGCATTGCTAAAATATAGGTAGACCATGTTCATAGCTCCTCCCTGGTATACTACTTTGGTCACCCAGTCAAAGAAATCTATCTGATTCATGTGACACGACCTTCCCATCGTGAATCCATGCTGCCTTGGGTCCAGTGCCGCACTGGCCTCTCGGTACTCAAAAATTATTTCGTGGACAGTGATTCATTAATTTTCCTAACACTGAGGTCAAACTAAGTGGTATGTAGTTTCCTGCCTCGGTCCTGCTCACACTTTTGTGAATGGGAGTCACATGTGCCCGCCTCCAGTCCTCAGGTACCACACCATCTTCTCATGATTTTTTAAAGAGAGTAGTCAGCGGTGTCACTAGTTCATCACTTAGTTCATTTAGAATTCGAGGGTGAATACCATCAGTCACCATTGCTTTGGCCACCTTCAATTTTATTACTTATTTCTGAACACTTTCATCTGTAAATGTCCTGCTATCTCCCATCTTCATAGTGTTTCTCTTGTTTCATTTCGGTAGCTACCACTCCTCTTCCTTGTTGACAACTGACCCGAAATATTCATTCAGTATCACTGCTTTTTCAATGTCTGACTCTATCAAAATTATCTCCCCTTGATTACGCTTCAGTATCCCTCGTGTTGTCTTTCTTCGCTCACTAATGCACCAATAAAAGAGCTTTTGACCCTTCTTAACAGAACTGGCTATCCTTTCTTCGGTTTGGGACTTTGCTATTCTGACTGTCTTCCCAGCCTCTTTCAGCTTTAACTGATAAATTTCACTGTCCTGCTCATTCTGTGTTTCCCTATATTTACTGAATGCTATAATTTTCCTCCTCAACCTTACACGTCACTTTTTTATGACAAACATAGGGTTGTTTTGACTTAGTTGTCTTTTTTTGATTTGCTTTACACAAAGGCTTGTTGCCTCTGTGATGCATGTTTGATAACTCCACATTGTTACCCCACCTTCCTTCTTGCATGTTTGATAGTGCTTTTGGAGCGCTCGCTCACTTTCCCAAAATCTGCTCTCCTAAAGTCCAATACTCTTACTTTTGTTGGCCTTGGTTGTATGCTGTGTTTATTGTGAACCACACTGTTTGTGGTCACTTGTTCTACATGAGGCTAGCCACTTCTAAATCTGAGATTCTTTCTCCATCCCCATTTGAGAGTACCAGGTCTAAGATTGCTCCCTCCCGAGTGGGTTCCAATACTCGCTGTCTGAGGCATGCCCCTGTAGGTCATCAAGAATGACCCTGCTCTTGGATGTGCCTGCAGCAAAGGTGCTCCAGTTAACATCTGGCACATGAAAAATTGAAAATCACAAACTTATGAATGTGCGTAGGAACTGTAAAAGCAACACTCAAAACAGTAATTTTTGGCATATTTTTTCACCAAATATTCACTATAGCCATTTTAAGATCTTTGATCATGGAGACTGGCACTGGGATTTTCATAATTTATCCTTCACATTGATTTTGCACACAAACTGTACCATTGTGCGGTACATGTGCGGAAACACGTTTTGGGGGAGATGTGAAAAATGACAGCTGTACTGCTCATAAGAAGGTGTGGAAAAATGGCAATGTTGGAAATTGGGAGTGAAAATATTGAAAATTCGCTTATCTTATAAGCGTGAATATGAACTGTACTATGCTAGCTCGTAAAAATTTCATTTTTTTGAATTTTTTTAAACAAAGTTTCAACATAGCCATTTCAAGACCAAAGCTCACAAACAGTGTCACTGTAATTTTAATAATTGGTCCCGTACATTGATGTCAAACATCCAATTGCGCCATTGTGTGCTACATGGGCGGAAACAAGTTTTGGGTGACATGTGATAAATGGCAGCTGTACTACTCTTAAGAAAGTGTGGTAAAATGGAAATGTTGAAAATCTTGAGTGAAAACTAAAAAATTTGCAACCTTCTGAGTGTGTGTTGGAACTGTGCAACCTGCCATTTCAGTAAAACAGATTATTTTTGAATTTTGGCACCCAATTTTGAACATTGAGTTTTGGGACCCTTCTCATGTTTGATGTCACTGTCATGGTCTTGTTCGGGACCAAGGTTGATTTCACACAGTGACTGCAAAATCGGCCTTCTGGCCTGAATAACACCATGACAGTGACAGCAAACATGAGAAGGGCTCCCAAAACCACATCTTGAAATTTTAGTGCAAAAATTGCAAAAACGGAGATATGCAACAAAGTTGAGAACCCCTATCGAGCCCATTATACATCTTATTGGCATTTCCTGAGTTTTTGTCAGCTTTGAAGAGTGCCGACGTGTTCCCGGTCTACCGAAGATCATCGCGCCGAGCTCTGGAGGTAAGTATGGGGTGAGGGGGGGTTTGTGGGTTGGGAGGCAGGATGCACAGTGGGTGGGTGCTGGTTGGGGGTGGTGGACAGGGAGACTATGTGGGACCGTTGATTCTTTACAGGTAAAAAGGAAAAACGGATCACGTAGGATGTTTGCCATTCTGGGGTGGCCTCACAGCATGGCACAAGGACGATCGGGGTGGCATTCAACCAATGCCGGATTGGGCACCGACGTCAGCATAAGGATTGATTGCCATGCTGGGGTGTGCATTTTGGAAGCCTTTGGATGGTGGGGGAATGCAGCTCAGCCAACGGTGATTGGGCACCACCGTTGGCTAAACAGTTCGTGTGGTGGGCGTGTACGCACGGATGGGCATGTGTGTGTGTGTGTGTGTGGGTGCGAGCTGTGCATGAGCAGGTGATATCTTATCATTGATCACTCAAGCATAGCTCCACCTTTCAACTGTATGTCACTGCATTTTGGAGCTTGCAATAGACAGCTACAGCATGCGTTGGCTTACAGGTGCCACGCCTGCCAACACACTGGCTTAATTGGAGGCGGAAGTGAAAGACCGCTGAAATCGCAGATGAGGGCATCTAAGTTTTCTTTGCACATGCGCGCAAGCAAACATAAAATGTAGCATCTTTAGTTAGCTGCATTTCTGATCTACAAACAAGGATAGGAACAGCAAAATGTCTGTATGTATATGTAAATGTATACGTGTATGTATATGTACAGATATATAAGTCTGTATATGAGTGTAGACACTGGTAGTTGTAGAAAACGGGCAGTAGTAACAGATGTCAAGATGTACAAAGGAGGAATGAGGTAGTACCACGGTACAGTCAGTGATAATGACATAAGTGGTACCGCAGTTGATGTTAGGTAACTTGATGTCGGAAAAGGTGTGATAAATAACATTGTATATAGACACAAATTTGCATGCAGTGATGACTTACTGGCTTGTAGGCATGTAGAGAAAATCATTGTTGTTGATGCGTGTCTCTGTGTAGCCGTAGAAAGTGGCTAACGTTTCTGGTGCATCTGGGGTGGCCATGTGACTTTGAGAATTGTGATCATCATCACACCTGTGTGTGAAAAACAGTGAGTTAGAGACAGATGAAAAAACACAGAAGAGTATGAGAAAAGCTCTAAAGTGAGATGATGACACCTTCGACGAAGCTTACATGTTGTTGGGTGCAATATCACTAAGGTCACAGGAACGATCGTTTGTGGGGTCTTTTATGTTATCTGCTGGAGAGTCGACCATCACCGTTGTTAGTCTTCGTTGTGGGGTCGAATGTAACATGGGTTCATTGGCCATGACATGTCTCGTTTCATTGTTGATTCGATGATACCTTATGTGAGATATACCTAGTTAATATTTTAAGTACCGCGGGCAACAGACTAAAGAAAACATAAATAATACAGTTCTCATGAAGTGACATATACTCACATGTCAAGCAAAAAGCATGCAACCTGGGCATGTGTACTGAACATGAGTTCATTCTTGAGCTGTAACCAACGCACCATTTCTGCACCAATTGCATTACGGGTCTTTGATCGTTTTGAATCCAGTTCTTTTTTCTGCCTTTTTCGGGCTGAATCTGTCAACTTGACTGGACGACCACGCTTGGAGCATTTATTGGTATTCATAATTTGGGTGATATTTGCTTACGTGTGCACAAAGTCAGTTCCTGCAATGTTTGTAGGAGAAAGAAATTGTGTCACTTTCAATACAGCTAAAATAACAGTATGGGGCACTAGATAAGGACAGCAATGAAATATATAGTTTCCTGCTTCATAAGACAAAAGACAGTTAATCAATTCAGTTTGACAATCGGTGAGGTATGGAATTATGTAACTATCGGTGGTACATAAACAAAGTTTCATTTTCCAGTAATGGAAAACAATGTGGTACCCTGCTGTACTCATGTGATGTTGTGTTTATAAATGACTCTGGACTGATACAGCACCACTGCACAAGTATTTCAACACCATATGCCCAACCAAGGGGGAAATGTTCTAATTAAGTGCCAGTTACAGCAGTGCAATTCATTGAGATAGAAACTACATGCAGTTGTGGCACATGCAGCAGTATCAAAGATGGTTGAGCATCAAATCTTAAGGATGTATACATGGTTGGAAGGGAAAATAGGGTAAGCAAGACTGTACCAGTACGTTTGTGCGGTGCTTAAGTTAGTTCACATGATGGATGCAAAGTAGTTGACCTTTCCATTCAAAGTGAATAGTTATCAAGGTCAAATGACGAGCATGCATGTTCTGCTCTATTCTGTCTTTCAAGATAACCACGAAGCTGACTATTACGGTTGGACATACCAATGCAATGGAACTATCATTAGAGACTTCAAGGGATGTGATGTCCAACAACATTTTGAGTTATGCAAATTCCTGTTAGAGCCACCCCTGCTGTGGTGTCCGCAGAGTCGTACGCTGCGGGAGGGCATGGTAACTCAAATTGGCACCAGTTGGTAAAAGCTTTGCAAGCTCAACCTTTGGATGGTCATAAGGCACACCTTGCTAGATGTCCAGTCGTACATGTGCAGAAAAAAAAATGATGCTCCATATGCTGCAGTAGGCAGATGAGGAAACCCTGCGACCTAAGTAATCCAGCTAATTATAAACAATGTCCAGCAGCTAGATACTCAGGTGTTTGAGCCTCTGCGAATGGTCATGTGGAGCCTATATAACCATGGAATCAGCTGTGGGATGTTTGGCTAGGTAGGAGTGGTCATTGGCATACCGGTACAAACGATTGGACTTTTTGGACACTGCAGAGGAAGAGTGTGAATGCCTCCAAGTGGCCAAGTTGTTGTCTTGGAAGGTATCCAATAATGGTGGGATAACCACTGGCTTGGGGTATTTTTGACAGAGACACTAAGCTGGATGAAAGAGTTAGGGGTCCATGGCCTCTGTATCCCATCCCATATTCTCATGTATGTGTAACATGAACTCCATAAAGCTGTGGTCATAGGGTGGAGTGTTAGGATGCTCCTCTGAGTCCACAGGAAGCGACCCAGGGTTGGAATCGGGAAGGGCAGGCTCTGATTCCCCAGAAGCATCTGAGAAGAGGTGGAGTGTCATCTCCTCCTCTTGTGTCTGTTACTGTCTGGGAGAAGGAGAGTGGGAAGAGGAAGGAGATCTAGTCCACTTGGACTTGTCTTTGTCCTCCTTGGAGCTAGCAGGAGTATTATCCACCTCATTCCAAGATGGGACAGGAGTAACCTGAACATCTGGATCAGGGACTGGAGGAGGCAGAGGAGTATGAGTAGTAGGGGAGACCAAGTCTTGCTTGATGGCTTTCCAACAATAGGTTAAGAGATGAAGTCCATCTTCTTCTAAGTTGTGTACAGGAGTGCTTGGGAACAACTGAGAAGCTGCGTGGAATATACTATTTTGGACTTAATTATCTGCAACTAAACTCTCTGTTGCTTACATCTGAGAGAAGTTTTCCTCACAGTTAAAGTGGCAGAGCTTGGTATTTGTTTTAGTTTTTAATTCAGAAAGGTTTTTTTTAAAAAATGCTTATCTTCTGCATATTTGATTTTCCTTTGTGGCTAACTGGACTGATTACTAGAATTCTGTTTGAATCTGCATCAATATATTTTGCAATTTTTGGTGGGCTTGTGTGATTCAAAATAGCAAAAGCTGCAGGTTGTAACTGGATGCCAAACATAGCCTGAGGTGGGGGTAATTGTCTTCACAAGTCAGAGCTCAGCATCATAGCCATTTGTCTAGCTAGACCATTTGTCAGCATTATTAAATTACTATAAACTAGTGGTGTGCTCGCTGTGAGCCAGAAGTCCATCTTCTTCCACGCTGTGTACAGGAGTGCTTGGGAACAACTGAGAAGCTGTGTGGAATATACTATTTTGGACAAAATTCTGTAATAAACTCTCTCTCTCTTGCTTACATCTGAGAGAAGTTTTCCTCACTTTTAAAGTGGCAGAGCTTGTTATTTGTTTTAGTTTTTAAATCCGAAAGGGTTTTTTTAAAACAGCTTATCTTGTCAGCATCCTCAGAAGGGCTGAAATAACTGCATATTTGATTTTCCTTTCTGGCTAACAAACCACCAGGCTGTTTTGGGGCTGGAGAGGTTTTACCTGTGTCTGACTTGGATGTCTGGATTTTTCTCTGTGTAATTAGTAGGGTACTTTCTCTGTCAAATTGTTGTGTAGGGTATCTCGCTGACAGGAAGGCTCTCATCGCAGCGGTGGGTGAGAGCTTTTAGGCAATTGTTTTGTGAGGACACAGTTTAGGCCCAACCCTGTCCCACCCCTCAGCCCACCCACCCTGGAAATAGTTCCTTTATACCTGAGGTTCTGACATCATTTCCTCGAGTGCAAGGTGCATTTCACTGTCATATACCTCTAGCACACTGCACTGATAATATAAGCATACACGTTGTACAATATATATATATATTTCTATATAATCAAATCACACAGGCACACTACACACAAATACAATAAAAATAAAAAACTAGATAAACATGTGGGAGTAGTCAATGTAATGGCTGGGGCAGCAGTCTTCCGGGAGTCTTTCTGGAGGCTGAGATGCTGCCCTATTTGCAAACAACTATCTGCCCCAAGGGAGGAAGTTGCTCATCTTCAGGCCTGCTGGAAAGTAGAAAGGGAACCTCCCCATCAAGGAGCACTAGCGCCACCACCACTACCTTAGAGGTTGCGAAGAAAGCACAGCAGTTGGACCACAGTGGGCTCAGGAGGGTGGGAGGGTGGAAAGATGCAAACCCAGTCAATTGTTCCACTCCACCATCCATAAACCATTCTGGGGAGCATAGCTCCTATGGGTGTACCTGCAGAGAAGACTGATGATAACTGTCACAAGGGAGGCCCACAGAAAGGAGGCAGAGGACACCAAAGGGAAAGGATGCAGTTCCTGGTGGGGACCCAATTATTAGGGTATAGAACTGGGTGAGATGAGAAAATGAGTAAGGTGCCTGCCTGGTGCCATGGCAGGGAGGAACAGAAGCGATCTTCAGGATCACGAGAACAGCTGCAATGGATACCGAGCTGGATGTAATTGTTCACCTAGGGACAAATGACTTGGCTCATCATGAGATTAGAGCAGTGCAGGAGGACATTGCAGAGTTGGTGAGGACTCAAGATGAGTAGCACACACAGTATCCTTCTCAGAGGTGCTACCTGTCAAAAGCACGGTGGAGGCGAGGGTAATTGGCACCTTGCAGTTTAATGAATTGTTGAAAAAATGGTGTGGAGCACAGGGATTTGGCTTCGTTGAGGACTGGGGTTCCACCTGGAGGGACACCAGCCTATACTGGCAGGATGGTCTGCATCTGTCCAGGAAGGGAACAAGTCTTTTGAGCAATCGGTTTAAATGCTTCATTTGCAAGCTTTTAAACTAGTCAAAGGGTGAGGCACTGACAAGCAGCAGGAAAATCCAAGTCTCTCCCTACAAAACAGGGTACTAAATGAGAACAAGACAGAGGTAGAACGGTCAGTGGAGGCTGCTGCACTGGAAGGTAAAGCAATCAAAAAATGGAGAGCCATGAGTACTAATGCCCGTAGTCATGGTAACAAGCCTCCTGAATTAGTGGCCTTGATGGAGGAAGAACATTTGGGTATCATGGCAGTCACAGAAACATGGTACACACAAACCATGACTGGGACATAAACATACCAGGATACACTGTCTACAGGAGGGACAGGGAGGGTAAAAGAGGAGGAGAAGGAGTTCTTTACATAAGGGAAGGAATAAAAGCAACAGAACAACAAGGTACACAGGGAGTAGAAGAATCACTGTGGGTAAATTTGGAGACAGGCAATGGCACCACAATACACACAGGGGTTGTATACAGACCCCCTTCTCAGGGAGAGGAAATGGACAGGGAAATGATAGAAAGTATACTTAGAATGGCAGAAAAAGGGGAGATATTGCTGATGGGTGATCTGAATATGCCAGATGTTAACTGGAGTGCAGTTGCAGCTGCCCCTTCGAAGAGTGCAGTTATTCTAGATGCCCTACAGGGGGCATGCATTAGACAACTAGTACTGGAGCCCACTTGAGAGGGAGCAATATTAGACTTGATTCTCTCAAACGGAGATGGTGAGAGGATTACAGATGTAGAAGTGGGTAGCCATCTGTGAACTAGCGACCATAGAACAGTATGGTTCACAATAAACACAGCAATAGAGTCAAGCCATACAAAGACAAAAGTGCTGGACTTTAGGAGGGCTGACTTTGCCAAAATGGGTGAGTGCCTAAGGAACGACTAGCAAATGGGCAGGAAGGAGGGTGGAAGAACAATGGGGAATAATAAAAACTGCTATCACAGAGGTAACGAGCCTTTGTGAGAAGCAAATACACAAAACAAAATGAAGTAAGAAACCACTATGGTTCTCAAAGGAAGTGGCAGTGAAGGTTCAAGAGAAAAAGAAATCATTCAGGAAGTACAAGGAATCGCAAAAGGAGCAGGACAGAGAACTGTATCAGTTAAAGCAAAAGGAGGCTGGGGAGGCAGTCAGAACAGCAAAGGCGCAAAACGAGGAAAAGATATCCAACTCAGTTAAGTCATAGAAACATAGAAACATAGAATTTGACGGCAGATAAGGACCGCTTGGCCCACCCAGTCTGCCCATTTCCCTACCTACTGGATAAGCTGCAGATCCTAGTCAACCAGCAGCCTACTTCTTCCTACCCCCACCCCCTCAAAATGCCTTATGACTGTCCCATGCATGCTTGAATTCCACCACTGATTTTGACTCCACAACCTCCGACGGAAGGCTGTTCCATGCATCCACAACTCTCTCTGTGAAAAAATACTTCCTAAATTACCTCTGAGCCACCCCCCATCTTTAAATTGTGCCTCTTGTTCTTGCACACTCTTTTTTGAAAGATGCTACCCTCTTGGACTTTGTTGATTCCCTTGAGGTACTTGAACATTTCTATCATGTCCCCCCTCTCCCTCCTTTCCTCGAGGCTATACATATTAAGCTCCTTTCATCTCTCTTCATATGTCTTCTGGTGCAGACCCTGCACCATTTAAGGCCCCATCCTCGGCCCCGTCTTCTAATCTGTCTTTCTAAATTACCTCTCCTCTGTTTGTGTCTCCTTGCACATTCACATGTACATTACATGGACAACACTGTACTCTTTGCTTTTAAGGCCTCTTGTACCAGAGCTGGAACCGTCCATGCAACAGGATTTTGACAAGATCCAGTACTGGTTCTACTCCAACTCGCTCTTAATGCTAAAATGACTTTTTTCATGACTTTTTGCACTAAGCAAAGGCAAATGAGGCTCCAACAAACCTCAATCGTCAGGACTCTTGATGGTGCTCTCCGTGAAGCTTTTACCTACTTCAAGTACCTTGGTGTGTGTTGCTTGCCCAAAGCTTCTCCTCCTCCTGCACGGATGCCATTCATAATAAACCTCATCCTAAGCTTGGTGCCCTATACCACAACAAATCCTATTTCCCACTTTTAGTCCGCCTAAATATCGCACTCAAAATGGTCCTACCAGTGACCGACTATGCTGATGGGGTTTACAATGCATCCTACACAACTGCCCATGCCAAATGGCACCACCTTTTCCTCTCTTTTGGCCACTTTGCTTTAAATGTGCCACCTCTTACCCTTAACTACCCTGCCCATTATGACCTTTCCTCCCTTTCTGGATGACCATCACCCTCCCACTGTTCTCCATTCCTACCTAAATTACTGGATCATCTCCTTGTTCCTACTTTGTTCACTCCTGTGATTCTCACTCTTTCACATTCCTTGCTGTAAAGACTCTACACCAGTCTGGCTTTTCTGTCTGCCTCCATTCTCTCTGAATACCCTCCCTCTCTACACTAGACTCTCACCCTCCTTCCACTCTCTCAAACCACTCCTGCTGTCTCGCTTCTCTCAATCCTGCTCCTGTGACTAGCTGCCCTCCTTCGTGGCTTTTGGCTGTTTCACTGCCTCTGGGAATAATATTTTTCAAAGTATATATATATATATATATATATACATACATAAAACACACCAGTTTACAGTCAAGGCTCCTGTAACGGATCCTCATTAAGCTGAAACACTCTAGTACCATCAGATGTTTGAAGATTTCGATCATGCCACCCCCCCACAACCTCTGTAGGCCTCCAAGGAGTACAGGTTGAGGTTAGCCAGTCTCTCCTCATGGCTCCACCCCTGTTCGCCATGAACCATTTTCATTGGCCTCCTTGGCACCAACTTCAGATGCTTGACCTTTGTAGGTGAGAATTCCAGACCTGTGCATAGTACTGGCAAGATCCACACAATTTCAGCTCTTCGCCTTTCACTACATTTATCAATATATTATTTATTTCAGTTTTCTTAACTGGGTAAGTCCACTGAGACAAATATCCATTTTCAGGGTGACCCAGAATTAGTTACATAAAAGACAATATTCAGTTACAATTACAAAGCAAGTGCACAGAGTTACAGCAGGGATACATACTGACAAACAATACAATTTTAGTTAATTATAATGTAGAATTTTACAAGACAATATGGAAGGATTTCAGTAGACATGGTTCAAAAGATAACATCCTGACTGGGACGCTGCTCTAACTTCCCAAAAAGAAAATGAGAAACAGAGATATAAAGTAGACAACTATATAGCTATACAACAGGTAGGAAATCTAAGAGGGCTTTACCCTCGATGTCTAAAAAGGGTCTAGCTAACATGTTTACTTGTTAGAAGGGCACTTGTGACCCAACATGTACTCAATAATGAACCTGATATCCCCATGCTCCCTTTCAGATACTACCATATACTCTCCACCACACAAAGACCCACATTCTAGGACTCAACCACAGTCATCTGATTGCTACAAAATTTGTTGAAGCAGCACAACAGTCTGTGCTGGAAAACAGCCCTCACTGGGTCTTCACCACAGCTGTTACATGGAGATACGCACAACTTAACAAAATTTGCAATGCTTCATAAGTGTAGCAACTGCATCCGCACCTATAACTTTAGCCCAAAGAGCTTCATATAAATGAAGGCGGCATTAGGCACTTTTTGCAGGACATCTGCTACGAAGGCCAAAACTCTCAGCCAGGCATGTCTACAAACGCAAATATCTGTAGCAGCAGCCCCAGGCACCAGTATCAACAGTGTCATGCAAGGCGCCAAGGATGTGTTTACAGATATCATCGGCGGCCTGTAAGGACTTAAGGACCTCCTGTTTCTGGGAACACTTTGGAAGGGCTGGGCAGCCTTGCCTTCTTCAAGATGGTCTTCTGGCACTTGACCACATGTGATAAATAATTAGCAATCTGGAGTCCCAGAGTGGATGAGGCTTAAACCGTCGTCCAACAAAGGTCCATCGGTCCGGATTCCTGTCGGGGAGGAGCTAAGGTGTTTAGACACCTTGGACCTTTCATGTGCCACTTAATAATCAAAGAGTGAGTCTCAGGTTGGGCAGCATAACAGAGCAGGCACTGTGGGGATGATAGAGCTTATCTGACCTCCGAGGCATGGCAGGAACCATGTTCATGGTGGTTCCACGCAACAGTGGTGGCACTGCTCAGAGATGGCAAAACAGGACGAATGACTTTAGGAGGAGATTCTGGCATCTCCAAAAGTCCAACCAGTCTCTCATGGTGGCATCCTCTTCCTCAGTGTAGAAGCCAACAGCTGAAGACAGCCGCTTCATAATATTGAAAAAGGCAGGATCTTCAGGAGGGACCGGAAGCATGCTTAACTGAGTCTTCGATCAATGAAGCAGCAGTAGACCTGTCTGAGGAAACAGGTTTCTCCTCCTCCTCCTCATCCTCCTTCTTCTTCGTCAGAGAGCATAAGGTCAGGATTGTACTCCTATTCAACGTTTTCCTTTCCAGCTCAAGGTCTGACAAGTGAGGGACCAACAGTCTGTCAGAGCTGCAAGCTGACACCACTGGTGATCAAAGGGCCAAGATTTTTGTTCCTGTGCTCTCTCTATGCACCTTGATGCCACTGCTGCCACAGTCCCTCAAGGTGCCTGCCTGTGTGTATCCCTGGTTCCCTACTGCAATCTGCCTCCATGTATCCCCAGCATCAGACCACCCCAGTCGCTGGTGTTGCAAGTGCTAGTGCAAACACTGTGGTGATGGGCCAGCCGGAGTAGCCAAGCTTGAAGACATCCGTGACTGAGCTATGCCCAGTAGTTTCTGCCTAAGTGTGGATGTGAACTCAATAACAATAGTAGAACTATGGTTACAGGTGAGTATATTTAATTTAACTTACTATTGTTACAGTCTCAGTTCCATTTGAAGCTTAGCCATTGAGGAATGCAAAAGCCCTGACCTTAAAATTAGCATTTTGATGACATAAGATGGGTACAGGGCTGTGGTGTGTTTTAAGAGTGCTAGCATGATCAGGAAAGCGTCTCTGCCTTAACATAGAATTTGTTAACTTTGCAGGCAGTTGTACTTGTTAAGGGGGTGGTTATAGAATTGTAATACTACCACCATAACATGCACCCTTGCCAGCAAATTTGTATCCTTTTGTATTAAGGCAGATGATCCTCAGGATTATGCGGGCATGCTATTAAAAGCACTGTGCCTGATTTTGCATCATCAAAACGGATTTTGGCAGCAGGGCTTTGACAGATAAGATCCAATACAGAATGGTGAGCATAGCAACAGTCAGTTAATTAAGTAAATAATTCACATCTGATTAACCACCCTCTAAATCCTACCCTAAGTTATCACTCCATCTCTGTGGGGTGACCTTACTTAAGTTACTCAGTAACAGCTAATCACTCCCTTCTCTCCTTCCACACTTGTCCCAACTTGTTGACTGTATACTGTTCACTAATTCACTATTCTGCATCTTCAACTAATGATGTTATATTACTGTAAGTGTAATGCCTTATATATTTATGTTTATAGAAATTCATATCACTGCATACTGCTTACGAATCACTATTACGCTATTACAACTGGATTTTGGAATGTATATTTGAACTTTCTGTTTATAGAGAATATTTATACAGAATATTTTGCTGTGGTATGTTCCAAATTCCCCTTCCTCCGGTTCACTGCTATGTAATATGTTTTACTTATATGTGTGTGTGTGTGTGTGTGTGTGCCTTTTGAAAATGGGTAGGGAAATTGCAGCAATATCATTAGCTGAACAGCATCACATGACCCTGTGGCTATCAGAGCGTAAATGCAAACCTGCACTTTTACCCCTACACAAAAATGTTGACATTTTATAAGATAGATAAACCACTCTAAGGTGTGCAGTCACTTTGATAGCCTCATGCATAACAACGCACACCAAGGCATATGTAAATCACAGCGCAACAAGACACATCAGAATGGTTTCTCTATACATACACATATATATATATATATATATATATATATATATCTATATTCTATATATATATATATTTATTGTTGTATCTCCCAACCAGGTTGCACCTGAAACAAGCATGGGCTCAGTGTGCCTCCTGGTGAAACATTTCTAAATAAATAAAATAATTATAAATTGCCAGGCCCAGTGACACTAAGAAAGTACTCATGCATTTCTGTGGAGACTTGGTTTTCTAGTTGTGCTGACTCATACTCCAGGCAAAAAGTGTGAGAATGCTGCAAAGGGAACAATGATACAGAAGGTGAGTGCTCCTTGTACCTCTGTGTTAATGCCTCTTTTGTGGGATCAAGGTCAGGCCTGATGTCATGACTAGCCATGAGACATATTGCAGTGGCACAGATTTGGCAGGTGAGGGTCATGATGAAGTGAAGGAGGCGGGTGGGTTCACAAGGGGAAAGGCTTACAAGATCAGAATATAAGGTGACCTGAGTGGAACAATGATATATGGGACCATCAGGGCTTAGTGGCCCATAAAATGCGGAACTTTCGACTATCATTACTTGGTACTGAGGGAGAAACTTAGTCGGCCCTGCTGGAATAGGGAGCAAGTCCACAGAAAACATAGCTTGACACCCAAAAAGTCTTGACTCCATCCATCTGAGATTTTATTTAGAGGGAGTCTTAATTAAATGACTTGGGTTGGAAAGACTGTTGTCATTGGGGATGTTGCAGATTGTCAGGGTACCGGTCAGTCTTCCTGTGCAGTATGGAGTATTCAACCCTGCACCACACACAGTGCGGGGAATAGAGTGACAGGGCACAAAACAACGCAAGGAAGCAGGGGAGTGGAATCTTATTGCTGCCTCTCTGAGGCAAGAAAATTTCATGGAAGGACAAGAACAAAAGTACTAAAAGAAACTGAATTTCATTATAATTAATAGGGCAAGTGGAAATTCAGCTACAGTCATGCTGGGGAAAGTCCTAAAGTTTTGATCTGAACACACCTGCAAGGATGAAATGTTGCAAGGTTGTTTGTACCCTATTGCACATGACTGATACGCAGTTATGCAGAGGATACGCCCTCTGCTGGGAGGTGCACACTGAACAGCTGCTGTGGCTCTGAGGGATAAGCCATCGGCAGTAGAGGGAAGCTGTGTGTTCAGGAACAGGGATCAAATCCTGGTCCCAGATCAGTGGTGCTGGTTGATTTGAATTATTAATTTTTTTATGTTTAACCTTTGTGAATTTATTTAGCCCACCCATGTTCCTGCCCATCCTTGTTGCATACCATGCCTCCCCGAGTTGATTATATAAATGGGGATGACAGAGTTTACTGCCATTTTCACCAATGTTGTTTTCACCATTATTCAGAGCAATGGCAATGTGCTAGCTGTACTGACAGTGTGGTACATTGCTGCACTATTTTGTTTTGGGCATGATGCCTTCTAGCCATTTTCAGGTCTTGGAGGTATAAATAGGGTCTTTGTTTTTGAGTTTGGCTGAAGACTAAAAGATTTGGCACTCGGTAGTGCACACACTTTGTGTTTTATTTACTGTATCCATGTAAATTTATGTTGCAGACAGGCTTGTTATCTGGTTTTCCTTCTCTCCATCTGTGTCTGTCTGTCTTTTTCTCTTGTCCAAAAGATCTGGCAGCAAAGAGAGTACTTGCAAAAAAAATAAAGGATCTCTCCAGGAGGCCATAGGAGTAGCTGACAGGGAGCTTTTATGGTATGGTAACAGAGTCTGGAAGACTATAGGCAAGTTAGGACATTCAAGTGAAAACTGTGGCAAAAATATAGGGCATATCAAGTTATGAATCGGGGTATATGCTTATGCAAAATTAACTGAAAGCCCACAAGGGAAAGATAGCTGGGATCTGCAATTGATGACAAAAGTAAAACTGGCCATTGGCACTGACAAGGGTGTGAATGAGTGATACAGATGAAACTATGAGGATATAATAATGTTGCAATAATTAAAAGGTGCATATATGACATTAAACCATAGCACTTGATGCACAGTAATTCAAGTAGTGGATAAACTAAGTGTTCAGCAAGAAACATGGAAAGTCAAATGAAAGGAAAGTTATATACTCATTATGTGCACAGTGACTAGTGCACAGAATAACCCATGGTATGTCCTGTAATGACCTTTCAGAAAATTGCTATACCAAATTTGTGGAAATGGCTTGTTGGGAAGGTGTGTGTGTGTGTGGGGGACGAGAGTCACCAATAACACTGTCTGAGATTAGCTGAAAAGGTTTACTCCATCACTCAGTCTGGATTTATGATGCACATTGAATAATGAAACAAACAGAATAAAACTCACAGTGAACATTACAGAATTAAACTCTTTAGACACATAATAATACAGTTCAGATTGCCAAAATAGGAGAGCACCCTTTGTCACCATATGCAGTAAGGCTGACTCCTTACAACACTGCATGGCACTAATGTTGATACTGAATAATCACAATGGACAGAAACTGTAATGTAAGCGGAGAGAATAGAGAAAGAAGAAAGCCAGACTCAGCTTCTGTGTACAGGAGGCGGCAGCCGCAGTGGCAAATGATGATATGTGAGTAAATATAGCAAAGGGGCAAAGTTGAGGTGCCTCCAAGAACAAATGACTAATGGATGGAATATGTTGATACAAGCTATTGCTCTCCATTGAGTCCCTGTCTCATGCCCAAAACTGCAGTTATTGCACAAACATGGGAATAACTGAGAAGAAATATTATTCCTCTGCTGGGCACTCAGAAAGGTGTCTAGGAAAACACTGGGAGCCCGACCCAACTCATCAGGGTGTTACATAGTCTGAGAAAGGAATGACTCCATTAGCTGGTGGCAACCCTGAGATTGCAACTATGCAGTTGCATATAAGTAAACAACTGCTGGTGTGAAGAGCTAGATTTGGTGAGGTGTAAACATGAATTACTGGGAACGCAACAAAGAAGCGGGTCACACAGCACGGACAGCCAAAACAGAAAGCATGCACAATTATAATGAACAGAGCAAATAACAACATAGATATTTATTCCAATCAGAAACACAATTTCTCTCACCAGTATGCATGCTACCTTATCTGTTTTGCATGAAGGATTGTACCAAGCACTGTGGCAGTGTGCATACAAGTGACAGAAAATGTTATATCAATACGGAGCAAATATTGTGTGTAAATCGGACTCTTAACATTGAATATACACAGGTTAGGAGAACACAGAAATAATATGAATCTGGGACCCATCAAAATATTTAACCTTGACATTGTTTACAAAAATTGTACTGATGACAGATATAATATCAAGGGCTGCTCTCCCACATACAAAACTGGATCATGGGGTCTTTTTTCTTTTCTGCAGCAAATTTCCATGTTTCTATGTATGTTTCCAGACATAAACTAATGCCGGGGGATGCGGAATGGAAATAAAAAATTGAATACAGCATTATTAATGAAATAAAGGAGAAGTGCAATCGGCACAGATAGAGCGCAATGCAAATTGCTGAACTCACCCAACACTGTCACAGCAGGAACCAAACGGATAGAGATTGACTAATTCTGTTACAAATACAAATACAAATGGAGCTTGAAATGTGCAAGCACAGGTGTATCCAGCCTTTATGTGCATACTGTCTGCTTGGTAGTGAGACGTCACGACATGGTGGGTGGAACCAACACCGAGGACAATTACCGTCTGACTCAGAAAGCACTCAAAAAAAAATATTCGGGAAGTAAAAAAAAAAAAAAGATATAAACAAAAACACTGATCAAGGTAATGTGTGCCCAGCTGTCTGTGATGATTAAACATGACATGAATACAGGAAAATGGAGAAAAATAATCAGAAAGTATGGCAGAGCAAAGGAGGGAAGTTGCGGTGCCAACAAGACAAAATGACTGAATGATTCTGCATTCCCTCCCTTGTTACAGATACACAGTCAAATGAGCACTAACCACCTTGGTTGACTATGCAAGGTCGATAAGAAAACAGCATGAATTATGGTGGCATAAAGGAAGATAGGGCAAAATGGTCCCTCTGATTCTGTCATGAGAAATAAGTTTTGGATGGGTGTCAACACAACAAAACAAGGGGAATTGTACAGAATGGTATCTGGTTCAAAGATCTGCATCTGCACCAGTCGACAAGTTGTTCACAAATTTGGGACACAGTTTCCTATTTGTAGACACTAATCTCGAACCTCCTTGTGAATGAGCTCGCCAACGAAGTTTTCCGGCAATAACCTTGAACTTGAAACCTGCTCAGTAACAACCCATATGTATTACACATCAGAAAGACAGTTTCGTTCGGTATGAACACTGCCCAAGCACTAGGGCAGAAGGAAAACTCGCAGCTGAAGCGCTAGTGCAATGGTGCAATGTGCATTCTGCCAAGAGCAAATGTCTTTATGTGTTACAACAAACATTTATAAGACTTTACGCTAAGATAAACTGTTGGCATCATTCTTGAACAAGTACTGGAGGGATGGTGCCGATATTTGAGACTCATACTTGTAGTA
The DNA here is from genome assembly GCA_016271365.2 of Neoceratodus forsteri. Classification (NCBI taxonomy): domain Eukaryota; kingdom Metazoa; phylum Chordata; order Ceratodontiformes; family Ceratodontidae; genus Neoceratodus; species Neoceratodus forsteri. The sequence continues at coordinate 1,030,116,744 of CM057458.1, forward strand.
GTTGAGAGTGCAGGATGGACGGATGGAGTGAGCGATCACAAAGAAATATTTTGCTCCACAATGATTTGCTCTCGACTGTACGCCTGGTGATAATCGCCCACAGCAAATCGCCCTAGTCGCTCCCAAGTCACAAGTGTTGTGTAACTTTTGCCAGAAAGTGCATGATTTTGTTTTATTCATTGGTGCCTTTGGCGATGACAGACCCTACAGGAGAGAGTTATACTATTTCTTAAATTAAAAATGACACTAAATGCTAGCCTAGGAGCATGGAACATCATTCTAAATTAGCAAATAACTTTTACTTTCTGCTGCTCCATGTTGCCGCAAGAATAAAAGGGAACTACAAAGAAAAAGGAGCTGAAATGCTCATAGATTGATGTCCAGGGCAGGAGTGAGGCTATCAAAGCATCAGATAGAATATTTCAGCTGCCTCTCCATGCCGTAACCTTCATGCTCATTCCCTCTCCTTCACTTTCAAATAAAATAAGGCTCCCGGCACGGCAGTATAACAACAATAATAATTATTTGCCGTGAAGGAGCCGCTGAGAAATATAGCTGTTACGGATGGGCCAGAATCTGTACTTGAATCAGGATTATCACAGGACTGGCAGTGCGCTTTGTCTTTATTTTAGCTGATCCTAGCCTATTCTGATCAATAATGGCATTGAAAGAAAAGACACTGCGGGTCTAACGGAGAGAGAGCAGTTGCAATACGAAATGTCCGCTCTGAGCTTACCCTCTTCAAAACATCCATGTCTGAAAGCTCATACAGTTCGAGCGGATATAAAAAAAATCTAATTGTCCCTCTCCTGCTGTATACACAAAAGAGATAACAGTGAAACTTTATATTTAATAATTGTCTGTACTGCAATGGTATACTGAATGATGCTTACAGGGAGCGGAGCAATTGTCGCAGGGTTTTTTTATTAATAGTTGCTGGAGACTGAATAATCGCTGCCATTTGTTGCCAACATCCATTAAAAAGAAATTGACGGGGAGATGAGGGACACTACTTGTATACTGAAACATCCTCTTATGACCCCCCAAAAAATGAAGGCACAAGGAGACATAATTTCAACCGCTTGAACACAGCTGACTCGAACGCAGTAGGTACCAACGGAAAGATGATTGCTCCTACACGGAAAACTATTGGAGCTGGAAATGCAGGAGCACAGGTACATGGATAATTTATGTGCGTGCTGATCCACCTCCACTGTGTTACAGTGAGACGTCACTCAGCAGTGGGCGGAACAACAATAGTAGACACTTACTGCGGTCCCGAGGAAAAAGGAAAAAAAGATCGAAAACAAGATATTCGTGAATTTAATCAAATGCATGGTTACTTGTAAAGATAAGATGTGAGAAGCTGTACAGTATACTTAAAGGTAATAAAAATATGTGGAGGTTGAGAAAAATAAGTAGGAATGCTGACAGTGCCCCTTTAAGGAAGCCAAGAAGGCATAGCCCATATAGACCCCCCCCCACAATTCAGTGGTGATAACATGCATCACTAACTTCAACAAAATACCTATCCAATCTATTCTTAAATATCTCCAGACTATCAGCATCCACCACCTCCTGTGGCAATCTATTCCACAGCCTCCGCCTACTTGGGCTGTGTGGCTGGGTGTTTGTGTTTGTCTCTGTCAATAGTTTAGTTTTGTGGATTTTCATGTGTTTTGGCTTGGAGGAACTAGACCATTCTTGGATATATGATCTATGAAAGTTTCCTGGACTAAGAAACTGGAAAACATCACCAGCAGATATTGGGATTCTCATTATAAATCAACTTTTTTGGAAGTCATCACAATCAAAGTATGTACAGCTAAGAAATTCTACAAGCTCTGACCTGGGAAGTGCAAACTGAATCCACATTTCTGTCTACCTTGTTGCTTAAGGGAACTGCATGTCTTTGAGAACCATTCACATCTATTTAAACAAAGGGAAGACACTGACAAAGGGTTTTAACTTCCTGCATATGCCCCAGGCCAGTGTTCCAGGAATTTAACACATCCTTTGTCATGTTACTGTAGATCAAACAGTTTACTGGTCATTTTCCTGTGGATTTGATTATTTTATATCATTTGGCAATGGGGCAAATCCTCCCCCTGGAGGCACACCACCAAAATTGATCTGTCCCTGCTCATTTGTGAGCCTTGGGTTTACCCATGTAAACCTCCTCCTGTCTTTTCTGTCTCTCTCCATTTGTTATCCACTGTGTCAACTTTCTCTCTCCTCCTACCCCACGCAACCCCCCACTGTAAGCATCTTGACATCCTACCTTCATTATGGAACCATGGCAAATACCCTTTATTTCTATCTGAGGCACCCCATTACTAAGGACTGGGTGCAAACGACCGCCCTGGCTGGAAAAATCATATTTGAGCACCTGTCGTTAGCAACCCTCCTTTGTTGGGACCCTAGGCGACTGCACTGTATCCAAACCTGCAGCATGCAGAGGAAAGATGTTACATGGTATGAGCTACGGGAGATATCACTCAAACTGCTGTTCCTCCTACTTCTCATGTCTGGTGGGATCCACCCAAATCCTGGCCCTGGCTCAAACCTTAAGATAAAGCCTGCAAAAATTGAAAACGGGCTATCCATTGTTACCCTTAATATCTGCAGCCTCCTTCCTAAGCTGGCATCTCTTCAAGCCTTTGTTGGACAACATAATCCTGACATACTTGTAATTGTTGAGACCTAGCTAACACCTAGCACTCCAGATCATGCAATCTCGCTCCAAGGCTACAACCTCTCCAGACTTGACTGGGTAAAAAGAAAGGGTGGCAGATGTGTTATCTATATAAAGAACTACCTCTCATGCCACCTTGCCAGTTTCTCCCCAGAAAACACCCTAGTACAACGTCTCCCTGTCAAGCTTCTCCTTGGTGACCATAACAAAGTGCTTACCGTGGCTGCAGTCTATATCCCCCCTAAAGACCCACGAGCTGGGCTCCAGTCTATTCTTGAATTTGCAAGATTACAACCTCCTGACTCTGAGCTCCTCCTTCTCGGTGATTTCAATATAAATTGGCTTGCCTCAGATATCGGACCCAGCAGGGATACTATCCTAGCAACCAATCTAACACAGATGGTCAACTCCCCTACTAGAAAAAACTACAAGACTGGAACCAGCACTCTCATTGACTGGATTCTTACTAATCGCCCAGACCGGATAAAAAACACCACCGTTCTCTCCGACTCCCTCAGTGACCACTCCCCTGTGATCTGTATCTAGACAAATAAATTCCACAAACCACCTCCTAAAACCATCCTAAGTTGAATGCTACCACACGGAAACCTTGCTAAGCTAAAGACCTGCCTCCTACAACAAGATTGGTCCCCTATCTACTATACGCTGGATGTGGACGCTGCCCTAGACTTCTTCATTAAAACTTTCAACACTGCCTGTGACACCTACGCACCTTTCAAAAAATGTAAAATCAAAGCCCTCTCTAATCCCTGGCTAACAGCCAAACTACTGGCTCTGCTTAAGCTAATATGGCCATCTTTGGCTATAACCAGGGCCACAGGCTCCATAACAGACTCACTTAACTATAAACAGGCGCGCAACCTATGCACTTCACAAATCAGGCAAATGAAGAGCTCCTATTTCAAGAATCCTCTAGAAACCACCTGGGGTGACGGGAGATCCTTCTGGGACAATATACGTAATATTACGGGCAAACAGTCTAAATCCTCTCCCACAGCAATGAACATTGATGGCTCCACTACCCGTGACCCTAAGACTATGGCTGATGCCCTAAATAAAACCTTCACTGACCTCAGTGGTGTCCTCTCACCAGACTTCTTCCAGGACTTGTCAGTTCCAAAACTCGTATCCCAAACCACCTCGCCAGACAAACCGCTATTTCACTTTAAAATAGTTAAGACATATGAAGCCTACAGATGCATAAAAAAGGCCTGCTCTAAATCTAGAAATAGCAGTAACACCATTGATCTAAAACTTCTGTCCCTCACCTTGGAAGTAGTGATCCACCCCCTCACCAAAATTCTCAACCTCTCCCTGTGCCAAAGTCAATTCCCCAGCACCTGGAAGGCCGCTATGTCACACCAGTGCATAAAGGGGGCGACAAATCCACACCAGGGAACTATCGGCCCATATCTATACTTCAACCCCTCTCCAAAGCTCTTGAACGGATCGTGGTGGATCAACTATCAGACTACCTGCAAAAGTACAATCTACTCTGCATTCAGCAACACGGATTTAGGAAAGGACACAGTACATCGACGGCCCTATTTGATTTCTCTAGTGAAACTCACAAAGCCTTGGATAAAGGTTATTTAACTGGAGCTGTTTTCATAGACCTCACAAAGGCCTTTGACACTGTTCACCATAGCCTTCTAATCTCTCTTCTGCTCAACATTGGGCTAGCTGAGGGACCTGGAGCCTGGGTAAAAAGTTACCTGGCACAACGTTCTCAAACAATAAAAATCTCTGAGGTTCTCTCTGACTCAAACCGGTCCTCTCTGATGTCCCCCAGGGCTCAATTTTAGATCCTCTCCTCTTCAGCCTATTTCTAAACTTGCTTCCCAAATCCTGCCCTGAAAATTAATACTCTATGCTGATGACGCTGTAATTTCTCCTCCCATAAGGATCCAAATCCACTACAACAGAGCTTGCAGCTTGCTTTCTCATGTGTTGAAAAGTGGTTCCTTGAGCACAAACTGGTCCTAAATCAAAAAAAAAAAATCATGCTTTTCGCCAGTCATCAAAACAGAAATAGGCATACTCCACTCATCATAAAAACTTCTCTTGGAAATACACTAGAACAAGTGAACACCTTCAAATACCTTGGTATCACTTTTGATGAATGTCTTACTTTTGCGGCCCATATCGATAACACTGCAAAAACAGTGCACCAATGCATTGGAATTTTGTACCAGAACCATCAATTTTTCAACCAAGCTGCCTTGAGGATTGTTGTTCAAAGCTCCATCATCTCAATCATAGACTATGGTCTAATTGTCTATGGCTCAGCTACTACCACTGCACTAAAGCGCATCTCAACAGCACTAAACAAAACCTGTCGACTCCTCACTGAAGCACAGAGATGGACCCACACTTATGACCTCTACACGGAAACCGGTTGGTTGTATCTTTCCAATCACCTCATGTATCTCACCTGCGTGATGGCAAAAAATCAGTCTTGGGACTCACTCCTCCATGTATCCGGGACCTGCTCTGCCAGAACAATGGCACTCGTACCACCAGAAGATCTGACCACCAACCTTTCCTTGTCCCTAGATGCCAAACTGCTCAGGGACAAAGATCTTTTACATACCGTGCCCCTACCTGGTACAATGCCCTTAACCTGCCCTCCCTATCCTCCATGACATTGGGAGCTTTCAAATCCATACTTTACACTCACCTCACAGCTTCCAGCTCCTGTGACTGCTTTGACTAAAGTCTCATCCCCCTGAGTGCACTTACATTTGTTTCACTCAACCACCATGGTCTCCTCTTTGACAAAGACAACCTGAGTACCACTAACCTGGTTCTGTCTGCTCTAAACTTCTTATTTCTCCTCTCTTCCTCTCATGCTCTCCAATCCTTATTCCTTGCCCTTGACACTGCCTCTGAGTTCCTTTTTCTTTTCTGTACATAAATGTTACTGTTTAAGTTGTGGCCTTGTTAAATGGCTTACTGATTGTTTGTAACACTGTCTACTATGTTTTTGTACTTAATGACGTGGAACCTTTGTAAAAGAGCCTTGTCTCAATGGTATTAATTCCTAGAACAATAAACTTCAAACTAATTGCCCTGCACTTAAAACCATTCCTTCTCAATTCCATCCTACTCATTTCCTCCCTCAAGTTGCCTATTTTGTACTCTCAAATGATATGATTTTACCCTCATCTCCAATCCCAGTTCTGATTTATGATCATCATCCCCTAAAACCTTATATAATAACAATAAGTCTCCCCTTGCCCTTCTATTAACCAATGACCACAATTCCAACTTATCCAGTCTAACCTCACACGAGATCCCCTGACAACCCGAACATAGTCTGGTAAATGCTCTCTGGGGCCTCTCCATTAATTTAATATCCTTAATGAGGAATGGCAAGAGACAGTGGAGCAATAGTCCAACATGGGCCTAACGATAGTCCTGTACAGTGGCAGCAAAACCTCCCTACTTCTTGACTGAAAACCCCTTCTTATACAATTTACCAGCTGCATAGCTTTATTTGATGTTATTTTACTGTGGGCACCATTGTTTAAGTCATGTTTTAAGTCATTTTGAATATAAACCCCTAAGTCTTTTTCACACTCTGAAACCTTCAAATTAAGAACCTGCGTGTAATACAGCTGCTGAATATTATCTCTACCAAAATGCATTATAATGCATTTTTCCTTATTGAAGCTCATCCCATTTATGTTTGCCCTTTCCATAATATGAATTAAATCCTGTCCAAAAAATTATCTATTATTGAATGTATTGACCATTCCCCCAATTTTGACATCATCTGCAAATTGTATTAGTTTATTGTTACTTAAAATTTCCAAATCACTTATAAAGAAACTAAATAACAATGGTCCCAGCACCAAACCCTGGGGAACATCACTCCCCACTCTTAATGATTCTGACAGATGACCCTGTATTCTCACTTGCTGCTGTCTATTTGTTAACCATTGTTCAACCTATCTTACAATAATTGAACCAACCCACATACCAATAAGCTTTTTAATAATCTTACAATGTGGAACTGTATCAAGTTGAGCCCACTATGTTTAGCTACACAAACTCTAAACAGCTTCCATTGTTGTATTTGTTGATTATTTTATATACTTATGTGTGTATGGATTTACTTTGCATATATTCATATTGTAGTATGGGTTTTTGCTGTAACTGGTCTTAATTTGTGAATTCAGGACCAACCTGTAAACAGGGCATTGTTGCCCTGATGGTGTATCTTTACATTTTCCTGACTAAAAAATTTCTACTACTACATGAGGCCTGGATGGGGCCTTGAGACACTCCACAGCTGAGTACAGCACTATTGGAGATTGTATAGTTGCTAATTATGTGTGGTTTTATGTGTAAATGTTGAAATGTACAACTTACTGCGATCTGGAACTTCATTGAAAATGAGCTTTGCTCAATTGAATGTATCCTTTTATTCATTGTGAATAAAAAATGATTTACTACTACTACTACTACATTGGAGATGTAACACCCCAATGCCACCTGCAACACCATGTTGGACAAGTAGGACTCAGACCACCTCAGCATTGTCCCTGAGAGTCCTAAAAAGGGTCTCAGTCATTCCAACAGCCCCCCATGGTCCACCATATCAAATACTGAGGAAAGGTCAAGCAGAACAAGAATAGAACACTGTCACTTGCCAGGAGGAGATCATGGTGCACCTTGACAAGAGTGGTATCAGTGCTACAACGAGGCCAGGAACCAGACCGTAATGGCTTGCAGATGTCATACTATTCCACATGGTGTTCCAACTGCACCGCTACCACCTTTTTGATAACCTTCCCTAAAAAGTTTAAAAAAGGCCTGTAGTTCATGAGCATGTTAGGGTCCAAAGATGGGTTCTTCAGGAGGGGGCTCCACCACTGACATTTTCAGTGTCATGGGAAAAACCTTCCCTCAGGGAACACCTGACAATTTCCATGAGTATCAGATCCAGTTCCCACCAGCATTCCAAATAGAATCTGGTAGTTCCTGTATCCAATATACAGTGGGTAGAGAACAGTCCCAAGACTACCTGAGAGACATCTTCCACCAGAACTGGCTCAGGCTGATTCCATTAATATGGATTGGCCTCACCCACTATTGACTGAACATTGCTTCACATGACAGACCACTTGATGGGGTCCCAGCCCAAACAGAGGACACCTTATTCAAGAAGAATCAAGTAAATTTCTAGAACTTTTTTGCAGAAAAAAACTCTTTTTCAACTGCAAACATGTTGAATTTAACAAACTGTCTACAGTGTGGAAGAACTGAACCAATCGTTTTTTTCTGTCAGCAGTTACCTGTGACAAGATGATTGCCAGCTGGTATTCACCATTGTGAGCCCTGAGCATCACGCAAACCTCCATAGACCTATATCTCTGCCAGGAATGCTCCAACCTCCATCCTTTTGTATTCTGCCACCTCAGGTCACCATCATACTATGGTGACACGTACCAGGAAATCAAGAGATGAATGAAATGTGCCAAGGAATCAAAGAAAGCTCTTAGAGCTAGATTATAGCTCTCCACAGCTTACTGCATTCCTCCGTAGATGCCGTCACCATGCCTGAGGTGTTCAGTGTCACCAAAATCTTCTCAGGCTCCAAGTTTCAAACTGTATGGTATCTGACCACGGGGGTGGGGGGTGTAATTAACTGGGGGGCCATGCAAAGGAACTGCACAGCATGATGATTTGACCAACCAGCTGGATCAACCCTGATGTCACTAATGTCAAAACCCAACGAGAAGACCAGGTCCAAGGTGTAGCCGTGCTGGTAAGTACCAGAGGCAACCACCTGTACAAAGCCTAGTGATGTCATTAGCTGAAGAAACTGTATTACGAATAGAGGTTTCATTATCCATCCAGGTATTAAAGTCACACAGCAACAGCAATCTGGGCAACTTCTTTACCAAGCCAACCACAAAACCCTCTAGTTCCTGCAGGAAATCATTCTGGATCCCAGGGGGCAGTACAAAGGTCATATACTGTTTCTCTTTGGGTTTGCTTGGCATAAGCTTTCCAGACCAATCCAGGCAGATTTACAGGGCTTCAAGTTGCATGTCTTTCCCATTCCATGCACAGTTGCTTCGAGCATCAGAAGAAGTTTGCATTGGTTTCAGTGATGATAGGTATACCATCATACAGTTTGGCTTGTGGACATACCAGAGCACAAGGTCTCGACTGGTCCCTCAACTTTTGTTACAGTTCTGGGGAAGGTAAACCAGATCTGAATGATCACCAAATACAGATAAATGTCATTGCTCAGGCCCCATATGTCCAGTCCTTCTAAGGACTGCACTGGTATGTGCTTGAAGTACTTCATGTAGTGGTGATTAAAAACAATCGTAACTAGAGCCTGCCCTTTGGTACAGTTGTAGTACTACCGCTCACAATGCTGGCAACCTGGATTCTAGAAAGAACCCATATTGTCATGGGCTGACTAGGGCAAGGAGAGTGAAGCATCCTAGGGGATGTGCCCCTCCTCTGGGAAGGGAGGTCTGTGAGCTTCACCTCGCTGCCACCACCTGGGTGGCCACAGGTGGTGGTGCAAGCTACAGCCACAAAAGGAGAGTGGGTACCTCCTTGACTGGGATGTAAGGCATGTCCTGCATGCTCAACATCTGCTCAGTCCCTGACCATGAGGCACCAAGGGGAGGAAAAGGAGCAAAGGGGAAAAAATGCTAAGCCATGCTGTGTAAGGTAACATTGCCCTGCAGGCCCTGCAGACACCACTCACATCATCTGAGCTAAACAGCCACAGGGGGATATCTGTGGGGCACTGTATGGACAGGAAGAAAGCCCCAGAGATGGTGGGTGACAAGACATGGGCCAAATGCTGGTGATGGGAGCTGGACGAGTAAGGGGACAATAAAGAACAAAGAATTTGAAAAAAATCAAACTTGAGAACCACTGTCTAATAAGGCATGGGTAAGTCTTCTACCCACTTTGATTCATTCCTTTGAAGAAGGTCCAACAATTTTTGTCCAATCAGTAGGTCTCTTTGCCAGTTTGACAGCTCTCCTCATGTGAGAATGTCTTATGTCTGGGAATTCAGAGTGCTCCATTACCAGACCCGCCTAGAGATTTCTTGCGTCTGTCTTCTTTTGATTAACAACTCATTTACCTTCCTGAGAGCTTCAGGGTTGCCACATTCTCTCAGCAGATGTCCTTTTTCACCACCTCTACAGAAAAAGATGCCCTTGTACCACCTTGGTGTCTAGGGATAGTCTCTGGACCAAAATCCTCTCTGGAGAGTCATGTCAGCTTGCCTCATTGTTCCCATTGAATGGGCCATACCAGTTTCAGTGGTTGGACGTGCAGTTTCTTATTTCTACATTGCCAACTGCATCAGTTTTTCAGTGCATTCCAAAACTTCCTCATTGCTGGGCCTTGATGTTGTGGTCACAGGACAATTCCAGTTGCTTGTTTGTGGCTTAGGACTTTCATGGCAGGCAACAGTCTTTCTTTGTGTCCTCAAACATCTCCCATGAGCTCATCATAGGGTGGTGGCTTGCCTATTCAATCCCTCAGGCACATATTCAATAAAATCTGATCAGAATACGCTGCACCACTAATGCTTATGTCACATGGGTATGATCCATAATGCCAAATTTCAAACATCCTTTCCTGTAGTCCAGCTGCACAACTTTATCCAGCCTTACCAAGAAATCCAACAATGGTTCTCCTTCCTGCTGTTTAATCAGAGACAATTAAGTGAAGAGGTTTTTAGGCTTTTCCACACATCCAAACATTCTTTCAAGTGTTGCCAAGTAGTTCTGAGCAGTCACATTGCTGCTGGTGACTTTAAGGTCAACTACAGCCTCCAAAGCAGGTCCTCAGAGACATTGTCCCATCCGAGACCTCTTCTCGGCATCAGAACACTGTATTTCTTGTACCATCTGAGTGTCCTGTTCAGTTCACATATCAAAGTCATCTTCCTTGGTGAAACTTGTGGTATTCCTTGTAGTCTCATGCCGGTTGCTGCTTTTTCTCCAGCTGATGCCTCATGGCATCTAGCAGGTCTGTAGTTGCCACACTTTCTTGTCCTGCTAAATTCAAAAGATCCTTTAAGTGTACCTATATTTTCAGAACTTTGATTGTCCTCTCAGTGATGACTCATGTACAATTAGGTTCTTGTAGCAGGGTCAGCATGGTGTCATGCACAATGCCCCCATATACTCACATGACAACCATCCTTCCAGACTATTGGAACTTAGTAGGGCTCTGAGTTGTGATCCATCCAGCATGTATGCATTTTGGCATGAGTCAGGTTACTTTGAATACACATTGGTGAATATGCCATTCGTGTCACACACCTCCTGATAGTTCACACTGTGGAACCCCTTTCTGTTCCTGTATGCCTCCTCATTCTCTGACATAGAAACATAGAATTTGATGGCAGATAAGGACCGCTTGGCCCACCTAGTCTGCCCATTTCCCTACCTAACAGATAAGCTTCAGATCCTAGTTAACCAACAGCCTATTTTCTCCTACCCCTCACTAGAATTGCCTTATGACTGTCCCATGCATTCTTGAATTCCCCCACTGTTTTTGACTCTATGGCCTCCTCAGGAAGGGTGTTCCATGCATCTACAACCCTCTCTGTGAAGAAATACTTCCTCACATTACCTCTGAGCCATCACTCCCCATCTTCAAATTATGCCCCCTTGTTCTTGCACATCTCTTTTTTTGAAAGATGCTACCTTCTTGGACTTTGTTGATTCCCTTGAGGTATTTGAAAGTTTCTATCATGTCCCCACTCTCCCTCCTTTTCTCGAGGCTATACATCTTAAGCTCCTTTAGTCTTTCTTCATATGTCTTCTGGTGCAGACCCTGCACCATTTTGGTGGCCCTCCTCTGGACATCCTCCACCTTGTCTATGTCTTTGCAGAGATGGGGTCTCCAGAACTGCACACAGTACTCCAGATGTGGTCTTACCAACTGTCTGTATAGAGGGCCAACAACTTCTTGTTTTCTACTGGTGATGCCTCTCCCTATGCATCCCAGTGTCCCCCAGCCCTCCTTACTGCATTCTCACATTGCTGGCCCACTTTTAGGTCATCTGATATGACAACCCTCAGGTCCCTTTCCATTTTTGTTGTTGTCTGTATCTCACCCCCACATTGTGTACTCTTCCCCTGAGTTTTTGTTTCCCAGGTGCATTACTTTGCACTTCTTTGTGTTGAATCTAAGCTGCCATACATTTGACCATTCCTCCAACCTCGCCAAGTCCCTTTTCATCCTTTCCACCGCAACTTGCGTATCAACCCTGTTGCAGATCTTTGTGTCATCTGCAAAGAGACATACCTTCCCCTCCAGTCCCTCCACAATGTCACTTATAAAGACATTAAAAAGGACCAGCCCCAGTACTGAACCCTGCGGTACCCCACTAATAACCCTCCTTTCTTCACTGTGGACTCCATTTACTATTACCCGCTGTGTTCTGTTGTCCAGCTAGTGTTTTACTCAGGCTACCACCCTGGGACCCACTCCAAGGATGGCTAATTTGTTTATTAATCTTTTGAGTGGGACTGTGTCAAATGCCTTGCTAAAGTCTAGGTAGGCCATGTCCACAGCCCCTCCCTAGTCTACTGCTTTGGTCACCCAGTCAAAGAAATCAATTAGATTTGTCTGACATGACCTTTCTGCTGTGAATCCATGCTGCCTTGGGTCCTGTGCCCCACTGGCCTCTAGGTACTCAACAGTTTTTTCCTTCAGAAGTGATTCCATCATTTTCCCTATTACTGAGGTCAAACTGACAGGTCTGTAGTTTCCTGCCTCTGTCTTGCTCCCACTTTTGTGAAGGGGAATCACATCTGCCCTCCTCCAGTCCTCAGGTACCACACCATCCTCTCATGATTTATTAAAAAGGGTAGTCAGTGGTGTTACTAGTTCTTCCCTTAGTTCTTTTAGAATTCTGGGGTGAATCCCATCAGGCCCCATTGCTTTATCGACCTTCAGTTTTAAGAGTTCTTTCAGAACCCTTTCTTCTGTGAAAGGGCTAATATCAACCCCCCCCCCCCCATCCAGAGTGTTTATATTAACTGGATTAGGTCTCTACCCCTGCTTTTCCATTGTGAATACTGAGCAGAAATATTCATTCAGTATCCCTGCTTTTTCACTGTCGCTTTCTGCCCAACCACCTTCCTCTTTATTCAGCCTCAGTATCCCTGCCTTCATCTTTCTTTGCTGCCTAATGTACCTATAAAAGGTTTAATCCCCCTTCTTAACCGAGTATTCCTATATAGGTGCAGTCTATAGCGCTGAGCACATGTGGTATGCCATGCATAGCATAGAATGCCTGCTCAGTGGCATAGACATCAGCCTCAGATGTAGGGAACCTGATGCGCTCCTGCACATGAGCCAGGGGGGCAACCATCACCTGCATCATTTCCCAGGACACAGAGGACTGGCTTATGCTGATGACATCGCTGAACACCCTCTGGAGTGAGTCAGTTGCATAGTATGACAGGACACATAATGCTTTGGTCTCCACGGTCATCGCCCTAGACCGCCATATCAGTGGTGCAATGTTGTTGCGGACCATGTCACACACCTGTGTGATTGTACCCCATTCAAACCTGAAGTGTTCGATGCAGTGTGTGTGTGTGTGTGTCCCACATCATGAGTGTGTGTGTCCAGCCATGGTCTGAAGACCCTTGGTCATGGGCCCCCGCACCTCTGCCACTCCTGCTCCACCTCGAGCAGGAGCACATTCATCTGGAAGCTAGGACATATCCTCTCCCACTACTACGGATACCTACTAACCTGTGCATGTATGGATTCTGACACTTTATGTGGGCCAGCACCCTCATCTGAACCTTTAAGGGGCCATGGGGTGCCCTCTGTGTGCACTGATAGTACCTGATCAGGTATCATGTGCACATGCCACAAGATGAGAAGATGGAGATTGCTGCAGCTGTAAAGAGCTAATGTCTGTCTGCGCCACAGGTTGGGTATGTGGGGATGTACTCATAAAAACTCTGGTGGGTTTTTGAGGACACTTATCTGGACGTCCCCAGTGGGGGCAACATCTGGAGGCCCCAGTCCAGGTATGTACCTGGCCTGCAGGGTGTATTGTAGGGCATTGGGGTTGGTGTAGTGCTGACAGCTGTTTCTTCTTCTCATTCTCACAGGACCATCTCTGGCTCCCAGACAAGATGAACTTCACCAGGGAGGAGCAGCCAGATGGTGCCACCTGCATCGTGCAGACACCTCCATGTCAGAGGAGATGGCAGGAGGACAACCCATACCTCCTGTCCCTAACAGTGGTGTCAACGGATATCTGGTACAAGACCCACAACGGGTCTAAGTGGAGGGTGGAGGTGCCATCCAAGGTAGGTCTGGCATCCTGTGGTATACCTATGTCATTTTCTTTTGCCATTTGTGTCCCTCAGTGTTCCCCTGCCATGCCTTTCCTCACTGTTTTGTATTCTCTTTACAGTGCTACAGGGGACCCCTCTGATGGCTCATGTTGCTCCCATGGCCATGAATTGTCACCACACCATCAGGTGACAGCAGGGACTCCCAGGAGAAGGAGGAGGACTGGGTCTGACCATCAGGCTGGACCGTGCCAACATGTGCACCATCGGAGCACAGCTGTGACGGATGTTTGTGCAGTTCATGTGCCAGTTGTTTGAGGACTTTGCATATTTTGTTTTCATATGTTTTGTTTTGCTGCACTGTACCTGGATGGCTGTCACCCTTCATCCTACTGTGGTGATGTTGCCATGTATTTCATCAAAGTTTTTCTGTACATATCCCTGTGTGATCATTGTCTCCTGCCAGTGAGTTGCCTGTTGGGGTGGGTGAGTGGGGCACTGTGGGAGGCTTAGGGCCATTGGAAGGCCCTGGGGGGGCCAAACCAGGAAGTGCTATGCTCATTACCAGGGCAGGGTGCAAGTGCTGGGTGATGGCCTGTAGTTAATGAAACAGACAAAGTTTGCACTTGCACTCCAGAGCCAGGAGCTGAACAGCTTCAGTGAAGTAAAATACTCACAATTTGAGTTAGAACAATATATTTTTAATTGCTCGCTTTGTAAATATCAAAAGGCAGAAATACACAGGAGGAGGATTCTGTGAGGTCAGTTACCCCGGCGCTTCACCACGTAAGGGTTCATCAGGGGGCTCTGCAGCATTCGGGGGGGGCATGTGGGTTGGTTGATGTGTGCGTGATGTACAGGGTGGGGGGGTTGGCATGTGTGGGTGTCCCTCATGTGTGCCATGTGTGGAGTGGTGGTGTTCCCATGCTGGTGCCTCTGTTGACAGCAGTTCCACATTGCTCAATAGCTGTCCATCTGGCCTGGGGTCTGTGCCATACATGTCATTCACACACCTGTGTGACTGTGCGCCATTCGGATGTTCACCACTGTGGCCTTGTCATGTGTCCCTTGTGTGTGCCCATGGCGGTGCATGACACACATGTGACACGTCATTCCCATTCCATGGTGTCCCAGCCTGTCCGGGCACCACTGCTTCAGGTCTCCTGGTCCTATGAGGATGCCTGTGATCTGCTGGGTTTGATGCCATCTATGGGGTATGCTTTGCAATAGCTTATGTGGGTTCTGTGGATAATGCAGCACTTCGGTTCCCATTGGTACTGATTGCATGGCCTTGGGACTATGGGGGAAATGCCATCATACCACTCCACTGCCCTGCTTTTCAGGGATACCCTTATTTGGCCTCATACATTTTCTCTGTCCATTGCACACATTTTGTTCTTGTGCATGGGCAATGGGGATAGTATCCACAACATATTGTCAAATTTTACAGTGACAGCCACCCTGTTCTTCAGGAACTGCATCTTACGCTACTCCTCTTCTTCTATAGAGAGGGGCTGGTGAAAATTGGCCTGGAGGGTGACAGACTTAAACTGATAGACCACTACGTGGCCTATCAATCAGCAATTACCCATAAGACGGCAGAGTTCCTGTCCAGAGAGACTGCTGCGCAGCAGAACTGACCAGCTCAGTTCTTCCAGACTGTAGATAGGTTGTGCAATCCAACCTGTCTTCAGCCTGGTAGAGCTTTTTCACAAAAAAAGTGTGATGTGTTTGCTCGGTTCTTCACAGATAAGGTTGCCACCATCAAGTCTGGGATTCATTCAGCCCCCTCTAAGAGGTATTGCAGAGGTCAGCAGGAGATGATGAACTCCCAGTTTGCCTGGTCTGACTTCAGCCGGACGGAAATCATGGATGTTGGGACGGTCATCCAGACTTTGTGGCCAACCAACTGTAGTCTGGACTTGGGCCCTACATGC
The DNA here is from genome assembly GCA_016271365.2 of Neoceratodus forsteri. NCBI lineage: Eukaryota > Metazoa > Chordata > Ceratodontiformes > Ceratodontidae > Neoceratodus > Neoceratodus forsteri. The sequence continues at coordinate 1,030,132,721 of CM057458.1, forward strand.
CTCCTTGTGGGGTGCATAGATGAAATCAGCCTGGTCCTGACTGAGATAGTCTTGAGGTCATTGGAGAAGGGGATTTTCCAGATCCCCTTAAGGAGGAGGTTGTTCGACCCCTCCTTAAAAAGCCCTCCCTTGACCCACACTCTCTGGTTAACTACAGGTCAGTCTCTAATCTCCCCTTTTTGGGGACGGTTATTGAGAAGGTGGTTGTGCTGCAGCTGGATGACCATTTATCCAGCCATGACATCTATGATTCTCTCCGGTCAGGATTTAGGAAGAGGCATAATACTTAGACGGCCCTTGTCCTTGTACTAAATGATCTCCTAATAGCTAGAGATCAGAGGACATGTTCCATCTTAGTCCTCCTTGATCTGTCCATGGCATTTGACACTGTAGACCATGGTGTGCTGCTGGAGCACCTGCAGTTCATCGTGGACTATCTGGGACAGTCCTCAGATGGTTTTGATCTTTCCTCGAGGGTAGGACTCAAAGAGTGGTGTCTGAAATTTATTCTTCTGACCCACTTTCCCTGCCCTGTGGAGAACCACAGGGCTCCATCTTGTTATACATGTTGTTCGCAGTGCATATGCTGCCATTGGGAAAGATCATTAGATGTACAGACTGAGTTACGTGGATGATACTCAGCTGCACATGTCTTTTTGTGCCTGTACAGGATGCGACCCTCTCTGTATTTAACAACTGTCTATCCGAGATCCAGGACTGGATGAGAGCTAGCTGACTGCGGTTGAACCCGGATAACACTGAGGTGTTGGTGGAGAACCTAGATCAGTGGGTGGTGGGTTTATCAGCTGCACAACCTTCTGGACTTTGGCTCGGGGGTGTTCAGCTGGTTACCTCAGACCAGGTACAAAACCTGGGTGTTATTTTTGATGACAGTCTGACCCTAAAAACCCAGGTGTCAGCTGTGGTCAAATCTTCCTTTTACCATCTTAGGAATATCACCCAGATGAAGCATCTGGTTCCTCCTGATGATCTAGCAACATTGGTCCATGCCTTCATCACCTCCCGTCTTGACTACTGCAATGCTGTCTACCTAGGGCAACTGGGGGGTTGATATCTGCCCCTTGCAGTTAGTGTAGAATGTGGCAGCAAGGTTACTGACTGGTACTTCGAGGGCCAGTCATATAACAACTGTGTTCTGTGAACTGCACTGGCTGCTGATAAAGTGGCAGATCACCTTCAAGGTCAGGTTACTGACCTACAAAGCCCTACATGATCAGGGACCCATTACCTGAAAGATCTCCTTTGCCCTTACCACCCCCTCCGTCCTTTTTGATCCACCAACAAGGGATTGCTAGAGATTCCCAGGGTCCATTTCAAGTCATGGAGGGGTCTGATCTTTTGCTTTCGTGGCTCCGACCCTGTGGAACTTTCTACCTCATCAGGTCAGAGATTGCTTGACTGTCCACAGTTTTAAGACGGCCTTAAAAACAGATTTATTTAACTTAGTGTACCCAGATCATTTTTAAAGTGATTCAGCTTGTTTTAACTGTTTTATGTGATCTGATATTTGTAATATAGTGGTTTTGATCTGATATTTTATTTTGTATTTGTGTATTAATTTTATCTATTTGTATTATGTACAGCACCTTGGTGTTGAGAAAGGCGCTTTATAAATAAAGAATTCCTTCATTCATTCATCACCTATCATAACGTGGCATCCCTGTTTGTGGTCTTTTCCCCAGGGTTTTTGGGCCCTGTCCCTGTTTCTGTGGCAGAAGGTTGAGGGGTGTAAATGCCATGGGGTTACTGGGTACAGCCATGTCACTTGGCATGCACTGCTACCTGCCATGATGCACTGCTACTTTAGCAGCTCTCCACCTGACATATAATTGCTCCGTTCTGCCATCGCTACTTGTGCAGAGGGAGCTCTGTTAGAAGATGTACTAGTTTGCTGAATATCTGTTAGAGTGGTAAAGATATTGTAGTTTGTCTAACTTGCCTTCTTTGCAGCATGGACAGTTCTGTTTACCTCTACCATCTTGGTCCTGGACTGCCAAAATGGGCCAATCAGTACCTTTGGGGATTTTAAAATGAGCATGTGCCCAGGGGCTTGTGGGAGCAAAATTCTGTAGGAATTGTAGTTTGGGGCTTTTGGCACCTAAATGAACCTGGAGTGGGAGCCCCTGTTGTGACTGACAGAAGAATCATCCAACCAAACCTTTTGGATCCCAGGAACAGTCCAAGACTGCTTGCAGCTAGCTTTAGATCTGAGTTAGGAAGTGAAGGAGTAACAGCTCGAGATATCCGAGCAGCAAACCTGCGTAGTTTCATGCAGGAGAACTGTGCAAAGGCCTGAGTTTTGGCATGCATGCCTGCCTGCTGTCTCTGAGAGGGAACCTGTGCCTTTTTTCAGACTGAATCCGAATTTGGAGAGCGAGTTAAGCCACTGAATTGTGACCAGGCTCCTACCTGAAAAAGACCGAAGATTTGCTGAATGCGATCAGCCTGTTAGGATTTCCAGCCACCTCTGAACTCCCGGATTGTACAGAGAATTTGTAATTGTGACCAGAGAGCCATTTGCCTGGTACAGTGGAATTTCTTTACATGTGAATGTGCTGTGTGCTGATAGCGGGTCATGATTTGGTTCCCCACTGTGTGTCTGAACCTTGCTTTGCTTGCTGGAGGCTGCATCCGGCTCCACGGACTGAATCCAAAATCATCTCCATTTGGCCTGGGCCTTCCCACATTGACCCAGCCAGAATACCCGCTATACAGAGAAAGTCATTGACGAGAGACCTGCCTGGATATCAGCCCCCTGCTCAATACTTTGAACAAGAACGATGCCTCTGTGATTTGTGTGGGCCCTGCTTCTCCTGGCACTCCAGCTCAACAACTTGCAGTCTCAATTTCGTCCTGCCTGTGACCTGTATTGGGTACCGTTAGTAAACATCAGGGTAGCTCCCTGCAACAACAGCTAAATCTAAAGTGTTGTTATCTGATTGTCTTGTTGCCCTTTCTTTCATGAACTGAGCCCTCCAGCTCCAGGTTACAAATAGTGTGTGTTGTTTTCTTCCATCACAGGGCCCTAACCAGCTGCAACGCTGGCCTACCCCAGGCAATGTTCCTGGCTGGCCCACCATTTTCCTACCTGGGTACCCAGAGTGTGTGACTGTGTAGGGACTCTGACATGCATGCATGACTATTTGTTTGATAAAGCCTTTAAGCAAATCAACCTGAATATTCCCCTCCCTTGTTCAAGTCACCTGAATAAATCAGATCTAACTCTTTTTGCATTTAACCTGACTGGTTCCAGTTTGTGCCAAAAGTACTGTACTGTTGCTATTTGCTGTGCATAACCTTGTTTTACAGGGGGTCCCCAAGGTCAAGCTACAGAAACCAGCCCTGGTGGTAAGTGCAAACAGCGTGGGTAATTGCCTGGTGAATAAGGGTCATTGTGAAAGTGATTATTGTATATTGTTCAGGCCACTAGAAGGGAAAGAGGGGGTTACAGTGTCCCGGAGGCCTGTGCCCAGGCTAGCTTGACCACTAACAACCCTGACTTCAGGGTGGAGGTACCCGTTTCAGTACCCAGGCCTCTTAACCTGCTGCTAGCCAAGCAGGCAGGGGTAGTAGCTCTTGGGATAGTGCAACCTGTGTGTTACAATATACTTACATGAAAGGCTTTGCCGGTGGTTCAAAGGGCTAAGCAGCCAGCCACACCCCCTACCTGAGCTATTTAAGCATCATTCTCCTGCTTCTCACAGAAGCATTTTTACTTTGCAGCCAGAGACTCTGTCCAACTGCTCCTTTCCTTGTGCCTTGCCCTCTGCTCTTTTCTGCTAGCTCCCCCTGGTCTGTGCTTCTTGTCCATTTGCTCATGTGAGACTTCATTGGTGCATGTTTTTTTCTGTTTGTTTGTGTCTGTCCCTTGCTTGTCTCTGGCTGCTACTTCTGCAAGCCCCCCTTCCCCTGTTTTGTTTCTCTGTGTTTTGCAGGCATGCTGTTTTCCCTGGTGGTGGGCTGCTTGCCTGTCTATGTTGTTCGCCCCTCCCGTTCCTGTTGCCACTCATCCCACAGCTGTTTGTGTATTCCCTCCCTCCATCTCTCCCGTTTCCATTGCTTGTTCTCCCCTCCGCTCCCTCTCATTTCTGCTGCTCGCCCTGCGACTGTCCCTCCCATACCTTGGTTGTGCTGCCACTCCTACCGCTTGTGTTTTTGTTCCCCCTCCTTCCCTCATCCCTTGTTTGTGTATACTCCTTTTGGATGCCTTTGTTTTTAATTGTTTATGCTTGCTCATTGTTTTACCATTGTTCATTTTACTTACACACTGCAATGCGCAAAGCCCCAAGCTGCTTCCCCTCTTCTGGGTTCATGCCTGCGACATCCTCCTTCTGGGTTGATTTAATACATTTTTTTATTTATTATCTAGTGTGTTTACCATAAAGCTCAGCTTTTATATATCTATGTCATGACAGTACAAGGATGTGGATATATGCACCTGACTGCCTAATTATTACATTGTCTACTAATGACTTTCTAATTTATTTCATTGGCTATTAATGTTTGGTCATGAACTGAATTTCACACAGCAATTTGGCTTCCTTAATGGAACTAGTTGGCATGTGTTCCCTAGAGGTTACGGAATTGATGTTGCTCTGTTTCTCAGACCCACGTTGGGGTCTGACGACTGTTTAGACTAACCTACATGGAGGTTTAGTCTTTTGTGCTTGATGAAAAGTGTGTATGACCTATGTGAGGGTCCCCAGTGCTTCTCGCTCAAATTCACACTTTTCTCATAAATCAGAGACATGGGCAACACTTGCCAGAATGGGCTTCCCAACCTCTTTCATTCGGTGGATCCAGACAATGTATAGATACCCTTCGGCTAAGATCTATTGTAATGGTGTTTTTTCCTCACTGTTCTACCTTTTTACTGGCACTAGACAAGGTTGTCCCCTTTCTCCCTTTTTGTTCAATCTATACCTACAGCCTCTTCTCCTTAATATTAAACGATCCCCATATATCCAGGGCTGCCCGGTGCTACAACAAACATTGACTCTTTCTGTTTATGCGGATGATATCCTCCTCCATATCGCCCATCCCGAAACGTCGTTAACACACGCCCTTCAGGTTATTACACAGTATGGCCTCCTCTCTCACTACAAACTGAATCTAGCTAAATCAGAGATATTCCCCTTGAATACCTTCACACATAAAGCTAGCTTTACAGGATTTGGCATGAAATGGTCTCCTCAATCAATTAAGTACTTGGGAATACACCTTACCAATGACCCACTCTACTCAAGAAGTTTAATCTGGATGACCTAATGACCAATATTCAACTGGACCTCCAAAGATGGTCCAAACTTCCCATTTCTCTTTGGGGTAGAATCAACATCAACAAGATGAACGTCCTACCCTGAGTTTTCTACCCTCTTAATTTACTGAATTTCTGGTTACCCCTATCTTATCTACAAAATTTGCATTCCATTCTCTCTCAATTTATCTGGCAAAGTAAATCTCCCAGATGCTCTTTCTCTAAACTCTGCCTCCCCAAAGATAAGGGAGGACTCCACCTCCCTAACTTATTTTACCACTGGGCCACCCATCTCTCCAAACTGGGAAGATGGCTCCCGAACAGGGCTGAGGGACCCCTTCCGATCTGGCTTCAAATCGAAAGACGAATACTTGGGGAAGCCAATCTCTGCTCCCCAACTATATTCTTTCTTCCCAGTTCAGCATTCCCAACCTCAATACAAAATCCGACCATTAACACCTCCCTTAAAGTCCTCTCTCAATGTCTGCACTATCTCAAAATTTCCCCAAAAAGAGACCTGGCACAGCCTCTTATTCTAAATCCCAATATTCATTTAGGAGGTTCAATGGTCACCTTAGACTGGCTTCCTCAACTACATGAAGCCCTGGTGGAGAATCTATACTCTCAGGACTCCCTTCTCTCTTCTCCGGATATTATGGCCAGGCTTAATGTTCCCAATAATAACATTTTTAAAGTATATCAGCTGAGACACCTCATTAGCATTAATTTTGGTACCGAATTTCGTAACTCTCAAGTCAGTCCCTTTCTCTCTCAACTTCAAGATCTAGTCACTAAATCCCATGGGATCTCATCTATATATTCCTATTTGTTGGGTCTCAAATATCCAGACATCCTCTCGGGCTCCAGTGTTTGGTCTTCTCTTGTGCCAGATCTCATCCCTAACTGGGCATGAATCTGGAAAGACCTATATGGATATCACACTCAGGATAAGTTCAGACTTATTCAATATCATATACTAAATAACATGTACTACACACCAGTCAAATTGGCTCGATTAGGGAGGCTTTTTCTCACTCTCTGCTCCAGATGTTCACAATCGGAAGGGAATCTGCTCCACATCTTCTGGCAATGTGAGAAAGTGACCCCCTTGTGGCGCTCTATTCAGTCCAATTTTGATCCACTTTTCGGCCTGGACGGATTGTTCACCGCAGAAATATGCATTCTAGGTATTTACTCCAATGCTGAAAATCATGAACGCAGATTCCATATGGCGCTAATCTCCATGGTGGTCAAAAGCCTGGTGCTCAAACACTGGATGAACCAATTAACCATAACATATACTGAGTGGCTGAAAGACCTATCAGCTTGCTTTAATATTGAGAAACTTATTGCTAGTTCTCGTAATCAAATTGACTCGTTTCACAAAAAATGGGGTAAATTATACACTTTGTATTTACATTAGTGCTCATCTGGATTTGTCTCTGATGCTCTTTGCCCTTCCAATTTCGAAATTGAACCTTATTCTTTCATGGTAATATGGTAAAACCATATACCGTATCAAGTATTCACACTCTGGGAGGGTTAGGGTTGGGGGAAGGGGGGCATAGGGTTACTGGGATGTTTTCTTTTTCCTACTACATCTCACACCCATGATTCTGGTGTACAAGGAAGTTTGTTATGTGACTCAATGACAGTACCGATGTAAACCTTGTGGTATTGTGTAATCTATAAAATCAATAAAGCTTAATTTAAAAAAAATAAATAAAATAAATCAGAGACATGCCAATCATGATCATTGATTGGTATGGCTCAGGATCTGTCCTGCGGTTGATGGTCTTGCTCTGCACCCACGGAGTCTGCATCTCGAGCATGTGAAACTCAGGCTGGGGTCCTTCTCATCTGGCCCATAGTGGGAATGTCCTCACTCAGGGCAGAGCTTTAGCCATGCAGACATATCAGTGGCACCTCTTGAAGTTAAATTTAAGACTTCAGCTCAAGTGGTGGGGCCCTTAAGTCTAAGGGGGCTCCTTTAGCTATCTGATGGGCTTTGGCAGCACCTTCTAAGCTATTCTTCCTATGACTGCCTCTGATTCACTTGGTCTGTTCTTAGATTGGTAGGCGAGCTGGGTGCCTCAGCGGTTGTTGCACTCCTCCTCCCACACTGAGGGATAGTACTCCTGTGTGGGAGTACCCTGTTGTTGCAGAGTGCACTCGCAACCCTTCACACCATTCCTGATAGAGGGATAGAGTGAGAGCCTTACTCCGAATTGGAATATTTTCCACCCCCTGAATTTGGTTTCTAAATTGCAGCAGCAGAACCATCACTAATCAAATATCCCAAAGCCTGGAGGGAAGGTGACCTCGACTTTGGATCCCAAGAGGTTTCCTCTTAAAATGGAGTTTCTCTTCTCCTCCATGCCAAAGGTCATAATAGCTAGTTAGGGTTTAATAGCATATTCCTTAGGTTGCCTAGGTAGGGTTCTGCTGTTGCATGGGCATGGATGGTGGTCCTCCTTTGCAGTTCAATTTTTCCTTAGGAAGTTATGCCCTCTTGCTATCTAATCATTCTGACCTATGTGAAGGTTGCTATACATTACCATTATATCCCGCTGACCTACATGAAGGTCCTCAATACACAAGATATGCTGTCACTACAGTGACAATTTTACAGCAACCGGTGCTACAGTGACCACAGCTCCAGGTCACTGTATTGTCAGTGTGGGACCCCAGCACTGCTTTCTGGGAGTCTTGTACCCCCTCCCTGAATCAACTCCAGTTCAGAGTTTATTATTTTAGTTTCCAGGGGTGTGGGAGCAGAGCTCTCTGCATGGGGGGGATTCAAAGTTGAACCCCCCCCAAAGAAAACACAGTTAAAAGTGACCACCTTCATGCCAACCAGAAATGCAGTTGACATAAAGGTGTTGCTGTAACGTCAGTCGACAATGAATTTGTCGACTGTCATGGATCCAGTTCATGATACCTACTTGACCTATGTGAAAATCTTCAGTCCAAAATACTTACTCATTCACTTTCTGCAATGTTTGTGCTCTACACATGTTTTTGGGCTTCTTCCTAAGGTACCTTTCATCTAAGGGAATCCTTCCCATGGCACCTCTGTGATGGAACCCTTTCCCATGGTCTCTTGCTTTTGTCTTTCCTACAGGGTGGTATTCCTCAAGAAATGAGAGATGAATGGCCACAAAGACTTATTCAACAAATTGCACCAGCACAACATCACATCAACTTGCAGAAGCACCTTGAAACAATTTTACCTGGAAAACATCTAGACCATGCAGAGTACCAGCAAACTGTATTAATTGTGGTTTCAGGTCCTTTTTACAGCTGCAAGATGAAGCTCTGCAAGGTGTTTTGCTATCACATGGGGAAAAAAGGGGATGTCACACTCCTAATGAAGAACAAAATATTTTGGAGTTGAAGTGTAATTCCTCCACCAGAAGCACTCTGATCTGCTTGCCTCCTTTCAGTAGACCACAGTTGTTCTCAAGCACTTCATTGAGGAAGAGAAAGATAGAGCAAGCGAGAGAGAGAGAGAGTTTGATGCATGCATTCCTTTCCTACATGCCAGCTCAAATTACAATCAGTGGATGTGCTCAGTGTAAACAGCGCAGTCAGCTTGTTAAACTCGTCTGTCACTGGAGAAGTTCATCTCTGCTGTCTTTTTAGATAGGAAACTACATTTATCCTACTTTAATAAGTGCAGTTTCAGTATAAATGTAAACAACAGCCTCTTCTTTGCAAGTCTATGGAGGCATTTAAAAAAATGTGTAAAATGTGGGTTTAGGTGTCCTTGATTGATTGCTCACTGGATTCAAGCAATCAACATTCAGTAACATAGTGTAAGGCTGGGAAGGATGTCTATCAATGTGATCAATGGGCCCCATATTCAGATGAGATGCACCATGCATCCCCGGACTTGTGTGGGCCATTGGGGATGTGGCCACATTCAAAGGCCACTGATGCACCACACAACACCACCTGCAATGCTGCGCACAATTTTTTGATGTGCCTATGCAAATGAGGGGTCCTTCATGCAAATGCTGCACATCACAATATTCAAACTCCCTCTGGCAAAGACATGGCTAGCTGTGACAGCACAAAGATAAGTTTTTCAAACTCTACTTTAACTATGTGTGGGGTAGGTTGGTGCCCCACATACAGTCTAGGGCCAGGCATACAGTCCCCCAGCCCTGATCCTTACAACATAGAATATGCCCCCATAGCCTTGCTAGTCTAGTGCAACCCTCTCCCCAGCACTGATCACTTGTAAAAAGTAAAATATCCCTGATCCCTTTTTCCATAGTGTAGTGCCCCCCCAGCCCTGATTACTTGTAAAAAGTAAAATATCCCTAATCCCTTTTCCATAATGTAGTGACCCCCCTCCCCAGCTCTGATCACAGTATTCATAAAAAAAAAACACTGATTCCATTTCCCTGGTAGTCAAGTGGCCCCACACTCCATTAACCAGTGACCCACCACCTCGCTCCTCCACCCAACCTGACCAGAGCCGGTAACTGGTACAGCCCACCTCAGACTACACCAGCCAGCCACAGACTGAACTGTACCGGAATGCTGTACAGTATATAGTACAAGCATATTGGTTGACCAGTCATGATTCTCCAATGCACAACCTGGTGCTGCACGGACAGAGACATTTCTCAATCACAAGAGTGTGTTGTGCATATTTATGGAACATGTAGGAACAGAAGACAGAAAGAAGTAAGTTCCTCAGCTGGGACTAGAAACCAGGCTGCCCAGAATACCATTCTGGTTGTGCTACCAGCTGTGCCACCAAAGCAACTGGAACCTGGGTTTTCCCAGAACACATTACTCTTTCTTCAGTGCACAACCTGGTGCTGCACAGATAGTTACTGTTCTTGATAATAAGAGTGCGGTGTACATATTTGTAGAACACGAACAAACGGAAGACAGAAAGAAGTAAGCGCCTCAGCTGGGACTTGAACCCAGGTTGTCCAGAATACCATTCTGGTGGTGCTACCAGCTGTGCCACCAAGGCAACTGGAACCTGGGCTGTCCAGGAGCACATTTCTCTTTCTGCAATGCACAGCCTGGTGCTGCATAGATAATTACATTTCTCAATCACATGGGTGTAGTGTGCATATTTATGGAACACATACAAACAGAAGAGAGAAAGAAGTAAGTGCCTCAGCTTAGACTTGAACCCAGGACACCTGGAATACTGTTCCAGTTGGGCTACCAGCAATTTACTGCTAGTCTGTCTGTCAATCCATCTATCTCTCTATCTATCTATCTATCTATCTATCTATCTATCTATCTATCTATCTATCTCTCTCTCTCTCTCTCTCTCTATATCTGTCTAGCTATTTACCTCTCACTCTACACAGATACATATCAGGTCAGGGTAATAAGCATAACTCTAAAATGAGACAAGTGGTACCAAGGTGTATAAAAAGAACCCATAGTAAAATGTTGATGAGTTAGTGTCCCAAAAAGTCATCTCTGATCAGAAAGCCAATAACTATCCCAATGTTCAAAACAGAATTATAAAGATATGCAAATATACCGCAATTATAAATGTCCAGATTTCAAAGCAGGATCCTAAATTCATGTAAATGTCCACCATAATAGCTTACATGTCCTAAACAGATGCATGTATTCAGAAACTATAATGGATGAACAAAATGTACAGCAAGATGCAAAATACATACTATTACACAAGGTCCCTGCAAACTTATTGGTACCCCCAGAGGTACACCGTAGACAGCTAGCACTTAGGTATATGTTATACCAACATGTAGGGCTAAGGGCATCTGCCGTACAAGAGTAGATGTCAGGATATGTATGCATATTATTGTTATACACTTTGCTTTCTAATACATATACATATTTCTTATGTATTTCTTGCTTACAAGATGTTAGGACACCTGTGTCCTTGTAATGATTATGATATATAAGTTGGCATTGTCACCTTTTGGTGATTTGTACTACTACACTGATTTATGTAAGAACTGTACTCTTTTGTTTCACAAAGTGATGACTACTACAAAATTGTATAATGTCATCTTTGACCAAGGAGCCACCTCTAATTTAGCCAGTAGGGCTCATCTCTGTAACTAGAAATGTTTCTATCTTACAGTAACCATAGTAATTATCATAGGTATATAATGTGAGACATTACATCTCCTACCTCGGAGACCCCAAGAGACACAGAAACTCCTCGAGGTATAGGGGACGCTTAGCATTGGCTCCCGGTTCATATTGGTAAGAACTACTTAGGGCAACTGTGATTTATCCCTCTTTGGTAGTAATAAACAAGTTTATTACTCTTATGCAACGTGTCTGTGATTCCTTGCATTCCCAATATTGCCAAGAACTTGAGAGTGAGGTTTAGACCTCCTGATAATTGGCGACCGCGTGCAGGCAATATTTGGTGTTTGTAAGGTTTTACTTGTTGCTTGACACTTTTCCTTTCCCAACGGGGACAGTAGGTGTGCATTCCCGCATCACCTCTCCCATTTTATGACCACCTTGTAATCAATTGCAAGGTCTGGCTGCTTTCTGGGTGTTGTCGATGCTGACTTGACCCACTCCATGGCAGTTTTGAATTGCAAGCTTATCAGGGTACAGTCGCCCGACTGTGTATAAAGTGCTCCTGCTGTGTGGATCGATACACAGCACGGCACCTTTTTCGTTCCCTCCCACACAATGGCCACCATATCAAATATCTGCACAGAACTGAGACTCAATGTCTCGAACTTCCTTGCCTCCCATGGAGGATGGGCTGACTTCGTGAGGGACGCAAGTCAATCTGAAAACCCTATACTGGGGATTTCAACCCAGTACACTGAGATGAGACAAACAGCCAGAAAGCGTGAGGCTAAAGGGCTGTTGGGTGCGGCTCTTTATGCTGCTCTGGAAGCCTCTGAAGTAAGGTTTCGAATCCTTGAACTGCAGATCTCATCTCTTTAAGCAGGAGATGGGGCTACAGGAAATGCAATGTGTAAGAAGTGAGCAGGATTTGGAGTCTGAACTTCAGACACTGAGAAATGAAAAGGATTCATTTTTGCATCATTCTGCACAGGCAGGTGAGCAAGAAATTTGTATGTTGAAGCAGGAGTGTGAAAATTTGAGACAGGATAAGGGACAGCCTTTGCACATGAATGACTTGTTAAGTAGAACGAATGAACAATTGAGTGAGGAGTTGGGAGAGATACAGGACGAGATAAACTAGGTACGTAATGACTTAGAAGTGGCTATTAGGGACAATCATGAATTGAGTGCCGTGTATAAAGTGTTGCAGAAACAAATGCAAGATGAGGTTGATATGAATGTTGCAAATGTGAGTCATGCTGAATGTGAATCCAAAATGGTGAAACTGCACCATCAGCGAGAGGTTCTGGCTGGACATGTTAAGGCAATGGGAGACTTAGCCCCTGCCTTAACCAAGTCATCTGAAGGAGAGGTCTCAGATGATGACATTTCTCAGTGCAATGCCCAGTCACACCCCTACTATGGCCCAGATACCCTGCCCCACCATCCACAACATGGCGGATCCCCATTGCACCCACACCATGTCATACGTAGTCCACAGTATAATGCACATCATGGGTAATGCCAACATGGTGACCCCCATGATGGTGGAGAGCAGGCCCAGGCCCCCAATGACACCAGGGGTAGTTGGTATTTCAGTGGATAAGGAAGAGATTGAGAAAATGATAGATGCCGCTTTAGGCAATATCACCCTACCTGACAGAAGCAAACAGACCCTCTGGATGCAGATCAGACAGATGCTGCAGGAGGCTGTTACTCGGGAGGGAATGGTTCGGACTGTGGCAGAGGCCTCAGCTCAGGCAGCCCTGGACAGCACCTGAGTGAACCTACCTCTAGCTCATTTTTCCTAATAATCCCCTGAAAATGGCCTACTCTGTTCAGCAAATAGCTGACAGTATCGGTCGGATGAGTCTGTCTGACAACCTCAGCTGTCACTTGGAAAAGGTGCATGCTAAATGTGAAATGCTTAGTCTCGCTGCAGACTACCAGGTCCAGATCCAACGCCAGACCATTAATCCTGGACTGTGGGCTAAACTCCCTTATGCTATCTGCCAAGACAGCCACGCCACCTTTGACGAGGTTGTAGTCGAGCTCATTTCTGCACACAGCCCAGGTGTAATAGGAGTGATGCTTGCATACCCTGTAAAACAGAATGCAAAGGAAAGTCCAGCGACTTACCACCAGAGACTCTGGATGGCCTACCGAGCAGGAAAACACCTTGCACAGGAAGCTGTGGATGTAGATCTTTTTGAGTGTAAGACCTTGTTCCTTAGGAACATGATCCCTGCAGTGAGAGACAAGGTAGAGCCAACCACTTACCCCAACACAGAAAGGTTTGCCAACATTCTTCGGAAAACTGAGAGTTTACCAACTACATTCGTGATCTGGGCTACGGTTCCAATAAAGTAGCCACCGTGGAGCCTACATCAAAGGCCGCGACGCACTACATGGTGGAAGGGCAAGCCCAACACAAACAGCCCCTCCCCACAGACAACCAACACCCCAAGCAGGCCCAACAACCACAACAGCAGCAGCAGCAACAACAATGGGGTGGGAACCGGAATTATCACAAGAATAAGAAACACCACAAGAATAATAAGGGTAAACAACAAAGACCAGGCCCTTTGTATAGGGAGATAGCTGAAGAGAATCGGAAGTTCAGAGAGCACCTGGGAGAAGTGCATTCTGTAGTAGATGCTGTTCCTACTCAGGCCATTGAGGCTATACAACTGGAAACCCAGGCCCCAACAGTCCATGGTGATATCGGAAGTACAGGCCCTCAGGCCCAACCAGGCCTGAACCCAGAAGCACCTCCTTATATAGCATCAGTGCAGCATGGCTAAGTGGTTCACAGGAGCCAGGCCCAACCCCTCCATGCTTCCTCCGATACAGATTGACAATTACAGGCCACAGTTCATATTGTAAACAAGCTGGTCTTGGATACAAATGGAAGACCCTGCACTGAGGCTGAAGTTAGGGGCTGCCTACTGACGGTATTATTGGATACAGGTGTGGCTGCATCTGTATTACATGCTGACCACCCAGATACATCTCCTTGGTCCATCAGATGGAGGACTAACATATCAGGAGTAGATGGTACTAGGTTACCTGCATACCGTTCCCTACCACTACCTGTAGAGTTCGGAATCCTGAAGGCCTCTGACACCTTCCAATTAATGGCATTATATGATCATCCTAGTATCATTGGAATTGAGTTTCTCACACCACACAGCTGTGTGATGGCTCTAGCTAACATGCTATTGATACAGATTCAGGGTCAATATCATACAATCATGATCCCTGGCTCACACGAGGTGGCAACAATATCTGCCAACAACAAAGTTTATGACGTCATAGATTTGTTCAAGAACCATGAGCTTTTCCAGAAGCTCCTCCCCATTATTCAAAGACTTTGGAGGCATTTGCTGCCAACAAGCATGACTGTGGCAGAATGCACACTGTCATCGAGGTGCCAGGCCCAGCACATGAGAGACAAAGGCAGTATCCTTTTCCACCTGAGGCCTTGCCTTCCCTTAGGGAAACAATAAAATCACTCCTCAAACAAGGTTTAATCAGAACATGTGTCTCTACTGCCAACTCCCCAGTGTGGCCTGTGAAAAAACCCACAGGTGCCTCAAGACTTACTACCGACTACAGGAGACTGAACCAAGTCACCCCCAGTTGTGCTCCAACTGTGGCATCAGCACCTGATGTGCTGTGACTTTTGACCCCTGACCAAAAATTGTTCAGTGCCCTGGACATCTCCAGTGGTTTCTGATTATTGCCAATGGCCCTTAAAATCAATATAAGTTCACTTTCACCTTTGAAGGTAGACAGTACATGTGGAGCTGCTTACCACAGGGATTCCATAACAGCCCGTCCCTGTTCCATCTGCACATGATGGATGCCCTTGAGGGTTTCTCTACCCCCCAGTGCCTCTTGCAGTATGTGGGACAACCTGCTGTTGGCAACAGCCACACAGGAACAACACTTGGATCTCTTGGATGAACTACTTACTTTCATCCAGAGAGCAGGCCTCAAATGCAACCTGGCAAAAGCACAACTATGTCAGAAAGAGGTACTCTTTCTGGGCCTGAGAATAACTGATCAAGGCCAAAGCCCTGTCTGGAAGAAGATACAAAGATTGCAAGACTTGTCATTACCCAATTATCCACCAGTGTGGCTACTCTTAGGAGGTTTCTAGGTATGGTGAATTATTCTAGAGATTGTATTTCTGATTTTGCTCAGAAGGCTGCTCCTCTGTATGATCTACTGAAAAAGGACATTCACTGGAACTGGGGACCCATTCACACCCAGGCTGTGATGTCATTGAAACAGGCCTTGGCCTTGGCTCCAGCTCTGGTCAACCCCAATCCAGCATTGCCATTCCATCTGGAGTGTGCCACCTCTGACATAGCCATGTCAGCAGTGCTGGCCCAGAAGGTTCATGGCACCCTGAGACCCACTGCATATGCATCACAGCTCTTGACTCCAGTGGAGCAGAAGTGCAGCCATTGTGAAAGGAACCTTCTGGCCACTTACTAGGCTGTCAAGCACTTCCTGTATATCATTGGGTACTCTCTGTGGCACATGGACTGCTGGTTCTGATTACAATATCATATGTTTTCTGAAATATAAAATATGTAGGGGAGTGTCTGTCAGGAGAAACACTGTCTTGCTGAAACTGAAACATCAAAACTCCCCAGGCATAAGTTCAAAGGACAGGACATAGGTTAAACTACAGATATCTGAGATGCAATTACCTTATCAATTTGCTTTGAAGCCAGGAACCAATATATTAATTTTATAATGCCCTCAGGGAAATCCTTTGATTTGCATTAGGTGTCATGAGGA
This sequence comes from Neoceratodus forsteri, assembly GCA_016271365.2. Lineage (NCBI taxonomy): Eukaryota > Metazoa > Chordata > Ceratodontiformes > Ceratodontidae > Neoceratodus > Neoceratodus forsteri. The sequence goes on from CM057458.1 coordinate 1,030,148,865, forward strand.
AAAGGGGCATATGCATGTGTTGGGGTGTCTCCCAAGGAAGCCAGCTAATTACATCAAAGAGACTTTGATGTCTGTGTGAAGCAGGTCCCAGACTAAAGTGGGAAGTCCAATATGCATGTGTTTGGGGGTAACCAGTGAATTACATCAAAGAGACTTTGAAGTATGTGTGAAGCAGATCACAGACTAGGTTGGGGAAGTCACATGAAGAGCGTAGATTCAAATATCTTATTAGGACATCCTGTGTTATAAAACATAAATTTTAATACACCAAGGAGGAGTTAGGTGACCTCAGAAAGAAGGCCAACTCAAGACTGTCTTTAAGTATACTGAGCAGACCTCACAGAGACACATTTATTTCTGACTGAGAAAAGAGGAACATCAAAGCACTGAAAGATTAAGAAAGTAAGGTATTATTAGATAAGACCAGTCTGAGTGTATGGATTGTAGGAATTTGCACTTTTAAACCTGTTTTGTTTTTAAGATTGTATGTGTTGGGGATTTTTTGTTCCGTATTTACTGTTTCCTATTTTTTTATCTATTTTAAAGTAAAGATATATTTTAAAAACAGAAACTGCCTGGTGTGCCTTGATACTTCTTTTTTTTATAAGTGAATCTTAGATGGTTATAGTTGACACTGTGCATGAGCTTATTGTGGTACCAAACTGGGAAATGGATAAGAGTTCTCTAGGCCTTGCATAGAGTTCTAAGAGTTCATTTTGTAATACCTGGTTATGTGCCCATAGGCAAATATATCTGCCCCCTCGAAGACAGAATTATCTGAGCCTGACAATTGGGTACGCTAACAAGAGTTTATCAGTTTGAATCCCTCCAGAACTTGGGACAAAGGTGACTCAAACCCACAAAACAGACAAGAGGGCTACCTTGTTCTGTTAACTATTCACAATTCTACGCTCAGAGGTTGGCACTTTGGGAGTAGAGGGCTGACCTGCTGAGTGGAGTTGTGACACTCTCCACTGATCATTAACACAAATCACACCCCAACTACCTTTCTGTTATCAGACAGAGTGAAGGATGGGTCAGTCTCTAATACCAGGCTGACACACTGGTCATTTCTTCTCCAGGATAGAGACATACAGGTTCACCTAACAAAAATGCCATCCATGCTGGCACATGGACTCCTTTTCCAAGGACAATCCCATGACTGTACACTGCAACCACCTGATCTGCCAGATCCAGGTCCCTTCCTCCCTGCCACGCCACAGTTGATTAAGAACACCTCATTGTGTCATATTTTCACAGATGGTTCAGCTTCCTACCACCAGGAAGAACAGTCTGCATGGATGGGTATCTTGGTGATTTACCCTTATGGTAAGATGACTGTTAAAATCTCTAAGTGTTGCAGTGTGGCATCATCACAATATGCTGAGATGGCAGCTGTGACTTATGCCCTTGAGTTCATCCAGCATGGGGCCGAGGACACCATCATCTTCACACAGTCTAATTGGGTTTGTTGTTCTCTTACAGAATTTCTTCCATTCTGGCAGAAGAACTCCTTCCTCTCATCTGATGTCAGTCCAGTGAAACATAAAGAACTGGTAATATACATACACTCACTGGCACAAAGGTTTACACACAAACTCTATGTACACAAAGTTAAAGCTCACTCCATACATGACCCCTATCATGCCTTCAATGATACAGCAGACACCCTTGCCAAGGAAGGGGCCCAAGGGGGGGACACCTGGATGATGGAACATCCAGAGGCCAGAGCGGCCGTACATATTGCAGCAGTCAGAAAGAAACCTGATCCTTTTTCCCCCTTGTACCTGTCAGCAGTCCAACATGCTGACTCTGAACTCAAAGAGGTGTTCAGATTCCTTGACAAAAGCACCGAAGAAAATCTACCCACTCATAACCCATACCTGAGGCATGAAGGTAAGTTACGCATGTCCCCAGATGACAAGCTCATCTGGTACCAACCAGATGACACCACCACCAAGTTATGGGTGGTCCTTAGAGACCTTAGGTAAGAATTCTTGCACCAAGTGCATGACACCATCACTGGTAGACACCAGGGAGTGGAAAATACCCTCCAAAGGCTCAAGACCACTGCCTGGTGTCACCAAAGATGTCAAACAGTACATAGACAACTGCCTTGTTTGTGTGCAAAACAATCCCATCCCCACTAAATGAAATGCCAAACTCTTGCCACAAAGACCCTCTGGCCCTTGGTATGCCATACAGATTGATTTTATTGGTCCTGTGACCAATACCAGCAGAAATAACAAGTATGCTCTTGTGGTAACTACCTTTTCTCTAAGTTGGTTGAAGCTTTCCCCACTAAGACATGTGCTGCTAAAACCACTGCCAAAATCCTGGTGGAACAGATTTTCTCCAGGTGAGGCCTACCTCTCAAGGTAGACTCTGACAAAGGAACCAGTTTTACAGGTGAGTTGATGAAAGAAGCACTTGAACTCCTTGACCTGGGATTCCCTCTTGCCGTTACTCTTTATGGCAATTAGGGGCACACCTCAGCCACCACCCAGTTGACACCCTTTGAGATGATGACTGGAAGACAGATGAGATTACCTGAACACCTGTTGTTTCACCCGCATACTCCCTCAGCAGACCATGTGTTTGTAGACCAATATGTGGGAAAACTCAGACAAGACCTCGTACACACACACACCTGTATGCTGCCAATTGCATGGGCAAGGCCCAGCAACAGTCCAAAATACAGTTTGACAAACATGCACAATAAGTGGATTGACAAGTTGGAGATCAGGTAATGGTCCTCAGATTTGCACATCCCACACAGTCCTTCTCCAATAAGTGGGAAGGCCCCTACCCCATTGTCAACAAGCTCAATCCAGCAGTCTATTAGGTTAGCCTCTTGCACATCAACAAACTGACTGACAAGTGGCTGCATGCAAACCAACTGAAACTGTATAAAGGAGTATAATTACTTTTCCTCACCCCATTGGGTGGAATAGTACTACCCTACTAATGTTTGATTTTCCTTTTCAGATTTTATGCTGACAAGGGGGAGGCAGTATAGCGCAGTGGTTTAAGGCTCTGAGCTGCAAATCTGGAGACCTGGGTTTGAATCCCACAGCCCCCACTTGCACACTGAGCAAGTCACTTAACTTCCCCTTGCTCCCATGTTGCACCTGTAAACAAGCTTTCAGCTTAGTGTGTCTCACCTGGTTAAACAAAAAAACAATTGGAAAACAATTGGAAAGATGGCTATCTTGTTCCCCTTTCTCCTCATCTCAGGGGTTATCCCCTGCATCCAAGGCACAGTAAAGCACCTCCTTCCTCACCTCGATCCTCCAACATCTGCCCCAGAAGGAGTTTCCATCAATATACCTGATAGTTTGATTACTGTCCAGGAAGGTTCTGATGCCTACCTTACTGCCTCAGTTGTTGCTTCTGATAAATCTTCCCTAAAAATTGAGTGGCAAACCACATCGCAAGGAAAAATTCCCCCTGTGGCCAAGCTCTCCAAGTTTCCATGGTTGGCCCAACGTTAAATTATTCCCTAATGGTTCTCTGTCATTGCTACAAACTGCTCTTAGATATTCTGGTTTATACAATATTACTGCTTTAATTGACCCCTCATATTGTAATTCTTTGTCTAAGGACTCTGCCAGGAAAGTTTGTGCTGTACACAACATGGCCTCTGCTGCCATGTATCTTTCTGTGTTACCCCTACTGAGAAACAGCTTTTGGAATATCCAAAGCATACTCTGGTCCTCGTAGTGGTCTCACAGACATTGCTTTACCTGGCACACTTACTAACAACTTACAATTTATGCATATACCTGTTTTGTTCAATTTGACTTACTGGAATATGAAAGAATTTGGTATGTGTCACATGAGGTCCCTGCACCCTTATTGGTACCCCCAGAGGTACACCGTAGACAGCTAGCACTTAGGTATATGTTATACCAACATGTAGGGCTAAGGGCATCTGCCGTACAAGAGTAGATGTCAGGATATGTATGCATATTATTGTTATACACTTTGCTTCTAATACATATACATATTTCTTATGTATTTCTTGCTTACAAGATGTTAGGACATCTGTGTCCTTGTAATGATTATGATATATAAGTCGGCATTGCCACCTTTTGGTGATTTGTACTACTACACTGATTTATGTAAGAACTGTACTCTTTTGTTTCACAAAGTGATGACTACTACAAAATTGTATAATGTTATCTTGGACCATAGATCCACCTCTAATTTAGCCAATAGGGTTCATCTCTGTAACTAGAAATGTTTCTATCTTACAGTAACCATAGTAATTATCGTAGGTATATAATGTGAGACACTACGTCTTCTACCTCGGAGACCCCAAGAGAGACAGAAACTCCTCGAGGTATAGGGAATGCTTAGCATTGGCTCCCGGTTTGTACTGGTAAGAACTGCTTAGGGAAACTGTGATTTATCTCTTTTTGGTAGTAATAAACAAGTTTATTACTCTTATGCAACATGTCTGTGATTCCTTGCATTCCCAATATTGCCAAGAACCTGACAGTGAGGTTTAGTCCTCCTGACAAAGCAAATGTCCATGATAACAGGTAAACTACAGTAACCAGTCCCTAGTGGACTATGGACTGCCGGTGTATGGTGCTGCTGATCAGACCGCACTCCATAAAATTCGCACTACTCTGAATAAGGCCTGCAGGTTAATTACTGGAGCACCTAGGATGACACACACCTGTCTACTGTATGCTAAAGCTCTGGTACTTGATCTCGACGAGCACCTCAAATATCTTACCTGTACCCTTACAAAAAAGACCCTCCTTGGGCTTTCCCCACCAGGATTGACCACCACCATCACGCTCTGTCCCACTAGTTCATACTGGACCTCTTGGAAAACTCTCTTGTTATCCCTAGAGCTAGGACCTCTCATGGCCAAAGATCCTTCAGCTTTAGGGCCCCCTCCTGGTTCAACACACTGCCCCTCCATCTCCGAGCTCCAACTATATCGTGCTTCAAAACTTCCTTACGTAACCACCTTATTAACACCGATGCTGTAACTGCCACTAGTCAAAGCCAGTACTAATACTTATGACAAAGCTTATTAAGCTGCTAAGGACTGACATAACTCTGGTATTGTTTGCATCCATCCTACCTGTACCAGCTTGTTTGTATCTATGTCTTAATTTTACTGTTATACTTATGTGTTGTACTGCTATACTGTGTATTTTGGTTTGTCTTACTGTGACAAGGTACCTTTGTAAATGAGCCTATGGCTCAAAGGTTTTCCAAACTGCTGTTTAAATAAAATAAAAATAAAAATAAAAATCAATATGTATTACTCTCAGTATGATTATATCCCTCTGCCTTCCCCTGCACCCACTGTCTTTGTTTTCTCCCCTCTATCACTGAACTGCACTTAATTGAAATTACAGTTTAAAGTAATTATGTATTGATTATGGTAGTGCTTACATCACAAATCATGGGGTGCCATTATGATGCTGTACTCCAAATGGAAACATTACTTTGTACATGCTTTAGTTACAGTGATCTCTCAGTCACTGCTGCAGCAGAATGCATTATTATGGACATTTGTATGAATTTAGGATCCTGCTTTGAAATCTGTATATTTAGAATATCCTATATATCCTAAATATCCTAATATCCTATTATATTAGAATATAATATCCTATTACAAGGATCTCCACAAGATGCAATATAACTTCAATAAACTGCAACAACCCTTAATTGATTCATCCATCATTCCTCTACTACATCTTCTCTACACACCTCTTACCACCATCATTAAAATTATTTTGCAGCCATATTGACTCTGACCAGATATTGTTTTATTAAGCTGTTCTGGTTTTCTTGGGGAATCCATGCATCTCTTCTTTCTTTTTATCTATCTTTGGACTTAATGGAAAAGAGTAAAGATCTGAAAACTGTTAATAGCCACATAACTAACATATAGTAAAATCCATAGTGCTATCATGATTGTGAAACATTGTGTGTATGTGTGTTAAATGTAACAATACCTTCTCTTAGAAGTGGAACACAATTTCAAGTTGTTGATTAATCTTCAAGGACAAGATTGTTTTCATGTATGCATAAGCAAAGGCTTGGGGGCTTTAATGTTGTGGGGTGGGGGGGACTATTATGGTTAAGTTTCCTCCATTGCCAGACTGACTCTGCAGATTGCACATGACCCCGCCAACGAAGGGTATATTACTAATGACATAGCGCAGATCACAAGTCCATATGTAATTAACTCCTAATTCATTTAAAACACCCTTCGCATGGGCAACTGAACTGTTTTGTGGAGTGAGAACCAATTGTCTAGATGCCATGTGATGCCATGGGTTCTGAATCATGTAATTGGCTGTAGCATTTAGTCCCCTTCAAACTTTCTATAACTTTTTCTGAAGTTTGATCTGCTGCCAGAGTCAGGAGTTAAGAGTGGCTGTGCTGGCCTGGATCTGCTTGCTGCTGATTCTGCTGGGGTTTACTTGGGGGTCATAGATTTCTGTGTGGACATGTATCTGTGACAGGATGTCTTGTCCATCAGCATTAAAGGATGTCTAGTCCACCCCTTCCTCCTCTGAAGAGGACCGTCCACTCTCCCTGGCTGCAGATAACGCTGCAACTGATTGTCATGCCAGTGTCTCCAGCCTGCCTTTTATCATCAAAGCTCTCATGTCAGACAGAAAGACTAAAAATAAAACTCTTCTCCATGAAGATGGTCTTGGGATGAGCACAGACAGACATTTATACCTTTCTCCAATGTCCAGAGAGACTCCAAGTCCATTGGGGACACCAAATGCTTTAGAAGTTACTGCAGTGAACTTTGTGTGTGTCATCATGGGTCAAGGAAGGCAGTTTCTCCCCACCTCCAAGTGAGTACCACCACTCCTCACATTTTGGGAAACAGCTGTAGTATGGATGCCTCTTAACATGCTGATCACCCAAATGAATCACTACCCCACAAAACGTAGGGAAAAATGCACACCGTAAAAACTTAATAAACAGCCTAGGAACACCACAGAATTACACTTTATGTTCATTGTGCATGGTATGTAAGTTGAATTATTGCATTAGAATCTTAATGTAGAATGGGGGGCAATATTATTTCCATAAGAGAAAGGACATTCTGATGAGTAAAATCAGACAGACAGGTCCTCATAATGTGGGGCAGTTGAGTAATATCGCAGTGTGGGTTGCATTGCCAACCAAAGAATTTAGTTTCTTTGATAAGCAATACAAATGCAAAATAACAGGGGAAGGAGGACACCACATATGTAGAGAAAAAAGACTAAGCGGTGCTGGCATCTGACTCCACCTCTGTGACTCTCTGCTGAAACCCAGCCAGACACCAGCAAGCACATAAATTTTGATGGCCAGCTTTATGTAAATGAAAGGACTGATGCACTGTCTCATTGGAGAGCTTCAGTTCTTTCAGCTACATTAAGTTTCCACCCATCTAACTGTTATCAGTGTCATACCCAGCTTACCAGGTCATTGGTGTGTCACAGATGAGCCCAATGCAGCTTGACCTATCAGTGACACACCTCTATAATGCTGTTCATTGTAACAAAATGTTTCTTGTGCACACACAAGCAAACATAACAACTTACCACTAAAAGGGCACAAACCTGCTAAAGGCAGTCAAAAGAATCTACGAAGATGATTCAGGGCCAGCAAGGGCTCATGAATGAACAGAGACTAGGGAACCTTAACATGTACTCGTTTGAGGATAAAAAAGAATAAGGGAATACGACTGATACTTCCAAGTACCTTAAGGATATAAACAGGCTCAATCCTGGGGACATTTTTAGGGTTGGTGAGAACAAAAACAAGAGGCAAAACATTTGTAATCTTGCAGGAAGAAGTTTCAGAAGGGAGGCTAGGAACCACTTCTTCTCAGAAAGAGTGGTCAAGAAAGAATGGTCACAGGGTGGAACAGACTACCAGAGGAGGTCAAAAGCCAGAAAATAGTTGGAGGTTTTAAGAGGAGGTGGGATAGGGTCAAGGGGAGAGAAGGGATGTCGGGGGCAGTGTTCTACAGTATGTAATATACAATACATGAGCTCTGCATCGAGCAAACGCAATAGACCATTACACCTTGTACTGCTGTCAATTTCATATGTTTGTAAGTAGTTCCAAATAAATCCCCTGATCCATATAAACCTATACTATTTCTGAATGGGGATGATCACGCTGATGCCACTAACATTCAGACCCCTCAGTTCCACTAGCTGGTTAGCAAAAAATTCTCCCACTCTATGAGAACTAGATTTTTGTTTGTTTGTCAACCAGGTGTCCACATGGACATGTGAATGATGTGTCATTTATATTCTGTAAACATCCCTGTAAAAGGTTAATGTGAAAAAAATCTGTTTTGTATTGTCTTCTGTTTATAAACATCATTCTGTGTACCTCTTTTCAAGGAACCTGTGTTATGGACTTTTGACTTTGTTCCCACTTTGATTTAGAATTCTGAGCTCTGTTCTCTATTCTCAGAGTTCTGTACACAAATCATGACATGGTGAGAACGCCAAATTTTGGTTCCATGAGGACTGTACAGAATGTTGTCCATAAAAAGAAAACTCTACAAAACAGTCTGTTACATCAAGAGTTGAAGAGTGCTGCACTGAATCCACATTTCCGTCTGCCCTGCTCCTAAAGGGATCTGTGCTTGTCTTTGAGAACCATTCACAACCATTTAAACAAAGGGAAGACACTAACAAAGGGTTTTTACTTCCTGCATATGCCTCAAGCCAATGTTCATCACCTTCAGGAATTTAACACATTCTGGGTCTTTGATCTACAGTAACAGTTTACTGGTCCCCAGTAGTGCACAATTTCTTGTGGATTTGATTATTTTTCATTATTTATTTATTATTTATTTATTTAGTTTTTGTTGACCAGGTAAGGTGCGCTAGCCATAGCAATGACTATTTTCAGGCACGACCCTGGAGTTTACAGAAACAAAACATAGTTGAAACAAAGACAGTACAGTTCTAAAACAGTAGATACTTAGACAAACATGATACATGGCAGGCAGGAGAAAACAATGGTTACAACTGAGTACTTTTAGGCTCGACCCAGGAGTTTACACAAACAAAGCATTATTGAAACAATGACAGTAAGATTATGAAACAAATGATGTGTATTCAAATATAGTACATTGCAGGCAGAAGAGCACAATAGGTACAATAGAAAACAATAATGAATAACATAGAAGTAAATGAGAGCAATACAGTAAAATAAGGCCGTCTGGTGATATTCAGGAAGCACATAGGGTGATATTTTTGCAATGAAAGTGCTTTTATTATGTCCATGTAAGAATGGATGTAGGAGTGTAGGGAGTGAAACTGGGGTAGGGATGCAACGGAAAAAAAGAGAAAGAGTGGGGGAGGATAGGAAAGGAATTTAAGGCAACTAGAGGGAATTAAGACTAGATATAATAAAGATAGGACAAGGAGGTGATTGGGGGCAATGCGGAGCTTAGTTATAGGGGATATACTCATAGGGTCATGAGGGGGAGAAAAGATCAGGAAGTGATAAAGGGCTCTAAGGGGGTTTAAAGCAGGAACAGGAACAGTAACCAGCAAGATAGTCCCTAAGCAATTTTTTGAAGGAGGCATAAGATGTTGCTTGTCATATAGTTAGCGGGAGGGAGTTCCAATGTTGAAGGGCAAGACAGGAGAAGGCGCTAGCAACTTTGGAGGCTCGGTATCGGGGAATGAGGACTGGGGCATTAGCAGTCGATCATAGACCATAACTGATTACCTGGGTGAGGAATAGAGCAGCCAAGGGCTTTGGTGTTTGGCTACAGATGATATTATCTATGATAGAGCCGTACGCAAAGTCTCTGGCAGCAGACGGAGAGAGTCATCTTAGTTCTGTGTAGAGGCGGCAGTGGTGCTTCATCCGATGTGAGGAGGATGCATATCTGCAGATGTTATTGTATGTGACATCCCACTTCCAAAGGCTAGTTTTTCCTGCCAAGGCAGACACTGTGACCCCATAAGTGAGTGAAGGAAGGAGTAGGCTATGAGCTATGGCAAGCCTAGCTGAGGGGATGAGCACATAGCTGGACCGGTAGGCCATCCCAGGTTTCATGTTAGCCATCTTGCAGGTCAGCTGAATATGGGGATCAAAAGTAAGAGCAGGATCAAGAGTAAGACCCAAATATTTAAAGGAGGGTACCACCTCAACAGAAGTACCATTCAAGGTTGTGACATTAAAAGTAGGTTGAGAGAGTTTGAGTTTGGCATTTGTACTGAATAGCATGGCTTGAGTCTTAGATACATTCAGGACAAGTTTATGGCTAAACATCCAGTGCTGAATTCGTTGAGTCTTGGGACAGTCGTTGGTTGATTTCTGTAATGTTTTTCACACTGGCGTACCTGACAATATCATTGGCGTATAGCAGGGAGGCAGTCTGTAGAAGGTTAGAGGTGATATCATTTAAAAAAATGGAGAAGAGCAGAGGACCGAGGATAGAACCTTGTGGCATGCCAATGTTTATAGTAGCATAATCTGAGAAGGTGGAGTTAAATTTAATTAGTTGAGTGCGATCTGACAGGTAGCTGTCAAACTATGCAATGACACATGGTGAGAAGCCTAGTGATCTAAGGGCAGCACAGAGGATAGGATGATCGATGAGGTCGAATGCTTTTGTCATATCTATAAAAATTGCCCCTGTCAGGAGACCAGAGTCCATGGCTGCTAGAGTATTAAACGAAAATTTGAGTAGAGCAGTGGTTGTGCGGTGACCCTTACGGAAACCATGTTGTGAGGTCGTAAGAAGGTCATGTTTCTGAAGAAAGTCAATGGTTTGGGTGGCTATGAGCTTCTCAAGGATTTTGCTGAGGACAGACAATATGGCTATAGGCCTATAGTTGGAGGGATTATTACGGTCACCCTTTTTGAAGACAGGGGTAATCCTGGCAGTCTTCCAGATGTCAGGAACATAGCTGTGACAGAAGGAGAGGGTATAGATCTTAGCAAGAGGTACAGCTATGTATGGGGCAGTATGTATTTGTCTCCTGGTGGACAAGATGATTATATTACATCCTTAGGACTTACTTGCAGAGGAGCAGGGCAACTATGTAGGCCACATCGGTGGCTAGGAGGAGTTCAATGATCTGAGTCGGAGCGCACAATAGGAAACCAGGGCACCATTTTTGGGACTCGTGGTGGGCCTTTTAAGGGATGAGCCCAGCCACACTTGGAATACTTGGGACTTACTCACAGAGAAGCAGGGGGACTACACAGGCTGCATCAGCAGGCTGCTTCTTGGGGGTCCAGAGGTCCTGAAGGATAGTGAAGGCCACATCAGTGGTGAAAGAGCTGTTGCAGAAGCTGTATCAGGAGCAAATTTGGAGCAGAGGATGGCCACATCGGTGGCTAGGAGGAGTTCAGTGATCTGAGTTGGTGCACCCAATAAAAAGTCAGGGCACCATTTTTGGGACTTGTGGCTAGGCCTGTTAAGGAACAAGCCCAGCCACTCTTAGGACACTAGTTTGCCACCTACCCATCCGAGCCCCTACCTCTATTAAATGCTCGGTGGAGGAGGAGGGCCAGATGGAGGTAAGTCACTGATTGGTTGGGTGGCTATACTGGGTTTTTTTTCCAGTCATGACTCTGAGTATTCTTGGAACTATTAGGGGATGTAACTCTGTCCATGCTCTTTTATTCTACTTAGTAGCTTGGTCCAAGAGCTGTGTTTTTAATTTCACGGGCTGCATCGCCCCTTATGGCTGGCTGTAGATGGTTGAGGGTAGGTCTACCTGGGGGTGGGGACCTGGTCAAGGGTGAACGTCCAAGAATGTTTGGAGAGAACCTCTGGGGGTGGCCCAGCCACCAGGGCAGACATGTTTGGCAGGACTGTAGGGTGCACTGGCTGCAGGGCAGCCATGGTCCTAAACTGGTCCTGGAGGGAGGGAGGGAGGTTGCCCAGTCTGTAGGCAGTTGTTTCAGATCAGAGGGGAGCTTGACTAGGTATGGAGGAAACTGGAGTTGTTGGGGGGGGGAATAAACATGTCTAGGAGGGCCTGTGGGGAGCAGGGGGGCAGTGATATAGTGAGACCTGGATCCGTTTCATCAGGCAGGAGTGGAGAACCTATGGGGCGTGGGCTAGTAGCAAAGTGGGCAGCTACCTGGGAGGTAACCAGTAGAGAAAACAGGCTAAATCATAGGAGGCAGGGGGGAACAGATGGGTTGGGGCTGACAGGGGGCCTACTGGAGGAGTGTTTAGTGGGAAATCAGGACAAAAAAAGGAGGTTGGCTTTCAGTGCTATAATAAATTTGAGTGATTGATTAAGTTGGTTCGAGAGGACGTGGTGGGGGGGTAGAGGAGGAAAAGGAGGATGGAGGAGAAAGGGATATGGTGAATCAGATAAGGGTGGGCATCGATAATTTAAATAATTATGCTAGCAGGGAAGGGGGCAAATCTAGTGTCAAAGAAGAGGAAGGGGGGGAACCAGCAGAGGGAAGGTGTGGAGGCTACAAGTCAACTCGGTGAGAAAGGCGGAGAGATTGAGATGAGGGGGCATCCTTCGAGGGGGGAAGATCATACCAGAGAAAGGCCCAAAGGTAAGAGAGACCTGCAGGTGGGCATGGAAGGGGGCAAGAGGAAAGGGGAGGAGGTAGGAGATGGTGATGGGACTGCTGTGTTGGGGGGGACTAGAGAGGTGGGAGCTGGAAGGAGGAATGAGGTCTGAGAAAAAGGCTCGACTGGGGTAGGGAGTGGGGTGGAGGCTAAATTGGGGGGAGCTGGGGAACTCAGTTACAAAAGGTGTGACAAGAGGGGTAGGGTAGCTAAGGGCTCTCATGTACAGGGTCCAGAGAGAAGCCAAGGGGAAGTGTTTTTTTTTTTTTTTTGTGTGTTTAACCAGGAGTAGCACACTAAGCTGAAAGCTTTTTTACAGGAGCAACCTGGGAGCACAGGGAAGTTAAGTAACTTGCTCAGCGTCACACAGTATGCAAGTGGAAGCTGTGGGATTCAAACCCAGGTCTGGTCTGCTGGATGTCACCAGATTTGCAGCTCAGAGCCTTAAACCACTGTGCTATACTGCCTCCAAGAAGTGGTCTCGAGGAGGGGGGAGGTGAAGGGGGCTGGTGGGGAGTCCAAAAAGGAGGTGCACAAAAGATCAAGGGGAACACTAAGGTTCTCCTACTGGGGTATTCATTGGGCAGGGCAGGGTGAGGGAAAATCCAGTCCAGTTAAGGTAGTGGGCATTTCCAGTCTGACTATGCATAGTGCAAAGTTCATGGTGTACGAGCTGGTGAGGGACTGTGGAGGATCACCGGATTTTCTGATGCATCTGGGAACAAATGATATTGAGGGGAATAGTGTGCTGGAAATTCAGGCAAGGTTCTGAGAACTGGCCAGGGTCTGTCATGACAATGGATGCACAGTCTCCTTCTCGGAAATCCTGCCAGTGCCATGGGTCACTGAGGAGAACAAACAGAAGATCAGGGAGATTAATGACTGGCTCGGGCAGTGGGGTGAAGCACAGGGGATTGGGGTGTTGGGAGACTGGGGGGGAGTTTGGGAAGACAAGGGACTGTATTCCCAGGATAGGCTTCACCTAAATCCAGTAAGGAAGGAAGTTTTCAAATGGGGGATGACGGATTTCATTCAGGCTAGATGGGGTTTAAACTTGTGAAGAGGGGAGGGGGGCACTGCCGGGCTGATCCGGCCATCCATACCACCGATAGGACTGGTCTGCAACCCCATAGAGGGGGGACAGATGGTATCCTAGGGGAGAAGTGTGGATGGACCTATGAAAGATCTGGGGAGGATATGGTAAAGAGGGGTAGGGACAAGGGTTGGAAGGTGGCTTTAATAAATGTCAGGAGCCTGAGGAATAAAATGCCTGAGTTCCAGGCCATGCTGTTTGAAGGTGGGGTGGATGTAGCAGCGGTCACTGAAACTTGGGCCACCCCTGGCCATGACTGGGACCTTAATCTGAGTGGGTACTTTGTGCTAAGAAAGGACAGAAAGGTGGGCGGGGGGGAGTAGCAATACTCATTAGGGATAACATCAAGATTTTGAGAGTGGAGGAAGCAGAGAGCAATGTGGAGGCCCTATGGATCACCTTGCAAACCCCGGTGGGAGGGAAGATCAAGTTGGGGGTGGTATATAGGCCCCCAGGACTAGTGGAGGGCCTGGAGGATTACCTGTTGGCTAACATTAAGGGGCAGTGTGGACCGGAAGGGGAAGGAGTGGTGTTGATGGGGGACCTTAATATGCCAGCTACTGATTGGGGTACTATGGCGTCCACTGTAACCAGGGAGCAGAAGCTGCTGGATGGCTTCCTGGACACATTTCTCAATCAGCAGCTGATGGACCCAATGAGGGAGGGTCATATCCTGGATGTGGTTTTAGTGGATGGGATCTTGTACGAGATCTGGTTGTGGAAGAACCCCTGGCTTGGAGCGACCATAACACAGTCTGGTTTTGGCTTAAACTGTGAGGGAGGGGGATCATTCAAAGACAATGATAGGTGATTTTTGTGGGGTGGACTTTCAGAACATGGAGAAAAGTCTCAAGGGGCATTTGCGGGAGATAAAGCCAGGTTTGGACATGGCAGGTAGGTGGGAGATCATAAAGCGGGGGCTACTGTAGGCCACCAGGACCTGTGCAAGAGTGATGTGCAAGGGAAGTAGGTCTTGTAAACCATGTTGATGGACCAAGGAGGTCCATGAGGCAGTAAAGGAGAAGAAGGGTGCCTACAGTAGGTACAAAAAAATGAGAGGAGAGAGGGATAGAGAGAACCTATCACCTTGCAACCAGGAAAGTCACCAGAGTGGTCAGGGGCAAAGACCTGGAAAGAGCTGAGGCTGACACAGGGGATACGGGGTGGGGAGAAGGGGTTCTTTAGGTATATTGGTGAGCAGAGGAAGGTCAAGGGCCAGCTCAGTAGGTTGAGGACAGCTGGGGGGTGGGTAGAAGGGGCTGGAGAGCAGACAGAGGAACTGAATGACTACTTTGCCTCGGTGTTCACTAGGAAGGAGGCTGGGGAACTTCAAAAAAAGGGGTTGAAGGACACAGAAGGTGCAGCAGACCTGACTATTAGGGTATCTGCTGAAGAACAAACTGCTGGGGAAGGTAGGACAGGGTGAGATATCAGGCTGGTTCTGCTGAATTTGGGGGGGGGGAGATGCTGATATTCCTATCGGTCACATGTGGGAAGCCCTTCAGTCCCTAAAAAAGGATAAATCACTGGGGCCTGATGCTATTCATCCCAGAATACTAAGGGAGTTGGCGGATGTTTTGGCTGCGCCATTGGCAGATCTCTTTAACTTGTCGCTCCAGACAGGGAGAGTGCCAAATGATTGGAAGCAGGTGCATGTTGTGCCCATCCATAAAGGGGGATCGAGAGAAGAGCCAGAAAACTATAGACCCATCAGTTTGATGTCACTGGTGGGGAAGGTAATGGAGAGCATACTTAAGGAAAGGCTGGGAGATTTCTTGGAGGAGATGGGTTACCTGGATGACTGGCAGCATGGGTTTGTGCCAGGTAGATCATGTCAAATAAACCTTGCAGAGTTCCATGAGTGGGTGACATCAGCACTCAACAGGGGGAGACCAGTGGATGTACTGTTCCTGGACTTCAGCAAGGCATTCAATTTGGTCTCTCACATTGGCCTAAGCGAGAAGCTGGGGAGGGATGGGGGTAGGCCTGTTGATGGTTAGGTGGATTGGAAATTGGCTTTCAGGTCACACTCAGTGGGTAGTAGTCAGAGGGGAGGTCTCATCTCCTAGGGAGGTCATAAGTGGGGTCCCATAGGGATCAGTCCTGGGGCCACTCCTGCTTAATGCCTAGATCTCCAATGTCAGGGAAGATATCAGGTGTGAAATGAGTCTCTTTGTGGATGACTCTAAGCTGGGGGCGGTGGTGGAGGGGGAGAAGGGGAGATTGGCCCTGCAAGAGGACCTGGATAATCTGGATAGGTGGTCCTGCATCTGGAAATTGAAATTTAAATCCTCCAAGTGCAAGGTGCTAAACCTAGGGTGAGAAAACCCCAACTATGTGTACACCCTGGGGGGGATGAGTTTCAGGCCACGGTAGGGGAAAGTGACCTAGGAGTCTTGGTGGATGTTAACATGAATAATTCAGTGCAGTCAGAAGGTCTGCAGTCTGGACAAATAGGATGCTGGGATGCATTGCTAGGGGGATTACCTCAAGGAACAGGGAGGAGATTTTGCCACTGTACAACAGCCTGGTTAGACCACATCTTGAGTACTGTGTGCAGTTCTGGAGGCCACACCTAAGAAGGGACATACAACTCCTGGAGAGGGTTCAGAGGAGAGCAACCAGAATTATCTGGGGTCTGGGGGATATATGACATATGAGGAACAACTAGGGGAGTTCAACCTGTTCTCGCTGAAGGAGAAGAGGGACTGGGGAGACATGATTGAGGTCTTCAAGTACCTCAGGGGAGTAAATAAGGTAAGCTGCGATAGGATCTTCCGACAAAATTAGGGTGGAATCACCAGAGGCCACAGCTGGAAGATTGAGGGTGGTAGGATTAGGGGGGAAAGGAGGAGGAGGTACTTCACCGAGAGAGTGGTGGAACCGTGGAATGCGCTGCCTGGGGAGCTGGTACAGGCAGCTAAGGTGGAGGGATTCAAGAGAGGGTGGGACAGGTATTGGCAAGAGGTGAAGCAGAGGCTGGTTTGCATGGGGGGGTCAGGACTGGGGGATGGAGTAACAGTGGAAGGAGACAGATAGAGGGCTACGGTACCCAATCAGGGCGCTGAAGCACGAGCAGACTTGATAGACCAACAAGCCTACTCTGCTGGGGTATAGTATGTTAGTATGTTAGTAACCTGATGTCCTCATCTGGGGTGGGTGGGAGTCCCATTATACAAGGGGTGGTTAGCCACTGTTGCTGTTCCTGAAACCTCAGAGGAAACAAGGGGAGGAATAGGTGTCAGGGACCCTCTTCTTTGTTTCTTTGTGTTAATGACTCTGTTTATTCTCCTCAGGGTAGATAGGGGACACTCCCCACATTGGTCTGTTGGGTTCCTGCAAGGATCCTGAGGACTTCATGTTGCACAATTTCCAAGGGTTTTTTCTACATATGGTTCCCCTGTGGAGCCCCCTTGATGAAGGAGTGTGTGCAATGACCTCAGTGCTGGGCCAGGCATGCTCTCACTCCTGACATGCCGACATCTTCACCAATCTGGCCACACAACTGGTCCCAGGTTCACTTACCCCTAGCTGTTGCTAGGGACCAGAATATGCCAATCGCCAGATTCCACCACCCCTTCCAGGGGAAGGTACACAATCCAATGGATGCTCACCTCTCTTTCCCCCTGCCAGCCCTCCAACAACTCTGGGTCTGCTCCTGAACCCAGGTCATTTGCATTACAGGGAGTAGTGTTATTACTGTGCCAGTGGACCTTCTGATTGTAAAACACACAGTTTCCTTACCACTCCATGTGCACTTGGCGTGTATGTGTGCATAACAGTTTAGAATTCACCTCAGATTCAGAAACAGCCAGGCCGCCATCTCTGCAGAAAACAGTCATGATGAAACCCAGATGTATTTAAACAGCACTTCTGCCTTTTATTATGAAACCATAATGAGTACATTCAGGTGTAACCTGGCAATAAAGTGGTATTGTATCTTCTTGCTCAGGTCCAGGAGAGGACGAATTATTGTTAAACAACTAACAGCAACTTCCAAATACAACAGTTCATTTTGAGGGGGTAGGCTATGAACTTGTAGAGAACTCAAGTTCATTTTCCCCTTGCACCAAGCATCCATAAAGAGATGCAGAGAACTGACCTCAGAGGCTACACAACCTCCTCTGGTAAGGAATTTCAGTAGGGTCTGATCATCATATTGCCGGCTGACACATGAGCAAACCATGGTCACTCCTTTTAAACCACGACATTTTTGATCTTATAAATATTTATAGGTCTAAAAAAGCTATCAAATAAAATGTAATCCCATATCTGGAGTTGAAACAATACACTGGTTCATCAGTCCATCTGGCATTGTATATTAGGCATTATTTCCACAAGCCACTGAAACAGTGATGTAATATTTTTGTTTATGCTCATTAGCTTATGTTGTAACCCATTAGGTTGCTATATGAAAATGCAGTAACTGCAGACAAAAGACATGCAAAATTGTGATATTGGCAGACTCTTACTTTTAAATGCCTCTCTCAGTAAGTATGTCTTAATAAAAGAAAGGAAATGTTTTTTTTTATCAGTATAATGTTGTTCATAAATGTATACTCACTATAAACAGTACAGTATCTTTTAAATGCAATTACAATTTTACATTGTTAAGTTTACTATTTAGTAGCTAGCTAGCTACTCCCTAAGTGCATTTCACCCTGCTGTAAAAATTCATAGTAAACATTAATAGATTCGAACCCTGTAGCACCACACCATAGTACAAAACCCTTTACACCAAACTATATGAAGATGTGTAGGACTTCTGTTAAAAAACAGACAGATATTAGGAGAAGAGGATCAGACTGGAAAGGAAAAACTAAAACTTGAATAGTGAGACAAAATTACAAAAGCAGCTCTTATAACTTACAGAAAGGGTACTAGTTTGATCTTTTAATTGAGGCCAGGGGAGCATCTAGTTCCCAAAGTAAGTATCCAAAAATTCTCATGTTGCCTAAGTTTCCTTTTCCACTCACCACCTGAGTAGTTATTATACCCTTTCTAAGCCCACAAAGGAAAAGGGACGATGAATAACGGGATCAGTCTGAGCATTATTTGAAGTGCTATGGCATGGACACCAGCAAGCACAGCAATTTCGCCAGATGACTTTATGCAAATGAAAGGATCAAAGTGCTGCCTCATTGGAACTCTTCAGTTCTTTCAACTACACAAAGTTTACACCCATCAGACAGTGACCAGTGTCCTACTCAGCTTGCCTCATCATTGGTCTGTCACAGACAAGTCCAATGTAGCATGACTTGCATTGGGCTAGTCAGTGACACACCTCTGAAAAGCCATACATAATAACGAACATGGTGGAGGTTGGGGCAAAAGCCAGATAAAAAGGCTTTGCAACAACATATATCTCAGCAGTGTAATCAGCACAGATGAAAAGAAGACTAACATTAGGGCACACTGACAAAAGCCCAGTATCAACCAACAAGGCACACAGCACATCCTATACCAGTGAATGAAAAAGAAAACAAAATGAAATACCTTAATATTCTATACATTATATGAACTCCCTTCTTTAAAATTTTTCTTCTTCTATATGTCATCTGACACTATCATCCTGTTTCCTCCTGTCTCTGGTCTTCATTTGACACTTAATATTTTCTATATCCTTATTACTTCCCCTTGTTCTTTTTTTTCTCCCCATCTCCAAATTCTTGTTTTTACTTGCTTTCTGTTTTTGGTTACATGATTTGCCGCATTCGATGTGCATTTTTATGACATCTTGCAGACGCGCAAGCAACATCTTGTGGTAGTATTAGCACAGTGAGAGGTGTGTCAGTGTTGGCAAATGCAGGGTACACTTTAGTAGGTGTGCCCCTCATTCCCCAATTAGCCAGCATGCTAGCACTGATGCAAAAAACATATAAAGTGCCACCAACTTGAAAGAAATCTGCCACTGCAATCAGAGACAAGCTTGTCATGCAGCGGCAGAGATGATGTGCCTCCCATACATGCCTTTCCTGATGAAACATTTCAATAAACATGGTGGTGGCACTTGCCACCACAACACAATCCACAAACAAAGCCGACATCGGGGTTGCAACCCCTGTGTCGGCATGTCCCCCACCACCCTACCCCCCCACAATGTGTGGCACACTGGGAAACCCCCCCTAGTGTGCCACCGGTCACACAAAGCCTACCGTGTCAGCATGCCCCCCTCCACTCCCGTGGTGTGGCACACTGGGAGCCCACCCCAGTGTGGTCACAAACCATGTTGTGATGCCCAGGTTTTTGGTTTTTACCTGGAAAAAAGAAAACAGTACCTTGCTTTTGGTGGCACCCCCCCTCCCCAACCTGCACCCACCCTCTGTGCACCCCACCTCCCCACACACCCTCCTCACCCATTACTTACATCTGGAGGTCCGGCACTGCAGTCTTCGGTGGAGCGGGAACACATCTGGACTCTTCATAGCTGAACTGCAAAATGAAGAAATGCTGGTAAGCTGTATGATGGCATCAATGGGGGTTTGAACTTAGCTGGATATCTCAGCCATTTTTTTGAATGTTAGCTCCAAATTTTCAACATAGGGTTCTTGGGACCCCACCTCATGAACACATGCACTGTCATCTCATTATTCAGTCCCAAAAGGTGATTTTGCAGTCACTGCACAGAATCACCTTTTGGAACTGATTAACAAAACAAGAGTGCCACTGTTCATGAGGTGGGGTCCCAAAAAGCCTATGTTGCAAATTTGGTGAAAGAATTCCAAACAATGACTGTGTTACAAGCTTGCATTGCACAGTTTCCATGCACACTCATAACTTCACCAATTTTTAATATTTTCACTCCAGATTGTCAGCATTGCCATTTTTCACACCTCCTTATGAACAGTACTGCTGTCATTTTTCACAGCCTGCCTGAAATGGGTTATGGCACATGTGGCCACAATGGCGCAGTCACTTCACTGCACTGTGGGAAATCAACTTTCAGGACAGATTAACAAAATCACAGTGCCACTGTTCATGAGCAGAGGTCCCAAAATGCCTATGTTGAAAATTTGGTTAAACAAATCCCCAAAATAATTGCTATACGGGCCTGCAATGAGCAGTTTCTACGCACGCTGGTGACTTCACCAATTTTTTATATTTTTACTCCAGATTTTCAGCATTGCCATTTTTTTTACACCTCTTCATGAACAGTACAGCTGTCATTTTTCACATCCTGACCAAAATGCGTTTTCACACCTGTGGTGCCCAATGGCACAGTCGCTGTGCAAAATCACCTTTCAGCTGACAAAGTGATAGTGCCACTGATCATGAGGTGGGGTCACAAAAAGCCCATGTTGAAAATAGAGTGAAAATACCAACAAACACCTGGGTTATTGGGATCTCCAACTGTAATGCCCCACCCTGTAGAGACTGAGAGGCTTCAGGGGTGTAACTTGGGATTGTCAGCTGTAATTCTTACGCTATTCCACCCCCACCCTGCAGCCAATGACAGGCATCAAGGTGTGCCTTGGACTCTTCGTCCCCAAAGTTCACCCTATTCTACTATACTGCACCCATCTCAATGTATTTTCTTATGGAATGGGGTGAGCGTATGGCTCAAATACCCCCAGGCACACCACAACACTTGTTGGTGTCTGCAGGGTAGGGTGAAGTGAAATGGCATGAGCATTATGGCTGACCAAAAGGCACACCCCAGTGCCTGTCATTCTCTGCAGAGTGGGGATGGGATTAGCGTCAGTTTAATACTTCACTGCCATTCCTATTATGCATCTCTCTAACTCCTGCACTACCAGTGCCAATGCCAGCAAGACAACATTGGGCACTGACAAATGCTTATTTTCCTTGCTGCTGCAGAGCTTCAAAAATGATGCCTGTCTTCTGCTGGCTGGCTTCCTAACTGAGCAAACTGCATGCACATTAGTGCAGGCTGGTTCAGCCTTGTGCCTTGAAACCTCCTTTTCAGCATTCAGAAATATAAAGACAACCTAATCCAGCTTGACTGAATCCAGACCAGATGGCACTAGAAATCTGAGCCAAGCTGCACAAAGCCTCATTTCCCCTAAGTTGAATTGAGGCCATTTGGCTTTCGGGGGGTGGCACGAGGGGATGTCCAGATATGAATCAGAGCCAAGTCACCCATCCCTAGTTGGTATTCACAGTTCTGATACTGAAAAATGATAATTTGCTGTTCTGACATCAGAGCCATGAATTATCATTGCCCTGTCCTGCTCGTATTTGCCTATCCCAGCTATATTTTTTCCCAAATGCTTTTCAGTTTTCTTTTATGTCTCAAAATACATTCCCTTTCCTCCCCTTACCAAAAGATTTAAAAACTATTAGTAACCGTATTTTCACTAACACAGGGCATAAAAGGGAAACATTTTCCTCCTTTAACTTTTCCCCAGCTGGTCCTTGATCCTGCTAGCTGGAGATATAATGGTAAGCCTCTGTTTACATACTGACGAGCCACTTTTCTTCCAGATGGTTGTGAACCGATGGAACCTCCTACCAGAGGAGACAGTGGATTTGGAGACAGTACATGCCTTTAAAGTAAGCCTGGACAAATCCCTGCTTATTACCAAGAGAATCAATGATATACTGGGTAGTAGAGAGGGTAGGGAATCCCTGTAATTTGCTACATGTTTAAACATAACACTTCTTTTATCCCTACTTACAGTGATATGAATGGGACTCCATTGGAATGTGTAGACATGTATAAATATTTCTGATTTTGGTTAGATCTGACAGGGTCAGGAAATAAATCGTGGATAAATTGATTGTGCAGGTAGGCAAAAGGCTTTGGCTGTTGTATAGGAGCCAAAATTGTTTGGACTCAACAAACAAAAAAAAATAGTCCAGGTACTGGTGTTTTCATTGTTTGACTATGTAGATGTTTTATATGATTGTACTACAAAAACCTGAGGTCCTGTAGAACCACCTTGCTAGATTGATTCTTAAGTGCCTTAGGGATGTCCACCACTCTGACCTTTGTCTTAGGCTAGGGTGGGTTTCTCTGCCTAATAGAAGGATATTACACAAGTTTCTGTTGGTATAAAAGAGTGTAGTGGGTTAAGTACCATATTACCTGAGAAACAGGCTGTCTCATAAGGGAATTAGTCCCTCTTTGAGGAATTTAAATAATAAGAAATGATGGTTTCAAGAACAAAACCCCAAAGGTGTATGTACTTTTTTTTAGTCAATATGTACCCATCTTGTGGAATCAACTTCTGGGACAAATTTACATCACTGTACTCAAAGCCTTCTTCAGTTGCAGTTCTAAAACATCAGTTTTTGGACTCCATTTCAGCACAGGGAG
Organism: Neoceratodus forsteri; assembly: GCA_016271365.2. Classification (NCBI taxonomy): domain Eukaryota; kingdom Metazoa; phylum Chordata; order Ceratodontiformes; family Ceratodontidae; genus Neoceratodus; species Neoceratodus forsteri. The sequence continues at coordinate 1,030,171,806 of CM057458.1, forward strand.
GTTGTTGTTGTAATGCACTTTTGTTTTTTACATACTTGGTATAGCTATTGTGTGTTTAATTTTATAATCCTATGATTCTTTATGAATATTGTAATTGTGTGTTTATGTGCCTTCTATGGAGTGCTCCAACCTCCATCCCTTTGCATTCAGACATCTCAGGTTGCCATCATGCTATGCTCAATCATTATATTCCTAAATAAATGAAATTTATGAAGAAAGGGCTGGCAGACATGATGGACCTAGAGTCCCTTCTGACCACAAGTTATTGTTGATAGGGTTCATCAAGCTTTAATGAGTATGGTTTAGGATTGAGTGAAGATGGAGTAGTATGTGGTGCTTGTGCAGCTGTAAACTTTGACTTGTGCTCTTTCTGCTAAGGGGACTACCACCCTGTCAAGGTATCATGCAGACAAATTCCTTAAGATGCCTCAGGGACGAGGTCCCCAAGGCCAAAGGTATGTTAGGGAAGAAGATTTAAAAGTGCACCATAGACAAAAAGGCATGTTCATCCTAAGGAGAGGATGTGCAGGCAGACTGAGACCCTGAAGTAGGAAAAACCAGCCTCTAACTCCAGCTCCTGCAGAAATTAACTAATAGCATGCTGTTTGGCATGGAGCAGAGAAAAGATCCCTATTTTGTAGGGGGGAAACCTCTGGGGGTCCAGGTCACCATCCCTCCAGGCCATGGTGTAACATTCTTGCAGCATTTGGACTTATTACCCTTGGATCCCAGTATTGAGAGAAGTATAAATGCAGCACCACACAGTGGGATGTTGTTTCCTCACCTGGAGGAGGTTTATTTCAGCATATAGGCATTAGCATTACAGGCACTATAATAAAAATATAGCTGGCAATAGTTTACAAGACAATACAGCATAGATATTACTCGTTCTCTTGGAAGCTGACAGCAGGTTCTCAGGATGTCAGGATTTGCAGTTCAACTCTGGCTAATTCAGCCAGTTTATATACATTTTACACTCTGCCTGATAGCTGCTTCCAGAGAAGGTATGCAAATATTCAAATGAGAGCGAATGAATAGAGCTAAGAACTGATGAATGGCCTATTAAAAGGTATGCAGATAGCTAATGAATAGAGCTAATGAATAGCCTATTGAGTAGACAAATAGCTACTGAATAGCTTATTGAACAGATAAGACTTGCAAGTTTAATACATTCTTTCCATCACGTACTCAACATCAGGTCAGAATAATGTCAGTTTCAACTAGCTCCTGACCACAAGTCTTGTACTTTTTATGGACCTAACTTTCAACTTTTCATGAACCTTTCATACACCCACTTTGGCCATCAAGCATTGAAACACAGTGCATAATACAGCAGTACCTTACAGTGGGTGATATTAGCAATGGCTTGAGTGCTACAATTTAGAGACACAATTCAGGGGCAAACTTTTAGAGGAACAGTATTCACTCTATCCCTTTAATAGGAATGCTGTAAGGATGCAATGAGACACACTCTGCAATGCAAAAAAAAGGAGGTTCCTTGTGAATGATTCCCACCTCCCAAACTGTAAAAAGGAAATCAGTTACTGCTGAAAGGCACTTGCCCAGCCAGCATCTGAATTCAGGGGAGGCCTATATAGGAAACTGAGCCCTTGAGGGGAAAGGCGTAGGAACTGAACCCTTGAGGGACAGAGCATTTCAGTAATTGTATGGATATTCACCCTTGAGGGTCAGACAAAGTGAAGTTGGAGGAAGGTGAACCTTAGGCAACTGTAGGGAGACTAGCTTTCAAAGGTACAGCTGTGATGGTCTGCACTGTTAAAGAAGCCCTAGCTGACTTTGAGACTACTCTCTGGTAGCTGAAGTCCTGAATGCTACATCAAGTGATACTACCAACTCAAACTGCACGGCTAAAGTTTCCTCTGGAGCATATGATATTGTCACCCAAAGGACAGAAACAGATGGACCCTGCCCAAGTTGAGGGACTCACCTTAAAGATGTGGATTTCAAAGCAGCAGAGCGAGACTATCAGCCTACATGGTATGGGAGTCCTGGAAGACATGGATATGGTCATAGGTGGCTTGCATCTGGTGCCAGTGGGAGAGCCACACTGTAACAGGAGGCAGATGGTGAAGCCTGAAAGCTGTTAGCAGAGGTTCAGAATAAACAAGGTAGGCTGGAATGACTGACTGAAGGTATGGCATGCCGACTGAGTGTTCGACTGAGAGGCTTGGTTGAAAAGGTAACAACAAACAGTAATGGCAGAAGCATGTCAACAAATCACATGGAGAAAATCTCAAAGGTAAGGTGGTAACCAGGTAGGCTGACAAAATGCAGAGTACTCTCCTATAGGAGACACAGAACCTTACGGAGTAGTTATGGTGAATATGAGTGCGGTGGTGCTGCTGTAGTAGCTGTGGCTTAAACAGGAGACAGAACTAAGCAGGCAGCATATAGAACTGGAAGGTTTATGGTGCCAGACAGGGTTAAGGCACTGTGTGAGCAGCAGGTGTCCTAATGCTAGTAGAAGGCAGTTGAAACCAAAATGAGGAGCGCAGTAGGACCAAGGAGTACGCGCACAGTGGAACGTAACCACAGAGCAGTACAGGTGGGAGCAGATTCTCCCTGGAGCCTGAGTACCCAAGGCAGAGGTAAATGTCTCCCTCTGTGGCTATAACAAAATCCTGAAATGGGAAAAGTGTCTGAGAATTGCCATGAGGATAGAGAAGTGACAACTAGAGTCACATTGCAAACCAACTGTTGTTCCAATACACATACCAAAATGCCATGAGGGATCAGATGACAGTGGCCAGGAGGCCATGCACAATGCAGGGAAGCAAGCAACAGAGGAATTCTGGAGAGCTGGCATGCTGTGGAGAAGGCACAAGTGGGATGGAAGGTTAAAATGGCCGTTCAGTGGCAAGAAAATATATGATCGTCCAAGGATCTCTTGGACATGCATGGATTTATAACGCATGACGGGGGCATGGCGTATGCTGCCTTCATCCCCTCTGACTCACAGACAAAGCCTTACAAGTAATACATTACAGCTTAAACACATAAATAATCCAGCCCTCAGCACCCCAGACTCAATCCCCAGCAGCCAGTTTTCGTGCACTTTTCCACTACCAGGCACCATCTGACTCATCTTCTTCTTTCTAGGTTATGAAACTGTAAAAACTCTGTATGTTGCCAAGTGTGAGCTTGCCAGCTGTTATCTGCCAAGTCTCACCCATGAACTATTGTGACATAAAAATATAGAAAACTGCTAGCAGAAGGCCTTGTGGTCCATTCAGTCTGCCCAGTAACATGGTACACACTCCCTAGGGATCCAAGACTACCCTTACCCCACCCCAACCTCACCAGATTCCTTAACCAGCCCTTTGTGTATCTCAAGTTCTTTATAATTCATTCATTGTTTTTGCACTGACCAGATCCTTGGGCTGTCTATTCCACCCAGCCATCACTCACTCCATGAAAAGGTACATTCTAATGTCCATTTTAACCCTACTCCCTGCCAGTTTTCTCTTCTAACAACATAAGTCCAGTAGTGATGCCATACAAAATTACATCATCTCAACTCTGAGATTTTGTCCCAGAGTTTAGATTGGTGCAGTGGAATCAGAACTCTATTCCAACATTGCTGTGTGCTGCTGCTCCTCCTTGTGTTCTAATGTCAGATTTGTTTTCTCTGCGGAAGAGAACGATAGCCTCATAAACCTCTCCAAGTCCATTAGCAAAGTCTTTTGTTTTTGTTTTTGTAGAAAATCCTATTGTTATTCTATTTAGTTCTTGATATTTGCATTAGTTAGATAGGTTTTATTTATTTAATATTGTTATTCTAGCAGTTTTCTCCAGTTGCTTATGGGTTCTCTAGAACCGGAAAATAGCAAATTTTATGGTTGCTGCTTAAACACAATGGTCCTGATTCTCAAAGCCGCCACTGAATGGTGCAAGGGACTTGCACCACAAGGAATGGCACGCGATGAGGCTTACACCAAAAGATGCGCTGGGTGCAATTTTCATAAGTAGCCTGCATCAAATGCAATCTGTGTGCACCAATGAGGGCTTGCACCATCCTTGTGGCACAAAATGGGCTGCGGACTGATGCTAGAGGGCTTGCGGCAGATGCAGGCTGCCATATCCCCTAATTTGGGATTCTCTAAGCCCTCCCAGATGACAAAATTCTAAGTACCCTTAGATCAGCCATTGCTGGACTAAGGAAACATAGAAGTGTGTCTTCTGGGAGGGTTAGAGAACTTGCACCATCCCCGGTGGTTGGGATCATGGGTCATGGACCCCTCCTATCACCGATCCCCTTTAATTAAAAGTATTCATGTCACTGGTGGTCTAGTGGACCCACTCCATATCCCCGATCTCCCCATTTTATTGAAAATATTCATGTCCCTGGTGGTCTAGTGTACCCCCCCAGCCCCGATCCCCTTTGTTATAAAATTATTCATATCCATGGTGGTCTAGTGGACCCCCTGCCTATCCCCAATCTGCACATATAATAAAATATATATTTTACTGGTGGTCTAGTGGACCCCCTCCCTATCCCTGATTTGTCATATAATATAAATGTATCATTCTCTGGGGGTCTAGAGGACCCTAACCCCCACCCCAGCAGGTAGTGCCCCACCATCCTGCTTCCCATCCCTTCCCAGAGCCGGCGACTGGCATAGCCCTCTGGTCTCCACCATGATCAGCTGCCAACTGAGCTGTCAATGAGTGTTTACTGTAACAGCTGATTGTCCAGTACAGGCACATTGACAGCTCAGTCAGCGGTTGGCTGTGGTGGAGAGTGGAGGGCTGTGCCAGTTGCTGGCTTGGGGATGGGATGGGGGAAGGGGAGTTGGGGCACTGCCAGCTGGGGTGGGGGTCCACCAGACCACCAGGGAATTATATATTTATATTATATGTGCAGATTGGGGATAGGGAGGGGGGCCCACTAGACCACCAGAGAAAAATAATATTTTTATTATATGGGCAGATCAGGGATGCGGGGCTGCTAAATAACCAAGGACATGATTACCTTTTATATACAGGGGATCGGTGTGGAGGGTCTGCTAGACACCCAGGGACATGACTACTTTCAATAAAAAAGGGATCAGGGCTGGGGGGGTTGCTAGCCACCAGGGACGTCCTAGAGTGGCACATGACTGCACAACAGTTTGCAACAAATCATCCAGATAAACCATCTGTTTGGTACATGGATCCAGTTCCCGCAAGCTATGGGACTTTGCTGATGGGACCCTACCTGATAGAGAATCGAGCGCAGGGTCTCTGGCACACTGGCAGTTGTTACAAGCTCCCGTTGGTGTGGCTTGCACTGAGTTTTGAAACTCAAACCCAATAACTGTTTTTTGGTTATAAAATAGTAAACATCCTCTTATTTTTAAGCTTTTACTAAGTCATCTAAGAAATCAGCAATATTTTTTGGCTAATGTGAATCAACTGGTATGACTGAAAGGACTAAGAAGAGGACAGGGCCTACAGGATTAAAACACTGTGAATCCTGCACAGGTCCATTGGCACAGCGGTAGCACTACTGCTCCCAATGCCGGTGACCCACATTCAGAACAAGCCCGAGTCACTGGGGATGGTGGGAGGGAGGACTGAGCATGTCACTGGGGATGATGGGGGGGAATGGAGGATCCCACAGGATGCGCTCCTCCTCTGAGGGAGGAAAACAAAATTGTGAAGCCTATCACAAGATGTTGGCGAAGGCAGACTGCCACAGTCTGTGTTTGGCTTATTTGGGCCCTGACTCCGACTATTTAAATTGTGATTTCTGTAAACTTTTCTGTCCCAAAAACACAAAAGAAAGGTGCAAAACTCAGAGAGTCTCAGACTGCCACCTAAAAGCTCTCCTAAAAAGAAAATGGAGAGAATTACCTCAGATGGTGGAACAAACACATCTTCAAGTACTGCTCCTGAAACACAGTCTAAGGTGACTGAAAAGCAGCAGTCTCTGAACAAAAATACTGAAAAAGCTGCCAAGTCATCATCCAACTTAGAGAAAGGGCACAGGGTGTCCAATAGGCCAAGAATTTGTTTAACATGAGCTGGAGGAGTAGGAGGAAAAGGATGAAGGGAACCGATAGAACTGGATATAACCCCTGAACATGACTTTGGTTCGCCATCTAGAATCATTGATGTAAGGTATACGGTTCAGACTCTAGGTACCCCCTCCACTGAGATTGAGAAGGATATAGAAGAGGCAGAATTTATAAGTATGTGAGGACTGACCTCATCTAAAAGGCTCAGAGTACCCATTCACAAACCCCTAAAAAAAGTCACTAGATAGACTTTGGAGCATACAAATCTAGTTTCTGTCATTGACAAAAAGGTGTAAAATAAATATCAAGTAGTGAAGCAGGGGCTAGAATATTTATATTCATACCCTGATCATGAGGGAGTTGTCAAGGCAGCTGCATCTGAAAAATTGTAAGCGTCACTAACTTCAATGCCTCCAGAAAAGGATTCCAGAAAGCTAGATTATACGGCAAGAAAAGTGTACACTTCAACCACCCTGCTGTTAAAGGAAAACTACATCCTAATATCTTGTACATTTTATTTGTTTGCATGTCAACAGACAACTCCTCATGCAGCCATTAGGGATATATGTAATCGTTTCAGTTTAGTTTCACTGTTCATACTAGTCCCTGTAACTATCCTGGGGTTCTCCATTTTCTGGCTATAGAAATCTCATTGTCCCGGAGAGCTGCAATCTCTGTACCTGCATATGAGAACATGATTTGGTGACCCCATTTAGGCTCCACAGTATACCTGTCTGCTTAATTAGAGTTCAAGAAAACAAGTTGAAGTAAGGTGTGAAATATCACATTTTCTTTCAGTTAGCTTTGCAAACAGAGTTATAATGCGGGGCTTTTCCCTTTAAATTGCATCCAGTCTGTGTGTTTCCAAAGAGTTTTTTCAGGATATTTGTACTTTCAACATAGTTATACACAGTATGAACAGTTGCTCTGACATCATGTTCTCGTATGCTAATGCAGCTCTTTGGATAGTGAGATTTCAACAGCCATAAAATGGAGACCCACAGGATAGTTACAGAAGACTAGTGTGAACAGTGAAAACAAACTAAAGCAAACATGGATGTAAGAAACTGCAAAAGATGCACTAGAAGCCATCAAGTATCAGTTCCACATGATTGTGGAAGCAAATGACACAGCATCAAGGGTACTAGCATGTGCTGTAGCTCTGGGGAGGTATACCTGGCTCAGAGGCAACCATCCTGTCAGAGGACACGAAGACATAGGCTATGGATTTCCCATTTGAGGGACCCTCCCTCTTTGGGGATTAAACAGAAGCCTACATGAAAAAGGTTGATGAACAGAAAACAAGCTATAAAGGTTTGAGCCAGAAGGAGACAGTTTCTATTTATTTTAGGCCATATGGAAGTTTGGGGGGGGGGAGAGAGACATGACCTACTATCAAAGTCCTTAGTCCTACTATGACTATCCTCCTCAGAGAGGTGCCTAAAGAGGCAAAGGCAGGAGAAGTCACCAACTCCTAAGCCGCAAGAGAAACAATGTCCCTGACTCTGTACAGGCTGCCATAGACTCCTAGGAACAAGAAGATGCAGCACTCTTGGAAGGAATGTTTACAAACCAGTCCAGGTTCAAATGTAGGTGAGTTTATTGCTAAAAATAGCTTTTCTACAAATGTGGAACAGTTTCCTACGTGGGACAAGCTAGAAGAGACTACTCAACCAGGGGGCAGGATCCCAAACACTCTTACATAGATTGGACCTGTTACTGCATATGTTTTCACAAGATTATAACTTGACTTTGTAAATGTTTTGCAACCCCCCCCCCCAAACATCTAAGGCTTTAGATCTATTACGGCCTTTTATACTACCTTAGTTTATACTACCTTCAGGCTGTACATGTGGTGTGTTTTCCTGTGCTTATTGGAGTTGGATGCACGGTATTATGTTGTTTAGCTATTCTGAGGTTATGTACTGTTGTGATCAAGTTGCATGTTTTGGATTGACTGTATCAAACTCTGTATTGCCATCAAAAAAAGAGAAAAACAATCAGTAAAAACCGATGAATTGCAAAAACAACAAAAACAGAAAAACAAAAACCAATGTGGAATAGTGAACAGAAGGAGTCACATGCTAATAATCCAGGTGTCCTGGCGCATCACTCTATCGAGCTTCATCAGGGGGGCAGGCTCCTGGTTCAAACACCAACCTATTAATACCCCACACATGATGTAACAGTTAGTGATGGTGGCATTCCTCACTACAGGTTTGTGTGGTGGGACTCAAACCTGACAGATAAGGAGGCAGTATAGAGCAGTGGTAAAAGGCTCTGAGCTGCAAACCTGGAGACATGGGTTTGAATCCCACAGGCCCACTTGCATACTGTGTGACCCTGACCAAGTCATTTAACTTCCTCGTGCTCCCAGGTCACACCTGTAAACAAGCTTCAGCTTAGTGTGTCTCGCCTGGTTAAAAAAAAAAAAAAGATTATCATATGTTACAAACTGTTGAAAAAAAATATATAAAAGTAGTGATTATTCATACGTTAGGTTCAAGACTCTGGCAAAAAGTATAAGTCAGTGACAACTGATGAGAACCCATCAAAAAGGAATTGTATTCTAATTATTTTGGTAATGTATAGCCTCTTCCCATGCCTACAGCTCCCCTTCCACTAACTAGATCCAACACTTCACCACAATTTGTATTAATTACAGATGGCTCACCAGCAGTTTGGTCCCCTGTTTCTCTCTCTATTTATATACCGAGTCTTATATACTGAATCTAAGGAACATAAGAGGACTAATTTCCATATAGTCTGTTCCCCCAATATAATGGGTCCAGCAACCCCTTCTCATTTCCAGGATATATTTATCAACTGCTTTTTAACGGTTTCTATACTTTTTGCCTCCACCAACTCTCTAGGCAATTCGTTCCATATACTGTACTTCCTACCCTCTGCTTAAAGAACCCTCTTCAGCTGTTCCTGTTTGTGTTTTCTAGATATATTTGTTTGTTATGAGACCTCAGGTGACATTCCTTCATTTGCATATTGAGTTTCATATCTTCCAAAAGTTCTGTATCACTAAATCCCATCTTTTCCTTCTTTCTTCCAGTGGAAATAGACCCAACATTTGGAGTCTGTTTTGATAGCTTTGTTCGTTTTATTTGTGTTATTATTTTTGACACCTTATGCTGAACTTGATCATTTGGATCTTCTGTTTCTATGCTATTTTCCTCTACTGGCCCTATAATGTTATTGTTGCCTTTGTTATTACTGATATAGGCATAAAAAGCCTTTGGATTGTCCCTGCTATGTGCAATTTTGAATTCCATTTCACTTTTTGCTTTTCTGATCTAATTTTTTGATGCCCTCAATTATTCCTTGTATTTAACTGTTTCTTCATTCTGATTTGCTTGCATAGTTTGAAATGTTTAGTTGCTCCCTAATTTTATTATTATTATACAAATTTGATAATTTTCCCCTGCTGTTTTATAATTTCTTTGTTGGTATGTTCTTCCTATCGAGCTCTTCCAGTTTATTGCACAAGTGTCTAGCATATTTCTACGGTACATTTGAATTACTAAATTCAGATACCCAATTCCATTTCCTTAGTTCCTGATTTATTGCATCGAAATTTGCCCTTTTGTAATTGCTTGCCACACTCTCTGCATATACGTAAGCTCTCTATATTGTATTCTAATCATCCTCTGCCTCATTTATTTGTCCCTTCACACTCCAGTGACTATTCCCTTTCTTTAACACTAACAATATGAGTGACATACTTTTATATACATGGAATGTGAAGGGACTTAATTCTCTTTGTAAAAGGAAGCAAATTCTTTTACATCTCAAAAAACATAAAACACAAATTGCTTTCCTTCAAGAAACAAAATTATTGGCAGAGGATGTTCATAGACTTAAAAAAGATTGGGCTGGTCAGATCTACGAATCATCCTATACCTCAAAAAAAAGAGGAGTTGCTATTCTTATTCATAAGAATCTCAGATGGTCCCTTGTAAACTCCATTTCCAATACTGACAGCAGATGGGTGATGATCAAACTGAATATCGACTCTGGTCCTCTTCTGCTTGTTAATGTCTATGCACCCAACTCCGATTCCCTGGAGTTTTTTTCATAATTTAGCTCAACAGATTCTATCCTTCAACACTGATAATATACCAGTTATTCTTGGAGGGGGTCTTAACTTAGCTTTAGAAGCCAGCATTGACAGAAGTAGCACCACTACAGAGGCCCACCCTAGAAATATTAAAACCCTCTCATTACTAATGCAAGATGCTGGATTAGCTGATGTATGGCGCCTCCTTCACCCTCGTGATTGAGAATTTACTCTTTATTCCTCTCTACATAAGACATACAGTAGAATTGACTACTGGTTAGCCTCTCTTGTTATAATGGAAAAAACTATTGATTCATCCATCTCTCCCATCATAATCTCGGACCATTTCCCTGTCAAATTGCAACTTTTGTGGGGCCCATTAGCACCTAAATCTTCTTACTGGCACCTGGACCCTCTCCTTCTCAAGGATCCCAATTTCTTACCCATGATCAAAGCACAAATTCAGGACTTCCTCTTTCACAATACCCCAACCGAATCTTATATGTCCTCTGAATGGGAAGCTCTTAAAGCTACGATTCGAGGGAAAATTATCAGTTATGCTGCACATAGGAAAAGAGTAAGGGAACAACAGCTGGCTGACTTGGAAAAATCTCTTAAGGCTAAAGAAAATTTATACTTTTCTTCTAACAAGCACTGTCCTGATTCTCAACTTCATCTTGAAATTTTTCAACTTAGAGTTAAAATTAACGAATTAATTTCTCGTAAAACCGAACTGGCCTTGTTTAAACTTAAATATAAGTTTTGGGAACACGGCAATAAAATTGGGAAACTCCTCTCTTACCAGTTCAAAGCACAACAAATGGAATGACACATTCTAAGCCTGAAAGATGAACAGAGTACAATTCTCTCTGACAACCCCTCTATAAATCGTATCATGAAAACCGTTTATCAAAAATCATACTCTAACACAAATCCTCCATCTACTTTACAAATTCAACAGTTCCTTAAATCGTTACATCTTCCTCATCTTTCTACTCTTGAAACAAATTCTTTAGATGAACCCTTCTCGCTTCAGGAAATCCAGAAAGCTTTGTCTTCCTTGAAATCCGCCAAATCCCCTCTGGGTGACGGATTCCCTGTCGATTTCTATAAAATGTTTTCTAACATCTTATGTTCCCTTCTTCTTAATGTTTATCAAGAAGCTTCCAATACTGGCAAACTTCCCCCATCTTGCACCAAAGCAATCCTGATCCTAATCCCTAAGAAAGAAAAAGACCCTACTCACCCCACAAGTTACAGGCCCATCTCTTTATTAAATACAGATGGGAAGATATTTGCTATACAACTAACTTCTTGACTTGAATCCTTGATTCCCAAACTAACTCATTGTTCGCAAGCTGGTTTTATTAAACATAGATCTGGTTCTGATCACCTACGTTCCTTATTTAATTTAATTCACAAAGCCAAATCCCTCATGACACCAGCTGCAGCCATAGCTATTGATTTCGAGAAGGCCTTTGATTCCTTAAACTGGGACTACCTTCATCAAGTTTTATCTTATTTCAGTCTTTCTCATACCTTTTGCTCCTGGATCAAGCTATTATATAACTCCCCTGTTGCCAAAGTACTTACTAATTCCACCCTTTCCTCTTACTTTCATCTAGCAAGGGTAACTAGACAAGGCTGTCCCCTGTCACCTTCCATCTTTATTTTAGCCAAGGAACCCCTGTCTGCTTGTTTATGTCAATCTTCTGGCATTATGGGCATACCTGTGAGCAATTCAAGATAAGTTTCTCTCTCTCCTACACAGATAACCTCTTAATCTTACTTGAAAACCTGAATGAGGCTGGGCCCCTGTTGGTTGATTTGCTTAATAATTTTACTAAAATTTCTGGCCTTGCTTTGAATTGTGGCAAATCACAAACTATGCCCCTTAAAGACCACTGTAAAGCCTTTATGAACATACCTCTTGGATTCCGCTGGTCACCACAGGGTATAATATATCTAGGAATCAAAATTACTAGTAACTTAGGGAAGATATGGGACATTAACTTTAACCCCTTATTTGATAACATCAAAACAATTCTGGACAGATGGAAGCTTCTTAATCTCTCTTTCATGGGGAAAATTGCAACCATTAAGATGTCCATTTCTCCCAAGATTCTTTACCTTTTTGCCAATATTCCTTTAGTCTTACCATCCTCCTTTTTTGCTAAAATTGATAAATTAATAGGTAACTTTATCTGGGATGGGAAACCACAGAGATTTAACAGCAACAAACTTCGATCACATTGGAAAAAAGGGGGATTCGGACTTCCCTGGTTCAAAGGCTACCTCTGGGCTTTCCAAATGGCCCAAACCATTAAATGGTTTCAGAAACCCTCCCCTCACTCACCACTATGGGTTGCAATGGAATCCACATTGTGCCCGGGAGGAGTTCCCACTTACTTCATTTTTAATCCCATTTCCTCTAAACTAAAATCTCACCCGACTATATCATCCTCTGTTCTTTATTGGAAACTAACCCACAAATTCCTGAAATCCAATCCAACACCCTGATTTTATGCCCCCTTATGGGGCAATCCACTGCTCACTCTAGAAAATCACCCAATTTTCTGTTGTACATGGAGGAACAAAGGCATTTTCTTTCTTGGAGATATCTTGGACCAGAATTCATTCACTCTTAGATCATTCTCAGACTTGCAGGGCACATGGAAACTTCCTAAACAGGACTTCTGGAAGTTTTTACAAATTCGGGCAGCTTATAACTCTCTCTCTCTCTCTAGATAAGTGTATAGGCATACTCTTCTAAACTCATACATCTCGCACTGGACTAATTTATCAGTAAAATTAAATAGCTCCATTTACAAAGACATTAATAATAATCTACATGATCAGTCTATACAGGCCAAAAATAAATGGAGTACTCTTCTTAACTACAATATTTCAGATGCACAATGGAGTAATTGTTGGCGTATTGCACATAATACCTTTAAAGATGCCCGTAGTTCTTTAATACAAACTAAAATCCTACATCTTTGGTATAGAACCCCCTCTGTGCTTCAACAATTGGGCCTATTAATTAATAATAATTTTCTGGCTCTGCAATTTGGCCAACGGGGATCTACTTCATATCTTGTGGTCTTGCGCTCCCATTAATAAGCTCTGGCATAAAGTCTGTTTACTTGACTCCAGAGTAACAGGACAAAAACTACCTTTTGACCCCAAGCTATTCATTCTAGGCATCCTTATCCCCAATAGCTGCTTCCTCTCACATGCACATTTTAGATGGCTAAACATACTTTCTCTTCTGGTCAAACGACTGATTCTTATGAAATGGAAATCAACTCTGGTGCCTTCTCATTCAGATGTTCTTCAAAGCCTCTCTCAGTATGCCTCCCTAGACCGATTATCTCATGTTACTCATAACCGACTCATTGTATATGACAGTTGTTGGCAGGATTACTTCAAGTACATTGAACCTAGTTCTTCTAGACCCTAATTCTTAGGGATATTTAACCCGCCTTCTTATTTTGCTCTCAGATTAGGTTTTCTAGAAACTTTTGTGCACAGATTTCTCTTTTTCCCTTCCCTGTTTTCTCTCTCTCTCTCTCCTTCCCTTCTTCCTTGCCTTTTTCTCTCTTCTTTCTTTCCTTGCACACTTTTATCTTATCTTCACCTCGCCATTACTGAACATTTTTCATATTACCACATTTATCACTTTTTGCAATTTACTGAATGCCTTGCCATAGCCTGCCCTAGCATGTATTTCGTACATGGTTGCTATTTCTGATCCTGTAATACCCTATTGATTGTAACCCTTCAGCTCTCCACTTACATCCTGTCTAGGTTTGTTTTATTATCAATACATGTATATAAGGCTTCTCCAATATGTTTACCCTAAATACTGTGTTTTGTTAAGTGATATTATATACCTTACATGGAGGATAGTCTTCTATTGTATTAGAGTTTTGTTTTCTTATAAACTCGAATTTCAATAAAAAGATAAAGTGAAAAAAAAGTAATTGCTTGCCACCATTGCCCCTTTGTTCTTTGGCCTTCTTGTTAGTATTTTTACTTCCATCATACTGTGATCAGCATTACCTAGTGGCTGCCTAACAGTGACCACTGGTATTTTCTCTGAAGAATCAGTTAGAACATCTTATATATTATACCTTATTATTGGTTCATTTATTACCTGCTTTAAGCCTTGGATAACAAATAAATAAAAAAAACTGCTCTTCTATTTTATTGTTGCTTTTCATTTCTGCCCATATAGTATTTGGAAAATTAATATCTCCCACCATAATTGGTCATTATCGGACACAGTGAGTTGCAATGTTATCCCCTACAATCTGTAACTATCTGCTGCCTTCCAACTCTAAAATCAGCTGAAGCACTTGCTGAGCTGTTTGCTCATCTCCATCTGGCATTTAAATGTTGCCAGTGTTCCTGATAGTCTCTGCCTACCACCATCACCCTCTGCTATATAGTGCTACCTTCAGTAACTTAAGTAGGCACTGTTGGACCCAGTGATCTGTTAAGTAATTCCCCCAAAAAAGAAATATTTTCCCCCTTCTCCTCAAACCATGGATCTCTTCCTCCCCCCCTCCTCCTAATTGCCTTTCTTCCTGTCTTCCCCTTGCCTTTCTCCCTGTCTTCCCCCTGCCCATCCTCAGTCTTCTCTTCCTGACACCCATAGACTCTCATCCCGAGTCTATCTACCCCATTTGCCCACCACTTCACCCCCCTTCTCATATACCTACCCCATCACCCCTGCTTCTTTCTTCCTCCCTCACATCTCCTCCCCCCACTTTTCACACTTTCTTACTTCTATCCCTCTCCCTTAACTTTGAGCTCTTCCTCAGGCTTCATTTTCCCCTTCTATCTCCACTCAAACCTAAACCTCCATACCACCTACATAAGTGCAAGACCGTTCAACACCTCCTCTTCCCCTCCTCTTCCTCCTCCTCCTATCTGATGAAGTTAAGCCCATCCCTGGCCCCAACTCTTCCTTCCCATCCCCTACCCAAAGGCCTCAGGCTGTACCACCTAAATGCAAGGAGTCTGCTTTCTAAACTCAATGCCCTTAAAGTCTGGGTCTCCCAGTACTCCCCAGATGTACTATGTAGTTCTGAAATCTGGCTCTCCTCCATAATCCCTGACAGCCAACTCTCCCTCCTTGATTTCAACCTATTTCATCAAGAGCATGGCAAATGAGGTGGTGGCATAGCTATTTACACTTTTATGCTTGCCAAAACTTAAACTGTTCAGTCTCTCATGGTGAATCTGCCCCCTCGTCATACGAGGTCCTTTTCATTATCCACAAATCCCCTCCACCATCTTCATCTTCATAGCAGTGCAATATGGCTCTCCTAAACTATCTCCCCCCTCCCTTGTCGACACCATCTCTTCCCTCATAACCCTCTCCTCCTCTGAGATAATTATACTGGGGGATTTCAATCTTAACTAGTTCTCTCATGCTGTCAAGCCCTCTATCAAAAAAATGGAGTCCCTAAACCTCCAACAACTGATAAATAAACCCACCAGCCCTAATCCACTTTCTCTCAACCATGCACTCCTGGACTGGGTGCTTTTCTCTCACCCCATCACATCTTGGCTGCTGGCACACTTCCTTACCGCTTTAGTAATCGCCACATGACCTACTGTATGCGTAAACTATGTATGCTTCACTCCTCTCCCAACTTCCTCTTGATTAGGTCCTACAGGTCATGGACACTGAAGTCCTCCTCTGAGATCTCCCTTCATATGACAGGTCCCCAGTTTACTCAGCCCAGAACAATGATTCCACCCTTGCCTTTTCTGCCACTATCTAAATAAAACATGGAACACGCACACTCCTCCCAGAAGGTGCAGAGTCAAACAATCCCATTACCCCTGGATCTTGGTGGGTGTACTCCATCTATGTAAATCCCATAATCAGGGCTGGGCATGTCACAAAGCCTCCCTCTACCCCCTCCCCCAATCTGCAGCATTATCGCTCCATAAGAAATGCTTGCATAAAGGCTATTAGAGCAGTAAAAGCACAGTACTACAAGGTGAACCTGCAGCAAAATCTTGACTCCCCTCTCTAAATTTTGGCAGGCCCTTCACTCCCTTTTTAACCCCCCTCTCAAGACCTCACCCCTCTCCCTGCTAATTAATGGCAAGCCTGTCTTGGATCCCTCCTCTGCTGCCTCTAGCCATAACTCTTTTTTCACAACCTGTGCCCTCCCATCCAGCCCATTAAATACTCCACCTGCCCCCAAAACCCCCCTTCCTCCTTTGGTGGTTTCTATTTCTCCCATGCCTCTGCCCAGGAGGTTCTCCATACCCTCCTATCCCTAAACCACCACAAATCTAGCCCAGTTGGCCTTGATCCCTACATTTTCTGGATCTCCACTTCTGCTGTAGTCCTTCCTCTCTTTTGCCTATTAAACCTCTCCTTCACTCTCTGTACTGTTCCCAAAAATTGTAAAGCTGCCAAAGTTATATCATGCACAAAGGAGGTGATTCCTCTATTCCTGGCAGTTACTGACCCATATCCCTTCTCCCCTCACTGGCCAAGTTTCAGAAATCCCTTGTTTTCTCTATGCTATCTGATTTCCCATCCTCCTTTGTTTTCCAGTCACCATTCCAATCGGGATTCAGGAAAAAACACTCTACCGTCACTTTCCTACTCCATGTGACCAATGCCGTTCTGTCGAGTATGGACTATGGTCACATCACAGCTGCTATCTTTATAGACCTTGCTAAAGCCTTCAACTCTGTCTACCACACCCTTCTCCTTACCAAGCTTCACTCTGCTGGTCTCTCCACCCCTGGCATGGACTGGTTCCACTTATACCTTACGGGACAAACCCAAAGTGTCCAGCAGGCAACTCCCTCTCCCCCTCCACTCCCCATTCAAACAGACGTTCCTCAAGGATCTATCCTTGGCCCTATCCTCTTTTCTTTCTTCTAAAATGACCTCCTATCTGTCTGTATCTCCTATCAGAGCCATCTCTACACAGACAATACTGTCCTTACACCACTGGTCCCTCATCCCCAGAGTTTGAATCCAAGCTTGAAAGCGACTTCACCTGAGTATTACACTGGATCCAGGAAAACCAGCTCAAGGTTAACTGTAAGAAAACCAGCTCCATGTCGTTTGACACCCCACAGAAACTAATCAAAATCTTCCACCCCCCCCCCTTCATTTTATACCCTTGATGGCTCTACTTTAGAATCAGCCCTCTCCTATAAGCACCTGGGTGTTTAGCCGGACAGTTGACTTCTCGACCCACATGGATTTTATTCACTCCAAACTCTGTCCAAAACCTGAAACCATGTACAGAAATAATGATGCCCTCTCTGCCGTGGTTCATCAGGAGTTACTAACTTAAATGATACTCCCAGTGTTGGTTAGGCTGCTGTAGTCCTTGGCTCCACCCCTGCCTCGTCCCCCGCAAGGTTAGACACTCTTTTTCATGCTTTCTGCCACTTTACTTCCTGTGCTCCTCCACGTACTTACCACTGTACTCTCTATTCCTCTCTCTCCTCCCCCCCTCTCCAAATGCACTGCCAGCTCCACGCCTTCACTCTTATTTCCAAATTCAGGTTTGGCTCTCTCCCCTCATACCTCTCAGCTCTCCTCTCTCCCTCATCTCCCTCCTATCAGCTCTGCTCCAGAGATCCTCATACCTTCTCTCTTCCCTGCCCTCACTCCAATTCAAGGTAGGCAGCCTTCTCTTACCATCTCCCCTTCCTCTGGAACTCTCTTCCAAGCTCCACTCAGCTATCTCCATCTCTATACTGTTTAAAATGCACTCTTTCTCAATCCATTTTCCTCTGCTTGCTCCTGTCCTTCCCCCTCCTGGCCTTGCTGTCCCTTCACAGCTGTCTCTCACCTCCCCTACCCCATGAACCTTACTCCTCCCCACCCCTAAATCAACTCTTGCTCACTGGATTTCTTTCTTTCTCTCCTCACAAAGCCCTAGATGTTTTTCCCCACTCCCCACCACAATCTATGCAAACTTCATATTTTTTTTACTTAGTTTTCTAACCAGTCATGCACATATCTCTTTCTGAACCAACTTTTGTAAATATTTTACTACTACCTCACTAGTATTATGCATCCTTGCTACTCTTACCACTTTTTGCACATTTCTACCCTTTTTTTGTATCGTATTCAAGTGTTACTGAATTTAAGTTACCTACTACTTGTATAATGAGATAACTGCATTAAAACCATATATTTCATCATTGTTCTATATAATTGTAATTTTTTTTTCTCCACTCCACCATCACCCCGGGTTGCACCTAGAAAAGAGCCTTGGCTCAGTGTCTCTGTCCCAGTTACCAATAGTCTAAATAAACTAAATAGAGAATAATGGATGGGGAAGTGTGTGCTGTGAGAATTTAATTCACACCCGAGGTGTGGGATGCTTCATAAACCCCGAGGACGAAGCCCAAGGGATTTATCAAAGCACCCCACACTGAGGTTGTGAAATAAATTCTCGTATGCACACACTTCCCCATCTGTTATTTTATATAATTTGCTGGTGACCAGTTTTTTGCAAATCAGTGCTGTGATCCCCCCAACACACACACAGTCTCTGTCTCTCCCCCACACACACTCTCTCTCTCTCACACACACTCACTTCACTCTCTCCACACACACACACACACACACACACACACACTCACTCTCTCCACACACACACACTCTCCCCCCCAATCATTCAGTGGCACCTTTACTCAAGTTCTCTGGGGCACCCAGTAGCAGCTCCCACTCTAAATTCCCAGCTGAGCTGTGCTACACTCCACAGTGCCTCTGTCAATTTACCTCACAGCACCCTCCTGCTCACTCTGCTCCAAGTTTATTTATTTTTTTTTTACAATTTAAAACTAAACTCAAGATCGCGATTAGGATCGTGGCTTACCTGTGTCAGGCAGACACAGACTCATTGCCACCACTGTTGTTTGTTGCCCAAAGCTAACGAAGTGCAGGATCAACCAGATACTTAAAAAATGGTAGGGTCACTAAAATAGATTTAAAAAATTGGGGTGGTAAGGATTTACCCATGGGAGTCCTCACTAAGATACGGAGCAGTCAAGTTTTCGAAACTGTTAGCCCGCCCACTCACAAAACGGGAGCCAATGAGGGAGCGCTCCCTTTTGATAGATGGAGCGCGTGAACCCCGTAATAACCAACTGGTTTTTACGGCAAATATCAACTCAATAAGCCCATTTAAAAAATTGGTCACCAGTAATCATATAAATAATAACATTTTCCTTCCCTGCATAGTGTTCTCTTATACCAGCTAGTTCAGTGTTTTAGTGATTGGTACTGTTTGGGGAGGGCGATAACACCCCCCCCAAAGTGTTAGCTATTTGTACTGCTTATTTTAATGCTTAGCCATGAAGTTCCAGTTTCACATTCTTCTGTAGTTGTTATTAATTTGTTGATGCCTACCATCTCCCTTGCATAGGCTGCCCCCCCACCTCAACTTTCTTGTCTGATGTGTCTTTATAAAAAAATGTACAGCCTGTTATTTCTCTTCACCATACAGTGTCCTTATTCCACCACCATACAGTTATGGCCACAATATCTATTTCCTGTTTCTGTAACATAATCTCCAATTCTGTTTTTTGAATATATTTAAACTTTTTTCATTTATTACTTGCATTTTGAAATTATCTTGTGGTGTATCATTCTTTTTAACCCTCTTTTTCCCACACAGGCTTCTAGTGTTTCCTTCTGCCAGAGCCCTCTTCTCACCCAGCTTAAATATTTATCAGTCTCCTTCTTTATGTGTGTTCCTGAGTATCTACTCCCTTTTATGTTTAAATGCAGTCTATCCATACTGTACAAGTTGGTGTTATTGACACAAAGTTCCCAATGCTTTAAGCATGCCAATGCATTTTCCAGTGACCACTTTCTTAACCAGTTGTTTACTTAAGCAATAAGGCAAGACAGGGTGTGTGTTATTGAGCAATAATGTCACACCTTGGGTGGGTGAAGCATGAGGCTGCAGGCTGAGTGCATTCAACACCACAGAAGTTACAGTATTACACAATAACACACATCCCTGGAGTGCCTTATTGCTATTATACAATGACCTATTTTTAATAAATAAAGAAAATAAGAAAAAAAAATGTGTTGACTTTTTTTTTCACATTTTTGATGTGTGGAAGTGTATGTTTTAAAAAAAAAAGTCCAGTGTACTTTTCCACCAGTAGGTGGAGCTGCTACCTGAATTATGTTGTCTATCCAGTTCCCCATGACTTATGATTGTTTTACTGATGTGTTGTGTTCTGTGTGCTCTGATGACTGACATCAGCCCCCTTCCCCCATGGCTGGTCACCCAGCTATTAAACAGGGCTGTACGTCAAGTTTATTTATTTGTTTTTAATTTTTTAAATTGTGGCTGTTTGTTTCTGTGATTACCGAACCGCTCGGTTATCACACTGCAGGATATTGAAGTGAGCATGCGGTAGCAGTATTTCAGCGGTGAGCAGGAGATGGATATGCTACTTCTTTTTTCCCAAACTTGCCAGTGAGTAAAGGAAGAGCATGGCAGGGGGTGGATGGGGTTGTATGTTAGGGATTATCTTCAGGATACCAAATACATTAGATTTTCATGTCTGTTTTTCCCCAATCTGAGCGGCTTCCATGAACCATGCGGTCAGCAGTTATGGTCTGAGTGGTTCACGGAAGCTGCTCGATTAGAGGAAAAAATGGCATATAAATTAAATGTATTTTGTACAGTGTGGTGGAAAAATATGATATTTGCTCTCTGTGGTGAAGTGAGGGATACAACTGCTGTTTGGGGAGGGGAGTTAAGCTGTGATGGTATAAGCATTCTGCAACATTTGTCTTCTCTGTAGTTTAAGTGGGGAGTGATTACGTTCACTTGCGCGCATGTGCAAGGAATGTCTTGGGAGAATGGGACACTTTGGAGGTGTGCCTGTCCTGTGCAATCCACTGCTCCGTTGAGCAGGTGTGACGGTCCTGCACCAATCGATGCAGTGCTGTGTATGACAGTGGTGGTCTTCTCTTCAAAGAAAACCACCGCTGTGTGCTGGCAGCGCATCACGCCCCAAATCTTTGGTGCCACGCTGGGAGCCCACCCCAGCATGGCAAACGTCCTGCATCGTCTGCCGAAGAAGTGCCCAATCCCGCCGGCTCCACATCCCCCCAAAAAGCTTTCCCTCCTGCCATGCTGGGAGCCCACCCCAGTGTGGCAAACGTCCACGTTGTCTGAGTAAAAAAAAAAACTGTAAAAAGAAAACGCTCCATCGCTGTCTCCCCACCTCCTCCCACAAGCTGCACCCACCCACTGCGCACTCCTGCCCCCCCACATTCCCCACCCCATACTTATCTCCGAGCTCAGCACAACGATCATCGTGGACCGGGAACACATCTGCACTCTTCAAAGCCGACCGCGAACTGAGGAAATGCGGTAAGCTGTATAATGGGCTAGATGGGGTTTTCAACTTTGTTGCATATCTCAGGCATTTTTGGAATTTTGCACCAAATTTTCAACATGGGGTTTTTGGGACCTCTTCTCATGAATTCTGTCACTGTCATGGCATTATTTGGGCCCGGAGGGTGATTTCGCAGTCACTGCTTGAAATCACCTTTCGGGCCTGATTAACGAAATGACAGTGCCAGTGTTCATAAGGCGGGCTCTCAAAAAGCCTATTTTGAAAATTTGGTGGAATAATTCCTGAAAATTACCATTTTACAAGCATGCATTGCGCATTTCATACACACTCTCGTAAGTTTGCGAATTTTCAATATTTTCACTCCACATTTTCAACATTGCCATTTTACCACACCTCCTCATGAGCAGTACAGCTGTCATTTTTCACATCCTGCCCAAAACATGTTTCCACCCAAGTAGCGCACAATGGCGCAGTCGGTGTGCAAACTCAATGTATGGGACACATTAAGAAAATCACAGTGACACTGTTCATGAGCAGAGGTCTTAAAATGGCTGTGTTGAAAATTTGGTGAAAAAATTCTTAAAAATAACTGTTTTACGAGTGTGTGTTGCGCAGTAACTATGCACACTCGTAAGTTTGCGAATTTTCAATATTTTCACTCCACATTTTCAAAATTGCCATTTTACCACACCTCCTTATGAGAAGTGCAGCTGTCATTTTTCACATCTTGCCCAAAATGTGTTTCCGCCCATGTAGCGCAAAATGGCACAGTTGGTGTGTGAACTCAATGTATGGGACACATAAAGAAAATCACAGTGTCACTGTTCAGGAGCAGAGATCTTAAAATGGCTGTGTTGAAAATTTGGTGAAAAAATTCCTAAAAATAACTGCTTTACGAGCGTGCTTTGCGCAGTTCCTATGCACGCTCGTAAGTTTGCGAATTTTCAATATTTTCACTCCAGATTTTCAACATTGCCATTTTACCACACCTCCTTATGAGCAGTACAGCTGTCATTTTTCACATCCTGCCCAAAACATGTTTCCCCATGTAGCGCACAATGGCGCAGTCGGTGTGCGAAATCAATGTATGGGACACATTAAGAAAATCACAGTGACACTGTTTATTAGCAGAGGTTTTAAAATGGTAATGTTGAAAATTTGGTGAAAACATTCCTAAAATGACTGTTTTACAAGCGTGCGTTAGCAGTTCACGCTGCGCTTGTAGGTTTCGCAATTTTTAATATTTCCACTCCAGATTTTCAGCATTGCCATTTTACCACACCTCCTTATGTGCAGTACAGCTGTCATTTTCACATGTCGCCCAAAATGTGTTTCCGTGCATGTAGCACACAATGGCGCGAGTCGGTGTGCGCTAGTCAATGTTTGGGACAGATTAAGAAAATCACAGTGACACTGTTCATGAGCAGAGGTCTTAAAATGGCTATGTTAGAAATTTGGTGAAAAATTCCTAAAATGATTGTTTATGATAGCATTGCGCGGTTCTCATGCGCACGTAAGTTAGCAATTTTCAATATTTGCACTCCAATGACTTCCAAATACCTAAACAGCACATAGAAGCAAGCAACATTCGGCAGTGAAAAATACTTGTACTTCTTTGTCACTGATTTTTTTAAGCCATGTCCAAGTGCCAAATACCACTGCAAATACCTGCAAGCGAACGTCCGGCATTGACAAATGCTTGTTTATGATGTGTTATGCAGTCTTTTTGTGCCTGGTCTAGATATAGTGATGTTATTGTCTAATGATATCACTGTGTCTAAGGGTCACCAGCCAACCAGGAGCTTGCAATTTTTCTTGCCATTGAACAACTGTTTAATATTCCTGTACCTTTTTGGTCCTGTTCTAGGTACAGTGCATCCCTCTTAAATGCATGCCCTTGGGACTGCCAAAAAGTATGCATTTAAGGGGGCTATGTATTTATCAGAGCTTATATTCTTTTAATGGTCAATGCAACTTGAAATATGTACCAGTGAGTTGGGTAGAGGAAAGAAATGACAGTAGCACTTAAGTACTTCTTTGATTGGGCTAAAGTGATGTGTGACATGCTCTGGCATTCTATGGTCCGAGTCCTGTGTGCAGGAAGGTGGTTCTGTGATTCCTGTAAAGTGCTTTGTGGTATTCTGTGACATTCTTTAGTTTGATTTCTGTGTCAGAATGGATGCTTCTGTGATTCTGGTAAAGTGCTTCTGTGACATTCTTTTGGGTTCTTTGCTTTGATTTTAGTGTGAGGGAGGTGTTTTTGAGACTTGGATTAGATGATTAAAAGGTTTAAGAAGGTGATTATCATTAAGTAGGGCAGCCCATTAACAGACAATTAAGAGCTAATTAGTAAGGCAGCTGCAGGCAGTGTCAGTAAAACTGGACCAGTCAGTCCACACTTGAACAGCAAACCTGACGGGAAAAGTATGCATTTAAAAGGGATCCTTTATGCATTTAACAGGTTTGTTTTACACAGGAAGTATAGGGAAAAAAATTGGGACTTGGAAATTCTATGCGTTTATGAGGGCTATGTATTTACCAGCTATACATTTAAGTGGGATGTACTGTACAAGCAATATTTTCAAAAATGTTATGTCACAGTTGTTTTCCATAAGCATCTCTCATTAGTTTAAATTAATCAATTATTGCTTCAACTTTTTGTTTTCCCATATTATTCATACCTGCATGTATAACTACTAAAGACTTTTCTTTTTCTTATTTAATAATATTGAGTATCATGTTTCCTATAGCGTGTAGCGTTGCCCCTGGAAAGCTACTTGTGTTGAATTAATTTTATTGTCTCCTGCTACATAGCAATCTGTATATTTTAATATTGAATCGTTCAAAGCATAACTCTGCTTATTTTCTGGACATGGTGTTGGTTTGTCCATTTGAAGTACCTCCGTTACATTTCCTGCTTGGACAACCTCTTGCAGCCCCTCACCCTCCAGTGTTATTAATGACTGATAGCTATTGGATATACTTAATTCAAAGTTCATTGCTCTTCTACCTTCTTTCTCTTTCTAGCCAACATGCACTAACTTTCCCCCTCCTCCATATCTGATTCCCTAGGTCTTTTTTGTTTTCTTCTGCTTTGTCCATCTGCTTTGTTTCTATTCCAGGGTTTTTCCTTGGACCTCTTTCATTTCCTTGCAGTATAATCTGGCTCCTTAGTAACCCAACCACCATTTCTAACTCCATTAATTGTAACTTTAATTCTTTTGTTTCTAGGCATTGTTTACAACAGATTTAATTCTTTTGTTTCCAGGCATTGTTTACAACAGATGTTTTGAAGTCCAGAACTGATCTGAGACTGCACTTATTGCAGTGTATACATTTTGGGCTCTACAATGCCGGTTCAACAACAAAAATTTCGACTGGTATCACAGTGCCAGACGCCATGTCGACAACGATTTGCAGTAGTCAAGGAGCCGCACACATCAGTGTGTGTTTTTTCTTCAGGTGGCTTCATCCCTGAACCCCCCACATGGGGGCTCTGCCCTCCACACCCCCCATACTTTAGGATTCTAACTCCTGGTCGGAGTTAGTTCAGGGAGGAGGTGCAGGTCGGGGGAAGGTGTTGCCTGGTCCCAGCGGCATTTCTATGGCAACATGGCACTGTTGTCGATATTGATGCATGTTGCCATAGAAATGTCACTGTTTGGGGGCATACCTACATTTTGTACACAATTCCCCACTTGCCAGTGTTGCTAGTCCCAGCTCCATCATGTAATGTTATATACTTTATGTCCCTCTACCTTTTTATACCTTCTTCTATTTGCATCTTACTAAATTCCTAAAAGTTTTATGGTATCCCTTCCCTAGATATTCTACTTGACTTGAAGGCCGCTAGGCAGATATCAAAGGCAGTGGGAAAGGCCAGTGGGATGTTGGTGTATATTGGAAGTGGAATCACAAGCTGAAGGAGGGAGGTAATAGTTCTACTGTACAAGACCCTGGCAAGACCTCACCTTGAATACAGTGTACAGTTCTGGAGACCACACCTTTGAAAGGACATTGACAAAATAGAGATGGTGCAGAGGAGGGCAACCAAAATGGAGAAGGGTTTACATCTCAAGCCTTACAAGGAGAGAGTAAGGGACCTCAATTTGTACCTGCAGGAACATAGGAGGGAGAGAGGTGACATGATAGAAACATTCAAGTACCTTAAAGGCATTAACAAGGTGGGAGGGGACAACTTATTCCAGATTAATAGTAGTGCCAGTACAGGAGAACATGACATGAGACTGAGGGGTGGCCGCATAAGGGGAAATGTCAGGAAGTTCTTTTTTTATGGAAAGGGTGGTGGATGCATGGAATAACCTGCCCCAGAAGGTGGTGGCAGCCCATACAGTGGCAGGCTTCAAACATGTATGAGACAGAAACAAAGGAATAACAGAGATAGGAAGAAAAAGCTAAAGCCAATGACCAGTTAGAGTCACTGGATGCTTCATTAGACAGCTTAAACGGGCAGACTGGATGGGACTAGTTGTCCTTATCTGCCGACAGCATCTATGTATCTACAGTATGTATTGTAAGCCTGCTGGCATTCATCCCTTTGTCCTTGTTCATATTCTGATCAGATTGCAGGGGCCGAGCTATTTATAGACCACTCTACCAGAAGTGCTGACGTGGTCATAATGCACAATTCCAGCACTAAACAGCTTTATAGGGTGCTTGGGAAGTGTAGTTCTCATAAAGTCTAGGGGAACTACAGGATTCAAACAGTGCCTTGCTGTGAGTGACATCTATATTATTTTTAAGAGCATTTGGGACTCGGGGTTGTATTGGCCATAGAGCGGACAGTGGTGTATTTTAAAATCTTTTACAAACCATTCTACCTGGAAGTGCTAGCCAGCCCAGTGGCACTGAGGGTTGAGGCGCTGGATGCCACACCTTGCACCATGCCGGTGATCTGGGTTCAGGAACAGACTTGAGTCATTGGGGGTCAGCAGGGGAGGGAAGGGATTGAGCATCTGGAGGACTGCTCTCCCATCCCAGGGGAGGGTTCCAGGTAAGCCTCGCTCCAGAGCAGCTGCTAGTGGAGACTAGGGGGACCCCACTGGTAGTGTGGCTAGATGTAATGCCAGGGGTGGAGCAGTGGCAACAGCTGCATGTTAGGTGTGCTGCCATCATTGTACAGCCACACTCTGTGGAGAAACTTACAAGAAATACCCTGGTGGCCTAGTGGAGGTGAAGGGACCCCAGTGACCTGCCCACATCCCAACACCGGACCTGCCTCCTTGGCTCTCCTCTCCTCTGCCAGATTCCACGGCTGTCCCTCTAATTGCAGAAAGGCTTCCAAGAGTAGGTGGGGGTGATCTGGGGGGCTGGACAAGCCGTGGAACTGGGGAGACCAGGGGTGGAGGTTTCAGTTAGGGAGTAGAGGTGGTAAGTCGAGTGGGTACCCTGGAGAGATGCCCTAAGCCTCCAGTGAATAAAGAGAATTCACGAAAAAAAATACCTGGAAGTGCTGCTGGAGTTGTAATGTGCTGTCACAGCACCAATGTCGTAGAAGATTTTAAAACACCACTGGCTGTTCTACAGCCAGTACAACCCCTAATCACAAATGTTCTTAAAAATAATGTAAAAGTCCCTTACATCAGGGCTCCATTTGAATCCAGTAGTTCCCCTAGACTTGATGAGAACTATACTTTAAAAGCACCCTAGGGGTTGCTATGGCAACCCCACACTATCTGTGGTTCCAACTATCCTACTAGTTTCTCTCTCTCTCTTATTTTTTAATACTCAAAAGTTTAAAGCAGAAGAACATTATATCTACAGATTCCCTGGAACCCCTGTAATAAAAGCTCTCACTAATAGAATAATGTAAATGCCCACTTCAAAACTGTCACTTTAAAAACACTGTTCACTGTGTTCACTCGAATCACTTGGTTTTATAACTAATCTATATGTAGAAAAGGATCACGTGTATAGTATTTAAAAACACTTATACAGTTGTTCTCACAAAAACAACAGAGAGTCAAACTGTTTCTGTCTGGTAGGTAAAATACCACATGCTTCATGTTTTTGTTCAGGGTGGTTTTCCATTGTTCCCTTATGCTTTCAAATGAAGCCATTTTCACTTTTCCAGCTGATTCCACTCCTGGCTCTTTTCCTTGGGTCCAGGTCCTCACAACTAACTCTCCCAATCCTGCCTCTGAGTCTGTGGTTCCTCTGGGTTTCTCTGGCTGGCTTGACATAATCCTTTCCTTGTCCCGGTCCACTCATTTAAGCACGACTCTGCACAGTTCTGCACAGCACTCATGTCACAGTGTCTGCAGTGTTCACAGTAAGCTTACAGGGACCCCTGCTTCTTTCCTCTGACTTTTCAACTTTAAAACTCCAGTCCTGTCATTTAAGCCACTTCTGTTATTCCTCAGCCAGGAACCCTGCTTCTGCTCATCTCAGTACCATGCATGACCCAGACTCGGAGCTCTGGGCCTGAGGCTTGGGGCTTCACTCTTCACTTTCCACCATATGGGTCTGTTCATGAAATGGGGTTACCAATGCCCAGCATAAACATTACTGGCAATAAAAAAAAATCTGACACTTACTGTGCTTCCTTTTTCATCACATCTGATAGCTGGTCATGTGTAGAGATATAAAACATAGGGGCATAGAGTTGTAGGGTGTGCATATATAGTCATTTTTATTTTCAGCATGATTTCTGTGCCTTTTTTCCCTTGCTAAAGTGTGACATAGCAAGCCACATCTGTTCTTGTGTCACTCTGTACCATTTATTTTAATGCCTGCCACTAATAAACACATTTATTAAGTAATATGCTGCCGTGTGTTTATTTTTATTTTGTTATTTCCCCCTTTGTGCTGTGTAAAACAACATTTATCTCCCCATGCAATTGCTGTGGTGAATGTAACTGCTGGTGCCCCAGCAGGTTACGTTCACCCACAGCCTCCCCAAATGTTCTGTGGTGCTACTACTTTTAAAATAATTTTTTTTCTAATGCCCCAAGCTCTGCCAAGTAGATGCTGCTGTTTCCCAGTAGAGAAGTGAGCCCTTTGATAACGGGGTGGCGCTATCTTTCACCCCTTGCTCCACCGTGTCATGCTTGCCTGGATGTTCGTCAACCACCTTGAGTGACTGTAACCCCAATTTGTGGTGAGCAGCAATTGCAATTGTTTGTGGGAGCGGGCGGAGTTACTTCCCTGATAAAAAGCCCAAACACCATCGCTCGGTCTCATTTACCGAACCGGCAGAGAAGGGAGAACAGCATCGTGTCACAGCATTCCATCAGTGTTACGCTACTGCACAGGTAGGACCTAAATTACGATCACCACCATCTTCAGGGAGTCCAAAATTCATTTTTTAAAACTACGGTTCGCTAGTAATGGGGTATTAACTATGAACTGCTGCCAAATGTCCCTACCATGTTAAACTTTGATGCAAGGCAACATTTTAGGGGTGAAGTGTTTATTTTTGTGTTCGTGACACCAGGCACTTTCGTTTACAAGTTCGCCCTACACAGGGTGTGCCTGGTGTCACAGTTACTTCAGCCACTCCAATGGGATGTATTGGTGGCATTTGGGGAAGGGGGTCAAATCACTAAAACCTAGGATGCACACTGATGGGGTTTTGATGTATTTTGGGGGTATTACTGCTTGCTGTGGGAAAAGGTTTGAGAATGTGTGGGGTTTGGTAGTGGTGGGGGGGAACAAACTGTAAGGAATTAGGAGTTAGTTAGGAGTTAGTTTGCTGTGAATGTGTGTCCAAATGTAGGTGAGAAACACAGCTGGATGTGGGCTTTGCAGGCACTTTACATTGTTTTAAATTCCCACTATGCCTTTGTCCATGTTTGTTCACTACGTTTGGCCATTTTAAACACCATGTAGCCTCCTTTGTTTGGTGGGGGTTGGGCCTGAGTTCTATGATGATGCTGTTTGCTTTCAGGTTCTGTGTTGGTACTGTCTGACTGAAGGTAGGTGAACACAGACACACAGCCGAGGGGGCATCAGCCAGGCTCGGTGACTTAAAAGCAGGTTACATTTTTTTTTTTTGTAAATGGCCTGCACTCCTGCCTTTGTCCCAGCTGTGTGTGTTTGTTCACCTACGTTCGGCCATTTTGAGAACCATGTGGCCTCCTTTGTTTGGTGGGGGGGGGTTGTTTGGGATTGAAATTTGGCCTGCTGTTTTGTTTTGCTACTGTGTTGGTACTGTCTGGCTGAAGGTAAGTGAGCAGACACAGCTGGAGGGGCATCGGCCAGGTTCGGTGGCTTAAAAGAAGGTTAACATTTTTTGTGTGGGGAAGGGATTGAGATCCATGTTGCTGTTTGTTTTTTTCTGTTAAGGGACTGTGTAAATTGCCTTTTTTGGTGTTTTGTTTCTTCAGTGACTAACAACTGTTTACATATAAGTTTGAGTGCATCTCCTTTGCTCCTCTGATTTTTGTGGCATGTTTAGCACGACTCCTTTGGTAATGTTTAGCACGTCTCCTTCAGTCTGTCTGTCTGCATGGGAAAATTGCATGAGTCTCCTACAGTTAATCTGCCTGACTGAGAATGTGGGGCATGTCATCTATAGTTGGTCTGCCTGTCTGAGAATGTGGAGCGCATCTCCCATGGTTGGTCTGTCTGTCTGCCTGAGAATGAGGAGCGCATTTTCCATGGTCTGTCTGTCTGAGAATGTGGAGCGCATCTCCTACAGTTGGTCTGTCTGCCTGAGAATGTGGAGCGCATCTCCCACGGTCGGTCTGTCTGTCTGCCTGAGAATGTGGAGCGCATTTTCCATGGTCTGTCTGTCTGCCTGAGAATGTGATGCGCATCTCCTACGGTCGGTCTGTCTGCCTGAGAATGTGGAGTGCATCTCCCACGGTCGGTCGGTCTGTCTGCCTGAGAATGTGGAGCGCATCTCCCACAGCTGGTCTGTCTGCCTGAGAATTTGGAGCGCATCACCTACAGTCGGTTTGTCTGCCTGAGAATGTGAAGCGCCTCTCCCACGGTTGGTCTTTCTGCCTGAGAATGTGGTGTGCATCTCCTTCAGTCTGTCTGTCTGCCTGAGAATGTGGAGCGTGCCTCCCACGGTTGGTCTGTCTGTCTGCCTGAGAATGTGGAGCGCATCTCTCACAGTTGGTCTGTCTGCCTGAGAATTTGGAGTGCATCACCTATGGTCAATCTGTCTGCTTGAGAATGTGGAGTGGGTCTCCTTTGGTCAGCTCATTCACTTCATGCTATTTGTGAGATGAATACTTACCTCTTGTGTTAGTCCTTCTATTTCCTTTGCAGCCTCTCTGTTTGCTGCTTTTTATTTGAGAGGAATACATAGCTAATATCAGACTTTATCTCAGTCTCTGAAGCAATGGAGATGAGAAGAAGACCTCGTGTATCCACTGCAGATTTGATCAGAGATGCACTGAATATTTCCCCCGTGCACTGTCAGTAAAGGAGAGATTTCAGCGGTACAGAGAGAATGTGAAGAAAGATCCAGAACGTTACGGCAGCTATTTGGAGAAATGCAAAGCACGGTCACAATCTTATCGTGATACAATGAATGAAGAAAAGAAGAGAAACTATAATGAGAAGGCCAGATTAAGAATGCAACGATAAAGAGCACGCAAGGACCAAGTTGCAGTGTCTGCAGACTGAAGAGCCACTTCTTCAAAGGCAACCACCAGAAAAGATTCACAAAATAAGAATAATGAGAGAACATGTTGGAGAGAGAGAGAGAAAACAAAAAGAATGGAGAAATATGTCTAGTCAGAAACGCAGACGATTGAATGAAAAAAGGCGAGAACTGTTCAAGTAAAATAAAGAGAATGATATACCGGTTTGCACCCACCCCACCCCCTGCCACCTGTGCCATGTGTTATGCGTCTCTCGCAGAAAACATGTGTATGATCCAGGAAACATCCTGTGACACCCCAAAGACTGACCTGACTCAGAAAACATCCTGTGACACCCCAATGGCCAACCTGACTCAGGATACATCCTGTGACATCCCAATGGCTGACCAGCACTCACAGAGTGCTATCAGGAAAGCAGTTCAGAGAGCACGACTAGGACTGCCACAGTCACCCATATGGTTTGCTTGCACAATTGCAAAGGTAATTTCATCATGCTCACCAACAAAATAGAATGCCCTGGCAAAACAAAACATGAGCTTGATCTGCCGCACTAACCTTCAGGACAAGATGGTTGAGGTCATAAAGGACAAAATGTCACAGATAAAGGAATGCAGTACCAAACAGCAGCATGAATTCAAAAAGAGCTTTATCAGTTCTTTTCTGGTGCTGAAAAAGTACTGAATGCTCCGTGGTGCAAGCACAGCACTTGGAATCAATTGGAGGAGAATGATGAGGGCATGAAGGGGGGAAAGAGAGCTGAGGATCAAGCAGCACAAGGCCGCACTGTCTGCAGAAACAGTGAAGAATGTTCAGAACTTTTTTGAGGCCTCTTCTACACCTCTGCCTCACAGGAAGGCAGTTTCCAAAAGGACTGGGGCAACAAAGGCTTTCTTGGACAAGACCCTTAATAGCCTCCACCAGGAGTTTCACCAGCAACACCCTGAAACAAAAATAGGGTCCACTAAGTTCCGCAGCCTGAGACCAACAAATATCAAATTCGCCAGGCAACAAAAACTAGATCAGTGCCTGTGTGAGTACTGTACCAATGCAGAGTTAAGGCTGTGATCCTTGAATCGGTTTGCCGATGTTAAACATTTGCCACAATGCAAAATTGAAAACATTTATAGGGCTGTCGAGCTCACCATGTGCCCAAGTCCGCCTAGTGACAAATTTTTTGCAAACAACTGCATCAGCAAAACTAGTGAGAACTGCAGTACCAATGCAATTTTTAAAAAAACAGAGGAACTTGTGCAGAAACATGGAAATGATCTAGTCAAATGGTTCCAATGGGAGACTGTCGGTGTGACCAGAGACATGAACAACACTATGGTTAAACAGTCCAGAAAAGTGCTCCAATGCAAACAAACCACTGTGACTCAACTTATGGAAATGGTAACAGAAGACGTGCATTTTTTGTGCCAACATCTGCACATTGCATCATGGCAACATAATCAGTTCATAACTCTGAAAGACCAAATCCCATGTCATAATGGTGCTGGACTTCGCAGAGAATTACACCTGCAAGTTCCAAGATGAAATTCAGTCCTGTCATTGGCACCATGAACAGGCCACAGTACACCCTATAGCATTAGTTCTCACACTTTGTGATAGTGAGCCTCCCCCGAGCCATGGAAAAGATTTCAAGCCTCCCTCAAATTTGGAAAAAATCTTGGGCCTCCCCATAGAAAAAAAAATATATCATGCTTTGCACAGTGCACCCAGGTATAAAGTGAAACTAATACAACTGACTGAGTATATTCTTTTTTCATTAAACTTATTGTTCTCCACTCACAACCCCACACCCCAGTTTATCCTTGTCACTCCACTTTTCTGACTCTTGGGCCCTTGTTATTTTGTTTCCTCTCTGTCTGGAACAACAAACCTAGCCACTTCATCTCTCCCTACCCTACTTGCCTTCCACACTATTCTTCCCTATCCACCCTTACCACAGCTACCCTACCTACCCACTCCACCTCCTCTCCACCATTCAGGGCCATCACCCCAATCTTCTTGACAACACAGGCTCCCCCTTTCTCCACTATTATCCCTACCTGGCCTACCTTCCTCTCCACCTCCTCCCCATTACTCACGGCTGACTCCTCCTTCTCTTCTCTCCTATAATCCCATACCATCTTTTCCAGGTTTTCTCATTGCTACTTTTATCATTGGAAGTTTGAATTACTGCTTACTGCTAACCGTGCCATCTACCTGACTGTTTATGCCTGACTATGTACTGCAATGTCTTAACTTTGTAAATTACCCTGCTCCATGCATATATTTTCCCTTGTGAAGCTGTATGCCTGACTGTTGCTCCACGATGTCTTAACCTTGTAAATGATCCTACTCCATGTATCTATTTCCCTTGGAAAGCTGTATGTTAATGTATATTGCCCTGTGCATTCCTGTTTTATGTTTGTCTTGGCTTATTGTACGTGCATTGCACATTACTTGTCTCTCACGACCTCCTTGTAAATGAGCTTGCTCAATGGAGTTTCTTTCCTACCAATAAACTTTGACTTGACTCCCACTCTTACCCTGTTGTTAAGTAACTTCATTTTCCCTTATCCCCAAGTCACACCTGAAACAAACACTGGCTCACTGTGCCTTTCCCAGTCACCAATTTACATATAATTAAACAACTACTGTAGAAACAAATATTGCCTCAGTGTGCTTTTCCTGGTTACTAATTTGCATATAAACATCTACTGTAAAAACAAACATTGACTCAGTGGTCTTTCCCAGTAACTCATTTGCATATAAACACCTACTGTAGAAACAAGCCTTGGGTCAGTGTACCTTTCTCAGTCGCCAATTTATATATAAATAAATGCCTATTTTAGAAACAAACCTTGACTCAGTGTGCCTTCTAGTCACCAATTTACATATAAACACACCTAGAAACAAGCTTTGCTTCATTGTGCCTTTCCTGGTCACCAGTTTGTGCATAAGTAAAGAAATTCAGCTGTCATTATCCATATATAGTTTGTTTCACACCAAAACTTAAAAATTTAAATACTGCACATTCACAGACTTGACTGGGACTCCCTTGGAACAGTTTGGGGCCTCCCTTGGGAGGCTAGCCTCACCATTTGAGAACCACTGCCCTATAGTAACGTACTACAGATGTTCAAAATGTGAAGGCCTTGTCGCTGAGTATATTGACTTTATATCGAATGACCTTAAGCATGACCACCATGCTGTTCACCATTTTGTGGGACTTGCAAATAGACATCTGTGTAACATTCGCAAACTGAATATCAAACAAGTGATGCAGTTCACTGATGGCTGTGGAGGCCAATAAAAATCTAAGTGGGCTTTTAACTCTATCTTATCTTCACCGATACAGAACATGTTTCAAACTGAACAAGCCTTTTTTAATTCCCATCATGGGAATGGCCCATCAGACGGAAAAAGTGCTGTCATCAAATCTGCTGCAAGTCTGGTGGTGCAGAATCGTCGGGCGATAATTTGTAATACAGAAGAACTATTCCAATTTTGTGCAATTAATCTGACAAAAAAGCCTGATAATGAAGGATGCAGCCATGTGCTAAAAACCTTCTTTTGGGTGGGAGATGGGCAACTAAAACGGCGAGCAGGACCTGAAGTACGCACCATACCTGGAACACGAAGGATCCATAGTGTTAAGTCTGTGGCAGTCGGCACATTTGCAACAAGAGGACTGAGCTGTTTCTGTAGACCATGTCGAAGGGAAGATGGCCCATTTGAGAACTCTTGTCATGTGGAATCATGGAAGTTACGTACACTTGGGAAATCTTCTGAATATTTGAGCCATGACATGCCAGTCACACATGCGACCTCAGCATCTCCAGCAACAATACCGGATACTACCCTGCCAACCCATCCTGACAAAGACATGGTTCCTGAGACTGCAGCTGTTACCTCAAGCAGCAGCAGCACCACCACCACCACCACCACCAACCAGAGCTCTGACACAGCCACTCCT
Source organism: Neoceratodus forsteri (assembly GCA_016271365.2). Lineage (NCBI taxonomy): Eukaryota > Metazoa > Chordata > Ceratodontiformes > Ceratodontidae > Neoceratodus > Neoceratodus forsteri. Next base: position 1,030,206,831 of record CM057458.1, read on the forward strand.
TCATCTGCCATGGTTCCTGAGACTCCTGCTGTTCCATCAAGCAGCAGCACCATCAACCAGAGCTCTGATGCAGCCACTCCTTCTGCCTGTTCAAAGAAAGTGAAGTCAAAAGAACATATACAAGTGAACAAATTTTATGCTGTGTATTATTCAAAGACCTTCTACATCGGTCAGCTAACCACCATGGATGAGAGTGGCAAATACCATTTCAACTTTATGCAGCAACGTGGGGCTAGCAGCTTTACATGGCCATGACACAAGGACACAGATTCATTATGGAAGACAATGCGCATATTTTATGGGCCCATAAACTTTGAAGGGAAGGGCACTGTCAACGTTCTACCTGCGGAACCGCAGACCATCAATACCAAATAAGAAATTCTGAGACGGGGCTGGAATTAACTGGTGTACATACTGCAATTCAATAGCGTCGCTCACTAACAGGATTAAAAATAGACATCCCTTCACTTTGCTTTTCAATCTTCAAAAACTCAAGTTAGTGGCAGAATTCCACAGTCACTCCGCTGGCCCATGGATTAATGCTAACTTAATATACAGCCTCACAAAGAGACTCAACCAATCAGGTTTCCCATTCCTGTCAACCCATGTTTTATAAGCCAATAGTATGTTAGCCATTAGTAATGTTCAGTAAAGTTTTTTTTAAAAACTGAAACACATTTGATGGGTAATTACATTCACCACAGTAACTAGTTACATTCACCATGGTATGTCGGGCCAGACATCACATCTGTCAGTAATGTTATTGAATTGTCAAATTTCTCCAGGTTTTATAGCACTATGTCAGTCATTAGCAGCAGCATGTTAACTGTTAGGCATGTTCAGTAAAGGTTTTACAACTAAAATAAATGTGTGGTGTCACTCATTACATTCACCTCGGCATGTGGTGTCAAACATCACACTTGCCAGTAATATAATTGTCAATTTTTTGCATGTTTTGTAGCATTATATTGGCCAGTAGTAGTATGTTAGTTGTTGGGCATCTTTATTACAGTTTTAGTGAGCAACACATATGTGTGGTGTCACTTGCTACATTCACCACAGTACGTGGTGCCAAACATCAAATTTGACATTAATGGAATAGAATTCTTGTAAATATTTGTTTCTCATGTTTAATATAACTTGTGACATATGTTAGTAAACTTTTTACAACTAAAACAAGTGTCTTGTGTCACACGTTACATTCACCATGATGTGTGGTGTCACTTGTTACACTCACCACATCAGAGTTCTTTTATCTCAGGAACATGTGAAGCTTTTATCTTCCAATATGTTTATTTTTTCATGCTTGGGTCATAGCATCTTAAAATGAATCATAAAACTACTCTAGAGGTAATCTGAAAATGTGACCCTCATGTCACACTTTGGTAACCCCTTTTCATGAACAGACCCATATGCTACAGAAAAACACTGCTTACTGCCTTTGTCCTTCCACTGACCTGGGCTTCAATTGCCTTTGGATTTGCTTCCTTTGTTACTCTTTTCTTCAGTGTTTGCTTGATCCTGTTTTGCTGCGTTTCTTGTTAAAAGGCATAGCCGCTATGAAAAAAATGATTTAAGAATGTACAGAGTATGTTTTGCAATTCATTTTTGAAAATAATTTCTCATCAGTTGTCACTGACTTGTACTTTTTTCCAGCATCTTGAACCTAACATATGAATTTTTTAACAGTTTGTGACATATGATGATCTGTCAGGTTTGAGTCCCACCACATACCACCACACAGAATTTAAACAGTAAGGAATGGCATCATGATTGGCTGTTCCATCATGTGTGGGTATTAATAGGGTGATGTCTGAATCAGGAGTCCACCTCCTGATGAAACTTGACAGGGTGAAGTGCCGGATCACATGGAGTACTAACATGTGGCTCCTGACTGCTCACTGTTCCACATACTGTATGTAAAATGGCTATCTCAGTAATAGAATCACCAACATTTGGATCTGAAGTGATTTATGAGCATTCCTTCCAAGAGTGCTGCAGCTTCTTGTTCCTTGGTGTTTTGATTTGGGGCTGGCCAGCCCTCAGCATGGCCCCCTTCCCTGCATTACGTAAGCACGAGTGTTTTCCTGCACTGTGCCATAGACCCCTTCCAGTTGGAACCTGCCTGTCTCATTACCTCTAGGTATGGAAAACCATTACCATAGACAAATGGATGCTGGAAATGGTGAATCAAATTTTAGCCTTCAAAAACTAAAGAGCTCAAAAGTTGTTCCTCTACTCCAACCTCAGGAAAAAAGTCTTGTGTAACCCAGGGCCAGTATGCCGTTTGTATCTGACAGCAATACCAGGTGGGATGGGTTCGGGGAGGAATAGGTCACTTGGCACAAAGGCTAGGTTTGGCTACTCTGCACAGGAGCACCCAAGTAACTCCAAACACAGGAAGCAATAACTGTAATGTCCAATACCAGAAGTGGGATTCTAAAGTGTGGCTTTTTATTCACATCCAAATAGACTAAACAAAGCATAGATGGACCCCCACAGGGCTACATTCCTGGTAATACAGATTAAAAGAAACAAGAACACTTCCTCAAAACTTTAGTCCTCAGGCTCTGAACCCACTGGGCACACAGCCTGGACTTGCACGCTACTTTGAGTTACACAGCCCAAACTTGTACACTGTTCTGAGTTTTCCCTGGCTTGGCTCCCTTGCCAGCCACTCAGACACCTTCCATACTTCATGGAAACATTTTCTGGTGGCTCCCTAAACCACCTAAGAGCACCTCAGCTCCATCAGGGAATTCTTCCTTTCAATCCCACGTCTGGGTACTTTCCTCAGGCACTGGCCAAGTACCTGAGAGAAAGTAAAAGATGTCTCAGAGCAAATCCGTAGAGGTGAATTTGGTTACTGCTGATCGGGGGTCTCCCACCTCTCGCTCCCACAATTCATACCCGGCCATTTCTCTGGACAGTAAACATCTCATCCTGTAAAGCCTTGCAATGTAGATTCTTGCGAAATGTATTTCAGGGAGGCAGTATAGTGCAGTGGTTTAAGGCTCTGAGCTGCAAATCTGGTGATATCCAGCAGACCAGACCTGGGTTTGAATCCCACAGCTTCCACTTGTATACTGTGTGATCCTGAGCAAGTCACTTAGCTTTCCTGTGCTCCCAGGTTGCACCTGTAAAAAAGCTTTCAGCTTAGTGTGCTACTCCTGGTTAAACAACTAAAAAAAAAACATTCCATCTGCTTGTCTTGCTTCCCATTTATGCTGGACTTGAACATACTTTTAAGTGGCATTGTCTATTACTCTAGACCCCCCACCGAGTTAAGCAGTCCAATCCCCAATTTCCTTCACTCTTTGTGCTGGACTTGAACATACTTGAATTAAGTGGCAATGTCCATTACTCTAGACCTCCCACAGATTGAGCAGTCCAATCCCCACTTTCCAACTGTACTTGGCTGTCTTTTCCTGACCCCACAGTAACAGTCCCTTTAGTTTCCTTCTGTTCAGGTGAAAAACACTTGTCCCTTTTTCAGAGCGAACTCACCCTTTGGTTGCAGGTGCCCCACAGGCATTTCCTCCACAAGGAATTTCTCTCTCAGAGCTTCTGGTGCCTCAGCACAACTTGAACAGGCAGCTTTTTTCCCTTAGCTGGACCCAGGAGGGTTGCCCCTGGAAAACAGGCAAAAACCTTCCCCTCATCCCCTCAGGGATGGGGCTCTTGAACCATTGAAAGCGGTCTCCACCACTTCAATTACCAGTTCCTGTGTTCCTCTTCAGGTGGAAACACACACCTTCCAAAAGTAGCTCTAAAACAAAGCTTAAAGCTCTGAGAGCCTGCACACACTCAGCTGTACTACTGTCTCTCTCTCAGACTGCACACAGACTTAATTCAAAACCCCAACGTTCTATACTAACCTCCAACTGCAACATTCCAGTGTGGCTTATGCAGCTGCGAAAGTTCTAGCATGATGGCATCCCTCAGTCTCAGCTGAGACTGAGAACAGAGTGAGACAGTGTGAAATCCATTTAATTGGAGTTTCACAAGCTGCCTTCCATGCCTACCACTAGGTCTTACTGGGATTCTAGTAACCCTGGGTAACAGGGGAGTTACTCTTGTTACTGTGGGAGGTACAGAAAGGGCTAAGGATAAAGGCTATAGAAAAGATCCCTCCTTCACAGTGGGAAGAGGCCTCTTCTCAATGAACTTTCTCACAACAAAGAAAACAAGTTTGGCCAGAGCCAATACGGCTGTGCAGAGCTTTTACAAGCACCGCTAAAGGGTGCTGTGTACAAGATGGCAGCAATGACACAACTGCACATGCACAGTCTGACTTGATGGCCATGTTGTGGACAGTGACCGTCACTTCCACAATTGTGAAAGCAAAAGAAGTGCCCTGTGAAATTGTTTGTGTGTGTGTTTGTGTGTGTTGTGTTTGTGTGTGTGTGTGTGTGTGTGTGTGTGCGTGTGTGTGTGGCCGATGGTGGGAAAAGGCTGCAAAAACACAACCACTGGGAACTCTGATAGAGCACTGTGAAAGCACACCGGACAGTGGTCTGGTCACGTGCTTCCACAGTGCCCTTCTAAGATGATGATGATTATGGCATAATGGAGCAGATCACAACATTAGCAGAACGTAAGCTGTTACAGTTGGAAGACTTGCTTAAAGCATCCATGGCTCTGTGCATGTCATGGCCATTGAGGTCTCTTTCATCTCAAAGGCACAGGACAAGATATTGAATAGGTAGTACATCAACATTTTTTCTTTGCTACACAGTGAAGGTGAAAATAAAGGAGAAAAATGAGATGAATGGGAATAAAAGGGGGAAGACTCAACTGAAGGTGGGGAGTAATATAAAACAAATCAGATAGCAGCAGTCAACATTACAGATACGGCGACCTTGTGCAAGTATCCAGTAATAGCAGTAGGTTTGTTCAGGTATTCAGACACAGTATTCAAGGCTTACTTTGCTTATGAGGGAGTGGTGTTTTGAGAAGTTTATAAAAAGGATGGCTACAGACAAACATTTAGACTGGGATAGAACCTCGACACATTTATGGCTTGAGGCGTTGACCGAAAAGTGACCACTTCTCAGACCCTAGAAAAAGAATGATCTACCCCATACTTCAAGCCAAGTTGGGAACACAGCCAATTAAGGTAGGTGTGTGTGCTATAAATCTAACAAAGGGATCTGCACATACGAGGGACAGTGTAAATTCAAACATGAATGCTTAGTCTGTGGGGCCTATAAGCAGTCTGCCATGGCCCAAGGAACATTATTTTCACCCTCATCTGCTACTTAAGCATGTGTGATGCAGAAGTTGCTGAAACACACTCTTGAGAATGTGCCACATTAGCAACATTGAGAGTATGTCCACAATATAGAATAAGGACCCTGTATCCAGACCCGGACTTTATATTGGTGAATTCTCTACTCTTCTTTAGTGGATTTGCTATGTATTACAGAAGTCATTAAACTTTCTGCAAAGCAATTTGCATTCCCTCAGTGTTAGCTTTCTTCAGGTCCAGTAGTTGTTGTGTTACTTCCCCTGATACAATACACATTGCATGCCATTGAGAAAAGGGCAGAAAGAAGGCTTGCACAGTATTTTCTTGAGGATTTTGCAGTGGTGAATCAAGGTGTGTTGCTGTGGCAGTTTGAGCCAACTGGAAGGCATCTTGGTAGTTTACTCACCTGGTAAAGGTGATTGTGTTACTGTATATCCATGGCACTCCCAGATTCATTACCTTAGGGTTATGTATGCCTGATAGGCTGCTGATGCACGTGACCTATGATCGGATTTCGATCAACCACCAACCCCCTTCTTCACCCTTACTGTCTTCAGTTTCGATACTTCCAGAGCTGTAAAGTAACTTATTAGTTGTATGCACAGATAGTAAATACTACTCTAAAGACAGTCTTTCTGGAAATTTATACCTACTTTAATGACTACATATTGTATTTGACTTGTACGCTTAAAGCAGTCCACATAGATATTGTCATTGTTCTGTTGCTTAATCCACCTGTGATACCTGTAATCGTGCTCCCTCAGATGGGATGGAGTGCCATGAATATACAGTAACACAATCACCTTTACCAGGTGAGTAAACTACCATTGTCTTGTCTGTATATCCATGGCACTCCCAGATCCATTACCTTAGGGTGATTCAAAAGCAGTACCCTACTTATGGGGGTGGGGGCATGAGTTCTATATGCCTGTTAAGGTGGCAGTTATGAACACTTTATGTCTGAATTAACTTTCCTCCTAAATTTCAGCGTCCAGTCTATTGTGTCTTGTAAGGTTATGAACAGTAGACCAGATGGCTGCCGCACAGATTTTCTGTGCCATGGCATAGGTTCATTCCACCCAAGAGGTGGCCATGGCCCTTGTGGAGTGGGCTTTTATTACTTGATTTGTATGATTCTTTGATTGTTCTTTTTAGCCATGTTGCTATGGTGGCCTCGGCCACCACAGTTCCTCTCTTGTGACCTGATGGAATGATGAACAATCTTTCTGTCTTTCGTAGTTATGCGGTTCTTTCTAGATACACTGTGAGTGTCCACTAGATGTCCAGGGAGTGGAGAGACCTCTCCCTGCTATTTGTGTGTACCTCATAATAGGTCAGCAGTTCTATTGGCTAGTGTTTGTGAAATGCGGAGTATACCTTGGAAATGAATGAGGGTACGGTCTGTAGGGAAACTCTGTCTGGTGTGAATGCTGTGAATGGTTCCTTACATGATAACGCCATCAGTTCTCTGATGCAGCGGGCTGAGCATGTTGCCACTAGAAATGCTGCTTTTAACCCTATCCAGTAATCACTGATGTCTGCTAGGGGTTTGAATGGTGTTCTGGTGAGGGCTTTGAGTACTAATGTCAGGTCCCAAGGAGGCACGCCATTCCTTATGCAGGGCCTTATGTTGGTTGCCGCTTTTAAGAAATGTATGATGTCTGGATGTGAACCTGGGTATGCACCTTTGTCAGTGCCCATTGCTGCCCCAATGGCTGGAAGTTGAACTCTTAGTGATGAGGGTGCTAGCCCCTTGTCCAGTCCCTGTTGTAGATACAGTAGTATGTCTGCCATAGAGACTAATATAGGTGATAAGTTTCTGTCCGTACACTGGGTTGTGAATATTTTCCATTGTCTGGAATAGGTAGATGATGTAGTAGCTCTGTGGGACTGTAACATTGTATCAATCACTGCTGTGTGGTACCCTGCATTCAGCAGTCTCTCCCTTTCAGGAGCCAGGCTGTGAGCTGTAGGCTGTTCAGGGAGGGGTGTGTTACCGGTCCCTATATCAGAATATCTGGCCTGTTGGGTAGTCATAGGTTGTCCCTTGCTATCACCATTAGGTGGCAATGTCATAGTTGAAGTCCGCCGTGGTGCACTGCAGTGCTCCTGCTAAGAGAAGCCACACAAGTCTCCCCAATGACTACAGTCATCAGTGTAAGACAGGGACGGAATAGCCCTATGATGGTGGCTGGAGTAGCAAAGGGGTGAAACATAGAAACATAGAATTTGACGGCAGATAAGGACCGCTTGGCCCACCTAGTCTGCCCATTTTCCTACCTAACAGATAAGCTGCAGATCCTAGTTAACCAACAGCTTACTTCCTCCTACCCCCCACTAGGATTGCCTTATGTCTGTCCCATGCATTCTTGAATTCCCCCACTGTTCTTGACTCCACGACCTCCTCAGGAGGCTGTTCCATGCATCCACAACCCTCTCCGTGAAAAAATACTTCCTCACATTACCTCTGAGTCGTCCCCTCTATCTTCAAATTGTGCCCCCTTGTTCTTGCACATCTCTTTTTCTGAAAGATGCTACCCTCTTGGACTTTGTTGATTCCCTTGAGGTACTTGAAAGTTTCTATCATGTCCCCTCTCTCCTTCTTTCCTCAAGGGTATACATATTAAGCTCCTTTAGTCTTTCTTCGTATGTCTTCTGGTGCAGACCCTGCACCATTTTGGTTGCCCTCCTCTGGACAGCCTCCACTCAGTCTATGTCTTTGCGGAGATGGGGTCTCCAGAACTGCACACAGTACTCCAGATGGGGTCTCACCAACTGTCTGTACAGAGGGATAACAACTTCCTGTTTTCTACTATTGATGCCTCTTCCTATGCATCCCAGTATCCCCTCAGCCTTTCTTACTGCCTTCTCACATTGCTTGCCCACGTTTAGTTCATCTGATATAATTACCCCCAGGTCCCTTTCCAAGGGTGCTGACCTATTATTGCAGTCGTGTGGCTGAACATATGCCGGCTGCTATGCTAGGTGGTTGTGCTATTGGTGTTAGTGGTACCTTTGCGATGGTGTCACAAGTTGGGTAAAATGTGTACTTAAAGTTTCCCGAAGGCAATGGCCCTTATGCATGTTTGAGTATGTGCCTACGTACTAGCATAGGCTAGACCTGTAGTGAATGAGTATGGCACTGTATATACTGTATGTATATGTATCCTATATATATATATATATATATATATTTTTTTATTTTGTAATCATCTTCTCAGGGGTCTACCAATCTTGGTAGTTCTGTGTAATGGGCTTGTAAGACCCCTACTATTGTTTTTGGTTCTATGCAGCACATTAGGAAAGTTAAGTTCCTAATGACCCACACTCAAAGTTTGGTTCCCTGACTGCTTGGCTGTGGGACTGCAATTGTTTGAGTTGTAGTTTATTTATAGTTCCCATACTATGGCCTTATGAGTTGAGCCATATATGCTAGCCTTCATATGCCTGTCACATGGTTATCCCAGTAGGGGATGCCATGTGGGGACTGTTGGTGCCCAAGAGAGGCTGTAGTTCTGTAATGACCTGGTGTTGTGTCATATCCCTAGTACCATTAGTTGTGTTTTGGTCATGGGGATGGGTGTAGTAGGAGCCAAGCTGCATGCTTCTGAACTGTGCTGATGTAGTCCCACAGTGTAGAAGCAGTGGTACAGCAGTGTTATAAGGGATGCTCTGTCAGCGACATGTACTGTATAATCAGTATGCCTTGACCTCGCTTTGGGTGCTAAGATATAGGGCATAGACCTTCTGAAGGGGCCGAATAAGTCCACCTATTCTCGCGCCTGCCTCTGTATTCGATTCGACTTCTGTAACCATGATGGTTCTGTGTAGCACATTATCCCGTGTTAGGGACAGTGTTATGCTGGCTTGCCCACAGCTGTGGTAATAGTGCTGCCCCAATGTATTTTCCCCATTGTTAATTGATTTTCAAATCATTGCCTTTATATTTAATTATCCACATTATGGTCTGCTGTTGCAGATTGGTTGGCGCTTTTAACAAACGCCCTCTGTGCTGGTTGGTCATTTGTGAGCATAGATGCGCTCTCCACAAGATGGTGACAGTGACTCTCAGTCAGTTTACACTGTCTGGTGGCTGCCTACACCCTTAATCCTGCCTAGATAATGGGCGAATGGAGAGTTTTTCCAAAATCACAGCAGCAAGTCTTGCGATATTATTTCTCGTGGCTGCCGATCTGGGTAGGCAAGTTAGGTTAGTCTCATAATGCCCCTCCTCCTCATGTGACCTACTTTGTTAATGGTTTTTTGGTCAGGTAGATGATAGAGGAGTTTCCTCTACCTTTTGTTAAGAAGGTGGTGCATTTAAAAGAAATAATGTTTCAGAGACTATTGTGTAGTGATGTCTTGAGTGAGTGCTTCAGATGCTACTATGCTTGTAATGGGGAACTGTGGCACATTACTTAGTATTCTAGAAGTCCAGGACGCTGGCAGGGTACTCCAGATGCTCTAAGGTGGCCACTTGCTCATTTAACAATGGATAGACTCTGGAGCTGTTAGCAGGGGCTCCAGGTCATCAGGCACCTTAGTAAGCTGGTATGCTTGTTCTGAATAGCATGTAGGGGAACTCACAGTATATGCCCAATTAAGGAATGAGAGCCTTTAATTATTTAGTAGCCCCTGATGTACTGAGCTCCTGGGACTGCTGGTAGGGGTTTCCAGGTAACTGTGGCTGTGGAATCTGTTTGGTCATCTGAGAAAGATCTCAGACCATACATGGCTCTATTAGCATACTTAACATTTAGCATCCTTTAAATTTTTATAATGTGATACATTATCTTGTTCAAGCCCTTTTTTATTAAATGAATAGGTCTAAGTTATGCATTCACAACAGTATGCATTACTTTTGTCTCGCACAGTACATAGTAGCAGCTCCTGTGCCTTAAGCGAGAAAAACTTTGAATATCAGTGAAAGAAATGGCTCTGTTAAAGTTCACTATTTCCCAAATAGTTATTTTATTTTAATCAAACCTTCCAGTATGTTGACCCAATATAGTACAGTGCTGTGTATTATTTTTGGCCCCTTTTTTATGCCCTGGTTAGTTCTGGGACAATGTAGACATCCGCCTTTAATGGGATGGGGGGTGGGCAGGATGCCTTAGGTAGTCCTTGCCTTGGCTGTGGTAAACTGAACAAGGACTCATCTGCATTGTTGCTTGTGCGATAGGGCACAGTTTGGGGCAGAAGCATTTTTTTTTTGTTCTTTAAACATTTCTTCTGTTCTCCTTCATAGTCAATGTTAAAAGTTAGGGGACTTAGGCTTGCGGAGCTGTAGCAATTGCTAGCTCCATTCTCCATTGCAAGATATGTTTGGATTTAGTCAAATCTCATTTGTTTAGCCTCCTCTAAGATGATGGCCGAGATCTCGCGAGAGCTGAGAGTCAGTCAGCTTGCAGCTCTCATGTAGCAGGAGATTTGGAAACTAGGAAGAAGCAGAGAGGTTGACCATGCTGCTAGGAGCCATTTGATAAACTGAGGCCATAAAATAACATTTGGGTGTCTCCATTTTGGTCAGCAGAGCTTCCTTTCTCTGTGGGAGTGTTTTTGGGTAGAAAGTAGCACAAAATGGTCATGTGTGCTTTTATTTAGTGCCACTGAATTCCAGGAATGTCTGAATGCGGTGCGGGGATTTCAAGCACTTTCCAGCACAAGGAAGCTTTTCTGGATGATTTTGTGAGTACCTTTTTACAAGTTAGTGACACTAGCAGGGTCACCAGATTCTTGTCGGTGATTAATACAACTCAGGAAATGCTGGCAGGGGAGCCAGGTTGATTATTTATTATATTACCTCCTGTAAATCATTGCATAGATTCCATGTTCATTTATGTAGATCAGACATTTAGCTCCTGACGCCACTAGCAGGGGTGGTCAGGTAGCTAATAATATCTATGCTTGTACAATACGATAATGCTCATGATTTGAATACTGGGCTGGCAAGTTCTCAGCTAATATTTCTCTAGACAATTTATTCTAAGTGCTCCTGCTAACTTATAAGATGACCCTGTACTGGGTCCTGGGCAGTATAAGTTGCTTCTGAGTTGGTGTGTAATTTTAGCAAGTCTGGACCTTTAAATGTCAGCCTCTGATCTCTGACTGAAATGCTGGCCCTTTAATGATAGTTTTGTTGTGCTTCCCCCCCCCCATGGGAGGAGAGAACTCTGTCCACCTCAAAGTTAGGCTTTCTTGCTTTTTTGCTTTGGAGCTTGCCCTTTAAGTGGTTAATTGCCCAGTGGCTTTCCCCTTGCAGCTTTATGTTTAGGTGTGCCTGAATGCCTGTGAAGCAGGCATCCATGTTTGCTTGACATCTATGGCCCCTTTTAAATAGTGACTGTGAGCCTTTGCTCTGTTGTTCCTTTTTCCCCCAGCCCTGCCAGTTGTTTGTGATGTATATCGCTACCGCGCATGAGCGAGCACTTATTGTGTGTCTGTGCTCCTTGCCCCTCTGAAAAATGGCACTGCAGGGCATCATGCATGCATGATGGGGCTATTCCATACTGCGCATGCATAGAGGCTATGTGGAGCATGCGTGGCTTCCTTAGGGGAATGATGGCCGAGAGGAAGGAGCAGGGAGAAGAAACCAGTCAGGCTCCATGTTTGTTATAGCCCTTTGTCTGCCACATGGCCCCCATGGCCAAAACAATGCCTCTGCGAGAGAGCAGGTCAATTTTCTAATCTTTTCACAGTAATTCTAGAGCGTGAGCCAGCACCAGTAATCAGAAAAGATGTGGGGGGGGGTTGCTAGAAACCTTCTGATTTTTTTTCTCTTTTAAGGCTCTCACCAGATTTTAAAAGCCACACACACAAACAACCAAATGGAGGCAGAGGCACTATTCACCATCATCTCGCTACATGAGGGAGACGATGTGCTGGGTTCCCTTCAGTCTGCCATTAAAGGGGGAACGTTTTAAAACATTTTATATATGTGCTGTGCCTCCCTCTTATGCAGACGATGGATCAGGGACTGCATAAAGTTCATAGCCGGATATCCTCGCTCATGAGGGAGGAGTCCTGCTGGCAGTCCATTTAAATGCAACTGGCTCATGCTTATTCACTGAGAAGCTACAATCTATGATTAATGTCCATTATTTTGAACAACGTGACACTCAGTGATGCAATGCATAGCAATATAATATACTCTGATTCTGTGCTCTATTTCTCTGCTAATTAATAGCTTTTCTTTCATCATTTTTTTTTTCTTTTTTTTACAAAGCATTCATTTGACATTGCTAGCTCTCTGCATACTATATCCTACTGTCTGTGCTATGTAGCTTAAATCTGGTAATTACCTTTTCCTTTGTTGTTGTACTGGAACTTGGGACAGTGTTGCAGCCTCTATCAGATGCACAAGTTAAACTGAAGACAGTAAGGGTGGAGGGGCTTGGTGGTAGATCGAAATCCGATCTTAGGTCACATGTGTATCTGCAGCCTATCAGGCATACATAACCCTGAGGTAATGGATCTGGGAGCGCCATGGATATACAGACAACACAATGTAGTGTTTTGCATTCTCTTCTCACAGAAAGACAGTTTCTTTTTCTTGGGAGTAGATGATGGACCACTTGAAAATGTCATTCCTGTGCTCATTTTAATGGCTTTATTTTTCATGACTATGGTGTTCTTGGTGTGCCATATAAGTACCTATGCCTCAGCATAAGTGGCCTGCCATGACTCGGAGAACATTATTTCCACCCTGACCTGCTACCCTAGCATGAGTGATGTAGAAGTTACGAAAATTTACTGCATTAACTGCATTTCAGAAGGTGCCTTGTTTGTGGCACTGCAGTATGGCCATATTAGTGAACAAGGAACCTATACTTTCTATTGCTTAACTCTTTACGCTTCTTCAGTGATTTTGCCACAAGTACATTACAGAAGCTATTCAACTTTCTTCTGTGCAATGTACCTCAGAGTTAGCTTTCTTAAAGTCCAATACTGTCCTTGGTATGTTACTTTCAGTGATACAATAAATATTGTAGTGTAATGCATCAGTTAACCTGCAGTTACTATATTTGTCCACTAGAGGGGGAGCTAGTTTCTGTTTTTCTGCTCCCCGTGTGTTTGTACAGGTTTGCTCCAGTCTTTCATGAGACATAATTTGATAGTGTGTGATTCCTATCTGTCTCTGTATTTTTGGGAGTTAACACACAACATGTAGCATCTAAGCTGTTTAAATCTAAAATAAGATCACTAGATCCTGGATGCTTTCCAACTTAAACCTTCTTTATTATGTGTTTCATTTCCTATGACTGGGTCCAGATTAGCCTCTGAGTGTGCTGGCTGTTTAACAAACTGATATAAGAATGCAGTTCTGACCTACATCTGGAAGCATGTGTCCTTAACAGTTATTCCAGTCCATAGCTGGGTATTCAGAATAGCCCATTGTCAGCAGTCTGGTCTTTACACAGGCCCTCTACATTTTCAATGTGACATCATGTGTACCGCAACAAGCAAGAACCATCCTGTCACCTTTATGTCCTTATCTGTAATCCATACAATCCATAACTACTTCGTTGTGTCCTGGAGAGACTAGCATTAGTTCTCTTCCCGCAGACCAGATATCATCTATTAATGGCACCACTTTTTCAGCTTTTTTTGTCTATTCCTTCTTTAGACTCTGCCACACTATTTTAAAGCCTCAGTAATTCTTTTATTGAAACTATCCCTGCAGTCACTGTAAGCTTTCACATAATTATATTTTAGCCTTGGCTAAAACCTGGTTGCATTCACAACCACCTCTAAAGACGCCTTCTCAGCCCTTGACCTCCACCAAATGGTGACCCAACCCACAAGGTACAACCCAGCTACCGGGATGCAAACCTTGCTGGACATTGTACTAACTAACCACCCACATAAAATCGAGGATGTTGTGGTCCTCCCTAACCTCTCAGTGACCACTCCCCAGTAATCTTTACATGGACAGCCAAGCAACCAGCCCCCCCCCCACCATGCTTCGTCGCCACCTCCGCCCTGGCAGTCTTACGAACCTCAAGCATCACCTAGCTCACTGCAATTGGTCACCTATATACCAGGCCACCTCTGTGGACGCAGCGCTAGAATGTTTCAACAACACCTTCAGCCTAGCCTCCGACACCTTTGCTCCCCTAAGAAAGACCCACCTCAAGGGGCAAAATGCCACCTGGATTACCCCATCCCTCCTACAGCAGCTCAAGAACTGTGACAACCTTTGGTATAAGGCAAAGGAATCGGGCAAACCTGCAGACAGGCAAGCCTACCATGCAGAATAGAACAAATGCACCTGGGCCATCCACAAAGTGAAAGCTGAGCATTACAGAGCCACCTTGACTGCCACCTGGGACTCGTCACGCAAATTTTGGAATACTATAAAAACATCAAATGAGATGTTGTGGTCCCTTCCCCCCTCCCAGATCTCCACAAATGGCTCGATCACCAATGACCTGAAACAAATTGCTGCTGCTCTCAACTCCAACTTTACGGACCTAAGCTTTGTGCTCCCTCCCAATTTCTTTGACCCCACACCCAGCCAAGATCCCCCTCCTCCCATTCCCCCCTTTCTATCTCTGGACTATCCCCCCCCCGGAAGCCGAACCCTACCTGATTAAGGCCCTAAATGGCACCAGCCCCCTTAACGACCCTATAGACATCAAACTCTTCTGGCTGGTCCTGGACACGCTGCTTCTCCCACTAACTGCCGTACTAAATTGCACTCTCCGCCTTGTACAGTTTCCCAGCAAATGGAAAAATGCGGTTGTAACACTGATCCACAAAGGTGGGGATCCACTACTCTCAGGGAACTACTGCCCAATCTTCATTCTCCCCCCACTGTCCAAGGCCTTGGAAAAGGTAGTGGCATCCCAACTGGCCAATTACCTAGAAACCCATAACCTGCTGTGTGTGGAGCAGCACAGGTTCCGAGCCAGACACAGCACTACAACAGCTCTCATTGAATTCTCGAACTACATTCACTACATCCTAGACAAGGGACAGCTGGCAGGGGCCATGTTCATTGACCTGTCCAATGCCTTTGACACGGTTAACCACCCCCTCCTGCTGAACACCCTGATGCACACAGGTCTCTCTCAAGGTCCAATAAACTGATTTGCAAGCTATTTGACCTCCAGGATGCAGTGCATCAGGATAAGTGATACTGTATCCAGCACCTGCCCCACCCGCTATGGAGTCCCACAAGGCTCCATCCTAGGGCCATTACTTTTTAGCTTATTTCTGAATACATTTCCCACCTCGTGCCCTGGCAAGATACTTCTATATGCAGATGACACCATCCTCTGCACCTCCCATGCAAACCCCACTAACCTACAAGCCTCACTGCAGCACTCATTCAGCCAAGCCGAGCACAAGCTAGTACTAAACCAGAAAAAACTAAAACCATGCTGTTTGCACACCACCAAAGCAAACTAAAAAATGCCCAACTGAAAATCCTGTCCAGATCACACCACCCCCTAGAGCAGGTCTCATCTTTTAAATACTTAGGGATCATGTTCGACCCTGCTCTCACTTTTCACAGCCACATCAGCACACTGGCATCGATCACTAATGCACGAATCAGCCTCCTCTACCATCACAGGGACTGTCTACCCCCTGAAGCCCTGCGTCTAGCAATTACCTCATCTGTTATGTCACTGGATGACTGCGGGCTACTGGTCTACACTGCCACTGACACCACTGCTCTCAACAAGATTAAAGTAACCATCAACAAAGCCTGCAGGCTCCTGTCAGGGTCTGATCACACAACCCACACCTGCACCCTTTATGACCATGCTCAGATCCTCAACCTTGATGAAAGGCTCCAGTTCCAAGCATGCCTCATGGCCAAAAAATTCCCTCCTTGGACAGACATCCCCAGGAGTGTCGGCCTCCTTGCCCCTAGCCACCCCCAAAGTCCATACATGCAGAACAGACACAATAAGACTGGTCATCCTCAGGGTCAGGACAACGCACGCCCAGAGATCGTTCCTAGTCATGGCCCTTGCCTGGTATAATGCCCTGTTATTCTCAGTCACTGCCCACACCAAGCTCGGCCCTTTCAAAGTGGCCCTCAAGAATCACCTCCACACCACACATACCTGCACCTGTCCATGCTAGTCCTACTGCCATTTCAAACTGCAGCCCAGTCACTACTAAAGTGGGCCCACCCCAAGACAAATTTTAACCCAAGACTGCTCCACTAATCCCCACCAGGGCCCACTATCCTGTCTCTGCTCTCTTGTTATTCTGCTTAGCTATCACTGTGTATAAGTCTACATCATTGCACTGCAAAGGATGTATGTAACCAATAAGATAATACTCTGTATAGGTTCGCACCAATGTATTGTAATGCCTGCACTACTGCACTGCAAAGGATGTATGTAACTGCTTAGCTAATACTCTGTATAGGTGCTCATCAATGTATTATAATGCTTAATGATGTTTGTACATCTACTGTCCAACTAGTTATGTAATGTTGTCTTTGCTGTATAACTGTCATGTCTATATTCATGTCATCCGACAAGGAGCCTTTGGAAATTAGTCTATGACTCAAAGGATTGTAATTCTGATATTCTAATAAATAAATAAATTGAAGAGCAATTTTATCATCTAATCCTCTATGCTGCTAATTATTGACTTAATACATACATTTTAACACCAATCATAATTTAAGTGTCAAGTGAATTCAGAGATGAGTCTCAAACTCAAGACTGCTGGAGCTAAAGTGCATTACTCTACCAGTTGAGCTAGAGGAATATCTCCAGGACCATATCTGCTACAAATTGTCAACATTAGTTTAATCAGCACTTAGATTTACTTGTGCATGCACACCTGTTAAAATGGCAAACAGGTCTGACATATGCAAAGAGGACTGTCCACTTTTTCGAGACGAGGGAGTTCTTTGGTTAATTTTTTTTTTCGAATTTGTTTACAGTTACCATCACTTCATCAATCTGAAGTATTATAAAATATGCAGAAAAAGGCACTCATCCCCCATCCACCCCAGGAAACTTTCACTCAGCTGTTGAAGATGCTAGGAGTCATTTGTCATGGTATACAAAATTTCCTTTGTTAGGTACTCACAGGTACGAAAACAAGCAAAACTGCAGTAAAAGCAGCAAGAACAATTACAAATATACCATGGCAGTCCACGCTAATGCTGGTTGTCTTCCCCAGAAGCTTACAGTTTATGCTATGCACATCATCTGATGATAAATGTGACATTTTTTTGTACCATGAGAAATGACTCCTAGCGACCTCAGCATCTGAGTGTGAGATCCCTGGAAGAGGGGCAGTGAGTACCTTTTCCTGTTTCTTGTCCAGCACTAACTTTCCGAAAGTGAGCACCATCAAGTCAGAGTATGCTACCACTGTTTTTTAAGTTTGCTTGCACGCATGCACAAGAAATATTATGCGGCAGCTTAGGAGAGAAGTGGGTTGTGGAGGTGCGGCACTGTGGCAGCCAACGGAGGCACTGCATTTGGGGGCTTGGCATTGGTGGACCAATGGAGGCACAGTGTGCCGATGACACTGGTCTCCAAAATTGCCACCAAGTACAGACGTTTTCGCCACTGCAATGAGGGGCCGCCTCATCATTGCAGCTTCAGCCATTCCGCTGCAATGAGGGAGCAACCCATCATTGCAGGGCGGTACCTTCCCAAGTCTAACAATAAAGTAAACATGGTGGCAGATTGCCGCCGCCTCTCAGCCCCATGAAAGCCGAATGGGGGTGGTCAATCCCCATATCGGCAGCCCCTGACCCAGTTAATTTGCAGATGGAGGAGCCCACTCCCCGTCAGCATGATGTAACCCCTTCCCCCATTTGTTGTGTGCCGAGGGGGTGCCCAATCCCCCTCTGCAACATATGCCCCCCCAAAAAACTGTATTTTTTTGCTGACAGGGGCCCCCATTCCCCGTTGGCTTCAGTCCTCTCCCTGCCCAAGTTTAATTTGCAGGCGGGAAGCCCACTCCCCATCGAATAATGTCACCCCCAAAAAAAACAGTTGCTTTTCTGACGAGAGGCGCCCAATCCCCTCGACTCTTGCACCCCCTCGGTATGTGCCGACTGGGGTGTCAACGCCTGCCCACAGCTTCTAAAAGAACAGCTGATTGGCATGCTGGGAGCCCACACCAGCATACCAAATGCCCTGTGAAACCAGAAAACCGCTCCGCAATTTTTTTTTTTAACCTGGAAACTAGAAAATGGTTCCTCGTCGAGTCCGGTGGCACTGCCCCCAAACTGCACCCACCTTCTGTGCACCCTGCCTCCCAACACCCCCCTCACCCCATACTTACCTCCAGAGCATGGCGCAACAATCTTTGGTGGACCAGGAACATATCTGTACTCTTCAAAGCCGACCGCGCACTGAAGAAATGCCGGTAAGCTGTGTAATGGCATAAATAGGGTTTTTTTCAACTTTGGTGCATATCTCGGGCATTTTGGGGAATTTTGCCACCAAATTTTCAACATGGGGTTATTGGGACCCCTCCTCATGAATTCAGGCACTGTCATGGCACTATTCGGTCGTGAACGGTGATTTCACAGTCACTGTGCGGAATCACCTTTTGGGACCGATTAATGAAACGACAGTGGCAGTGTTCATGAGGGGGGGCTCTCAAAAAGTCTATGTTGCAAATTTAGTGGAAAAAATCCAACATATGACTGTTTAACGAGTGTGCATAGCGCAGTTGCTACGCATGCTCGTAATTTCGCGAAATTGCAATATTTTCACTCCAGATTTTCAACAATGGCATTTTTCCACACCTCCTTATGAACAGTGCAGCTGTCATTTTTCACTTCCTGACTGAAATGTGGTTTCGCACTACCGACGCAGAATAGCACGGTCACTATGGGAAATCAGTGTTCGGGACACAGAAAGAAAATCACAGTGACACTGTTCATGAGCAGAGGTCCTAAAATGCCTATGTTGAAAATTTTGTGACAAAGTCCATAAAATGACTGTGTTACGAGCATGTGTTGTGCAGTTTCCACGCATGCTCATAACCTACAATTTGTAATATTTTCATTCCAGATTTTCAACATTGCCATTTTCCACCTCCTTATAGAACAGTACAACTGTCATTTTCACATCCTGTCCGAAATGTGTTTTTGCACCTCCGCACAGAATAGCGCGGTCGCTGTGGAAGTCAGTGTTCGGGACAGATTAAAAAAAATCACAGTGACACTGTTCATGAGCAGAGGTGCCAAAATGCCTATGTTGAAAATTTTGTGACAAAAGTCCATGAAATGACTGTGTTACGAGTATATGTTGTGCAGTTACCACTCACCCTCGTAATTAGGCACATTTGTAATATTTTCACTCCAGATTTTCAACATTGGCATTTTTTCACAGCTCCTTATGAACAGTACAGCTGTCATTTTTCATATCCTGCCCGAAATATGCATTTACACATTTGGTACAGAATAGCGCGATAGCTGTGGGAAATCAATGTTCAGGATAGATTAGGAAAATCATAGTGACACTGTTCATGAGCAGAAGTCACAAAATGCCTATGTTTAAAATTTGATGAAAAAGTTCCACTAAATGACTGTATTACACACATGTGTTGCGCAGTTTCCACATAAGCCTGTAAGTTCGAGTATTTTTAATATTTTCACTACAGATTTTCAACATTGCCATCTCTTCACAGGTCCCTATGAATGGTACAGCTGTCATTCTTCACATCCTGCCCGATCTGTGTTTTCGTACATCTGGCGCAGAATGGCATGGTCACTGTGGGAACTCAAAGTTCGGGACACATTAACAAAACCACAGTGTAACTGTTCATGAGAAGAAGTCCCAAATGCTTTCATGAGGTAGGGCTCACAAAAAGGCCATGCTGAAAATTTGAAGTGTAAATACCAACAAACGCCAGCAGTGTTAGGGTGTCTAACCATAACATCCCACCCTGTACAGACTGACAGGCATCAGGGGTGTGCCTTTGGATTGCCGACTCTAATGCTCATGCCATTCCACCCCCACACCACCACCCAGCAGCCAGTGACAGGCATCGAGGTGTGCCTTGAACTCTCCGGCCCCGCAGTTCACCTCGTTCTCCTATACTGCACCCATTTTAGCGTATGTCCTTATGGAATGGGGTAACTGTACAGCTGAACACCCCAAGGCACACCTCAACATGTGTTGGTGTCTGCAGGATAGGGTAAAGTGAAATGGCATGAACATTATGGGCGATGACCCAAACACATACCCCAATACCTGTCCGTCTCTGCAGGGTGGAGGTGGGGTTGGTGTGAAGTTCAATACTTCACTGCCATTCCTATTCTGCATCTCTCTAACACCTGCATTTCCAATGCTAATACCAGCAAGCAAACATTCAGCATTGGCAAATGCTTGTTTTTTGTTGTTAGTTTTGTATTAGAATATGCATACAGGTACTGAGTCATCTTTGCATGTGTGTGGCCTCTGCAGTTCATTTAGGTACCAGAACTATTCATCGTTCTTTGCAGTCTTCTCAAAAGATATGCAAGACAACACTAAGAATATCAAGATGTCACTGTATCTGTATTT
The DNA here is from genome assembly GCA_016271365.2 of Neoceratodus forsteri. Classification (NCBI taxonomy): domain Eukaryota; kingdom Metazoa; phylum Chordata; order Ceratodontiformes; family Ceratodontidae; genus Neoceratodus; species Neoceratodus forsteri. Next base: position 1,030,227,591 of record CM057458.1, read on the forward strand.
ACGTATAACAGAGGATTTGTTATGATCGGCCTAGCTCAGTAACTTCTTTACCACCACCACTGGAGCTTATTCCTGATCTCCGTCTGTAACCTAAACATTTGGGCTAGAGAACCACCTCTTGACAGTGGTGTCATGGTTCAAAGTACAATTGAATGCCACTGTAATGTTCCTGAAATCATCTTTCTTTAAGTAAGTCTAGTTGCTTCTTCTATCTGCTGTCATTATTTGACTGCATACCATTTCGATACTATGCCAAATTGCCATGTACAGGTATGTAGAAATGCTGTAGGAACAGTAGTTGTCTTCCCATGTAGCTTAGATAAACAGCATAAGTAAGCATTAAGCCATGACAAAGGTGGCATCTAATGGAGAATTAATGCATGGTTGAGAGGGTTGTGGCTTGAGGCCGAAGGCCGAATGCCTAGAATGGCCCAACCATGCATTAATCCCCCCATTAGATGCCACCTTCGGAGTGGCTTAATGCTCTTGTAACATTGTTTTGCTTAAGTTATGGTTACTATAACTGTTCTTTTGATTATGTGTACAAAATCATGCACAGTGATTTCTTTCTATTTTAATATGTTTACTGCACTTTCTGAAACTTACTGATACTTATATTTATATGCTGATTTGCTGAAAAGAATAGGAAGTATTATTGAGCAGGAACTGTTTTACAACATTTATTTCGACAAGCAGTATGAATCTCCATGGCAATTATTTTTATGGCCTGTGTAGGAGGTCCGTGATGTGCTCGTTAAACGGTTCGGCTATCTGCCACTGTTAGTATATAGCATTTTGGCTGACCTTTGATTTTTGTGCCCATGTCACTCCGATGTCCTTCACTTCCATATCTCCTACATTCCTTTCGGGCATCATTGGTATTGTCGGTGACCACATCTGTGCTACTTTCACACTACCTCGACCTGCTACGGACTTGCATTGCTACTGTACTGATGCACATTTACTGTGGCATGTACTGTTAAGCACTTAACTTTAAGTGCAGAATACATTTCCGCATGTGGTCCATGTAGGGCTGGCTTGTGTTCCGGAACTGCTTCTGTGATCGTTCCACTGTTGTAGTGCGCATCACTGCTCATTCTGACTCTCAATCCCTTCACATTTTCTGTGCCTCTTTATTTCTGTGCATTGCGCCAGTACCACGATTGTTGACAAACAGGTTTCACAGTTATTTTCTTTTCCTGGTACACTTTTTATTTTTCGGGGATATTCACGGGCATTTGGGTGGGTGGGTTGGACAGACAGGCACGCCTTCCTCACTCTAAACTACTGTTTACTGGTCTGCTGCTTTTCCCACTGTGTGGAATACTATGGTACTTCACTTTGGGGATGGCATTATTGCTAAATGACTGCCATCTCCAAAGTGTGCCATCTGATGCTTTTTATCCAATCACGGCTCTTGGTTTACTGTCCTACATCTTTGCCATGTTACAAGCATAATTGTATTATTTTCTAACCAAATGTGGGTCTAATCAGCAGGGAGGCCCAAGGATAACTAATGAACCCATAACTCCCCGAAAATTAGCAACTTAACCATCTGAGTCCTTGACTAAATGTGAATAAGCAGAACCCAGAATATCCCAATAATTCCAACTAGCTGTGGGAGTTGAGTAAAATAAAATAAAATATCTGAGCTGAAAAGCACTGTTTCCAGAGAAAAAGCATTGAGCTGTCTTTGTATTTAATTCGGAGGAAGGGGGATACTGCTTAAAGCATCATAATAGAATACATAATTGATACTGCATCGCAGTACTAGAGTTACACTGATCAAGTCACTGGATCATTTTCCAAAGTAATTAATTTAGTAATTCCATAACTTAACAGCTTCCAGGGCAAAATAAATCCATGTAAATTGTATGCATGGCCTCATGTGTTGCAACAATAAATTACTCATGTAATTGCAGTGCTCATTGTTTCCCAGTTATCTCAAAAATAATCTTACACAAAAATAATCCAAATTTTCCTAACAGATTCAGTCAGTCAAGGCTATGACAAGTAAACCACCCCTCTCTGTTCCAATGAGCTTGCCCCAATCCTGGCACAGACTGCACCCAGCTCCATTGGTTTACAAAGGTCACACTCGTTCCTCATTTCCCAACACAACTGTTCAAATCTCAAGCACAGCCATCTGGAAAATGTGTGATTTTTGTTACCTGCAGGCTATAAAGCTCATAAGCATAAATAATCACACTTGTTTTGTCTGTGTCAAATGATACAGAATTTTGTTCTGCACAGAGGTCTGCACCAAGGTGCCATAAAAATAGCAGGCAATTAGAGGGGAGAAAGACTACAGTGCCCTATGCCCTCCCAAATGTGCACTTCCAAACTGTACATGTCACCATTCTTCAAGTGTACTTGACTGTATTAAATTCTTAGGAGAACATTTCTGATTATAATGCTGGGGTGGGTTTAATTAAACTATGGAATTCAGAGAAACTGTTGATAAGGAGATGTTCCTTCAGAAAGAGTTGATTGCTGAAGTAAATGTTCCAGTGCATTTCACAGGGCAGACTAGAGCTCTGCTGAGGGTGCATACTGAGTTTTTTTTCCCTGTACAATCTGACTTCAATAATACGAATGTTGTTTTCTTCCGCTACACTGTCCTACACATGGTGTGACAGCTGAACAACCTGGACAGGTTTGTATTGCGATGAGCACTGGTGAAGGAAAGTGGGAGTGGGTGGGCTCTAACTACATGTCCAGGGATCTTGAAATTAGAACCATATGCTGTGCTTTCAAAACAAAGTGAAGTGCAATGAAAGCATCCTTATACAATGTTATCCATTTAAATAAACAACAGCAGTTAAGTATCACACACACACACACACACACACACACACACACACTCACTCACTCACTCATATATAAGCATACAGAAATTCAAAAGTTCACTCATAGGGGTCACCACGAAGCAGCTAACCCCAACGCTTCACCCTGATGACAAGCACTAAATAAACAGTTCTCCAGTATACATTTTAAGCACTACTCTAGCTCTTTATGTTGAAGCTCTTAGTGCAATAATAATTATGGCCTGTATTTCACAAAAGTTTGTATATACCTATATGTCTGCTATTGTATTTGTACAACTATGCTTTTACATATTAAAGGAGAGATGAATAAAGCAGGTAGTGGTGGGCCTGCCTTTCATTGTATTATAAACGGACCTTGGCAAACTGACTGGAGCCATCTTTGTCGACCTGTCTAAGGCCTTCGATCGGGTGGACCACAGCCTCCTTCAATCCACTCTGCTCTCGCATGGCTTCTCCCCCGAGCCCTTGCTTGGTTCACCAACTACCTTGGGGGTAGACAACAATACACCTGTTTTAACCATGCCCTATCGGACCTTTCCCCAGTCAGATGCGGCGTCTCCCAAGGGTCCATTCTTGGTCCCATTCTGTTCTCCCTTTACATCAACGAACTCCCCTCTGTTGCAACCTCCGGGTCCACCACACTCTATGCGGATGATCTGGTACTACTGTCCAGCTCCCTGGACATCTCAACCATTAACGCTCAACTCAGCTCAGACTTTTGGCGTGTCCAAAACTGGCTCGTGGGATATAAGCTCACCGTTAACCTAAACAAGACCCACGCCATGTTATTCTGGTCGGTGGCCAAAACCGCATCTTGCCCCTCCCCCTTGCCATTCATGGGGGAAATGGCTCCTCCTGCCTGTCCTGAAATCCGCCAGGTATCTAGGGGTGACCCTAGATCCTCAGCTTGATCTCGCTGAGCATCTCCGGAACATCTGCAAAGCGTCTAACAGCAAGCTCGGCTTAGCATACAGGGCTAAGGACTGCCTCACTCCGGCCGCCCGGCTCGCCATAGCAAGGGGGATCCTCCTACCCACGCTCTGCTATGGGCTTGTAGCCTTCCGCCAGTCCGGCAGCGCCTATCTTGCTGAAATGGGATCGGCCTATAACAACATATGTCGCTTCGCTCTCTCTGTGCCTCGCCTTACGCATCGGTGTGACCTCTATGCCCAACTGGGGTGACTCCCCCCTGAAAAACACTGTGCCTTTGTCCTCAGTAACATGGTCGATAATATTGTCTGAACTGCCTGCCCCTCCACTCTTGCCCTTCCCTTCAAACACTGCACCCTGGCCTATCAACTTAGGTCCAGCTCAACTCAGGTTTGCTTTGTCCGGACCGCTCCTTACTGGTGGACTTCATCTCCACCCACGTTCCGAGACTTTGGAACTCCCTTCCCGTCCTAGTCCAGGCCGCCCCCTCTCACCCCAGCTTCAAAACGTCCCTTTGGAAGTTTCTCAAAGCTGCCTCCTCCTGTCTTTGTGCCAACTAGTTGCTGGGAGTCTCCCTCTCTCCCCTTACACCTCTCCCACAAACTGAATTCGGCCTCTGCCTCTCACCTCCTTAGCACTTCCCACCCTCCTCTGCGAGGCGCCCCCTTACCCAATTACCCATTAGCTCCCTCCCTTGTAGCACTTAGATGGACCCTCATATTTCTTGCCCCGCCTTCTGGGCTCGCAACTGTAGGGCTGCTCTCTCCCTGCAGTCCGAGCCAGTCTTCGTCGTGGTGGTCCTCCGGTTGTTTCCTCCCCCTCTCTGTACCCACTAGTACCCTGTTGGCCTACTACTCTGCTTACTCTCCCCCTTGCCTATTACCTGACTATCACCCGGACTGTGCACTGCCTACACCCCCCCCGGTTACCTGTTAATCTCCTGCCTCCCCTTGCTCCCATGTTACCCTGTGGTTTACCGCCTTCCTTTTGTATAGACTAGATGCAATGTCCTCTCTATTCTTTTCATTCTAGCTGTAGTTGTATATGTGTTTGCTATCTACCTTGTCTATATTGTCTATATTTTGTACTCTGGCCCCACCCTGTATGTGGGCACGTATGCTACCTTGACAATGTACCATGTTCTCTGTATTGAAATCTCTCTGGCCCCACCTGTATTGTGGGCTTGTATGCTACCATGACTATGTAACATGTTTTCTGTATTGTAACCTCCCGGGTCGCACCTGAAAATAGGCATTTATTGTCTAGTGTGCTTACCTGGTTAACCAAAACAAATAAATAAATAAATATAAGACTGTTGTGGAGCAAACAATTTTCTGCTTTTTTCACTTACTTTGTTGTAAATCGACTACATTTTAATCTACTGATGACCAGGAGTTTTGCTATGTGCGTGCTGCCTGTTATGTTACTTCCCTTGTGACAGCCTAGATGGAAACTGGTACAATGTGAGTTGCATGACATGTGGTTTGCATCATCTTGTGACTGTCATTATGTTTGCTTGCATGCATGTGCAAGAAACATAGTGCCATCATCCGAGTTTTCGGAGGTGTGGCAGCCGTCTTCCAATTCAGTCAGTGTGTTTGCAGGTGCGGCCGCAGTCCTCCAATGAACGCTGCAGCTGTCTATGACAGCAGTTGAAAATGCGTGCCGTACAGTTGAAAGGGAGAGCTACGTTCAGTGAGAGCAGTGATAGCATTGCGTGCTCATGCGCCGCCTCCCCCAAACACACACACGCACGCGATACTGCATGCTCGTGCTCCCCATGCACACACTGTATAGCCGACGGGGGTGTCCAATCCCCCGTTGGCTGTGCTGCGTTTCCCCCCCAACAGAGTTCCAGATGCCATGCTGGGAGCCCACCCCAGCTTGGCAACAGATCGTATAGCCGATGGAGGGGGCCAATCCCCTGTCAGCTCCACTGTCCCCCCCCCACGAGACTACAGGGTGCCACACTGGGAGCCCACCCTAGCGTGGCAACAGATCGTATGGCCGACAGGGGTGCCCAATCCCTCGTCGGCTCCACAGCCCCCATAGAAACATAGAAACTTAGAAACATAGACTTTGACGGCAGATAAGGACCACTTGGCCCAGTCTGTCTGCCCATTTTCCTACCTATTGGATAAGCTGCAGATTCTAGTTAACGAACAGACTACTTCCTGCAACCCCCCACTGTAATTGCCTTATGTCTGTCCCATGCATGTTTGAATTCCCCCACTGTTTTAGACCCCACAACCTCTCCAGGAAGGCGGTTCCATGCGTCTACCACTCTCTCTGTGAAAAAAAAATTCCTCACATTACCCCTGAGCTGTCCTCCCCCTCTATCTTTAAATTGTGCCCCTTTGTTCTTACACATCTCTTTTTCTGAAAGATGCTACCCTCCTGGACTTTGTTGATTCCCTTGAGGTACTTAAAAGTTTCTATCATGTCCCCCCTGTCCCTCCTTTCATCAAGGGTATACATATTAAGCTCTCTCAGTCTCTCTTCATATGGTTTCTGATGTAGACCCTGCACCATTTTAGTTGCCCTCCTCTGGACTGCTTCCATCCTGTCTATGTCCTTGCGTAGATGAGGTCTCCAAAACTGCATGCAGTACTCCAGATGGGGTCTCACCAACTTCCCTTTTTCTACTTGTGATGCCCCTCCCTATGCATCCCAGTATCCCCCTGGCTCTCCTTACTGACTTCTCACATTGCTTACCCACCTTTATGTCATCTGATATGACTACCCACAGGTCCATTTCCATTATTGTTGTTGTTAGTACCTCCCCTGCTATTGTGTACTCTTCTTCTGGATTTTTATTTCCCAGGTGCATTACTTTGCACTTCTTTGCATTGAATCTAAGCTGCCATATGTCTGACCATTCCTCCAATCTTGCCAAGTCCCTTCTCATCCTTTCTACCCTCCTTTGTGTATCAACTCTGTTACAGATCTTTGTGTCATCTGCAAAGAGGCATACCTTTCCTTCCAGACCCTCTGCAATGTCACCTATAAAGACGTTAAAGAGGACTGGACCCAGTACTGAGCCCAGAGGTACTCCGCTAGTAATCCCCCTTTCTTCGGAATGTGTTCCATTCACTATTACCTTCTGTGTCCTGTTGTGCAGCCAGTTTGCTACCCAGGCTACCACCCTGCGACTCACTCCCAGGCTGGCTAACTTGATTATTAATCTTTTGTGCGGGACTGTGTCAAATGCCTTGCTAAAGTCTAGGTAGACCATATCCACAGCCCCTCCCTGGTCTATTACTTTGGTCACCCAGTCAAAGAAATCAATTAGATTCATCTGACATGACCTTCCTTCTGTGAATCCATGCTGCTTTGGGTCCTGTGCCCCACTGGCCTCTAGGTACTCAACAATTCTTTCTTTCAGAAGTGATTCCATCATTTTCCCCACCACTGAGGTCAAACTAACAGGTCTGTAGTTTCCTGCTTCTGCCTTGCTCCCACTTTTGTGAAGGGGAATCACATCTGCCCTCCTCCAGTCCTCAGGTACCACCCCATCCTCCCATGATTTGTTAAAAACTGTGGTCAGTGGTGTCACTAGGTCCTCCCTTAGTTCTTTTAGGATTCTAGGGTGAATCCCGTCAGGCCCCATTGCTTTGTCCACCTTGAGTTTTAGGAGTTCTTTCATGACTCCTTCTTCTGTAAATAAACTGGCGTCAACCCCACTACCCAGAGTGCTTCTATTGTTTGGTTTAGGTAACTCCTCCTCTTCTTCTTTTGTGAATACAGAGCAAAAGTATTCATTCAGTATCTCTGCCTTTTCACTGTCTCCCTCTGCCCACCTCCCCTCTCCTTTATTAATCTTCACTATCCCTCCCTTAACCTTTCTATGCTCCCTAATGTACCTATAAAAGGTTTTATCCCCCTTCTTAACTGAGTTGGCTATCTTTTCCTCGGTTTGGGCCTTTGCTTTTCTGACTGACTTCCTCACTTCTTTCTGCCCCCCACAACAGCCTTCCAGCTGCCACACTGGGAGCCCACCCCAGCATGGCAAATGTCCCGTCGTCTAAGTTAAAAAAAAAAAACCTAAAAGAAAAAATCCTTCCCTCGCTGCTGTCTTGACCCCCTCTCCCACCATGCCCACCCACTGCACCCTGCCTTGCCTCCCCACCCACCTCACCCCACACTTACCTCCGGAGCTCGGCACGACGATCTTCGGTGGACCGTGAACACATCTGCACCCTTTAAAGCCGACCGAGAACTGAGGAAATGCCGGTAAGCTGTATAATGTATTAAATAGGGGGTTTTCAACTTTAGTGCATATCTCATTCGTTTTGAGGAATTTTTTCACCAAATTTTCAACATGGGGTTTTTGGGACCCCACCTCATGAATTCTGTCACTGTCATGGCATTAATCGGTCCCGAAAGGTGATTTCACGATCACTGCGTGGAACCACCTTTCAGGACCAATTGAAATGACAGTGTCACAGTTCATGGTGAGCCCTCAAAACCCTATGTTGGAAATTAATTAAAAATGAACCTGATTTTACGAGCATGCATTGCGCTGTTCCTACGCATGCTCATAAATTTGCAATTTTCAACATGTTCCTCCAGATTTTCAACATTGCCATTTTACCATACCTCCTTATGAGCAGTACAGCTGTCATTTCTCACATCTGATCCAAAATCTGTTTCCGCGCATGTAGCACACAATGGTGCAGTCGGTGTGCAAAATCAATGTTTGGGACAGATTAAGAAAATCACAGTGACACTGTTCATGAGCAGAGGTGTTAAAATGGCTATGTTAAAAATTTGGTGAAAAAATTCCCAAAAATGACTGTTTTACGAGCATGCGTTGTGCTTTTTTTATGCACGCTCATAAGTTCACGAATTTTCAATATTTTCACTCCAGATTTTCAACATTGCCATTTTACCACACCTCCTTATGAGCAGTATAGCTGTCATTTTTCACATCTCAGCCAAAATGTGTTTCCGCCCATGTAGCGTACAATGGCACAGTCGGTGTGTGAAATCAATGTTCTGGACAGATTAAGAAAATCACAGTGACACTGTTCATGAGCAGAGGTGTTAAAATGGCTATGTTAAAAATTTGGTGAAATACATCCATAAAATGACTGTATTACGAGTGACCATTGTACAGTTTCCACGCACCCTTGTAACTTCATGGCTTTCTAATATTTTCAGTCCAGATTTTCACCACTGGCATTTTTCCACACTTCCTTATGAACAGTACAGCTGTCATTTTTCACACTATGTACGAAATGTGTTTTCTCACTTCCAGTGCAGAAATGCATGGTCGCTGTGGGAAATCACTGTTCGGGACAGATTAGGAAAATCTCAGTGACACTGTTCATGAGCGGAGGTTCCAAAATCCCTGTGTTGACAATCTGCTGTAAAAAAATCCCCAAACTAATTGCATTATGGGTGTGCATTGTGCATTTTCTACACACACTCATGATTTCACCAGTTTTTTTAATATTTTCACTGCAGAATTTCAACATTGCCATTTTTTGCACCTCCCCATGAACAGTACAGCTGTCATTTTTCACATCCTGTTAGAAATGTGTTTTCGCACCTGTGGTGCCAAATGGTGTAGTGCCTGTGCGAAATCAGCTTTCGGCTAACAAACTGATATTGCCACTGTTCAAAAGGTGGGGGTCACAAAAAAACCATGTTGAAAAATTTGGAGTGAAAATGCCAATGAATGCCTGAGGCATTAGTGTTTCTGACCATAACACCCCAGCCTGTAGAAATTGAGAGGCATCAGGGGTGTGACTTGGGATTCTCGCCTGTAATGCTCATACCATTCCACACCCTGCAGCCAGTGAAAGGCATCAAGGTGTGCCTTGGACTCTTCAGCCCCAAAGTTCACCCCACTCTCCTATACAGGACCTATCTCACTGTATTTCCTGATGGAATGGGGTGAGCATAAGAGCCAAACACCCCAAGGCACACCATGACATTTGTCAGTGTCTGCTGGTTAGGGTGTGGTGAAATGGGGTGGCAGTTATGCCTGATGACCCAAAGGCACACCCCAATGCCTGTCAGTCTCTGCAGGGTGGTGGTGGGGTTGGCTTCAGTTCAATACTTCACTGCCATTCCTATTATGCAGCTCTGTAACTCCTACACTACCAATGCCAATGCCAGCAAGCAAACATTTGGCATTGACAAATGCTTGTTTTGGATCACTACAAACTGATCATGTATGTGATTTTATGGACTGATGTTTATTTTTTTTTTAGTTTGTGGATGGTTATTTATTAATAATATTTATGTAATTATTTTTGAGTTTTGTTGCTCATTTTCCTGATTGGACAGCACACTGTAGCAGAGCCAATAGTGTTTTATAGGATGCATTCCTTGTAATTTAAATAAATTAGAAAATAACTGAGTGTGGATTCTGTTGTGCTGTCTCCCTGAATCTGTAATAAATTACATTAGAGATCTCATTAACAGTGATATAAATCTTTTTTTTTCTTATAGTGAGCAATGGGCAGGAGGTTAGCTACTTCTGGACCCTTGTTCACTGGTACTGCTGTTTCTATTAGTGATACTGCAAACCTGTGTCTTTGCATGCTGTGCAAACCAATAAAATCTATTTTTATGTATTTAATACATTTCTATGCAACAAATGGCAATGGCAGTTCTACCATCTTACAGGTAGCAGTCAGAATATCTTTTTTTTTAAATCTTGAGGTGTATATCTGCCCCCAGACTCTCTCCCCAAGGGCCTCCGTATATTTTACCTCAACGCCAGGAGCCTACTCCCCAGACTAGATGCCCTCACCATCTGGGCCACCCATTACCAAACAGACATACTCTGCATCATGGAATCCTGGCTATCCATCAAAATCCCCAACCCCTCCCTCACCATCCTGAACTACATCTTGTTCCTCCAGGACCGTGGCAAGCAAGGTGGGGGAGGGAGTAGCACTGTACATCAGGCATTCCATTACGTACTCCATTATATTCAAGGAATCCTGCCCTTCCTCCCATGAATCCATTGTTGCTCACCTATCCTTTCTCTCGTCCACCCCCCCCATACTGGGGTTCTGTATGCCCTTCCAAAATCCTCACCTAACTCCCTTGTTAAGGCCATCTCGGCAATTTCCTCGACAACTTCAAATGGGGAACTCATACTACTAGGCGATTTCAATCTCGACTGGCTCTCCTCTTCTGCCAAACCCACTGCCCTGAGGATTGAAGCCCTAAATCTCTCCCAGCTAATCCAGGAACCAACCCACCTAAGCCACTGGTCCCAAAACCACACCCTTCTGGACTAGATTTTATCCACCCATCCTCACAGGATCGCTGCCTCAGGCATCTTCTCCGATGCCCTCAGCGACCACTGTATTACTTACTGCATCCGCAATATCCACTCCCCGCACTATCAACCCAAATTCATCTGGTCTCGCCCTTCACACCTCCTCAATGCATCTGCCCTACAGCATGACCTAACAAATGCAGATTGGTTACCAGTCCTTTCCGCACTAAATGTTGACCTTGCCCAATCCCACTTCTGCAACATTTTCCTATGTACCTGAGACTTCCATGCTCCCCTCAGGAAAGCTAAAGTTAAACGGTACCATAACCCCTGGATCACATCTGACCTCGTCACCTTGTGTCACTCCAGGCACAAGGCATGGAGGCAATACAAAGCCTCCCATACCACTTGCGACCTCCATTCCTGCAAACACCTTAGAAACGAATACATTAAAGCTATTCGTCAATCTAAATCCTCCTACTCTAAAGCACAACTTACTCAGAACCAAAATTTCCCCTCATCCTTCTGGTAGGTGATCAACTCCCTTATCGATCCCCCTTCCAAGCAGACTTGTCCTGTCCTTAACTTTGATCGCAGACCCATCTCAAACCCTGCTTCCGTTGCTGAACTTTTCAATTCATTTTTCGTTTCCTGTGCCCTGCCCAACTCCCCCCCACCGACTCCACCGAACCTTCCCCCACCTCCCCCGGCTTCCTCTTCCCACCTTTCAAACCCCAGGAAGTTTATAATGCACTCACCTCCCTTAACCAGTCCAAAACCAGCCCCGGACAGCGTGTACCCCAGACTGCTCCACATCTCTGTCTCGACCATAATTGCACCCTTAACTGACATACTCAACCTCTCTCTCACCACAGCCACAGTTCCCTCTGCCTGGAAAATGGCCAAGATCCTCCCTCTGCACAAAGGCAGCAACCCTTCCCTGCCGGGAAACTACAGGCCCGTCTCGCTCCTCCCCTCCCTCGCCAAACTTCAAGAGTCCTGCATGCTGTCCAAACTGTCAAATTTTCTCTCCTCCAACAGCTCCCTCTCACCCTTTCAGTCAGGTTTTAGAAAACACCACTCCACCATCACCACCATGCTAAGAGTAACCAACAGCCAAACCACCACTGCCATCTTCATCGACCTGGTGAAAGTCTTCGACTCTGTCTCCCACCCCGTGCTGCTCTGTAAACTTAGCTCCTTTGGCCTTGCCCAACCTACCATCAACTGGTTCCACTCTTACCTCCAGAACAGGCAGCAGTCCGTACAAATAGGTGACACCATCTCCCCTCTACCCAGCCTCTCAGGTGTCCCCCAAGGCCTATCCTTGGCCCCATCCTCTTCTCCCTCATCATAAACAACCTCCCCTCCACCCGTCTCTCCTCAAACGTGCATCTGTACACCGACAATACTATCATTTATGCATCGGGCCCCTCCCATGACAGTGTCCTCTTGAATCTTCAAAGTGACTTCAACAGAGTCCAATCCTGGTTCCTGAAAAACCAGCTTAAACTTAATGCCAAAAAATTGTCACCATGGTCTTCATATACAGACAAAAGCTTGCCTCCCTACCTGCCCCCCAGCAATCTCCACCCTGGATGGCTCCCCCCCCTTGAGTTGGTCCCCACCTTCAAGTACCTAGGAGTCTGGCTAGACAGCCACCTCAATTTTTCCATCCACGTCGAGGCCATCTGCCCTAAACTCCGGCCCAAACTGGCCATCCTGTATCACCACAAAGCCAGTCTTCCTCTTCCTAGCCATAGCGAACTCACATGCAAAACAGTCCTGCTGGTGCTGGACTATGCAGACATCATCTATGGTATGGCCCCAACCTCATCCCACTCCAAACTCGACATCCTACTCAACTCATTCTGTCATTTTGCCACTGCCTCCCCCCCACTTACTCATCACTGCCTCCTCTACTCATCTCCCTCTCTTCCTGGCCCTGCTCTCACACAGGAGAACTGTCCATGGTGCCTCCCTCATAGCAAAATACTGGTTTGGCTCCCTACCCCCCTACCTCTCTTCCTGTCTTTCACCATCAAATTCCCTAGGGTACTCCCTCCACCACAGGGATGCACACACTTTCCACCTTCCATGCCCCCACTCTGCTACTGGTCAAGCTGCCTTTTTATACCATCTCCCCCCTCCTATGGAACAGCTTCCCTCCCAACCTTCGCCAGGCCTCCTCCCTTCCAGCCATTAAACTACTTCTCAGGCTCCTCCCCTCCCCTCCCTGCCAAAGATGCTCCATGTGACCCACCCATGCTTGGGACTAACCTACCTTAGGAGGCCTCTTATGGTCAACTTTGTACTCGTCAACCACTTTACATATTTATTCTTCTCCATTGTACAATTCCTGTGCTTTGTCTATACCTCACTGTAAGTTTATTTGTTTTGTACTGTAATTCTAGAGGTAGTACTAAATGACTGTAACCAAAACTGTTTTACTCTTTTGGATACCTCTGTGTGCATCTTGAACCCGGGTCGCACCTGGAAATGAGCCTCTGCTCAGTGTGCCCGGTCACAAATTTTAAATAAATAAATCTTTTATTGTCATCATGCCTGTCTTACAAACTGCTGTTTTATTAAGAATTATGATGGCTTAATAAAAAATATATGATCGAAGATCGTATGTTTAAGATTTGTGCATGATGTTGGCATACTTAATTTATTGCATTAACCCCATCACCATGTTCATAAACTACCGATCATGTGGCATATTTTGCCTGTAAATGGAAGTTAGTACTATCAATTTAATAGTGCCTTTAGGAAGACTTTTTGTATTCTTTTTGAACATGCAGTCCTGTCAACGGACAACCAAGAGAACAAGATATTTCATCTATTTACACATTTGATTTTATAAGTGGCTATATTTATGTGAATTATTGTCATGCAAGTCATCTCATGACAGTTTTCAAGCGATAAAACAATCTGTAACACAACTGTCACAGTGAGAATAAAATAAATTCAGGCAGACACACTCTGATTCACAGATGAGATGCTTTCCATTTTACACAAAAGCGTAGTATGCCGAGGTCACTCACACGGACAAAAAAATTAAAAATGTGGTAATGAACACAAAGAAAAACAGATCCACAAGACTGAATGACTAGAAATGAGTAAAGTCCTTGTATAACAGTCTCATTGGGGAAATTAGTCAATTTAATGCAGTTCTGTTCAACACTGTTTCAGTAGAGTGTTAGACTTCAAGATTTGACAGATTAAGATTATTTATTTGTATTTCACTATGGGCTTCCCACAACTGCAAATCGCTACCGATTCCGACGTATCTCTCACAGCAATGCATACCTGAGGGAGAACAAGGGTAGTGACATTATCGAATGTGTGCATGATCAGTATTTATTTCAGTCCTGCTAATGAGACATGGGCCAAAAGTTCTGTTTTATCATTGTGAGATAAGTAACTAAAACTTTCTAATTAACATCACCACATTGGTTTCTGCATAATAAAATGAATGCCACGCCATCAAAATGGCAACAATGAATAGCCAACCACTGTTCTGAGCCCAAACAATTAGCTGCATTTCAATCAAATCTACAGTAGCAGGTGACAGATCTATTTTTCTATACCTAGTAACGAAAGATCAGCCTGTATCTTTTGTCCGGTTTCAGTTCTTTTTCTGCTGTCTTGACTTCTGGAGTTAATGTCAGAAACAGTCTCTTATGCAGGCAGGGAGCGGTGAAAAAAAACAAAACACGGTGAAGCACCGCGATGCCCGAGTGTAAGTGGCATCAGTTACAATAATCTGACTGGGGCTTCATGGCACTTCACCATGGTTTCTTTTTTCACCACTCCCTCCCTGCCTGCATAAGAGACCGTCTCTGACATTAACTTCAGAAGTAAAGACAGCACAAAACGATCTGAAATGGGACACAAGGTACAAGTTGATCTTTCGTTATTAAGTAAAGTAAAACAGATCTGTCACACACTAGATGTGACTGCCAGCCTGTTCTTGTTTCCTGAGATAAGGTGTATTTAAGTTTCAACAGTAAAACAAGAATCGCGCATGCAGAGTTTAAGTAATACTGGCGGTCATCACTTCCACAGTTGGGGAAGAAAAAGTAGCGCACCAGAGAAAGCGGTGTGTTTTTGTGGCCCATGAAGGGAAAGGACTGCATAAACTGCACTGCTGGGAATGCGCTGTAGCACTGTGGAAGCACACTGGACAGCGGTCCAGTCACATGCTTCCACAGTGCTACTAAACCTCAAATGATGGCATAACATCTACGGAGCTCCGACCACACAGCCATAAACAAGCATTTGTCAATGCCGAACGTTCGCTTGCAGGTATTTGCAGTGGTGTTTGGCATGTATGGTGCTTTACCCTAATGCCCTGTGCGATTGCTGGTAGTTGCACAATAAATTTTCAGCATGACCTTTTTGTTACCCCCATTGTATGCTACATAGGCAGAAATACGTTTTGGGCAGGATGTGAAAAATGACAGCTGTATTGCTCATAAGGAAGTGTGGTAAAATGGCAATGTTGAAAATCTGGAGTGGAACTATTGAAAATTCGCAAACCTATGAGCGTGCGTGGGAACTGTGCAGTGCACGCTCGTAAAACAGTCATTGTTAGGAATTTTTTCACCAAATTGTCAACATTGGCATTTTAAAACCTCTGCTAATGAACAGTGTCACTGTGATTGTCTTACTGTGTGCCATACATTGATTTTGCTCACTGACTGCGCCATTGTGCACTACATGGGGGAAACACGTTTTGGGCAGGATGTGAAAAATGACAGCTGTACTGCTCATAAGGAGGTGTGGTAAAATGGCAATGTTGAAAATCTGGAGTGAAAATATTGAAAATTCGCAAACTTACGAGCGTGCATAGGAACTGCACAACACATGCTCGTAAAACAGTCATTTTGAGGAATTTTTTCACCAAATTTTCAACATAGCCATTTTAAGACCTCTGCTCATGAACAGTGTCACTGTGATTTTCTTAATGTGTCCCATACATTGAGTTCGCACACCGACTGCGCCATTGTGCGCTACATGGGCAGAAACATGTTTTGGGCAGGATGTGAAAAATGACAGCTGTACTGCTCATAAAGAGGTGTGGTAAAATGGCAATGTTGAAAATCTGGAGTGAAAATATTGAAATCGCAAACTTCTGGCGTGGTAGGAACTGCGCAAGCAGACTTCGTAAACATTTTTAGAATTTTTTCACCAAATTTTCAGCACAGCCATTTTAAGACCTCTGCTCATGAACAGTGACACTGTGATTTTCTTAATGCATCCCATACATTGATTTTGCACACCGACTGCGCCATTGTGTGCTACATGGGTGGAAACATGTTTTGGGCAGGATGTGAAAAATGACAGCTGTACTGCTCATAAGGAGGTGTGGTAAAATGGCAATGTTGAAAATCTGGAGTGAAAATATTGAAAATTCGCAAACTTACGAGCCTGCGTAGGAACTGCGCAATGCATGCTCGTAAAACAGTCATTTTTTTGAATTCTTGCACCAAATTTTCAACATGGGGTTTTTGGGACCCCTTCTCATGAATGATGTCACTGTCATGGCATTATTCAGGCCCAAAGGTGATTTTGTGCAGTGACTGCGCGTGACTGTGAAATCACCCTTTGGGCTGAATCTTTTCATGACAGTGACACCATTCATCGAGAAGGGTCCAATGATGAAAATTGGTGCAAAATCAAAAATGACTGAGATATCTGTCAAAAGTTGAAACCCCTATCTAGCCCATTATACAGCTTACTGGCATTTCCTCAGTTTGTGGTCAGCTTTGAAGAGTGCAGGCGTGTTCCCGGTCCACGAAGATCGTCGCGCTGAGCTCCAGAGGTAAGTATGGGGTGAGGAGGGGTGTGGGAGGCTGGGTGTGCAGTGGGTGGGTGCGGGTTGTGGGAGGGACTGAGGTCTCGTGGACTGTTTTCTTTACAGGTTTTTTAAAAAGCGGACTCATTAAGGCGCTTGCCATGCTGGGGTGGGCTCCCAGCATGGCAGAAGATAACTGGGGGGCGAGGTCGGCGGAGATTGGGCACCCCGTCAGCAAACTCTCGCGAGGGTGGGCGAGGCCGACTGGGATTGGGCACCCCGTCAGCCAAACAAGCGGGAGGTTTGCCACACTGGGGTGGGCTCCCAGCGTGGCAGAGATGTGGTGGGGCGTGGAGCCCGGCGGAGTTGGGCACCCTGGGCGGCAAGCAACATTTGCCCGGCGCTGGTGTGGGCTCCAGCGTGGCACCAAAGCTTTGGGGCGTGCGGGGAGGCGTGTGGCGCGAGGGTGGTGTGGCGGTGCTTCGGTTTGACAGCGGTGGTTTCTTTGAAGCAGAAGACCACCACTCTCATACTGAGCTCCCGCACCCATTGGTGCAGGACCGCCACGCCTGCTCAACAGAGCACTGGATTGAATGGGAGAGGCACACCTCCAAAGTGTGCTACTTTCCCAAAACGTTCCTTGCGCATGCGCATAAGCGAACGTAAAAATGGGGATTGGTGGCCTATTCAGAATTTAAGATTCCTAAACAGGCACATAAAAAGGAAAAATTTTAAAAGGTAACACTGGGAACAGTTATACTAAAAACAGAATTTAGAAAAAAAGATTTTTCAATTTGGTACTTAGTTAAGGGAGTTTCTTCCCTGGATGCTGATTTAACATAACTTACTTAGAGCATATGTACAAAAGTGCTTTGAGGACTCCATCACTGAATGTCCACTGGGCAGCAATACTAGTCTTCTTAACTGCAGAGAACCCAAAACCTCTAGCCAAAAACTCTAGCTTCACACTCTGTGCTCAAGAGATTCTTTAAAGGCCTCCTTAACCTGCAACCCCCAGTTAGATAACCTGTTCCACCCTGGAACCTAAATATTTGCTTGGCACAACTAGTGCAAGCCCCCTTTGAGCCCATGGCATCTGTGGACCTCAAGTTTGTGACATGGGAGACACTTTTTTCTGATAATTATGACCTCTTACAGAAGAGTAAGTTAGCTACAGTACAAGCCCTGTGCAGCGCACCTAATTATATAATTGTGTACAGGGACAAAATTGTCCAGAGGACAAACAGAAAATTCCTTCCTAAAGTGGTTTCGGAACGTATTCTTAACCAGTTACTCTACCTGTGCTTTTTCCATCCCATTAAAGTCCTGGTGAACAACAATTGTGCTGTTTGGATGTCAAGAGAACACTCAGCTTCTATCTTCACAGAACAAAACATCAGATCTGTCAATATCTGACTGTTTGTTACCTGTATCGAGGCTGGCAAAGGCAAACCTGCTGCAAGAAATACCATTTCAAGGTTGTTGGTCTCTTGCATACAATTCTGCTATGAAAAAGGGTTCCATGTCATAATGGCAATCATGAAATAGCAACTGCCATTCCAGTGAGCATACATCGCGGAAAAAAGACAATGTACACTCGCAGCGACAAAAATGGGTGAGCACGGAAAAGGTTGTTCCACAAGAGGCTGTGCCCCTCACCCTCTCAACTAAGGATTACTAACTCAGGGGGAGGGTGCATGTCAGAGAAGGGGTGAAACTCTGAAAAAAAAACAGTATGGAAAAAAAACTAAATGAAATAATGTCGTTTGCCTCTTCAGCCCCGAATCCTGCACCCTCCCCACTGTAACCAGCCACCCTCACCACTCCACCAGGGGTCCAGCTCAGCAGCCTTACGCCGTACTACTCTTACATACCCTCCCTCATCTTCCTGTCTCCCTCCCATTCTTCCTGTCACCCTTTTCTTCTCCATTGCTACCCTTGCAGGTTAGCCCACAAAACAGGCACTGAAAGTGAGTTACTCATAATTAAGCTGCTCACTTTCAGTCCCCGTTATAATGGTATACCATGAAAAAGCAGGGAAGTAGCCCGCCCCTTTGGGCTTAGAGCACATTCCACAAGGGACAGTGCAGCCTCAGTGGCAGCCTCAAGTGGCATTCCTGTATCAGATATTTGCAGAGCAAGCACAGTACATTCCATTTGCTCAGTATGTACATCGGATGTATGCACATTTTGGGTACATGCACAAAAATGGCATGTCCCATTCTCAATCTAATATACTTAATGATACAAACATTTGATTGCACGTACACCAAATTTCAGCTGTATATACACTTATTCCTCTGGACAGGAGCTCCACAGACATTAATACTGTCAATTACACTTGTTAAACAGGTGCTAACGTTGCTGCCAGTCATTAAATACATGTGTGTTTTAATCAGTTCTGTCCTGTCTGTTTGCCAGAGCAAGCAACCATGGAGAAAACAAGTAGCTTAAACAGCTTGAATATGCAACATCTAATGAACTGACATGTTTTCAATGAGTTTGATACATTCAGTAAAAGTGAGTAGTAAGTGAGACAGTGTGCTTTACTGAGTGGTTCCATTGATTTCAGTACAATTTTGGTTATATGCCATTTCGGATGTATGCACAAAAATGGGGTGTCCAAAGCATGTGCATATATCATGAATTAACTGTACCTGGAAAACAGTACAGGCTTTCACTAAGCACTACTGTCTGGACAGTCCCTCCAGAACAGATGCTTGGTTTGGGACAGCAGTCTTGTGGAACCTTTTTACTAAATAGGTTCCAGTCTTTCCAGCTTCCCAAGGTACTGCTATGTAGTATGCATTTTTGTATGACATTACTATTGGACTCATGTTGTCAGAAGAAAAAAATACTCACTGTAGTAATGATGTTTCTTCTAATGGATCCAATAGTGAGCCAATACAATCCCATTCCTACCTTCCCTTTAAAAACCTAATCAGGAAAAGTTTCCTAATGTCCCTTCTATTATGCCATCTATTTCCCACTATCACAGGATGCTCCCATTATTAGAGGCATCTTTGCCTACTTTGCTGAGGAACTGGGACCGTATCTGGCTGGATGCATACCAATATCTGTCTAAGGACAAGTTGTATCTTGCACAGTTCTATATATTGCATAATATCTATTTCACCCCAGTTCATCTGTAGAAGATGGGTAACCTCCCATCAGCGGTGTGCTCTAGATGCATGCAGGCAGGCAGGAAGGCAGAAGGGTCACTATTGCATATCAAGTGGGATTGTCCCAAGGTTGCCCTGGGGTGGGAAAAGATTAAATTAAGGTTAGATCCCTTACTTGGTCTAAATGAATGTTTTTCCTCCTGAAATCTGTGTGATGCAGAATGTCTTTGCAATTCCAGTAAAAGAAAGGAGATTTCATATCTCTATAATATACCTATCTGAAAAGCGTTTGGTCCTACGTCATTGGCTTGACCAGGAAGAACTATCCTATACTGAGTGGCTGAATGAAATCATACACAATCTAAGAGTTGAAAAATCAATAGCTAGCACAAGAAATCACCAACTAGTTTACAATAAAAATTGGAGTAAAATAGAGGCCATCTTATTACTACATACCTCTCCTTAGTAGATGCATATTATCACTTGTACCCTCTGTGTAATCACTAAATTATGACCCTCAGGGCCTGATTTGTCATTTTCGTTTACATGGTAGTCAATTCGGTGGTCTTTTACAGTGTACTTGGTATCTCTTGGGGAGGGAGGGTATAGGGAGGGAGGGTGGGATAATAGTTTGTGTCTTGTTTATATGTTATGTTATATTGTGATGTTGCTATATACTGTTTGTATTGTCTTAGAAAACAAAGTGTATTAAATTTCAAAAAAAGAAAAAGGTTCCTAAATGTAATATGGGTTATGTAGACAGGAAGGATACTACTACTGGAAGTAGTCTATCAGGTGATGGAGTACAGAACATCAAAGATAATTTGAAGGGAATATTTAGGGCACAGAGGCATCAGTGCTGGTATTGCATGTGGGAATAAACAATGTGGGGAAAAGGAGGGAACTTGAAATCCAAAGGGATTTGGAAGAGGTAGGCACTTTACTCAAGCAAAGGAAATGTACTGTTGTCATATCTGAAAATGTACCTGTGCCAAGAGCAGGCAAAGCAAAAACAAGCATTTGTCAATGGCAGATGTTTGCCACTGGTATAGAAGCCCTGGGGTTCTGGATGCACTGTGGTACATTGCGTGGGTTATGTATTACCAAAGCAATGAAACTGCATTTGTACATTTGAATGCAGGCTCATGAATGTGTTATGTTTTAATATTTTTGCCACAGATTGTCAACATTGTCATCTTTATGACCCCCACCTAATGAACAAGTGCAGAAAAAATATTCAACTCCTGTCTGAAAGGCAATTTCACACAGGGATTGCAAAATCACCTTTTGTGATGAAGAAACACATTTTAGCCAGGATTTGGAAAATGACAGCTGCCACATTCATGAGGTGCTGTAAAGAAATGGCTGTGTTGAAAATTTTGGGTAGAAATATTGAAAATGACTAAAGCTGCTAGCCTGCATTTGCAAAATTCAATGTAGGCTCATAACTTTGTTGTTTTTTTGAATATTTTTACACAACATTTTCAACATAACCTTCTTATGATCCTGCCTCATGAACAAGGCACAGAAAATTTTGAACTCCAGCCGGAAAGGTGATTTCATACAGGGACCATAAAATCACTTTTCGGGAAGAAAAACACATTTTGGGCAGTATTTGAAAAATGACAGCTGTCACATTCATGAGGTGCTATAACAAAATGGCTATGTTGTACATTTAGGGTAAGAATATTGAAAATTAACAAAGTTACAAGCCTGCTTCTAGAAAATTCAAGATAGGCTCATACCTTTGTTGATTTTTAATATTTTTACACCAGATCCCATCCCATCCCATACATCAGCATAGTCTTCTTATGACCCCACCTCATAATTAAAGGCAGAGAAAATGTTTAACTCCTGCCCAAAAGGTGATTTCACGGAGGGACTGGGAAATCACCTTTAAGGATTTGAAAACACATTTTGGACACGATTTGAAAAATAATAGCTGTCACATTCATGAGGTGCTATAACAAAATGACTATGTTGTAAATCTGAGGTAAAAATATTGAAAATTACCGAAGTTACAAGCCTCTGTTCGCAAAATTCAATGAAGGCTCATGACTTTGTTGTTTTTTAATATTTTTACACCAAATTTTCAGATAGCCTGTCTATGACCCCACCTCAGGAACAAGGGCAGAGAAAATGTTCAACTCCTGCCTGAAAGGTGATTTTGCACAGGGATTGTGAAATCATCTTTCGGGACAGATTTGCCTAATGTCACTGAAATTGTTCATGACGTGGGGTTCCAAAATAGGCATGTTGAAAATGTAGGGCAAAAATTTGCACAAATTGCCAAGTTATGCCACTAAGTTCAAAACCCTATCAAAATACATTGAACTGCATACATGTTTTTTCAGTTTGCCGTCCAGTTTTGAAGAGTGAAGACTTATCAGTGGTCCACAGAAGATGACGGTGTTGGACTTCCAGAGGGTAAATAAGGGCTTGAGGGGGGTGTCGTGTGGTGTGTGCTGAATGGAAGGGTTGGGTGTGGGTCAGTGATGGCTGCAAAAGACATTAATGAACATTTTCCTTTTCACAGGGTTTTAAAAAAAAGCCAGAAGGATATGTGTTTTTTTTTTCCCTGATAGTGAAACTGGGAGATTGAGCACTCCCAGAGTCACTGTTATATTTGTTGGAGGGTATCAGTTGGTGTTGGCTGAGAGGGAGGGTCGGGTGGGTGAGATTACAAAAAAAAAAAACAGAAGATGTGACCACACATTGGGACCAGCATGGTACTGGACTGCAGGGGGTCACTTACAGGATGGTGACATTGAGGATTGGGATCCCCTGGTCTAAAGTGTTATGTTTGTTGGGGGTTGCTGAGGACATCAATGGGGACAAAATAAATAAATACATAAATAAATTAAAAAAAAACAAGAAAGATGTAACTGCACATTGGGAGGCGGTGCAGTAGTGCACCAAGGGAATTTCACTTATGAACTGGTGACACTGGTGGTTTGGGCACCCCCAGTGTCAGTATTATGTTTGTCGGGGGTGCTGAGAGGGAGGGCAGGGTGTGGGGGGCAGTCAGGGGGCCACCAGTAAAAGACATCGATGAACGGTTTCCTTTTACAGCTGACAGACATTCCAGGCTGATCAAGATGGATCCACTTGGCTTGTTGGGTGGTGTATATCAAAGAGAAGAGCTGCTCCATGATTGAGTTGTCTCTTTCTTTTGGTATACATGAGGTTTCTGCAAAGCAAGCCAAAACTCCATCATGATTAGCCTGCCTGATGATTGGTGTAGCACGGACTTGCCCCTAAAACACTGCTCTGCATTGGACGATCAGTGTCACACCCATCAAAAAGCAGTACTATTGTAACACATTCACTTGCATGTGTGAGCATGGCAAACATAATAAATGCAATTCAAATGTTAAATGGATTGCAACTGAGGTGCTGCTTGAGGGAAGGGTGCACTGTTATCAGGAACTGTGACAGGTTGGAAGGAGTCCACAGATTGTTTGTAGTGCATGAACTACACTTACATATGGGACTAAGGTACTGGCAGATAACATAAATGGAGCTTTAAGAATTTGTAAACTAGAGGAGAGGGGAAATGGTGGTGGGGAAATGCAAATAATACAAGAGGATGCAGGCTAAAGTTCCAGACAGGAAGGAAAGGGAGGACAAATGGAAAGTTTTACTAACATACGCCAGAAATCTAGGCAGTAAGAGAGGTGAATTGAAGTACTTCCTTTAGAAGGAGGACGTGCAGAGTGCACAGTGCCTGAAACTTGGTGGCATAGGGATGGATGGAGGAAAGATGTAGAGGGATATAGCCTTCCTCACAAGGACAGTAGTGCAAAAAAGGAGGAGATGTTGTGATATATATTAAAAATAATACAGAGGCATCCCAGATTGCCGTAATAAAAGACAATAGTGAGGATGTGGAACAATTATGGATTAAATTTAGCCCAGATAATAATGAGAAAATAATAACGGACACATGTTACAAATCTTCCCTCACATCACAGCAAAACAAACAGTTTTTTTTTTTTTAGTTGTTTAACCACTAAGCTGAAAGCTTTTTTACAGGAGCGACCTGGGAGCACAAGGAGGTTAAGTGACTTGCTCAGGGTCACACAGTATGCAAGTGGAAGCTGTGGGATTCAAACCCAGGTCTGGTCTGCTGGATGTCACCAGATTTGCAGCGCAGAGCCTTAGACCACTGCGGTATACTGCCTCCTACAGGTTCTAGATATTATAGAATGTTTAAACCTCAACAGTAGACTGATTCCTGCTAAGTGACTTCTATTTCCAAAACATCCATTGGAACACAGGCAAAGGGGGCACACAAATTATTTTGTTGAACTGATTGATGCCTTAAACCAAGAGCAATTCCTGAAGTCTGGTACAACCAAGCAATAAGACATGATGAGGTGTGGGTTATGGCCTGATAAGAGCACACCCCAGGTGCGTTATGAGGCATGAGGCACTTGTGCTGAGTTACTTTAGCACCTGAAAAGTGCTTTTAGCAGGCCATAACCCACACCTCAGAGTGTCTTATTGCGCTTATAAAATGGGCTCCCAAGTAATTATTTAAAACAAAAGAACACAAATAAAGCCAGAAATATGAAAATGGAGGTTTCCATGGGTCAAATAGTGAAAAAATAGTCTCCTATTGAAAGAAGTGTTTATTGGGAGCAGAGGGCTTCCTATTATTCATGTGGTACAAAGTAGAAAAATGCCACACAGTGTATGTAATGTCCCCCTTCCTCCACACACCCTTAATATTTAACATTTTGTAAGTGAAGTCTGACCTTTGCATTAGTGCTCAAACCCAGCCGTAATCAAATCAAAGAAGAGCAGCTTTGAAATCCAGCTACAGATGCAGTGCTCTGTTAGGGAACATGGCAGTACCACACACTTCTGAGGTTAGGTCCCCCCACTCAGTACTGGGTCAATACCACACATGAAAGATAGTGCGATATTAACCGCGCTGTCTAGTGAGCACATGGATTTACAGTGACAGAGGTAGAACAGTGCTCACTACCCCTGTCACTGTATGCTCTTGCTTGGACTGATCAAGTTGCCATGGGCTGGGTGCCTGGTCGAGCCACTCCCATGGTGGAGTGGCTAGGCACCAGCACACAGCAGAAGGGGAGACCTGGGACCATAGTTCGGTTCCCTACAGGTCTCCCCATACTGCAACTTTTTGCAGTAATTAACAAAAAAAGAAAAAAAACTTTCATCCCAACAGAGTTTCTCCCCAAAGTCTACAACCTCCTAGAGTTTGTTATTTAAATTCTGAGGGGGGTGTGTGGGGCCACAAAAAACAGGGAAGCCCATGGAGTTTAAAGGTGTGCGCTGTGCTGTATTCATCAGTGTTCTGCCCGATGATTTTGTAGCGCAAGCCCTTATGCTTGTGGCATTAATTGTGTGTTTTTGTGTGCAGCGAAATTACCCCATGCCCGGCCCCCCACTCACAGACTGTATGTGCTTTTTTTTTGTGTGCATACAGTTAAATTCTGTTTTTTTAAACTGACAAGGGTGTTTTTTGCAGGGAGCTAGCATGTCCCTCTTCCACAGTCAGCATCAGGTTTTTGTGGGTCCCGGGCAATGGACCTCCAGTGGGCCCCTTCAGACCCATCTCTTTTGCACTGGTGGTGCACCATGTGCAAATCTCAGTGATGGGGCCCCTACCAGACAGTGTTGCCAGAGGAGAGAGGGGGGCAAGGTAACAGATCCAAAAGATACTGCTTTGGTCAAAGCCTGACAGTAAAGTACAGTACCAGTCGAATTAAAAATCTCACAACCACTCCTCCCAGCAGCACGACTGTACACCATTCATAATGGCTCTACAACATGCTCAGCTGGAAAGCCTGACAGTAAAGTACAGTAAAACCAGAAACAAAATAAACATCTCTCAAACACCTCACCCCCTCTCAGCAATGCACCACTAAGCCACTGACACAGTAGTACCTAGGACAGCAGAGCAGCAGAGAATGACGTCCCTAAGCACTGTTGCACCCCAACTGGCTTCTCCTCATAGCAGATAGCAAACTTCCACTTAATATGTTCCACACCAAGGCTGAGTCACTCAACACTCAGATCACATCCAGCTACCTAAACTTTCAAAACAAAGTCCTGCAGCCTCCTTCTGGGGTTCTACCTACCTGGTGTGGTGATGGTGTGGGTCACAAGAGGAGGTCCATCCACCATTGCTGTCGGTGCCATTTTAAAGTTCCCTCTCCCTGCACAACTGATTTACTCTCCTCTCGCTCAGTCTTCTCAGACCCAGTGTACTGCTACCATGTGGTGTACCAGTGTTCCACCTTGGTTTTGAGACAGGACCCCAGGAATTCTTTGTCTCTAATACTGTCTTGTTCTAAACTTTAAATCTACTGTGCAGTAGTGTCTCTCTTTCTTTGTCTAGTCTTTTTCCAGGTTATAGTGGGGTGGCCACCTATCATAGCCCTGTCCTGTCCTCCTTAGTACTTATTCTGTCTTTTGTATTTTTACAGTTTCCTTTTCTTTCCTTGGGTTGGGTCCTGCAAATGGAAAATGTGTCAAAAGTATAGTAAAGGCATTATGTGAAATATGCCTAAATCAGTTATTGGCATAAAGAGTGCACTCATATAATGAATGGGGCCTGTATGGTATGATAAGGCTGTAACCATTATGAAATTAAAGGAACATGCATGTATGAGTTTGTATTAAAAATGCTTTATGCTGTAGAAAAATAATGACAAAGTAAAAAGAATGTTTGTGCAAAGTATTATACAGCTTCAGCAGAAAATTATACCGCTGTAGCATTTAAATGTAGAAAATATGCCCCTTGTGCTAGAGAGGAAAAAAGGGGAATATTAGCTTTATTTTTTTTCTTTTGGTTTGTTGAGAGCTGGTGACATAGGGCTGAAACGCCGCTCCCAGTTATTTGATGCATTAAGCCAGAAAGGCTTAGTTTGCACAGCAACAGAAGCGTAACTTATAAATGGGGCGGCATGTCTTTGTAACTTTCAGTTCACCGCCCTTTGCTTTACTGTGCTGTTGCTTCTAAAGGGGGGGGGACCATTCTTTCCCTCCGACTCTGAAATTAAACATAAAAAGTAATTATGCACTGTTGGGAAGCAGTTAAAGACTGCAAAGAAAAAAAAACATAGGAGTTGCAGCCTGTGTAGAAGTGAATGGCTGGCACTGAACTTAAATAAACATTTCAGCCACCGCTTCATTCAGCAGCTACCTCAGAACTATAAATAAACATAAAAAGAGGAATAAAATAAGAAAAGGACTATAATACTCAGGTTCACAAGGAAAAGAGGGACTACTAGCAAGAATTCAGTTTTCAAATGCATGAAATATAAAAGTACAGTGCCCTGCAGTTTCATGTTGTTTTTTCTTTTATGCTTTATCGAATAATTATAAGACTACTTCAAACTACAAAAATAACTACATATTCATCTGCATTGTACTTTTTAATTGTTGTCAGTTAAAAACCCCTTGTTTAGTAATTCTTGTACACATTTTTGCCTTTGTACAAATTAAAAAGAGTATTACCTCTGTGTAGGTGAAACAGTTGTTCCACGTTCCTCAAAATGCCCTGTGCCAGGCCTTCCTCAAATCCAGAAGTCTGGAGAATGCACAACTATAAGGGAAACAGTGCACTCTAATTCCTATTTTTATAAGAAGAGGGGCTGTCACTCTCAGATTGTAGCAGGCGCTTAAAAGCTCATTAAAGCTCATTGTCTATTCTCAGAGTATTTTAAAGCCCACAGAGTCTTTTTATGATGTTAAATGAAGGTATATGATATGAATGCTTAGCCTGTTTATGTTGAGTGGTCACCCTGACCTAGTTTGATAACATAGATCTAGGAAAAAAGTATGTGTAGATTAAGGGCCTGGTCAGGTGACCCAGCTAGGGACCATATATACACCTCTGGGAGGTGAGATTAGTCAGAGGGGCCTGGTAATGAACAGAGCTACCTAACAGAAGTAGCCAGCATTGTCACAGAAGGTAACATGCCTGTATTGACAGGTTAAAACTGTGAGAGCTACCAAACGTAATATATTTTTGTTTCATATTTTGATTTACCCAGTTTGTTTGCATCTTTTGAGTTTAATAAATATCACACTCAAGTGTGCTGTAAAACTTAAAAAGCTGAGTATGTGTTATCTATCCCACACCCGTCCACATATCTGGTGTCAGAAGTGAAATAGGTTACTGGTTGTCCAGGTTGCTTGGGGGAAGCCAGTTTATCGATACCAGCCCTGGTATCTAAGGATAATATTACGGACAAGATGGCTGACTGCAAACAAGAAGAGAAGCCAGTTATCCATGGCATACAGACCAGAGCTCAAACCCTGATGATGGGAGAGGAGTTATTGACTAGCCTGGAATTTGGTGGAACGAAGAAGAAGACTTCAGGAGCTGGTGTTCTAGAGGATGAGGACGTGGAAGAGGAAGAATCTTATGAGGAACCCCCAGAGGACATCACTGGCTTTCTGAAATGGCTGGCCATCAAACAGATGGAATTGGAGCAACAGCAAGAGAGGGATAATGAGGAGAGAGAACTGGAGAGAAGACAGCAGGACCAGAGATGGACAGACACACGGAAGGCCCTACAACTGATTGGGATAGGACATGGAGATCAAGGGGTTAGGACAGATAATCCTAAAACATAAAACTCACTAAAATGTGCCCCACAAAATGACATTGAAGCATATATGACAATGTTTGAAAGGGTTGCTAGAGCCTGTGGGTGGCCTCAGTCTCAATAGGTGGTGCGA
This sequence comes from Neoceratodus forsteri, assembly GCA_016271365.2. Lineage (NCBI taxonomy): Eukaryota > Metazoa > Chordata > Ceratodontiformes > Ceratodontidae > Neoceratodus > Neoceratodus forsteri. The sequence continues at coordinate 1,030,256,244 of CM057458.1, forward strand.
CTTGCCCCTTATTTAATGGGAAGGGCACAGCTCACATATAGTAATTTGGACACAAGAAATGCTGAAAATTATGAATTAGTGAAAAAGGAAATCCTGAAACACTTTGATATAAATGCTGAAATATACAGGTAAAGGTTCGTATCCCTGAAACACCACCCCAACGATGCTCCTAGAGACATTTACCAGACTTAAAGAACTGTGTTTAAAATGGTCACAGACAGATGATATAACTGTGATGGCCATTATAGACTCCCTAGTAGTTGAGCAATACCTACAAATTTTACCCAATGATGTCCAAATTTGGGTCCGAGAACATAACCCCGAATCACCTGAGCAGGCCAATACCCTAGCAGAAGATTTTCTATCAGCACGTCAGCCTGTACATAACGGTTACAGGACCACTGACCCTACCACTTCCTCTACTACACCAAATATTAAGGGGTAATGAACAGTAAATAGTAAATCATCTGGACAGTATCAGAAAAGACCTGAAGGGAAGGCTGGGGAGGGTGAAAGATATTACAACCCCAACGTCATCTGTCAAAATTGTCAAGGGGTTGTGCATATTGCCAGATACTGTACAAAGGAGCAGAGTGAACCTGCCCATCTATCCTTATTAAATGCTGGGTATTTTCTGATAGATGTGACTGTTAAGCAACAAACTGTCCTAGGCCTTGTCAATTTCGGGAGCAAGCAGACTTTGTTCCGCCCTGAACTGGTGGAGGAAACGCACCCAAAGGGTCCAGCAATGAACATTGTATGTATTCATGGCGACATCCATAAGTATCCAACAACTGATATTGCATTGGACATCAAAGGGCAAAGCACACAAGTAACTGCTGGACTTGTACCTAATTTGCCAGTGCCTGTAGTCATTGGCCACGATTTTCCCCATTTGTCATCATTGTTAGCAGATTTACACTCAGTATTGGCTGTTACCACCACAGCCTAGGCATGCCAGGCACAAACATTAGGGGACACCTCCCCTTTTGAAAGGGATGTTATTACAATGTCTGGCAAGGATAAGATATCATTGAACAGTAAAAAGAAGGCTCAGAAACAGTGGAGACAAAGTAAGAATGGACTACCAGAAGTACAAATACAGTCAGTTTTTCCCACATGTAATATAGTTGAAGAACAAAAAGCTGATAATACATTGATGCCTTTCTTTTCACAGGTTGGCAAGATGCTGAGTACTGATCCCCTGACATATGTCTTGAAATGTAATATATTGTACAGAGTGTGTACCCATTCTGAGACAGGGGAGACAGTAGATCAAATAAGTGTAACTGTCAAATATAGGGAAGCTTTATTGTTTTTAGGACACAGCCTACCATGGGCAGGTCATGCAGGCAGGGACTGTACCCTGAAAAGAATATTACAGAGATTTTATTGGCCTGGGATACATGAACAAGTGGCCAAATATTGTCAATCATGTGAGAGATGCCAGAAGGAATCTCTCATAAGCAAGAAGGAAACAGTACCTTTGATAGCCCTGCTGTTAATGACATAACGTTTTGAGAGAATAGGGATGGATGTAGTGAAACCCTTAATAAACAGCTCAAGGGGAAACCAATTTATATTTGTTATATGTGACTATGCTTCGAAATACCCAGAAGCCATCCCAATGCGTAATGTCACCACCCCCAAAATAGCAGAAGAATTTGTGAAAGTGTTTAGTTGAGTAGGAATCCCCAAAGAAATACTTAAGGATAGGGGTAGCAACTTCAATGCTGCCTTGCTCAAAGAGTTATAGAACTCCTAGGAATTATAGCCATCAGGACCTCCCCATATCTCCTGCGGACAGATGGGTTGACAGAACAGTTCAACAAACCCTCAAGAGAATGTTAAGGAAATTTGTGCATGAAGAGCGGAGGGACTGGGACAAGTATTTACCCTTGCTCTATTTGCCTACAGGGAGGTTCCCCAGGCCTCAACCGGCTACTCACCCTTTACTCCCTCAGGGAGCATTAGATGTGGTAAAGGAGTTCTGGGAGGCAGGTACTGACATAAAATATGTAAACATTGTAGAATGCATGGGTCAGTTGAGAAAGAGACTTGTCACATACACCATCAAAGCACATCAGAATTGTCTTGAAGCACAACAGGTTCAGAAAGCCCACTACTATCTAACAACAGGCACAAAACAATATAAGGCTGGGGAGAAAGTCCTATTGTTGCTGCCATCATCAGATAACAAGTTACTGATGAAATGGCAGAGGCCCTACACTATCTTGTGACAAACAGGTCTGGTGAACTATGAGATAGAGAACCCTGACAAACATCCAGGGAAGAAAGTATACCACATGAATCTCCTAAAGAAATGGTTTAAGAAACTGATAGATGGTTTTGGGATGGTGGTACTTCCCAAAAAGAAAGAATCTGAGTTAGATATTTCCTATGATAGATTGGAGAAACTCAAAGATAGAGAGGATGTTCCTGTCAATCCAGCACTGAGTCCAGAACAGAAAACAGAAATGGGTGTATTACTGAAACAATTCAGAGACACCTTTGCTAGTGTCCCAGGGAGAGCTATAGGGGTTAAGCACCCCATCAGAACTAATTCTCCTCCTATCCGACAAAAGCCATATCACATTCCAGAAAGGGTAAAGGTGGAAGTGAAGGAGAAAATAGAAAAACTCAAAAATCTAGGAATTATTAAACCATCTAAAAGTGCATGGGGATCTCCCATAGTAATAGTGCCAAAGAAGGAAGGGGGAATCTGCTTATGCCTAGATTTCCAAAAACTCAATCAAGTCTCCCAATTTGATGCTTATCGTGTGCCGTGCATAGATGATATAGTTGACCAGATAGGAAATGCACAATACATCTCAACGTTAGATTTAACGAAAGGCTATTGGCAGATACCTCTAGTGAAAGAAGTAGGGAGAAAACAGCTTTCAGCACACCAGTGGGTTTGTTTGAATTTAAAACCATGCCATTTAGCCTACGTGGTGCCCCAGCAACCTTTCAGAGATATATGGACCAAGTGTTGACCCCCTAATACTAATTATTGTTCCGCATGTATAGATGATGTGGTGGTGTATAGTATTGATTGGAGGAAACACATTGAACATCTGTCAGCTGTATTACAATCCATCAAGAAAGCTGGGCTTACAGTTAATCCACAGAAGTGTGCCATAGCCATGACAGAAACCCAATACTTAGGGTTTGTACTGGGGAATGTGCAGGTGAAACCCGAGATTGGTAAAATAGAGGCAATAGCAAAATGCCTGATGCCAACTACCAAGAAGCATATGAGGTCCTTCTTAGGTTTAGCGGGGTATTACCACCACTTCATTCCCAATTTTGCCTTAGTTGCCACACCCCTCTCAGATTTGACCAAAAAAATTGTGGGAACCAGATAAAATGGACCCCTGAGTGTGAGGAGGCATTTCTGGCTATATAAGCCGCACTCTGTTCCTCACGGGTATTAAAAAGTCCTGACTTTGAGTTCCCATTTGAGGTTCTCACTGATACCTCAGAGACAGGCATAGGCACCATCCTGAGCCAGACTGTGGATGGCGAGGAACACCCAGTGATATACATTTCATGTAAACTCAATGATAGGAAACAGAGTTATTCCATTATTGAGAAAGAGACCCTAGCCGTGAAATGGGCTGTAGAAGCTTTGTGGTTCTACCTCTGGGGTGCTCAAATTGTCCTAGTAACTGACCACAGTCCTTTGTGTTGGCTACACCAAATGAAGCACAAAAATGCAAGAATTATGAGGTGGTACCTAACTTTACAGCCGTGTAGTTTTACAGTGAAACATCGGGCAGGCACCATGCATCAAAATGCAGATTTTTTGTCACGACATGGTGCCATGAAAACATGAAATGTCACAGTTGTATGATACCAGTATGATATCGGGCATCCTATAAAGATGTATCACACTTGAATCAGCCCCTGGGTAAAGTATTTATGTAGCATGGTATGTGTATGAATACTGTATGTACATATAGTTTTTGTATTATTTAAGGGACCCTGGGGTGCAGCTTCCAAGCGAGGGTGGGTGGAAGCTCCAACCACACCCCAATTGCTGGTGTAGGTAATAAGAAAAAAGGGTTGTGGAACTGAAAACCAGCAATGTGATGCTCAAAACCTGGTTTCCTCTTAAAGAAGGAGAGGTGTGGTGGATCAGTGTTCCGCCTTGGTTTTGAAATAGAACCACAGGAATTCTTTGTCTCTAATACTGTATAAACTTTAAATCTACTGTGCAGTAGTGTCTCTCTTTCTTTGCCTAGTCTTTTTCCAGGTTATGGTGGGCTGGCCACCTTTCATAGCCCTGCCTTGTCCCCCTTAATACTTATTCTGTCTTTTGTTTTTACAGTTTCCTTTTCTTTCCTTGGGTTGGGCCCTGCAAATGGAAAATGTGCCAAAAGTATAGTAAAGGCATTATGTGGAATATGCCTAAATCAGTTATTGGTATAAAGAGTGCACTCATATAGTGAATGGTGCCTGTGTAGTATGATAAGGCTGAAACCATTATGAAATTAAAGAAACATGCATGCATGAGTTTGTATTAAAATGCTTGATGCTGTAGAAAAATAATGACACAGTTGAATGAAAGTTTGTGCAAAGTATTATATGGCTCCAGTTGAAAATGACACTGCTGTAGCATTTAAATGCAGAAAATATGTCTCTTGTGCTAGAAAGGAAAAAAGGGAAACATAAGCATTATGTTTTTTCTTTTGGTTTGTTGAGAGCTGGTGACATAGGGTTGAAATGCCTCTCCCGGTTATTTGTTGCATCAAGCCAGAAGGCTTAGTTAAGCATGCAACAAAAAGCGCAATTTAAAAATGGGTGGCATGTCTTGTAACTTTCAGTTCACTGCCCTTGCTTTACTGTGCTGCTGCTTCTAAAAAGGAGGGAGGGGATTGTTCTTTCCCTCCAGCTCTGAAATTAAGCATAAAAAGTAATTGTGCACTGTTGGGAAGCAGTTAAATACTGCAAAGAAAATAAAACATAGGAGTTGCAGTCTGAGTAGAAGTGAATGGTTGACACTGAATGTAAACATTTCGGCCACCACTTCATTTAGCAACTACCTCAGAACTATAAATAAACATAACAAGCATTTGTCAGTGCCAAAGTTCATTGTTTGGAATTGATGTTGGTACATGCCGATTGGCAGGACTACAGTTCCCAGCAGAAAGAACAAGTTATCCAGCCTGGTGGCACACAGGGCTGAGGTGCTGGACATCTCACCTCATGGCACGATGGTGACCCAGGTTCAGGAGCAAGCCTGAGTCACTGGAAGTTGGCACGGGGGGGGCAGAGTTGGATGGATTGGCCAACAGGCAGTTCTCTCCAGGGAGGTGGGATGGCATCTCTCACTAACGGCTGCCCCCTAGTGGAGGCCGAGGGGCTACACAAGCAGGGTGTCAGGTAATAGGCCAATGAGGTGGGATGAGGAGGGCCATTACTGGGGCTGTAAGGTGATTGTGTGCTTCCACACGCATGCAGCCTTCTCCTGGAGCTCTCGGGAATAAGGGGAGAAAAATGGAAAAATGGAACTGGCAGCAGGATGGTGATCGACTCTCTGCAGGCACTGCTCCTGGATCAGTTGTAAGGTAAACCCTGGTAATTACGGGGGACAGAGCTAGGGGAGCCAGTCAGATGGGGGCCGTATGGGAGGAGAGAAAGCATTCAATGATAAAGAAAGAATAAGTTATGCCACCAAGTTCACATTCCTGTTGAAATACAGTGAAGTGCATACCTGTTTCCTCAATTCATGATCTGGCTTTGAAGAGTGACGATGTGTCTGCGGTTCAGAGAAAATAAATGCACTGGAGCCCCACCATGGGCTGGGGGGGGGGATGTTATGATTAGAAACCCTAATGCTCCAGGCATTTGTTGGTATTTGCACTACAAATTTTCAACATGGGTTTTTGTGACCCCCACCTCATGAAAGCATTTGGGACCTCTGCTCATGAATAGTGGCACTGCGATTTTGTTAATCTGTCCCAAACACTGATTTCCGACAGCGACCGTGCCATTCTGCACCAGATGTGCGAAAACACAGTTCGGGCAGGATGTGAAAAATTACAGTTGTACCATTCGTGGGGAGGTGTGAAGAGAAGGCAGTGTTGAACATCTGGAGTGAAAATATTAAAAATGCTCGAACCTACAAGCATACGTGGAGACTGCACAGCTTATACTCATAACAGTCATTTAGTGGAATAATTTCACCAAAATTTCAACATAGGCATTTTGTGACCTCTACTCATGAACACTGTCACTATATAATTTTTTAACCCTGTCCTGAATATTGATTTCCCACAGCGACTGTGCCATTGTGCACCAGAAGTGTGAAAACACATTTCAGGCAGGATGTGAACAATGACAGCTATACTGTTCATAAGGTGGTGTGCAAAACTGACAATGTTGAAACTCTTGAGTGAAAATATTACAAATCCTCGAAGCTACGAGTGTGCATGGAAACTGGGCAATGCATGCTCATAAAATAGTCATTTTATGAACTTTTGTTACCAAATTTTCAACATAGGCATTTCGGGACCTCTGCTCATGAACAGTATCACTGTGATTTTCTTAATCTGTCCCGAACAGTAATTTCCCACAGCGACCGCGCTATTCTGTGCCAGAAGTGCAAAAACACATTTTGGCCAGGATGTGAAAAATGACAGCTGTACTGTTCATATGGAGGTGTAAAAAATGCCAATGTTGAAAATCTGGAGTGAGAATATTACAAATTTACAAAGTTATGTGTGCGTGAAAACTGCACAATGCACACTCGTAACACAGTCATTATAAGGACTTTAATCACCAAATTTTCAACATAGGTATTTTGAGACCTCCGTTCATGAACATTGTCACTGTGATTTTTGTAATCTGTCCTGAACACTGATTTCCCACAGTGACCCCGCTATTCTGCATTGGAAGTGCAAAAATGCATTTTGGCCAAGATATTGAAAATGATAGCTGTACTGTTCATGAGGAGGTGTAAAAAAATGTCAATGCTGAAAATCTGGAGTGAAAATATTATAAATTCACAAAGTTACGAGCGTGCATGAAAACTGCTCAACGCACACTTATAAAATAGCCATTTTGGGGATTTTTTTCACCAAATTTGAAACATAGGCTTTTTGAGAACCCACCTCATGAACAGTGGCACTGTCATTTTATTTATTTGCTTTTGTTAACCAGGTAAACACACTAGACAGCCAAGTGCCTATTTTCAGGTGCGACCTGGGAGATTACAAGGTACATTACAAGTTACATACCTGAATATCAGGCAAATACAAGTGGAGGATTACATTACATAGAATTAGCACAACAGGGACTTTACAAGCATCAGATTTCATCATTTTGTTAATTGGTCCCAAAAGGTGATTCCATGCAGTGACCGGGAAATCACCTTTTGGGACCGAGTAATGAAACAACAGTGCCACTGTTCGTGAGGTGGGCTCTCAAAAAGCCTATGCTGTAACTTTGGTGAAAAAAATCCAAAAAATGCCCAAGATATGCACCAAAGCTGAAAAAACTCTATTTATGCTATTATACAGCTTACCAGCATTTCTTCAGTTCGTGGTCGGTTTTGAAGAGTGCAGACCTGTTTCCAGTCCACAGAAGGTCATCGTGCTGGGCTCTGAAGATAAGTATGAATTGGAGGGTGTGTGGGGAGGTGGGTCTGCAGAGGATGGGCACGGGTTGGAGGGGCCACTGGACTCAACGAGGGACTGTTTTCTATTTTACAGGTTTAAAAAAAAAAACATAACATCATGAGAAGGTTTTCTTTTTTCACAGGGGCATTGGGCATTTGGCATGCTGGCATGGGCTCCCTCAGTGTTGTGGGGAGGGGGCTGTAGCCAAGGGAGATTGGGCACCCCCCTTGGCACACAACTAATTGGGGGGCATTATGCTGATGGGGAGTGGGCACCCCATCAGCAAATTAACTAGGAGGGTATGCTGACAGGGGACTGGGCGCCTCTGTCAGTTTGTGCACAGCCACACACAACAAATTGCAGGGGGGGGGACATTATCCAGATGGGGAGTGGGCTCCCCCATTGGCGGGGGGGGAATTATGCTGATGCTGAGTGGGCTCCCCATCGGTAAATGAACTGGGAGGGGAAATGCCAACAGGGGGATTAGGCACCTCCATCATTTGTTGTTTTTCAACTGTGAGGGGGAAGCCCTGGGCTCAGTACATTCACACTGCTGTAAGTTAAGCAGTGTGACCGTGCAACCAGGAATGCAATGCAGGAATGCAACTTCAAAGGACCGAGCCACGACACTATTGGAGCATCCCCATTCTTTGAAAAGTTGTCCTGCTCAGCATGAACAGCTGAATGTGAGTCATCACCAGCCTGCTGACTGATTCGCCTGCAGCTGACCTGCCCCTACAATTGGAGCTCTCCATTGGGCACACCCCCTGTTAAAGAACCTTATAGCAATGAGTTCATCTGTGCCCTGCATGTCACAGTGAACTCAAAAAGAGGGTTAAATTTAGAGAGGGACTATAATATTCAGATTCACAAGGAAAAGAGGGACTACTAGCAAGAAGCCAGTACTAAAGTGCATGAAATATAAAAGTGCAGTGCCCTGCAGTTTCATGTTGTTTTTTCTTTAATGCTTTATCAAATAATTATAAAACTACTTCAAAAAACAAAAACAACTTTTTATTCACCTGCACTGGGAGAGCGGTGGCTCATATTGATTTCTCCCTATGCTGCATTTTCCTTGGCACATGTAGTGCCTGTTGCAAAGTTATGTCCTGATAAGGACACAGCTAGAAAACTGTTACAGCCAGTCAGGATTCAGGACTATCCAAGCACATTTTATAAAAGGGAATAATATATTTAGTACTGAGCAATATGGAAGAAGAGATATCAGACTGCTCCCAAGAGAACCATTAAGGGGCAGTGATCATCAAATGGTTCAGGTCTGTATTAACAACACAAAGGCAAAACAAGTTCAACTATGATCAGGTGTTATAATAAATTAAATTATGCCATAATTAAAACATTTCTAAAACAATGGGATGGAAAAATAATTTTTAAGGAGCCCATTTAGTATGTAGAATAAATTATGCTCACAAATTCAATACTGTGTTAATTATTATATTCCCGAAATAACAAAATATAATTGCTACTGGTAAATGCATCGAAAATGTAAGCTATGCTACTTTGCTCTAAATCTAAACTCTCTGCCCTTGGCCACTCAAATAGCCTTCTCAGAGTCCAATCCCCTGATGGCTCCTTCCTCGACACTGCTCTCTCCTTCAAATATCTGGGCTTTATCCTCAAACAATCACTTACCTACTCTAACCATATTGCTTCCCTGGTACATCACATAAACCAGAATCTGGGTCTCTAATACCGCCTTATAAATCATCTCATACCTGAAGCCCACCTTGCTATAGCCCATGGCAACCTCCTCCCCCTCCTGGGTGCCCTGTGTACTCACCTACATCCACCACCAACCTGTCCCGGCTTGACACCACCCACAATCAGATTTGCCACTTTGTCCTTCCCGCCCCTCTCACCATGCACAACTGCTTACTCTACCACTACCTTCTTTGGCTTCTACCTCAAGCCTGATGCTCCTACTTACTGGCCTGGATCATCAGGAATGTCATCTATTGCCCCTCGTACTCCCCTCTATCTTTGATAATCTACCCCAAGACTCATTGCTGCAATCTCCACCACTCATCCCACCTTCAACTCATCCATCCACATATTACCACCAGGATAGGTCAAAGGGCCTTGTCCATTGCTGGGCCCACCATCTGGAATGACTGCATTCCATCGACTACCCTACTAAAATCCCACTTCCTGTTCTCCATGACCTGTTTCTGCCCCAGGCTACTGGCACTACTGCGCAAACTATCTAGGCCTCCTTGGCCCCCTGCCATCACCTTTTTCTATTGCCTAAGTGACTGGCTTGCTGGCCTGCACCCTGCCTAGAGTCAGCTGTCTGCTATGAGCAAATTTAAATGTACCTGTAAATTGTAATTGTAAATAGTATGTACATTGTTTTGTTCGATACCACCCTTTACCTGTCAATGTTAACTCTAAGCAGTGGCTGCTTCTGTCAAACATTGTACAGTTACTGATCCACACTAAATGCAATTGTTCCTGTTCAACTCTGTGTATTTATTTGTCCTTACTGTGATCTTTCGGTATGTGCCAGTCTCTGACCCAGGGTGTGCCTGAAAAAGGCCCTTGGATCAGTGCATCAACCCTGTTAACAAAGGAATAAATAAATAAAATAATTTCAGAGACAAGATTCCTGCTTGGTGTAATAAAAAAGTGCATAAAGCAACAAGAAAGAAGCAAAAGGCTTACAAGGTAGTGAAAGAAAGGAATTCAACAAAAGCATGGGAGGAATACAAAGACCAAGTACAGAAATGTAGTAAATACCGTACATTAAAGATCCCATGAGTAATGAAGAATATAAGTTAGCAGAAAAGGCTACGGACAGCAAAACAAATTTTATCCAACCATAACTAACTGGGTGCATAAATGGATAGAAAACAGGAAACAAAGGGTGTGCATTAGAGGTGAGTTTTCTGAATGGTCAGAAGTGGCAAGTGGGGTCCCACAGGGTTCAGTGTTGGGCCCCTATCTTTTTAATCTATATGTATCATCTCTCCAAATCAATCAGAACTCAATTTGGCTACACACATTTGCAGACGACTGTAGGATAGGGGCAGAAATCAATATCAATTCAAATTCATCAGATCTACAAAACACAATTGACAATATAGTTTCATGGACTGAGCAAACCAAACTGACACTAAACCAAGACAAATGCTACATTATTCACATGGGAAAAAGAAATCCAAGAATATCATACATACTTGGAAACCCTGCCCTGAAAACAATCGAAGAGGAAAGGGATTTGGGCATCATAGTATCCAGCGATATGTCCTTTATGCCCCACTGCCAAAAGGTAGCCCAGAGGGGAACTAGAATTCTTAACTGCATATTAAGACATATAATGTCAAGGAGCAGGGAGGTCATGTTGCCATTGTACACATCCCTAGTTCGACCCATAATGGAGTATGGTGCACAGGTGTGGGCACCACACAAAAAGGGAGACATAGTACTATTAGAAAGAGTACAAAAACTAGCTACCAGGGCAATCTGGGGTATGGATAGAAAGGACTATGAAGCTTGCTTATTAGAACTCAACATGTACTCCTTGGAAGCAAGAAGGAAAAGGGGCGATATGTGTTTAGTACACATGGCATGGAACAATGAAGATCTCTGGGACATCACTGGTTTAGATATGAACACAAACACACATAATACTAGGTCCCATCCACTGCAACTTACAGCACCGAACAGAAGAAAGGTACGTAGCACATAGTGGTTTAGCCAGAGAATGGTCCATGATTGGAACAGACTTCCATTGGAGGTCGTGGCCAGTCCATCAACCACATCATTTAAAACTAGATGGGATGCTTATAAAAAACAAATCTAAATTTAGAAATACAGCTGGCGTGCGTCAAGGACAAAAGTCCATCAGCTCTGTACATATCCTATGTATCCTATGTTTAATTATGTAAAAAGTCTAAAGAAGGGACAACACCAAACTGGGCCAATACTCAAAGATAATACTCAGATAAACAGATGCAAACATGGCAGATATTTTAATGAGTATTTTCTGAGTGCAAGTCAAGCTAAAGAAAATCACAGAGAATTTAGCAGTCTTTCTAAAGAAACAAATACCTTGACAATCATGGAGATGGAGGTATGCAAGAAATTAATGAACCTAGATCCCAATAAATCCCCATGCCTGGATGGATTACATCCAATGCTCCTTAAAAACTAGCTGAAGTAATTGCAGGCCTGATTGCAAAAATCTTTCACAAATCACTTGCTGAATGGAGAGCAGTGCCTGTCCAGAGGGAAGCAAATGTAGTCTCTATATTTAAGAAGCAGGGCTGGATTAACAAGTTGTGGCACCCTGGGCAATTTTGAATTGTGGGACCCTGTGACTTAACCAACAGGCTGGGAGTTCGGGGCTGCCTAGGCCCCCGAAAGCTAAATGGTTTTTTCGTGCCTTAAAATGCATTTGGAGGAGTTTCCAGCTACTCTGAATGCCATTCTTGGGATGGAAATAGAAGGTTGTTCAAATGCATTTTTGGCATGGAAGTCAAACGTTAATGATACAAATTTGGATGCCACTCCAGTTTGTTGGAGGTCAAAACACTTCCCTAGTCCCAAACTTTGGACAGCAATACTTTAAGTCTTTAGTTAAAGTATTATTAGTCTATTTGGGGATAAGGTAAAAAAATGGGCAGACTGGGTCGACTCACTTTGCCTTAGAACCTCCCCCAAGTATGTCACATTCTGCTGACTCAGTGTCGACTATGACCTGTGGTCTTTTATCAGGCAGCACAAACCCACCCCCATATCATGAGTCTCCTCTTTAATGCTGTGTACACTCTGCTGGCCCAAGGTCAAAGTCAAGGGGTCAGGGCATAATCTGTGGCTTCTCTGTATAGTAATGTGGAGCAGCAATGTCATCTAACCAACTCACAGTGGGTGGGGGAGGGTAAAATCTGATATCTCAGAGAGGGAGTCATGGCCAGGAATACATGGATCCAGCCTGGGGGTGGGGAGGACCATGAAATCCTGTCACTGACATATACCTCTGGGAGAGGAAGCCACATGGGAAGGAATACACGGATGGGGGGGGGCTTGGAGGGGCTAGTATGGGACAGTACACACAGAGAAAGGCATTGGATATCTGGGGTCAGTGTCGTCAATGTCAGCTTCATTAGGTGTGGACCCATATACAGTAAATTATGTTCCATCCTAAGAACTCAGTTCCCATACCTAGCTTTACAGACCTGACTAAGATTTGACTGTGGGGTTTAGAGGTACAATTGGCAAGGCAGGCTGCATATTTTAGCACCCCCTTTAAAAAAGAGCTTTATCCCCCCTCGCAAAAAGTTCAAGGACCTGGCTGACCTCTCCCCACATCTCCTCCTGTGGCACCAAACCACCCTGAATAAGCCCATTGCAATGCTGCTGGCTTGGGGGGGGGGTACTAAATTTAAATAACAAACATGAAACATTAAGTTGTTCTTGTTCTTTTTTTGTTTTACCTGAAAGAAACTGGTCAGAAGGAAAGGCACTGCTATGACGGTGGACCATCTGCCTATGCTCGTGCTCCTCGCCTCTTCCGACATGGCAGTCAGCTGTCTGACTCTGATGGATTCATCCTCTGAGGTCCACTGTCCTCTTCTGTCTCCTCTTCCTCTACTCTGACCAGCCCGGGCATTTTTTTTTTTTGTGTGAGTGTGTAAATAAACAGAAGGTGCCTGAAAATCAAATGCAGTGCGGTCCCTAGAGTCAATGGACCCAGGATGGGACAATGGCGGGAACCGAGATTCGGTGGCTGGTGGCTCAAGGAGGAATGAGTTATCTCTGTCTCCATATAACCTGAGGGAGACAGAAAAGTTCAGGTCTGGTGGGGTGGGTGGGGGGCGCAAACATCATTGGGACCGAATTGGAGGCCTGTGATCGGAATGTTGTGTGTTGCAGCTGGAGAACGTCCCATCTATGATTGTGGGGGAAAAAAGCAGCAAACTGAACAGCAAGCTTTTTAGTAGTGATGGCAGCGGTGGGGCAAATGGTCACGGACCAATCATTTTGTTGTATGCCCCCCCCCCCAGAGGTTTACTCCTACTTAGAAAAAGTACAAGAGTCAGGGAAGAAGGGGGAAAAAAGAATGAAAAAAAATTTAAAAAAGAAACTCAGGTGGCCCCTCAAACTCAGGTGCCCAGGCCAACAGCCCCATCTGCCCTATGGTTAATCTGGCCCTGTTAAGAAGAGAAACAGGGCTGACTGCATGAACTACAGCCTTACTTCAACAGTAGGTAAAATGTTGGAAGAACTTGAGTGGCATATTGTAGAGGAACAAGTCCTTGCCAGATGAAATTGTTACAGTTTTTTCAAACCAATAAGTAGAGCTTTAGATAATTAAATGCCTGTGGATGTGGTATTTTTGGACTGCTCTAAGTCTTTCAACACAGTTCTCCATTTAGAATTAATTAACAAACTGATAGAAATGACTGTTAACAACAATATAGTGAGATGGATATCATTTTGGTTGAAAAAGAGAAAACAGAGAGAAGGTATCAGGGACAATATTCCAGGTGGGGCACTGTCACAGGTGAAGAGAAACCCTAACCTCTTCAATATTTTTGTGTCATCCATGCAATTTTCTAATAATGTGTGGCTGTGTACATTTGCAGATGACACAAAGATAGGACAGTAGTGGAAAATCAGACAATAATAGAAAGAATTCAGTTTACCTATAGCGCTTCGACAGCGCTAGCACCGACATCCCCTACCACTCGGCTACAATGCTGACTGTTGGTATTGTAACTACGGGATGTTGGTTTCTCAATTGGGGCTGTGCCCCGAACTCCCTCTCTGTGGGCGGTGGCTCCACCACCCCCACACCCCCAGTCCCTAGGATCCTAACTCCGAGTTGGAGTTGGACCAGTGGGGGCAAACACCAATCAAGGCAGTCCCAATCGCTGTACGGACCACCACAGCGACAGGTGGATTTTGCCTGATTTCTGGCGCCGTGGTGCTCTTCGCGGTCAAGGAGTCACTGTGGTGACAGTATATGAAAGAATTCAGTATGAATAAACACTACCAGAAAGCTAGGCATTTCAAAACAAGCATTCCGTTAATGCCGACAAATTTAAAGTGATGAGTTTTGCTGCAAGTTATACAAGGGCAGAGTACATTCTAAAAGAAAAGTTAATGCAAATAACTGACTCAGAGAACAATCTGGGAATACTAATAACTAACAATACGACTTTTGACTTACATTGCAGAGAAGCAACTAAAAGCTGTGACATGATACTGGGGTGTATAAGCCACGATACAAATACCAGGACAAGATAAGTAATTATGCCTTTGTACGGAGCACTTGTCAGGCCACACCTTGAGTACTGTGGACAGTTTTGAGTCCCCTCATAAAAAACAAAATGTGTTAAAAGATTAGCAGGTGTGCAGAAGAGGGTGACAAAACTTGTGTTAGTATAAAGAGCCTAACGTATGACAATAGCTTGAAGGAGTTGGACATGTATACCCAGGAGTATAGGAGGTTAAGGGGTGATCTATGTCTGCTATGTAAAGCATACAATAAAAGTGAACTTTGGGAGTGTGTTGGTCTGGAAAAAAGGGAACATAAAGGTACAAGGTAACATACTGTAATTTACAGTTGAAAGGGGAAATTTATCGCACTAATAAAGTACGTGTGTGCTTAACCAGGGTATACTAGCTATCTGGAATGGGCTCCCGGACAACATAGTTAATGGTAGTATGATGGGCATCTTCAAAAAAATATTAGACAACTTCCTTATTAGAAATGGAACAACAGGATATTACCATTAAGAAATGGTGAGTCATTATGGGTAATTCTACTTGACTTGTAAAAACCTATGAAACCTATGAAATACACTTTCCTGCCTGATAATTTGAATGTGTGTATTCACTTTATATGTTAAATATGTCTTATAAAATATTTATGGTATATGTACTTAAAAAAATTCAGCATTTTAAGTCTTACTTATTTTTCGCTATTTAGCTTACTGTACAGTATGTACTTTCACGTGCACATCCTGTACTGTATACACCTCTCCTCCATCTCCCCAGAAAGCATCTGGAAATGAGCTGTTAAAAGCTCAGTATGACTCTGCAGGTGAAACTTTTGGAAATTATAATAATAAACATTGGAGTTTAGCTGGTAAGTACTGCTCCCTTCTGCTCTTCAGCATAAATCTAACATTAGAACACTATAGGGAGCACCAACTCAGAATACCATTTGAATTCTGATTCCACAGTACCATCCTAAGCTCTGGGGCAGCATCTCAGAGTGAAAATTATGCATATTTTGTATTGGCACACTGCTGGACCCATTAGAAGAAATATCATTACTAAAGTAATTTTTTCTTATTCCCTCTGGTATTATTGTCACTCTCCGTGAGCAGCTTGCTTTTGTCCACTTTGTTTTCTCTGGACTATGTCCAGCCTATTTATGTCCTTCCTTAGATGGAGGTTCCAAAATTGGACATAATATTCCAGGTACGTTCATACCAGTGTTCTGTACAATAGCAAGATGACTTATTTTCTCCTGCTACTGAACCCTCTCCAAATGCATCCTAGAATTTGTTTGGCTTCTCTATTGCTTTGGTACACTGCTATGGTGATTGTATAGTGTTCAAAATCATTACTTCCAGATCCCCTTCCTCCTCAGGCACGGTAACTGTTACCCCACCCAACCTGTATTCAACCATAACATTTCTTTTTCCTATGTGCATGAATTTGCATTTCTTGACATTAAAGAGCACCTTTCATGATGGTCCAAAAAGCTACAGCTTGTAGTCATTATGTGCAGTACTAGACCTGAAAGGGTGTGTGTGCATTTGTTATTTTTGGTGAAGGTTTACTCTGCCTTCCATAATTGGGATTTGTTTTGGAGCCCTGCTGCACATGCCTTTGCTGTTCAGTTGTTGGGCTGCTCGCTCCTGATTACATCACTGTAGAGCAAATGAGTGGCACACTGTGCAGTTGCAGCATTGTTGCAAGGGAAAACTACCAGTACTTAGTGTACATACTGTGTTCCCACTTCCCCAAGACACCCTGTTAGCAATGCATTATGCCAAAATCCAAATGACTTGTCAGTCTTTTTTTTTGTTTTGTTTTGTTAAATTGACTCTGCCTTATATTGATGTCAGCAGTACAACCCTGGGCCTACAGCAACACCAGGCTTGCTATATAAGCTCTGGTACACCCTGCAGTTTTTAGCAGCTCAGAATACAAAAACTAACTGCAACGGACAGTAATGAAACTAACTGCAGTGGACAGTAATGAAATACAGTTCCAGCTCCAAAATGATTAACAAACTTCAGTCAACTTGTCATAGTGTCTTGCGATTCATGACGGGCCTTCCAACTAGAACGTATCATTGTTTGTTGTTAAAAGAAGCCAATTATCCTTCTTTCATAGATAGGATAAAAATAAAGTTGGGACTCTTTGGGCTGGATATTCAAACTGCGCCATTCTGTGGCGCAAGCCCTTGTGCTGCTCAAAAAAGTTGCGCAGGGGTGTGGCCGGGGCGATATTCAATGAAGTTGCGCTATTGAGCAACTCCTTTGAACATCGCCCCCAGCCAAAGCCACTGTGCATGGCACAGTGGAACTTGCGCCACCGCGAAGTGGTCAGGTGGAGCATTCAGATGCGGTGGCGCAAGTTCCATTGCGCCATCGCAAATTCCGATATTCAAAGGTGACATGCAAATGGGGCCATAAGTTATGCAAAGGCACAGGGGGCCATTTGCATCTACTTATGCCCCATTTGCATGCCATTAGCATGCAGGTGCACCGATCTGACAACTTCGCCTGGCACCCTGCCAGGCGGCAACCCGTCGGGACGGCGCCCTGCAGCCGATCCACAGGCATGGTAAAATCTCCCCTCTGACTGGCCTGATTGCAGAGCATAACAGTATTAACCCCGACTGGCCCGATTGCGGGCATAACAGTAATGAACCCCCACTGGCCCGATCGCGGGCATAAGATCAAACCCTTCCCTCCAAAGACCAATATCCTGGTGGTCCAGTGGATGGCAAGCCAAGTCGCAGGCATAAGGTCAAACCCCCAAAGTCCAATTTCCTGGTGATCTAGTGGCCCCCACCCATGGAGCCCCACCACCCCGCTCCCCGTCAGCCGGCGGGACAGCACCACCGCCTGCAGCCCGCCACCGCAAGCTGACAGCTCAATAGGGCTGCATGCCCATTGGTTCAGAACAAGAGCTAATGGGTGTGCAGCCCATACCGTACAAAACGGTCCAGATATGTGAATGAATATATAATTCATTCACAAATCTGGACTGCCTTAGTATGAACTACGCCCATTGACTCTGCTGTAACAACAATGCGGCTCCTATCGACTTGTCAGTCGGTGGAGAATGAAGCGGCAGGCGGTGGTGCTACCGCCGCCAGCTGGCGGGGGTGGGTGAGGTGGGGCTCCGTGTGGTGGAGTGGGGAGGCCACTAGATAACCAGGAAATTGGACTTTGGGGTTTGACCTTATGCCCGCGATCAGCTTGCGTGTCCACTGGACCATCAGGGATATTGGTCTTTGGGGGAGGTTGCCTTATGCCCAAGAGCGGGCCAGTTGTGGGGTTAATACTGTTATGCCTGCGATCAGGCCAGTCAGGGTGCATTACTGTTATGCCCACTATCAGGCCAGTCGGGGTGAGATCTGCCCATGATCGGGCTGCGAGAGGTGGCACAGGAACAAGTGGAGGACCAGCTGCTGTGTTGCGCCCTGCAATGCGGCAGCTCACCTGTGGGTGGCCCTCAACTTAATCCTTTTTTTTGGGGCTCAAAGTTGTGCAGACGCAGGTAGGGGGTTGCGCCTGCACAACTCTGCACAGCTGGGCTGAATATCGGGCTGTGCAGTTTATGCATGGTTCCTCCCCCTCCGGTTGAGCATGCCTTCATTAGCATTGCGCTGTTGCTCAGCATGACTTGGGGGGCGCAACTGCCTCCTGCTGAATATCGCAGAATGGCGCAATTTCAGACTTGCGCATGGCGTAACCCTTTTGAATATTCAGCCCTTTGTGTTTAAAGGATTAAGAGGTTTATTCCCCTCAGGTTATTCAACATCTTTTCCCTACATACCAAGGCCCTTTTGAGACAAGGTCCTAGATCAGAGGCTTATTTAGAGTCCCTCTCTATAAAAAAATAGTAGGCCAGAGGTCAGATATATTTAGGTCAATCACATTTTTTAATGATCTCCAACCCGCTGTTACTAATGCTGTTACTGTACGTAATTTTAAGAACAATCTTGTTCAATGGCTGAATACCATTTCAGACTGTAATTGTTAATATTGTATTGTTGTTCTATATTTGCTTTTATGTTTTTTCAGTATGTTTTGTATTATTTATAAGTATGTCCTAATGTTTTTATTGTTATATGTACTTGCTGCTTGTGAAAATGGGCAATTTGCTCATCTTGCTAAAAAGTGTAAAAACTAAAAATGAAACGAAAAAAATGATATGCATGAAGGGGTAATTTATGAATGAAAGTCAAAAGGACCATGAAAGGTGCTCTTTAAAACCTGACAGATATGTGACAATTTCTCATGCCTCTGTAGGTCTTCCTTCATAGAAACATAGAATTTATCAGCAGAAAAGGACCACTTGGTCCATCCAGTGAGCCCAGATGTTCCCTGCATAATCTGTCTCTGCAGATCCTATTTGGTCTCCGGTGACACTCCCGCCTGCCTGCCTCTTTTCTAATATACTCCTATGTCTATGCCACACATGCTTGAAGGCCCCCACTGTTTAAGCCTCAACCACTTCCACTGATACTCTGTTTCAGGCATCTACCTTCATTTCCATAAAGACATATTTCTTCACAGCTCTCTTGAACTGCCCCCAGCTTCATTGCATACCCCCAGTCCGGGTGCTCTTTCTCATTTGAAAGAAATTCCCCTCCGGCACCTTGTTCACCCCCATGAGGTACTTGTAGGACTCTATCATGTCATCTCTCTTTCTCTCTCTCTCTCTCTCTCTCTCTCTCTCACCATTTTTCCAGGGTATACATGTTGAGATCCCTCAGTGTCTCCTCATAGGCTTCTTCTGCAACACCTGCACCATTTTAGTTGCACCCCTCTAAACTGCCTCCACCTTATATCCCTTTAGAGGTGTTGGCTCCAAAACTGGGCACAGTACTACAAATGAGGTCTTGTCAGACAGTGATACAGTGGTAGCACCACTCCCTCCTGCTGTAGATACCCTTCCCTATGCACACTAGTATCCCACTAGCCATACCATCTGCTTTGTCACACTCTCCTGCCACTTGGAGATCCTCAGATATGATAACCCCAGGGTCCCTTTCCTGTTTAGTGACTGTCAGTCCGCCCCCCCCCCGCCCATCTTCTACACAGCTTCTGGGTTCCTATGCTCTAGGTGCATGATAATGCACTTTTATGCATTGAACCCCAACTGCGGTGCTTTGGCCACTCCTCAAGTTTCCCAATATCTCTCTACATTCTCTACACTCCCTCCTGAGTGTCCACACTATTACAGATGTTGGTATCATTTTCAAAAGTACATACCTTCCCTTCCAATTCTTCTGCAATATCACCTTTGAAGACAATGAAGAGGACTGCTTTCAGTACTGAGCCCTTCTGGTACACCACTGGTCACTCTCCCATTATTAGAGTGAGTGCTGTTTAACACCACCCTCTGTCTCCTATCCATTAACCAGGTTCTAACCCAAATTACCACTTTGCATCCCACCCGAAGGATGCTCAATTTCTTTATCAGCCTCCAGGGTGGCGCAGTGTCCAAGGTGTCCTGCCCTGATCTATTTTGCTGGTCACCCAGTCAAAGAAATCTAACAGATTTGTTTGGTATGACCTTCCCTCATGAATTCATATTGCCTGTGGTCTTGCAGTCCATTGCATTAAAGATATTCTACCAGTTTTTCCTTCTGTTTGATTCCCAGCCATCCACACAGTCCACCCCACCAAGCTGCCATAGAGCTTTGTGTAAACTGCCAAAGAGACAGATTTCTCCCTCTGATACCCTCCCTTCTGTTGCTGGTAAAGATGTTAAAGAATACTGGTTCAAGCATCAACCCCTACAGGACCCTGCCAGTGACCTTTCTCACTCCTGAGTGCTCCCTTTTATCAGTACTCTGTTTCCTTCCTCTAGCTAGTTCCTAACCCATCATGTCAGACTGTCCCCTATTCATAAATCCCCTGCTTTCTTGACCAGTCACCTGTGTAGTATTGATTTGAATGCCTTGCTAAAGTCCAGATACAATACTGTATGTCAACTGTCTGTCCTTTGTCAACAGCTACCCAGTCAACAAAGTCAGTCAGATTTGTTTAATAAGAGTTACACAAACAAAATTCAAATCACACACACGGTTTGCAGTGAGTTTAATTCTTATGCACTGATACATAATTTGATATGTGGAGATTATGAAATAAATTTTTAAGAGTTGGCCCGTCGGTGCTGCGGTTGGATTTCCACTTGCGACACCGGCGACCTGGGTTCAGAAATGGACCTGGATTGTTGGAACGTCGGCGGGGGGAGAAGGATCGAGCATCCCATGGACTGCTCTCCTTCTCCGGGGGGGTGCAGTGTGTAACAGGTGCTTGATGGACCCCTGGTGCAGGCCAGGGGCATCACAGAGACCGGCACCAACAAGAATCTGAGGAGTGGGATGAATGCTGGCATCATTGCACGTTCCCACCCCCACTTACAGGGGAGAAACCCTAGCTGCCAGCCACCCTAGATGAAGCCAGCCCTCTGCTTCAATCAGCCTCCAGGATGGCCTCCTTGACCTATCCCATCATCTGCGGTGGCGTATAGGGGGTTGGTGCCATAGCCCTGTTCTGTGGGGTAAGCCAGGGGGTATCAAGTGGGGGGCACATCCAATATGGAAGCAAGGGTCCATGACCTGGCTGAGGTACCAGGTGACTGGCAACTGCAAAAAGTATAATAAATAAAATAAATAAATATTTCTGAACTGACACTCTTGTATGCAGTCTGAATTTTGTTTGTCTGGCTTTCTCCTGTAAGACTGCACCTTTGGGCAAGCAGTGCAATTGGAAGTTTCTGTTGTTTGATAAGATTTACCTGCCACAAACCCATGTTGCCTTCTGTCCTGTAATCCAGTTGTCACCAGAAACTCCCCATGTCACTCTTTGATAACAATTTATAACACTTTGTTTACTACCGAAGTCTAGCTGACCAATCTGTAGTTCCCGGGCTCATTCTTTCCACCACTATTGTAAAGAGGTATAACATTTACCATTCTTAAGTCTATTGACACCTCCCCAGACTCTATCGAACAGTTGTAGAAATTAGCACCTTTGCCACATTTCTCAGCATCCTGTGGTTCAGCCGACATGGCCCTGAACATTTACTGACTTTCAGGGCCTTCAGCCTCCTAAGTACCCTTTCAGCAGCCATTGGTTCCATACTCATCCCCCCCTTCCAATCTAGTTCTAACTTTTCTCTCAGGTAGTGGACCCTTCATCTCTTTTGTTAAAACAAAATAGATGTAATTATTCAGTAGTTTTGCCTTATTCTTTTCTTCTTCCACCCACCTCTCACCCTATCTTGGCTCAACTATGTCTTCCCTTATTTTTTCTTTTCCTTGAAGTAGCAAAACAAAGCCAACCTCCATAACTCCTTACATTATTCTCAGTTCCAATTCCACCTTAACCTTTCTCTACTCCTTGTTAGCCTCCCCCAGTTTTTCTAGTTGTGATTCCCCATTTGCTTTCTCTTGACTCCCTTTATATCTCCTGAATGCCACCCTTTGTATTTCTCACTGAAATCCCAAGCTCCCTTGTAAGCAAAATCAGTTCTCTGTATTTGCTTCTTTTCTCCACATGCCTCAAGCAGGAGCTGGTGACCTCTTGTAGGCTGTTTTTAATGATGACCCATTTCTTCTCAACACTCTCGGCCCCTACTTCACCCACCAAACTGCCTTTAAGCTTTTTCCCTCATTTCCCCAAAGTCTTCCTTTCTCAAATCCTGGGCTCTAGTTTTGGAGTTGTTATGCTCCTTACCTAGCTCGATAGCAAACCACATTGATAATCACTAGTATTCAAAGGTTCTCCCACTTTTATGTGTTTGACATGGTTGCTATTCATTAGTATTTGGATGAAGAGTAGCACTTCACTCATTGGTTCCCTGACCCCTTGGGCCATGATACCATACTGGAATGCATCCACCAGTGCCTGACTTCTGGTGCTTCTTGTCCCCATGATGTTGAGGGTACACATTTGGTAGAATAAAGCCACCCATGATCACCACATCCCCTGTGATTCTGCTCTTTTGATTTCCTCCCAACTCCCTGTCAGTCCTGTCCTTTGGTGTTTGCAGCCTATAAACCAGCTCCCATGCTCACCTTCCTGATCTCAACTGATTGAAAATATACCCACAGCAATTCTGTATTATTGCACACTACCACACCTCTGGTTGCCTTGATGTCCTCTCTCATGTACAGAGATACTCCTCTCCCATGCTGTACCTCTATCCTTTCAAAAATGAACTAAGTGTTCCATTGTATTATTAAACATAACCTCAAGTAACAGATAGGATTGAGCCACAAAAGGATGAGATTACGTGTATGAATCCCCCTCAAGTAAGAGGTGAAAAGGTTGTGGTAAAGGGTATCATTATGTTAAGAGAGAGAGGAAGAGCAGCAAAACAAAAACCCACAAAATTTTGCAATTTTGTCAGAGAATCATGAAAAATGAAATAACTCCATTTACATCAAGCGGCATGCTCTAATTATGTTGCATCATGCATTTTAAGCATTACTGCTGTGGCTTTGTGTTGTAAGACTTTCTGTTTGCTTATGTTTTTATGTGCTATTTAATTATTTTAAAATGTAATTTGATTGTGCTTTGCATTTCAACATTTCCAGTTACTAATCCTGAAACTGCTCCAATCTATTCATATCATCAGAAATCAAAAGTTAAATGTCTATAGCTTCTGTATATAGTAGGCAGGTTTACATAGAACTGAATTCCTGGGTCTGCATCTTCAAAAAAGTACTAGTTAACTTTGACCAAAAACCTTAAAAGGAGGGTTTATTCATTAGAGTCAGACTAGAATAACCTCTGTTCTTCCCTCTATGAGAAGCCATGAAACATTGAGAAAAAAAATCCAGAAGAAGAAAAAAGAAGGAAAATGTTTGTACATACCAACCACAGAATACACTGCTTATTTCAAGTTTTTGTAGCTCTTAATGGCAAAAGTAATTCACCATGCAAACAATATATTCTTTGTGCTAGGGGCAAGTTTATTCTACAGACAAGCTATGCAGTAATAAACTTAAAAAGAGATTGCTGGTAATATAAGAAGTCTAATATCCAGAATTTCAGATGATGTCATACAGCAGTACATGACTCAGGAGTCTGCTAAAAGAATTTATTGCAGAAATTGGAATTGCTCTGGGTTCTTAAAAGACAACTCTTATAAGCAAGCTGTCATTCATCTGAAGAAGAACTCTGTGTTAGTTGGAAAGCTTTGGATGTTCTGTAAATCTTTGTTGGTCCAATAAAAGATATCAAATCAATTACTTTACACACCACTGTTTGATTTTCAAGCAGATAGACTGATTACCAGGCCACCTATCTTTCAAATTTCAATGGCTAGGTTTACCTATAGGATATTAAAATCTGGAACGCCTTCTAGTTTATGTAAATATTTGCAGAAGTATAACTCAAATTTCTACTCTAGATCCTGGGAAGACAGTGCAGCCTTGAAACTCCTTTTGATGCAAACATCCAGTGAGCAGCGTGCTTTTGCTTATGTTGCACCCAGCTCATGAAATAATTTGCCTGTCATCATTAGGAACATTATAAATTATAAATCCTTTTCAAGCACTTTACTACAGCACTATACAACTCAGTTTGACTGTAAAAGTGTTTTAAATTAAATTTTACTATTATGTAAAGACATGGAATATGAATTATATATATATATATATATATATATATATATATATATATATATATATATATATATATGTTTGTTAATGTTATTATATAATGTGTTGAATTGTATTTGTCTGTATTTATTGTGGGTTGTACCTGTAAAAGTTAATTTCCAGTGTGTTCGCCCATTAAGCAAATAAACAAACAAATGTTATGCATCTTGCAGAAACTGGAATATGTTTCTTTCCTTTGTATAATTTTGTATAATTAGGAATCATGAAATGAGTCTTTGCTTTCTAGAATGTATTAAACACTCAAGGTAGTGATGCACATGTAACAGGGAAAAGTAGTTTCTGGTATTCACCTTTGAAAATACATAACATTTGATAGTCTAACTTTAATTTGCAGCTGTAGCATTGCATTTTTCTTGAATTACAAAACTGGTCATGAAGTTTAGTTATCTGAAAGCCCCATAAAGTAAAAAGCATTTTAAGCTATCAGAAAGGTCAACTACTGCTTTGACATTCATTATCAGGCATGACCTAACAATGCCAGCAAATGATAGAGCTACCACTCGTGATGCTGGGGACCCAGGTTTGGGAACAGACCAGGGTTGCAAGAGGGCCAGTCATGGGGGGGGGGAGTGGATCAAATGACCTTTGCATGCTCACCACCTCTGGGGAAGTTGTATCCCTAGTGCAGGGCTCCTGGGTGACCACAGGATGTCCTGCCACTGGTGACCCAGCTACAGCTTGCACCAGAGAGGCATGCCAGGCTCCTGGCATGTTCACGCCACAGTGCCATTGCACACCATGCCTCCTGCAGGTCCAGAGAAAATTCTGCACTAGATGAGCTTAATGCTGCCCACCTTATGCGGCCGCCACCACCACCACCACCACATAGCTGGCCCGGTGCTGCCTGCCCAGACACCAAACGTGGTGTCCAAAAGGGTAAGAGGAGGCACTGGAGGCCCCAATCTGGGGGGGGTAAGCTAGGGAGGAACACCGAGCTGGACAGATCTCAATGTGACTGATGGTAGCAGTGCAATGGTGTGGCTGATGGGGGTGCCATCTTGGCAGTAAAAAGCATACTTCCCCAGATGAAGAGCCTGCATGAGGCTTGAAGCACTGGGGCTTTCCCCGTTCATGTAGTCCATTTTGTTGCACTTTATTAAAACCTAGCACTCAGCATCTACTTATTTGATTTGAGTTGCTATTTTATGCATTTATTTTTGTTTTGCTCAGTCTATTTTTTGGGTGCTGCAATCACTCCATGGAGCGCAGTTGGAAATCTTTGGTTCATATTTGGAAATGAGCTGTTATTCAGCTCAGTATGTCCTTCTTGATTAAACTCTTAAATAAATAAATATGAAAAATACAAACGAAAGTTCTACTGTACATTTTCTTCAGTTGGGTGAGTAAGCGAGTCTTTACTCCATCATTGTACTACAGAGGTACGGTTACATGAAGCAGGTGACTCCTGTTTTTTATTTATTTTCATTGTTGCGGAGGCCACACTGGGAGCTGCTTATTTTAAAAGAAACCATGTACAGATACATTGGTGCAAAACAAAATGTAATTTATAACCTTTTACTTAACTCAGACATGTCTACAGCTCTATTTTGTTATGACAAATAGCTGACATTCAGTCTTGAATCTTTTGTCTTCCTTGAAAGAAGAGGAATAAAGAATAAATACAGCATTTATTATAATGCAAAGACAAATATCTTTAATGAGCAGAAATATTAATATTGCTCTTGCAGAAAAACACTGAATGGCACCAACCAACAGTAGATGAAATCTGAATTTTCAGTAGTAATATTAAAAGTCTCTGCTGGTATACATACTATTAAGTAATTAAAAATGAATAATAATAACATGGAAATTATGATAAAGTAATATGAGATTTGAAACTGTTACCAGTTACAGTATCGGGGTTTTGAGCAATTTACACAGGCTAATACAATAGAGGGGAAATGGGCTATGTTTACCAACATTATCTCTAATGTTAACAGTGCTTTACTATGCCTTTACTAATATTATTCAGCAATGTATTTCATTTGTTGACTGGGTAGGTGCACTGATCTCATGGTCTGTTTTCAGGCATGACCTGGGCCACTGAGATGGCACAAGAATATAGAGATACAATACATCAGGGAACAAATACATCAAAGTCAATACAATGCACTGGGTAAACAGATGGGCTTTTCATCAATATGGGAGATTGCGGAATTGTATTAGTAAGAGCAATGTGGTATTACTTCTGAAAGCAATGTTCATAAATGTTCCACACTGCCTCATTTTTGTTCTGCATTTACCAAGATTTATAGTTGGAAGGGTTAAAGCACAGAGCAGTCAGGTTTATTATTTCCAGTCACTTAGGATTAGATGGAGGCTTTGACAGAATTTAAACTGGCATTGTTCTGGTTCTCAATTCTGTGTGCTATCCACAAAACAACACTTCCTTCTTTATCCATTTACAGACTGTAGCTTTTTGGTGCCTACCATGTATTATGAAATGAGTAGGGAAATCATCATGTCCTGATTGGTTAGCAGCCATGCATTATGAGATCACTACTACTGGTTACACAAAGTGCTGGCAATCAGGACATATAACAGTAACATATCAAACATGGTTGCCACCTTTACTCTCATTAAAGTGTCAGCTAGGACCAAAAATAAAACACCCGCATAAATAAAGAAGCAAATTGATTATTTTTAAGTTCCTTTTATAATCCCCTTCATACACCAATTAAAAATAATAAGTATTACTCATAATTTTGCTTTCTTGAGTTTCTTTCCTGACCATCAAAAGAAAAAAAACACACCTTTTTAATCCAACCTGTATTCCAGAGAAATCTTTGCTGATACCCTCCCCAGATAAAATTGAATCACTGGTTTTATTGAAGCCTTTTGTTGTATGCGTTTGTGTGTGGAGAGGTGAACATTCTGCTAGTAGATTTCTGCAGAAGTGTGAATCCCTGCATTTCTTGATTAACAAACATTCTGTCCATTAAATGTGTGGAAAGACAAATGACAGACCAGTAGAGACAGTTTACGTTTTACTAGTGACTTTTAACTAAAGAAAATACCTGTTTTAAATTTTTTAAAAGTTGTCATTTTTGTCTTTTTAAGATTTCTGAGTTTCCTCATTTCATAAGCACAGTTAGACATGTCAGGGTGTGAGTAATTACCTTATATGATAGCCACACTTCCAAGTGCTGAAGGTACATGCCTCATGACACACCCGGACACATGTTTGTCACATAACTACCAACATATTATTATGACTTTCTGGTTACTAAACCCATGCACCTTCCTTTAATATTGCTGGTCACAAGCTACCTACAGTAGCAGAACAAAGTGCTCATACTAGTAACATGTTACTTTGGAGACTTGTAGACTGGGAATTGATTATCACAAATACTCACAGCTGCTTTCATTGATCACAGTAGGGCAACAGTCACAGAGAAGGTATTTTCTTGTTTGTTTTTGTGCAATGTCAAGTCTTGCCAAACACTAATCATGTAAATTGCTTTTGTTTAGCATTCACATACCCATTAAGAAATTAAAGGAAACATTGCCTAACAAATAACACGTATAAGCATATATGCACTGAGTAGAATTTAGCATTAATACTGAATATATTATTATGAAAAAGGTCAACTAAAAGTAAATTATGACTCAGATGCAGCTTGTAATATCAGGTCAGTAGTTTTGAAATTCATATTATCTTTTGGCAGTTGGCTTAAGAAATGTCTTGTATGGAGAACAAGAAATAACGTAAGTGTGTAATTAACATGACAGTATGGCATTTGCTCTCTTAACACGAACAGTCCTTTTGGTCCAGAAATTATATTCGACCATTTTTGTTCCATGGAAGAAGTACACGTGTTCTGTGGGGAAGAGAAAACATGTTGTTAAAAATTAGGTGTGTATAGTTCCATTCACAAAAATAAAATATTTCTATGGTCTCTAGAATTACTGTACAAACATTTAGCACACATGGGGATGACTACAGTCTGATGCTGAGTTACTGTACAAGAAGGTATATTTCAATTTTTTGTATTATGTATAGAAAAGTACATGACAGACTGCAGACTATGCTACAGTATAGTAATATGCAGACTTATGTGTTGTGACCTTTGGCTTTTACTACTATCAGGTTGTGTTATTCTTTCAATTATTCATTCACTTAGTTCAGTTCAAAACAATTGAGCAGTGGTTCATTTACAATGATGTCCTAACATAAGTCAAGTGCATAGGGTGGATAACAAAACCGATGATGCCCTAGGTTAACATATATAAATAAGCTGGGGGTCTGGGGCTGCTGGATACCCCAAAATATCTAGGTTTATAGCTGTTCTATGGTGCACTTTGGGTGTTTCTTGCACAATGTTAAGTATAATTTTTTTGTCATAATTAAACCAAGTATCTAGAACAGCATTTATTTCAACCAGATACCCCCTTTTCCATCCCATTAAATGGCAGTAAGTCCCTAGCATCTCGAGGTATACACCTCCTTCACCCCATTCATGCAAATAAGTCCCTGGTGTCTTGTTCACCTCTTTTACCCCATCCCATGCCAAGATAATCACTGGAATCCAATAGTATCCCTCCCTTACCTCCTACCATGTGAGTAAATCCCTAGCATCTAATAGCACCCACTTTCTTTTTCCAACTCATGCCAGTAAATCCCTGGCATTCAGTAGCACCTCCTTTCTAACTCCATGCCATGCCAAAATGGCCTTGGCAACCAGTGCTATCCCCACCCTCATCCCATTCCATGACAATAAATATCTGAAATGCAGAGGTTCCCCATCCCTTGCCAATAGACCCTGATATCTAGTTGGCCCTCACCCCATCTTATGTCAGTAGTCTCTAGTAGCCAGTGGCACCCCCTTAAGTACTGACACATCTTTCCTCTCACCTCTTGGCCATCCAGTGGCTGAACTCTATTTCAAACAATGATTTATAAAATACAGGCTCACTGCATGTATTCCATAAAGCTCTGTAATAAAGGGTTCAGAAGGCTGCCAGATGATGAGGTGGGAAGAGGACTGTGTCAGTCACCAATTTGTTTGTGGTGAAGTGAAACTGGCTACCAGGGAACTTTGGAATGGGGTGGGTTGATGCATGGAAATTACAAGACACCAGGGATGTATTTGAATGGGTTGGGATGGAGTGATAGGGTGTTGCTACTGGATGGATGTTGGGGACCTATTGGCATAGTATGGAAAGAGAGATTGGTACCCCTGGACCCAGTGACTAACTGGTGCAGTATGTGGTGAGGGAGGGGGTGACTGGACACCAGAAACATATTGGCATGGGATCAGGTTAGGATCTTGGGTACCACTAGATACCAGGGACAGCCTGGCTTAATGCAATTTAAATTGATTCCTTCTTCCTGTAACTGCCAAACTTGTTTTTAAAGCTGCAGTGGGCACAGCCCTGCAGACATCTTGCTATGGCAGCAGAAAAGGGAGCTCTCCAGATACCCAACAGTCTAGATAAAATTAGAGATTTTTTAGAATCACTGCTAATTGAAGCAAACTGTGTTCATTTGAGCTTAGAAGTCTTGAAAGCACTATTTTGTTCAATGTGGGTAGAATTATCTTTCAAGAAAAATTCACAGCTCATAAACATGTCAACTTAAGCAGCCTTTCAAGTGTAATTAAGACTGATCTCTCTCTCTCTCTTTCTCATTCTCTTTCTAACTTTTTCCTCTTGCCTGTGTTGCACTGAGATGCACAAAACAGGTGATGTCACAGCAGGCCTTCTCAAAAACAAAAACAAAAAAACAGTTTCATGCTATAGAAGAATTCCACAGTTTTAGAGAAATAATTAGCTGGGAAGCACAGCAGTACAGATAAGATGTAGCAGTGTTAAGGTAAAAAGCCACAAAAGGAATGCTATGCAGATATACAAAGTCCTAAAACATCCAGTGTTGAAGTCTGTAAGACTAGAGAAACTGAAAGACACATTGCAATTGCATTTTCAATGCTGGCACTGTGTAAACATGTTTCTGTCTGTAACTATGTGTTCATTTGTCAATATTATTTGTGAATATTCAAGCTTGCACTATATAAACAAGTTCTGTCTATAACTTTGTGTTGCACTGCAAACTTAATATATGATCTATATAGTTTTCTCACGCCCACTAACGTATCTAACTGCAATTCTGCTATGTATTTCTTTCATAGTACCATCAAGACACAGTCTACACAAAACTTATTTTATTATCACACAGGTTTTCTCTCTCCAATTCATATCATATAACTACAATTCAGCTATGTATTTTTTTCATATAACCATCAAGACTCAGTCTACATGCCGGCCCAGTGGTGCTGAGGGTTGAGGTGCTGGACAACACACCTCATATCATGCTGGTGACCCGGGTTCGGGAGTGGACTTGGGTCATCAGGGGTCAGCAGGATTGAGCATCCAGAGGACTGCTGTCCTCTCCTGGAGAGGTTTTCAGGGGTTTCCCCACCATGTAGTGGCTTCTGGTGCATACCATGAGCACTGCACACCAGCAGGGACTTTGAAAGGGGGAGATGACAGCAGACATTTGTGGGAGGGGGAAGCGTACCGTCTACATGGTGTCATCATAGCACGTCCGCACCTCTGAGGGAAAACAAGGAGGAAATCCCTGGCTGCCAGTGAGGTGATGACAGGACATGACCACCCAGTGCACACACACCAAATGCCAGCCCCTGAACCAACTTGACTCTCCATGGTCTCTGCCTCTTCCTGTATGGAACCAGTAGGAAAAGGGGGGATCCAACAACTGATTCCTCAGTTGAGAAATAGGGTTCAGGCAGGTGGTATCAGGCTGAGCCAGTGGGTCTCCACCTGAGAGATGCCTTGGCAGTCAGTGAAGGAGAGAGAAACAGAGCTGGAAAAAAAAGACTCTGTCTACATTAAACTTATTTTATTATCACAATCACACTGATCCTGCACTTCTTTGCATTGAATACCAGCTGCCATTCTTCAAATCATTTCTCCAGTTTTTTTTGCGGTCTTCCCTCATTCTTTCACCCCCCCCAGCATGTTCACACTATTGCATACCTTTGTTTCATCTGTGAAGAGGCATACCTTCCCCTCCAGTCCCTCTTCAATATCCCCAATAAAGTCCAGATAGGCCACATCCACCTCACCTCCCTGGTCCTCTACCTTAGTTGCCCAGTCATGCCACAGATTATTGCAATGAGTTAATGCAAAACACAGTGCTTATCATGAGTACAGTTAAAGTTAGGGTTTGATGTATAAGTAAATAAATGCCATATAAGGCAGTGCATTTGTATTAGTGTATGTGTGGCAATGTTATGTGTGTAGACAGTGCTCTGTTATGCTATACTGAAATATATATATATACATATATGTGTATATGTATTAGTCTCTGTGTGTATCTCAACAATTAGAAAGTTCAGTTAGGTGGCTTAGTGGTTAGCGCAAAAATTGTTAGTCTACATTCCCCTACTATCTAGATCAGTTTTGGCCTTATGCATGTCATTGCTGATTTACATGAGGCATCTAGTGGCAACCCCCCCACCCTCCAATGTCCCTTGGAGTCTGAAAAAAGAAAATGGTCACTCTATGTCTTTTTTGAATCTATAAAAATATGTGTAGACAGTACACTGCTATGTTATACTGGAATATACAGTATATGCATATATGTGTATATGTATTAGTAAGTGTGTGTATATATCACAACAATTAGAAAGTGCAGTTTGGTGGTTCAGTGCTTAGGGCAAAAATTGCTAGTCTACATTCCCCCACTATCTAGGTCAGTTTCATCCTTATGCATGTCATTGCTGATTGAAATAAGGTGTCTAGTGGCACCCCCCCCCCCCAAACACACACACCTTCTGATGTCTCTTGGAACCCTGAATAGAAGAACACTTTCCCTCAATGTCTTTTTTTAATATGTAAAAATGTGTGTAGACAGTGCACTGCTATGTTACACTGGAAGATATATATGTGTATATGTATTAGTGATTTTGTGTGTATTACAACAGTTAGAAAGTGCAGTTAGATGGCTCAGTGGTTAGTGCAGAAATTTCCAGTTTACACATTTCTCACTGCCCACAGTACCATTATTTTGCAGTTATATTGGCTCTTTTTTAGACATGTTTTTCTTCTTAAAGCTTACCAGTCAAAAATAAATGTCCAGAAGAGATACAAGAGTTGTAAACAATAGTAAATGAAGAAGAAAACATATTTCCCTCCTTAAGTTCAAACAAAGGCAGCCTGCCTTGTTTGCTCCAAATACTGACAAGTAAAATCAGTGCCTCTGAAGTACATATTGGTATAATGATAATTTGTCAAGGCAGTCATTTGCTAAAATAGAACATTCCTGCATCTGGTGAGCTTTGCCTTCCCACTGACTGGATGCAGTTCTCTTTATGTACTCAAGAAAATTATGGGCCTAAAATGGACACACAAACATTATAGGCAGCAAATCCCTTTGACAGAAAATCTGCTGACTGACAGAATTATATCAAAAGAGGAAAAGATGAACACTGGCACATGCCAATCAGTTATATGTTGCAGATTTCAGGTAACAGTTCAAGTTATGTCCGCTGCCTGTGGGGGCTGCATTACCGGTATGATTCAGAACAAATTACTAGTGTTAGAGGACATAGTAGCAGCAGAAAAAGCAGGCTTCATTAGCTGGGTCATAAAGATATCAGAGGCAAAACTGGTAGTACATATACGCATGACAGAGAATCACTGATGCTATGGTACAGGCTGACTTCAAATGGAAATGCAGATGTGTTGTTGAGTGGAGACAGCCGTGATGAAACTCAATAACTTGCAGAACACGACATGCCACATAACACTGCAGCAAAAAATGCCTTACTTGCCACTGAATTACACTGCTCACTGCAGCATAAAGGAACTTTCTCTTCCAACTGAGAGTCAGAGCATCCTGGGGTAAAATACACCTGTGAGGTAATCTGCAGCAGAACAGTGGTAGCTTGTGATTGTCCCATGAAGCAAACAAGTCC
Source organism: Neoceratodus forsteri (assembly GCA_016271365.2). Lineage (NCBI taxonomy): Eukaryota > Metazoa > Chordata > Ceratodontiformes > Ceratodontidae > Neoceratodus > Neoceratodus forsteri. Next base: position 1,030,289,729 of record CM057458.1, read on the forward strand.
AACTCTGGTATCTCCTGAATGAAGTCTAAATCACCAGGTGGTCTACTGACCACTCATGATCACTCATGTTTTCCCTGACTTATCCTGCTTAGTGAATCTGTCAGGATGTTATCCTTTTCTGGTAGATGTACAGCAGTAATTTCTATGTTTAGAGAATATGCTAGATGTCAGATCCTCATTGCTTCTCTGCATACGTTTTCTGATATGGTACCACTTTGCTTGTTATGTAGTACATGGTGGTGGTAGTGTCTATTCTGACTGGAACCGCCTGGTCTTGGATCAGGTTTGAGAAGTGCTGTAGAGGCAGCAGTATAGCCTGAGTTGCAGCAAGTTTATGTGCTCCTGCTACTCTTGTGGAGACCAGACTCCACGTACTGTGTGACTATCTGGATGCCCTCCCTATCTTAGTAGGGAGGCATCTGTTGTCAGAGTGATGTTGTGGACAGTGTTTTTAATGGCATTCCTTTTCCTTCCATGAGATTGTCTTACTTCCCTCCATCACTCTAGAGCCCTGATCAGGCCTGCTGTGACTGGTACCAGCTGGCTCGAGGGGATTTGACCATTGATACCAGTACCTTCTTAAGTGGTAGTGAACATTTCTCATCTGTAAGCTGGATCAGAGCACAATGACTATTGCTGCTGACATGTGCCCCATCAGCTGCAAGAAGTCCCTCGCTGGCCTTCGCTCACCTGGCTTGTAGGATCTTGCACAGGACAACAGGTTCTGCACCTTTGCTTGGGGCAGGAATGCTTTCACCTGAGCAGTGTCCAACTCTGCTCCTGCACACTTTTCTATATTTAATAGAAAACATAGACATTCCAGGGTGTTTCTTGCAATGGAATACTGTCAGTCATCAAGGTTAAAATACACTGTTATTTCCTTTATTCTCAGGGATGCAGCCACTGTTGCTAGGCACTTTCTGAACACACTTGGAGCTGAGGTTAGGCCAAACAGCATTGTGGCAAACAGAAACTGATATTTTGCTAATCTGAATTTTAGGCATTTTCTATCGGAATCTCTCACATGGATATGGAAGTAATCATTTTCAGATCCAGTGATCCCAACCACTTCCCTCTCTGCAAGGGAGGTGTAACTGTTTCCAGTGTTACCATTTTGAACTTTTCATTTTTTATTTGCCTGTTCACGAATCTTACAGTGCATCCAGAATGGTTGTCAATCCCCATTTTTATGTGTGCTTGTGCATTCATGCACAGCAAACATTTTATTATGATGAACTTCATTTCAGAGGCATGTCACTGTCAGGTCTAGTGCAGCTCAAGCTGCAGTGGGCACGGCAGTGACAGATCAATGACCAGGTAAGCTGGTTATGACACTGGTCACTGTTTGGTGGGTGGAATGTTTGTGTAGCTGAAAGGACAAATGCACTCCTATGAGTGAGCACTTCAGTTCTTCCATTTGCATGAAGCCAGCCAGCAATCAGCTGAGCAGCTTTTGACTTCAGAAAAGACACACAGCATGAGAAAAGAACATCATAATTTATGATGTTCTTTTCTCATGCTGTGTTTCTTTTCTGTAGTCATCTATGTCTGATCATTTAACCCCTCAGCTTCCCTCCCACCCATGCAGTTCAGAACTGAAACGCTGGTCCCAGTGGCTTTCCTGCCTCCCACCTAGTTCATTAGTAAAACACTATGATTCCCTTCACTCCCACTGGTTCAACAGTAAAATGTTGCTCCCTGTAGCTCCCTCTTCCTCCCACCTGCCAAGTTTAGCAGTGAAATGCCAATCCCTGCTCCCTCCCTCCCTCCCTCCCACCCACCTATCCACCCAGTTCAGCAGTGAATTACTGCTCCTGTGACTTCCTTCCCTCCCTCCTTCCTACTGAGTTCAGTATTGAAATGTCACCCCCTATGGCTTCCTTCCAACCCCAGCCAGGTTCAGAACTGAAATGCTTCTCCCTGCGGTTTTCTATCCATTTCTGAACTGAAAACCCCACTGCTTTCCTCCCACCCATCCAGTTCAGAACTGAAATGCTGGAATGAAGATTCCCCTGTTCACACAGCAACAGCAGCATCACAACCACCTCTTAAACTCTACTTAAACTGGAGCCACCTATAAATTGAAATTGGACATTTTTGGCTCAGCTTGGAAGGGAGAAAGTTATTAACATTGATTATGAAATGGAAAGCCGGAGGTCTTTTACATGTAACTCTCACTGTATTGGTGTTTCAGGGTTTAGAACATTTCTGAACATTCATAGAACATTTGAAGTTAGTAACATCAAATTTTAAGTACACAAGAAGATAAAGGAAGCACAAAATAATACTTTGCGACCAAACAATAAATAAAACACTTACTATTAATTATACAATGGCAAGGAAATTTCCTGTATTCTAATTGGTCAGTGGGTGCCTGAGACAGTGATGCTATTACACAATAACATCACCATATTGATTTATTGGACCTTTTGATCACTGCAGTCTCTTCAGAAACACAAAAAAACTACTAAAAACATTTTCCATTTTTTTTTAATATTGTATAACATTGAGCCATTCTGTAATTGCAAAAAGTTTTATTGTGTAATAATGTCACTGATAGAGTGGTGGAAGCACTAGGCTTCGCCTCGTGCTTCAACCCACCCGAGGAGTGATGTTATTACATGGTAACACACACCTTGTCATGCCTTATTGCTTAAATGTAACATGCATCTGGATTAAACCTAGACACATTGCAAGTATAAAATATTTATAATCACTGCAAATGAGTGCTGAGTATGACATTGATTGCTAAAGCTGAATGAACCATTCAATATTTCAGCCACAGTTGCAGAGAAATACATCTAACTGCAAGGAGTTGATGCAAATTATACAGAAGGGGGCACTGCCTCATTGGAAGTACAGTTCACACTGAATAACTTAAAACTCATATAGTTTTGTGACTAATTTATGGGATGTTTTAAAGCAGTAATTGATGACAGGGTATCAGTTATTGGGGCATTTACCCACACTTCCTCAGCTGTGTCAAAAAGTACACAAGAATGACTTAACCACAGAATAAGTGGGTAATCCTCAATTTTCCAGATCCTGGAGAGCCTTTTTGCAATTAAACAATGGACCTTTGTGTAAAATGAATTTAAAAATATGTTTTATTATGTTTGTGTCTGCTTGTGCATATGCAAAGTGAACATATTATATAATAATGGGTTTCAGAGATGTGTCATTCTCAGGTCCAGTGCAGCTCAGGCGGCAGTAGGCTCAACCCTGACAGCCCAGTTATCAGTGAAGCTGATCAGGACGTTGTTTTCTGCTTGTGGGATAGAAACTTCATGTAGTTAAAAGGAGCAAGCCACTCATATTACAGAGTGACTAGCTCCTTTCAGTGGCATGACATATCCAACTAGTAGCTGTGAGGCTTCATTATCACCTGAAAACAAAAGAAAAAACATTCACTCCTTCCAAAATGCCAAGAGTCAGTTTTCCCAGGAATTTCTCATAGGAATGAATCCAAGGTCAGCACATCAAATAAAAAACTAGAACTTTTCAGAATACAAGCCTTTGGACTACTAGGCTTCACAGAGCCCTTCTTCATGTGCTTTGGGCTTTGTGTAGCCAGAAGGCTTGTATTCTGAAAATTTCTTGTTGATCCGATAAAAGGTATCAAATCGTGGTCAGTTACTTAGTTCATAGATAAGTCAGCTGGTCAGGTATGGCACAGCCCAGGTATTCTCTGGTAAGTTAACAATATCATATTTTGGGGTGGTGGGCTGGGGGGGTAACAGTGCAAAAGCAGGGCTTGAGTGACCCACAGCTGAAGAGTGAAAGGTGGAAGCTTAAGAGCTAGAATCAGAAACAGTTTGTGTGTATGAGTGTGTTACTGTATGTGGTCCTACTTCAGCCTATCCTCATGCCTGTTTTTGGCCAGCTCTCCCTGCACTGTGCTATCTGCACTCTAGTGCCCCTATTTCTGCAGAGGGCACACCACACATCCTGCCAGTGTATACTGGTAGGTGGTAGCAAGGTACAGCACCAGTGTGTGAGTGCTTGATAAGATGGTGACTGTTTGTAATGGCAGGTAGTTGCATGTAATTTGAATGTATGGTGCATTTGCATTTGGATAGGTATGTGTTCACTATGATGCCTGTATCTTAGACTGAGCATGGGTATGGTGCACGTTTAAGTGGATGCTATGTGTTTGGTGGGTGTGGGGTGTGAAAGTAGCTGACATTTTATATGACTTGACATTCTGTAAAACACTGGTGGTTGGCACTTCATGGCTTGCTGGTATGGAGAGTTGAACCACAGTTTATGGTATAGGGAACATTATTAAAAACCAGTGCCAAAGGCCCTCCACCATACCATCTTTCATTTTCGCCTAGGTGGCCATTTTGTATCAGGTTAAGCAATAGATGATTCAGACTTCGTACAGAGCTGTTGGAGGTAACGGATTAACAGCTGAGCTCTTAATATTCTGTATCAAATATTCTCATATGGTAGACAGTAAATGCATTCTTCAAATTGCTATCTTCATCATAAACGTATTTACTGTATCTCTGTATATCAGACTGGATTGGAAAAAGTTTCTTTTATACCGTAACAATGACCATCCAATCTTCAGCCCCCCCCCACACACACACCTTTTACAATCTTCCAGCACCCATGAGAAGCAATGAGTGGTCACTCCAGTTGCAATTGTGGAGATGGTCAGAGTACAGTGGAACAGATGATGGCACAGGCGTAGTGCAGCAGTATATGCAGGGCAGTAGTCTAGTAGCCCTCACGTGATGAGTCACATCACTTAGGCTGGTAGGGTAGCAGCTGCCTAGCTAGTGACAGGAAGCTCCTTTACACTGCTGACCTCCCTCCACTGCCCCAGTGCCCACTGCATTCAAAACACAATCTCACCAGCTGCATGCAGCCCACCCCCTCCATATTGCTTCCCTAGTGTCCACTGTATTTAAAACGTAATCCATCCACTATATACACCCTGCACCCCTCCTGGTCTCTTCCCTAATTACAGTGAAGTGAGCAATCATGCCAGTTGCAGTCACAGAGGTGGCCAGGGTTGGGCAGAGCAGATAATGGCAGAGGTGCGGTGAAGCAGTGTGTGCAGTGAACTAGTCTAGTAGCTCTCAGGTGATGATGGATCACATTACTTAGGTTGCTCCGGTAGCAGCCGTCTTCTAGGTAGCAACAAGAAGAAAAAGCTGTGTTAGGTATTAATCTGAACACTTGTTTTGGAGTCTGCTGCTTTGTTTTGGGCCAGGGCTGGGGTCTATTCTTATCGGAGAGATAAGACTGGCTCATTTGCTTTGCACTACCACTTCAAAGAAAGTTTGCAGTTGTGGCAGTCATTTTAAGAACAACAAGTTGAGAGTAACATTTTGTATGGCAGGTGTGACCACACACTCCACCCTCAGCTAGATCTGCTAGGCTCAATGCTGCCTGTTTGCATCAAGAATTGCTGCCCCATGCCACTACTATTTGTGCCAAAGCAACAAGTCATCCCTTTGGACCCTTACCAATCATGCAAGAAGACAAGAGCCTCCAGTTTTGCCTCTGAGGTGAGTGAGAAATATGCAGGAGTGCAGAGTAAGATTTCATGTAGATGACCATGTATAGAATTTACTTAACTCTGGCATTACCATGTTCTTTAGAGGGGCATTACATGATCTAGGCCTATGGGCCTTGGAAGTAGGGACCACAGAGGAATAGAAATATATTGATCTGACTAATGTTATCAATTTTCTAGAATTTTCTTGCTTCCTTTTTTTCATTTTAGGTGGGGAGGCACCCATGGATACTGTCTTTTTAGTGTTAGGATTGTATATCAGGAACAGCTGTAGGTGCTGTTCCATATGCTCTCCTCTCCCTTTTAAGTGTTAGATGGCATAGTGGGACTGACTTCAGCATGGGGGAAGGGTATGATTAAGCAGTAATCCACAACAGGGTGTGTGCTTTTGTGAACTCTACCCATGCCTGGTGTGGTATGTTATGAGGCCACAAGCCAACTAAAGAAAACCACACCAGGCGCAGGTAACGCACCATACCAGGCATGGGTAAATCCCACAATAGCCCACACCCTGGAGTAGATTATTGCAATTATGTTTTGGGTAGCTAAGTACCAAAAAATCTTTATTTTTATAAATAAATGTATTTATGCCAGGTTTTATTATTTCATTTGTGTTTATTTGCGCCTCCCTGCACCCCCAACCTACCACTCCTTCTGGTTGCTCATTCTCTTGTTCTGCTCACCAGTCTCATCCTTCCTGCCACCTGGCTCCCCAGGCCATCCCTGCATCCTTAGAAGGGCCAGCTAATCCTTGTCAGGCCCCCCCTTCCTAGGGCAGGAAAATAGCCTACCTGGGGGTCCTCCAAGATATTCAGGGTTGGGAGGGCAGGAGTGGTGTGCTAGCAGGACTGTTGGTGTGGGACCACCACAAAAAAACAGAATACCCATTTAGCCATACACAGGAGCAAGAAACCCCTTGCTGATGTCTGCATTGACAAGTTATGCATTATCTCTCATCCTGCATACACACGTATACACACACACACGCACACACACACACACGCTCCAAATCCAGTGGTCATGTGACAGAGACCAAATATTGTAATACGGGAAGTTGTTTGCTTTCTCCATGGTATTGGGAGTGGAGGCGAGGAGTGGAATGAATGATACATAATTTATAGGCATAATTTATTTCAAAGACCCATTTACTACACACGCTAAACACAACACTTGTTACACTACAAGTAACTTTTTTACACTCGGTCGACCATCATTCTGTTCTACCTACTCAAATATTGACTAACACTCTATGCATGGAAACATTTGGCATTGACAAACATTTTTCTGTCTTGTGAGAAAAGTACCTTGAGAAGAGGTATTTCCCTACTGTGATGGACAGACCTTTTCTATGGCCTTTTTCCGTTGCAATTTCATTACATCCATCTCTAACAAGATTGTTTTCCTGAGGTTGGAGTGAAGGAAAAACCTTTGGGATCTTTAATTTTTGGAGACCTATGAACTGAAGGGCTAAACCCTGACTCACCACTTCTGGCATCCACTTGACTGTGGTGATTGTTTTCCACTCTTGGAAGTAATGAGACAGATGTTCTCCAACTGGTAGGGGTTCTGTGATTGCCTGCAGAGTCAGGGATTTTCTTTTTTTATGATTTAGCAACTATTATACAATGGGGTCCAAGAATCTAAGACCCTGATGGGCTCACTGGTACTTTCAGCCATGGTAAATTCTGGCATAACCTACAGTAAAGGTGCCAGTCAGCCACATCAGCAATCCCAACTCTGGAATCAATCCGATCCACCATCTTTACTCCCTGCTAAACCACAAAACTAGAGCAGGACATTCAAAATAACTGTGCATGTGAACTCGCATACCCCGTTTGCTGCCTCCATTTCATCAAACCCTTTTTTCGCTTGAGAAAATAAAAAACACATCCCCTCTTCTTCCATTTCCCAGCCCAAGTGTTGCTGACCAACCTGACAGACGTATGACCGAATGAGCTCCTCATGGCAGTTCCCAGTGCTCAGGCAACTGTAGAGCAGACCAATTCAACAGATGCTGCCATCTCATAGCAAACTGCTAGCTCCTCCCAGCTGCAAAACTCCACCTCCTGGGCTGACACCTCCACAGTAGGCCAGACCAACACTTCAGTAGCCAATCGAAATGAAAAACCATTGTTGTGCATGCCGGAGTAGTAAATTTAAGAAACAGCACAGGTACACTTCCTGTTTCCCGGCTCCATTGATCTTGCCACTCCCTCCCCACACTGCCACCTGAAACCAAAAGAATAAATAAACTACTGCTGTCACATGTACAACTGTGCTCCAGTCGCACTCAAGTCACAGTGCCGGTTCTTGTCCCCACTGGCATCACTGCTGTCTCTCAAGCTCCTCACTGACCTACAGTGCTGCTCGTTTGCTCTCCTGATGACAACCTGAAACAAAACTTCACTGGTAGGGGTGAGGAGAGTTACAGAAAAAGGTACCACAAACCTGCCCAATATAATCATCCTTGCCGAAATTGCACTGCCTCTCTTGCTCGCACTTGGGAAAACTGGAGGGGGGAGGAGTTACATACTTGAAACAGTGGGAAAAAAGTGGACATATTTTCTGGCCACTTGTTCCTTCCAGAATCATGTTCCCACTGTCGTTGGCACTGGGGAAAAGCAGGAGAGAGGGTTAGAAACTTTAAAAGGAAAAAAAGTGGCTGCAAATCCCAAAACTCCTCCCTTAGAGAGCTGCCATGCTTTTCAAGCCGCACTCCTTGCTCTTCCCTTGTTGTACTCTCATGTTCTCTATCATTCACTTACCAGCAGCATTTGAGCAGGAAGGCAAAGAAAAAAGATTCTCCTTAAAAAGGAAACCACAAAATCTTCAGAAAGTTTCCACCTCACATTTAAGTTAAATGTAGTGGAACTATTTTTTCTGCGGAAGAACAAATTCATTAAATTCATTTTAAACTGTAAATAAATTACTAGTACTCTCAATTCTGCCTCTGAATTTTTTATTTATTTAATTTGGCTCATTGTATAATTGCAATAAGCCACTCCAGGGTATGGGTTATGCTGGGATTTACCCACTTCTTGTGCAATTTAGTCACTCAACCTGCAGCCTCTTGACAAAACCACACCAGGCATGGGTAAATCCCAGCATAACCCACACTCTGTCATGGTTTATTGCTTAAGTATTTGCTTCTGTCTTGCACCACTCCTGCCTCTGCCTCTTAGGGCACCGGCACCCCTCTGAGGAGGGTAGTCATAGTATGAGAAAGGCCTTTACTAGTAGGCCATGTTACTATCTCCCCTTCTATATGGCCTGAAGGAAGCAGAGCCTTTCCTTCTGGGTCAAATTCTTATATTTTTTTGTGCATTAGCTTTTTTCATTTAGGCTTCTGTTTTATCCCTACTGAGGGAGGGTCCCCTTAATGGGAATTCCATAGGCTTTTTCTTTGTGTGCTCTGACAAGATGGTTGTCTGAGCCAGGCAAACAGTTGTCACATGAGCCACACAAATGTCCTCCAAGCTACTGTATGTGCTAGCAGCCTTGAAATTGTGTCATTTGCATCCCATGTGGAGCTGATATTTGGTGGCTTCTAGTGTATCTTTAAGCAATATGCCACTACAGAGTGTGAATATATGGGGAGACTTACCATGCCTGGTGTGGTTTGGTCACAATGCCACAGTCCAAGTGACTTAACCACATCAGAAATGGTAAATCTGCTCATATACCCACACCCTGGAGTGGTATATTGCTATTATGCAATGTTTATCTTTATTTTTAGAAGATATAAAGAGAAACTTAAATTTATTATTTTGTTTTTATTGATTTTTATTAAAATATCCTTCCTCTGTATGTTAAATAGTCCAATCTTCAGCCAGAGTACCATTTAGCTGGTGTCAGGTAAGAGAGGGCATATATATATATATATATATATATATTTATAAAATGGGTAGGGAAATTGCTTTGACCATGTGTATATCAGAGTCGACCACTCCTGCACTTTACTCCCTCCAAAACAATTTTGCCATCTTATAAGATGATAACCCACTCTGAGGTGTGCAATGGCCAGCTCTGATATATGCGCCTTGGGTGGTTGATACTCTCGACCTCTTGACCTCATGTGCACAACAACGGCGCGCAAGGCATGCATTATATCAGGCGCAACCACACACCTCAGAGTGGGGTTATCTATTATATATATATTATGGTAGTACGAAAGTACCATAGTTAGGGTTGAGGAGCCATTTATATGTTAAACCTAAAATTTTGCACCTTAATAACTTTGCAACCATTCAACACATTTGTCTGAAATTTGGAATACACGATCAAGAACCATTCATCTTGGGATCTGCCAACTTTTGTACTGTTTGGATATAAGGCTACAGAGTTATTAAGCATGATCTCTTGCGCATTTCGCTTTTGCAATTCTTTGGTCGTCTCCTACAAAAGTCGCACGGTTTGCTTGGCGACCGAGTCCAAATTCTTCAGAGAACATGTGGCTAGGGTCCTAATGTGCCTTTTTTGAAGATTTTGTGAAAAAATATTAAACGGTTCAAAAGTTATTCAAAAAACAGTTTCCCATTATAAGTCAATGGGAAAAGTTAACAAAAAGTTCAACACTTTCGCAAATGCAGTTTTTACTTTCGCAAATGACCCTTTTACTTTTGCAGATCCACCATTTTGTTTTCAGTTGATGATCATAAAAATGCTTGGCATTAAAATTTGGGACCCTCTAGCAACACAATTATTTTTGTGTTTACCTAGTCGGACCCTGAGGATGCTAGACATGTCTTTATTTTGAGGTTAAACACCCTAGCATTATGTTTTTCAAGTTTCTGGAAAAAGTACTTTCACAAAGTAGTGTCACACTCATGAAAGTGTCGCAAATTTTTATGAAAACTTTCGCAAATTGAGACACTACTTTTCCAGGCTATGGCAAAATGATAGCAAGTCTTTGCTACCCTGCTGCAAAAGAATGGTTTGGTCTTTTGGGCTGAAATTTGGAGGGAACACAGCCAACATCTCACAGATGTGCCTTTCAGTGTTTTGGTGAAAACATATTACAGGGTGGCAAAGTTACGGCACTCCAAAGTTGATGCTTTTTCCTATAGGATAATATTACGGTTTCTGCCACATTACAGGAATCGTTTGCCGCCCTGCTGCAAAATAACAGTTTGGTCTTTTGGGCTGCAATTTGGAGGGAAGAAAGCCAACATCCTGCAGATGTGCCTTTCAGTGGTTTGGTGAAAAAATATTACAGGGAGCCAAAGTTATCTCACTCTGAACATCTCTTTTTTTCCCCATAGGATAACATTACGGCGTTTGCCACGCCTTTCAGGGCCCGTATCTCAGAAACGGTGCGAGATACAGACTTTACATCAGAAAAATAAAACTAGCCAGGAAAGTCATACATCATATGACTTTTAAATTTTTTTCCTACGTCGTACGGTTCCTGAGATATAAGCAATTTAGTATTCCAATTCCTCATTTTCTGCTCCGAGACCCATAATTATGCATACATTCTTTGTACTCACTGTCTTTCTCTATGCAGCTTTTGGGGAAAAAAAGCCTGTGCGCTTACATTACTGTTACCCTTACAGCTTCCACTTGCAGTTCCGTACCTGTTTCACTTACCGTTCACTTCTACGGCACCATGTGCGTTACCCTTTGCATTTTCATTTGCTCTTGCGTTTGCGTTATTTTAACCATTTGTGTCTACAGTACTGTTTATCTTTCTGTTTAGCTTTGAGTCACCATGCGCATTACCATTTGCGTTTGCGGGCACCATGTTACTATGTGACAAGACCGCCGCCGCATTACATTCACTATTTCTCAATATTATTCTCAAAAAGAAGGGAAATTTGAGGCAAAAAACTCAGTTTAATGCATTAGTAAGGGTTGTTCCACAGCGACAAAATGAGTGAAATTGGTGTTAGGGTTGAAAGCCTTTGACCCCCGTCCACACCCAACCCGGCATCGGGTGGCGTTGGGGTTATCGGTCTAACTCTCACCGATTCTCCTAGCCTCTGCTTCTTTACACATCTGATGGGGTAAGAGTTATGGCTGACAACCCCAACCACGCACCCGATGCCGGTTGGGGTGGAAGCGAGGTCAAGGGGCTTTCAACTCTAACACCGAATTTCCTCACTTTTGTCACTGTGGAACAACCCTAACTAATGCATTAAATGGATTTTTTTGCCTCTAATATATATACATATATTATGATAGCATGGTAGTACTACCATAGGGTTGAGTAGCACTTTTAAGGTTAAAGGGTCAAATTGTGCACCTTAATAACTTTGCCACCATTTAACGGATTTGCCTGAAATTTGGTATGCATAATTGGGCATGGTAGATCTTGGGATCTGCTAACTTTTGTACTGCTCGGATATACAGGTGCAGAGTTATTAAGTGACAATGAATTGTGCAATTATGCTTTTTTGCGTCGTCTTTGCTCTCCCTTACAGGTCGCTCGGTTTGTGCAACAAGTCCAAAAACTTCAGGAAACGTGAAGCAGGGGTCCCCGATGTGCCTTTTGAAGATTTTGTGAAAAAATATTAAACGCTTCAAAAGTTATTTAAAAAACAAGTTCCCATTATAAGTCAATGGGAAAAGTTAACAAAAAGTTCGAAAGTGTCGCAAATGCAGTTTTTACTTTTGCAAATGGCTGTTTTACTTTCGCAAATCCGTCATTTTGTTTTCAGTTGGTGATCAGAAAAATGCTTGCCATTTAAATTTGGGACCCTCTAGCAACCTAATTATTTTTGTATTCACCTAGTCGAAGCCTGAGGATGCTAGCCATGTCTTCATTTTGGGGTGAAACACCCCAGAAATATGTTTTTCAAATTTCGGGAAAAAGTACTTTTGCAAAGTACTTTCACACATGCGACACTTTCATGCTGTTTTGCGAAAGCTTTTGCAAAGTTTGATAGTACTTTTCCAGACTATGGCCAGAATGACTGGAGTTCTTTGTCACCCTACTGCAAAAGAACCGTTTGGTCTTTTGGGCTGAAATTTGGAGGGAAGGCAGCCAACATCTCACAGATGTGCCTTTCGCTGGTTTGGTGAAAAAATATTGCATGGCTACAAAGTTACGGTACTCTGAAGTTGGTGTTTTTTCCCATAGACTAACATGGTGGTGTACATCGCACCTTTCAGGGCTCGTATCTCGAAAAAGGTGCGTGATACAGATTTTTCATTGCGAGTTGGGAAAATAATGATTTCTGTGAAATTTAAATTTTTTTCTATGTCATGCTGTTGCTGAGATATTACCAATTAAGTACTTCCAATGCTTGTTTTAAGCTTCGATCCCCATTACAATGCATACATTCTTTGTACACACTGTGTTTCTATATGCACCTGTTTTGGAAAACACAGGGTATGCACTTCCGTTACTGTTACACTTACTGTTTCCACTTGCGTTTATATCCCCCTTTGCGTTACCGTTACAGTCTATGCCATTGTGTGCATTACCCTTTGCGTTCTCATTCACGCTTGCGTTACCATGTGTGCCACTGTTCGCGCTTCTGTTTGCATTGCTGTTCCTGTTACTATGTCACAAGACATCACGTGGCACTCCCGCCGCCGCATTACATTCACTATTTCTCATCATCATTCTCAAAAAGAAGGGAATTAGAGGCAAAAAACTCAGTTTAATGCATTAGTTAGGGTTGTTCCACAGCAACAAAAGTGAGGAAATTCGGTGTTAGGGTTGAAGCCCCTTGGACCCCCACCCACATCCCCAACCGGCATCGGGTGCGATTGGGTTGTCGGTCCTAACTCTCACCCATTCTCCTATACCTCTGCTTCTTCACACATGTGATGAGGTGAGAGTTAGGGCCAGCAACCCCATCGCACCCGATGCTGGTTGGAGATGTGGGCGGGGGGGGGTCCAAGGAGGGCTTTCAACTCTAACACCAAATTTTCTCACTTTTGTCACTGTGGAACAACCCTAACTAATGCATTAAATGGAGTTTTTTTGCCTCTAATTTATATAGATAACTGGGAGAGAAGGAAAGGCAGTATGACAATAATGAATTTGTAGGAGGCAATGTGGGTGTGAGGGAAAAAAACTGTATTTTCAATGATGAGGGCTGTGACAGAAATGTTTTGCCACACACACATCGCCACTCAGCGTTAGGGTCACACGCTGCCACTGTGGGCACCTCGGTGCTCCTTTCTGGACTTCCTCGAGCTGCTCAGAGAGTCCTCCTGCTGTGGGCATTTTGCTGCTCCTTTCTGTAGTACTGTGAGCCAATCAGAGAGTCTTGTCTGTGCACTAGCACTCCCCACCCCTGTTCTCCCCCAGCTATTATCTGCTGCAATCCTCCTCTTTCCAGTGATCTTTCTGCACTTCAGTAGCAGAGCAGCAGCACCATAAAGGCAGAAGAAGCATGCAGTTTCAGAATTTGTGGATGCAGTTGCACTGAAAAAAAAATGTTTTCACAGAGGTGAGTGCAATGGAAGTGGGATGAACTTGAATTACTTCTTCTTTACTTTGAGTATTGTAGGGGGACAGGAGCTGTGTGTTTAGCACTTATGTAAGAAGGCAGCTTTTTTGTTCTATTTTCGAGGGTCATGCTGATCTTGGTGAAGGGACTGACTGGCACTTTTTCCAGTTGGTATACTGGAGAAATAATGCTGGAAAGGTGCTAGTCAGTCAATCAGAGTGCAGGATTTTGTGGTTCATTTGGTACCCACTGTATAATTAGCAGTTTCTGTTTGATCACTGTTCACCTCCTACCTCTTACTTAGGGCATACACTCTACTTTCAAGGCCTTGTGGAACTGTGCAGTGTATGTCATGTAAGCAGCCTACCTTAACTACAGCCTGGCTGAAGTCTACACTTCCCTTGCCATATAATCCAGCTTTCTGGAATCCTTTTTTGGAGACATGGAAGCTAGTGATGCTAATTTTTTCACATGCAGATGCCTGCACAACTCCTTCATGATCATGGTGGGAATATAAAAATTCTATCTCCTAATTCTCTACTTGATATTTCCTTTCTGCTTTTCTGCCAATGCCAGAAGCTGAATTTGGATGCTCAACGATCTTGCTAGTGGCTTTTTTGAGGGATTTGTGAATGGGTAACTGAAAAGTTAAATAGGGTGTTGGGCTGGCAAAACTGAAATTTGGCAGTGGTGTGCTAAGAGAAGTGTAGGATACAGTACTAATAAAAAAATGTTTTGTTGGGACAGTCTGTTGGTGCTGAGGCAGGATTTCTCCTAATGACTCTGGTATGGTAATCTGGGCTCAGAAATGATTCCCAACCATCCCAGCAGATGCTCACTTCCTGTGAGGTAGGTGATTGCCTGTTTTCCACACCATGAGTACCTCCCAGCAACCCTAGATTTCCAGGGATGATGTGGCATAGCAAGGGGAGGGGGAGCATGTGGTGCATCTCTGTGCATGCTGTTTGACACACTGTACTGTGCTCCCAGGGGAGAGAAAAAATTGAGGAGGAAAGACTAGCATCATGCATGTTGACACCTGATGATCTTGATGTCCTGCTCCACTGCCTGGCCATCCACTAAAAGTGGTCTCCAGAGATTGACTACCACCAAGGACTCCATCATGAGGAGTAAACTGTGGGCACTGAAGGTACATTAAGTCCCAGAGAAGGTGTGGATGCCAGTGGGGAAGTCTGGCTGAAGAAGGCTGGCACTGGAGTTGAAAACTGTAAATCAATACAAAATTTTTTGTTATTTCAGAGGAAAGAAGATAGTTAAGGGCAAAGGGAGAACACTAAGTACAGAATCTGGGTTGGGGAATGTGACAGGGTTGAATAAGACACTGACCCATTTGTTATGCAGAGAGAGTTCAAAGCAATGATCTATTCTGTCCTCTCCTTTTCTGCCAATTGTTTTTTGCCCATCTGATTGCACAATCAAATTTTCCTCCGGCACCTAGGGAACTGGCCACTCCGTAGGTTCCCTCCTTTTCCTTTGCTTGCTGTATTTATTATTCCTTCCTTCCTTCCTTCCTTCCTTCCTTCCTTCCTTCCTTCCTTCCTTCCTTGCTTCCCTTGCTTCTCTGTGGTTAAAAATATATATGTGAATCTATATGTGAAACTGAGATCCCTTGGTTTGCAAATATATATAGTTATACTGTTATAATGACTGCAGAAAGCTATTTGAGTTTATTTAACTTGAGAAACCTTTTGACCACCACAAACTTGTTTGCAGAGCTGTCAGCAAGAAAACCAGCTCTGGCCAGAATGTCTTAATTGACTGCAGCTGTTGAGGAGGCTGGATGAACTGGTCACAAGAAAGAAAATGAGAAAGTTTAGTACATTGTTTGAAAACAGGAGATATAGCTTAATGAGTACAGAATACAGAATTTAATTGCCAGGTGAAAACCACTTATAAAAGAGAGCAACATTTGTTGAGAGAGAGAGAGAGAGAGAGAGAGACTGAAATTTAGATTTAGAGATACCCTCAGATGAAAGACTTTGTTCTGAACTGCTTGTATAAGAGCTATTTTGCACAAATTTAATGTTTTATTTTATTCTTATTGATAATAAAATGCTGCTTGTGAATTTTATAACTTCTCCTGGTTTGCCTATGCTTCCTGACCTATGCCTTGACCACAGGGTCAACATCAGATGATGCCTTGGCTATAGGGTGAGAGAAGTGGGCTACTGGCAACTTCAGTTAGGCTTCAAGTTAAGCCCTGTGAATTCAGTTCAGCTTCAAGAATTCAACCGAACCACTTCAGCTCCCAATGCAGTAATTGGCATGGGATAATGCAAACTACAAATAGCGGTGGTCGAGGGGGGTAAAAAGCTTTGAGGTCAGCAATTTATATTACTGTAGCTTACTTGTAGTAGGTGGTGTTGGCATGCCTTTGCTGTGGATTGCAATGTTTGTGGTGCTGAGACATAGCTAGCTCACATAGTAAGGCTACCGCACTATGTGAGGTCAGACTGGAGAGCTGTGCACCAGTGCACAGCTGGTCTCTCATTCTGTCACTGTCTCATTAACAGTGTGTGGCGAGGCAACAGGTCTTACTTCACTTATATTGACACTATATGAGTGACACACTTGATCATATCGAGCTTGTTTATGATGACAGTGTGACGATTGTTGTACTGGATCAGGAAAGCGATCTGTGTTGGGGGTGTATGTCCAGGTATTCCTTGAGCTGCTGTTGCTGGTGCTGCTGCTGCTGTTGGAAATGGTGAGCTGGACCTGGTGCCAGTATCAGTGGAAGGCTAAGGAGACTTGTTATCAGGAGTAGTACAGTAGATTGTAAATATTAATAGATGTCGCTTGCTGAGCATGTGAATAATTGAATGGATAGCTAAAGTTAATCCATGTTAAGCTGAGTCTCAAAAGGGCTAAGAATCCAAAATTTGTAGATCTAATCTTGAGCAGTGGGATCATGAGACACACTAGCACTGAAATATCTTTCAAAACTAATCAGTGTTTAAGGTTGTCTGAAAAAATATTAAAATACAAATGCCACTTTTGCCAGTGACAGACACATTACTTGCCTGTCTTGCCAGAATTTGACTGGATCATTATTTCTGCCAAACAGTGGAACTAATATACAAGCCTACATCATGAACTCTAATAACTCTTTCCACTCTTCTGGAGGAATGTCTGTATAGTGCTGGTATCAAGTCATAAAAATCCCTTAGTTGTCCTTTGTTGTTTTAGGGTCATCACTATCAAAGTCTTCATCATGTTCAGTACCATATCCCTGCTCTAATGGCTCCAGTTCCAAATCTTCCTCACTGACAATCTCCATTATAACCTGCCTGGTGGCAATGCTACATGATTACTTTTATTGAATTAATTGATTGGTGTGCTTGCCCTGTCCCTACTCCTTTTAACAACTCAACACTTTTCTGTAGTGACAAGATAATAGTAGCATTCAACATGTTTGTGCCAGACCCTGACTCAATGCCCTCTTCCACACGTGATGAATGAGCAACAGCACTGGGCTTTATAATGCTGATGTGTTACTTGGTGACTGAAGGGGTATCACATGCTGATTCAAGGTTGACTGGTAATTGTCAAAGCACATGGCACAGGTGGCTGTTGGCAACTGTTCTGTTGTTTGTACCAGACTGACAGTGGGAAGGATTGCCTTTACTTGTCTAAATAGATCACGTCTATCCTGGGTAGGGTAACTACAACTGGAAGCACTTGAAGGAGGCAGAGGTGGAATCCACTGTGCTTCTGGATTGCTTGGGGTGCTTTTATCACCAAATGGTTTGGACAACTAACTGGAAAAACCTTTTTGGAGTAGGAGTGGAACCAGTGGACTACTGGAGACTTATGAACCATGGTTTCTTTTGCCATGCTACCATGTGTCCAGCCTTGATAACAGCTCTATGAGTACAACACAGAACCCTGCCACACCATGACCAGCTTCTGCTTCACCATCACCACCACCACCACCACTACTACTGCTTAAAAAAAGTGTACTTTGTTGAGCTTGCATATTGAAACCTTTATCTTCTCCATTTCTCCTTCTGCATCCCTTTCTTCTTCTGTTCATTCCTCATATTTTCTACACACCTCAATGACATACACATGACACATGACATACTGTACCTGCTGGAAGCTAACTATAATGACTCACAGTAGTTGTCAACAATTTTTAGATGCACAGGTGACAGGCATGGTGCATGCATATGCTACAGTGCCACAGGACTCACGTGCAGCAAACAGAATGCTTCATATAACCTAAACTGTCAAACATACAAGTTACAGCTGTGAAATAAAATAATTTGCAACAATTTCTTTCAAAAACACTCACAAACCTAAAACCTCACACAAGCATTTATATATGTTACAAAACCTATCTCATGAAATCATAAATCTGTTTTTTGTTCTGCCACTGTCATGACTCAGCAAATTTTCAATTTTAGTTAAAATAAGAGCCTTTTTCTGATAAAACATATCAAAAAGGATGTCCTAAGTGCCTTAAATTGTCAAACACTAAATTTATAGCTGTGAAATCCACCTTATTTTCAAATTGTTACTGCATAACTATTTCCCACAATTTCAAACTTTTACAAAAGTAAAACTTCTGTAACTGACAAAAGTATAAACATGAGTGACAAAACCATGAAAATATTTATGGTTTCTTCACTCATTTTTTTTTAATCGTATTTGCAGAAAAAAAAGAAAATAGTTAATGACAAAAAACAGTTAATCTAATATGTCGACCACTAAAATCATAGATTACCCATCTGCCTCAATGGTCTGTTTCCAGTGCATAAACATTTTTATGTTGATTGCGCACAGCGCAAGAAACATACTGGGACAGCTTTCTCAGAAGCAGGTTGTTGAGGCATGGCACTATTGTGGCCAATCCCCACAGCCTGCAAAGTCTTGTCCCGCTTCCCCCAATACCATTGCACGCTGCTGGTGACAGTAGTTTGGAACGTTGCCACCAAGTTGTGACAATTTAGCTGCTGCAATCAGGGGCCACCTCGTCATTGCAGTGTCAGCCATCCACTGCAATGAGGGAGGACCCATCATTGCAGGGCTGAACTTCCAAACCCTGATATTGTTTGTGAACATGGTGGTGGCTTGCTGGGCTTGCTGCCGTGTTCACAAACAATATAATCCCCCACCCACCATGTTTATTTGCTGACGGGGACCCCAATCCCCATCGGCTTTAGTGCCCAAATGTTGTTTTTTGCTGATGGGGGCCACTCCCCGTCGGCATTCTGTAACCCGCTTTCACTGTCTGCCGGCCCAGGGGTGCCCCAATCCCGCCGGCATAATCTAACCCCCTTTGTTGTGCCACAACGGGGTGCCCAATCCCTGTCAGCTACTGCTGCCCCCAAATAAAGAGTCATTTGGCATACTGAGGCCCACCCAGCGTGTTACATTGCACCTGTGAAAGAAAAACTGTCCTGTGACGTGTTTTTTTTTTCTTTTTAACCTGAAAAAGGAAACTGTCCCTCTGAGGTCTCCCTGCCCCCCCTCCCACAACCAGTGCCCACCCACTGTGCACCCTGCCTCCCCACACCCCACTCACCCCAACCGGAAACGCGTCTGCACTCTTCAAAGCCGACCGCAAACTGAGGAAATGCCGGTAAGCTGTATAATGGAATAAATAGGGTTTTGTCAATTTTATTGCCTATCGCAGGCATTTTTAGTAATTTTAGCACCAAATTTTCAACATGGGAGTTTTGGGACCCCTCCTCGTGAATTCTTGAACTGTCATGGTGTTAATCGGGTCCGAAAGGTGATTTCGCGGTCACTGCGCGGAATCACCTTTCGGGGCTGATTAATGAAATGAGAGTACCAGTATTCATGAGGTGGCTCTCAAAAGCCTATGTTGCAAATTTGGTGGGAAAAATCTGAAAAATGACTGTTTTACGAGTGTGCGCTGCGCAGTTGCTAAGCACGCTTGTAACTTCATGAATATGCAATATTTTCAAGCCAGATTTTCAACATTGGCATTTTTTCACACCTCCTTGTGAGCAGTATAGTTGTTAATGTTCACATCCTGGCGGAAATGTGTATTTGCACTTCCGGCGCAGAATAGCGCGGTCACTGTGGGAAATCAGTGTTTGGGACAGATTAAGAAAATGACAGTGACACTGTTCATGAGAAGAGGTCCTAAAATGGCTATGTTGAAAATTTGGTAGCAATACTCCATAAAATGACTGTGCTACAAGCGTGCGTACCGCAGTTTGCGCGCACATTCGTAACTTCACGACTTTATAATATTTTGACTCCAGATTTTCAACATTGCCATTTTCCCACACCTACTTATGAACAGTGCAGCTGTCATTTTTCCCATCCTGGCCAAAATGTGTTTGAGCACTTCCGGCGCAGAATAGAGCGGTCGCTGTGGGAAATTACTGTCTGGGACAGATTAAGAAAATGAGAGTGATACTGTTCATGAGCAGAGGTCCTAAAATGCCTATGTTAAAAATTTGATGATGATAACCCATCAAATGACTGTGTTACAAGTGTGCTCTGCACACTTTCCATACACCCTTGTAACTTCGCAGATTTGTAATATTGTCATGCCAGATTTTCAACAGTGGCATTTTTTCACACCTCCTTATGAGCAGTACAGCTGTCATTTTTCACATCCTGACTGAAATGTGGTTTCACAGTTGTGGGACAGAATAACGCGGTCGCTGTGTGAAATCAGTGTTCGGGACAGATTAAGAAAATGACAGTGGCACTGTTCATGAGCAGAGGTCCTAAAATCCCTATATTGAAAATTTAGTGATGAAACTCCATAACATGACTGTGTTACAAGCGTGCGTTGAACTGTTTCCACGCACCACTGTAACTTCGCAAATTTGTAATATTTTCACACCACATTTTCAACAGTGACATTTTTTCACACCTCCTTATGAACAGTATAGGTGTCATTTTTCACATCCTGGATGAAATATGTTTTTGCTCTCCTGCCGGAGAGTAGCACGGTCTCTGTGGGAAATCAGTGTTTGGGACAGATTAAGATCGAACGAGTGAGAGGAGGGAATGACCGAGCTCAACCGAGCTCAAATGAGCTCTGTTGGGACTGCTGCGGATTTCTTTGTGGGCAGAAAAAGGTTCCAACACAAGAGCCCAGTACAAAAGGGCAGCCTGCAGCACAGGGGGAAAACAAAATGAGAGAGCGAGTGAGGGAGGGGGAGTGAGTGAACTCACCAGAGCACTGTCAGGACTGCTGCGGATTTCTTTGTGGGCAGAAAAAGGCATCAATGCAGGCAGGGGCCCAGTAGAAAAGGCCAGCCTGCAGCGGTGGGAGAAACAGTATGAGTGAATGAGACAGAGGGAGCGAGTGAGCTCAACGGAGCTCTATCAGGACTGCTGCGGATTTCTTTGTGGGCAGAAAAAGGCTCCAATGCAGGTAGGAGCCCCGTACAAAAGGGTGCTTGTAGTGCCAGGATAACCCGAATGAGCTCGTGCAAGAGGGAGGCTGAGCAACCTCAACGGAGCTCTGTCGGGACAGCTGCAGATTTCTTTATGGACAGACAAAGGTGCCAATGCAGCCAGGAGTCCCGTACAGAAGCACAGCCTGCACCGGCAAGAGAAACAGAATGAGTGAGTAACAGAGCGGTAGTGAGCGAGCTCAACGGAGCTCTATTGTGACTGCTGCAGATTTCTTTGTGAGCAGAAAATGCGGCAATGCAGGCAGGAGCCCAGTACAAAAGGCCAGCTTGCAGTGTCGGCAGAAACAGAATGAGTGAGTGAGAAAGGGGGAGTGAGCGAGCTCAATGGAGCTGTGTCAGGACTGCTTCAGATTTCTTTCTGGCCAGAACAAGCCACCAATGCAGGCAGGAGCCCAGTACAAAACGGCAGCATGCAGCAGCAGGAGACACAGAATAAGCGAGTGAGGGAGGGGGCGAGAGTGAGCTCAACGGAGCTCTGTTGGGGACAGCTGCAGATTTGTATGTGGGTAGAAAAAGGCAGCAATGCACGCAGGGGGCCAGTACAAAAGGGCAGCCTGCAGTGGTGGGAAATCCAGAATGAGTGAGTGAGACAGGGGGAGTGAGTGAGCTCAACGGAGCTCAATTGCAACTGCTGCAAATTCCTTTGTGGGCAGAAGAAGGTGGCAATTCAGGCAGGAGCCCAATAGAAAAGGGCAGCCTGCAGCGCCAGCAGAAATGGAATGAGCGAGTGAGAGAAGGGTAGTGAGCGAGCTCAACGGAGCTTTGTCGGGACTGCTGCAGATTTCTTTGTGGGCAAAAAAAGGCGCCAACAGAGGCAGGAGCCAGTACAAAGGGCAAGCCTGCAGCGCCAGGAGAAACAGAATGAGTGAGTGACACAGGGGGAGTGAGCGACTTCAACGGAGCTCTGTCGGGACAGCTGTGGATTTCTTTGTGGGTAGAAAAAGGCGGCAATGCAGGCAGGAGCCCAGTACAAAAGGCCAGCCTGCAGCGCCGGCAGAAACGGAATGAGTGAGTGAGAGGGGGGAATCAGCAGGCTCAACAGACCTGTGTTGGGACTGCTGTAGATTTCTTTGTGGGCAGAAAAAGCCTCCAACAGAGGCAGGAGCCCAGCACAAAAGGGCAGCCTGCAGTGCTAAGAGAAACAGAATGAGTGAGTGAGAGAGGGGGAGTGAGCCACCTCAACGGAGCT
The DNA here is from genome assembly GCA_016271365.2 of Neoceratodus forsteri. Taxonomy (NCBI): domain Eukaryota; kingdom Metazoa; phylum Chordata; order Ceratodontiformes; family Ceratodontidae; genus Neoceratodus; species Neoceratodus forsteri. The sequence goes on from CM057458.1 coordinate 1,030,312,286, forward strand.
CTGTCTGGAAAGCTGCGGATTTCTTAGTGGGCAGAACAAGGTGCCAATGCAGGCAGGAGCCCAGTACAAAACAGCAGCCTGCAGCACTGGGAGAAACAGACTGAGTGAGTGACAGGGGGCAGTGAGCAAGCTCAACACACTATCGCAATCAACATTAGGCATTGACAAATGCTTGTTTCTTTTTGGTTTCCTGACTCCTAACATTTACAAAAGTTACTTTCCTTACCTCACAAAAGGTGTTTGTTTCTTACAAATACATAACAAGCATTTGTCAATGCCGAATGTTGATTGCCTCTATGTTCTGCTTAGTTATTTGGAAGTGAAAGTACGATGCCTAAGAACTGTCATGTGGCCCCCCCAAGGCATCCACTGTGTATTTCTGTTCAGTATTCATAGAAGAGGGGGAAGGGGCAGGACCACAGCAGTACAGCAGTTACAAAGGCATGAAGAGATGGACAATAGTCTATTCACAGGCAGAAGAATCCTGCAGAAGATGAGTAAAGTGAAAGTGGACAAACAATGGGACCAGATGGCATACACCCAAGGATATGAAAAGAACTGTGAAGGGAAATAGCAGTACCTGTGGCAGCCATGTTCACAGAGTCATTCAACAGAGGGGTGGTACCAGAGAACTGGAGGAGGGCACATGTGGTCCCTCTATAGAAATCCAGCAGTAGGGAGGAGGCAGGGGACTATAGGCTGGTCAACCTCACTTCAGTAGTGGGGAAGATCATGGAGAATTTGCTTAAAGAAAGGATAGTGGGGCATGTAGATGCCATCGGAGCCTAGGGCCATAGGCAACATGGATTCACAGTGGGGAGGTCATATCAGACAAATCTGGTTGATCTCTTTGGGTGACAAAGGAAGTAAATAAGGGTGGGGCAGTGGCAGGGGCATAGCTACAAGGGTGCAGGGGGTGCAGTGGCACCTGGGCCCACAAGGTTTGAGTGGCCCAAATCATAATTTTGATGTTTATTCAAAATTGAGGAGGGGCCCTGTAACATTGCCTTGCACCCAGGCCCCCTGGGAATTTGCTACGCTATTGGGCAGTGGACAGCGCTTACCTTGATGTAAGCAAAACGTGTGACACCATCCCACATAGGAGGCTGATAAAGTAGCTGAGTAGGGTGGGCATGGAGGTTAGAAACTGGCTAAGAGACAGGAGGAAGAGAGTGGTGGTAAATTGGATGCAGTCAGGGGAGAGGGGGTGGCACAGGGATTGGTTCTGGGGCCAGTCCTGTTCAATGTCTTCATTAGTGACACTGCAGAAGGGGTGATGGGAATGGTCTGCCTGTTTGCAGATGACACTAAGATCTGTAACACAGTGGATACCACAGAGGGGGTGGAGAAAATGAGGAGGGACCTGGGGAAGGTTGAGAAATGGTCTGAGAACTGGCAACTGAACTGTACTTCAAAAAAGTGCAAAAGTATGGACCTGGGACAGAGAAACCCTGGGGATAGGTACAGAATGGTGGAGTGGGGGGTGACAGTGACAAAGAAGGAAAGGGACCTGGAGGTTCTTATCTCAGATGACCTGAAAATACCAAAGTGGTAAGGCATCTGGGAGGGCCAGTGACATGCTGGGGTGCATAGGCGGGGGTATCACCAGCATAAGAAGGGAGGTAGTGATGCCATGATAGAAAACCATGGTCTGGCTTCACATGGAGTACTGTGTGCAGTTCTGGAGGTCGCACCTTCATAAGGATATTAACAGAATGGAGATGGTCCACAGAAGGGTGAATGAGATGGTACAGAGCTTGCAGCACAAGACTTATGAGGAGAAATTAAGGGACCTCAACATGTACACAGTGGAGGAGAGGAGGGAAACAGGGGATATGATAGAAACATTCAAGTACCTGAAGGGTATAAATAGAAGTACTGAGGAGCAGGAGACAGGTGCTATAGGGATATGTGCCAGCTTCTGTGTGATATTCTTTTGTTCTTATAAATCTGTAATCTCCAGTATTTCAGTAACCACATGACCACACTGCCTTCTTTAGGCAATTTTATGCTGGATGATGCCTGGTGTCAGATGGCAGACAGAGGGCTCACCAGATTGTGTTACCATTTGAAAAACTTCATAGAGTGTTCTTTTACTGGTAAGCGTTTTGGAAAGCTGGCAAAGGTCTCACAATTTTTATAATGATTTTATCTCCTTATGTCTATCGCCTTTGGTCCTCCCATCCCCACACCCCAACAGTCATCAGTGGCCACAGCTTCAGCCTTCTTCTTGCCAAGATGGTGGGTGAGAAACATAGAAACATACAAGTTGCCAGCACATAAAGATCTCTTGGGCCACCTAGTCTGTCCTTTTTCCTACTTGATGGATAAGCTGCAGATTCTAGTTACTCAACAGCTTACTTCCTCCCACCCCCCCAGTAGAACTGCCTTATGTCTGTCCATGAGCAGCTGCCTTCACAGTCTGTGAAGTCTGATGTCTTTCAGTGCCGCTTATTGGCCATCTTCCAACACAGGCGAGGCACTGCCAGCCCAAAAGTAACTCAGGACAAGCAGGTTTCAAAGTGGGGAAGAAACGGAGTGAGCAAGAATCAAGTACTCATTCAGATGCAGTGTCGATTTTAAGAGCAGCATACTGGTGTGGACACTGTAAACAGAACCCCAGCTCTTTAAGCAGCCTTATGAAGAGTAAATGCTTCTTGAAGAACTGGGGTTCTATTTATTGCAGTGTAAGGGGGCTGCATCTAATTCAGTAATTTACTGTAGCTTACATGTGGTTGTATGGTAGGCCCAACTTTAAATAAACACTGCACCTGAATTAACACATGATGCGATAGAAACATGGAATTCATCAGCAGAAAAGGAAAGCTCAGCCCACCCAATCTGGCCAAGTGTTCTCTAGCTACATGTAACTCCTGCCTGTATCTGTTAGTGCATGTCTTATTCTGCCTGTGTCCATCAGGACCTCCTTGTGAATGAGCTTGCTTAATGGATTTTTCCTGCAATGAACTTGAACCTACTCCACGTCCATGGTCCTATTGATCTCCCTTGACCCCCTCCTTCTCCTTTCTGTAATATACCCCTATGTTTATCCCATGCATGCTTAATGCCCCCTACCAATTTAGCTTCCACCACTTCTCCTGGCAGTCTGTTCAAGGCATCTACCACCCTTTCAGTAAATGAATATTTCTTCATATCTGTCCTGAATGCCCCCCCCCAGCTTCATTGTATGTCCCTTGGTTTGGGTGCTCATCCTCATTTGAAGGGAACTCCCCAGCTGTACCCTCTTTACCCCTGTGAGGTACTTTGTAGGTCTTGATCATGTCACCTCTTGGCCTCCTATCTTCCAGAGTGTACATGTTGAGATTCTTCAGCCTTTTCTTGTAGGGATTCCTGTGAAAATTCTGAACCATTTTAGTTGCCCTCCTGTGGAAAGTCTTCACCTTATGTCCTTTCTGAAGTGTGGACTGTAAAACTGGACACAGTACTCCAGCTGTAGTTATACCAGAGAGTGATACAATGGCACCACAACATCCCTCATCCTCCTACTGGAGATGCCAGTCCTTATGCAGCCCAGCATTCAATTTGCCCTGCCCATAGCCTTGTCACACTGTACTGCCATCTTGAGGTCCTCTGATATAATAACCTCAAGGACCCTTTCATGTCTAGTGAGTATCAGTACCTCCCCCACCCTATACCCAGTATCGGGGTTCCTGTGCCCTAGGTACATGATTTTACACTTGTTGGCATTGAACCCTAAGTAAGTAAGAAAATGGAACTGATTTGAATGAATTGCAGGCTTTTAAGCAGCTTTTTGAGGAGTGTGTACGTGTGTGTTTGGGGGGGGCTGTGGTACCGGCAGTACCTCCAAGAATGCCACCGACTTCCCCACCCCCTCACACTGCCTGCTCAAGTACTCAAACCTCCTCCTCACTACTTCCACAGTGTCCCCCCAAGTCGTTTGTAGCCACATGTAACAGTAAATGAGGTTTCTTTCTGCCCCTCGCTGCACGCTTGAGCAGTGCCTGCCCTGTCCCTCCTGCACTCAACCTGGGGACAGCTTCAATCCAAATATGGGAGTGCCTTTCCCCCTTTCCACCCCATCTAACCCATTTCAGTATAGAATCCCCCAGGATGAGTACCCCATGCCCCTTTCCCTTTTTTTTATCATTCAGAAAACTTTATTTGTTTTTGATACATTAATGCACAAAAGAAAAATACAACAAAATAAAAAGCTAAAAAATAGTGACTTGTTATACATAATATATACATTTACCCTAATCACTGTGTCTTGAGCCAGACATCTCTACATAAACATATCATGACGCCATAAACCAATGTTCTAGCAACTGTATATATTCTTATCATAACAGTATATTGCAGTCTTGCTAACGTGTCATGTTTGACCCTTGGGTAAACAAGAAGTAATTAAATCAGTAGGGTATATGAAGGAGAGAGAAAAAAAAAGGGTGGGGGTTCCTGATATCTCTTTCCAGTCTCCAACCCTTCCTTCCCTCCCTCACTCCCCTAACTCCCCCTCCTCCTTCTCTTCCCTATATAAAAAGGAAAAATATCCCTAGATATCTTATCTCCGTCATTTTCTCCTCTCTCCATTAGAAACAACATTAAGCACTAACCATTTTCCTCTATTGTGGTTAGGGCCGTTTTTCCCTGGATTATCACCTGCTACAAGGAGGAGGTCCATGATCATCAGGTTGCTTACTCTCAGGGTTCCATGTAGTTAGTAATGCATCCAGGGTACTCCATTTATCAAAATAATTTTGCAACCGATTGTTCATACTTGCAATATGCTTTTCCAGCTGTAGAGCAAGTAACATTTCTCTATGCCATTCTAGTGTTGTAGGCAAGGAGTCCAGAGTTCAGTGTCTCATAAGTACCAGTTTGGCCACTGCGGAAATAAGGGCCATATAATATTTCTTTTGCTTTGGAGTCCCTTATGGAAAAGAATTGAGTAGACAAGTGTCCGGGGAAAACAGTGACTTTAGAGTCAGCATTGGGCTTAAGGAGTTTTGGATAGCCTTCCAAAATAGTTGGACTTTAGGACACACCCATAACATGTGGTAGAGGTCCCCGTTCTTACAAGGGCATCAGGGGCAACAGGGAGATGGTATCTTACCTATTTTGTGAAGTCTTCGGGGAGTATAATATAGGTCATTCATCACATTAAATTGTATAAGCCGCAGATGATCTTGCTTGATAAACCTATATAGATTGTTCCAGCTTTGTTGCCAGAAGTCAGATGTGGGTGGAAGAGATAGGGTCTTGACCCAATATTGACTTATACCTAATGGTAATCTTGCATCAAGGGACTGCAGTTCTTTATACACTGCAGATATTGGATGTGGGCGGGTAGCAGTGTTTAATAAGGAGGATAATGCAGTCCTAGGGGCTCAGGGGTCAAACCTGTATTCATGAAAGAAGAAATTGCATGCATAACTCGTATTTGAACGGGTGACCATTTAGTTCAGGAAGGTTTCATGTATTAGTTGAGTATATGAAAGCATACTACCATTAACTATGATATCCTTAAGTCTAGTGTCCTTTAGCAGGCCAGAAGCTTAATGGAATAGGCTTATGCTGGATCTTAAAATGAGGGTTATTTAGGATTGGTTGTTCTCCATCCACCTGCCAGTTAATTTTCAGGTGGTTCTGTAGTTGACTCAGAGCCCTCAATGACCACCCTATTGGGGATTTTTTAATATGATTAGGGATATGTTTCAGGGATGAATATAGTAATGATAGTAGTGAACATGAAGTGGGGGATACGAGGGTCTCCTCTATATTTAGCCAAGCTGGGGTATAAGACCTTGCTTCTTCTTTGTGTGGGCCATACATCCAAGAAGCCAGTTTTGTGATATGGATTGCTCCATAGTAGTTAAAAAAAGATGGTAGGGAAAGCCCTCCCTGAGGCTTTGGCGCAGTCAGTTTGTGGTATGCCTGTCTCACTAGCTTACCCTTCCAAATGAATTTATTAATTATGTTCCTTAATTTCATGAACCATACCTTGGGTAGGTAGGAGGCAAGCATATTGAGAGGGTAAAGAATTCTGGGGAGAATATTCATCTTAATGATGTTCATCCTTCCCCATAATGAAACCTGCAGGGTACTCCATTTTTCCAGGTCTGCTTCGATTATTTTTGTTAACTTGGTGAGGTTTTCTTTAACAATGGTAGAATATGACTTGAAAATTTTAATACCCAGATAAGTTATACTTTTGTTTTCCCATTGCAGTCCATATTGCTTTATCTCACTTTTAAATAGTTTTTGGTTTAAAGGGAAAACAGTGGATTTAGTCAGGTTGAGCTTGTAGTAGGAAATCCTAGAAAAGGCTTCGATTTCTTGCAGGAGGACAGGAACACCTACACTTGGGTTCATTATATGTATTAAGAGATCATCTGCATAGGCAGACAAGAGGTGTTGCCTGTTCCCTACGAGAATGCCTTGCAGACCCTGAGTTATAAGTAATTTACGGATAAAAGGGTCTAAATAAAAGTTAAAAAGGAGTGGTCAAAGGGGGCATCCTTGTCTAGTACCACGGCTCAATGGGAATGGTTCTGAAAGGTGACCATTGCACCAGATCTGGGCTGTAGGGGCCTTTCCCTTCTAATGCCCCTTCCACCACCCCAGTATTCATTCTTCCCTATCCTTTTCCCCCCACCAACTGCACCCTCTGTGACTTCTATATCTGTACCCCCTACATCCACCTCACCCCTTTTCTCTGCCTTTTTCCTCCCATCCCCTTGAACCTCTTCCCAGCCTGACTACTTCCTACTGGGCTTCCCATGTTGACCTCCGCTCCTACCCTGCTGATTTCCAACCCCTCTCCTATCTCTGCTGTCATTGATTTAGAGCCCCCATTCCCTTCTACCCTGATAGTGACGCCTCTCCCATCCTTCCCCCTTCCTGTAGCCTTCTCTCCTCCAGTCACCACCCCCTCCTTCCTTACTAGCCCCTTCTACCCTTTTGTCCTTGCTATCTCTTCCCCTACCTGTTGCCATCCCTCTCATGCCCCGCTTGTCCTCCCCCCTTCAGTATGTTCCTGCTCCCCCTCTCTGTCCCATAGCAGAGGTTTGAATCTATTTGTAATCGATACCTGTCTTACATCTCTTCCCCCTATCAGTTCCTCCCTCCCTACTACTTGTTCCCCTCCGTGCCACCCCGGTGCCTCCTACCCACAGCCATCTGCTCCCTCTCCTGGTACTCCTCGTGGTCTCTTCCTCTCCCATCAGGAGCCCCCCCCCTTGCCTCGGGCACCTCCTTCCTTCTCCTCTCTTTTCTGTTAGTGCCACTGATACTGGGGTTGGGTTCACTCCCTAGTTGTTCTACCTCTGTCCCTTGTTGCCATCCCCTATCCCCCCCAGCTGGGATGCCTACCATACTCATCTGCTCTGCCACTTAGACTCCTCCCTAACCTCCACAGTTCCTCCCTCAAACTAGCCAGTCATCTACAGACCACCCCCCCCATCCTCCAAGCCCAGTCCAGGATCATGGCAGACCCACACCCTGTACACCCCACCACCCTTCCAAAGATGCCCACCCTATTGACATGTGGCACCTGAACCATTTTGGCCTCCATCTTATGTTACAGGCTCTTACTCCCAGGTTCTGTACCCTACTACAACTGTTAGGCCCTTATTTACTCAAATTCCTGTCCCCACCCCAACACACTAGTCCCCCTACTGCTCCCTTGTCGACTGGGTTAATTCAGTCTCAGATCTCATCTATTAGATATTGTGTTACTGTAGCAATCCTAAAGCCTCCTTCTCCATTTTCACCCCTCAGCTACCATACGTTTTGTTCTCAGCTCTCATATAGTTTCACTTAGCCTTTGTTAGAAATCCTATTGCACCCTAGTATTACTCGGCTCAGTTAGAGAAATAAACAGAACAAATAAATTTGTATTATTACAGCAATCATAACAAGATAGCTCGATATTTAGCTCAGTTAGAGAAATAAACAGAACAACTAAATCTGTATTATTACAGCAATCCTAAAAGTATCCAATCATTGCTTTGTCTCCACTCCAGAGACCCTGCTGTAATATAGGACCACTGAGGACACTGGGCGGGAGAATGGGCAACTCTAAAGTCCTGGCAGAGCTCCATTGAGCTCAGTCACTCCCCCACTCTCACGCGCTCATTCTATTTCTCCCGGCATTGCAGGCTGTCCATTTGTACTGGGCTCCAGCCTATATTGGCAACTTTTTCTGCCCACAAAGAAATTTGCAGCAGTCCCAACAGAGCTCCGTTGAACTAGTTCACTCCCCTCTCTCACTCGCTCATTCCGTTTCTCCTGGTGCTGCAAGCTGCCCTTTTGTACTGGGATCCTGCCTGCGTAGGCACCTTTTTCTGCCTACAAAGGAGTTCACAATTGTCGTGACAGAGCTCCATTGAAGTCGCTCACTTCCCCTCTCTCACTTGCTCATTCTGTTTCTCCTGGCACTGCAGGCTGCCCTTTTGTACAGGGCTCCTGCCTGCGCTGGCACCTTTTTCTGCCCACAAAGAAATCTGCAGCAGTCCCGACAGAGCTTAGTTGAGCTCGCTCACTCCCCCTCTCTCACTCGCTTGTTCCGTTTCTCCTGGCACTCCAGGCTGCCCTTTTGTACTGGGCTCCAGCCTGTGTTGGATCCTTTTTCTGCCCGCAAAGAAATCCGCAGCAGTCCTGACAGAGTTCCATTGACCTCGCTCACTCCTCCTACCTCACTCGCTCGTTCTGTTTCTCCTGGCGCTGCAGGCTGCCCTTTTTTACTGGGCTCTTGCCTGCGTTGGAGCCTTTTTCTGCCCACAAAGATATCTGCAGCAGTCCCGACAAAGCTCAGTTGAGCTCAGTCACTCCCCCTCTCTCACTCGCTCGTTCTATTTCTCCCGGAACTGCAGGCTGCCCATTTGTACTGGGCTCCTGCCTGTACTGGCACCTTTTTCTGCCCACAAAGAAATTCGCAACAGTCCCAACAGAGCTCTGTTGAGCTAGTTCACTCCCCCTCTCTCACTCGCTCATTCCGTTTCTTCTGGCGCTGCTGGCTGCCCTTTTGTGCTGGGATCCTGCCTACATTGGCACCTTTTTCTGCCCACAAAGAAGTGCACAGCTGTCCCGACAGAGCTCCATTGAGGTCGCTCACTCCTCCTCTCTCACTCGCTCATTCTGTTTCTCCTGATGCTGCAGGCTGCCCTTTTTGTACTGGGCTCCTGCCTGCGTTGGTGCCTTTTTCAGACCACAAAGAAATCTGCAGCAGCCCCGACAGAGTTCCGTTGAGCTCACTCACTCCCCCCTCTCACTCACTTGTTCTATTTCTCCTGGTGCTGCAGGCTGCCCTTTTGTACTGGGCTCCTGCCTGCGTTGGCACCTTTTTCTGCCCACAAAGAAATCTGCAGCAGTCTCGATTGAGCTCTGTTGAGCTCTCTCACTAGCTCGTTCTGTTTCTCCCAGTGCTGCAGGTTGCCCTTTTTGTACTGGGCCCCTGCCTGCACTGACACTTTTTTCTGCCCACAAAGAAATCTGCAGCAGTCCTGACAGAGCTCCGTTGACCTCGCTCACTACCCCTCCCTCATTCGCTCGTTCTGTTTCTCCCAGCGCTGCAGGCTGCCCTTTACTGGGCTCCTGCCTGCATTGGCACCTTTTTCTGCCCACAAAGAAATCTGCAGAAACCCGACAGAGCTCAGTTGAGCTACCCACCCCCCACTTGCTCAATCTTAATCTGTCCCAAACACTGATTTCCCAAAGCAATCAGGCTATTCTGTGCTGGAACGCAAGCACATTTCAGCCAGGATGTGAAAATGACAGCTGTACTGTTCATAAGGAGGTGTAAAAATGCCAGTGTTGAAAATCTGTGTGAAAATATCACTAATTTGGGGTTACAAGAGTGCGTGGAAACTGCGCAACACACGCCGTAATACAGTCATTTACGGACTTCACTCATAAAAATTTTCTAACATAGGCATTTTAGATCCTCTGCTCATGAACAGTGTCACTGTGATTTTCTTTAATTTGTCCCGAACACTGATTTCCCACAGCGACAGCGCTATTCTGTGTATGAAGTGCTAAAACACATTTTGGCCAGGATGTGAAATATGACAGCTGTACTATTCATAAGGAGGTGTGGAAAATGCCAATGTTGAAAATCTGGAGTGAAAATATTAAAATTCATTGGGTTATGAGCTTGCGAGTAACCGCACAATGCATCAGAAACAGTCATTTTTGGATTTTTTTCCACCAAATTTGCAAAATAGCTTTTTGAGAGCCCACTTCATGAACACTGGCACTGTCATTTTGTTAATTGGTCCCGAAAGATGATTCCACGCAGTGACTGCAAAATCACCTTTCGGGACCGAATAATGCTATGACAGTGGATGAATTCATGAGGAGGGGTCCCAATAACCCCATGTTCAAAATTTGGTGCTAAAACTCCCAAAAAGGCCTGAGATATGCACCAAAGTTGAAAAACCCTATTTATGCCATTATACAGCTTACTGGCATTTCTTCACTTCGCGGTCGGCTTTGAAGAGTGCAGACGTGTTCCCAGTCCACGAAAGATCATCGTGCCAGCCTCCAGAGGTAAGTATGGGGTGGGGGGTGGGGGGAGGTGGGGTACGCAGTGGGGGGCACGGGTTGGGGTGCAGACAGCTTAGGACCTTTTTCTTCTTTACAGGGATTTTAAAACACAACGGACATCGTGGGACGGTTTTCCCCTTTTACAGGTACATTTGGCACACTGGGGTGGGCTCCCAGTGTGCCACCAGAGTGTTTTGGGGGGCTGTAGCCGATGGGGGATTGGGCACTCCCATCAGCACACAACAAATCGGGAGGGGGCATTATGCTGATGGGGAGTGGGCTCCCCCATCTGCAAATTTAATGGGAGGATATTAAAGCCGATGGGGATTGGACCCCCCCATCAGCAAAGAAAGGCTGTTGGTGGGTGCATGAAGCCAAGGGGGATTGGGCACCCCCTCGGCAAACAACAAATGGGGGAGGGAGGTTACAGTGTGCTGATGGGGAATGGACTCTCCCGTCTGCAAATTACTGGGTTGGGAGGGCAAGGTATGCCCTGCAATGACGGGTCGATCCCTCATTGCAGTGGAATGGCTGATGCTGCAATGATGAGGCGGCCCCTGATTGCAGCAGTGAAAACCTTTCAAGCTGGTGGCATGCTGGCTGAACTAGTGTCAGCAGCAGCATGCCACTGCATTGGGGAAACTGGGCCAAGCCTCCAAAGGCACCGGGGGCATTAGCCACAACAGGGCCTCACCTCCACAACCTGCTTCTGCAGCAAGCTGCCGCAACATGTTTCTTCCACATGCACGCAAGCAAACATAAAAATGACAGATCACATGCATGAGGGGGTGTGAGAAAATGGCTATATTGATCTCTGGGGTCAAAATACTGAAAATTACCAAAGTTATGAGTGTGTGTTGAAAAATTTCAACATATGTACATAACTTTGCTGTTGTATCATATTTTTACCCCAAATTTTCAGCATAGCCTTCTTATGAACCCACCTCATAAACAAGGGTGGAGAAAATGTTCAAATCCTGCATGAAAGGTGATTTCATGCCACAAATGCAAAAACTCATTTTAGCCAGGATTTGAAAAATGACAGCTGTCACATTCATGAGGTGGTGTGAAAAAACTATGATGTTGAGATTTAGGGTTGAAAATATATTGAAAATTACCAAAGTTATGAGCATGGGTTGAAAAGGTTCAGTGTATGCTCATAACTTTGTTGCCTCATGAACAATGGCAGAGAAAATTTTCAAATCCTGTCCGAAAGGTGATTTCATGCAGTGACTGTGAAATCACCTTTTGGGACAGATTTGATCCGTTCCTTGTACCTCAATGTAGAACTTCCCTAGGGCAAAGATCCTTCCGATACCGAGCCCCTCTCTGGCTCAATGCATTACCATACTCACTCTCACAGACCCACAGCATCTCTTAATTTAAAACAGGCCTCAAAGCTCACCTCCTTGAGAGAGCCCTATGTGACTGCGGCTAACTCTGTTCACCCAGTTGACCGCCCATCCTTCCCCCTACTCTCGACTCAGGGTCCCACAAGGCCCCACGTATTTCTCCAAAATCCCCGGCCAGGTATTCCAAGATTGCTGCCTAACTGCCTCACCATATATTAAGTTTTGCCTGGACTGCTCCTTTGTTCAGTTTCTGTAAATTCTGCCTGTTTTATGTATGTTCTCTACTGTATTTGTCTACCCTCCACCCTATGTAACCGATGTGGAGCCTTTGCAAAAGAGTCTGTGACTCAAAGGTTTGTAATTCCGATTGTATTCCAATAAAATAAAAAAAAAAAAATTTGCATACTTTCACCGCTATTATTCATGAGGTGGGGTTCTAAAAAAAGTTATGTTGAAAATTTGAGGACAAAAACGCTAAAAAATTACCAATTTATGAGGACAAGTTCAAAGCCCATTGAAATATAGTGAATAGCAATCCTGATTTCCTCAGTTCCTGGTCCAGCATTAAAGAGTGAAGACGTGTCTCCAGTCAAGAGAGGATTACAGCATTGGACCCCACCGTAGGTAAGTAGGGGGTGGGGTTACGGGTGCTGAGTGGGAGGGTAACAGCAGCAGCGGCAATAGACATCAGTGGACGATTTTCTTTTTTACAGGTTATGTAAAAAGAAAAAGTCTATGAAGGATGTTTTTCTTTATTTCATGTACTGACAGTGTCAGTGTTATGTTTGGTGGCACCGGGGGAGAGGTCCTCACCAGTGTTGCACAGTAGAAATGGACTGGGTATGGGGGTAGTAGCCAGCACCAGGGATTGGGCACCCTGGTGTCAGAAAATGAATGGGTGCTGAGTGGGAGGATCAGGTGGGGTGGTAATGGCAGCAGAGGCAACAGACATCGATGGATGGTTTCCTTTTTTACAGGGTGTATAAAATAAAAAAAAGACTACGAGGGATGGTTTTCTTCATTTCAGGTACAAGCTCTAGGGATTGGGCACCCCAGTGTTGGTGTTATATTTGGTGGCACTGGGGTGGACTCCCAAAGGTCGCACAATGAAAACAAGCAGGTTGGGGGTTAGTAGCCAGCACTGGGAATTGGGCACCCCATTGTCGGAATATTAACAAGGAAGGGGTAGGAGCGATTGAGGGATGGTTTTCATATGTTTAGTGGCATTGGGTGGGCTCTTCGGTTTCACACAGTGAAAATGGGCAGGGTGAGAGATAGTAGCTGGCAACAGAGATTCTGTACCCTGTGTCGGAAAATTAGGCATGCTGTGAGACACCTCTAGTAGGTGTGGGACAGACCTGGCAGAGTGCACCGACCATTCTCTGAGCAGTTAATTATTTATGCTGCTTTTGCTGAGGGGAAGTTTGCTAGTTCTAAAGCTACAAAAAGACCTGAGGGGTTGTGATTTAGTATTGTTTCACTAGGAACTAGCTAGCGCTGCTAATCAGCAGTGTAATTTTAATTGTTGGCTAGCAACCTTCGTATCAGGGCCAGCTGATACCCTCTGCCTTCTGGCAACCTCCACAGCATAAAGAGTGCTCCATGAACGGCTGTTGCATTAATCTCTGTCCTTCTGCTGTGAGACACCTCTAGTAGGTGTGAGACAGACCTGACAAAGTGCACCGACCGTTCTCCGAGCACTTGATTATTTATGCTGCTTTTGCTGAGGGGAAGTTTGCTAGTTCTATAGCTACAAAAAGACCTGAGGGGTTGTGATTTAGTACTGTTTCACTAGGAGCTAGCTAGCACTGCTAATCAGCAGTGTAATTTTAATGATTGCCTAGTAACCCTCGTATTAGGGCCAGCTGATACCCTCTGCCTTCTGGCAACCTCCACGGCATAAAGAGCACTCCGTGAATGGCCGTTGCATTAATCTCTGTCCTTCTGCTGTGAGACACCTCTAGTAGGTGTGAGACAGAACTGGCAGAGTGCACCGACCATTCTCCGAGCACTTAATTATTTATGCTACTTTTGCTGAGGGGAAGTTTGCTAGTTCTATAGCTACGAAAAGACCTGAGGGGTTGTGATTTAGTACTGTTTTACTAGGAGCTAGCTAGCACTGCTAATCAGCAGTGTAATTTTAATTGTTGCCTAGCAACCCTCGTATCAGGGCCAGCTGATACCCTCTGCCCTATGGGAACCTCCATGGCATAAAAAGTGCTCCGTGCAGGAGGAGTGAGCACTGTTCGCAGCTGCTGCACGTGTCTAAGAGCGTGTTTGGCATGTTCGGCGTGTAAGGGGTCTATCGGTGGCACTCAAGGTAATATCTGGTAGCTGCGAAAAGATATACTATAGATATAAAAGCTTAGAAAAGTAAGCTTATCAGGTATGGGGGATACAATAATGACATTGGAGGGGAGTTTAGGCATGCAATGTGGTTCATGTAAAATGTATGAAATGTTTGCATCAGCCTAACCCCCCCACCCCCACCATTTAAATGTACAAAGTGTGCCCTAAATGACAAATTGCAGCATGAGATTTTGGAATTTAATGAAAGATTAAATAAACTTGAAGCTAAGCAGAAAGGTATGCAGGAAAGATTAAGTGGGGACTTGTTACAAGTTTATTTGATAGAAATATTTTTTCTCATGCTATTTTAAATGGCAGGGACAAACAAAAAAACTAGTAAATGAGGGGCTATTGGGTATGAGTACCATAGCTAATATAAATAAAAGTAATAAAAAGAAAAAGGGGGTACACAAGGATTCTAACATTAATCATGTCCACAATAGGGGTGAGTTCAATTTTTTATCTACAAATGCTAAGAGCTTGCATTATATTAAGAAGGATGAACTAGAATTATTATTAATCACCAAAAATATTGATTTTGCGGCCATAACTGAAACATGGTGGGGTGAGAGTTCTGTTTGGTGTAAGTCCATACCTGAATATAATTTAGTACATGGGGTAGATCAAACAGAGGTGGGGGGAGGATTGCTATTTATATAAAAAATGATTTAGAATACTGTGAGTTATATAAATCACAAAATGATGGGCCTGAAAGTTTATGGTTGAAGATTAAGAGGAAGGATAAACAAAAGAATTTGATTGTGGGCATTTGTTATCAACCACCAGATACAAATTAAGAAAATCATAGTACTTTGCTGCAGAATATAGAAGCTAATCTGAATACTAAGGATGCAATATTATTGGGGGACTTTAATATGCCTGGCATTAACTGGTCCACCTTAACAGCTGAAACTACTAGTGAACAATCCTTTCTAGACCTATGTATTTCAAATGGGCTACAACAAATGGTTACTGCACCTACAAGAGGTAGTAACATACTTGATTTGGTGATTACAGATATTTCTGATAAAATTTCTAATATAAGAGCAGATGAACCATTACTAAATAGTGATCATAATGTCATTACTTCCTCTCTAAACATTAATATGGATAGAATAGTAGGAATTACTAAGTATAAGGATTTCAGAAAAGCTGATTTTCCATCCTTTTTAAAGGAATTATATGAATGGGATTGAGGGCAGAAAATTGAATCACCAAACCAATTTTGGATGGTAATACAAATATATTCCATCTCAAAAAAAATATAATAAAATTGGGAAAACTCCATTATGGTTCACTGAATCTATTAGAAATTTGATTAGAAAAAAGAAATGTTGGTATAGAGCATTGAAAAGAGAAAATAACTCTTACAACAAAGCCAAGTATAGGGAATCTGTTAAGAAATTTAAATCACACATTAGAAAAGAAAAAAGTAAATTAGAGTTTAGATTAGCCCATATTAAGGATGGTGGAAAGAGCTTTTATGCATATCTAAATAATAAATCCCAAAAATCAGTGAAAATTGGCTCTATTAAGTGCAATACTGAACTAATTACTGATCCAAAAGAAATTCAAACTCCTTCAATACATATCTTTGCTCTGTGTTTAATCTAAATCAAGTTACAGATACCTCTAGTCAGGTTTTAGTTGATTCTAATTCAAATTTAAGAGATGAGATAACAAGAGAGGAAATTTTAGTTAAACTAAAAAAAAATTAAGGTTGGGATGTCTGCTGGGCCAGATGATTTACATCCTAGAATCTTGAAGGAGATAGAGCACTGGTTGATTGAGCCTTTGTATGTCCTTTTTAACCTTTTGGATGGGGGGAGGTGCCCATTGATTGGCTCCAGGCTATAGTGGTTCCAATTTATAAAAAGTGGGATACTAGTAAAGTTTCCAATTATCAACCAGTGAGTTTGATTTGTATTTTGGGAAAAGCAATGGAAGGAATAATTAAGGATAGGCTCCAGGAAGAACTTGATGTGAAAAACTTGATGGATTTCATTCAGCATGGTTTTAAAACTGGGAGGTCATGTTTGACTGCCAATTTGGTATTCTATGAGAGGGTAAGCGCTATGTTAGCTAATCATAAATCCATGAACATTGTTTATTTGGATTTATGTAAGGCATTTGATAAGGTGCCCCATGATGTAATGCTAGATACTTTGCATAAGTTGGGGTTAGATCAGAAGCTTATTAGATGGATAAATGCTTGGCTCAGTGACAGAAATCAGGTAGTTCGAATCAGGGGATTTCATTCTGATATCGGGAGGGTGACCATTGGGGTGCCTCAGGGCTCCGTCCTGGGGCCGATTCTGTTTTCTATTTTCATTTCTGACTTGAATGCAAATTTAAATAGTTATACTATTAAATTTGTTGATGATACCAAATTAGCAGCAGATGTTAGTCATCAGATTGGCAAACTTAAACTGGAGGAGGATTTAACAAAACTGGAAAACTGAGTTAAAACACACGGGATGTCATTCAATATTGAAAAGTACGTTGTTATGCATTTGGATAAAAGTAATCCCTGCACCGGTTATTCAGTAAAAGGACAGAGTTTAAGGCCTGTCACTAGTGAGAGTGATTTGGGGGTGCTTATTAGTGATGACCTTAAATTTAGTGATCATTGTAATAAAATAGTTAATAAATCCTCTAGGATTATTCATTGTATAAAAAAATCAATCTCAAGTAGAAATAGGGCCTGTCTCCTCCCTATCTATCAGGCTTATGTACGGCCCATATTGGATTACTGTTCTCCATTGTGGAGCCCCTACTTACAGAGGGATATTGACCATGTGGAGGGGGTGCAAAGGAGACTTACAAAAATGGTTGATGGTATGCATGGGCTGGGTTATGAGGATAGATTGAAAATCTTAGATCTTTATCCCCTGGAGCTTAGACGACTTAGAGGCACTTTATTGCTGATGTATAAGATCCGGGATGAAAAAACTCTCTCTCATGATCTAAGTCTGGTTATTAATAATAGGGTAATTAGCTTGAGAAGTCATCAGTATCGATTAATGCTTACTCATCCAAAGGGTCTCCGTGGGAGTAGCTTTTTCACCAAACGAATTGTGTCTTATTGGAATGGCCTACCCAGTTCAGTGGTACATGAAAGATCCTTTGACTTATTTAAGAAGGGATTAGATAATTATCTACTAAATTACTATGTGAACTATGGAAATTAATAACCCATTTTTATGGGAGGAGTACACTATGGGCCACCTAGCCTTCTGTATCTCCAATGGAATTTCTAGTATGAACTTCTAGGGATTGAGAGGCATTTTTTATTTATTTCAGGTTAAGTTAGATGGGAGGACCACAGTAGGCTGATCAGGATGCTGATCAGCTCTGCTTCCTGGGTGGTGATATGCAGTCCAAAGGAAAGAGCTGCACTATGATTGGGCTGGCTTTTTCCTTTGAATTATATGAAGTTTCCTCTAAGCAAGATCAGAACAGTGGCATGCTCAGACTTGCTGATGATTGGTCTGACACTGATGAGCCCCTTGCAAACTGCCATGCATTGTTCTGACAGTGGCATACCTCCCATTACCCACTATCATATCAAAATGTTCACTTGAACATAAATATAACACCCCAGACAGTAGGTGAGGGAAAATGAGGGTATTAACCTTGCAAATGAAGTATAGGCCCCTCAAGACAGCAGAGTGCAGTTTGCAGTTCTGTTTAGGAGTTGTTCAGGGAACACCATTCTCAGTCACAATGCTCTCCCATCTCTGCACTTTTTCCTGTTTGAGGGACTGTTGAATCTGACCATGTAGCATGAGCACACCATCTACTGGAGAAGAGCAACACTGCACTCTGGGCAGAAAATAATTGACTGGATTTATTAAAGAAATCTGTCTTTAACATCAGATTGCTGGTTGTCAAACAAGAGCGCTTATCTAGCAAAATCACACCTCTGTTGGTTTGCTTATTTTGTAAGGGGTGAAAATGACAGTGGTTGCTATTCAATCCTGCCACCATTATCCATTCTCCCAGCAGATCCAGCTAGTTTAGAAAACCACCAGCAGGTGCTTAATCATGCTTCCGGCATCACCTCCCAACACACATACACTCCAACACCAGGGTGCCCAACATTGGTGCTGGATAACACACCTCCACCACCGTATGCAAAACTGTGGTGCCCACTCCCATTGCTGCCAAACAACACATCAACACTGCGGTGCCCAGTCCCGTGTCGGGACATGAAATAAAGAAAAAAATCACTCATCATTTTTTTTTTTTGTTAAACTGTAATAAAGAAAATGGTCCTGTGAGGTCTTCTGCCCCCCCAGACCCTCTGAACTCCCACCCTACCACCCCTCAGCACCCACCACCTCAACCTCCCAGCCCTCACTTACTTCTCTATGGTCCACTCCCCTGACTACTGTCTGCCACTTGTGCATCAGTGACACCACCAGGTCTACACCTGGTGGCAGTCAAGAGCTGAGTCAACCTGCAACCCCTATCTGGGAGAGAGGAGCTGCCTGACGGCTGCTCGATCAACTCCTGGCCTTCCCCCCTGCAGACCCTTGGCAACCCAAACTTGTTCCTGAACTCATGTTGCCAGCATGGTGAGAGGTAAGGTGCTCAGTGCCTCAGTGCTTTGTGCCATGGGGCTGGCTTAGGTAATGAGTTTTTAACGCATTTACCTTCGTCATTTGTTAACATTAGGGCCCCAGATTTTCAACATAGACTTTTTTTTACCCCACAACATGAAAAGGGTAGGCGTAATTTTTCAAATTCCCTCAGAAATATGTTGTACAGTCCCTCCATAAAATCTTCATTTGGATGGGATCTCATCAAATTTGTTACCAGGTTAAGATAGCACGGATAAAACCGCACATGAAAAATAGCACTTAAAGAAGTGCTAATGGTTCTACGGTGACAGGGGTTTTTAGAGCGTGTGGTAGAAACTGCAACTTCTGTCACTGTAGGCTGCCAATGGGGGAGGTTAAGGATTCCGTCAGGGTTGTGCCTTGCCGAACTGCTCCTGTGGTGGAGCAGCTAGAACATCTGCCTCTGGCAGCGTCAGAGACCTGGGGCTGCAGTTCGGTTCTCCCCAGGTCCTACTATGCTGTACGTTTTTGTGTTGTTGAAAACAAGAATTTTCTTGGCAGCCCGTGGCGCGCAGGGGATTGCCATGACGCCGGGCGACCCGGTTCGGAACGGACCCGGGTGGTCGGAGGGTCGGATAGGGAGTAGGGATCGAGCACCCATAGGGCAGCTCTCCTACTCTGGGGAGGTGTGGGCAGTGATCGGTGCACTGGGGACCCTGGCAGGGCAGGGTGTGCCCAAGCATCCAGCAACATATGTTTCCTGGGAGGCAGGGTGGGTGGTGATGTGAGGCATCAAGGAGCGTGGCCCCCCGCCCACAGAAAACGGAAAAACAGCCGAGTGCCTGCCTGGCACGAGGCCCGCCACAGCCGATATGTCCCCAGGTCAATCTCCGACCTAAAACTACGCGGCCCGGACATTACCACCATGTCGCGGGCCCCCACCATGGGAGGGAAGCCACAGGGTATCGGGGGGGTGGCCGATTTGGGGACAGAAGCCGGTGAGCTGTGAACGAGCGGATAAGAAGGTGGCAGGCGGCTCGTGGGGGAAAAAAAGTAAAGTGGATTGCAAAAAAAAAACCAAGAATTTTCTTAAAAGTGAGTTTTTTTTCTTACCCCCGACGTCCACGATCCCCTGGAGTTGATTATAATTAGTCCGTGGGGTGTGGGGGTGCGGGTGGCAGAGCCCCCCACAGAAACAAAGTTGTTGCTGCAGTGTGCGCTGTTCGATGCATTGTACTGATGTTGTTTTGCTGCATGCTGTTTTGCGTGTGGCACCGTTGTGGTGCCCAGTTTTGCCCACAACATTATGACCCCATGCCATAAACACCTGTCTTGATCATAAGGTGGGGTCATAAAATCACCATACTGAAACTCTGGGTTAAAATCTCAAAAAGAACAACAAAGTTATGAAGAAACATTGACATTTTTCAGTGGTTACTCATAACTTCGTTGTTTTTGAAGATTCTGACTCCAAACTTTCAACATAGTTCTTGTTTTTATACTAGCTAGTGAACATGCTAGGTGACATTTTAAAAATATTGACCAAAATGTATTTTCATGCTCGTGCTTTAAACTGATGCTTTGACCAGGATTTCAAAAATGACACCTGTCATGTTTATTAGATGGGGTCATAGAACCTAAAAGAACACTACACCACCAAACACCTCAGGAAGTGGTGGATATGAATACAGTTCAGGGCTTCAAACAGGCATGGGATAGGCATAAGGGAGCAATACAGATGAGTATGAATAGATAGGCCATTGACAAAGCAAAGGCCTATGGCACATTCATATGGTAGAAAAAGAAATGGGCAGACTGGATGGGCCTTGCGGTCCTTATCTGCCGTCAACTTCTGTTTCTACGTAAACACCCCTGAGACTCTAAACTGTAATGTTTTTACTTCCTTTCTGTATGTGCTTTTGTGTTTTTTTAACTGTAATATCTTTATTAATGCAGTTTTTTGCAATTTATATATGTAACTGGGTAACTGTGCAGATGTTACAGATGTTACTTTCTCAGTTACTATCCCTGCCTTGCGCCTGTGGTGGGTAAGCTAGGTTAAGGGGCCTGGTCTTGTTAAACTCTTCATATGGGGGGTTTGGTTCAGAAGGGGAATGAGGTGAATAGTGTGTAGTGTGTTACCTACACTTAGAGAAGAAAATATTAGGCCTGATAATGAGTAGAGTACTGCCCTCCTGGAATACCGTACCAACCCCCGGCCCCCCCCCATAGCTGTCAGACACCACCCTGAGACTCACTAGCACTGATAGCCACACTTCAATTGCAGTTTCAAACAGTTTTGTACCAGTTAGGTAGATCACTAATCATATGCTCACACACCAACTTTTAGAAACCAATATTGGACTTTATTAGGCGGCAACACAGGTCCTGTGAAGAAAACAGGGATAAGACAGAACAGGTTTAGCAATGATTTAGGCAATAGCAACTTTATTACTATTTCAATGTTTTTGAAGTGCATAACTTCAATTTTGTGATCTCCAATGACCAGGTCTCTCCATAGAGATGACTCAGTTGGTCTCCCAACTCCCACACACACACACACGATTTTCAGCAAGGCCTACTATACTGTAAGTCCTCCCACAACCCTTAATTGCAGATTCCCATAGCTTCAAATGGTATCATTATGAAATACTAACATTTAAAATCCTGACATCCACAAGCCAGAGACCGACATACCAACGTGGTTCTTACCCAACAGATTAATATCCCAATCATGGAAAAGCTCGACAATGGAATCTGCCAGGACTCAGAGTTGGTTATAATAATTTCGGGAGGGGGTGAGGGTGCCGGGGAGGGTGAAGTCCCTCGTGACGGGGGGGTGTGGGGGGGCATAGCCTCCCCTACCAGACCACAAACCTGGCAAAAGTCCAGTGTCGGGCTTTCTGTGGTCAGGATGTTAATCTATCGGGTAAGAGCAGCGTCTGGATGTCAGTCTCGGACTCGTGGTTGCTCGGATTGTAAATGTCGGTATTTCATAGAACCCTTCAAACAACTTTCAAAACAATCACTTTCTTTAACTGTAGTTTTGTCCTAGCTACTGGGTACCCAGGTAAATTATATACTGTTGCTGGCCTGATATCGCAGTGCCTGGGATCTTGTGTTGGTGCACTTACAGGTGCGCAAGCCTGCTTTACCCCAACTGACTGACATTTGACTACCATTTTTTACCATATAGGATTGTAAGCCAACAGAGAAAATTCAACAGAGAACTGTAATCCAACAAGGCAAAAAATTCAACAGCATCAGCAGCGTCTGGCTGACAAGCCAGTACTCACAGACGGGTCCTGTACCAAGCTGGAAAGCAGCCTCAGACACTTCTGGATATGCAGTGTTGCAGCAGCAGGCAGATTATGGTTATAGGCCCAGCCTATGCTCAATCACTGCCTTGCAATTCTCTTTCTTCTTGATCAGCACATGGCTGTGTGGCAAGATTGGAAGGGCTGAGGCTAGGGAGCTACCCTGCCTCACCCAGTAGACACTCACTCGATCAAGGGTACAATACCCTGCAAACAAGCTCCTGACCCCCTCCTCCTTTGGCACATCAGAGAAGGTAGAATAACTAGTTCTCACCTCTGATTACAGCAGTCTACAGGTGGCTTCAGCAGATTTAATCTTAAATGAAGCAATCTTTTCACAGGGTTGCAAAACTCAGAGCACTTCTGAACTCGGATAGAACTTCCAGCAACTAGATTCATCTCACATCAGGATGTCTGGCTCTGAGGCCTGGCTAGGCCCACAGCTCTCTTCCTCAACACCTCTCTACTCTCCAATTGCTCGTGAAGGACTGTCCTGAACTCGTCTTAGGCTGGTTGAAGAGTTCAGCTCAGTACACTCCCATCTCAGTTTCTCATTTGTTGAAAGGCTTATCACTCATACTCTGACCCTCCCCCAGGGGCTGCAGAAGGGCATCAGGCACTCTGTTGCTGTCCTCAAGTTCCTGTGTTTTTAGCAGGACCCTTGCATTCCAGTTGGTGAATCGTGGGGGTCAAGGGTCAACAAGATGGTTTCTCTCATCTGTTTACATTTGGTCCCATACCTGGCTGCTGTTTACATGCAAATCTATGGCTGCTTTATGTTTAACTAACTTTCTTAAAACACTAAATCCATTCGGGATTACTGCCCAAGTTACCATGATGACATCAGCAATTCCTTTGGCTTGTGTTTGAGTGCAGGGGCACAAGTACTGTGGGTCTAGTGAGTGAGGATGTGTAATGTAGGCTGACCTATGTGAGCTCCATTTTTTGAGAGCTCAGAAAACATTTTAAAACACTTAGCAGGTGTTTTGTAGTGCAATTGCAGTTGCATTACTTTAAATATTTCAGTTTTCAGTAGAAGGATTGTTTATAGTGTATTTTACAACAGCACCAAAAAAAGCTGGCTACTGATTGGCTATTTAGCAGGATAACCCAACTGGAAAAAGTGCCAGCTGCATCCCTATGCCCCATACCCTCTCAAAATCCATACGACGCCAAACATCAAAGCTGTGTGTCGCCCTCTTCCACAGCGTCGCTACCGAACTTGCAAAATTAAAAAAAAAACAAAAATGGAATGCTCCTTTGAAGTAATTGACGAGACGGAGCTAGATGAAATATTTGTCAACATTCCGAACATGTTTCCACCACAAAGAACATCTCAAAATGCACCTCACAACTTACCTGATACCTCAGCTCGAGTGTTCGAGCAGCCAACCTCTGCGACTCCTTCAGAACCGGCATGAATACCAGACACTGCCCGTCCTCCACCGTCATCAACCCCAACTACAAGAAACTATAATAAAAATATGTAATTTAAAAAAATCCAAATTGTATAATAGCAATATCCCACTCGACACTGGGGGTGATGCCAGGATTTACCCATGGGTGGTGTGTTGCTGGTCCCTCAGCTCCGCTTGGAACCAAACAACACACCACCCTTGGGTAAATCCTGGCATCACCCACAGCCTCTCGTATATTGCTTAAGTGAGCTCCTTAGTGAAACAGTAGTACGAGGTAGGATTTTTGGATTTTAGTGAGAGTAATTGCGGTGCGAGCAGTCTGGTTATTACAGCAGAACTATTGCTGTATTCTGTCTACCTCCAGCAACAATCACTAAAATTTCAGCTAGCTTCTAGATTCAGTTCCAGCTGTTTGGTGAGAACATCCCCCCTTCTCCTGCATCCCTATTGCCGCCTCCAACCGTTCTGCTCCGCTGATGAGGGATTGCTGGAGATTCCCAGGGTCTGTTTGAAGACCTCTGGTGCTTGAGCTTTTGCTTTTGCTTTTGCAGCTCCTACCCTGTGGAATTCTCTACCACATGTGGTACGGGGGTGCCTGACTATGGAGAGCTTTAAATCGGCACTGAAAACGTATTTATTCTCGGTTTCCTTTTCTGAAACCTGGTTTATGGAAGTCTGTTGTTTATTCTGGTATTTTAAATATTTATAGTTTTAAGGTTTTTAAATTCTGTAAAACCGCTTTGATGCATGTGAATTGCACTTGATATAAATAAAGATTATTATTACTATTCTTGTGAACTGTATTAGCCTGCACAGCCTCACAGGAGTTACCTGTGGCCTTGTGGCAGTGGAACAGAGTGAAGGTGCACCCAAGGAATGCTTCCAAGGTTAGAAGCGGCAAGGAAGAAAGGAGTAATTGGTGCTATTCCTCTGGAGGAGTGAGCAACAGTGAGAGAGAGGTATCAGGATTGGAGTTCAAGCCAGAGCAGTGCTCATTCTGGAGTTGAGGAGCCTAGTATTTTTGCTGAGAACAGGCCAAGAACTGTGGCTGGCGAGAGAGACCTGGTCAGTCTGCAGAAAACAGGGATGCTGGAGAAGAGGCCACCCTGCATTTGGAGCAGTGGGAGTTATGCAGGAATTAGAGTGAGCTGTGCTGGTGATAGGTTCTGAGGGGAGGTAAACCGTGGATTTCCATATTTGCTCTTTGTGCCATTTCTCCTTTGCATCCCCTTATAGCATTTACAGACATTTTCCATCCTGCAGTTGTTGGTTCTACCCAGTGTCAGTGAGTAGGATCAGTGACACTTTTTGGAGACTAGCTTCCTGGGTGACAGCTGGGAGACTAAAAGTTTGTCTATTCACTTTGAAATGGATTTCACTGAGAATTTGTCAGAGGACTGGGTGCCGCTCTTGGGTGACAGACAAGGGAAGCACCTATTATTTTATTTTCCATCTGTGTGGAATTTAGCCCGGAGCTTGCTCTGGGTTTGGACTTGAAGGCTATTTTCACAATATTTCTGCTCAACTCCACAGCTTTGGACATGTGGTGATTTATCTCAATTTATTTTGTTTGTTATTATAGTTTTGTTGCTGTTTGTTATTTCTGAGTGAATCTGGGAGTGAAAAGCAGATAGGATTTAGTTGTATAGAGTGTGATTGTTTATGCAGGGTTGTGTTATCATATGGTCGGGGAAGAATGTTATTTATAATAAAGAGTGGTGAGGGAAGGTTGAGTGGGGTAGGTTGTAAAGTGGGTGGGAGGGCTTTCTAGAAGATAGGTTTAGTTGTCTTGGGGATATGCCATCCTATGCAGACCCCTAGCTCAGTTACTCCCTGTCTCTGGTCCGGAACCTGCCCTCCTTCAATTACCTCCCTCTGCCTAGTATGGCATTTTGCCACTGCAAGGAGGTGGGACTTCGTAGGAGACATGGGGGCAAGAGACTTGTGGAGTACTGATGGGGTAGTAATTAGGACTGTGAGGACCAGGAGACACTCCTGGGCAAAATGGAGATTTAGGAGAGGCCAGACATGTTTAATCCCCATACCCAGGGAGCCCACCAGACCAGGTGAGCAGGTAGCTGATGGGTTGGCCACCACTATGCATACTCTTTGGGCAGTGCAGTGCAATGCCAGATTGATGATGAATAAGACCACTCTTTTAGCAGATGTTATATATCATTCCTCTGTCAGTCTAGTTATTTCACAGAGACCTGACTTGGTAATGATGTTGGTCAGATATTGGAGGTAGCTGTTGAGGCTGAGTTCTCTTGGTACACTGCCCAAAGAAGGACCATTGGGGAGTGGCCCTGTGTTTTATATCATTGTTTGAATGTGTGGCTCTGCATGGTGGTCTACGTGCAGGCTGCAGGATCCTCCTTGATTACCAGTCTCCAAGGGATTTTCTTAGCAAAAACATGGACTTCGTCACGGACAGGGCATTGGAGTTGCCTAGATGGCTTATTCTGGGTGACTTCAGTGTCTGGATTGATGACAAACACTCACACTTTGGACAGGATTTCCTCCAGGGAATGGAATCCCTTAGCCTTGCACAAGCTCCTGCTTCTGCAACTCACCAATACAGCCATGCCTTGGACATGGTATTCTCTCTGGGGCTTGAGGTGGATTCCTATCTAGGGAGATTGCTGCTGGAAGGAACCGACAGCTCAGCTTTTCCAAACCATGGACAGACTTCTCCATCCTGCCTGTCTGGAGTCCATGAAAGATGTTTCATTCACTAAATGTCAGGAGTTTACTCAATTCTTTTCAGAGCGGGTGTCCTCTATTCAGGCTGGAATCTTGTCAAGTGGATCATCACAATGCAACAGTGTCAAGCCAGTAGAACGCAGTAGCATTCAGGGGTTATAGGGAGGATTTAGGCTACTGGCAATGGATAAGGTGGGTGAGGCAATCTCAGAGTTACAGCCAACATTTTGCTAACTGGAGCCACTCCTGACATGGCTACTAGTGAGTTGTGTTGGGCAGCTAGTCCTGGTGTTTGCTGAGATTGTCCAGTGCTTCTTGTGAAAAGGAATTTTTCCAGTTGCATTGAAAAATGTATTGGTGAAGCCCCTCTTGAAGAAGCAAACTCTGAATCTGGATGATCCAGTGAAATTCGCTTATAGCAGACTTACTAGTGTCAGAAGAAATTGTTCGCTATCCCCGATGTCTGTCCTAGCCAACAGCGGCAAAAAAAAAAAAAAATCGTACCGCAGTGTAAGTCAGTGTCGGCATGATCCAATCATCCGATCACACTGTGGTGCAGTATTTTCATACTTATCAGTCACTGTATTATCAGTTACCGTACTGTATTGCTGGCTGTGTGAAGTGGTACTGTTTTGAAGTGCTTGTGTGCTTCAGTGCTTGTGACAGTTAAAACTCAAAACTTAATTTATTTATTATTTTTATCGGAGAATCGGGTGGGGTTGGGGGCATTGTGCTTTTTGTTCACTGTAAAGTCAGTAATCTTACTTTGTTTTCCAGCTGTACGAGTGTAGGGTTTCCAGTCATGGTCTGTTCTTGTGAGCAGCTCCCAGTTTGGGTGGATATCGAAGTGCTGTTCCATTGCTCTGTTTGAAAGGGCACTTTGAACGTCAGCTGCTGTGACCGGATTCTCTTCAGTGGCATCTGCTTCAGTTTCTTCATCGTCATTTTCCTCATGTTGGTCAAGCTGTTCCTCCCGCATGGACTCAACTACCTTCTCCACGGCGTCCATCAATGGCTCCGGATCGCTCTCTCCCAGCCTACACAGAACATCAAAATCTTTCTCAGACAGTGCGATTGGAGGCGGGACTTCTGAAGTTCTGAAACTTCTGCTTCTAGCACATTCACTAGTTCCTCAAGGGGCGTCTCAGTAGTGAATCCACCTTTCCGAAAGCAGTTGATGATTGTTTCAGTGGTTACACTGTCCCACACTGCTTTCATTAATCTGACTGTATCAAGCAGATTAATGTTTTTGACACAATCTGCTGCTGTTAGCTCGGCACCAACGGTAGAGTCAAGCTCCTGGAGGATCTTCTCTCTCATAGTGTGTACGTAGTGGCGCTTAAATGAATAAATTACCCCCTGGTCCAGGGGTTGGATTATAGAGGTGGTGTTGGGTAGGAGGAAGATTAACGTAATGTCCCTGAGTCCTGTGACTGCTGGGTGTCATTAGTGGCATAAAATGGAAGAACAAAAGGACAACAACCACTCTTCTCCTGGCCTCTAGCATCAGTTCCAGACAGAGGATGCAGGTGTCACAGGGGAACCCACCTCAAGCCTCTGGGGGCTCAAAAGATAAGGCCCACCTTTGGTGGAGTTACATTCTCCCCTTGCTAAGAGATTGATGTCCTAATCAACCCAAAATTGAGACAGGTCTGCCCACCTGCACTGTAGTAGCACTACCGCTCATGATGCTGATGGCTAAGGTTTGGAAGGAAGCCTGAAACATCAGAGGGCCGACCAGGGGGAGGAGGACTGAGCATTCACAGGACTGCTCTTCTGTCCCAGGGGGAGGGTGGGCAAGAGTTTAGAGCTTGACTGACCCCTGGTGAAGGCCAGGGAAAGATGCAGCCTGAGCTACATAGGTGGGGAGACATGGCAGAGGTCAGCATGTGAGCCTTGATGTCAGAACACGTCACGTCTCCCAGGGGATGAAAGCAGGAAAAACCCTGCTCATGCATGATGACCACTGGCCTCCACAGGCCCTGCACCCGGTAACTCAGGCACCTCTCGAATCGGGATCTAATCTGGTGGGTCAAGAGACTCTCCATCCCCTGCTACAGAGGGTAAGCCATGGGGGTTATAGGAAGAGGTAAGTCCTGGGAGAGGCTGGCTTGATGGGGCTAGGAGGACCAGCGAGAAGGCAGGCCAGCTGGGACAGGGAGGGGAAAAAAATACAAAACTGAGATGATGATTAGCAAAGTACAAAAGTCTATATATACACATACATACATACATACATTCTATCTAGATACCTGATTCCTAACTTGCAACACACATGTACATGTTTCATATATTCATGGGTTCCCTTCAAATTCTTGATTGTAGACCAAATAGTTCACTTTTCAGTATAGCAGTCTAGCTGAATGAATGTTATCTAGCTCAATAGAAATATCCACATTCTCTTATACCATTTCACCCATTAGAATTACTGAACTTGATGAGGGGCAAAGGCCTGGTGATAATGTATATACCTTAATTCACTACATGCAAGGGCAAATCAGTAGAGGTACCAGGGGCGTCATCTCACTTCTTCAGCACTCAATGGGTTTTCCATCCTTCTTGTTCAGTAAGATAGGGTCCTCAGTTGAGATTGCTTGTAGTACTTCCTCAGGTGCACATCTCCACATCTGCAGGCTGAATATCCTTTTCAATCTCTGATCTTGCATCCACAGGCACACCTACCTCAGCTTCAGAGCTCACTGGAGTATTACCTTCACTGGGTTTCAATATGGCAGCAACCCCATCAGAAGGGCGGAATTTCCTCTGTGGAAGGCAGGAAGTTCCTCTGTGCACTGAGCAGGTTCCATTTCATCATCAGATGAGTCCTCAGGCACTTCTTGTGGGACTGCAGGTTACTGTGTATTTGTGGATTCTTGTGGTTTAGAATCACTGCTAGGATGAGGTGTGTTTGGCACTTCTGAGGTAGTTCAGCCATATCCTTATTTGTCTCCATTTGTCCAATTGGCAACAGATGATTTCTATGGATTGTCCTTGATCATGCTGATTCTACATCAGGCTGTATTTGGTACACTGACAGGTTTTTCAATTGTTCTACAAGTATATAAGGGATAACTTCCAAACAATCAGCAATCTTGTATTTCCCAGCAAACCGAGGTTCATCACCAAGACCCTGTCTCCTGGCAACAGTCCATGAGCTCTCACTTTCTTATCGTATCTTGCTGTGTTAGCTTAGTTTGTCTTCCCAGAGGTCTCTGAGGCAAGTTTGTATGCACAGTGTTAACCTCCTTCATCAAGGTTTTGGTGAGCCCATGGGAGTCCTAAAACGCTGCATTGTGTCTCTTGGTCTGTTGTTTGCATGACCAAAGTACCTTGCCGCTGCTCTTGCCTCCATCCTAGTACTTGTGTCTTAGGGACAGGATCACAATCTCTGTTTTCCAAGAGAGAAGCATATTAATGTCCATATGGACCCTATCAATCACCTTACATAGGTCTGAGTGTAGATTGAGATTGGGGGAGGATTTGCATTCAGTTTCTTTGACCTGGAGGTCCGGTTCCTGTGCAGCTAGCTCTTTCTCCTGCTGGTGCCTGTGATGCACTGCGTACCAAATGATCTTGTCCTGGAGGGTAGCTTTATATGCCTCCCACATTGTGCCATCTAAGGTGGCCCCATTATCCTTGTCTAACAAATAGTTGGTTGTTTCCTGCTGGATTCAGTGGATGACATCTGAGCCCCTAAGGAGGCGAAGATCCAGGCATCAAGAAGAGGATCTGAGTACCAGGGTGCCCCAAATAAGGTGAAGCTCCACTGGGGTGTGATTGGAGATGATTAGTGGAAAGATGGTTGAATCCATCGTGGCTGTTGTTAGGGATGGGGATATCAACCAGAGGCCCAGCCAGCTGTAAGTGCTATGAGCTATGGAGTGGCAGGTATAGACCCTGTCTCTTGGCTGAAAGAGCCTCCAAACATCTGAGAGGCCCTAATACTTCACGAGGAGAGCAAATATCTGTGCACCTTTGGAGTAAGGCTCCATATTCAATTGACCTCTGTCAATGGTGGGCTAAAAAGTGAGGTTAAAGTCATCTCCAACCTGGGTGGGCACTGAAGGAGTAGTAAAGAGGCTGTTTTTAATAGAAACATAGACTTTGATGGCAGATAAGGACCGCTTGGCCCACCTAGTCTGCCCATTTCCCTACCTGAATAAGCTGCAGATCCTAGTTAACCTATTTCTTCCTACCCCCCCACAAGACTTGCCTTATGTCTGTCCCATGCATTCTTGAATTGTCCCACAGTTTTAGACCCCACAGCCTCCTCAGGAAGGATGTTCCATGCGTCCATCACCCTCTCTGTGAAAAAATATTTCCTCACATTGCCCCCGAGCCATCCCCCCTCTATCTTCAAATTGTGTCCCCTTGTTCTTACTCTCCTTTTTCTGAAAGATGCTACCCTTTTGGACTTTGTTGATTCCACTTAGGTACATAAAAGTTTCTATCATGTCCCCCTCTCCCTCCTTTCCTCAAGGGTATGCATATTAAGCTCCTTTAGTCTCTCCTCATATGGCTTCTCTTGCAGACCCTGCACCATATTAGTTACTCTCCTCTGGACTGCCTCCATCCTGTCTATGTCCTTACAGAGATGAGGTCTCCAGAACTGGATGCAGTACTCCCAGATGGGGTCTCACCAACTGTCTGTACCAAGGGATAACTTCCTGTTTTCTGCTGGTGATGCCTCTCCCTATACATCCAAGTATCCCGCCAGCCCTCCCTACTGTCTTCTCACATTGTTTGCCAACCTTAAGGTCATCTGATATGATTACCCCCCAGGTCCCTTTCCATTTTTGTTGTTATTACTACCTCTCCCTCCCCCCATTGCATACTCTTCCCCTGGGTTTTTGTTTCTCAGGTGCATTATTTTGCACTTCCTTGCACTGAATCTAAGCTGCCATACTTCTGACCATTCCTCCAACCTTGCCTAGTCCCTTCTCATCCTTTCCATGCTTCCTTGTGTATCAACCCTGTTGCAGATCTTTGTGTCATCTGCAAAGAGGCATACCTTTCATTCCAGTCCCTCTGCAATGTCACTTATAAAGACATTAAAAAGGACTGGACCCAGTACTGAACCCTACGGTACCCAATTAGTAACCCCCCTTTCTTCAGAGTGGGCTCCATTTACTATTACCTTCTGTGTCCTGTTGTCCAGCCAATGTTTTACCCAGGCTACTACTCTGGAACCCACTCCCAGGCTGGCTAATTTGTTTATTAATCTTTTATGTGACACTGTGTCAAATGCCTTGCTAAAGTCTAGGTAGGCCATGTCCACAGCCCCGCCCTGATCTACTAATTTGGTCATCCAGTCAAAGAAATCAATTATATTTGTCTGACATGACCTTCCCACTGTGAACCCATGCTGCCTTGGGTCCTGTGCCCCACTGGACTCTAGGTACTCAACAATTCTTTCCTTCAGAAGTGATTCCATCACTTTCCCTACCACAGAGGTCAAACTGACAGGTCTGTAGTTTCCTGCCTCTGTCTTGCTCCCACTTTTGTGAAGAGGAACCACATTCACTCTCCTCCAGTCCTCAGGTACCACACCATCCTCCCATGATTTGTTAAAAAGGGTAGTCAGTGGTGTCACTAGTTCTCCCCTTAATTCTTTTAGAATTCGGGGGTGAATCCCATCAGGCCCCAATGCTTTGTCCACCTTTAGTTTTAGGAGTTCTTTCAGAACTCTTTCTTCCATGAAAAGAGACTGGGATCGACCTCCTTATCCAGAGTGCTTCTGTTAATTCGATTAGGTGCCTCCCACTCCTCCTCTTTTATGAATACTGAGCAGAAGTATTTGTTCAGTATCCCTGCTTTTTCACTGTCCCTCTCTGCCCACCCACCAACCATTCTGTTCAACCTCACTATCCCTCCCTTTGTCTTTCTATGCTCCCTAATGTACCTATAAAAGGTTTATCCCCCTTCTTAACTGAGTTGGCTATCTTTTCCTCAGTTTGAGCCTTTGCTATTCTGACTGCCTTCCCTGCTTCCTTATGCCTTAACTGGTACAGTTCTCTGTCCTGCTCCTTCTGTGTTTCCTTATACTTCCTAAATGCTTACTTTTTCTCCCTAACCTTCCCCATCACCTCTTTTGAGAGCCATAGTGGCTTTTCTTTGTTTGATTTGTTTATTTGCTTCACACAAAGGCTTGTTGCCTCTGTGATGGCAGTTTTGATGTTTCCCCATTGTTGCTCCACCCCTCCTT
Source organism: Neoceratodus forsteri (assembly GCA_016271365.2). Lineage (NCBI taxonomy): Eukaryota > Metazoa > Chordata > Ceratodontiformes > Ceratodontidae > Neoceratodus > Neoceratodus forsteri. The sequence goes on from CM057458.1 coordinate 1,030,344,722, forward strand.
CTTGCCTGTTTGCTAGTGCTTTTCTAAGGCACTCTCCCATCTTGCCAAAGTCAGCCCTCCTGAGGTCTAGTACCATCACTTTTGTGTGGCTTGACTCTGCAGCTGAGTTTATCGTGAACCACACTGTTTGGTGGTCACTTGTTCCCGGATGGCTACCCACTTCTAGATCTGAGACCATCTCACTGTCCCCATTTGAGAGTATGAGATCTAAGATTGCTCCCTCCCGACTGGGTTCCAACACTAGCTGTCTGAGGCATGCCCCCTGTAGTGCATCAGGAATGGCCCTACTCTTGGATGTGGCTGCAGCAAAGGTGCTCCAGTTAACATCTGGCATATTCAGGTCCCCATCAACAGTATCTCCCTTTTCTCTGCCATCCTAAGGATGCCTTCTGTCATATCCTTGTCCTTTCCCTCCCCATGAGATGGGGGCTGTATACAACCCCATGCAGATTGTGATGCCATTTCCAGTCTCTAAGGTGACCCACAGTGCCTCCTCTCCTCCATTTACTATTTTGTTCTGTTGCTTTTATCCCTTCCCTTACATAGAGAGCTAGTCCTCCCTCTCTTCTACCTTCCCCGTCTCTCTTGTAGGTTGTGTACCCTGGTATGTTATCATCTCAGTCATGGTTCTCTGTGTACCATGTTTCTGTGACTGCCACAATATCCAGGCATCCCTCTTCCATCAAGGCCACCAGTTCAGGGAGCTTGTTGATTTTGTGAGCAATTTTATGAAAGAATTTTGGATGATCCTCGTTGGGGGCATATACATTAACCAAAAGGATGGGGCCTTTCAGGTATCCATCAGGGCCAATATCCAGAAGCCCTGGGGGTCCCGACCTACTGAGTGTGCCTTCCGCTGAAAGGATGTATGGAGGGGGATAGCAACCCCCTCCCCCCATTTTTTAAACCAATGTGGATGCATGCATCTCCAGGCCCACCCAGTCATGTTGGAGATGTACAGCATCAGTGGAGATGAGTTTAGTCTTCTGTTAAAAGGCCAATGTGGAACACAGTCTCTTTAAATAGGACAAGAACTGTTTTCATTTGACCAGTCAATTAATTCCTCACACAATCCACATGTTGCATTTCATCCATTTTTTAAACATTAATAAGCAAGCTGAATGGATAGGAAATGCGAGGTCAAATGTGGAGTCATGTTATGGAAAGGAGACCTGTGCTCCAGTCACTTTGGCTGAGTCACAGCTTCTGAAATGCCAGGTCCATCAAAAGGGGGAAGAGCCTTGTATGGGATGAGAGAGGGGAATCCCTTTGTGGGATGACTGTTTTGGGGTAACCTCTGAGTGTAAACATTAGAACAGCAACAGTAACATAACAAATAGAATGGCAAAACATCTAACTTAATGTAAGGAAGTGGAGAAAATGAGCCAGATCCATAAACTGGTCCGAGCCTATCCGGTTTCATCCCAAAGGCATGATATTAATATAGTTTATGCCATAGTGAATGACAGCTACAGAACAAAATTATTTATACACTGACCCACACCAACACCCGTAACCTCTATATGAATTGACACAGTTATCACATATTATCTGTTGTTCACATTGAAACCCAGGTACAAAGAGTATGAGCCCTGCTAGAGGTGTCAGATCCATATCCTACCATGCTTGTGTGAGTGGTATACTGCAGTGCTGTTGTGAAGCAGGCTGATAGAGCACCAGTCTAGTTCCCAAAACTAATTGGTGATGCCCCTGTGTGAGGGGTTTCATGCAGGATGGATCACTGCATTCCTAAATCTGCATCCCCAGGGATGCCCTTTGTCCCAGGGCCCCCAGAGATGCATGTAGTGGGAGGAGCACCTGGCTAAAACCTATGTAGCCTGCTGTCAGCTGCACCGATCTACTGCCCTGTCCTGGGGACCTGGGGAGAGTCCAGTACTAGCCGGGGGGGACAGGATGTCCAACAGTTCAAACAGACTATGCACATCAGGGGGGATATACCTAGCACCAGAATTCAATTGCATTCTAGGAGCCAGCCCTTCAGCCCTGTAGTGAAAGCACCCTATCAGTACAACTTAAATGTAGGAGGGAGACGGCAGACTAAATATTTCCTCTTCCCCTAATGCATAACAGAAAAGAGCAGGGGAAAGATTGAGACCAAGATGGTGAATACGGAGCATAAAAGACCTTATATCCTCGCAGTCACGATCCTGTTTTCTTTTAAGACCAATCTCCCATATAGACCCATTATCTTGCAGTAGTTCCTGGGGAGTTATGCAGTATTTCTGCACTGGATGGAGGGGAGGTCCAGATTTAGAGTCGCAGTAAAATCATAGTGACTTACACAAGTTCTGCTGGAGAGCAGTTGGCTGATGGTTTTGATATCCCAATGTGGCGTTCAATAGAACAAGCCCCAAATGCCAACAAACCCAGGCTGTATCTGCACAGTTTAAACAGTGGGAATCAAAGGTGCTAGATCAGGATATGCTATCATTGGAGCCCAGAAATCTACCTGCAAAAGCCACATCCTGCTGGAAGGGGTGAGGGTACATGCACAGGGAGGTGAAAAGGTGGTGGGAAGCATTTGGGGTGTGGTTGGGCTGTTCCAGAGCCCCTTACAATGGGCTGTGACTCCCCTGTCCCAGACTATACCCTCCCAATTCAAGTCTTATCCCCTGTAAAATAATCAGCATTTGAGTATTCACAGACCAGAAAACACAATGGTCAGTCTCCAGGTGGCAGTTGTGGATGAGCTTGGGTCAAGGCTGAAATCTGCCACATGCCATTGGGCCCTGATTAGCTGGAGGTTGGCATGGATATTGCCACCACTGTCACTGCAGCCCAAGATTTCCCTTGACGATCGTCTGGGGGTCGTTGTTGCTCCGACTCTTTGGGTGACTGAGAGGAGTAAACTGGACATGACTTTTGGGAATCTGTAGACAAAATATGCTGAGCAGCCAATGGTGAAGTAGTATGAACTAAGTTTTTTGCAAATGAGGGCTCCCATACCATCAGAGAAGCCCTCCAGTTCTCCCCCTCAACTGTTGCAGTGGGACCTGAGGGTCTAGAGAGGTGAGAAATGGATGTTTAGTGAGTGAGGTGAGAGAGAGGTGTTGGGTGAGTGGTAGTAGTTCATGGCAGGACAAATTTTGTTGATAACATTTTGTAACGTGTAGCTTTTTGAGGGCTGTAGATGCTGTAGTTTCATACTGAAGGCTCTTCAGGATAAACTTGCAGGAGCTGGTAATAAAGTTAAAATTAAATATTTAGTCCTCTGGCATGTATTATTTGATTAACCTCTCCATAGTTAAGTAGTACAGAACATGCCTCTCCTGAAATGATGGAAGAGATTTCCTCCCAATGATTCCAAACAGATGTAAAAAAAGTACAGAACTGGGGGGGGGGGATCTTTGACCCTTGCACCCCCACCAAATGGTCATAAATAGGGGTTTTGCCCCATGGCATCTCACCCAATATTCATGGTCAACAGTACTATTACTAGCCCTAAAAAAAAGTAGTTTTTAGACTACTCTGGAGGAAATCTCATGCCCCATTACTGGCGTTGTGATGTGTTGGTGACATTCAGTGATGTGCCAACTCAGAGAGGCACATTTTGCATGAATTCCCTCCAGATCAGCACTGCTATAGCTTGGTTACAAAAGGTAAAAGCCAAAAAACACCCAGGATTACCATCTTTTTTGAATGCTGCATCTACTTTCTTGCCAATTCCTGGAAAGTCTTCTTCTATTTTCCTTGGGTAGCCTTTTTCCATATCTTTTTTGCCTTCATCATAGCTATAAAGAAATATAAATAAATATAATATTAGACTACTTCTGATCAGTTTTAAGTTAGAAGTATGATTTTAAACCAAATTTTTTCACAGCACATTGTCATATTCAGTTCAGTTCATTTATTTCCAGAATGTATAAAAAGACAATTTTGTGACATACCTGAATACTAAAAACATAATAAAATCTTACAATTGAACAGCATTTATATGTTTGCTTGCACGCATGTGCAAGAAACATAGTGCCATCATCTGAGTTTTTGGAGGTGTGGCAGCCCTCTTCCAATTCAGTCAGTGTGTTTGCAGGCACAGCCGCAGTTCTCCAATGCCTGCTGGAGCTGTCTATGACAGCAGTCCAAATTGCAGTGGGGTACAGTTGAAAGGGGGAGCTACGCTTCAGTGAGCAGCGATCAGATATCGCCTGCTCATGCGCGCTCCCCCTACACACACACACACACACACACACACACGCACGCTGTGTGCTCGCCCCCCCCCACACACACTGTATAGCCGGAAGCAGCAAGAAGGCCACAGGGCTGTACAGGGCTGCACCGCTCCTGAGTGCTTTCTGTTACATTTCGTTCTAGCTGAGTAATTGTGTATTAGAAGGTTTTTTTGTATCTTCATGAATGAAACAATAACTATTTTGCTCAGTAGTATCTGACAGGCCACTTTCATGCTGTTTCGGGAAGCGCTTGCCTCCGAATCTCTTGACCAAGCGACCGTTAACACGTTAACTTGCAGCGCTAAGTGTTTGGCGTCATGAATGGCATTTGCCCCAGTTAATTGGGACAAAATAGAAATTGACATTTTACTTGTAGGCCGACAGTATTTTTATCCATGTGCTATATGTGTTTCCCACTTGGAACTGTGAAAATGGGAAAGCAAGAGATGGACGCAGGTGTATTCCAAAGGAGTCAATTCACGGATGCACTTTATATGCTGATATTCTTATTAAAAGTTTACAACAGGTATGATATCATTGTGTGAGTGCTGTGCTTTAACATATATCCTCTATTGAGTCTGATTTTACTGCACTTAGAGGAGCACTTTTCTGTTTTCAATTGTTACTGCAGAAAATCTATTACGGCCAAGTGTTCTGGAGAAGGTTCGGTTAAGAGGAGGTCCGGTGGCCAGTTTTGGCTGAATATGGGAGTCAGATCAGCTCTTAAAATGTTTGTCCCCTGGTCTAAGAGAACAGAATGAGGATCTGTGTGAGGATTGTGAGGGCTGACCCTTTCTTGATGAAAGACAGGTTGTTTTCAGAACTGGAGCAGGGGCCATATGGTGATAAAGAAAATGACTAAAAGATGATGTTACAGCAACGGTGGGAGAACGGCTTTGTCTATCTCCCCAAAAGGTACTTTATTGTTTCACTTTGCTCTGCGATATTTTTCCAGTGATACTGGGGGCTAACAAATGAGCTGGAGAAAATATATTGGTATGTCATGTTTAATTACTTGCCCCATTTGCTTATGTTGGAGTTCTGTTTTGCCATATTTTGTGACCAGTGGACTCCTGCCTAGTGAGCCTAACATTCCAGATTGTATATTTAATAGACAATATACTGATGCTTGGTAATGTGATTTACTCGACGTTGTCTCTCTTTTGTATTATGACCATTGGAACTCTTTGACCATGTCCAGGATATGTGTCTTTGAACAAAATTGAAGGTATGGATATGTGTGGTTTATTATATGGGGTTGGCCTTATTTTGTACCGAGCATCAAAGTATTCTACTCAATACTAAGTCACCGAATATGAACTCCCAGGCAAGGGACAGACTGTTTTATTTATTAAACATTTGGGGGCTATTTGTATTGGTTGTGACGTGGACATCATGGATTCTGGATCTCAATAGTTGCTGGTATTGTTTTTGCCATGAATACCTTCCTTCCTGAGCTCAAATGCCACGCTGGGAGCCCATCCCAGCGTGGCAACAGATGCTATGGCTGACAGGGGTGCCCAATCCCCCATCAGCTCCACGCCCCCCCAACCAGTCGTCCTTCTGCCATGCTGGGAGCCCACCCCAGCGTGGCAAACGTCCCGCGTCGTAGTCATGAGAAAAAAAAAACCTGAAACTTAAAAACAGTCCCTCGCGGTGTCTGCCCCCACCGCGCCCACCCACTGTGCACCCTGCCTCCCACCCCCTCACCCCATACTTACCTCCAGACTCCGGCGGACGATCTTGTGGACGGGATCACGTCTTCACTCTTCAAAGCCGACCACGAACTGAGGAAATGCCGGTAAGCTGTATAATGGGATAGATAGGGTTTTTTCAACTTTGCTGCATATCTCAGGCATTTTTTGGAATTTTTGCACCAAATTTTCAACATGGGGTTTTTGGGACCCCTTCTCATGAATGCTCTCACTGTCATGGCGTTAATCAGGCCCGAAGGGTGATTTTGCAGTCACTGCGCAAAATCACCTTTCGGGACTGAATAACAAAATGACACTGCCACTGTTCATATGGTGGGCTCTCAAAAAGTCTATGTTGAAAATTTGGTGAAAAATTCCTAAAAATGACTGTTTTACAAGCTGCATTCGCAGGTTCTCATGCGCTCATAAGTTCACGAATTTCATATTTTCACTCCAGATTTTCAACATTGCCATTTTACCACACTCCTTATAGAGCAGTACAGCTGTCATTTTTCACATCTTGCCCAAAATGTGTTTCCGCCATGTAGCGCAATGGCGCAGTCGGTACGTGAAATCAATGTATGGGACACATTAAGAAAATCCAGTGACACTGTTCATGAGCATAGGTCTTAAAATGGCTATGTTGAAAATTGGGTGAAAAAATTCCTAAAATTGACTGTTTTATGAGCGTGCATTGCGCAGTTCCTACGCATGCTCGTAAGTTTGCAAATTTTCTATATTTTCACTCCAGATTTTCCACATTGCCATTTTATTACACTTCCTTATGAACAGTACAGCTGCCATTTTTCACATGTTGCCCAAAATGTGTTTCCGCACATGTAGTGCACAATTGTGCAGTCGGTGTGCGAAAGCAATGTTTGGGACAGATTAAGAAAATCACAGTTACATTGTTCATGAGCAGAGGTCTTAAAATGGCTATGTTGAAAATTTGGTGACAAAAGTCCATAAAATGACTGTTACGAGTGAGCATTGCGCAGTTTCCATGCACCCTCGTAAGTTCATGACTTTGTAATATTTTCAGTCCAGATTTTCACCAGTGGCATTTTTCCACACTTCCTTATGAACAGTACAGCTGTCAATTTTCACAACATGGCCGAAATGTGTTTTCACACTTTCAGCGCAGAGATGCGTGGTCGCTGTGGGAAATCATTGTTCGGAACAGATAAAGAGAATCACAGTGACACTGTTCATGATCGGAGGCATCAAAATGCCTGAGTTGCCAATCTGCTGTAAAAATCCCCAAACTAATTACATTACGGGTGTGCATTGCGCAGTTTCTATGCAGGCTCGTGACTTCACCAGTTTTTTTAATATTTTTTCTGCAGATTTGCAACATTGCCATTTTTTCCACCTCCCCATGAACAGTACAGCTGTCATTTTTCACATCCTGTTCGGAATGTGTTTTTGCACCCGTGGTGCTAAATGCCGTAGTCACTGTGCATAAGCAGCTTTCGGCTAACAAACTGATATTGCCACTGTTCATGAGGTGGGGTCTCAAAAAACATGTTGAAAATTTGGAGTGAAAATACCAATGAATGCCTGAGGTGTTAGGTTTCCAACCATAACCCCACCTGTGAGAATGACAGGCATCAGGGGTGTGACTTGGGATTCTTGCCTGTAATGCTCATATCATTCCACACCCTGCAGCCAGTGAGAGGCATCGGTATGCCTTGGACTCTTGACCCCAAAGTTCACCCCATTCTCCTATCGCACCCATCTCACCGTATTTCCTGATGGAATGGGGTGCATAAAGGGCCAAAGACCCCAAGGCACACCATGACACCTGTCGGTGTCTGCAGGGTAGGGTGTGGTGAAATGGCGTGGCTGTTATGCCTGACGACCCAAAGGCACACCCCAATGCCTGTCACTCTCTGCAGGGTGGTGGTGGGGTTGGCTTCAGTTCAATACTTCACTGCCATTCCTATTATGCAGCTCTGTAACTTCTACGCTACCAATGCCAATGCCAGCAAGCAAACATTCGGCATTGACAAATGCTTGTTTAAATAACTATACTAAGTACCCATAACTCAGATATAAAAAAACACGATTGTAATGCTATATATGCTTTCAGATAAGCATGCTTAATAATAGATGTTTATATTTAGGTATTGCAGCATCCATTATAAATTCTATTTATGTAAATCCAACTCTTATAATAAATACTGACATATCAATTATAAAGATAAAATTCTAGGGCACAAGAGTTAATTGAAACTTCTGAATACCCCATTCACAGTCACCAGTTTAATTTTACTGCAACATTGTAGGCAATGCTAGCTATAGCAAATATATGTATTCTGGTCTCTGAATTAAGTATCAGCCTTAGTTGTGAGTTTTTATCCAAAAGTGCAAAGTTCTTAAAAATTGCATAAATCTATTGTTCCCTTTCATCTTTAAAAAACGGACACTCCAATAATAAGCGAGCAGTACTTAATATAGGATTGATACACCCAGTACATAGTTGGCCTGAAGCTCCAGTGCTACCAGTCATCCATTTTTGGCAGGAATCCCAAATCTTAGTTTAGTTTTATTTATTTATTTAGTTTTTGTTTACCGGATAAGGCGTCGTAGCCACAAAATATGACTATTTTCAGACATGACCCGGGAGGTTATAATGCAAAATTGGCAGACAAAACAAATAACAGGTATAGCTCAGAGGTAATCAGCCATACAAGGAAACATCTACATGATGTTCTGTGACGTAAACAGTATTGCTAATATGACAGAGACAATGGCAGAAAAATACACAATAGTACAAAAAATAATAAGCATACAATTATAGTGCAGTAGAGTTTGAAGACATAATCCATAGCAAGTGTTACATATAACAGTAACAAGGGGTCAGAGCAAAATTGAACATTTTGAGAACTGAGGAAGGGTTAGTGCTTTCCTACACATTATATTATCGTAGGTCAAAAGATATTTTTCAGAACCAAAACACTGCTTTATCTGTTTAAGAGTTTTATATTTCTGGGAGTGTGGTCTGGCCACCATCAATATGGCAGCCTAAATCCTGAGCTCTTCCAAGTCTGCTGACAATCCATGCCTGGCTGGCCGGATCCCGGGATGTGACCCAATTTAAAAAGCTATATAATACTCGGGTAACCATCCCTAATCGTCTGGTGCGACTATTTTGCGGTTTCTCAGTGCAACAAAGTTACTACGAGTGCCAGTACTCACGAGTCGCTTGCTCAGGTAGGCCGTGAAGCCGTAGCTCCAGCTTTCAGAACACCATTCAATCTACATCTTCCTTCAGCCTGGCACGTCACACGTATTTAATGCTACAGCCTTTTCTGCTCTGAAAATGGCATTGGAAGAACTTTCGAGCGGTCCCTTACCTGTGTTACCTGCAGCCCCTTCATCTAACTCAATGGGCGACTCACTCAACTACATTACCCAAATGCTTGAGGCCTTGCTGCTGCGGGTAGACAACATCAGCTCCAATCTCACGGGCACTACTGCCGATGTCCATCAGTTGCAAGACAGATTAAATGTGGTGGAGCAACAGGCAGAATCTTTAGAACAGCAACAAGTACACTTAAAACAGAAAGTACAGATGCAGGAGAAAAAGTTGGAGGTACAACTGGCCAGAATAGAAGATCAAGAAAATAGGGGGCAATGCAATAATCTTCAGATCATAGGCATACCTGAGGGATCTGAAGGTGCCTCTATGGAGAGATTCCTGAATGAAATCCTTCCCATGATACTGGGGGAGTGCTGGAGAGGACCGGTGGAGGTGGAGAGGGCCCACCGTATTACTGGTAGGAAGGAAAGACTGGCACAGTCACCAAGACCCATCATGGCTTATTTTCTGAGATACTCAACTAAAGAGTGCATCCTAAGAGCAGCTCGTGATTTGGGGAAAATCAAGTGGCAAGGGGCAACTATTTCTTTTTATAGAGACTTTGCTCAGGACACTGCTAGTAAACGCCATGCTTATGGTCCCCTGAAGAAGTTTTTGGCTGCACACAACTTTCATTATAGATTTAGGGGACTCACCAATCTTCTGGTGTCCAAGGAAGGAAGGGAGATACTCACAGACAATCCTGGTAAGGTGGAGCGCTGGACCTGTAAGCTGTGGCCTAACCTACCCCTTCAGCTTACATCTCCCAGAAGGCTGTGGGATGCCTCTTTATCACATGAAGTCACTGGGAACTTTTCATTAGGCGGACTGTCCTCCAGGGACCATTATACCAGCCAGACCAAGTTCATCTCTTATTGATCCCCCCAGGATGATGAATGCATCACGTATGCTGCCCCTGGCTGTATCCAGCCCTATGAACGCTGCTGAACAAAAATTCCTTCCTCCCAGATCCACAGGGCTTACTACACGCCAAAGACAGCACTCGAGAAGTGGTCAGCAGCCCATATTGGACCTACAAGAGGTGGCACCTCCGGCCAAGATACCACGGGATGAAGCCTCTGGGACTTTAATAGACTGCCATTCGCCATGCCCTGACCCCTCACTTGCAGACGCTACCCCCCTATGGACTGGGCCGACATACCCCACTCCTCATTAGTTGAAGCAGTGGATCATACTGGGAAGCTCAAACCTGGGGAAAAAACGTACACCGCCGCTGTCCTTGCAACATGTGCAGACACTGTAAAGGCACACTTGGATTCTCAAACAATACACTAGGCGCTTTCAGCATGTACTACAGCTCCCACTGGTTAATCACTGTATTGGCTATGTTATGGTATTATTTCCTGCAAGTCTGTACCTGCCTGACAGACTGCTCTCTCGCCTGACGTTATATTAAGTAGCATTATATATCTCAGCTATATTGCAATTTCCATTTTCACCAAATGCTTAAGCTTCAAGGTGGCACAATCATATACTGGCCATGCCTAAGAATGCTATTTGATTAATAATCGGCCCTTATAGTGCTCGATTGGGGTGGTTACTCAACTCCCTCTCCCCCCTTCTCTCTGCTTCCCTACCCCCTTACCATCCCAGTAATCTCTCCCCCCACCCCCACCTCTTCCCAGAGTTGTGCCAGCTGCCGGAGGACTGTTATCGGATGAGGAAAAGTGAGTTGCCTTTGGTTGACTTACTCCTCTCCTGACATGTGAAAGCTCGCATAGCTGAGGGTACACCTTTTCTCTGTACCTTCTTTCGCCAAAGCTGTCCTTGCATTTAGCGAAAAATTGCTGTTAGAATTGTTGCAGCTACTTTGAATTGGATACTACTTAACTTCTGGTTAAAGGTGTTTTGTATTTCGGTTCTTACACTTGTACTTTTTGTCTCTTTGCAGATTCTTTATAATCTTTGCTGCAGTCCTCTTTTGGTGTTTAAATTGTTCTTTATTGGTACACTTTCTATGTATGCCCTTTGAACAGCAGTGCAGTTATACCTCCCTGATACCCATCAGCACCTAGGTAGTGATCAGGACTAGAGTTGCAACTTACTGAGATACACTCCTTGGGTTCCCACTCTTCGTCTGTCTTTAAGGGGTAAGTACCCTGCTAACTTATACTTGTGTTAAGTCATGACTGCCTCCCAGATTCAAGGCCTACATCTGGTATCATGGAATATTAAAGGCCTTAATCACCCTATTAAGCACACTAAGGTCATACAATATCTTCGTTCCCTACACACGGATGTAGCCTTATTACAAGAAACACATCTTCTTAATAGATCTGTTCCTTGGCTTAAAAAATCATGGGTTGGAGCAGCCTATGCTAGCTCCACTATGTCCAAATCTAAGGGAGTTGCCATTCTTATTCACAGGCCCAGCACGTGGATGGTAGAAGAGTCATGATCTGACTCTCAAGGTCAATGAGTCCTGGTTAAATTGACATCCCCTACTGGGACACTGATCTTGGGCAACATGTATGCCCCTAATTCTGATCAGGCAGATTTTTTCCCTGGTCTAAGCCAAGCTATCTCTACCTTAGAACAGCCCAATACCAACACCCCTCTCATTTTAGGAGGAGACTTTAACGAAGTATCTGATATTTTCTTAGATAAGTCAAAACCCACCCCACAAATGCACCCTCGAGCCCACACTGCTCTACAAGATCTACAAGTGGAATGGGAACTAGTAGATGTTTGGAGACGTGACAATCCTTCTGGGTGTGATTACTCCTATTTCTCTGCCATCCACGGGGTACATAGTTGCATTAACTACTGGTTGGCAAACAATAAAGCATCAGGAGGAGTCTCTCATAACTCCATAGGTAGTATTATCATCTCAGATCATGCACCTGTTCTCACCACGTATACCCCTGTCAATCAGAGACCTACTGGTACGAGATGGAGATGAAATCCCATACTAGTCAAAGACCCGGAATTTAAGCAAGCAATGATAAAAGCCACCAGGGACTATTTTGCCCTCAACTCGGCATGTGGTGTATCCCCGAGCACAGTTTGGGAGGCCTTTAAGGCCACCCTTGGAGGCCATATTATAGCTTTTACAGCTCACCGCAACAAAACTAGGAAAAAATCTATAGAGGTATTACAATTTGAGCTTTAAGACCTAGAAAAGTGGTTTAAGGCCCCACCAGATTCAGCCGGGGACACAACCCTGTATTGTAGAATAGTGGGACTTAAGTATTAAATCAATGCCCTGTTGCATAACAAAGCCAGATGGCTAATGTTGAGGGCTAAACACTCACATTGGGGACAAAGGAGGCAAACTTCTTGTTTTGCAGTTGTGCAGACAGCAGGTATCTGCTAAAATCCATGCTCTCCGTACTGCCTCAGACCTGATCACTACTGACCCTGCAGGTATCAATGAAATTATGACACTATTCTATCAAACGTTATACAAATCCCAAACCTCCCTGTCGTTCACCCAGCTGTCCCAAGACCTCCACACATTTTGTCAACGGTTTACTATCCTGGCCCTATTACTCGAACAAGCCACTCTATTGGACGCCCCAATTACCATCCTTGAGATACAGCAAGCCCTCTCCCAGATGGCACAAGGGAAGGCCCCGGGACCTGATGGGATGACCGTTGAATTATATCAGGTATTGGCACAGGAGATCGCCCAGCCTCTGTTGTCAGCATTACAGGATGCCCATGCCTCAGGCTCCCTTCCTGCTATGATGAAGGAAGCTCTTGTCACGCTTCTCCCTAAGAAATCTACTGACCCCTATAACTGTGCTAATTTTCGATCTAAATCATTGTTGCCCATTGACACGAAGATTCTGGCCAAGATTTTAGCTACCAGAATGCATAAAGTTCTTGCTTCCCTAATACACCTGGCTCAGGCGGGGTTCATACCTGGCAAGGTTGGATCTGATAACACCAGGTTACTACTTAATCTGAAATGGTTAGCGTCCAAGGTTAAGATTCCTATGGTGGCTCTAGCGGTTGACTTCGCTAAAGCATTCGATTCTATTGAATGGAATTATCTACATGAAGTTCTTTGCCTTTATTGCTTTGGACCTCAATTTAGTCATTGGGTCTTGACACTATATAACTCCTCCTTAGCTAAAGTCTTAACAAATTTGGATATTCCCCCCACCTTTCCATTATATAGGGGTACTCACCAAGGATGCCCCCTATCCCCTCTGCTGTTTCTGGTTGCTCTGGACCTACTGATTAGGGCACTTGCCAATGCTCAAGGCCTGTCAGGCATCTCAGCACATGGTAAGTCATATGTAGTGGCGGCATACGCTGATGATTTATTACACACTCTATTTCATCCCCAACACTCCCTCCCAATAGCTTTGTCAGTTCTATGGGACTTTGCTTCTCTCTCTGGATTATGGGTCAATCATCAGGAAAACCACACTAGCTCCTCTCAATAATATATGCACACAGGATTGTTTAAAAGGCACAGAATTGAGTTGGGTGCCCCAGGTTTTAACATACCTTGGAATTTATATTCCCTATAAATGGGTTGATCTGGAAACCTCTAATTTTGCCCCCCTACTGAAACAATTAGCTATAGAGGTAAAGAGATGGCGTAAATTATACCTATCATTACCAGGTAAAGTGGCTGCCATACATATGCTTTTACTTCCCAGGGTTACATATTTGTTTAATAACCTTCCAATCCATCTCTCCTCTAAAGTATTCTCCTCTCTTGAGACATTGGTAGCTTCCTTTCTCTGGGAAGGAAGGGCACACAGATGGGGGAAACATAAGCTCTGGGCACATTGGTCCAAAGGGGGTTTAGGGGTCCCCTAGTTCCAAGGGTACCATATTGTGAGTGTAGCTGCTCAAGTTACAAAATGATTTGCACCCTCCAGTACACCAGCCCCTTGTGGGTAACCCTTGAATCCAATATGATGTCTCCTACCCCACTCAGAGCACTGTTGGGATCAGGCAGGCCATCTGTTTTAATGTAGTCCAGACATGCTTGGCACTGCATTATGATCCTATCACATACCCCCAAGGAAGCTTGGCCTCCCCCACTGAGGTATGCTGAACTATGGCGCAATAATTATGTCACCCTTGGGGGACAACCTATTAAATGGCCCTTGTGGGAAGCTAAAGGCATCCGTTATGTACAGGACTTAATGTTCCCTGACTCAGACACCATATTGTCCTTTGATGAGCTTAAACAGAAATGTCATCTTCCTAATAAGGATTTTTGGCATTTCCTTCAAATACGTAGTGTCCTTAATGAACTTTTCTCCCAATATAAGCCACTCAAGAAATGGGCTTGGCTTGCCACGTTGCATAAATCCCTTTCCTCGAAGGGTCGCATAGGTAACTTCTATGCCACCTGAAGAGACTCCCAAATTGACCCCACTGAACATTGTATGACTAAATGGGAATCTGATATGGACTTGACCATTTCTACAAAATCCTGGTCCTTTTGTCTTAAAGATTCATATAAAGTGTATAGAGACTCCAAAAGCCGATTCTTGCAACTCAAGATCCTCCTGCAGTGGTACAGAACCCTGGCTGTCTTATATGCAGCTGGACTTCTGTCCCACCCCAAGTATTGGAGATGCCAACAACCTGAAGCTCACCTATTTCATATATTGTGGACGTGTCCCATGATAGCTGCCTTCTCGTCTACTATTGCCTATGAATGTTCCAAGGTTCTGGGTACTAGAGAGTTAACTTTGGAACCCAAACTATTACTGGGAGATTCCTCTATGTTAACCTTCCTATCCAGGCTGCATAAAGAATGGACCATGCAGGCATTCCTAGAGGCCAAAAGATTGCTATTAATGCATTGGATGCAACTCATCAATCCAACCATTACTATGTGGCATGCAGCTTTGGCACACCTGTCCCTGATGAAGCATCTCTCATAATAGCATCATGGCCAACTAGAGTATTATTTCAGGAAATGGGAAGCCTACCTACACTCCCCACTTTTTAAAATCCCTCCTCCACCAAGAAATCCCCCCTAGATTGAGACAAAAGTAGATGTTTCTTGTCTGGTTCTGACTGCTGAGTTATGGGTAGCTATGGCTACTATAGCACTGTTGTAAAGTTAGTACTGTTTGGTTCTATTGCTGCTACTGATAAAACTGTTGATCCTTAATATACATGTGTAATATTGCTATATGTAATGTGCATTTTGTGTACTTGAATTGAACATTGTGTATCTGGCACAGAATGTATCTGTGGTATGCGGTGTACCAATTTGAAAATTTTAAAAGAAAACCTCAATAAAACCTTCTATGATAAAAAAAAAGAGTTTTATATTCCCAAGCATCTCCAATGCTTGCAAGATCTTTCTAAATTGTGTTGTCAGTGACTCTTTGTAAAGCAGTTGAAAAAAACAAACTCTCTGGGTCTACTAGGTTACCAAAGATGTAATTATAGTGCAGTCCAAATCTATTGAGCTCCCAATTTAGTTTATCATTTAGCTTGTTGTCATACTGGCCACACACACTTGATAGACTGCTGATCTTTTATGCCCTCTAAAACTCTACTTTTCTACGGTTCTATAGTGTGAATAATTTATGGTGGTCTACATATAGTTCAGTGATGTATATAGTAGAGCAGTCACTGTATTATGCTGCATCAATATACACTGTTGTAAAATACTAATTTTGTGTCAGAAGGGACTCAAGTCCATCAAATATATCCTCCACTTTGCGTCACAAAGCAGGGATGAAATAATTGACTACAGCCTTACACAGTAAAATAGCAACAGTAATTGATGACCCAAAGGGACTCTAAGTCTGTCCTGTCCACCCATCATCCCGTCCCCAATTTACAAACATGGATTGAGTAAGTATACTGTGCAAACATATACAAATTTATACAGATTCCCAGCCCACTGTGTTATTCAGGGTACCTGGAATTTCCCTTAGTAAGCAGAAATTTGTCCAGGCTTACCTTAAAGGCCTGTACTGTCATGTCCACTGTCTTCAGTGGTAGGCTGTTCCATAGGTTCACCATCCCCTGATAGAAAAAGTACCCCCTACCATTACTCCTGAATTTACCACCCCTGTGCATAAATCGTGCCCTCGTATCCAACTTAAGTGACTTTCCAGTCTTGTTGATAATGCTTGATCATGCAAAAGACTGAGATCATGTGCCCTGTGAGCCACCTTCTCTGCGAGGTATAATAAGGACCTCCACCCTTGGCAAGAAAGTAAGGTATATTACATACACAGTATGCTGCAGTAGTCCCCTGCATAATTTAATATAATTTATTTTCTTGATTATACTGGTAAAACATAATGAACAAGAAATCGACCATTTTCGTATGTGACTGGTTGGTACATCACAAAACATCAAAACAAACAACAAGACAATCAATAGACACAAATACATGAACAAGTTTTCAATAACTTGTACAACATATTCTGAAAAATTGACATAAATTTGCTGTCTGTAACTGAATTTGGCAAATTTTTCAAAAAAAATCCAGTAATCTGGAAATCAAGGACTCTTTGACCAGTCACTGTTTTTCTAAAGTGAATGATGAATCATCAAACCATCTTGTGTGACCTACTCCTCATGTTTAAACTAAAGGGGAAAAATTCCAATATAGAATTGGGCAGTTGACCCTGAAGCACCTTATGCCTAATAATGTTGATTCACTTGTAAAGTAAAATCTGTCTCAGCTTTTACAATTTTCTTCTGTTTGGTCTCCCAAAGTCTCAACTCATAACACTGCAAAATGTCTTAAATGCTTCTGCAAAGTTCCTTGTCTGCTCTAAAAAAAAAAGAACATATTGGCCCAGTTCTCAAAAGCTGATGCAGGGCTTGCAGAAGTCCTGCGTCAAACCCTGCACTGCCCCAAACACATTGCCACACTGTGTGTCTGATTCACAAAAGTCACACGCATTTGCAGCACATTATCCCCTTTATGGTGGCTTGGACCAAATCTGTGGTGCAAACCCGGTAAACAGGTCAGTTAGATCAGCAAAAACTGGTCTAACTTGCAGCATGTGGCACTCGGAATTGAGAATCCTGATTGCTGGCCAGGGACTGCTGCAAGACCAATGCTCCGTGTGTTGGGCACGCCCAAGGCTTACAGCAGTCTAACTCCTTTGAGAATCAAGCCCATTACTTCCATCTTCAGAAATCGGTGCCAGCTTCCCTTTCCTTCCATAAACTGTACTTTACAAAATTTCCCTTCTGTTTTTCTTTATCTTCCGTTATTTAGCTCCCTTATCTCTCCAATCTTATCACCCACAACTTTCCATCCACTGCTCTCAGTTCTTCTAATTGTATGGCTCTGCCTGGGGTTCTTTGGGGCTATCGCTGTCTCACACTAGGTCCCCCACTGATCATTTAAAAATTGCATGCCCCGGGTGCCTTCTGAAACTTAATTAGTTTGCTTATTTTGTAGGCCTCTACCCTATACCATGCTCCCTACCTTCTTAGTGCCACTTCACTGCCCGTGTGGCACTTCTCTCTGGACCATCTCCTCCATGCTGTATAAGCCTCTGTGTCTAGCTCTTTTCCTGGTTCAGTGGTTTAAATTGAGACTGTTACATTGTAAATTCATTGATCCAGTAACAATATTTAGGAATTAAGTAATCCCTGTAAATATTATTCCAAGCAATCACTCATGTGTTTTTATGCTTTCCTTCACTAGTACTACTTCATGTGACAGCATTTTTGACTTAACATATTGGGATGCACATTATAGATGTTTGTTTGCACTTCATATTTGCAGTTTAAAATGTGTGCTGACTCTAATTAACTATGTTAACACACTATGAATATTGATGAGATGGAGACATAAAAGTGTGTCATTCGCATCCAGACTCCACCCCATGATGAAGCCTTTTTATATGCACTACAGTATGTAAGGGTGTTTGGTGTGAATGCGTGCTGCTTGCTAACTAAAATGTAAAAACTCCAATGATGATGTGTGTACCATTCTTCTGTTGCTTTTGGGTTGGGAAGTAGAATGCACATGACATCACTGATGCACATTAGTCAGGTGGCGTCTGACATCATCACAGTGCTGGCACCCCAACCTTGCTACTCAGTTTGGCTACCCTGCAGGAAGCTTTTGAAATTACACACTCTATGCATTCATTCAAGGGACCGTGTGTGAACAGAGTTACAGTATACTGCTGGATCCTGGTAAAGTGTCAGGAACTTGTCATTTTTTAGCCATACTTTGGAAAGATGGAGGAGTGGGATGGATGGTGGGACATGACAGGATTGGGTGGGTTGCCCACAGGACTAGCCCAGGCTACCTGGGAAGGGAATAGGTTACTTTTTTTTTTTTTTTTTACATTTTTACAGCATCCTGAGTATTTATTTTTCGAAATACCACTAAACAATGAAAAATATTTATTGTTCTGTTTTGAATACTCCAGGCCATATTATTGGTGGTTTTCGGGAAATAGTATTTAGTGACTGCACATCCCTATCAATACCCCTATCATCGACCACTGTCATCCATACTAAATAAGGGCCATATACACTGAGGTACATATCAGGACTGTTGCATCACAGCCCTGCACAAATATAAATGTCTATTGTCTCATACTGCTTAAAACAATTTTGTTGATATGTTTTCTACTTAAAAAAAAAAAGTGCGCTGCCATGCCTAACCACCGAGGCGCACAGCAGAAATCAGGACTGCTGTTTTACAGCCCTTCATAAATAACTCTGACTGTTATCTGGTACAGCACAGAAAGTTTTTTTTAATGTAATACCGTATTTTTTTACTTTAAAAAAGTTGCTGGCTCAGTAATGCCAAGCAGTCAGGGATTGTTCTGAAATGCTGACAACACAGGTTCATGCCCAAAGCCTGGAATATCAGGAGCAAGGGCTGGGGGTTTATAGTATCCCCTGGATGCTCTTCTACTGGGGGTAGGGTGGTCATGGCACTGCTTTTGCCAGAATTCACATTGGTGGCATGGTGGAGTGGAGGTACCACTGGTGATGTGGGTGATCTGCACTCACATGCAAACCCACTGGCCAGTCACAGTCATGTATGAGTCAGTGGGAAAAGATGAGAAGAACTGCATCAGAAATGCTGAAGAGAAAATGCTACAGCATAAATACCAGACTTGCATGACAGATGATTGCCTACATAGTCATTTGCCAATTTTATGTTCATCTAGAAGCATGCCTTATTCCCAAAGAAGTGGTCAGCAACACCATGAAATGCTGAGCTTTCATGCCAGCTTAATACTTAATGTTTGACAGTGATTTTCTGAAATAACAAAATCATAAATTTACACCAGTGAGCGGATTTTGTTTACTCCACTGGGTATGGAATAATGCGTGATCCTGCACCGCACACCAGTGAGTCATCAAGAGTACTATCAAAGGCCCTCCCGGTGGTGTTTACATAGTTCAGCAGCAGTTCCTCATCTAGGCCAGGGGTGGACCCCAATAGGGATAAGTCAGTCAACAAGTGGAGATTAAGGAGAAACACGTGCTCTTCCACTAGGCTAGAGGAGACCCCTCCAACAGGGACAACTCAGCCCCATGATGACATCAGGGTACTGGAGACCTGAAAGGTTCTTTTAGTGGTAGTGAGGGGTGCATCCCATGTACAGAAGGGGCTGTTTTAGGGTCTGAAGTTAAGGGGTGCCTGTGGGAAAGTGCAAGAAGTAAAACATGTTCCACTTTTAAGAACTGAAATGCATAACGGGATTCAGGATTAACACCCTGCACAAATAATTCTAACTTGTATCTGGCAAAGCTGAAATAAATATTTTTCTATATAAAATTTCTATTTTACAATAAATCAGCTTACTTCCAAACTAGCAGATATGTTGGACAGTGACATGTTACAATTTGTGGTCAGCACAGACCATAAAACTAAAAGATGCACTGGTGAAAAAATAAATGTTATAAACATTTACTAAAACAACACTGAAACTGGGAGCTGACTTGTTGCCATTCTCCAATAGATTCAAGAGTCCCTCAGACCTCCTGGAACTAGTGATCCTCATGACAAATGGGCAAAGGACTACCCATTTCTACAGCTGCAGGTATATGGTTCCTCAGGAGCGGAACGCCTTGCCTGCAGAATTTTGTTCCAAGAGTAGACAATGTCTAACTCACAGACTTATTAAAACTTGGTTCTTTTTAACCCCCCAGTAATGTGACAAATGCAGAAGAACACCAGACAGGGATTATGGAGCCTCATATCATGTGTATTATCTGATCACTGCTTTTACTCAGTGTTATTAGTAAGACTTTGTGTTGGTTGTAATTGTTGAGTAAATACTATATGTACAGTAGTCATGAACACTGTATTCTTTGTATGTATTTATGTAGTACTGAGTAACAATAATGTACTTTGTGGAACGCTGGGGCATCATTGTAAGTTAGCTTTGCCCAATTACTTTACCCAAATATACAAACCTAAAACTTGAAACCAATAGATTCAGCTAACATGCAATCTCACAATAAGCACAGTAAAACCTACTGTATTAAATATCTGCTAAAAACACTTTTCCTAATGAATAAACATTTTCTAAATCCATTCTATAAAGTCTCAGCCTGAAAACTGAGCAGAGATTTCTGTAGCAACAGTGAGTTTTTCAAATGAAAACTCATTTTGTTCAGCAGACAGAGCCACGCTTGGCTCCTTTTACTTTTATTCTTGGACTGCACAAGCATAGAGCCCCTTGGGGAAGGATCGTCCTTTTGAACAGGAAGTCATGCTATGGTGCATACTGTATTGATAGAGATGGACTAAGGCAATGTTTGCACATAGATATCATCCCCTAATTTTTCTGTGATGATAGCTGTTCAAATGACCCTGATCAATAAATATAATGTACCCATGGAATTCTTAAATTTCTATCATTCTTTCTCTTCAACTGTCATAGAAACATAGAAACAGAATTTGATGGCAGGTAAGGACCGCTTGGCCCACCGAGTCTGCCAATTTCCCTACCTGATGGATAAGCTGCAGATTCTAGTTAATCAACAGTTTACTTCCTTCTACCCCCACTAGAATGGCCTTATACATGCCCCATGCATTCTTGAAGTCTCCCACTGTTCCTGACTCCACAACCTCCTCAGGAAGGCCATTCCATGCATCCACAACCCTCTCTGTGAAAAAATACTTTCTAACATAACCTCTGAGCTGTCCCCCTCTATCTTCAAATTGTGCCCCCTTGTTCTTGCACATCTCTTCTTCTGAAAGATGCTACCCTCTTGTACTTTGTTAATTCCCTTGAGATACTTGAACATTTCTATCATGTCTCCCCTCTCCCTCCTTTCCTCAATGGTATACATATAAAGCTGCTTTAGTCTCTCCTCGTATGTCTTCTGGTACAGACCCTGCACCATTTTGGTTGCCCTCCTCTGAACAGCCTACACTCTGTCTATGTCTTTGCAGAGATGGGGTCTCCAGAATTGCACACAGTACTCCAGATGGGGTCTCACTAACTGTCTGTACAGAGGGATAACAATTTCTTGTTTTCTACTGTGGATGCCTATCCCTATGAATCCCAGTATCCCCCCAGCCCTCCTTACTGCCTCCTCACATTGCTTGCCCACCCTTAGGTCATCTGATATAATTACTCCTAGGTCTCTTTTGATTTTTGTTGTTGTTATTAACTCACCCACCATTGTGTACTCTTCCCCTGGATTTTTGTTTCCCAGTTGCATTACCGTGCACTTCTTTGCATTGAATCTGAGCTGCCACATATTTGACCATTCCTCCAACCTTGCCAAGTCCCTTTTCATCCTTTCCACCCCACCTTGTGTATCAACCCTGTTGTAGATCTTTGTGTCATCTGCAAAGAGACATACCTTTCCTTCCAAGTGCTCTCCAATGTCACTTATAAAGACATTAAAGAGGACCGGTCCCAGTACTGAACCCTGTGGTACCCCGCTAGTTAACCTCCTTTCTTCACTGTAGACTCCATTTACTATTACCCTTTGTGTCCTGTTGTCCAGCCAGTTTTTTATCCAGGCTACCACCTTGGGACCCACTCCAAGGCTGGCTAAATTGTATATTAATCTTTTGTGTGAGACTGTGTCAAATGCCTTGCTAAAATCTAGGTAGGCCATATCCTCATCCCCTCCCTGGTCTACTACTTCGGTCACCCAGTCAAAGAAATCTATTAGGTTCATCTGACATGACCTTCCTACTGTGAAACCATGCTGCCTTGGGTCCTGTACCCCACTGGCCTTTAGGTACTCAACAATTCTTTCCTTCAGAAGTGATTCCATCATTTTCCCTACCACTGAAGTCAAATTAACTGGTCTGTAGTTTCCTGCCTCTGCCCTGCTCCCACTTTTGTGAAGTGGAATCACATTTTCCCTCCTCCAGTCCTCAGGTACCACACCATCCTCCCATGATTTGTTAAAGAGAGTAGTTAGTGGTGTTACTAGTTCTACCCTTAGTTCTTTTAGAATTCTTGGGTGAATCCCATCAGGCCCCATTGCTTTATCCACTCTCAGTTTCAAGAGTTCTTTCAAAACCCTTTCTTCTGTGAATAGACTGGTATCGGCCCCCCTATTCAGAGTTTCTCTCTTGTTTGGTTTAGATACCTCCCCCTCCTCTTCCATTGTGAATATTGAGCAGACATATTCATTCAGTATCCCTGCTGTTTCACTGTCACTCTCTGTCCACATTCCCTCCCCTTTATTAAGTCTCTGTATCCCTCCCTTGGTCTTTCTTTGCTCCCTAATGTACCTATAAAAGGTTTTATCCCCCTTCTTAACAGAGTTGGCTATCTTTTCCTCAGTTTGTGCCATTGCTATTCTGACTGCCTTCCCTGCCTCCTTCTGCTTTGACTGATAAAGTTCTCTGTCCTGCTCCTTCTGTGTTTCCTTATATTTCCTGAATGCTATCCTTTTCTCCTTAACCGTCCCTGCCACCTCTTTTGAGAATCATAGTGTTTTTTTCCTTCATTTTGTTTTGTTAATTTGCTTCACACAAAGGCTTGTTGCTTCTGTGATGGCTGTTTTGATTATTCCCCATTGTTCCTCCAGCCCTCCTTCTTGCCCATTTGCTAGTGCTTTTCTGAGGCACTCTCTCATTTTCCCAAAGTCAGCCTTCCTAAAGTTCAATACTCTTGTTTTTGTATGGCTTGACTCTATGGCTGTGTTTATTGTGAACCACACTGTTTGGTGGTCACTTGTTCCCAGATGGCTACCCACTTCTAAATCTGAGATCCTTTCTCCTTCACCATTTGAGCGTACCAGGTCTAAGATTGCTCCCTCTCGAGTGGGCTCCAACACTAGCTGTCTAAGGCAAGCCCCCTGTAGGGCATCAAGAATGACCCTGCTCTTGGATGTGCCTGCCGCAAAGGTACTCCAGTTAACATCTGGCACATTCAGGTCCCCCATAAACAATATTTCCCCTTTTTCTGCCATTTTAAGGATGCCTTCCTCTCTTCATCTCCATTTGAGAGAACCAGGTCTAAGATTGCTCCCTCTCGAGTGGGCTCCAACACTAGCTGTCTAAGGCACGCCCACAGTAGGGCATCAAGAATGACCCTGCTCTTGGATGTGCCTGCCGCAAAGGTACTCCAGTTAACATCTGGCATATTCAGGTCCCCCATAAACAATATTTCCCCTTTTTCTGCCATTTTAAGGATGCCTTCTATCATTTCCTTGTTCATTTCCTCCCCCTGAAATGGGAGTCTGTACAAAACCCCCATGTGGATTGTGGTGCCATTTCCTGTCTCCAGGGTGACCCATAGTGACTCTTCAACTTCCTGTTTACTCTTTAGTTCTGTTGCTTTAATTCCTTCTCTTATATAGAGAGCTACTCCTGCTCCTCTTTTACCCACCATGTCCCTCCTGTAGATTGTGTATCCTGGCATGTTGACATCCCAGTCATGGTTCTCTGTGTACCATGTTTCAGTGACTGCCACAGTATCCAAGCATCCCTCTTCCATCAAGGCCACTAGTTCAGGGAGCTTGTTGCACAGACTGCGGGCATTGGTACTCATCACCTTCCATTTATTTTTTATGGCCTTACCCCTTTTAGCCCCATCCCTGTCCTTACTGCCTTTTTCTGCATTTACCCCTGTCCTGCTCCCTACTGACTTCTCTACCTTGGTGTTTACCTTTCTAACTGCTGTGTTTTGTGGGGGGAGCCTGAGATTTCCCTGCTTCTTTTCAGTGCCTCCCCCTTGGCTAGTTTAAATGCTTGCCAATACAGCATTTCAACCTGTCACCTAGGATCCTGGTGCCCCCCCGGACAAATGCAGACCATTGCGCCAGTATAAGCCTGCATCCCTCCAGGTGGCTCCCAGTCCCCAATGAAGCCAAAACCCAGAGATCCACACCAGTTTTTCTACCATTCATTGAATCCCATGCTACGGAATACCCTAGCATCATTCTTGCCATAGACAGGCAGCACCTCTGAGAAAATTATCGTACATGCTACTTGTCTAAGGCCCCTCCCCAACTCCACAAACTCCTCTTGCACCACTCTGATCCCATTCACAGCCAGGTCATTTGTCCCTAGGTGGACAAAGACATCCAGCTCCCTCCCTCATGCAGCTGCTCCCACGATCCTGAGGATTCACTTCCTGTCCCTCAGAGCCATGGCACCAGGTAGGCACCTTACCTCCCTATCCCCGTCCTCCCCCACTTCTACCCCCTAAAGATCAAGTCCCCCTCCAAGAGTTGTTTCCTTCCTCTGTCAGGTCTCATGCCACCCTCCTGTGGGTCTCCTTTGTGGAGGTTCCCAGCATCCTCCTTGGTCTCCACTGCAGGTGCCTCCATAGAGGAACCACTCTTTGCCAGAACAGCATATGAATTGTGGAGAGGTACAACTGGAGGGATGCACCTCTGTTCCACCACCCTCTCCCTCCCTGAGCCCAGCTTGGTCCAACCGCTCCTCTTTCTTGGCGACCTCTGAGGTAACAGTGGTGGCCCTGGTGGTCCCTGGGTGGGGGAAGAGGTTTCACGAATCCTAGCCAGGTCAGCCTGGAGATGGGCAACCTGTCCTGTCTAGTAGACTGTTCCACAGACTCATCACACTCAGCATGTAGTAAGCCTTTCCTGTTGATATTAAACTAATGGCCTTTTAATTAATGCTCATGACCTTTTGTTAAATGGTCATGTTGTTTTAGTTCTAGACCCATCCTTGCACTTAACGTTATCTTTCATTAATATGTGTATAAGTAGAAGGTCTCCCAACTGGCCCTCCTATTCTACAAGTTGACCAGGACCTACTAATTCAGTATTTCCTCACATTCCAATCTGTTTGTGCCCCAAATCACCTTGGTCATCCTTCTCTACTCTACTCTAGTTCTACCTGTTAGGGTCCTGCTGATAAGGTGCCCAGAATGGAGAACAGAAGTCCAAGTACAGTCTCATCAGTGATTGATACAGGGGGGTTATCATCTCTTTTAACCTACTAACAACATTTTTTTCTTGCACCCCAGGATTTTGTTCTCTGGAAGCTAGACACTTAAAAGTTGTCATGGTTTTGAGGTTGTCAGTTATGGCACCTAGGTTGTTTTGGACCAGTGTCTCTGTTAATTGTCTCCTATTCATAGTCTTGGGATTTTGTAGTAGATGCATCAGATGCGTCTGAGCCCTGGTATCTACTTCACCAGATGCATTATGGCACATTTGTCAGCACTGAAATTCATTTTCCATGTTTTTCCCCAAAAAGTAACTTTATCCAGGTCTGACTGGAGTGATTGCGCATTCTCTGTTGTGTTCATCTGTACCCCTATTTTTCTGTCATCAGCAAATTTAAATATTCAACACTCCATGTCACTGTTCAGGTCTAATATATAAATATTAAAGAGGATTGAGTCAGAAAGAGAACCCCGGGGTACCCTCCTAGTTACATTTTGGTATCACTACAGAATACCAAAACTCACAATCCTGACACCCAGGATCCCAAGCCCAACATCCCAAAATGATGAACACCCAACAGTTCACCAGCCTAGCCACCAAAAGCCTGACGCTACACCTATCCAGGACTTGGAGCTGATTATATTATTTTAGGGGTGTGTGGGGGGCAAATCCCCCCATGTGGGGGTATGGGAGGCACTTACCAACACTGCAAAAGTTCAGTGTAAGGCTTGCCATCCTCAGGCTGGTGGACTGTTGGGCAATTGCTGTTTTGGGATGTCAGGCTTGGGATCCTGGGTGTCAGGATTCTGAGTCTTGGGATTTTGTAGTAGATGCATCATTAGTGAATGATACTTAATTTATTTATACTCTCTAGCACCTGTCTTGGAACCATTTGTGGATCAAATTGATTGATCTAATAATATCATAGATCTACCCTTGGAGAATCCATGTTAGCGATTATGAAGTTGTCCTGTATCTCTAAGGTGTTGCTCTACAGGTGTGTATTCTTTCCTGTATTTGGCAATGTTTAAGGTTACATTTACTCTGAGAAATTCAGCGGCATGGTGCCACTGCTGATGTCAGTGATAGGGCTTTAATGGTTTTGTGTACTGTTTCAGACCTACACAAGCTTAGGTACGATTCCCTAGTGAGGCTTATTTTTTCCATTCTTACTACAATGTACTGTATGTTATATAATAGAAATTGTTAGATGTCATTACTGATTTTAGAGACACGATTTCAGCAGGGCTTGAAGTAGGGTTTCAGACCACTGAACAGTTAGACATTTGTTAAAGTCAACAAAATTAGTTCCAGCTGAAGCTTTTAGGGTTGTGTAGCTTTAAATGCAACTTGATGAGAAGCTTTCCTTCTAGTTGACAGAGATTTCATTAGTAAACACCACTGCAGCTATGATATCAGTGAGTCAGTATTCAGTGCAGGATATGTAACCCGAGGCCATGTATCTCTGTCTAGAATCCCTGGGCCCAATTCCAAAAGAGCCCATAGATCTCTGCAATTTCTGGTGATCTAGGGCTGCAGCTCACTTTGGGTGTGTCAGGTTCCCTGTGCCCAATTCTGTAAAAGTGGGGGGTCCCTGCACCTTAAACCCAGAAGCTGCCATACCTACAGGCTAGCGCCAAACAATAGGCGCACCTGCAGGAAATGCTGCAGAGGTCTGGCCTCCCCCACCCAGAGCATTGAAAAACAAGTGGCAGGCAGAGTTCTGGGGCAGAATGTGCACAGGGGAAGCCATAGGAGGTGCTGGGAAGCAAGTGGGCATGCCCAGAGGTGATCAGGCAACTAGCAGGGGTGCCATTATTATACCTATTATGACAATGGATGGTGGTGGGGTTCCAGGGACAAACATTGAACCTGCACCAGGTACCCAATCACCCCAAGACATACCCACATGCTCCTAAACACCCCATGGCACTCCTCTGTCCCTTCTGCCCCTTGAC
This sequence comes from Neoceratodus forsteri, assembly GCA_016271365.2. NCBI lineage: Eukaryota > Metazoa > Chordata > Ceratodontiformes > Ceratodontidae > Neoceratodus > Neoceratodus forsteri. The sequence continues at coordinate 1,030,372,227 of CM057458.1, forward strand.
CCCCACATACAGAGTCCCCCCAATTCACCACCTTGTGGGGCAATGGCACTAAAGGCTTAGATCAGCTCTTGGCTGGTATAACTCGAGCTCCTTGGTGTGCCCATGGTGGGGCTTTCTGAATCCCAAAAGGGGGATGTTGCAGCCCCACTATGGTGCATGCCTTCTTGCAACCTGGTGCACCCCAGTGTAGGTTACAAGGGTGGTGCAGTGCCTGTTTAGTGCGGCGGCTTCCCATTCCAATGCAGAGCATGTTTTGGAATTGGGAATGCTATAATTTATGATGAAATGAGCCAACTGCATCATTGATGTTTGACACAGGCACCTTGCATCGGGCCACAGGCTTTTAGAATCAGGCCCCCTATGTCCAATTATCTGAAATGATAGCATTGTGGCAGAGCCCTAGGACAGTTCTGGGGAGTGCCAGGGTTTTATCCCCAGTGGGGCACTTTTTTCTACTACAGTTTATGTTGTATGAGAGCAATTGTTAGATGTCAAATTGATGTCAGTGAAAGAGTTTTAGAAGGGATTGAAGCAGGAATTCTGACTATGGAACATTTGGTTCTATATTGCAGTCAACTTAATTCATTTTGACTGAGGCTCTGCATCTTGTGTGGGTTTGAATGCAACTTGGTGGGAAACATTCCCTCAAGTTGTCAGAGACTAGCCATAGATACATTCAGATATTTCCAGATCTTTTGTAATATATTTAAAGAGTCTCTCTGGTGGCCCATAGTGGTACTGCAGGCAGGCAGGAAATTTCTCCTGAGAGATCACAGAAATTTCAGGAAATATCTGACCATGTCTATGGCTGCCACTGTACAGTAACTCCACTGCAGCTGTGTATGGGAGGAGGATCTGCACTCAGTGTAGGATATGTAGTCCATTAACATGCATTTCTATCTAGAAACCCTATTTCCAACTGTCTGGTATTGTGGTATAGTGGCAAAGCACCAGCACAGTATTTGGCAGGCCTCGCTCCGAATCCCTAGTAAGGCAGTTTTTTCGATCTCTCCACAATTTATGTTGTTGTAGTAGTGATAGGCTTTATTTTATGTGGCAACCTTTCCCAGAGGCTCAGGTCACCATTATAATATCAAGCAGTAGCAGGAAGTTAAACAAACATCTCAAAAGATATAAAATGAATACCCAAGAAAAAAATATATAAAATATATTACTACAGCCTCAATAAATAAATTCATAAATAAATTACTCAGTACTTAAAACTGTGATAATACAACTGTGGAGAAGGATAATCTGCAAATGTCTGAATAAATAAAAAGGTTTTCAGACTCCATTTAAAAGCCTCCATTGAGAGGGCTTCCCTCAAAGTTCTCAACAATGAATTCCAGAGGACTGGACCTGCTCTCTCAAAGGTCTGGTCCCCCTTCAACCTTGCACTTGAAACTACCTGGAAGCCCTCCTCAACAGAACAGAGAGGGTACAAAGGTACATAGGGGAGCAAGAGCTCAGCCAGATAGCTCAGGACCAGCCCTTGTAGACCTTATAAGTTAGACATCCATCTTTAAAGGAGATATGTACTTCCGGTGATGTCCCTGCTCATGGCAGACTGAACGAACTGAGGATCTCCAGGGTTGCTCAAATATCCACCCCCATCTGCTAGCCAAACTGGCTTCTAGAGGAAAGCAATGTAAAATTGATGCTATGATGGCAACTACCAGACAACATTTGAAGGAGTTTGCGGCAGAAGAAGAGAAAAAGAACTCCAGAGATCAGCACTCCCATTTGCCAGATACAGGCTGCAAGTCACCCCAGCGCTCAAGTGCTTCTGGCTCCAACATAGCAGCAGACGATAGTGCGGATAAAGAAGCCGCATTTACCATTACCTTTAAAAAATTATATAAGGAATTGCACAGGCTGGGAGATACTCTTACACGCATTCAAAGAGATCTTACAGAGGTCAAATCAGAACAAAATATACAGAAACAAAAAGTAAGAGACCTGGAACAACAGGCAACTGAAACCTCCAAATCAGTTGATCTCAACAACGGGGCTATACTCCAACTACACAACTGTGAGATCTAGCTGCAGCAGAAAATCGAAGATCTGGAAAATAGGTCAAGGAGAATAAATATCCTTATCCACGGCTTACTGGAGGGGACCAAGACAGGAGACATGGCTATGTATATGGAAAGTTTTGTGAGGAAGATTCTTGATCTTGGTGCAGATTTCCCACTCAATGTCATCCGAGCACACAGATCCTTAACCACTCGGCCAACAGACCCAAAAGCTCACTGCAGGTCACTAATAACTGCCTTTCTAGATTACCGCACAAAGTCAGAGATACTATGGAAGGCCTGGGCAAAAAAGGAGGTCATATTTGGAGACAGGAGGCTCTTCTTTGAGCATGATTATGCCCCCACAACAATGGCCAGAAGGTGTAGACTGTTCCCCATCCTAAAGCAGCAGTGGGAAAAGGGAGTAAAGGCCCGCTTAGACTACCCAGCAACATTAAAAATTATAATGGACTTGGGGACTCACACTTTCCCCACAATTTCAAAAGCAGCTAAATTATTGAAGCAATGGGACATTTTGGTATACCCACTGCTAGATCCAGAAATGATCAAGGAATTAGAAAACAGACATTGGTACACAGTGAAGGGACCCAGGAACAGAAGAAAGGTGACAACCACAGGCAAAAAGTCGGAGAGCCCTCCACTGGATCAACTAGAGGGAGAAAGAACTGTGGCTTCCTCCCACGAAACCTCCTTACCCCAACGGAAAGAGAAAAGTAAGATGAAAGGCAGGGTGACCAAGCAAAATGCTGTGCAAGAAACTCAGCATGAGAACACCATATGAGAGGACTTAAAGCAGGGCTGACAGAGAAGAGGACTTACAGCAAGTAAGTTTTCTAACACAGAAACACTTCAAAAAGAATGCTGGGATTACAATAATGAAAACACATCTGTACTTTGTTCACCGCATATTGACTGTGGGGGGGGGGGGATCTGGGAATCGCAATCAGCAGCAGGGATTAGTCATTTAGAATGTCCTCCATGACATCTCTCCAGACCCTCTTGGATGGAATTAAAGGGCATGTAAACGTGAACTGATTTCAGGTGAATTCAAGAGGGTCTGGACTACAGTAAGACTGGAACAAAGGGAGGAGGGGGTGATGAGGAAACGTGGCTATTTCTTGGGACTTGGTTAACTAAATGCTGCTTAAGCTAAGAGATTCAACAGAAACAATTCAGTTTGGTTGGGAGACGAGAATTATAAAATATAATATTTTGAAAGCTGATACATGTTGGGGGGGCAATAATGGAGATCATTTGAAGTTGTGGAGGTGGTTCAGAACTAGGAGGCTGACACACTACACTTCTTAGTCCAATGAGGGCTTCAGCTAGCTGCAACTGAAAGAGTTGTACTAGCCTTCCCATCTTGGGAACAGAAAGGGAGGGAGGGAGGGAGAAAGTGACACATTTGGAAGGCACCAGTTCTAGTTACAGATTGTTAGTCACTATTACACCGGATGGTTATTAATGTTGTTGTTCACAATTGCCTGGTTATATACTTTTGTTGGGAACTTTACTATGTTACGAGGGGAGAGAACATGTGGAAGTGTTATGCAGTTCATGGGGGTGGATGGAGGGGAAGGGATTGGCATGAAGCACAAAGGAAGACTTGGGTCTACCACACACACAAATCGGTAATATGGCTCTGTCCATTATATCTTATAATGTTAAAGGCCTGAATGGTCTGATTAAAAGGGCTCGCATTCTGCAAGAATTAGGCAGGCACCAGGCAGATGTGGCTTTCATTCAGGAGCCTCACCTCACGGAAGCTGAACATCTAAAACTAAGTAGATCATGAGTGGGTGAGGTATGTGGGGCAACAAGGCCACAGCATCCCCACAGGAGAGGAATGGTAATATTAATTAAGAAAAACTCCCCAGTCAAAGTAATGCAGGCAGACACAGACCCAGAGGGTAGGTATGTCCGGCTGCAGGCATTAATAAATGGGGTTAGATGTGTTTACTGAATATATTTGCCCCAAATGACACAAGAGAAAACCAAGCATTTCTTAGAGAAGAATTACTGAAAACCTTGGCGGACCTGGAGGTCCTTCAAGTCACTGGAGGGGACTTCAACAGAGTGGTCTCTAAGAGATGGGACTAGAGGGGTTCCACCACTCAGCCTGATGAAGGGAGGTACCTCAAGTGGTTAATAGAAGAGCTAGGGTTGCTAGATGCCTGGCGTTTCCTCCACCCAATGGAGAAGGATTACACTTTCCACTCCCACAGGCACCAAAGTTACTCCCATATAGATATGTTTTTAGTATCTAAAGAAAAGTCCTCATACATCCAGAACTGCAGCATCCTATGTCATGGTCAGACCACACTCCCCCTTGGCTTCACCTACGGGTCAGCCCAGTAACCAGGAACTCAAACTAAAGGCTAAATGTTAGCCTATTGAACTCTGAAGACTTCAAAAAAGAGGTCTCAAATCACATAGAGACATACCTGGAAACCAATGGAGAGGGTACTCCCTCTCCATCAGTCATATGGGATGCTCTAAAAGCCAACCTCAGAGGTAAAATAATTTCCTATAGCTCGAGGGAAAAACATAAGAGATTGGGAGAACAAAGAAAACTGGAAAATGACCTGAGGGAAGCTGAATTCAGACACAAAATAACCTTAGATCCAACAGATAAAGAAAATTGGGAGAAGAAACAATTAGAATTACAAAGCCTCCTGGCCCAACAGGTAGAAGGAACATTGCACAGGCTCAATCAAAAATACTATGCAGAAGACAACAGGGTGGGTAAAGTGTTGGCTACAGCTCTATGAAAGCAAGTAGTCAATAGAACAGTAGTGTGAGTCAGAGACCCAGAGAATAGAGATACATTAGTTGAGGACCCTACAAAAATAGCACAGATTTTTGCTGATTTTTATAGAGATCTCTACAGGCAAGAGACCAAGGAGTCACACCCTGAAGAGACCAAGTGGTTTCTTGGCTCTGACATTACCTCATTTGGATCTGGAGGATAGAGATTTTCTGGAGAGCCTGATAACCAGGCAGGAAGTAATACAAAAAAATTAGAGTTAAAAGCAGGAAAATCTCCTGAGTTAGATGGTCATCCTGCAGATTTCTATAAAATCCTTCACAAAGACCTGCTGCCTCCCCCTCCTGACATGTTTTTCCACCATATTCGGGGGGGGGGGCACCTGACTCCTGGAGATATGCCCAGATTTCGGTTATCCACAAAGAGAGCAAAGACCTGGAGCAGTGTAGCTCTTACCGCCCCATCTCTTGCTAAATGTTAACCTCAAAATATTTGCTGGAATTCTGGTGGATCAGTTACAGGGGGTAGTTCCTAAATTGGTTCATCCAAATCAAACAGGTTTTATAGCAGGGAGGTACTTACAGGACAACATCAGAAGGCTTTTAAATATTCTTTCAGCTCAGGGGGAAACAGAAAGATTTTCAGTTAGCAATGTCTATGGATGCAGAAAAAGCATTGATAGGGTAAATTGGTTCTTTTTACATAAAACAATGAAGAAAATGAAATTCAGCTCCAAATTCCAAGAGGTAATCAGTAATCTATACACTTCCCCCCAGGCACAAGTATGAGTCAATGGTATTAACTCAGGGAGATTCCCTATTAACAGCGGCACCTGTCAGAGCTGCCCCCTATCCCCGGTACTATTGCCATTTTCCTAGCACCCTTAGCGACAGTGGTCCACCAGAACCAGCACATTGAAGGGGTAAAGACAGGGAGCATAGAACACAAAACAGCTTTGTACGAGGATGACTTGATATTTTTTGTAAGAAACCCAGAAACTATGATGCCGCATCTGCTCTGGGTACTTGAGTCCTTTGGAGGGATCTCTGGTTATAAAATTAATTATAATAAGTCAGAAGCTTTGTTGTTGAGTGGGGTGTGCCCCCAGTTCAGAAACAACTTTCATTTACATGGGCAAGAAATAACCAGATAAGGTATTTGGGGGTACAGGTTTCCACAGCAAGGCACAAACTGTTTGATATCAACTACAACAAACTGTGGAATGAGATGCAGAGAGACATGGCCAGATGGATGCTGTTACCATTATCTTTGGTGGGCAGAATAGACTCAGTAAAATGAATTTGTTCCCAAAATTTCTGTTCCTTTTTTTCACTTTGCCAATCCTGATGCCAGTAACATATTGGTCAAAAATTAGGGCAGGAATCAGCAAATTTATTTTGGGGGCATAGGCCCTGTATTTCATTGACTATTCTCCAAAGACCTAAGGTGCAAGGAGGCATTGGACTTCCAGATCTAAAACGCTACTATCTGACCAGTCAAATGGTAGTGGTGTGTACATAAGCTAAACAGTGCCTAGAATCAGGCTGGTATGAGATAGAGGAGGAGGATGGAGACCGTCCATACCCCTTGTTTGCTTTACCATGCATGGACCTCCCAAAAAATCTAATAAGTCATACCAGTAACCCATGGGTACAGTATTCTATATGAAAACTCATGAGGGTGAGGTCCAGGATGGGGAGCAAAGGTACATTAGGCCCATTATCATTAATCACACAACCCGGATTTCTTACCCCCGAGAATGGATCAGGGATATGCAGGGTGAGAAAACAAGAAGCTCACATGTTTTGCACAGATTGTGGAGGGGATTACCATTATGTCTTTCCAACAAGTGCAGGCCAAGTTTAAATTACCCTGAACAGAATTTTTCAGGTATTTATAAGTGAGGCACTATTTAGGGGAACCTGGTAACCTTGCACTAATAAGCAGGCAAAGATGTCCATGGGAAGGCTTTGTCTATGGGATTGTCACCATTAAAACAAAATGGAAATACGTCTCGGAGCTATACCCCCAGTTGGGAGTGGAGGACTCGGTCCCACTACTCAATATCAAAGAGACGTGGCAGAGAGAGAAGGGGTTAGCACAGTCACAATAGAAATCTGGACTAAAAGGGTGACTCTGGGCTGAACAGTAACTTCTTCACCGAGCTGGCAAGAATTCTATTGGAAAATCCTGACAAGGATTTCTGCACACCCACAATTACAAAACACTTCCACACTTCTAACACAGACAGATGCTGGTGGGGGATGCGGAGTAGTGGACTCTCATCTTCATATCTTCTTGATAAAGGGAGTTCTGGGATGCAGTAAGGAATTCCATGGATACTGTCCTGGCAGTATCTATTCCGGGGGAAATGATGGAGTGGGTCCTAGGCCTACCCACAGTTCTGAAACTCCCCTCAGCCCAGAGGAAACTTTCCCAAATTTTCATGGTGGCCGTCTTCGAGTGCCTCCCATCACACTGGCTTAAAGCTGAACCCCCAACACATTCAGAATGGTAAAATAGAGTCCAAACTATATACAAGATGGAACATCTGATGGCAAGATTACATCTCAGGGAGGAAAAGTTTAGGGAAGGGACCTGTGGGATCCTTGGTTGAGATGGTCGACAGGTATGACACATAATGAGTGACCGTTGTGAGACTCCTGGATCTGCCTTCCCTTAGACCCTACTGGGGAAAGGTTAGTAAGACAGTTCCCAGAGGAGTAATACTTTTTCAAGATGAAATAACACTTATGAGAACACCTGACCCTCCCCCCCATGCCCCAATACCCCTAGCATGTACTCTTGGTATAGAAATAAGAAGAAAATTAACTACTCCCACTTTCAATTTCCAGGCATGGTTGCAGTTTTAGTTATTGAATATCGAGATTCCAGGTTGGAGTCTCAAAGTTTTATAAGCTTGATAAATTGATTGGTTGAATGTTTACTTGTAGATTAGACTTAATACAAGAACAGTAAGTTAAGAATGGGAATATCAACCATGTCAGATACAGTCAAAGTAAGAATTGATTGAACAGCTAAACCTGTATAATCAAATGGAAAAATGTATCCTTAAGCTGATGATGTAAGCATGGAAATATGTTTCTTGGATAATACTGATGTATTCAATCTTTTGAATAAAGATGAGTTTAAAGGAGATATGCCACTTGACCCGTAGCCAGTGCAGATCATGCAGTGCTGGAGAGTGTGATTGGGTTGAAAAAGGTCCTGTCCCATTTGTTATGCAGAAAGAGTTAAATGCAAGGATCGGTTCTATCTTCTCCTTTTATGTCTCTTGTTTGTCTGGTTGTGCAACCAAGTTTTCTTGTGAGACCTAGGAACTGATCACTCTAATGGTCTCGTGTTCTCTGCCTCTCGCTGTCTCTCTGCCTTCACTTGCTTTTTCTGTCTTTTCTCCCCCTTGCATATCTGCATTTATAAAAACATGTGAATCTTTGTGTAGAACTGTAAGTGATACTGGGATCCTTTTTGTTTGAAACTGTATGTAGTTGTACTGTTGAAATGACTGCAAAGAGCTATTTGGAACTCCAGGGGTTAACCTGTTATTCTGAACAATATTTATTTTTTGTTTTGCTGATGTCGAGAAAAATAAAACACTATTTGCGAGTTTTGACACTGCTCCTGGTTTTTCTGGTATCACGTCATTATAGCGACTGCTTAAATAGCGATTGCTCAATTACAGCGTGCACACATTTGAACTACTGTCACATTCAGCATGGGGTGCAATTACAGTGACTGCCTGTTTGGCTACTGGTGTAGCATAACCCCACCATCAGGGTGCAGAGTGGTGTTAGAATCCTAGAGATAAGGGGGTTTGGGGGCACAGCCCCCCGTGGGGGGTGCAGGGAGGTGTAGCCCCCCTGCGTGACAGAGGAGCATATGATTATTTAAGTGGGGATGTATGCTGGGGTAGGGTGTTGCGAGGATGGTGGTCAAATTGATCCATAGTCAGAGGGGCATGTCTCTTCTGGTGTATGGGGGCTTTGTGTTTTGTCACAATAATGAGATATGCGTGTTGTCGTTGTGATGTACCAGTAGCGCAAGATGTATTTGCACTGGTGTGCGGTCGCCAGGCTGTGCGGTCACAGTAATCACTGTCGCTGTATTATTTTTTGCCCAAATTGTAGTTGCTTCTAAAACTTCGCTATGTTGACATGGAGCCAGTCTTTTCTATGCTTCCTGACCTGTGCCTTGATGACAGGGAGACATGAAATAACCTTGAGAAGCCAGTCAGCAACCAAGCAGCTACTTTCTCCACTAACTGCAGGCATTGTAGCATTCCTGCTTTGACTCCAGGGTAAAGAGCATTGCAGTAGTTAAGCCTCAATATCACAAATGCATGCACCAGTGTGGCCAGATTGCCAGGTGGGATAAGGGATTTAATCTGGCTGTTGTTCTGCTGATGGTAAAAGCCATTCTGGACTATTGCAGACACCTGAGCCTCAAGTGTCAGCCGCTCATCCAGAATGACTCCCAGATTTTTCACCTTAGTGGCAGCCATAAGCCTAAATTGGCCAAGTAGAAGCCCTGTCTCCCTCTCAGTAGCTGCCACTCCACCCCTTTGTCCCAGTTCAACCACCAGTACTTCAGTTTTCTCTGTGTTCAATCTCAACCAGTTTGATGGCATCCAGTCGTGGATCTTGGTCAGGCACCTATTAACCACATCAACAGCACCTGGTGTCCTAGACGCAAAGGACATGTAGAGCTGTGCATCATCAGTATAGCAGTGAAACCCAAGCCCATCATTCCTAATGATCTTACCCACAGCTAGCATCTATGTTGCAAACAACATGAGCAAAATAACCAAACCCTTGGGTACACCACAGGACTGAACCTTTGGGAGCAAGGAGACCCTTCCCAACACAACCCTGTGGATCCTTCCACTGAGAAAGGACTCAGACCAGCAGATGTCCTTGCCTGTGAGTCCTACAAACTCCCTAAGTTGGTCCAATAAACAGCCCATGGTTCATGGTATCAAACACTGAAGAGAGATCAAGGAGGACAATAATTGACTGTTCTGCTTTATCTCTCACCCTGAGACAAATATTATTCACCCTAACAAGTGCTGTCTTTGTGTTATGTCTGTACCTAAAACCAGTAGATGTCAAAGGCAGTGGGGCATGCCTCAAGCTGAAGCGCAACAACTTTCTCAGTAACCTTTCCCAAAAAGGGAAGGTTAGGGACAGGTTATGTTGCATGAGAGAAATTTTTAGATGTCATTGCTGATGTCAGTGATAGGGTTTCAGCAGGGCTTGAAGCAGGGTTTCAGACCATTGAACTGTTAGTTCTGTGTTGCAGTCAACTTAATGTGTTCCTGCTGAAACTTTGAGGGGTGTGTAGGTTTAAGTGCAACTTGGTGGGAAGCACTCCTTCAGGTTGGCAGAGTTCATTATTAATTTCCACTGCAGCTGTGTATGGAGGGAATCAGCACTCAGTGCAGGATATGCACTTTTATAGCATGCATCTCTGTCTAGAAACCTTTTATCCAACAGTCTGGAATGATAACACCTGTCTAGAAACCTTTTATCCAACAGTCTGGAATGATAACACAGTGGCAGAGCATGGAACAATATTTTTTTGGGGGGGAGGTCTACCTGAGTCTGCATGAAACATACCAGACCAATCCCTAATAGTAACTAAAGATCAGAAGTGACTCTAGGTTAATAATATCTGCCCCTACCTCTTAAGCAAGTATGAATAGTTATGCTTTGCAAACATATACTTTAAAGAGGTTCCCTAATACCTTTGCAAAGTACCAAGGGTGTCCAGTAATTCTTTTGGAAAGCAGAAATTTGTCCAGACTTATCTTGAAGGTCTGTATTGTCTTCATGGCCACTCTCTCTACTGGTAGACTGTTCCATAGGTTCATCACCCTCTGGGAGAAATACTTTTTAGTGCTACCACTGAATTTACCAAGTGTGAGCTTCTGGATATGTCTCAGTGTCTTTCTGTAGGGCAACAGATCAAACATCTCTGTCTGCTCAATCTTCTTGATACCATATGTATGGGGAAGACTGATATCCTCTCTGAAGTGACCATGTTAATAAAGGCCACCAGCCTCTCCTCTTAGCTTTTGACTTTCGTACTGCTAATCACTATGGTGACACCTACTTGATTGCCTCAATGCCCTATTTGTATTGTGCCCAGTACTAAATACAGGTGGGGCCTGACAATGGCATTATAAAGAGTCAAGGCTACTTCCCCAGACCTCTTGGTCGCCCCTCCCTTTTGATACACCTAAAATTATGTGTCCCTCGTGACAGCAGGTCTTCGTCCTCCTACCCTGATCAAGAGGAGCCCTGCACAGTACATAAGTCCTTGCTCGTTCTTCTTTTCATGTGTAGCACCTTTTATTGTGCAATCACCGAATGAGAGACTCCAGAAATACAACCAGTCACCCAGCTTGTTCATGTCCTCCTGCAGTTTATTCCCATCCTCAAGGATATCTGCCAAGCTGGCCAGTTTAGTGTCATCAACAAACTAAGTAGCCAGTTGGAGATCCCGGCTTCCAGATTGTTAATGAAAATACTGAACAGTGGTGGCCCAGGCACTTATCCCTGAGTGATTGCACTGAGTATTTATCTCCCCAGGGAGTAGTGCCAATCTACTAGGACCCTCTTCTTCCTGCCCCAAAGCCAGTTAGCAATCCAACTTGTTTATGCCTTGCTTACACCACACAGGTGTACTTGTCCCAGAAGCTTGTCATGCACAGCAGTATTAAAGGACTTACTAAAGTCTGAATAGACTATGTCTATGGCCCTACTTTTTTCACCCCATCTGACCACCCATTAAAGAAGATGATAAAGATGATTTGGCAGAATTAGCATCTCATCAAGCCATGCTGAGAGGGCAAGAACCTTGGCTAAACCAAGCGTTCCATTATCTTGTTTTTGATAAAGGCTTCCATGACCTAGCCCAGCACTAACATTGGGTTGACTGGCCTGTAGTTGCCTGGGTCCAACCTTTCCCACTTTGTAAAGATGGGGATCACATTAGACACTTTCTAGTTCTCTAGCACCACACCTGTCAAGGTATACTCCAGAAGGATTAGCATGTGGCAACAACAATTGTTCCCTTAGCTCCACTATGTTCCAGTGTTTTTTTCTGTCCACCTAGTGGACTTTACCTGACTTTCTCTACACCTGGTAGTCAGCTACCAAGGCAGCTGTGATGTCTACTGACTGCATCATGGCAACTGCTAATGCCATAGGCCCTCCCAGTGGGATACCCTGCACCAGTCCCACATCCTCTATTTTAACCCCCTAAATGCCCTCTCCATTCCCTTTGGCAGTGTCTCTAACCTCTTCTGGTGCAGGCATAGGCCATCCTGGGCATACACAAGACCTCCAGTTAGTTAGAATAAAAAAACACTTCCTCTTGCACCAGACTCTTATCCAACCTTTAGCCTGCATAATATTCCACTGCCATTTCACACTAGTATCTAAGATCAGGAGGATCTCTGAAAAGATCACCCTGGATACCTTTCCCTTCAGCAACATCCATAGTCAAGAAAGAGACAACAGCAGTGACTAGAGATGTTGCAAAGTGTTTTACTTCGATGGTGAAGTTCCTGCAAAGTTGCAAAATTCACCTTCACAAATAACTTTGTGAATTGCCCACTTTGCCACATTGCCACTTTGCATTGAATTTTCCTGAAGAAACGGCACATTTTCAGGTGAAGTTAGGCAAAGTTGTGGTGGAGTTACACCTTCACCAGTGAACTTACAGTACATAACTTGTCCTATAAAAGTGTGACTTCACCTGCAAAAACTTCGCAAAGTCGGCACTTTACACGTCGTGAATCTGGCAAACTTGGCCAGCTTCACACATCTCTAGCAGTAGGACAAACCTTCAGCAATAACCCTAGTTGAGAAAGTGCAGCAGCAGTGATACAAACATAATGTAATGGTACAGTTCAACATCATTGTACATTATGAGTGTTAACTAATTAAAGCGAAAATAAAATACATTTTATGTTGTCAAGGGTCTTTAAACTAAGAGGTAAGTTGAAATCTGAAAGGCTTCATTTGAATCATAGTCTCCAAAAGCACTAGATTCCTCTGCAAGCAAGTCTGACTTTCAGTAGCTTAACTGAGCTAAGCACTAAGTGAAAATACCGTCAGTGCCTTCATAGTGGCTGCATATCTTACTAATGTGATGCTTACACTAGGGGGATATGTGTAATTGTGTGCAGTTTTACAGTAATCCTCCTTTATTTTCCCTCCTCCATTAAAACTAGCAATGATATCACAGAAACATACATTCATAACCATGTACCATCCATACAATGACCCCCCCCCACATCGACTCCATCACAGCAACAACAACCCATTCGACATCCACAGTGTCGAACGAGTTGTTGCAGCGATCTGGATGTTTACAATGATGCTGCTGTAAGCCGCTCTTCCCCGTAATCCGCCTCCCCAGAGTTGACAAGCATTAAGTCCAGGGGGTGTGGGGGGCAGAGTCTCCCGCACCGCTCTGCATTGCCTCATGACCCGTGTCGCTCTGTTCCCCGTCGATGTTGGGACATGGTGAGGTCGGGGATGTATGCGGCATTTCATTGCTGTGGGGGATGTCGTCGACTTTACAGTTGCTGTGGCTGGGTAGAATCATTAGTAACACAATAATGCAGGGTCAGAAGGGACTCTGGGTTTATCAAACAAAGCATGCTTTTTAAACATATTAGAACATTAGAACATCAGAAAATAAGAAAAAAACAACAGAAGGGAGCAAAAAAGCCCCTCTAGCCTGTCTGCATGAGGTTACTGGATGATATTGACAAACCCACCCATTTGTAAGAACCCATCTAGTCTGTTTTAAAATGTAATTAAACTGAAACTGTATACAACCTCTTCTGGTGAGGCATTCCAGTGAGTCACCACCCTCTGTGTGAACTAATTCTTCCCTTATGTTGTCCTAACATGTTCCCCCTTAATCTAAAGCTTATGCCCCTAGTGTCTCCACTATTGTCCTTCAGATCAATACATGGGTAGTGCCTTCAATCATAGTTTCTTAGAGACTTAAAAACTGCTATTAGGTCACCTCTCATTTGCCTCATCTCTTAGGAAAAAAGACCCAGTGTACTCAGCCTAGTATGACAGTCCATGTGTTTCAGACAAGTAATCCTTTTTGTAGTTCTCCTTTGTACACTCTCCAGTCTTATTTCCAACATCTTCGGGAGCCCAGAACTGCCTACAGTACTCCCAGTGAGGTTTCACCAAGGACCCATAAATAGGCACAATAACATTTCTGTCCCTACTGGTAATATTCCTCGAGATGCATCCCAAGATTTCACTGCATTTTGCAATGACCTCATTACAGTGCTTGAGATCCTTTGATGCCAGCACCCCATTTCCTTTTCACCACCTGTGGATCTTAGAGTGTAATTTCCTAGAGTATATCCTGCCCCCATATTTTCCTTCCAGAGTGCATCACTACACACTTTTCCAGAGTGAACTTCATCTTTTTTCCTTTGCTCACGCATATAAATTGTTTAATTCCTCCTGAAAATCTTTGATTTGATCACTGGTCTCCACTAGATGATCTATTCTAGTGTAATTCACACACTTACTTATCCACCCTCCATTTGTCGGTTTATTCCATTTATCATAGCAACTTGTGAGTGACCTATTATTCAACGATTCCTTAATCCATCTTACTAGCCTGGTGTCTAGCTTTGTGTCCTGTAGGTTTTTATTTAACTTGGCATGGGGAACAGTATTAAACGCCTTGGCAAAATCCAAGTAAACCACATCGACTGGCCTCCGTTCATCTAGGGCCCTCCTCACTTTCATGCAGAAGCTTATTAGATTTGTATGACATGATCTACCACTTCTGGTGGAAAGTTCTAGTGAACTGTTCCTTGTGGAGTCACTGATCTGAATATTAACTGTATCTAGGTTGGATTCCTGGAATACTGATGTAAATAAACTATTTAAATATTCTGCTGTTGTCCTGTCATAGGTTTTCCTCACCGAACTTGCCAAGTACCCAGAGGTGTGCTTTAATTCTTTTACTAAGCAAATATGTTAGCAGTAACCCACAACAGCGTATGGCGTTATAGGCATTTAATGCACGTCTGGGGTGCATTTTGACCCATGTTACAACTGTGCATAATTATCTTCAAGGTTTGTACTTTGCACATATCTACTATATCCACTAATAGGCTGTTCCATAGGTTCACTACCCTCTGGGAGAAAAAAATGCTTTCTAGCATTGCCCCTGAATTTGCAACATCTGAGATTCAGGGTATGTCCCTGTGTCCTGCAAAAGCACACCAGATGAAACACCTTTGTATTTTAGTCCTTGTCAATACCATCAATTATGAAGAAGACTGAGATCATGTTCTTCCCTCACCCTCCTTTTCTCCAGAGTGAATGCGTTGGGGCCTCCAATCTGTCCTTATACCTTCTGTCCTCCATACCCAGACTATTTTGGTGGCCCTGCATTGCAGCCTCTCAACTTTCTATTGTACTGGAGAGCCTGGGACTGCATACAGTACTTCAGGGAGGGTCTGACCAAGGCCTTGTAAAGTGGTAGGATTACTTTCCCTTCTCTGCTGGTCACCCCTCTGTTGATGCACCCCAGTCTTCCTCCAGCCTTTCTAATAGTAGCTCTGCACTACTTGTCATACTTTAGCCTCTTGTTTACCATAAGCTCCCCCTTCCCACATCCTTTTCCTCTTCCAGTGTAACAAGAGAAATGTACCCATGGGGTATAGGTCCTACCACTGCTTTTCCTCAAGTGTAGCACCTTGCATTTGGCTACATCAGATCTTAAATGCAAAAAGTCTGCCCAGACAGACAGCTTGTTGAGATCCCCCTGACGTATATCCCCACTATCATGTCTTCTACAGTCTTACAGTACTGCAAGAGCTGCTCAAGGAAACTGATAAACTAACTGAAACCCACTGTGCAGTATATGCAGTATGTATTTCTTAGGGAAGTTATTGAATTCTGTTCTATTTTAATTATGGATACTAACACTGAGCTACAATGAAGTAAGACTTTTTTTATAAACTAGACATGTATTATGTGTATTTCTGTGTGGCATTCAAACATACAAATGCTATATATATATATATATATATATATATATATATATATATATATCTGTCCTGAGTTTGTGATATATGCTTTGAGTTTCAGTGAAAGAACACAAGAATCATTTACCTCCAGTACTGGTTTCCAGTGAAGAACAATGTCTTTCCAGTCTCTTGAATATGGACGGCAGCATCTATTTTCTTAACTCTTTCTGGAAATTTAAGCATGTAAATATCTTTTGGATAACCCTCTTCTGTATCATAGCCATTCAGGGCCCATATTTTTCTTCCTATTAAAAAGTAAATGATGGAAAAAATAAACATATAAACTCATATATAATCATCTGTGCAACAGTTAAAGAGCAAAGACCGTTGGAAACAAACAATGCTGGTTCACCTGTAGATCGTGTTCCTCTTTGATGCTGATATGGCTTAACATTTGGGGGAATCATCCAAGACTGCAAGCAGTCTCTGGAGTCTTGAGTGGCAGCTGTAATTAGGTACAGGGTCTTCCATCTGAAACAGCTCATTAGATGAAAGCCATATTGTTACATGCCTCTTTACCTGGGACATCCTGGAAAGCTGATATGACACGTTCATCTAGTGGCTAGTGCAGCGAGCTATAGCCAGGTTTATAACATTAATAATGAGTAAAACAAAAATGAGGCTGTACTTTAGTGCAGGGTTCCTGTTGCAATCACAGTGGCTAGCTCTAAACAAATCCAGAGAAAGCAAAAGTAAATGCATTCATAGAGAACGGAGACAAAATGGGTAAGAAGCTGTCATTCTTCATAGAACAAGATCACAAACACTCGGTGAGGGAGCAATTTTAGACCTGGTAATCTCAAATAGGGAGGCAGAGGGGATATCAGATCTAGAAGTGGGTAGCCATCTGGGAACAAGTGACCACCAGACAGTGTAGTTCATGATAAACTTAGCTGCAGAGTCAAGCCATACAAAAGTGGAGGTACTGGACTTCAGGACAGCTGATTTTGTCAAAATGGGAGAGTGCCTCAGAAAAGCACTAGCAAACAGGCAAGAAGGTGGGGTGGAGAAACAATGGGGAAACATCAAAACTGCCATCACAGAGGCAACAAGCCTATGTATGAAACAAGTAAACAAATCAAAATGAAAGAAAAAAACACTATGCTTATCAATCGAAGTGGCAGGGAAGTTTAGGGAGAAAAAGCATTCAGGAAGTATAAGGAAGCACAGAAGGAGAAGGACAGAGAACTGTACCAGTTAAAGCAGAAGGAAGCAGGAAAGGCAGTCAGAACAGCAAGGGCCCAAACCGAGGAAAACATAGCCGACACAGTTAAAAAGGGGGATGAAACCTTTTATAAGTGCATTAGGGAGTGAAGAAAGACTAAGGCAGGGATACTGAGGCTGAATAAAGAGGAGGGTGGTTGGTCAGAGAGGGACAGTGAAAAAGCAGGGATACTTAATGAATACTTCTGCTCAGTGTTCATACAGGAAGAGGAGGGGGAGGTACCTAATCCAGTCAATAGAAGCACTCTGGATAGGGGAGTTGATATCAGTCCTTTCACATAAGAAAGGGTTCTGAAAGAACTCCTCAAACTGAAGGTGGATAAAGCAATGGGGCCTGATGGGATTCACCTCAGAATTCTAAAAGAACTAAGAAGAGAACTAGTAACACCACTGACTACCCTTTTTAACAAATCATGGGAGGATGGTGTGGTACCAGAGGACTGGAGGAGGGTGGATGTGATTACCCTTCACAAACATGGGAGCAAGACAGAGACAGAAAACTACAGGCCTGTCAGTTTGACCTCAGTGGCAGGGAAAATGATGGAATCACTTCTGAAGGAAAGAATTGCTAAGTACCTAGAGTCCAGTGGGGCACAGGACCCAAGGCAGCATGGATTCACAGCAGGAAGGTCATGCCAGATGAATCTAATCGATTTCTTTGACTGGGTGATCAAAGTAGTAGACCAGAGAGGGGCTGTGGATATGGTCTAACTAGACTTTAGCAAGGCATTTGACACAGTCCCACACAAAAGATTAATAAACAAGTTAGCCAGCCTGGGAGTGGATCCCAGGGTGGTAGCCTGGGTAAAACATTGTCTGGACAACAGGACACAGAGGGTAATAGTAAACTGAATCCACAATGAAGGAAGGGGGGTTACTTGTCGGGTAACGAAGGATTCCGTACTAGGTCCAGTCCTTTTTAATGTCTTTATAAGTGACATTGCAGAGGGACTGGAAGGAAAAGTATGTCTCTTTGCAGATGACACAAAGATCTACAACAGGGTTGATACACAAGGTGGGGCAGAAAGGATATGAATGGACTTGGCAAGGTTGGAGGAATGGTCAAATGTATGGCAGCTTAGATTCAATGCAAAGAAGTGCAAAGTAATGCACCTGGGAAACAAAAACCCAGGGGAAGAGTACACAATGGGGGGGGAGATACTGACAACAACAAAAATGGAAAGGGTCCTGGGGGTAGTTATATCAGATGACCTAAAGGTGGACAAGCAATGTGAGAAGGCAGTACTGAGGGCTGGGGATACTGAGATGCATAGGGAGAGGCATCACCAGTAGAAAACAGGAAGTTGTTATCCCTCTGTACAGACGGTTGGTGAGACCACATCTGGAATACTGTGTGCAGTTCTGGAAACCCCATCTCCGCAAAGACATAGACAGGGTGGAGGCTATCCAAAGAAGGGCAACCAAAATGGTGTAGGGTCTGCACCACAAGACATATGAAGAAAGACTAAATGAGCTTAATATGTATAGCCTTGAGGAAAGGAGGGAGAGGGGGACAGGATAAAAACTTTCAAGTACCTCAAGGGAATCAACGAAGTCCAAGAGGGTAGCATCTTTCAGAAAAAGAGATGTGCATGAACACGGGGGCACAATCTGAAGATAGAGGAGGACGGCTCAGAGGTAATGTGAGGAAGTATTTTTTCACAGAGAGGGTTGTAGATGCATGCAACAGCCTTCCTGACGAGGTAATGGAGTCAGAAACAGTTAGGGTTACCACCTGTCCCTACTTTCGCAGGACAGTCCTGATTTGGGCAGCTGTGTCCTGCGAAAAAACATGAAAAATACTAAATGTCCTGACATTATAGTACAAAAGAATATTTTCAGACTTTCCTCTAAATGTGGCAAAAACTATAGTACCTTAACTAAAATACCTTAAAATGATTAGAAACACTAGGGAACATCTAAAAAACTGCAACACTTAGTCTTAATTCTGATTATTTAGAGAAAAAATCTGTTGTGTTGGTTGAGGTTGCATATTGTCCTACGAAAAATCATGTTTCAGTAAGAAATGTCCCACTTTGGACTTCTTAAAAGGTGGTAACCCTAGAAACAGTGGATGAATTCAAGAATGCATGGGATAGACATAAGGCAGTTCTAGTGGGGGTAGGAGGAAGTAGGCTGTTGGTTAACTAGGATCTGCAGCTTATCCATTAGGTAGGGAAATGAGCAGACTAGGTGGGCCAAGCAGTCCTTATCTGCCATCAGATTCTATGTTTCATCCAAAATGCTAGCAATGTTAATCAGCTATTTGTGAATACAGAGCTGGGTAGTACCTGCCCACTAGCCCCAGTGCTTTAAAATACTCTACCTCTTCTGCAGGGCCCCCTGAGGAGGAAGTAGAGTGCCTCAGATAATTGGGGCAATTAGGTAGGTACTATCTAGCTCTGCATGCACAAATGACTTATTTTATCTTTGCAAGTTTTTGTGAAAAAAATAAATGTTAGTGATGCTTTATGAAGACTGCTTTTTTGGAGTTTCATCCATATTCTCCACAAATGCATTGTCTATTGCTTTCTCTGATGACATCAACAAGCCATTACTAACCTGTCATATCAGTGCTGCAAGGCCTGTACTGGCAGTCTGTTAGGTGGAATATCACCTTGAAGGTGTGAATATAATTGGTAGCATATTTCCTTGAAGGTGTGTCTTCTAACTCTTAAGACCCCTAACAGGCTAGGCCATGACCTGCTTATGTGATGTGTCTCAGTTTATCCCTTTTATTCCATGTAGGTGGACCTTCTGAAGATTCCAGAGTTAGACCTGAAGACAACACCAGAAAGTGTCTTTGCAGGGGCTCTGTCATCTGAAATATGCTACAAGGCTGTCTGCATCAAAGCCAGTTAGTGGAGCAATTTAAAAGTGGCTTAAAAACTCACTTCTTTGCAATTGCCATCCCAGACATTTTTGTTGAATCCGTTGTTTTCTTATAATTATATAATTGAATCTAAATAAATTTTATGTATTCAGATAGATAGAGACAGACAAACAGACAGATACTGTCAATAGACAGACAGATAGATAGATAGACAGACAGACAGACAGACAGACATACACTGTAGATAGACAGACAGATATGATATGCCTGGGCCCTAAGAGAAATATTTTTCACAAGTGCAGTTTGACCATATGACATTAAGAGTCATGAAGCCTGAAGGTCTGTCAAAGGTCAAACTGCACAAGCGGGAATTATCAAAGATGTATTTTTTAGGGCCATGACATATTTGTTTTATTCTTTTTGATTTTTTTCTGTGTTTATTTTTTATTTACATGAAAGTTTTCCTGTTTTGGAGCTATGTTTTTGGATGGCTGAGCAGCACATGACAGAAATATTGCTATTGTGTGCATCAGTGCATCACCCTGTTTAAAGAACATTGAGTGGTACATGTTAGGGAGGACCAAGTGACCAGTTAAGTTTTTTTTACTATTTATATTTTTTTGGGGGGGTTTATGAGCTTTCTCCCTACCCATTCCCACACGTCCCCAAAGTGACGCGTGCATGTGGAGGTACACACATGCATGCCTTGTGAGACTCCCTTCCCTTCCAGTCACACTACTGACCACCTGCGCCAGTCACTGGACCTTCATCCAGTGGCAGCAGGAATACAGGTGGGCAGCCCTCCCAACCCAGGAGAGGAGAGTCACTACTTGATCCTGCTCCACCTCTCCCTCGTGCCAGCACCCTGGTGACCCAAGGTTGTTCCCAAACCCAGGTTGCTGGCATAGTGTGAGGTGTGGCATCCAGCGCCTCAACCCTCAGTACCACTGGGCTGGCTTGGTTGAGGTTTTAAGTCCAAGTGGGATACAGCCTGCAGGGAAGCCCAGCAGTGTATAAAAAAACAAAAAATATACTAAGCACACCAGACCACTCAATAAAAAATAAAGGTGTAGCAAAACATTTATTACAAAGTACAAGTGAGAAACAAAAATCCTAAAAATACAGCACTTACACCACAGTAGTAGTAACAATAGCAGGAGGCCACCAGATGGCCAGCAAACCCCACCCTAGCGTTTCACCTTGGAATGTGAGTCTTTGATGGGGGGGGGCAAACCAAGCAGTACAGGTTCCTTCACAACAACAGTAAAAGGGAAGTGGCAGTCAAAGCAAGGTCTGAGAATACAGAGGGAAGTACAGTATGAGCACACCTCTCAACTGTCCCTGATTTTGCCTCAAAATTTTCCTCTGCCCCTCATAAAATTTGTGTTTTTGTGACAGAACAGTGGGGACTAAAATCACAAAATAATGTCAAACATTAAAGTTATAGACTTGTTTTTCTTCAGAAAATGCATCTTAACACATACCCCTGTATTCTGTCATCTTTCTGAGTGAATAGTACCAATTTTTAAGATGTGTCCCTGATTTTCGGTCTTTGTCCCTGTTTTTTTTAAGCCTTGTCCCTGATTCATGAGGCAGCAAGAGGTTGAGAGGTATGAGTATGAGAAGTAGCAAACATTGCTGGAGGTAATAGTTTGGTGGCAGGGACACTGTAGCAATAATTCTGCTGTGCAATATGTCCTTAAGTCATAATGCACAAATCAAGACAGCAAAAATCACTGTTTTTTTCCTTCCTCATGGAAAAAAAGTAAATATTTGCCACCAAGTTAGCAAGGAAAGACAACTTTTATTTGTATGGTGCCCTTTCCAATGACTCAGAATGCCTCACATCTCACAAAAACAGGTCACATATTCAAAAATACATCCGATAAATACATCAAACGATCAATAAAACAGTATTAAATAAGTCTTTTAGTCCTCAGTCAAGGAACAAATCCTCAAATTGCAGGAAAAAATCCTCAGGTTACAGGAGCAAAACCTCACAAACTGCCAACTTGGCGGTGCAGATTTTTCATAGAATGTTGCCACATTTTACAAAATTTGGTGGAAGCAAAATTTCTGAAATTACCCCCTCAGCTCTAGTGGCAGGTGGAGGAGGTATATTCGAAAAATCAGAAGGCTATAACTGTGAGTGCAAAGAAAGGGTGTGATTATATCACCTGGCACAAGATGTAAAACCATAGCACAAACAGCAGGTCAGCTTAAAAAGCAGTCGTGTGACCACACACACAAATCGCCTGACAGCAGATCCCATCTGTGCACAAACACTCCCTCTTAATATCCCCAAAGCAGACACCCATAATTAAAAAAAAAAACTGCAAAGATAAGTACCTCTGCTAGCAAATATGACTGAATGAAGTGATATAAGAATAAGCTAAAAAACACAGTCACCTGGCATGGTAACCCCAACTCACAGCCAGTGAGAGAGGTTGCAAAGCACCAGACCTGTTTGTGCCTCACAGATTAGCCCTCCACTAACCTGGTTTGACAAGAATTTATGCACGTGGTCATCCACAGAACAAAGTGAAATTTGCTGGTGGAATTCAGGTGGAATGAAAATTCCACCTCCAAAATGCTTTTCGGAATTTTTCACTCAGTTCTACAGAATTCTAAAAGTCTTTTTACATAAACCATGGATATGTTTTTCATGTCTTATGTAAACCATGGATTACTTTCCAGTAGTTTACAGAAAACTAATCTATGTTTCAAGTAAAATGTGAAACACTAATCCACCGTTTTACTAAACAGGCACAACCGAATTTCTAAATTTCTGAATTCTGCATTCAATGGAATTTAGCAGAATTAAGTGGGATTTCCAAAATTCCATGGAATTCCATTGACTGTAGAACTTGAAAATTCCACACAGCTCCACTGTGTTCAATAAGCCACAGTGCCAAAACGGTGCAGTGGGAGATCATGTGACCTGCTCAAGTTCTCACAGTGAGCATTTGGCTACAGTGGGTATTTCACTTGTGATCTCCATTTCCAGTAGGCCACTACCCCTCTGGAGAGTGCCATAGTAGGCAATGTTGTGTGCATGTAGCAACTACACAACCTATGGAACAGATTATGCTTGCAAGGGTCCTGGAATAGTTTGTGAATGTTTAAGGTTTGCAGTTAGCACTTCTTATTTTAGTGAGTGCAGACAAGTAGATTGCAAGCATGCATTTGCTTTCAATATTGCTCTGTTCCTTGTATGCATGACTCCACCTCTCAGTTACAGCCACTCTGACCCTAACTTTGCAGGAAGGTGCAAACAGGATTTTACTTGCAAACTGCAGGCTTCCAATATGACATAGAAGGTAGTTGTACGCACACTGGAGGCAGTGGTGCTCATGCAGAGCTGACAGCTCAAGTGAATCCACAAACAAAGAAGTACGGCACTCAGGGAGTAAAGTTAATCAGCAAGTGCTTTTTTAATTGTCAGCAAGGAGCCTGTGTCTAGAACCAGCAGCCACTGGTTCTGGACACAGACTCCTTGCCGACAATTAAAAAAGCACTTGCTGATTAACTTTGCTACCTGAGTGTTGTGCTTCTTTGTTTGTAGGCTTCCAGTATAGTCATTACGTCACCAACTGCCTACTCTGCACTTGCAAACACACTTTGTGCCATGTAACTGTTCAATATGCTACCTGATATTTAATAATGAATGTTTCCATCTATTTCATGGCCTTTTAAGATACGTGTGCGATAGTGAAAAAGCATAACAAATGACAAACCTTTGAAAATGTAGACACGATCGGTTTCTGGGTATTCATAAGCAGCATCAATTTGATTTGGGAGATCCGGCCAATGAGAGGTGATTAAATACAGGTCTACTTCAGCCATCTGTGGGTGCATGCGCCAAAAAAATCTAATAAAATAAACATAAAACCCATAAAATGGAAAAGATCTCTTTATGCAATATACATTATGTTTTTTAGGCTAAATAAAAACACTGTATGTAGCGGAGAACACCAATGAGCTAGATACATTTTTATCTTAACGGTAGAGTATATCATAAAATGTATCTAGCTAGTTGGATATGTCTCAAAGAACTGTTTCTGCCACCTTTGCCTAGTCATTGATAAATCCGCATGCTCCAGCCAGCGTGAGCTACCTCTAAAGAACAATGCGTGACAGCTGCCAGCACTTCAAGTGTCCTATGCTATGCAGAAACCTTCCCTTTTAAATAAAATAAAGGTAGCTTAGAAATATCAATGTATAGTGTATAAACTGGACATGTGAAGGGTGCTTATGAGATATGACATCTATCTTCACTCATGGTCAGTGACCTCTTTTGACATCACTCGTGGCTTCACCACTTGTGAAGGTCAAGAGGTCACTGATCACTCATGAAGATAAATATATCTTATAAGCACCCATGACATCCTCGATTTATTGTGCTTAAGATATATTATGCTACAAAACTAAACACAAGTGTGAATGATATTTTATTTATTTATTTTTTGTTTGTTACCATAGATAGAAGGGTTAGACTATACTGCCTAATGTCAGACTTGTCTCAGGGAGAGGGGATATATAGATGAAAGCCGATTAAAACTAGGAAGCAGTATAGCAGAGTGGTTAGGAGCACTGAGCTGCAAACCTGGAGACCTGCGTTTGAATCCCATCAGCTCCCACTTGCATACTGTGTGACCCTGAGCAAGTCACTTAACTTCCTTGTGCTCCCAGGCTGCACCTGGAAACAAGCTCTGGCTTAGTGTACCTTTCTTTTTTTCTGTGTAGATTTTTATCCTCTGGGGTGCATTGCAGGCAGCTGTTCTGCCTCATCCCTACCCTTTCTCACCCCGCAACTGCCTATCCAGTCCACCGAGCCCCATATCCTCCATGGATTCCACCTCCAACATGGCACAGCAAAGAAGAGGAAGGAAAGCTGTCCTTCCCCCACCTGGAGATCCGGCATCCAGAGTTGGAGGATTGCAAGCCGGCAACAAAGTGGGGCGAGGGAAGGCAGACAAGACTTCATATAGCCTGTGACCAGCATTTTCCTCTGTTTCTCACCATGCCATATGCGTGTTCATGTAGAGGTGCACACAGGCTATGTAATTGTGGCACTTTATCTGTGCTGCTCGAACTCTGGCACTGTCACCTGTCCTCCTCCAGGTGGTAGCCAAGGAGTGAGCCAGCATTTTCCCCTACCCTGGAGAGGAGAGTAGTCCATCAGACACTTAACCATCTCACCCCCAGTCAATCCCAGGCATCCTGAGCTCATTCCCAAACCTGGGTTGCTGGTGTGGTGAAAGGTTAGGAGTACAGCACCCCAGCCCTCTGTGCCACTTGACCAGCTTGATTACTATTTATTTATTTTTTTTTTTTATTTATTTAATTATTGAAATTTCGGAATTACAATCCTTTGAGTCGAAGACTCCTTTGCAAAGGCTCCTCGTCCATAAACAGAACAACACATAGTGACAAGTTGTACATTGTTAACCAGGCTAACAATACATTAAGGCAGTATAACATGGTTGAGTCAGTACAGAGCAATTTGCTATTTAGGTTGGTTTCATACGGTTTCACTAAGATTGAATAGGAACCCAGGGTCGTTGCGGTGGGGGTGGGTTGTTTGCTAGTTTCAGATGCTAGCATTTGGCCAAAGGATTGTGCTTAAGGTACCCAGAGCTATGACGGCCAGGTAGGGAGTTGAGGGATATGTTGGTTTTCTGACTTCAGCCTAGTGTGGGAGGACTGGTTGATGTAGACACAAGTCTCAGAGACAAGGAGAAATCTCTTGAGGCCTTTTTTATATAGGTTAAGGCTGGGGGCTTGGGAGATGGAGGAGAGGAGTTGATTAAGCCAGAGTGGCGCTTGATACCTGAAAGACCTTTGCCCTAGTGAAGTCCTACAGTGAGGGATTAGGAGTGTGTTGTCAACCAGATGTTGAGGGATGCTCCTATTAGGGATTGGTTGGATGAGGGGGCGAAGACCCGAGGGTGAAAGTTTCATCAGGATCTTTTTTGCTTCGAGGCAGGTGTGGTACTTTAGTCTCCCTTCAAAGGTCAGCCAGTCTGCTTGATTATAGAGCTCACAAATGTGGGTTTAACTTTCTGCATTAGTGACCAATCGGCAGGCTTTGTTAAGAGCTAATTTGATGTTATTTAGGGCTGTGTTATTGGCTGTGCCTTATATTGTAATCCCATAGTCGACAACAGATAGGACTGAGCAGGTAACAGCGAGTTTAAGTGCCGGGGGGGGGGGGAGGCAGTGCTTGTGCCTGGAAAGAATCCCCAGCCTTATGTTGGCAGAGGCAGAGAGGTGTTTAATATGTGAGTGGTAGGTGAGGGATGTGTCCAGTGTTATTCCCAGGTACTTAAAGTTAGTGACCTGTTCAATTTGGGTGCCCTGTGAATTGGAGAGAGATAGTTAGTTGGGCATTACTATTGTGGTTTTGGCAGTGAGCAAAGATCATAGATTTGGTCTTGTTGTAGTTAAGTAGTAACCTGTGATCAGTAAACCAGGATTCAAGTTCTCAAAAGCAGTTTTCCAGGATATTTTGAAGGGAGATTGGATTTGTGTGTTTCCAGTATACAACGGCGTCATCAGTGAAGAGTAATAATTTACCACTGCAGGCCTAGGGGAGGGAGTTGAGAAAGAGAGTGAATAGTAGGGGGCCTAAGATAGACCGTTGGGGGACTCCAGAGTGAACAGGTAGCTTGGCAGATAGCGTGGCGTTGATTTTGACCTGTTGGGTCTGGTCTGAGAGATAGTTATTGAACCAGGAGACTGCTTCAGGGGCAAGATGGAGGGAGGAGAGTGAGTGGATGAGAAATGCATGACTGATGGTGTCAAACGCTTAGGTCAGATCTACAAAGATAGCCCCTGCAAGCGACCCTTGATCCAACGCTTCGTGTATATAGGAGGTAAATTCAAGGAGGGCTTTTCCTGGTTAAACAACTTTCCCTTTCCTTAAAACTTAACCAAATTACAGGGCTACTGATGCCCCAAGGAAAACTTTAAAAACATAATAATTAGATACAATTCGGCTTGCATTCCATTTCTATTTTATATATTTCTCCTCCCCATAATGTATTACTAAGGAAATGTGTATGAATATATGATTGTCATCCCTTACAGTTCATTTTGAGTTAATCTGTCTCTATAGCTTATTCCTTGACCTTTCTTCAAATCATATTCCTCTGTTGTAACATCACAATCTGTTGCAATGGGAGTAACTGTGAGGTCACAAACAGTGCTCTATGACTTCAGGTAGGGAGAAAGCAGCATGAATAGATGAACTCTTTCGGACCTTCCTGTTTTTATACAAATGACCTCAGTAATAAATAATGGGGAGGAGGAATACAGAACTAATGGGAAATGCAAGCTGGGTTGCGTTTAAATAGTATATTTTGTTAAACTTCTCTGGAACATGGCATCAGCTCTATAAGCTGTTGGTAGTATTTTTTACTGAATGAGGAAACATATGGCAAGGACATTCCCCTACTCTTCTTAAGAAATGCTGTGGTATCTTTAACATTTACAACCACCAGAAAAGGCAGAGGGTACCTTGAGTTTTATGGCTCATCCAAAGGACAGCATATCTGACAGCACAGCATTCCCCTAGTACTGCACTTGGGTGCAAGCATTTTCATGGTATGAGCCCAATTCCTGTTACGTGGCTAGAACCCATAACCATCTGGATCAGAGGTGGATGTGCTACCAATTGAGCAATGCTGACAATAATAATAGTATTAAATATCTTACTAGCTCTAGTTAATGCTGAATGGTTACAGTAATTAGTTTAGTTTATTTAAAACACACCATTGCAACACACCGAACGTTAGCTGAAGTTTGATACAATATAAAAACACATATGTAAAATATCAAACACTAAATGGTTAAAATCCTAATCTAATACAATTTACCAACTATCTACATACAAATTCTAGAACTAAAACACAGATATACATTCTAAAAATTACATTACTTATTCACTAGGAAAGTGCAACTATTATACACAACTACCTAAAGTCTCATTTTTTCCCTATTCCATATTACCAGTATGTTTTTGAAGTCAAAATACAATCTATAAATAATACTTAGGGAAGAAAAGGAGGAGAGGGGATGATATCCATACAACGTATAAAAAAAAAATCTCTCATATGCCCTTGTTCTTATTTTAGGCCTATTCTATTTTATCTGATTCCTTAAACTGTAACTTGAGACTTCAAACAGGGCAAGGAGTTTATACAACTTGTGATTTTCATCACATATTTTCAAGAACATATCTCTGTTTATTCTTTGTCTCCTTTAGTACAAAGATTCAATTTCATACTCCCTCATACCCACCTCATACCCCATCTCCTTCCCTAAAATGATTCTAAGTGCCTTTTGCTGGATACGTTCCAGATCATCACGGTCTTTAATACTTAAACTATAGTGCCATACTGGAGCTCTATGTTCAAGCACTGACCTAATCTCTACAGAATAATAATAAATCACAATATATGTACTGCTGCAACCTGGTGGTACTTAGTCACTACTGACATACTGTACTACAGTATATACATAGCAGGCTTGTGCCAACAGAACAATTCAGAGGGCTCTAACTGAGCACCTGGCAAATAAAGGAGAGTGTCCTACAATATCGTCTGCCCCAGTTATTCGTCAATCTTATCTGCCACAGTTGATACTCCATTGCTTAACATCACTTTTCTTGTGACAATACAACCTAGCTCTGCACTGGGTCCCTGATGATGAATGCCTGGTCAGTTTTTGTTAGCCCTGGGCCATTTTTGATTTCCATGTATTTCAGAAGACTTTCTTTCCATCTTGAAGTCTTGTGAACTACCATTTCTGTTGAACTGCGTTGATGCAGGCTGTTCCAGCACCAGGGTGGCAACTGAAATAAGGGCTAGAACCCTGCTGTCAGCCCTGCAGGGCAGGTGTTTGAGTTGTGGAGGGCCACCACTCTCAGTCCCCAGAGACTCACAGAATGCCCCTCTCACTCTTAGCTTCCATCTTCTAGAATGTGCTTCTCTGGCAGCCTTTATCCTGGCTATGGTGTTTGGGATCATCATTTTTCATTGGTAGAGTAATCCCCCACTCTATAAACTACCTTGGATGATCCTTGGATGTGCTCCCCACAGGGAGCATTTACACCTTAAGTTTACTTCATGAGTTTTCTGGGGGAGTGGCCTTGTATATATATGAGATGATATGAAGGCCACAGAAGAGCTACAATTAAGGAAGGGGGAGATGGAATCAACATGTGTACAGTTAAAAACAATGGAGAAAAAAAGATCAGGTTGGGAGCAATTTACAGGCCACTAGGCCAGGAGAGGGATAGAGACTTATAGAATGAGATAAGGAATAGGGCTGCAGAAAGGGGAGTTGCTTGTACTGGGTGTCCTAAATATGCCTGATGTAGATTGTGTGTCTCCTGTAGCCAAAAGTCCTAGAAGCCAATTACTGTTGGACATCGTGTAGGGCCACTTCCTGGTTCACTGGAGCAGGAAACCAACAAGGCAGTAGGCCATCCTTGACCTGGAGTTACCCAATGTGGAAAAAGTAAAAACGGAGTAGGGAACCACGAGGGTCCAGTGACCACAACTCAGTGTAATTTGATATCACAACAGGAAGCTGTAAGTCAATAACAAAGGATATGTTACTGGATCTCAGGAGGGCAGACTTCAGGAAGATGAGGAAACTGATCAGAGATAAGCTAGTAGAAAAAAATTACTCATTGTAGTGTAACCCCCCTGCAAAAGGGGGTTCCCAAAAGACTTCCAGGAGCTTGCTTGAATGCTCCAAGCCTGAATGGTGTTTGGCGTTTAAGCCACTTATCAGTGAGTGTTTTTAGAGCCTCTGGTACTGTCTCTTTAAGAGCTGTCTGCTTGCAGACATAATTGTAGTTATATGGGGGACTGTGTGTTTCTCTGTTTGAGTACCACTCGAACTGCTGCCAATTCACTCCATTTTGCAGTCACTAGGAGTACAAAGGAACCTATCTGAAAGATGTAACTGTTTGCCAGAAATCATTTAAAGTAATAATGAAATACAGTTTGTCTAACCTGCTTTCTTTGCAGTCAGAACTGTGTCTGCCTAGTTCCCCATTCTGGTTTTGAACTGCTGAACTGGACCAATCAGTGTGGGTAAGCTAACTCTAAAATGGTGCCTTGGATGAATCAGAACTTGGACTCATAATCTGAGCCAGCCACAAGAGGATTGTATGGGCAGTGACTCTGGGAGATGTAGTTTAGACTTCTGCGCCTTTTTGGACCAACAGCAGCAGTCTATTGTGAGTGACAGCCAATCCAGTCAAGAACTGGGAGGAACTCAAAGGAAGTGCCCGGTTTTGTCTGTTGGAGTTTCAGTTTAGCTCTGGCAGTGAAGGGGAAAGGAACCCTGTGCTCCTTCAGTGCACAGTTTTAGTCGGGAAACATGTGTAAGGTCCAGAGTTCCAGTCTGCAGCTTGTGTAACTGCTTTTTAGGACTGAATCCGTCCTGTGAAGAGAATCAAAGGATATCTGAAGAGTAGAAACCAGGCTCACCCTGTAGAAGATTGGAGAAATTGCAGAATTGCACTCGGTCTGTCAGGAACTGAATCTGCTGTGTGTTCTCCCGGGTATTGTGCAGTAATTGCGATCAGGATAGAGAAGCAGCCTGCCTGGTATAGTACTTTCTTTTTGCCATATAAATGTGTGAGGAGTCTCGTGGAGCTCAAGAGTAGCCCTGCTGACATTGAAGGACCCTATCTTGTTTGGAGGTCGTGAGTACTAATTCAGGGTCACTCCCTGTTGAATTGCCACATTGAATCCAAATGGAATAACTGTACTGCTGACTGTTTAACTAATTTTTTCTTTTCTCTGTGTGAAAGGGCCCCTACCAGCTGCCACGGTTTGGACTAGCCACTAGGGCTTGGGTACCCAGGGACAGTAACTGATAGGGATAGGCCTGTGCACAGAGCCATAGGTAGATGAGTAGAGTGATAAGCTAATTAACCTGATTTCCCCCTGTCCTTGTTATATCCCCCTAAATAAATCAGAGCTGCTTGTTTCAGCAAAGTTAACCTGCCTGAGGTATTTGTCTATGTTAAAGTACTGTACTGTGATTGTTGCACTGTATCTTATTTCACAGGAGGTCCCAGTGCCGGAACCAGTCCTGGGGGTAAGTGTATACTGTGAAGGTAATTCTGATATATTGTGTGGGCCACTAGTGGGAAGAAAGGGGGGTTGCAGTGTCCCAGAGGGCTGTGACCAAGTTAGTTTAACTATTGCAAACCCTGACCTCTGGGTGGAGGCACCCGCCATTGGATCCAGGCCCCTCAACCTGTTAGTGGCGAATCAGGCAGGGGTAGTAGCCCCTGGGATAGCGCCATCTAGGGGTTACAGTGGTAATGATGTTTCTTCTCAGGGATCCATCAATGAGTCTTACAAATGGCATCAATACACATGAGTGTCCTGCCCCGGAGATACAACTTAAATTGTAGAATTTTGAATAAATGATCAAATTCTGCATTGTGATCACACTCCCCTGCTGTTGTAATGACAGATTTGTTTCTATATCCAATGGAGCAGTGACCACTAAAACCAGCTACATGACTCCTAAAGGTACGTCCAACATTTTCTTTAATTTTTTTTTTTTAAATCCAACCAAATTGAAGCAGACCACATGTAAAATTAAAATGATCATCTTTTAACAATTTTTTGAGGAACTGCAATACGTAATGCTTAATTTAAGCAACCTTAAGAAAAGATCTGATTCTTGTGTGAACCTATTTTCATATTCTAGAAGAGGAGGCAGGGGCAGAGTCTGGAAGGCTCACTGATTGAACCTTGAGAAGAAACAGTATTACAAAAGAACAGTGTGTACTTTTTTTCTTCAAACAGGAATCCATCCATGAGATGCCTTACAAATGGTAAACTCACTAGCAACACCTTGCCAGTTTTGTCATAACAGAATTGTGTGTAGGAGAATATACAATGAGAGGTAGTTCTCATAGCTGCTGGTTTACCATTGCCAACCCCTCCACAGCTAACAAAAAGCTGTGTGTTCTGGGACCTGACATTCCATGTCTGGTCCATGTAGTTATCTAATGCCCCTTTTACATTTAAACAGTGCAGCCTTTACTCGCCTGTACTGAAATGTTCAGAATAGAGTATGGGAAGATTAACTAGCTGGCTCAAGTGAAATTCTGACACCAACTTAGGTAAGAACTTTTTATTGATCCTAAGGACTACCTTATCTATGTGGAAGATTATGTAGTTTGGATCTGTAGCATGGGGTTGCTGTTCATTTACCCTCTTGACAGATGTCATGGCCATTTCAGAAAAACTGTTTTCCATATTCTAAGTTGGCTGTAACCATAGGCTCAAAAGGAGCCTTCATCAATTGGGCAAGACAGATATTTAAGTCCCATTGATGGATTGGATCCCTTACGGGGGATACAGATGACTGTGGTCCTTAAAGAACCTTTTAAGAACAGGTTGTGTGGCCAAGGACTTGTTTAGCCTGCTGATGTCTAGGCTGATACAGCTGCCAAGTGTACCTTCATGGTTGAAGGTCTCAGACCTCAGAACTGTAAGTGTACTAGGTAGTCCAGAACTATGGGCAGCCCTGCCTGCATTGGGGTTATCTTCCTGTGGGCACACAAGTATAAGAATATCTTCCACTTAGAGGAGTATGCTTTCCTTGTTGCTGGTTTTCTGGAGACCTTTAGCACTTCCTCTGATAACTTCAAATTACAGAATTCTAGCTCTTTAAGAATTATGTCCTCAGACATAGTATTCTGAGCTCTGGGGATGTTATTCTGCCCTGAGACAGAGCTGGCAGGTTGTATCTCAGTGGCAGGTTGATTGGAATCCTGCTGGACAGGGTCAGAAGCACTGATTAGCAAGTCAATCTGGCCCCACCTGGGACTATCGAGATCACTGTTGCTGGGTCTCTCCTGAGCTTTATGAGCACACTCTTTAAATGTGGGAATGATGGAGAGGCATAGAGGGACCTCCCTGTCTAATCCAGAGCTGGGCATCCTCTGGTACTGTACCTCATGCTGGTAACCTGCAACAAAACTCCGGGAGTTGATTGTTCTCCCAAGTGACAAACAGAACTACTTCTGGAGTACCCCATCTTCTGAAGATTGAAGTCAGCACTTGTTGGTTCAAGGTCCACTTGTGATGTTCCTGCCTGATTCTGCTTAGGGTGTCTACTAGCACATTGTCCTTGTCTGGCAGAGATACTGCAGAACTCTTTGTATCCAGGGAATAAGCCAGCTCCAGATCCTCATAGCTTCCATGCACAGTTTTGAGGATCTTGTTCCTCCTTGCTTGTTTATATAATACATAGCTGTAGTACTGTCTGTCTGAATTTGGACAGCCTGACCCTTTAGCCAGGAGGAAAAGTATTGTATTGCCAGCAGTACTGAACTGAGCCCAAGGATGTTTATGTATTCCTGACACTCCTGAGGGCTCTAGATGCCACTTAATATCTTTATAAGTGACATTGGAGAGCGCCTGGAAGGAAAGGTATGCCTCTTTGCAAACAACACAAAGATCTGCAACAGGGTTGATACACAAGGTGGGGTGGAAAGAATGAAAAGGGACTTGGCAAGGCTGGAGGAATGGTCAAATACGTGGCAGCTCAGATTCAATGCAAAGAAGTGCAAGGTAATGCATCTGGGAAACAAAACCAGGGAAGAGTACACAATAGGGGTGAGTTAATAACAACAACAAAATCGAAAGAGACCTAGGAGTAATTATATCAGATGACCTAAAGGTGGGCAAACAATGTGAGAAGGCAGTAAGGAGGCTGGGGGATATTGGGATGCATAGGAAGAGGCATCAACAGTAGAAAACAAGTTGTTATCCTCTCTACAGACAGTTAGTGAGACCCCATCTGGAGTACTGTGTGCAATTCTGGAGACCCCATTTCCGCAAAGACATAGACAGAGTGGAGGCTGTTCAGAGAGGGCAACAAAATGGTGCAAAGTCTGCACCAGAAGACATACGAGGAGAGACTAAAGCAGCTTAATATGTATACCCTTGAGGAAAGGAGGGAGGGGGGGGGCATGATAGAAACTTTCAATTATCTCAAGGGAATTAACAAGGTTCGAGTGGGTAGTATCTTTCAGAAGAAGAGATGTGCAAGAATAAGGGGGCACAATTTGAAGATACAGGGGGGATGGCTTAGAGGTAATGTTAGAAAGTATTTTTTCACAGAGAGAATTGTGGATTCATGGAACAGCCTTCCTGAGGAGGTTGTGGAGTCAGGAACAGTGGGAGAATTCAATAATGCATGGGACAGGCATAAGGCAATTCTAGTGGGGGCAGGAGGAAGTAAGCTGTTGATTGACTAGAATCTGCAGCTTATCCGTCAGGTAGGGAAGTGGGCAGACTGGGTGGGCCAAGCGGTCCTTATCTGCCGTCAAATTCTATGTTTCTATGTTTCTATCCTCCATGTGGGTGCCCCACTCTAGTAGTGAAGCATCTGTTGTGAGAACTCTCATTGCAGATTGCTGGCAGAAGGGAATGCCCTCTCTGAGTTTGCCGTCCTCCTTCCACCACTCCATTGCTTGCACAAAGGCTTTTGAGACTGGCACCAGCTTCACCAGTGATCCATGACCTTTGGGCCCAGTAATTTCTTAGATGGTAGTGAATGCCCCCATCCAAAATTTGGCATGTGACACCACAGCAGTGGTCATTCCGCCATAGAGCCCCATCCTGGTATAACTCGCTCCCTCTTCCCATCTCGGATGCCCCCATGATTTCCAAATTCAAAACTGCACTCAGAAGCGAACTATTCAACACGTGTAGTTGCATCTGTCTATAATCTGAGGTGCAACACTCTGTGCCTTGACAATGCCTGCTGGGCAGCATCCTTACCACACCTCTTTAACTCCTGCCCCTTTTCTGTTTGTACTGCCATTATTCCTGTTGCTTGACCTTTCTCCGTGCAAGTACGTACCACTTCTGATTAAACTGCTGTTACTCTGTTGCCTGCTTTTACTGTCATACTAGTATGCGCCATTGTAACCAAACTGGCTTCTCTGTATAATTGTCTTTATCACATGTGCTTGCTATCTATGTAACCCATATCCTGGACCCTATAATGCTTGTATATGTATTTGTCATGTTCATTATCACATGTGCCTGCAAACTATGTAACCCATATCCTGGAACCAATAATGCTTGTATTTGTATTTGTACTCTATGTGATGAGGTACCTATGGAAATGAGCTTCTGGCTCAAAGGTTGTAAACTGATGTGCAAATCAATAAATAAATAAAATAAAATGAGGCCATGTAGCCTAGTATCTTCAGAAAATCTCTTGCAAGCCTTGGGTGGCCCCATGTGAAGGATTCTGCACTGGCAATCAAGTTCAAAACCCTTTCCTGGGGAAGAAAAGCCTTCCCCTACAGCGTATCTGGTTCTGCACCTATGAAGTCCAACACCTGCATTGTTTCTGTTTGAGACTGCTGCAAATTTATTAAGAATCCTAGGTTCTCTACGGTGCTTCTGACTTGCTGTATGAAGCCCCTTGCCTCTTGCTGAATTTTCTCTGAGACTAGCCAGTCATCTAGGTAGGGAAAAAATCACCACACTTTGTTTTCTTTGGTGAGCTGCCACTAAATACCACAAATAATAGCCTACTCATAATTTGGGAAGAAAAGCACACAATAGGCACTATTGGTGTTGTTCACCTTTGGCAAGAGTTAGAGTTAAAAAAAACAGTTACATCTGTTTTCACCCACACACCACCCACGCCAGGTGAAAATGTCACCCCGAGAATAGCGCAGGGAAAACTGCGCTGTAAAAAATAGCGTATGACTTGACAGCTACTGGGATAGCATAGCAAAAGTCTGTTACCACTACCCCTGTAGCTGTCATCACATATGAGGAAGAGGACAAGTAGCAAGCTGTGTGGTGCCTTGCCAAACTGCTGCCATGGTGAAGGGGGCTCAGACCATGAGCAGCTAGCATGGTGGAATGTCCTGGGGACCAGGGTTCTGTTCCTGGTCTCCTGACTGTTATATTTTTCTTCCACCCCCCCACCCTCAAGTTTTATTTTTTGTTTATTCTCCCCCCACTGTGCACTTTTGAAATTCCCCTTCCAAGTTCCTCCCCATCCCCAAGTTGCAACCCCCATGGAGTTGATTATGTTTAGCAAAGCCCCCTGCGATAGGTGGTGCAGCCAGTGGAGCCCCCCGCTAACATTTATTAAAGCTGTTTGTTTTGTATTGGCATGGTAGCGCTCACTGTTTCTCCTGAGCACTACCATTGCTTTCGCAGTTTTTGGTGCACAGTTTTTGACCGCGCTGTAGTTGGTTTAGAAGTTTTCACCTAGTGCCCACACCTCCCCCTTTCCCAAGTGCCCCAGTGAGAAGGTATTCAATTGTCAGCTCCTGACACCCTGTTAGGAGCAGATAATGTCTTTTTAGACTCTTCTCTGTCCCCACCCTAGCCCCACTCTCCATTCATTTATTTTTTTGTTTATTTAAGTCCACCCCTTGACCCCTTACCTTGATTGGGGCGGGGGTTAATGGCAGTAACAAGTTTCCAGGCTATAGAGTCAGCCTTCTGTCAGATAAAATCTGCCACTAAATAAAGTACAATGCCAGATTTACAATAACCGAAGTTGCACCAGATGTGTTTGCAAGCAGTAGCCAGCCAGTAGGAGCAATGAGCATCAGCGAGGGAGTGCAGGATTGTGAGGGATGGGCAGGACAGTTGCCATGGTGATGATATGCAGGACTGGCTGCAGCATAGCATCACTATGACGACTGCTCTGCTGCTCCATCATGATCCTGTGCTCCCTTGCTGATGCTCAGTGCTCTAACTGGCTGGCTGCTGTCTGTAACCACATTGAGTACAACTTCGATTATTATAAATCCGGTGTGGCAATTCACTTTATTTAATGGCCAGATCATACTTGGCGGGAGAGACACAAGGATGCACAGTAGCAAACTGGGCGAGGACACAGCAGGAAGGTAGCCAACTCTGTAGGCTCAATACTAGTTACTGCCACTAACACCCCTGTCACGGTAAGGGGCAAAGGTGGGGGGTGAAATAAAAAATTAAATGAGAATGGAAACTCGGGCTAGGGTGGGGGACAGAGGTGAGTTTGAAAAGACCCTGCCAACTCCTTAAATACCTTCTCTCTGGATCACTTGAAAAAGGGGGAGGTGGGTGGGAAAGGATTGAAATTGGTTGGAAGGGTGGCCAGGAGATTAGCCCTGGCCACAAGGTGAAGGAAATAGGCTCACTTGGTGTTTTTTCCCCTCCCCCTGCACACAGACAAATACTGAATAATGAATAACCAAATATTTGGGGCCCCAAATATGAATTTTTGGCTGAATATTTGAAATAAGGTATTCGTCTCCCCTTAGCTGCCATCACTGCTAGGCGCTTTGTGAATACCTTTGGTGATGAAGTGAGACCAAAGGGAAGGTCTGTAAAATAATATTGGCAGTTTCCCTGTTTGAATCTAAGATATTTCATGTGGCTGGGTCTGACTGGAATGTGAAAATAGGCATCTTCCAGATCCAGTGACCCCACCAATCTCCTGACTGTGGGGGTGGTATCACTGTGCTCAGCGTGACAATCTTGAACTTTTCTTTTTTTGATATGCTTATTCCGTTACAGTATCTTAAGTCTAAAATGGGTCACCTATCCCACTGTTGGTCTCAAAGTATCTTGAAAAGAGACTATCGCCCTACTGTGAAATAGGGACCTTTTCTACTGCATTTGTCTACAGTAGTTTCTTTAGTTCCAGCACCAGCGAATCCTTTCTGTTGGTGAGTGAGCTAGGAAGTTTTCGGGTCTATGTAGTTTGGGAAACCTTTGGAATTGTAGGGTCAATCCCTGACCCACTACTTCTAGGACTCAATTGTCTGTGGTAATTTTTTCTCATTCCTGGATATATGAGCCAGCCTTCCCCCGCTGGACACGGTTGATTAGTTACCAGAGCAAAATTGTTAGAGGTTCTGCTTTGACTGTGGCTAAGGAATTGGTGCTGCAGCATGCCTGGAGCCACTCCTGCCTCTGCCCTGTTGTACCCTCACTGAGACTGGTACTGATAAGCAGCATAGGGTCTTGAATAGTGACCACTGCCCCTGCCTCCTCTTTCAGACAGCCTGTGGGAAGTAGAGGCCCTTTCTATCTCATTGCTAGTTTTAAAAGTGGATTTGCATTCATTCACTTTTTTCATAGACACCTTTGTTTTGTCATCAAATAGGTAATTTCTCTCTAAGTGAAATCAATGGCTTCAGCTTAAGTGTCCCAGAGAAGGATGGTAGTCATTAGCCAGGCAAGCCAGGTGTGCCATGCCCCACTGGATGGGAAGACTGTATACCCCCTCAGGTGTGCCATGCCCAACGGGGCTCAGACCTCGCTGCCGGAGGAGAAGCTACAAGCCTGCCCTGGGAAGTGACCTACAGTTCTGCTCCTGCAGACTGCGGGTTGGAAAGCTATATAGCCCCTCAGGTACGTTGGCGTTTGGCACCTTTGGACATTTTGACAGACCTTTCTACTGCACTGCCTCATATTCTAAGCTTACAGCTGGATCCTTGCCTCTCACTTTCCCACCTGTCTGCTCTCTCACCCACCTACATATCCTCCCTGTTTCTGTTTCTCTGCCCAGTGCCCACCCTTTATTTTAGCCTCTGCCTTCTAAGTAATTTGGCCCACCCTGTTTCTTTGTTTGAGCTAACCACCCCTCACCTGCCTGCTCCTACTTAATCCATCTCCTTTCCTCTGCCCTTCAGGTGTGCCATGCCCAACCGGGGCTCTGACCTCACAGCCAGAGGAGAAGGTACAAGCCTGCCCTGGGAAGTGACCCGTGGTCCTACTCCTCCTAATCGGCAGACTACGCAGTTTCTTTCCCCTGCCATAACTGCCACCTGGGACCTTCCGAACTCTGGTTCCTTGATGGATCCAGAATCTACAGAAATCGCCAAGCTAGGGCCCACTAGCAAAGCCTGTACTAAACCACACTCTGGTGGCTCACCAGGAGATGTGGGTCAGAAAGCCACATACCCCCTCAGGTATGTTGGTGTTTGGCACCTTTGGACATTTTGAATTTTCAGTGCCAACACTCTAATTGGGGGATCTCAGTCTCACTGACTTCTCTCCGGCTGGTCTCCATCTTACCTTGCTTCATTAGAGATGCTTATCAGCACTGATCCCCCTGAGACAGTCTTTATTTTTTGTAAAGCAGGAAAGACAAGAAAGGCCACCCCACTGTTTCTCGCCTTAACTCTCAATTCAGTTTAGGCCATATAACGTTACAGTGGCATTGTTTAAAGTGATTTACTTGCTCTGAATGCAGAGTGATTACAGCCCTCTTTAGATTTAATTCTGTGCAAAAAGCTGAAGAGTTTTAAGTTTGACCTTTGACCGCACTCCCTAATATTGTAAGCTTACAGAATCATGCTTTTTAGAATTAATTCGTTTGTGAAAAACAGTAGAGTTTTTATGTTTTCCACACTATGTACTGCACTGCCTGGTTTTCTAAGGTTACAGCAGAATCCTTTTTAGAATTAATTATCTGTGTAAAGCCGTAGAATTTTAAGTTTGCCAGGCCTTTCTACTGCACTGCATCATATTCTAAGTTTACAGCTCAATCCTTGCCTCTCGCTTTCTCACCTGTCTGCTCTCTCACCCACCTATATCTCCTCCCTGTTTCTGTTTCTCTGCCCACCCTATATTTTAGCCTCCGCCTTTGTTTGAGCTAACCACCCTTCCCCTGCTTGCCCCTATTTAATCCATCTCCTTTCCTCTCCCCCTCAGGTGTGCTGTGCCCAACCGAGGCTCGGATCTTGCCACCGGAGGAGATGCTACAAGCCTGCCCTGGGAAGTGACCCGTGGTCCTGCTTCTGTTAATCAGCAGACTGTGCAGCTTCTTTCCCCTGCTGTAACTGCTGCCTGGGACCCTGCGAATTCTGGTTTGTTGCAGGGTCCAGAATCTACAGAAACAGCCAAATTAGGTCCTACTAGCCCAGCCTGTACTGAACCACGCTCTGGTGGCTTGCCTGGAGCTGTGGGTCAAAAAGTCGTTTACCCTCTCAGGTACACTGGTGTTTGGCAACTTTGGACATTTTGAATTTTCAGTGCCAACACTCTGATTTGAGGATTTCAGTCTCACTAATTTCTCTTTGGCTGGTCTTCATCTTACCTTGCTTAATTAGAGACGCTTCTCAGTGCTGTTCCCCCTGAGACAATCTTTATTTTTTGTAAAGCTAGAAAGACAAGAAAGGCCACCTCTCTACTGTCTCATTTGCAAATTACACTGCAAAGCCACTAGAGGGCAACAACAGCAGTCTCTCCTGTTAAAGGAGAATACCTAATATTTAATCTTTCCTCTTTCGCTCCAGCAGACCCTGCACACCGCTCTTTCTGAGGACCATCCCCTGGGCATGAGCCGTAGTTTCTGCCTGTTTCTCGGGCAGGACAGTGCTCACCCTCTTAAAGCCACAAGACTTGAACACCTGCTTCTACGCCACTACCATGCTGGTGGAGCAGGGCTAGAAAAATGAATGAAAACCGCAGACCAAGACTCCCATGCCAGATATCAGCCTTGAGCCACCCTGCAGTTTTGGCTGAAAGTCTTACCCCGCCGGCACTGCACGCTGGCTCCCCACCTACCCTAGGTGGACCCTGCCATATATAGACACTGTGTAGTCAGATGATTAAGTGCATATTTTCCATTGATTCCTTATATTGGGGCTGTTGGACAGCTGACTTCATGTCCACTCCCGAGGACCAGGGAAATCACTTTTATGAGCTTGAGCACCATGGACAGTGCTTAATTTACAGGCCAGTCCTGTGCTCTCCAAAGACAAGCAACAAGAAAAGGCTCCTGCCCACCCCCCAAGCAAGCAGCCATTGAACACGCCCTTTCTGCCACCAGAGCACAGCCTCAAGCCATTCCACTGGTTCGACTGACTGAAAGCCGCTACTCCCCAGGTATGTCTTTGGCACCTAGCCGCTGCTCAAGCCATCCAGAATTTTGAACTGGAAGTGCTTGACCACTGATTGATCAAAGCCCCCATCACTTCAACTGAGCTCCTTTCTTGTGACACTACATGCACTTCCAAGTATCTTCCTGGCTGAACACCCCTGCTGACTTACAACTAGGCCTCCTACATTGTGCGATGGGAACTAGTGCCATGGACCGATCTAAGCACCTAATCTTTCTAGCCATCATGCCACTCCTGATCCACTTGTCTGCTAACAGAATATTCAATACAGAAGTGAAACAGACCATAATTATGCCATCTCTGTATGATTTTCACTTCTCCAACCTTCTTTGCCTACATGAACTACCACGAGACTCGACACCTCTTTTAATTATTAAAGGCATGATCTACCACACTGTATCAGATACTAAGAAATGCTTCCTACACACCTGATTCTATCCCCTTTTTACTATAGGAAACTCTGGTGCCTCCTGCTACTGGCCTTCTTGCTCTCTGGTGACATTGAAACTAACCCTGGCCCTACTTGCCACCTATCCCACTCGGATGCTCTACTATACAATACTAAAGGCATCCTTATTGTCCACCACAACATTAGGAACCTAGAGCACAACTTCCCTGAACTAGAGGCCTGGGTCTCCCTATTCAAGCCTAACATCCTGTGTTTGACCGAAACTTGGTTGAAGCCCATGATCCCAGATTCTTGGTGCTCCATTCCCTCCTACAACCTACTCCAGAAAGATAGAACTTCCACTAAAAGAGGGGGTAGCATTGCAATCTATTCAAAAAGTCACCTGCACCTCACTGTCCTGAACACAGACCCCCTGATGCAGTGTGAGTCTCTTCACTGCCTCCTTACACTTGGGACAAAAAAGCTGTATATTATCTGTGCATACGACCCCCCAAACAGTGGCCACTGTGGCTCCTCAACCAAATGGCCATGCTCTCTGGCAAAAATAAAGTAGTCCTACTAGGAGATATAAATATAAACTGGTTATGAAAGTGCCAGGCCACCTCACTTTACAAAATACAGAGCTACAACTTGCATCAAATGATCACCGAACCTACAAGGATTGTGTTCAACTCTAGCTCCAGCACCTTAATCGACTGGGTGCTAGTAAACCCTACTTAACATAGAAACATAGAATTTGATGGCAGATAAGGACCGCTTGGCCCACCCAGTCTGCCCATTTCCCTACCTGATGGATAAGTTGCAGATTCTAGTTAATCAACAGCTTACTTCCTCCTGCCCCCCCACTAGAATTGCCTTATGCCTGTCCCATGCATTCTTGAATTCTCCAACTGTTCCTGACTCCACAACCTCCTCAGGAAAGCTGTTTCATGCATCCACAACTCTCTCTGTAAAAAAATACTTTCTAACATTACCTCTGAGCCATCCCCCCTCTATCTTCAAATTGTGCCCCCTTGTTCTTGCACATCTCTTCTTCTGAAAGATACTACCCTCTTGTACCTTGTTAATTCCCTTGAGATACTTCAAAGTTTCTATCATGTCCCTGCCTCTCCTTCCTTTCCTCTAGGGTTTTCATATTAAGCTGCTTTAGTCTCTTCTCGTATGTCTTCTGGTGCAGACTTTGCACCATTTTGGTTGCCCTCCTCTGAACAGCCTCCACTCTGTCTATGTCTTTGCGGAGATGGGGTCTCCAGAATTGCACACAGTACTCCAGATGGGGTCTCACTAACTGTCCGTAGAGAGGCATAACAACTTCCTGTTTTCTACTGTTGATACCTCTCCCTATGCATCCCAGTATCCCCCCAGCCCTCCTTACTGCCTTCTCACATTGATTGCCCACCTTTAGGTCATCTGATATAATTACTCCTAGGTCTCTTTCGATTTTTGTTATTGTTATTAACTCACCCCCCCACCCATGTGTACTCTTCCCCTGGGTTTTTGTTTCCCAGATGCTTTACCTTGCACTTTTTTGCATTGAATCTAAGTTGCCACGTATTTGACCATTCCTCCAACCTTGCCAAGTCCCTTTTCATTCTTTCCACCCCACCTTGTGTATCAACCCTGTTGCAGATCTTTGTGTCATCTGCAAAGAGGCATACCTTTCCTTCCAGGTGCTCTCCAATGTCAC
Source organism: Neoceratodus forsteri (assembly GCA_016271365.2). Lineage (NCBI taxonomy): Eukaryota > Metazoa > Chordata > Ceratodontiformes > Ceratodontidae > Neoceratodus > Neoceratodus forsteri. Next base: position 1,030,415,225 of record CM057458.1, read on the forward strand.
TTATAAAGATATTAAAGAGGATCGGTCCCAGTACTGAACCCTGCGGTACCCCACTAGTTACCCTCCGTTCTTCACTGTGGACTCCGTTTACTATTGCCCTTTGCGTCCTGTTGTCCAGCCAGTTTTTTATCCAGGCTACCACCTTGGGACCCACTCCAAGGCTGGCTAACTTGTATATTAATCTTTTGTGTGAGACTGTGTCGAATGCCTTGCTAAAATCTAGGTAGGCTATATCCACAGCCCCTCCCTGGTCTACTACTTTGGTCACCCAGTCAAAGAAATCTATTAGGTTCGTCTGACATGACCATCCTGCTGTGAAACCATGCTGCCTTGGGTCCTGCTCCCCACTGGTCTCTAGGTACTCAACAATTCTTTCCTTCAGAAGTGATTCCATCATTTTCCCTACCACTGAAGTCAAACTAATTGGTCTGTAGTTTCCTGCCTCTGCCCTGCTCCCACTTCTGTGAAGTGGAATCATATTTGTCTTCCTCCAGTCCTCAGGTACCACTCCATCCTCCATGATTTGTTAAAGAGAGTAGTCAGTGGTGTTACTAGTTCTACCCTTAGTTCTTTTAGTGTTCTTGGGTGAATCCCATCAGGCCCCATTGCTTTGTCCACCCTCAGTTTCAAGAGTTCTTTCAAAACCCTTTCTTCTGTGAATGGACTGGTATCAACCCCCTATTCAGAGTTTCTCCTTTGTTTGGTTTAGGCACCTCCCCTTCTCATCTGTTGTGAATACTGAGCAGAAATACTCATTCAGTATCCCTGCTTTTTCACTGTCACCCTCTGCCCACATTCCCTCCCCTTTATTAGGTCTCTGTATCCCTCCCTTGGTCTTTCTTCACTCCCTAATGTACCTATAAAAGGTTTTATCCCCCTTCTTAACAGAGTTGGCTATCTTTTCCTCAGTTTTTGCCTTTGCTATTCTGACTGCCTTCCCTGCCTCCTTCTGCTTTAACTGATAAAGTTCTCTGTCTTGCTCCTTCTGTGTTTCCTTATATTTCCTGAATGATATCCTTTTCTCTTTAACCATCCCTGCCACCTCTTTTGAGAACCATAGTGGTTTTTTCCTTCATTTTGTTTTATTGATTTGCTTCACACAAAGGCTTGTTGCCTCTGCAATGGCTGTTTTGATTATTCCCCATTGTTCCTCCACCCCTCATTCTTGCCCATTTGCTAGTGCTTTTCTAAGGCACTCTCTCATTTTCCCAAAGTCAGTCTTCCTAAAGTCCAATACTCTTGTTTTTGTATGGCTTGACTCTACAGCTGTGTTTATTGTGAACCACACTGTTTGGTGGTCACTTGTTCCCAGATGGCTACCCTCTTCTAAATGTGAGATCCTTTCTCCTTCACCATTTGAGAGTACCAGGTCTAAGATTGCTCCCTCCCGAGTGGGTTCCAACACTAGCTGTCTGAGGCATGCCCCCTGTAGGGCATCAAGAATGACCCTGCTCTTGGATGTGCCTGCAGCAAAGGCACTCCAGTTAACATCTGGCATATTCAGGTCCCCCATCAATAATATCCCCCCTTTTTCCTGCCATTTTAAGGATGCCTTTGATCATTTCCTTGTCCATTTCCTCCCCCTGAGATTGGGGTCTGTACACAACCTCCATGCGGATTGTGGTGCCATTTCCTGTCTCCAGGGTGACCCATAGTGACTCATCAACTTCCTGTTTACTCTTTAGTTCTTTTGCTTTAATCCCTTCCCTTATATAGAGAGCTACTCCTCCTCCTCTTTTACCCACCCTGCCCCTCCTGTAGACTGTGTATCCTGGTATGTTGACTTCCCACTCATGGTTCTCTGTGTACCATGTTTCAGTCACTGCCACAATATCCAGGCATCCCTCTTCCATCAAGGCAACTAGTTCAGGGAGCTTGTTGCACAGACTGTGGGCATTGGTACTCATCACCTTCCATTTATTTTTTAAGGTCTTACCCCTTTTAGCCCCGTCCCTGTCCTTAACACCTTTTTTTTTGCATTTATCCTTAACCTGCTCCCTACTGACTTCTCTGCCTTGGTGTTTACCTTTCTAACTACTGTGCTTTTTGGGAGGAAGCTGGGATTTCCCTGCTCCTTTTCAGTGCCTCCCCCCTTGGCTAGTTTAAATGCTTGCCAATGAAGCATTTAAACCTGTCACCTAGGATCCTGGATCCCCCCAGGACAGATGCAGACCATTGCACCAGTATAAGCCTGCATCCCTCCAGGTGGCTCCCCAGTCCCCAGTGAAGCCAAAACCCTGAGCTCCACACCAATTTTTCAACCATTCATTGCACTACTAAGCACATCCTCTGTGTCAGCAGTCTTGCAGACACTATCATGGACCATCATCCAATCTTTTGCTCCTGGGGACCCTCTCCATCACCCCCACAAAAAAAAAACGCATTTCATCACCATCTGAAACAATGCTAACTTGAATACTGAAAGTTTTCTTCACGATGTAGCCAACATAGACTGGTCCAGTCTCTATCTGACCTCTGACGTGCAGTCCACTCTCAGCATCTTCACTGCAAATTTCTCAGTCATTCAGGACACTCACATCCCTCGAATAAACACGTCAAGTCAAAAGGAAGCCTACTCGTTGACTAAAAAAAGATCTATTAAACAAAATAAAACAGCGTGATAAAAGCTGGAGCCGTTTCAAGTCCTCTAGCCTATAGGAAGACCAAAACAGCTACAGGACACTTAGAAATGCATGCAAAAAGGAGATCAGGGCAGCTAAAAGCTCCTATTGCAAAAGCTTATTAACCAGTGCATCAGGGGATTCTAAAAAGTTCTGGTCCCACATAAAAACGTTCCTGGGATCTAACCTTTTCCCTACCCCGAATGACTTCGTACTAAATGGTGCCCACTACAACAACCCTCAGGCCATCGCTAATTTCTTTAATGACCAGTTTACAGATTTGACCACATACACATCTGCTTTCCCTACCTCGAATCAACTGGGTCCTTCAACTCCCTCCCACCAAGCATCAAAAATCCCCTCCTTTTGCTTTAAGGCCATTACTTATAGAGAGGTCACAAAACTCCTCAGAAAGATTTCAGACAGCACAGCCACTGGATCAGACAGTATCGAGTCCAGGCTGCTAAAAATTGCAGCACCTCTCATTGCTGAACCCCTGGCTAGAATTTTTACACTCTCTTTATGTCATAGCCAAGTCCCGGATATTTGGAAAACAGCAAGAGTCACCAATGTCTTCAAAAAAGGTGACCCTAAAGACCCCTCTAATTATAGGCCCATAGCCACCCTGTCAGTTCTAAGCAAAGTACTGGAAAAGCTAGTTGCCACACAAACCATTGAATTCCTCTGAGACAATGACCTCCTAACTGCTGCACAACATGGCTTTCGAAAAGGTCACAGTACCACAACCGCCCTACTTAAATTTATTATAGACACCCTCATTGACAAATGCTTGTTATTTATCTATTTTTGTTGTACTTTCTAAATCATACTTTCAGGACTACTATTGCAATACTCTTGTTACTGTATTTTTGTCATGCTATGACTATAAAAAACTCTATGATCCTACCAGGACCACCCTGTGTACTACCTGTAATGCTTAGCTTATTGTTAAATGTTTTTCAAAATACCCTGTATACTACCTGTGCTGCTTAGCCTATTGTTTAATGTTTCACAACACCATGTTTATGTATCTCGATGTAATCTACTGTTTGTTAGAAAATAGGCTTTTTATTTCCTGGGCTCTGATTGGCTGGTACCCCTGCCAGGGGGATACATTAACTTTCAATAGACACCCAGTAAATAAAAAGTACTAGCCACGGTGCCCCTTTACCCAGTCAAGTATCCCTGTGCCCACCCTGATTTCTCATTGGCCCAAATCACTCACTTTAAATTTAAATCACCGCCATTTATTCCTCTCCTTTAGTAAGAGATAGTGACCCCCCCAATACCAACTGCCTGACTATGCCACACACAGCCTCAGAATTTCTACCTACATTCTTTTTTATTTTTTATTTTAACTACACTACCTCTTGTCCAATACCCTGTGAATGATGTTGTTTCTCACTAACTGGTGATGACTGAGTGAGGCAATGCCCCCCTGCGAGACAAGCGCCTTCCCGCGAGACAAGCAGCCCCCCGCTTGAATTTCTTGAGAACATAATATAAAATAAAGACTTAGCCACAAAAAGAGAAAAGGGAAGACATCATAGCGATCGTCTTCATGGAACTGCCTGTTGTCACTTCAGGTTTCATAATGTGCAGCGCGCGACTCGTCACAGAAGCTAGTTAGAAGTGCTACTAGCCTAAATTGCCTTTCAAACAGTGGCTGCCTCCCAGAAATAAATCAAACCTAACAAAACCTATGTAGACTGCCCAGATAAACTGCCTTGCCATACCCGACTGCCACCACCCTCAAACCTTTGGCTTCACCCAGACTTTACCATGGTGCACAGCTTGCGCTCTTGTTTCATGCCCCTCAACTGTCAGACAGCTGACTGCACTCCCGATCTTCCACTCAGCTGCCCACTCCATCCAGATTTAAAACTACTTTTGATTTGTGATGCTTGCGTTTATAGGAAGTGGCTGGGTACCTTACTGCCAACGGCGACCCAGAGCCACACACAAACTAACTTTTTTAATTCGCTCCTTCTCTCACGACACCCACCAGAAAAGAAAGTAATTTGAAAAACAGTGCTGCTCACTTCAAAGCTACGCTGGTAGCAGCTACTTGTCGGAGGTTGCTCCTTTTGGGATAGCGACAATAACGCTGTGTACAGCCTAAAAAATGAAGCGAGGTGGGTGTTAGGGAGGGAGAATATAACTAATATCAAACAGTTTTTTTTTTCCTTTCTGCAGTCTTATTAGAAGCAAATAACAATAGAGCTACTGTCACAGCTTACCTTAGCTTAATGTCACTGCAAAGGTTGTGCGCTAATAACAACACCCCTCAAGCTCTGCTCAGCCATACATTTTCATAACAAAAAGTAAAAAAGCACATAATGAACAGCCTGCCATAAACATAGATATGACCACTTCCCTAGACAACTGCTATTAGGGTTGGGGCTGCCTAGAGGGACCTCAAACAAAAGCATCAGCACCCTCTTGTGGTAGAGGAACTGCTTTACAGCAAAACTGACTTTTCAGTGTTTTTTTTACTTCAGTTGCTATTTATTTATTTTTTAAATATTAAATAAAAGTGTTGCCTATAGCCTATTTTCTAAGCACAATAATACCCTCCAGGGTGGGCGGTATTGGGAAATACTGGACCTCCCAGGGGCTATAAGGTCCTCCGCCTGTGTCGTCGGGCCTCATTACGCCCCTGGATGGTCTGGTATTTCCCACTGCCGCCCACCCTGTCGGGTATTATTGCTTACTTATACTTGCAATGTCTGCCCTGTAACCTCCCAGGTCGTGCCTGAAAACAATCATCTTTATGGCTAGTGCACCCACCCAGTAAACAAAAACTAAATAAATAAATAAACCTCCTTAATTCCACTGCATCTGCCAAGACTCATGAAGCAGAGTCATTAGAGTCTGTAGTCATGTGGAACTGGTATTTGGTGGCATCCAGGCCTGACTTTGCAGTGCCAGCCACATCCTGTGGCACTTCACCATCCACCTTATCACTCAGTGCCAGCACAGCATTCCACAATGTTTCTAGTGTTGGCTCGTACATACCAACTAAGCTGCCTGCCTTAGCAGCAGACGAACAGGTGTGTGTACTTTTTGGGCCATATTATCCAGCTTCCTGGAATCCTTTTCAGGAGGCTATGTGGAGAGAAGCACCTTGGCCTTCTCACATGCAGCTGCCTGTACCACTCTTTCATGATGAGGGTGGGCATACAGGTATTTCACCCTTGTCTGTCCACCTGATACTTCATTTCAACTTTTATATCAATAGCAGCACCTGAATTGGGTGCTGACATGATGTTTAATGTAGCTTTTTGGAGGGACCTGTGGATGGAGATTAGTAGTCTCCTTGCGGGGGCTAGCCCCATCATGTCCATGAACTCCGTTTGTTCTCCTTCCTCTTCTGCTGCATGAGAGGGGCTGTTGAGGGTGTTCACCAACTGTTTGGTGAACATGGAGTAAGCAGTGTAATCCTCTGTGGGACTGGAGGAATCAAACTCTTGGTCAGGTGAACCATCAGGTTCTATTGGTTCACCTTCCTCCTCCTCTTCATAATTCACATCTCCTCCTCCTCTACAAGCAAGTGGTTTGGTACCAGAGCCTGGTGAGGAAAGGCAGGGGAAAGCACATTAAAAAAGTTTTCCATATCCTGTAAGGCTTGGTAAAACTGCCAAACATTAATAATGTCCTTTGTTGAGGGCATTATTTTCTTACTTACTTACTTACTGTAGGCACCAGCAGAGGGAAACCCTGTAAATTGGAGAATGTCTGGGGTACTAACACACAGAATGAGTTTTAAAATGCCTAATCCAAGCTGAACTGTCAAGGTACAGCTTTCGTTTGCCTAAAACCAAGTTGCCCAAGTTTGGCATGGGTCATCCTTCTGCTTACATTTCTGTACATGCCTCTACAAATGGAAAGAAAAATGTTTCAATAGCAAGCATTGCAATTTATGTCTGATACCTGTCTTTGAAGATGATAATTTCTCCACGAAGGTTTGTAATGGCATCAAATGTCACTTCTGGATCACACTTTTCTGGAGTTTTGGGGTATACTGGTTTACCTGGTGAAGGATTTGGTGAAGGGCCTAAAATACAAGTTCAAGCTTTTAAACCTAAATGCAGTTTCTGTTTGCAAATAAAACAATTGTTTTCTAATTGTTTAGACCACCCCCACTCCCCCATTACCACATCTGGCATTCAAGTCAGTTCAAGCAACATCACAGCCCCAACAATATTCCCCCCTGCTGCCAACTTCCCCCATGGTCTGCCCCCATGGTGGAGCCCTTGGATTGGTCCCCCTCAGGTAGTCACATTTTGGTGGGGTCAAGGTGTTTGCAGAATGGGGCCTGAGCATGCTGGAATGATCACCCAACAGCATTGGATTGGTTCTTTTTCTCTCATTACTCTCATCCTCTTTTAAACTAGAGGTGTGCCCATCCATTCAAAGGCACTCCCACGTCTCACCAGGACTATGCATAAAAACACAGTTGCCTTGCATGCAGATAGCTTGACCCCATGTGGAAGAGCAAGCTTCCCAGTCCACTACAGCAGTCACTGCAGTGGCAGGCTAAGGCAACAATAGAGATATTTGATCTAGTGTCTTTCAACTGGAAATGAGGAAACACCCTGATGCTCATGGGTAATAAATACAGGGGTAATGTTAAGAGACACATTTCTCCCAGAGTGGGGGCCTCTGGAACAGCCAATCAGCATAGACAGTGGGCATGATTACATGCAGACCTTCTAGGTAATGATGGATGAATTAGTGCTTACAATGGAAATCACCAAGAACCCTGGTTGGTAAAGTGAGTAGGGGATACCTGTAAGAAACAAATTCTGGTCAGATCCACCACAGCTGCATAATGAAGTTAGTGAAGTTGTGTTGAATTGTTAAGAACGTATGGAGAAACAACACAATGATTTGTAATTAGTAAGATTTGTTTTAGTTTCTGTTTTAGGGAAGGCATACACATTATTAGGAAAATATATGGAGGTGTACAGTTTACTGGAAGGAATAGGAAGCAATATAGGTTTGCAAAAGAACCCCAGAGCAAATGCCACTCGGGTATGTGTTATCCCGGATGATATTGGCCGGATAGCCAAATTTTAAAGAAAACACAATTGCACATACCCCAATAATGCAAAGCATCATGGGAAATATATGCAAATCCCCATGATGGTACAGAAGGTGGTAGTACTTCATTATAAGGACAAGTAAATGTTTTTAATATATTTACAGACAGTTACATAAACTTAATTTTCTTCATAGAATAATTTAAATTTAGTAACAGTGGTATTACAAAGCAATTACTCAGACAGCTTGAAAACTATAATTACTTTATATTGTACATTGACACCCGATAAGGACCTCCGTGAAATTGAGATGCAAATGTCACCCAGTTATCAGTTTTCTAACAGGAATATTTTACTATCCTAAATACATTTCTTGCTTCAGTAACTGCACAGCACATCTATTGCATGACCTACTTATTGACATTTTACATCTGCAGCTATGCAAAGTACTGCTGCTGCTTACTACACCAACATCATGATTCATGAACCATAAAATAGATGACTGCCATAACTAGGGAGGCAGTATAGCACAGTGGTTTAAGGCTCTCAGCTGCAAATCTGGAGATCTGGATTTGAATCCCACAGCCCCCACTTGCATACTGGGTGACCCTGAGCAAGTCACTTAACTTCCATGTGCTCCCAGGTTGCCCCTGTAAACAAGCTTTCAGCTTAGTGTTCCACTCCTGGTTAAACAATTAAAAGAAAAAAAAAACGACACAATATATTCTTTTTCTTGCTTTATTTTGCTACTACAAGCTTTTACTAATACATCCATCCTTAAATGTACTTTTTATAGCTTATGACCTAGGCAGAACTACACTTAAAATCTTACACATAAATAAATAATCAGAATAGCATTTTCATATTTCAGTAGTATCTCCTTCCTTTTCAGGTGCCCATGACACTATGTATATGTGTATATATATATATATATATATATATATATCTTTTAACTTCAATGCACTAAACCTATTTAAATGAACAAAACACAAGACTTTATTCTCTTCACACATTACTGTGAAACTTCAGGTCCCAGAATAGCCAAGAAACAATTGTAAGACTTTACTCTTGCATGCCACTGTCACACCCACTTCTCATGCAAACAACAATCAATTAGGCAAACCCCTTTAGTTTCTGTTCTATGCACTCTTACATTAGAGAGACATAAATCTTATAGAACTGCTAAAAAAACAAATTTAGCAAGACTGGATTTCTGAATTAAAACCTGTCGTTTACAGTACCTACATAAATAATAGTTCACTAGCTACAAACGATGCTACAGACATGACAATAACAAAATTTATGTTTTACACGGAAAACATCCATATAATGAACTTGTCATACAGGATTTGTGACCTTCTGTCTGCATGTATCTGACAAAGGAAAAGGCACCTGCATGATCCTTTTTTTTCTTATTTTATTTTTATGCCCAACTTGCCCACACTGTTAGAGCCAAATATTGACATGCTTAGAGTTAAAAAAAAAATAATGATGTCTATATATGTGTGTGTGTGTGTGTGTGTGTGTGTGTGTGTGTGTGTGGTGGTGGTGGTGGAGGGGGTGGTATGCCTAGATGCAGTTTCGGGCATTCCTTAATTACTTCCCCAGGCAGCTTTGATAGTCAGTTGTTCCAGCATGATAGAGCCACCTCATGCCCCTCCCACATGAACCAAAAAAAAAGGTGGGGGTGGATCTTTAGGAACTTCTTGAGTGGAAGTGGGGTACATCTTACTCCCCCCAAAAAACTAATACTGCCTCCCACTACTCAGGTTCCAGTTCTTGTACCTTTCACTTAAGAAAGAAAATAGTGCACTGCAACCATTGACTAACATGAAAGCATATTTATTTGAGGGCGGAAAACATTTTTTGGAAGAGGGTAAGGTGGATGAGACTATTTACACCTTCAGTCAGTTCCATGGACAGAAAACACGATATCATCCCTTTTGTACATGCAAAACATATGCAGGCTCCGCCCACTGCGGCTATAAAGATTACTTACCATAGTAATGGTGTTTCTTCTAAAGAGATCCATCTGTAAGCATTACAATAGGAAACAGTCCCCTGGATTGAGTTGCCAGGAGATAGAATTTATGCTAATTTTAGAATCTTAGAATTAGAACTAAGTCCAAACTCTGCAGTTGTCACACACCCCCAATAGGCAGATTTGTTTCAAAGCTAGGGGGAGCTGTGACCAAAAAAATAGCTAAATGGCTACCAAAAATTTATATGTAAGCCCTCCAAAATGGACTTACTTCTGGGTGGCGGTTCCAGTCTCCCCTGCGGTGCTGGTTGTTCCATGGTTCCAGGTGGGAGTTGCACCTTGCGACCCCCGGAGTGCTGTCTCAGCCTATTCAGGTCCAGGCCGAGCAGTGAGGTTGTTGTCCGTGCATCCGCGGCATTGTGGTGGTGGTCTCAAGTCCTGTTTTAGGATATTGGTTAAATAAATAAATAACTGTAAATAGTAAAATGGCAGACCTGTACACCTTGCGCATGCGTGGCTGCCAGCTATGTAAAAGTTAAAAGAGAAGCTGCTCCTTTTAGAATGTGTAGTTTCGTTGTTGGCTGGCACCATGTGTGCACAATGTAAATACTTTAAACAGGTGTGTGCTTCTGGATTCAAGGAAAGGAGGAGCAGATAGTGAGGGGGGCCATAGCTGGTTCGGCCATCCCCTGGAGACCCATGTTCCTCGAGGAAAGATGAGTGGAGAGAAGTAGAGAGCTGTTGCTGCTTGCTGTTAAAGGCCTTAGTCAGCCTCAAGTTTGCTGCCTGTGTTTGTACTGCTCACTGCCCAGATTCTAGGGTAGTCACTGGATTCACTGTTAAAATGTGACCCCTTGGTCCAGAGTACTGTTGGAGTGTTCAGTGGGACCCCTTGGTCCTCAGCATCTATTAGTTTCTGATGTGACCTATTTCAGTCCAGAGTGACCTTGGAGCTTCTGATGTGATCACACGGTCCCGAGCAGCATGTGTGTGCTTTACTGCTCCACAGAGTAACTGTTCCTGTTATAATTAACTGTTCATTAAATAGGATTCTCTTTTTTCTGCAATTTTGGTGTTTGTATTTTGTGTTTGGATCAACTGTTTGCTGCTAAAAGAAGTTTACCTTTCAGCCATGTTCCCAGTGTGTCCCAGGGTACCATCCAGAGGAACGGAAACCAGAAACCCTCAACAAAGATGTTGAAAGGCGTTCCTGGTGATGAAGACAGTCTACAAAGGCCTCTGGGTGAAGCTGACAAGTCCGGGCAGGTGAAGGTCGGTGTCCTCCTTTCCTCCAGTGTACCAGCTCTGCTCCCTGAAGGTCCGAGAGCACCCCAGTTCTATTCAGGTCTGGTAAGCCAGCCTGACCAGGTGTGTGGACTTTTTATTAGAAAATATAGAAACATACATAGAATCTGTCAGCAGATAAGGACCATACAGCCCACCTAGTCTGCCCATTTCCCTACTTGGTTCGGCAATCCCTGCTCTTATCTGGACTCCCTTCCCCCCACTCTACTGTACAGCAGGGTGCCTTTATTTTTATCCCATGCACTTCTGAATCCCTGTACTATTTTAATTTCCACCACCTCCACTGGTCGGCTGTTCCATGGATCCAACACCCTCTCTGTGAAAAATATTTTCTAGCATTCCCCCTAAGCCTCTCTCCCACCAGCCTCATGTTATGCCCCCTGTCCTTGTGCACTTTTGTCTCTGAAATATGCTCCCCTCCTGTGCCCTGTTTATTCCTCTAAGGTATTTGAATGTCTCTATCATATCTACTCTCTCCCTTCTCTCTTCCAGTGAATAGATGTTTAGTTCCTTGAGTCTTTCTTCATAAGGCTTGTGGTGCAGTCCATGTATCATTTTTGTTGCTCTTGTCATGACTGCTTCCATTCTGTCTATGTCCTTCTTGAGATGTGGTCTCCAGAATTGGACACAGTATTTCAGATGAGGCCTCACCAGTGATCTATACAGTGGCATCACCACTTCACTCCTCCTACTGGTTATGCCTCTTCCTATGCACCCCAGCGTTCTGTTTGCCTTCCCCATTGCTTTTTCACATTGTTTGGCTGACTTCAGGTCATCGGATATTATAACCCCCAGAGGTCTGTCTCCTGACTTGTGGTGGCTAGAACCTGCCCCCCCCATCCTGTATTTCTCTCTTGGGTTTCTGTGTCCGAGGTGCATTGTCTTGCACTTCTTAGCACTGAAACCCAACTGCCAAATCCTTGACCATTTCTCAAGTAGTCTTAGGTCATTTCTCATTTTATCTAGCCCCTCCTGTGTGTCGACTCTGTTACAGATCTTGGTGTCATCTGCGAACAGGCATACTTTCCCCTCCAGCCCCTCTGTAATGTCGCTTATGAAGACATTGAATAGAACTGGACCCAGCACTAATCCCTGTGGAACCCTGCTGGTCACCTCCCCCTCTTCTGATATTTTGCCATTTACTACCATCCTCTGGGTCCTGCCTTTAACCAGTTTCCAACCCGTTTTACCACTTTAGAGCCCACACCCAGATTCCCCAATTTGTTAAGCAACCTTCTATGCGGAACGGTGTCGAAGGCCTTACTGAAATCCAGGTAGGCCACATCCACCGCCCTTCCCTGATCCAAAACCCTGGTCACCCAATCAAAGAAATTGATAAGATTAGTCTGACAGGACATACCCTCAGTGAATCCATACTGCCTTGGGTCTTTTGCACTGCTTAACTCCAGGAACTTCACTACCCTCTCCTTAAACAGGGACTCCATCAGCTTCCCCACCACTGAGGTCAGGCTTACAGGTCTGTAATTGTCTGCCTCCTCCCTACTTCCAGTCTTGTGCAGGGGGGCCACCTCTGCCCTCCTCCAGTCCCCAGGTACCCCACCCATCTCTAGTGATTGGTTGAAGAGGGTTGTCAGTGGACCTGTTATTTTGGCTGAACCCCCCCCCTCCGCACACAAGCTTTATTATCTTTCAAAAATACCCCTGGACTGGGAAGGGGGGCTTACAATATGGGGGCTCATCTGGGATTTGATTTTGAGTGCCTGGGTCTTTCTAGACTCAAACCTGTGGTGCTGGACAAGCTGTGGAAGTTCCCCATTTGCTGGACTATTTACTGCACAACCAAAATGGTGCATGAGACTGGGACATTTTGCGCACTTTCTGTGAGAACTGCAAGTGCCTTGTTTCCATCCACAGCCAAGAGTGCAGCATGCATGGACTTTGTGGGAGCAGAGACTGTACTGTGGGCATTACCTCTTGTACCTATGGCCCAGGTATGGGATGGTTTGCTCCACAAATATTTAGCGCACCACCAATATGAACTAAAGATACAGCTCTGTGCAGAGACTTTTGAACTAAGTTGCAGACAATGGGCTTTTGGGGTGAAATTGTGCTTTAACTGAAAAACAAAAAATGTGCCTACATGCTTATGCAGTGATAGTATGGTGTGCATTAATGGTTTAATTGTTGCATTTCTGAAGTGCTATATTAAGAATAAGTTGCATGCTGTTTAAAATGTATTTTACTGTTGGGGGGGTGTTTTACTCCAGGGAATTTAAAGAAAATGTACCGAGTGAAAATGGTGCCGATCAGTAACTGTTTTTATCTAGCTTTAATAATTTTGTATAGAATGGTTGAAAGTAAGCAAATGTTACAGTAATGCTAACAGTAGATAGTTTTAGTAACTATTGTTAAAATTTCTCTTTTTGCTAAAAATGTGGTTTTCTATTACAATGTCCAGGCAGTCTAATGCAGGTAGCTGGCAGCAGTAAAAGGGTAAGTGTTAAACTTGTTTTAGAATGGGGGAACCTGAGACACTGCCGTGTGAACTAAAAGCAATCTGTCTGTAGATTTAATGGTGGGTAGCCGGGGGGGGGAGAAGAACTTGTGATGCCATCAGTCAGGCTAAATTTTGGATCTTTTCATAGGTCTGGTCAGTGGGTGACCAGGTGGGGATTAGTTGAGGGATGGGATGCCATCAATCAGGCCGAGCTTTAGGTCTTTTCATAGGTTTGGTCGGTGGGTGGCCCAGTAATGAAAAGTGATTTCTGGGTGGCTTAGAGAGCCAGGTTAGTGTTAGATTAGGCAGTGTTAGTTTAGGTCTAGAGTAAGAGTAGTGTAAAGAGTATAGGGCGAGTCTTGGCTCTCCAGAATGGTGAGCATTTGGCAGGGGGAGTGTGTAAGCCCCCCAAAATTGGCTAACTTCTGGGTGGTGGTTTCGGGTTTCCCCATGGCACTGGTTGTTCCATGGCTCTGGTAGAAAGTTGCACCTTGTGATCCTCGGGTGTGGCTTGCAGCTGTGGCTGCTGTATCCCTGCTGCCTTGGCCTATTCAGGTTTGGGCCCAGCAATGGAGTTGTTGTCCATGCTTCTGGGTGCGGTGGTGGTCTCGTTTCCTGAATTAGGGCAGCTGGGTCTGGGACTGCTGCACACATTGGTTAAATAAATAAATAATTGTAAATAGTAAAATGGCAGACCCACGTGCACTGCGCATGCACGGCCTTCCGTTGTGTAAAAGTTAAAGGAGCAGCTGCTCCTTTTAAAGTGTGTAGTTTCGGTGCAAGCTGGCGCCATATGGGCACAGTGTAAATATTAAACGGGACTACAAGTCCCTGGCTGAGGAAAAGAGAGAGATTTGAGAGGGAGTGGAAAGAGCAGGAGGTCAGAGCGGGGCGTTCGCCCACTCAGCCATGCAGCCGCATTTATTTTTTTGTTAAAGTGGCAGTGCGGGCTGCTGAAGAATGGAAGTGGCAGCTGCCATTTCCTGAGAGCCCTTGTTATTTTGGGTCCAGAGTTAAGAGTAGTCTCCATGAGGTATTGAATGAAGGGCTGCCTGCTGGGAGGAAGAGACATGAGGTGAGGGAGTCCTAGGTCAGGGTCCTGGAGTGGGCATCCCCTGGAGGTCCTAGCAAGCTCCTGAGCCTAGGCTGTAAAGTTCTGGGCTCTGTGCCCAAGAGAAGCTTACTGTGAGGGGGTTGGAGCATTGACAGCCATCCCTTCAGAGGTGTGTGCTTCTGTATTCAAGGAAAGGAGGAGCAGATAGTGAGGGGGGGCCATAGCTGGTCTGGCCATCCCCTGGAGGTCTGTGCTCCTCAAAGAAAGATGAGCGGAGAGAAGTAGAGAGCTGTTGCTGCTTGCCGTTAAAGGCCTTTGTCAGCCTCAAGTTTGCTGCCTGTGTTTGTACTGCTGGCTGCCCAGATTCTAGGATGGCCACTGGATTCACTGTTAAAAAGTTACCCCTCACTCCAAAGTACTGTTGGAGCATTCAGTGGGACCCCTTGGTCCGCAGTACCTATTAGTTTCTGATGTGACCTGTTTCAGTCCAGAGTGACCTTGGAGCTTCTGATGTGACCTCACGGTCCTGAGCAACCCGTGTTTTGCTGCTCCATTGAGTGACTGTTTCTGTTATAATTAACTGTTCATTAAATGGGATCCCCAGTTTTCTGCAATTTTGGTGTTTGCCTTTTGTATTTGGAGGAACTGTTTGCTGGTAAGTTTTCCTCCACAGCCATGTTCCTAGTGTGTTCCAGGGTGGCATCCAGAGGAGTGGGAACCAGAAACCCCTTGAGGAAGATGTCAGAAGGCCTTCCTGATGAAGACAGTCTACAAAGGCCTCCAGGCGAAGTTGACAAGGCCAGGCAGGTAAAGGTCAGGGTCCTCCTTTCCACCAGTGTACTAGCTCTGCTCGCTGAAGGTCCGAGGGCACCCTGATTCCATTCAGGTTTGGTAAGCCAGGCAGACCAGGTATGTGGACTCTATATTTTTGTTGCAACACACCCTCCCCCTTTCCCCACAAACTTTACCATCTTTCAGAAATACCCCATGGAAAGCTGCCCAGTGGCACTGGAGGTTGAGGTGCTGGTTGCTACACCTCCCACCACACCGGCAACCTGGGTTCAGGAACGAGCCTGGGCTGCCGGGGGTCAGCAGGGGTGAGAGAGGATCGAGCATCTGGAGGACTGCTGCCCTCTCTCAGGGGGAGGGATACATGCCATTCCACTCAATTGCCCTCTGGCAGCAGCTGGAGGGCAATATGGGCAGGGAGGCACATACTGACATCAGTATGTCAGTAGGGAGGGGGGAAGGGAGAAAACAGAAAAGAAGCCTGGCAGGGTTCTATGATGGCCCTGCATCCCCAAGGTTGACCCCGGTGTCTGGATTGTGTTTTTTTTGGGGGGAAGCCAGTGCCCTCCTCCCTGGCCCCACCATGGAGAGCAATCTGCAGGAGAATTGCCGGGGTCAGCAAGAGGTGGACCATAGCCCCCTTCCAAGGCTCCCTGAGGAAAAAAATATCTATGTACAAAAATAGCCCTGGACAGGGAGGAGGTGAGCTTACATATAACAAAAAATGTTATTACATTTTGGAAACATTAACCAGCTTAAGACAGACTAAAACATTTTTGCAGAAAAACGTTTTGTAACTGGCCACCTATCAACAGTTACATAGGAACTGCAGCAAGTAATGATAAAGCAATTTTTGTTTCTATATTTTCTTTATGCTCCCTTGCTGTGGCAGGCTTGGCTCCCATCTGCCCCACCCCAACATCCCCCACCTCCCTAGGCTTACCTACTGGTGAATACCTCCACGGATTGCCCCCCCCCATGATGGGGTCAGGAGGGAGAGGGCCGTCCTCCCCAAAGCCTAAATCCAGGTCACCTGGTGATGTGGCAGGTGGAGGCGCAGTGCGCCGGGTATCATTAACACTGGCTGCAAAGTATTTCTTCTTGGTTTTTTCCTCCCATCCCCTAGCCATGGTATACTTGGGCTTGTGCATGTATCCCAGGAGTGTGACTCACTCCTCCCCTGACCTATGACAGCCACTCGTGCATCCCATCGGCTGCCACCAGGCCTCCACCTGGCCGCAGCCAGGAGCTGAGATGACACTGTACTCCAATCCAAGAGGGAGGAGCTGCCAGATGACTATTCAATCCTTCCCCCAATCCACCCCAGCCAACCCCTGCAATCAGAGCTCATTCCCAAACTCAGGTCTCCAGCATGATGAGAGGTAAGGCGCACAGCACCTCAGCTGTCTGTGCCACTGGGCCGACATGGCTCAAGCAACATATAAGAAAACTGATTCTTGTATGAACCTATTTTCAGGTTCTGGAAGGAGAGGCCAGGTAAGGGATTATAAAGCTTACTGATGGATTCCCTTAAGAAGAAACAACATTACTACATTGAGTAATTTTTTTCCTCTAACCCCAGGAAAACATCAGTATAGCTTTACAATAGCAGACTCCATAGCAGTACCTTGGAAGGCTGGGTCCAGAACCTATTTAGGAAAAAGGTTCAGCAAGACAGCAGTGCCAAAACTGGCATCCCTTCTGGACTGTAGGCACCAGTGTTTTGTGAAATGTGTAAAGTCTCCTATGAGCTGCTTTACAGATTTGGTGAAGGGAGCATGACCCTTGCTACTCCACAGAGGCAGAGGTATCCCTTGTTGAATGTGCCCGTAGACCTCTGGAGGGCTAGTCTGCCAGCTTTTTCATGACAGAATTGCATGCAGGAGACTATCCAACAAGCTACTTCTCTTAGTTGCTAGTTTACCCTTTCCCACTTCACCATAGGTGATAAAATGCTGTTGGATCTGGCATCTTTTGTGTGGTCCAGGTAGTTGCTTAGTGCCTTGTTTTACATCCAAGCAGTGGAGTTTTTGTTCCCCTGTGCTGGAATGTTCAGTGAAAAGCACAAGGAGGTTGATTGACACCACCTCAGGGAGAAATTTCCTATTAGTCCGGAGGACTACCGTATCCCTAGGGAAGATTAGGAGCTTGATTTTCAAAGCTCAGCAAACGCCGCATGCCCCTGGTGCACCAATCTTTTGGCGTACAAGACTTGTGGCATTCTCCTGGCCGGTGATCAGGATTTCAAGTCCAAGCATCAAATGTCACAAGTTGGACCAGCTTTTCCCTGGTCTAACTTGCCACATTTGGGGGGCACTTTTTATGGGGCTTGTGCCAAATATTTGGCACAAGCTGCCATAAGTGAAGGAAACTGTTGCAACTGTGCCTGACAATAGAATATCGGGTGCAGCTGCAGCAAAGAAGTTTGGCGCAGCTGCACCAAAAAATGGCTTTGATGCAGAGCCTGACACAAGCCCTGCATCAGCCTTTGAAAATCCAGCCCTAAATAGTTTGGATCTGTGCAGAGGGTGTGCAGCTTGCTCACCATCCTATCAGACATAATAGCAACTAAGAATATTGTTTTTCATGCAACATACTTTAGATCAGCAGTAGCCATAGGTTCAAAATGAACTTCCTTCGGCTGAGCAATTCACACATTTAGGTCCCACGGTGGGACAGAGTCCTCACAGGAAGGTACAAATGGTTTAGGCTGTTAAATAACCTTTTAAAAATAGGTTGTGAGGGCAGAGACGTATTCATGCCAGGTGCTGTATAAGTAGAAACTGCTGCCAAATGCACCTTCAGAGTAACTATAGGTATACTAGGTAATCCAAAACTGTAGACAAGTCTCCCTGCATGGGGATTATCTTTCTGGGTGCAGACCAGAATGAAAATCTCTTCCATTTTGAGGCATATGTTTTCCTTCTTGTTGATTTTCTACAAACCTTCAACAATCTCATCACCTTCTCTGTGAAGTTGAAGCCAGAGAACTCTTGCTTCTCAAGAGCCATGCCCTCAGGCGTGGAGTTCCAAGGTCTGGGAATGTTAATCTGCCCTGAGACAGTGTCAGCAAACTGTGCCTCAGTGGCAGGTTGATTGGAGCCCTGCTGGACAGGCTCAGGAGTATAGAGTACCAAACCTGCCTGGCATAAACTGGTGCTAGCAGAGTCACTGTTGCTGGCTCCCTCCTGAACTTTATGAGTACCCTCTGCAAGAGTGAGAATGGAGGTAAGGTATACAGGAACCTCCCTATTCATTTCAGAAGCAGAGCATCCTCTGGAACTGTCCCTATTGCTGGGGGCTTGCAACAGAATTGTGGGAGCTGACTGTTCTCCCAGAAAGCAAACAGATCTACTGTAAAGCTGGGATACCTCAACTTCTGAAAACTAAGACCAGCACCTGCTAGCTCAGGGTCTATTCATCTTTCCTTGGCTGATTCTGCTTAGTGAATCTACCAGAACATTGTCCTTTCCTGGTAGATGTACTGCAGATGAGTCTACATCCTGAGAATAGGCTAAATTCCAGATCTTCATAGCTTTTCTCCATAGCCTTGAAGAAGATCTTGCTTCTTTATTTGTTCATGTAATACATTGTTGTAGTGTTGTCTGTTTGGATCTGGATAGACTGACCCTGTACCTGAGAGGGAAAAGTTTGCATTGCTAGGAGCACTGCCCTGAGCTTCAGCAGGTTGATATGCACCTGAGTCTCCTGTCTGCTCCAGGCACTTATTTAATTATTTATTTATTGAAACGTTTCACCAAGAAAGGCACACTGAACAACAAGTTCCTCATCTCACAGTGTGTCCTGGGGGAAAGGGTAGTGGAAATAAATACATACATGCAGGGGTCACGTGATGGCTGCTTAGAAGAGAGCTGCTTACCTCTGTTGCTCCTCACCGCTCCTGCAATTAAAACCCTGATTTCTAAGTCCCTAATGCCTGGATTGTGACTTGGCTCACAAATCTCATCTTAAGGAGCCCTGCAGTGCACGGTTTTGGGCACAGAGAATGAAAACAGACATGAAAAAAAGCCCTGCCATGCCACTCGCCCCTGCCGACACCTGAGAAGAACGAGGCCACAGAACGGTCTAAGCAACAACCCACCAGCTTGCATAAGCCTCAGACCAGCAGCACGGCACTCTCGGAGGATCGCATTCTAAAAATAATGCAGCCTATGCAGGAGACCATCTCTGCAATCTCGGCAGATCTCCAGAAAATCCACTCCTCCATTGATTCCCTCTCTATCAGGGTCAGCGATTCTGAAGCCAGGATCACATCTATGGAAAAATGGAAGGGTAAAAGTGACCAAGAATCCATAATGATGCGGCAAAAGCTCAAGCGACTAGAAGAAAAACTGGAGGACTTAGAGCGGCAAAGCCGGCACAATAATTTGATAATCATCGGTCTGGCATCAAGAGAAGAGGGCAACAATCTGGTGCAGTTTATCTGAAGCTTAGTGAAAGAATTGCAGGCACTTCTCCAAATAACACCGCCTATGTGATCCAGCGGGCCCATCACTCGCTGCGCTCCCACCGCCACCTGGGTCTCCTCCTTGACCTGTGATCTCCAAACTACTCAATTTCCAGGATAAGCAGCATATCCTGGCAAAAGTTAAGGAAATCCAGGAGCTGCAGTGGGAAGGACACAAGCTGTGGATTGCTCAGGACCTCCCACTGTCAGTATGAGCCAAAAGGCAGGAGCTACACCCTACAGTCTCAAAGTTAATTGCTGCGGGGAAACCTTTTGAAGTTCGATGCTCCGCAGTGCTGCAAGTCAAACACATTGACCAGTGGATATCTTAGGAAATACTGGAGCAAGCGGCGGTGGAACTCAAGATCCTCCTGCCAGAACTCTTCAAGTGAAGGCCCATTCCTGAGTTAATGAGAAACTTATCTTTTAACAGCACAGTGAGTACTTGATGACTATCTCTCTTTCTTGATTTGTTGGACCTTTTGCCTCTCTCCCTGGCTCAGATTGAGGCCTCAGCCCTGGCTTGCTACCCCAACCTCATCTCCCGTCTGGCCTGGTGTTATGAACTATTAAACACTGCCCACTTTGCCCTGGCCTAGCAAGCTTTAGGAGTCTCTACTGCTGCGCATATTTGATCACCACCCTGGACTAGACCTATTTACCTGACCTCACTTACAGTCAGATGGATGAACTCAGCCGGGCCGTTCTTGGATAGCTCGGGTCTTTAACTCAGCTAGGCCACAGCATAGACTTTTCCCATCAAGCAGCAGCCATCGTTCAGGACTACGGGACTTTTTTCCTGTGAGTTTCTGACTCCTGATCAGAATGCCGGACATCTGAAGTAAATGGTGGGGTTTGCTCTCCTGGCTTTTAGGCTGGCACAGTGCTCTGAAGGGGGGGAGTTGGATTTATTTATCTGGTCACTGTAGTATCCCACTTAGAGTACCACCAGTAATTGACTTTTGGACTGGATCAGTTATCTTCTATCGCAGGCTAATGTTGATTTTGGGGGACTTTTCATCTGTACTGCGGGCTTAATAACTGCCCTCGCCAAGTTGGACTGAACTGAGCCCCAAGTGGGCGCATTAATCATACCAAGAAGTTCTCTTGTTATTACAACTAGCTTCAGTTTGTTTTCTTATTATTAGCTAAATGTTTACATAGTTATATATCCCAGCCTGTTTGCAGGAGGGTGGGGGTTAAGAACATGTTTTCTCCTAGAGTAGCTTTAAAAATCACTTCGCAAGTATAGTAGGTAGTGTAGTTATTAAATTAGGGTAGAGTAGTTATGTTTCTGTGTTTTGAATGTTATTGGGTGTGTTGGGGTGTTATGTGTGTGTAGGCGGTGGGGCGGTGGGGGCCTATGGATTAGTGGGTTGTTCTGGGGTTCTATCACATTCATAGCATGCAATTGGTATTTTGTTTCTGGGGTGGGTGGGATGGGAGGGTTCTGCGCTCTCATGGTCCCTGAGTCCTTTTACCATAATAGGGGGAAGAAGGCAGTCACTAGGGCCTGACCTCTTAGTACATCCCTTTAAACATCGATTATCTAGCCCAAATAGGAGGTTCTTACACCTCTATTAGTTGGAATATCAAAGGGGCCCAAGATAAGCGCAAAACACTGGTAATTTTATGCCACCTCCAGCACCTCAGGGCAGGGAATGTCTACCTGCAAGAGACACATCTTAGCAGAGAGGACATCTCCCTCTTTCAGATAAGTTGGATAGAGCACGTCGCTGGTTCCAGCACTTCCTTGAGACGAGGAGGAACTGCAATTTTAATTGCTAAAATGGTCCCCTTCCGGATGACACATGAATGGTGGAATCCTGCTGGGTGTTATCCTTCAGGGCACCATAAAATCCTCTCCAATCACTCTAGGTTCCGGATATGGCTCAAATACGGATTCACAGCAATTCTTTACCCACCTACTAATGCTACTAGCCTCCGACTCTCCTACACTAACTGTTCTAGGAGGAGACTGGAACCTGGCTCCCCAATCTGACCTGGATCGATCGGATAATAAGAGAGTAGGGTTAACTCCAGCTCAACGGGCCCTGAGAGACCTCATGAATGGTACTGGGACAATAGACATCTGGCGCACTCTGAACCCTACAGAATGGCAGTACACCTTTTTTTCTCCACCCCACAATACTCTATCCTAATAGATTATTTTCTCATCAGCTCCTTTTATCTCCCAGGTATTCTGGCTGTGACTATCCACCCCAGGGTACTGTATGACCACTCCCCAATCAGTATCTCATACCTCCTGGGACCAGGGGCCAATGGGACTCCATATGGTGCCTCAACACTCAGCTTCTACAACCCCCCCACAGACCACATCCAAATGTTTGTCTCCTTCTTCTTAGAGGCCAATAAGGGTTCGGTAGATAGAGTGGACACCGTATGGGCAGTACTCAAATGCGCCCTTCGAGGTGAGTTCACATGCCTAGCAGGAAATCGTTCCCATAAGAATAGGGAACAGTTAGATACCCTTTTAGGTGAAATTCGTCAACTAGAACATTCTCTTAAATGCTCCTCCCATAACTCGGAGTGGGCCAAATTGCATCATTTGCAATCTCAATTTACGGACGTCATGGCACAAAAAGCTGAACTCACTCTACACCATACTAAATTAAAATATTTAGAATCAGAGGAGCAAGCTGGCAAGCTCTTAGCCCTTAGGTTAAGGCAAGCAGAGTCCATCCCTAGAAGAGGAGGTAGTTTCGGATCCCAAGGAAATAGTTTCAGTTTTCGGGGGCTATTTCCAAAGGCTTTACTCGGTGGATAAGGCATCCAGTCCATCTGACCAAGCCATTACAGTGTTCCTGAAATCTACTACCCTCCCAACCTTATCCCCTCCTCCACCAGGCACCTGGGTGCCCTGATTTCACTTAGTGAAGTGGAGCAAGCCATCAAACAACTGCCCTTAAACAAGGCTCCTGGGTCAGACGGTCTGCCCAATAATTTATATAAAGCCTGCATCCCCCAATTAGCACCCCTGTTGGTAGAGGTCTTCAATGTTTGGTTTGAGAATGGCGTGGGAGAACCCGCCTTCCTGGAGGCCCTGATCACTCTACTCCCAAAACCTGACAAAGACCCCTTACATCCTGAAAACTACCTCCCTATCTCACTACTGAATTCAGATGTGAAAATCCTGGCTAAAATTCTGGCTTATTACCTGGCACCGGTTATGGGAGAGGTTATTGGCCAAGAACAAGTGGGTTTCATGTCAGGGAGAGCTTCAGGGGACCATATGAGGGAGCTGCTATACCTGATCTTAGCGTCCGGGGAGCCTGGGGTTCCTGTGGCCCTGGTTTCCCTTGACACCAAGAAAGCGTTTGATCGGGTCTCCTAGGAGTTCCTCTTTGCCTCTTTCCATCACTTTGGTATACCTGTTGACTTCATTAAATGGGTCAGACTCTTGCATTCCTCCCCCACAGCTCGGGTTTGATGTAATGGCTGCCTGTCCAAGCCTTTCCCCCTCCAATGAGGCACCCGTCAAGGCTGCCCACTTTCTCCCCTCTTATTCAATTTCTGTTTGGAACCCCTTATATGTAGGTTAGTTAATTCTCCCACTCTGACAGGTATCCAACTAGAGGGGAAGAGATACACTCTTTCAGCATAAGCAGATGACTTGCTTTTACATATAGAGGACACAAGTGTCACCATCCCCACCCTGCTAGTGGAATTGGATAGTTTTTCCAAAATCTCCTTCTGTAAGCTGAACCTCACCAAGACAAAGATTTTTCCCCTCAATAACTGACTTGCCAGGGTGAATCTTAGTGACATGGGCCTTTCTTGGGAACCCAAAACTCTAACATAATTGGGTATTAAAGTCTCTCGAGACATTCCCACCTTGGTTAAAGAAAACTTTGCCAAACTGTTACAAACTTTGAAGTCTGATCTGGACAGATGGGGTATGATTCCTCTTTCCCTTTGGGGTAGGATTAGCATTCTCAAAATGAATGTCCTACCTCACCTACTCTACCCTCTGGGTATGTTGTTTTTTTCCCCCCAAGGTATGGTTCACTCGACTTAAAAAATGCTCAGCACTTTCTATGGAGGAACAAGGTGGTATGAAGGGCTTATGGCAAACTTGCTGCCCCTAAGTTGCAAGGTGGCCTAGCTCTCCCCTCCTTCTTCACGTAATATGGGGCTCAACACATCAGCAAGTTGACCCTCTGGATAAAAAGTACAGTACCACAGGTCATAAAACTTACACTTCCATTTGGTTAGAAATCAAAAGAGCCCTTGTGAACAAATCACACTGCTCCTTACCCTCCTTGGTATACCAGCTTCCCTCTCAACTTCCTCGATTTCAGAGGAACTCTCCAATTGGCTGGTCACTCAGTGCCCTGCATCAAATACAAACTCATCTGTCGCTGAGTTGGCACAGATCATCTGTGCAACCCACAATAAGCAACCCTCCCTTCCAGATCAGTCATCACCCTGTCCTGCTCTCCTTTTGGCCCCACTTGAAGACCTGCACTCTAGCTACTTTTCTCCAAGATGAGGAAATGGTCCCCTTTCCAACTCTCCAACTCCAGCTCCAGCTTAATAATAAAGACCTATTTAAATTCCTACAAATGAAAAATGCAGTACTTTCCTTCCTGGGGCCAAAGCCTTAGCCTCCCTTGCTCAAAGAGGACTTATCCTCCATCCTCCAAGTTGCAGATCGGCCTCACGCAGTTTCTAGAGTTTACAAACACTTACAATTTCTGGATCCATGTCTTCCCTCTGGAGTCTGCTACTATTGGGTTCAGGAACTGTCCCTCCTAGCAGAGGTTGCCTTATGGAAGAAAGCCTGGAGTTCTGTCTATAAACTCATTAAACAAGATAGGCTCCACTTGATCCAGTTCAGCATTATGCACAATCTACACTACACCCCGATAAAGCTACACAAGATAGGTAAACTTATATCCACTTCATGCACCTGCTGGAGGGACACCCCTGGGTTCTTATACCACCTGCTATGGAACTGCCCTAAGTCTCAATCTTTCTGGAACTCTATTAAGCGGGTGTTAGATCCTCTTCTGGGTTTGGAACCTCTCTTTACTCCAGAGTGCTGTCTTTTAACCTTGTTTCCTCCTGGAATGCCCAGAATAAGAAAAGCTCACCTTGCTTTGGTAGCCTTCACAGCAAAGTTAGTAATGTTGAAGCACTGGAAGGAGGACTCCCTTCCCTTGGTGCTGGAGTGGTATCGTGAAACATTATTTGAAATTCAGTTGGAGGAGCAAGTATGAAATACAGACTTCATGCTTTCCAGACCATTTGGAAACCCCTTCTGACCTTGCTATCCCTATGGAAACAATAAGCCTATTATCCTCACCAGTAGGACTTTTATCATCCTTCCTTCCTCTGACTGAGGCGCAGACACAAGGGTGGTGGGGGGTCGGGAGGAGGGTGGGAGGGGTGGTTGTTTGTTGTCTGTTTGTTGTAATGTATGCATATGCAGCCTCATGTCATTATCCTGTCATGCATTGTACTGTGTGCTGCTTAAAACTCAATAAAGTTTAGTAAATAAAAAAAATACATTCATGCATACAACAGCAAATATTACAATATTGGCAGCGGTGAACAGCAAGTAACAGAAAGAACATATTAAATGCAGCATATGAGTACAATTGTTTACGGAGGTCACAATGGACAGGTCAAGTGCATTACATTAGGATAACACCTTAAATTCATGGTGATGGTACCATTTAGCCTGAAAGAAAGGGGTGGATAGGGAGTAACAGCATAGATGCAAAGGTAGTCAGGCTGAGAGGGGAGCAGATAAATAGGAATCAAGGTTATAGATATACAGTAGTGATAGTAGTAGATTTATAGGAACCT
Organism: Neoceratodus forsteri; assembly: GCA_016271365.2. NCBI lineage: Eukaryota > Metazoa > Chordata > Ceratodontiformes > Ceratodontidae > Neoceratodus > Neoceratodus forsteri. The sequence continues at coordinate 1,030,440,781 of CM057458.1, forward strand.
AAAGTCATAGTTATATTGGTAGTTATAGATAACCCGAAGGAATGGCTAGGTAAGGATCTCAGCAGAGAAAGAAAGCAGTGGGGCTGGAAGGGAGCTGTAATTCAGAACAGTTACTTAATATATTGATAGAGGCTGGGGAGCAGGTCAGGAATGCCAGGTAGGTTAATTGCAGGTACAAGTCACAGAGAGGAAATTTATGTAGGGCTGAAGCTATAGAGGAGAGAGAGGAAGAGGAGTGGTGAATCTGGTGAGAAAGTGAATTCCACAGTTTTGGGAAGTGATATGAGAAAAACCTGGCCTACAGTGGAAGACCGGCGAGGGACAACCAAGGAACAGGAGTTGTAAGATCTAAGTGAATGAGCAGAGGGAGGCAGGACTGATAGAGAGGAGGTGAGATAGGATGGGAGTGATCCAAACTAGAATTTAGACACAAATTTAGCACAATGATGGAGGTGTCTATTTTCTAGTGAGGGAAATGCCAGGGAGTGATAGAGTTGACAGTGGTGGGTGAGAGGAGGAGAGTCCAGAGTGAAGCGACAGAAGGAGTTGAAGAGGGTATCCAATCTGGCTAAGGAGGTCTTGGGAGTGGCACTATAGACTGCATCACAGTAGTCAGAAATAGGGAGAATCATCTTCTAGACAAGTTCGTGCCTAGCCGGGAGATGGAGGCAGTTATGGTTCCTGTATAAAGCGCCAAGCTTGGGGTGTAGCTTTTTCAGGATGGCATCCACATGACCAGAGAAGGTGAGATGTTGGTCAAGCCAAACACCCAGATATTTGAATGAGGAGGTGTCCTCAAGGACTGTCCCATCAAGGGTTTGGAAGGAGGGCAGGGAGGGGAGCCTAGAGAGTCTCTGCCTAGTGCCAAAGGTCACGGAGACTGTCTTCTTGGCATTTAGAAAAAGCTAATGAGAGCAATACCAGTGCTGAACATTGTTGAAATCCTGCTGAATTCTGTTTGCAACATCAGTAGGGGACTGTCCAGAGGTGTAGAGGACCGTGTCATCTGCGTACATATGTACTGAGGTTGATGTACAGACAGATGGTAGGTCGTTAAGAAATATGGAGAAAATATAGGGCCCAACACAGACCCTTGAGGGACACCAGTGTTGTTGTGGGGGGGGGAATGTGGTCAGCGATTATGACTGACTGGGTCCGACCTACAAGGTAGGCTCTTATCCAGTTAGTGGCTGAGTTGGTCAGACCTGCTGAGGAGAGGGAGTTTAGTAATAGGGTGTGGGAAATCATGTCGAAAACCTTGGGTAGGTCGACAAAAATGGCAGACGTGATTTGACCACTGTCCATCCCTGACAGGATGGAGTCAGTAAGCCTAATCAGGGAGGTGGTGGTGGTGGAGTGGTTTTTCTGAAAACCAGATTGGAAGGAAGTGAAAAAGTTGGAGTTAGAGAGATAATAGAGTTGGGCAAGAACCAAGTGTTCTTGCAGTTTGGCAATGGTGGGAAGGAGGGATATGGGATGGTAATTCCCCGGTGAGGAAGGATCACCGCTCTTAAGTAGGGGAAGAAAAATAGCATGCTTCCAGACAGGTGGGATGGCTGCCATTTCGAACAAGAGGTTGAAGAGGTCAGACAGTGGAACAGCGATAGCTGTAGCTGAGAGCTATAGCAGTTTGGGGTCCAAGCCAGGTGAACTGCCTTTGGATGGGTTTAAGGTGTGCAAGGCATCCATGGTGTCAGAAGGGGCAATTTTAGTGAAAGAGAAACAAGTAGACTGGGGTAGTGTGCTTGGTAAGGTGGAGGGGACACCTGGCCTACTAGACGGTAAGGAGGATAGGAGAGCAGAGGCACAAGAAGTGAAGTATGAATTAAATTCAGTAGCAACACTGAGGTGATCAGTAATAAGGGTGTTGTTTATACTGCGGAGGGGGAAGGGAGGAGTGGAAGGGGGGAGAAAAGTGAGTGGATGACTTTCCAGAATTTAGAGGGATCGTTTATGTTGGATTGAAAGGTTGAGCTAAAGTAGTCTGCCTTAGCCAAACAAGTGGCTTTTTTCCACTTGTTGCGAAGAGAACGATATGCGTCATAGTCTTTACAGAGATTTGAGACTTTATGTCTCTTCCAAGCTTAGTCCCACACTGTTTGACAAGCTATGAGTTCAGGTGAGATCCATGGAAGGTGGCTCCCATGGACTCTGATGCATCAAAGTGGTGTGTGCTGATTCCAAACGTTGAGAAATTTACTTTTAAAATTTTCTGTGGCTTTATCTATGGAGTTCACTGAGGCTATAGGGGCCCAGTTTGTATCAGCTATGTCATGGAGGGGGAGTGAGGTTCAAAGATTTATATGAGCGAGCCATTAAGGTTTTATGAGGGGCCTTGATTCCATGAATTTTATGTACCAAAAAGGTCATGAGGTGGTCACTTAGGGCATCTGATAATACACCAGATTTAATGACCCTATGTGGATGTGAGGTGAGGGCCCAGACCATTAAGGAGTGGTTACTCATTTTATAGTTCATCCAAGTTGGATCAAGGATGAGCTATGATAAGGCACCACACATGGTGAGATCCTCTAGGTCGACACCCCAATCTTAGGAGTGAAGCATCTTTTGTGAAGGTGCTTGTGGGAGAATGCTACAGGAAGGGAATGCTCTCTCTGCAGTTACCCTCTTCCATCTGCCACATTAGTGCCTTTAACAAAGTATTTTTGACTAGTACTAGTTTGAACAGGGGATCCCACCTTTGGGACCAGTGGTCTTTTAAATGGTACTGAATGTCTCTCACAGTCACCTGGAACCTGGCCCCAGGTACCACTGCAGTGGAAAAGGTCATGTGTCCCAGGAGTTAAAGAAAATCCATTGCAGCTCTTGGCTGGCCAAATGTGAAGTATTCTGTAGTGGTAATTAGGCTTGATACCCTTACCTGTGGAAGAAAAGCTTTTTCCTGCACAGTATCCAGCTCATAGAAACATAGACTATGATGGCAGATAAGGACCATTCGGCCAACCCAGTATCCCTGTTTTTTTCCTGCCTATTCTGTCACTTCAGACTCTTCTTGATCTCTGGCTCCCCCCTTGCTGTCCAATTAAGATTCCCTTGTGCCTTTCCCATGGGTACTTGAAGCCTAACACTGTTTTTGCCCCCACCACCTTCACTGGAAGACTGTTCCAGGCATCCCCCACTTTTTCAGTGAAAAAGTACTTCTTGACATCTCTCTTAAATTTTCCCCCTTCCAGCATCATTGCATGTCCTCATGTTCTGGTGCATCTTTTCCTCTGAAAAATGCTCCCATCTTGTACCTTATTTAACCCTGTGAGGAATTTATGGGTCTCTATCATGTCCCTCCCTCTCCCTCCTCTGTTCCAGGGTGTACATATTGAGGTCCTTCAGTCTCTCTTTGTAGGGCTTCTGATGCAGCCCCTGCACCATTTTAGGTGCTCTACTCTGGACCGCCTCCATTCTATTTCCTTCCTGAGATGTGGTCTCCAGAACTGGACACAGTACTCTAGGTGGAGTTTCATTAGCAATCTATACAGTGGTAACACTACCTCCCTCCGTCTGCTGATGATACCCCTCCCTATTTATTCATTTAACCCCCCATTAGTGCATTCCCACTCCTCCCCAAACTGATCTCTGTGACCCTCCCAGTGCTTAATCTGAGTGCTGCAATCTGCATTTTATTTATTCCTTTGTTCACTTCTGACTCCTAGCCTGCCTGCTCTATTCCCTCCGATTAACCCCTCTGCTTAAACTAACTCCTTTCTTCCCTTCTCCCTCTCCTGTAGGTGGAAGCCCTGATTGGGGCACTGCCATCTTCTGTCCCAGCTGCAGCTCTGCTCTGGTCTCTGCCCGCCTTCCATCTCCCTGCTCTAGAAGCTGAAAGGTATGCTACTGAAACTGGGATTGCTGTTCCTCCCCTGATTGGCTGCTTCCCCTGAGACTAGGCTTCCAATTGGCTGCTCCTGTTTGCCAGCTCTGGGACCCTAGACTGCTTTCAAATTTCACTGTTTTTTCTCTCACTGTTCACTGCTAACTGTGTGCATTTGCTTAGAGTTGATTTAAGTCTGTTGTTTATCATATATGCTTACTGCTCTGCTAAGAATTTAATGTGTTGAAGTGACATTGTTTAAGTGATTACAGCTCTGCTTTGTAACCGATTCCTGCCTTTTCTAACTAGCTATCTTCCTGCTTTCTCTACAGTTAACCACACACTCTCTTTTTCCATTTTGGACTTGGCAGCTGTCTTTGTGTTTCTCTCAACCCCCAACCCCTTTTACTGCATTCCCCTTCCTCTCCAGACTGTTTTCTGTGACCCTCCCAGTGCTTAATCTAAGTGCTGCAATCTGCATTTTATTTATTCCTTTGTTCACTTCTGGTTCCTAGCCTGTCTGCTCCATGCCCATCGATTAACCCCTCTGCTTAAACTAACTCCATTATTTCCTTCTCCCTCTCCTCTAGGTGGAAGCCCTGACCAGGCACTCCCAACTTCTGCCCTGGGCTGCGGCTCTGCTTTGGCCGCCGCCTGCCTTCCATCTCACCGCTCTACAAGCTGAATGATACACTACTGAAACTGAGACTGCAGCTCCTCCTCTGATTGGCTGCTTCTCCCAAGACTAGGCTTCTGATTGGCTGCTTCTGTTTGCAAATTCTGGAAACCTAGCTAGCTTTCAAATATCACCACATTTTCTCTCACTGTGCACTGCTAACTTTGTGCTTTTTTTCTCCCGCCCCACCACCTCCGTCACGTTACTCTTTAAATAGTCTTTTATAAATTAGAATCCCTCCTCTCTCCTCCCTGCTATCCACTGATTAGAGTATCTGTAGGTCAGTCAACCACTCTTAAAGGGGACACCCCTTGTCAAAGTCAACAAAAGTTTTCCTCTTTTCTCCTAATGAGTTGTCTCTCTGTACTCAACTAGATCTTGTGAAATTTGGACAACTACTAACTTTAGTCAACTCCCTGCCATTGCACCCCACAGCATCCAAAGGCTGTGATTGCTATTTAGCCCTAAATAAGGCTGTGATTGCCAGTAGCCCTAAACAAAGTGCAGGCTCCCTGTCCAACTACTTGGTCCCTACTGTATGTGGGTCTGAGGGTCCAGCTCTTTGCTGCACCAGGACTACTCTGTATTCTTTGGCAGCCCTACCATCCTGCCTTTGTATAAACTGCACAGGCAGACATAAATTATTACTCTGATAAATTATTCTACCCCCTAAATCATCTCCCTAACCACATTTTCTATAACTCCTCTCACAGTGGTTTGATCACACTACGCCTCTCTGGACTGTATCACGCTCTACTCCTAATAATCTTGTCCCTGCTCATATTGCTGGGACTTCCACCTACCATGTTCTTGAATTGCAGTACACATGTACCCAGTACCTGCATGTTTCCAACACACATTGAATATGACCATCTGACTATTCCTAATGCCATTACCTCAGCCCTAATACAGCAGTATAATGAGGCATTGCAAACTGTACCTCTTAAGTGCAGCACCTACCCTCTCCCTCCAGCCCGACACAATATGTACATTATTTCAGTCAATACTGAAAAAAACTGAAAGATTGCATGCACCCGCTCCCAGGCCTTACATCTGATAAAACAGCAAGGAATCAGACTTGACCTGGCTGCAGCTATTGTTATCTGGTAATGTCCATCCCAAGCCTGGCCCTATATCAAAACCATCTACACCTATAAAGATGGATGGGGTCCTAACATTTGCCTCAATCAACAACTGCAGCCTCCTGGCCAAATATGATTCCTTGCAAAACTGGGTTGCTCAATGCAAACCAGATGTCCTGCCAATAGTAGAGACCTGGCTTACTCCAAGAGTCCCAGATCAGGCTATACATCTGGATGGGTACACCAATTTCAGGCAGGATAGAGCTGGTAATCATGGAGGAGGCTGTCTCCTTTACATAAAGGACACCTATCACTTAGTAACATTGACTGCAAATCTCAAATGCTTGCTGTCAAATTGTAACTTGGGTCCAGTGGGAAATGCATCACTGTAGTCTCGGTATATATACCACCAAGAGACCAAGCCACTGGCTTTAAGGCTACCATTGAGTTCCTCTCAGAACTCAGGTACAACACGGAGGTGCTTATGCTCGGGATTTTAATATAAATTGGCTATCCCCAGAAGCTGCATCCTACAAAGATGCTATTACATCTATTGATATGGCCCAATTGGTGGAAACACCTACAAGAGTAAACTACCAAACTGGAACCAGCACACTTATAGATTGACTCATAACCAACCGTCCCAAAAGAATCACCAGCACAACTGTGTTCCCTGATGTCATAAGTGATAACTCCCCTATCCTCTGCACCTGGACACACAAATCCCCAAAAATCCCGCCAGAGATAGCTACCATGAGAGTATTGAGAAAAGGGCATCGGGGCCCACTTAAAGCCCACCTTGCCCAACAAGACTTGTCATCAATATATGCTGTAATAGATGTTGACACTGCGATCGAGAACTTTATCAATAAATTTAATGCATCTTGTGACATATTTGCCCCCATAAGAAAAGGAAGCTAAAGGGTGCAAACAAGTCATGGATTACCCCGGAACTCATCGAACTAGTGAAAGAAAGAGATAACCTGTGGCACAAGGCCAAAAGTACAGGGTCCACCACAGACATACAAAACTACAAAACAGCCTGCAATACCAGCACTTGGTCTATCCGTAAAGCTAAAAGTACCTACTTCAAGACTGAACTAGACAACTCCTGGAGTGATAGCCATAACTTTTGGGACAACATAAAGTCTCTTACCGGAAAAACCAGCAAAAATCCTCCATCTATGCTTAATATCAATGGAACTATCACACAGGACCCAATGGTTATCGCTAATACAGTACCTTCAACAAGGCCTTTACAGACCTTAGTGGAGTACTCCCCCTAGACTTCCTGGATCCAGATTGCAGTCACCCTCCTGCAATCCCAGCAACTAAACCCAATAGTAAAGTCAGTCCTCCAGATAGCTCAGTTCCCCCTTCTACCTTAAGATTATTTCCACTATCAAGGCCGAAAAATACCTTAAACAGGATCTTGGGAATTCAAAAACTAGTAGTTGTGAGCTAGACCTCAGGTTACTAGGAATCACCCTAGATGAGGTACTTCAACCCTTAACCTGTATCCTTAATCTCTCGCTCATCACAGCTAAATTCCAGCAATCCTGGAAAGTGGTCATAGTCACCACAGTCTTCAAAAGTGGAGACAGAACAATTCACTCTAATTACAGACCAGTTTCTATCCTCCTCCTCCCCTCCACTCTCGAAAGTGCTACAAAGAATTGTCTATGACCAGCTGGTTGACTATCTGGATAAGTATAGTCTTCAATGCCAGGAGCAGCATGGCTTCAGAAAGAAGCATAGCACTACAACAGCACTAGTGCAGTCTGCTGACTATATTCATGAATCTCTGGACAATGAGCATCTGGTGGGGGCCACTTACATTGACCTCACCAAGGCCTTCGTTACGGTCAACCATCAATTATTCTTAAGCCAACTCTCCGACATTGGACTATCTAATGAATCTGTTTGCTGAATCCACAGCTACCTCTTTGGGTATTTGCAGCAAGTAAAAGTACTTGACGTTCTCTCTGAGCAATGCAATGTCACCACAGGTGTACCCCAAGGCTCTATTCTGGGACCCCTGTTATTTAGTATGTTTCTAAATAATCTCCCTAAAGCATGTCAGGATAATATTCTATTGTATGCTGACAATGCAGTACTATTCACCAGTCATTCCATCCTGGAAGTCTTATAAAGACAAATGCAAGCAAATTTCTCCAAGGTAGAGGCCTGGTTCCTTAACTCTGGACTCCTTTTAAACTATAAGAAAACTAAGACTATGTTGTTTACTTCTACTTATAACAAACATAGATCTTAGCATCTCAAAATCCACAACAACCAAGATGAAGTGCTAGACATGGTCACCAGCTTCAAATACCTTGGTGTCATAATTGACAGTTCCCCATCATTTGCACAGCATGCTGACCATGTCGCCAAGGCAGTCAAATGCACATATTGGTCAACTGTATTGACACAGACACTGCCTCACGGAGGAGGCTCACAAGTTTGCTGTCAACAGTTCTGTCCTATCAGTCATCGACTATTGGCTTGTAGTCTACGGAGCAGGTACTGTACTAACTCAATTCTAAATAGAGTCAAACTGGCCTTAAACGAAGCCTGTAGGTTAATATTAAATGCAGATCGCTTAACTCACACCTGCCTATCAGTGCTTGCTCTGGATGTCTCAATCTCCAAAACAGAATTCTATATCAGATTTGCCTACTTGGAAAAAAGGCCATTCTTGGCCTCACACCTCCTGGGATTCAGAGCCTCCTTTACGCATCCATCCACCTGAGACAAACAAGGGGTTCTGGTGTTAATTTGCTCCAAGTCACCTTCCGTCAAACAGCACTTGGGCAAAGATCCTTTGCCTACAAGGCCCCAAAATGGCTCAACTCTCTTAATGCTGGCTTGTTATCTGTACCCAAACTAGGCCACTTCAAATCAAAACTGCGGTCTCAACTAGCCACTAGCTTCTGTGACTGTAACACCTAACGTTTTTCTTATCACAGCCCAAGCAATTTCGCTCCTCTGAAGCACTTATCACTCTACCCTACTCACTCATCTCTCCCTCTGGTTACTATCCTACTTCCTCATACTTTCCCTGCCACCTCCCCCTATGCTCCCCCAACCCCCCATAGCTGCCTCTCAATTCAGTTTTTACTCATCCTCTCCTTCTTACAACATATGCCCTTTTTGCTAGGTGAATGGTCTATCTCTAATGCCAGCTCTACTTAACACCTCATAAGCAATTTCCCTATCTCCCCCTCTATTTCACATATATCCGACAAAGCCCCCCCTGGGTTGCTAGACTTATTCTACCCTACTCACTCTATGTCCCGCGTATATGACAAGGCCCTCCTGGCCTGCTAGACTCAAATCCTCCTGGAACATACTCTTACCGATCAGCCTCCATTCTTCTCATTCACCTATTCCTATACTTTCCAACCTATCCATGCACTAACAATTCCTAATCCTTCCCATCTTTAGTCCCTAGGTAACCTAGGATCTAGTTGGAGACTAATATGCAAAACCACTGTTAACTCTATTATGGATTGTAATCTCTCTGTAAATACGTTTTATACTGTCTTAGTTAATTTTTGTACTGTATCTGTGAAATTTATTACTTGTATATGGTCCTCTTGATGTGAAACCTTTGTAAACAAGCTTTTAGCTCAAAGGTTTTAATCCAAGATGATAAATAAATAAATAAATAAAATGCTGATAACTGGGAAAGGCACACTGAGCTGGGGTTCATTTCCAACTGTGACCCAGGGACAGGGGGAACAAACACAGACAACAGGGTTACAATTAAAGTTTGAGTACAGTTTCTGAGCAGCAGTAGTTACAGGCATACAAGATATTGCATTTTCTATACATACAATGGACAAGTAAATATATAGTAAATACAGGAAAGCTGCAACTCGATTCTCTGTTGTAGTGTTATGCAGAGGAGTCAGGTGGGGAGGGGTGTGGGGCAGGAGCAAGGTGGCAAAGGAGGCATAAATGCTGTTTGAAGGAGGGGTAGGAGAGAGAGAGAGAGAGAGTTTGGAGCTTGGGGGGAGATGGTTCCAAAGGAAGGGGAGCCTGTAGAAGAAAGTTGATTTGCCAGACAATGTGTGGGGGCAGAAGAGAGTGAAAGAGCGGGTGTTCTTGGTGCGTAGATCATAGGTAAAGGGGGCTGCAGGGGACAGCAAGTCAGTGAGACTGGGGGTAAGCAGGCCAAACCAAAATCTGGCTATGAGGGTTAGCAAATGAATAGCGAGTCTATAGGATAGAGGCTGGAGGTCGAGGGAGAAGCAGAGGTTGCAGTGATGAGTTTAAGGGAGTTAGAAGTGAAGTAACAGAATGAATTCAGTAGGGTACCCAGCCTGGATAACAATGTATTTATTTATTGATACAGTACTAGGAATTAACACCTTTGAGCTTAAAGCTCATTTACAAAGGATCCGCATCAGAGAAAAAATAGAATGTACAAAACCAAAATACAATGTACAAACAAACTAAAGGCTTAGTAACATTCATTGCATGGAGAATACATAATCAGAGAATTTAGTATAAAATTATATGAGGAACAGTGAACATATCCAACAATAAACTTAGCCTGATTAAGGAGTGGAGAACGGAGGAGAAGCAAAGTATTGAGTAAGGAAAGGGGCAGGTGAGAGGGAGTGTAAGAAGTAGTAAGCAGAGAGTTCGGAGAGCTGGGAGAGGCCAGGGGGGACAGGCAGAAAGCAGCTCACACCAGCCTTGTCAAGGGAAGGGGTAGGGAGGGTGGGGGTAGTAAGGAGTGAGTCAGTGGTGGAAGGGAGATTAAGCACTATCCCCCACAATCACACTTAGAGTTGTTGGACACCAAGTGAGCCCTCAGGTTTAATTTAAATTGGCCAATTTTTGTTCTGGACAGGAGGTCTATGCTAAGAGAGTTTAGCCATAATGGGGCCCTGTATTTCAAGGATCGTTGACCTTGAGAGGTCCAATGGATGGATAGTTTTAGAGTCTGACTACTCACATTTCTAGTATTCCCAGCACTATTGTTTGGGATGAGGAGGCCAAGCACCCCTGGGGAAGTGAGACCCAGAGTGGCCTTCTTAGCTAGGAGGCAAACTTGGTACTGGATCCTATTTTCCAAGTTAAGCCAACCAGTACAGGAGTGAACCTCGCAAGTGTGCATCAGGAGGTGGGCTCGTAGGATCAGTCTATAGGATTTGTTAAGGGCTTCCCTGATTCATTGTAGAGCTGAGTTGGTAGCTGCTCCATAGACCACTAGTCCATGGTCTATAATCGATATGACGAAGCTTGTCACTGCAAGTTTAAGGGCTACATCAGTTAGACAGTGCTTATGTCTGTACAGCTGGCCAATCTTAGAGTTAACAGCCTTTGCAACCAAATCAATGTGTTGTAAGTAGGAGAGGGTGCAATCGAGGGTTACCCCAAGGTATTTGAAGGTATGGACCATATCCAATACTTAATTTTGGTTGTTACGAATTTGCAGATGATAGGATTTGTGTCTGTTTCTGGATGTGGCAAACAGCATGGTCTTTGTCTTCTTGTACTTGAGAAGAAGCCTGTGGTTTAGGAACCATTATTCCACAACTGAGAAGCAATATTGCACTTGTGTTTCAAGTGCAGCAGGGTTGGCCTGGCTTGAAAACAACACTGCGTCATCCATGTACAAGAAAACATGGCCTGGGCAGGCAGTAGAGAGGTTACTGAGAAATAAATAGAAAAGTAGGGAGCCTAAGGTTGAGTTTTGGGACACCCTTGCTGTGACAAGACAGTGATCAGAGTATGTGTCTAAGATTTTGTTGAGTACATCCAGTGAGTTAGCTCCAGAACCACTCCACTGATTCAGGGGAGAGACCGGTGGGGGTTAATTGATGAAGCAGTAGCTCATGGTTGACCATATCAAAGACCTTTGTTAGGTTGATGTAAGTGGCCCTAACCATGTGCCCACAGTCTAAGGCATTGTGGATGAAACTAGTGAACTCGAACAGGGCAGTGGTGATGCTGTGCAGTTTTCTGAAACCATGTTGTTCCTTACATTGGAGCTGGTACCTGTCAAGGTAGTCCATGAGTTGATCACTGACAATCTTTTCGAGTGCTTTGGGGGGGGGGGGAGTATAGATATAGGCCGGTAGTTTAAATAGTTGATGCAGTCACTACTTTCGAAGACAGGAGTGACCATGGCCTATTTCCAGATTTTGGGGAATTTAGCTGTGATGAATGACAGATTCAGGATATGGATTAAAGGATGGATTACCTCTTCCAGGGTGAGGGCTATTAATTTTAGGTCAAGAGAGTCACCACTGGATCTTGCTTTCCTGATTGCCTTTGTGAGGTACTTTTTGGCCTCAGATATGGAGGCAGTTTTAAGGTGGGGGGGTGCGAGTGAGAGTTGCCTTTGCTCTTGTGTCTAGGGCCACTTTGGGGGTTAAGAAAGTTGGGGAAAGCACCCCGCTAAGGTCAGTGAAAGCCTTATTGAAGGTGTTGGCAATCACATTGGTGTCCTAGGTCAGTTTCCCATTAACACTGAGCATTGAGGAGGGAGTTTTGCTGGGTTTTCTGGTTACTGTTTTGATATTTTTCCAAAAACTTTGGCTATCTCTGCAGGAATTGTTTAATTCTTGTTGAAAGTATAGGATTTTTGTGATGCATATGGCGTAGGTGCATTTGTTATGAGCAGTTCTATAGTTTTGGGTGTCTATACTGGAACCAGTGCTTTGGGCCTTATACCATAGGTTATCCCTTGTCTTCATAAGTTTGAGAAGGGAGGGAGTGATCCAAGTCTTGCTGGTTCCCTTCACTTTTTGTTTTTTGTTAGGGGCATAGATGTTACAAGATGCATTGAAGGTACAGACAAAGTGTTCAAGTGCTATGTTAGCATCATTGTAATTGTAGATGGTTGACTAGTCTTATAGTCTAAGGTGTGTTTTTAGGGGGCCAAGTTGCCCAGCCCTTTGTACCCTGGATGTAATTGTTTTAGGAGGCTTTTTGAGAGCCTTTTTCATCAATGTAAAGAGGATGGGGGAGTGGTCGTTTGTACTGTCTGGAAGTACTACAGTCCTAGGAATCCTTTCGGGGTGATTAGTTATTAACCAGTTGAGAAGAGTGCTGGTTCTGTGCTGTAAACAACATCAGCATAGTCAAAAACTGGAATGATCGTCTTTGTCACAAGTTGACATTAGATAGGGAGTGGGAGGGAGCCTTTGTTACAGTAGAGTATACCAAGTTTGGGGAACAGCTTGGAGGTAATAGCATCTATGTGTACTGAGAAATACAGATGGGAGTCCAACCAAACCCCTAGATATGTGCATGATGGGACATAGTCGAGTGCATTTCCGTCCAGTGTGGTTTAAAGTGGGGGGGGGGAGAGGATGTTCTGGCCAGTTTTGGGGCAGAGCCAAAGACCATGGTGATGGTCTTTGAGGTGTAGATTTTGAAATGGTTAGTGAGAACCAGGATTGCACCTAGTTTAGGTCCTGTTGGAGAAGGATGTGGACGTCCAAGAAGGTGGGCTTAGAGGCAAAAAGAATAGTGTCATCCACATACAGAGAGAAGAATATTTATGAACACCAAAAACAGGATGGGGCCCAGGATGGAGCCTTGTGGCCTATGTACCCTAGCATCTCACTGGCCCTACCTGCTGCCTTGCCTCACTTTCATGACCTTGAGGTCATCATATATGATTACTCCCAAGTTCTTTTCCTGTTTGTTGATTGTCAATATCTCTTCTCCCATTTTGTACTCAGCCTCTGGATTTCTTTGCTGTAGGTACATGGTTTTGCATTTTTTGGCATTGAAGCCCAGCTGCTCTGTGCCTGTGAAGTCCAATATTTGAGCTGTTTCTACTTGTGGCTTCTGTAGGTTTATCAGGAAGCCTAGACTTTCTAAAGTGCTTTTTACCATCTGAATGGAGCACTGTGCCTCCTGCTCTGTTCTTCCTGAGACTAGCCAGTCATCCAGGTAGGGAAAAACCACCACACCTTGCCTTTCAGATGCAGATGTGCTGTCCCCATAGCGAAGCACTTTGTGAAAACTCTTGTTGCTGAGGTGAGACATAAGGGAAGAGATGTAAACCGGTATTGGCAGTTCCCTAGCTTGAACCTGAGGTAGTTTCTGTGTGAATGTCTGATTGGGATATGAAAGCAGGTCTTTCAGATTCAAAGACCCCAACCAGTCCCCAGAATGCAGAAATGGCATCAATGAGCTTAGTGTGACCATCTTGAATCCCTTTTCTTTATATGTTTGTTCAAGTATCTCAGGCCTAAAATGGGTCACCACTCCCCTTTTTTTCTTGTCGGATAAGAAGTATCTGAAACTGACCCTTGCCCTATTTTTGAGGCAGGAAAGTTACTGCTTTTGCCAGCAACAGTTAATTGGGGTTGTGCAGGGTGGCAAAGTATACCTGTGATAACAAACTTCATGCTAGAGTAGGGGAAATGATAACTCGCTCTGGGCTTACTCAGATTATTGATTATCCTACCAGCATTAATTTTAAAATAGATAGCTTCTCATTGATTGACTGGATCTTGGTCCCTGACACCTCAAAGATAAAACTTTCCAGTGTTCTTCCAGATAGTGTCAGAAACCATAGTGCAATCTTCTGCTTTTGGAGTGCAAAAAAACCTTTTGTTCCCCCTGTGTACATTTTCTCAAGGAATTTCAAAAAACTGGATGTCCCAATATTTCAGGAAGCTCAAAGTCAAATTGACTGGTCTTATTTAAATAATGCTACTTTCACTGATGAGGCATTTTCAAAATGTATTTCTTTGTTTATTTTATAGTGTGATGTTTTTATTCTCTTGAGAAGACAAAGAATTATAGGAGATAAACAGGCATGGATTACATCAGAATTGATTGATTTAATGAGAAAAAGGGAAAAGAAATGGAAAGAATTCAGGAGAACTCACAATAAATCTATCTTAATTCATTATAAGCAATTGACAAATAAGTGTAAAACAATTATTAGACAACTAAAGCGGCAGTTTTTAATTGAGAAACAGCAACAATTCCTTGGAAAGGATGTCATGGCAGCTTGGAACTTTATTAATGATTTACTGGGTAAAAATCAGAAGGGTAGCCCAAACACACTTTTTTTCAGAAACAGGAAATATTACAGATCTATAAGTGTTGTTGAAGAATTTTGTTTCTTCACAGATCTGACCAGATACATCCCAATACACCAGGTGCATAGTTCAGTTGGTCATGGTATGTCTTTGGCCACATCAAATAAAAATGCTCCTAATTTCTACTTTAGGTCACTTTATCCATTTGAGATTTGTACATATCTTTTGAAAATGAATCCTATACCAGCTATGGGAATTAATGGTTTAAATTACAGACTGGTGAAAATTGGTGCAAGCATTCTATGCTATCCATTGTCTCCATTTTTTAACAGCTCATTGTGTTTAAAGCAGTTTTCCACTCTTTGGAAAACAGCAATAGTTGTATCAATGCATAAATCTGGTGTTTTTTCTTGTATTTAAAATTGTTGTCTAATTTCACTTCTTGCCCCTATTTCTAAAGTTTTGGAACATATTGTTTTTGACCAGATCTTAGATTATTTAAATAAGTTAAAGATTCTGACACCCGCCTAGCATGGCCTCTGTCCAGGCCACTGCACTACAATTGCCCTGATGTGCTTCAGTCAGACAGTCCTTGAAGCCTTGGATAAAGGTTATTTTTCTATAGCTTTCTTTGTGGACCTCACAAAGGCTTTTAATTTGTTTAATCATATTATTAATAATAATAATAATAATAAACTATATTTGTTGTAGCACAATTCAGACAGGTACCAAAGCACTTTTACAATTAAACCATAAAACTGTAGAAATCAAGAAAATTTAAAACCACTATAACATCAAAAATGCTTCAATTAATACTCAGAATAGGCAAGCAAGAACAGAAATGTTTTCGGTGTGGCTTTGAATCTCTCCACAGACTGGCACCCTCTCATCCCACGAGGTAGACAATTTCACAGGGTAGGAGCCGTGAATGCAAATGCTCAGACTCCAGAAGCCTTTAAGCAAACCCTGGGAATCTCCACCAATCCCTCATCAGTGGAGCAGAATGGTCAAAGAGGGCAGTAGGGACGTAGGAGCTCTGCAGGTAACTCAGTCCGAGTCCACGTAGGGCTTTTTAGGTCAGCAAGCTGACCCTGAAAGTGATCCACCACTGAATAGGCAGCCAGTGCAGTGTGCGCAGCACAGGTGTGATATGGCTGGATCGAGAAAGCCACATCAACAACCTGGCCACAGCACTCTGCACCTGAAGCCCTAGGTACAGATCATTGCAGTAATCAAGGTGGGAGGTCACAAAGGCGTGGACCAGTGTTGAAAGATTACCGGGCAGAACCAGATGCTTAATCCAGGCGATATTCCTCAGATAGTAGAAAGAGGTTTTGACGATGGATGACACCCGAAACTTCAGGGTCAACCTCTCGTCAAAAATAATACCCAGATTCCGCACCCGATCAGATGTCATCAGCTGGTGACCTCTGAACAAAATCCCAGTGGCCTGCCCAGCTGAAGAACCCTCTACCCAGTGACCTGGGTCCACCACCAGAACCTCGGTTTTGTCAGGATTCAACCTCAGCCAGCTGGCACTCATCCAGCCCTGGATCTTGGTAAGGCAGTTCTTAAACACCGAGACCGCATCATCCTGATCAAGTATGAAGGACATGTATAGCTGAGTATCATCTGCATAGCAGTGAAAACTCAAGCCATACCACCTTACGATGTCTGCCAATGGCAGCATATACACTGTGAATAACATAGACAAAGGCACAGAGCCCTGGGGTACCCCACATGGTAGAGAGAATACATCAGAGGAATACATTCCTGATGCAACTCTCTGAGATCTACCAGTGAGGAATGATTCAAACCATCTGAGGACTGTCCCTGATAGACCACAGAGAACCCGCAGGTGCTCCAGCAGTATGTCGTGATCCATGGTGTCAAATGTTGCAGATCGATCTAGGAGGACTAAGATGAAATGACTCCTCCTATCTGTCGCTATCAGGAGATCACTGAGCACCTGAACCAGGGCAGTCTCGGTACTATGCCTCTTTCTAAATTCCAGCTGGAGAGGATCGTACAGTAGATGTCATGGATGGCAAGGTGGTCATCCAGTTGCAGCACAACCATCTTCTCAATATCCTTGCCCACAAAGGGCAGGTTAGAGATAGGTCTGTAGTTAGGACAGTCTAGGTCGAGAGATGATTTCTTATGGAGGGGCGTCACCACCACCTCCTTCAGGTAGACAAGAAACTCACCTGTCTCAAGTGAACTCTGGACTATCTCTGCTAGGACTGGGCTGATGACCTCAACGTACCCCACAAGGAGGTGAGTTGGACCCGGGTCCAGACTACAGCAGGTTGGCCACATACCCTGGATGATCCTTGTGATAGCCACGATCACCGGCTCGCTAAAGGCCAATCAACCAGACTGGGGCTCTGCAACCTCCAATCATAATCTGCTAATTAGAGCTCTCAGTGACCTGGGTTTTACCGGAGGTGTTCTGGACTGGTGCCAGAATTATCTTCAGGATAGGTCACAAAGAACTAAGACTTCTAGTATCCTTTCCTTCCTTGCTTTGGATAACAATGGGTGTCCCACAGAGATCCATATTGGGACCCCTTTTGTTTAGTTTATTTTCTAAACTCCCTTCCTGTAGTTTGCAAAACATCAGGTATTTTACTTTATACCAATGATGCTGTTATTTTTAATTGCAGGCCTAATCTTGCAGATCTGAAAGTAACCTACGGGAAAAATTTAACTTGATCCAGGAATGGCTTTTGTCACAGAAACTGGTGTTGAATTCAAGGTTCCAAAACTGAGTAAGTTTGCACCTTTAAATATATTGGTCTTACTTTGGACAGCACATGTAAGCAATAATACCTGACACGATGGGCAGTATTGGGAAATACTGGACTACCCAGGGGTGTAATGAGGCCCGATGATGCAGGTGGAGAGCCTTATAGCCCCCTGGAAGTCCGTTATTTCCCAATACTGCCCACCTTAGAGGGTATTATTACACTTAGAAAATGGCCCATGAGCAACATTTTACATAAAATAAAATAAAATATTAACAAGAAGTCTAATTATTGTTTCAAAAATAATAAAAATTAATTTTTACTGTAAAGTAGTCCCTGTAGTGTGGTATACTTCCCAGTAGAGGGTTCTGCTGTTTAGGAGATTCTGTTATATTGTGATATTTAGCTGACCCCATGGTTTCATGGGATATGTAGTCCAATATGATAGATAGGAAGGGGATCTAAGGATGTACTAGGGACAAACAGCGGGACAGAAACATTCAGGGACTGAAGTTGAAATGGATTTTGATAAGGAGTTCCAATATCAGAAGTGGTGCCTCTGTCAGTGGTCAGGGATTGGCTTCAGGAGTGTTTGCATCGGCTGAGTCAGGCCTAGTTTTTAAAAATGAAAAAAAAAAACAACAAATGAGGAACACTTGCGGTCTAAGCAGAAGATGCAGCAGGTAAGAATATTCATCCGACAGGGTTTTATCAGGGCTGTTATTTTAATATTTATGGGATCGGGACTATGGGACTGAGGAGCAGAGGTAGACTTTCTTAACCTCAGCTCCTGGATATGCAGACTCCTTGCCAGTTTGCACCAACAACTACAAGCACCGGCTTTTAAGGCAACGGGAGCCACTAGTACCTTAGTCCTCTTTTAAAACTTTGCAGTGGCCGAAAAACTTTGATTGTATTTTAATGATGTGTTTTTTTTTAAAACTCATGGTTGGGCTATACAAGGTGTGAGGAAGTGACTTCTCTCACTTGGGGGAGGAGGGCTGCCTGGGTCAGTCATCCCATTAGTGAGCAGTAAAAAAATGGCAGCTAATTTGTTTTGAGTTTTAACGTGGCACAAGGATACCACTTTTGCCTTTGGGGCATTCAGTTGGCACTTGTTTTTAACAGGGCTCTGTTGAAAAACAGATGCCCACCTCTGGAATGTTGGCAGCCAAACAGCTGTCAAGAATTTTCTTTGCCATTTTCTAATCTCCTATAACTTGCATATCTTAAGTATGACTAAAACTTTGCATCAGAGATTGGGTGTACTCTATAGAGTAAATCCTATCTGATTACCATCTACTAGATTATTACTAGCACAAAGTTTCTCCTATTACCCATTATTAATTATGGATTGCTGTTTAATTTTTCTGCTGGAGATGGTGTTCTGTCCAAGGTAAGGGTGCTGTATAATCAGATTGTAGGTCTGCATTACAACTTCCTGTTTGAATACATCACTATACTTTCCACAATACATTCAAATGATCCTCATTAGATCAGGGATTCAAATTACACATTGGTATATTAGCAAGGAAAATTGTGTTGAAGAAGGTACCTGTTGTTTTTTTTTTTATCAGCTTTTTCAACAGTGCTCTGCTAGAGTTTGTACTCAAGCAACTACTGATAATTTGTATTCTGCTGTTCCAACCATGAAAACGTGTCTAGGACAAAAATCAGTGCTATATCAATTACCGCATTTTTATAATTCCTTGCCTCAAATCATTACTGAAGGTTGTACTAGTCTTCTGAATTTTAAGACAAGTCATAAAAAGTACTTGCTTGATCAAGACAATTGTTAATGTAATTTAAATTGATCTAATGTCTGTTGGCAATATGATTTATGTCTTGTGTAATATGTTATTTTTTATTGTGTAATTGTTGTTGTATAATATATATTTAATTTTGCTATATCTGGTCGCCCATGAAAACAGACTGTATGTTCAATGATTCTCCAAATTTTAAATAAATAAATAAAATACAATTAAATATACCTCTAACTCTAGCAGAATGTTGTTCTGTTGGAGAGTGAGATGGGAACAATTTTTGACTTCTGCAGTTTGGAGAATGTTTTGAACTACAGGGGAAAAACCTTGACTCACTACTTCCAGGACCCACTTGTCTGTGGTGATTTTTGACAGCTCCTTGAAGCAGTGAACTAGTTTCCCCTTCCCCCACTGGCAATGGTTGGGTGGCCGGGCAGAACTGTCATGGGTTTTGTTTTTGCTGTGTTTAGGGTCTGGTGCTGTAGCTGCATGCCTAGTGCTCCTCCTGCCCCTATAGTAACCACTTTGGGATTGATACTCATAAAGGGCATAAGTCTTTGGGTACAGTAGTAACCCCTACCCCTGCCACCCCTTCAGTAAGGCTTGTAGGAAGCTAAGGCCTTTTCCTTTTCAGTGTTATTCCTATAGTAGGCAGTTTTGTATTCATCCACCTTTGTCATATATGCATCTGTCTTGTCACCAAACAGGTAATTTCCCTCAAAGGAGAAAACTATGGCCTTGGTCTATATCTTTGGATATAATGATAGTCCTATGCCAGGCAAACCTCCTCAGAGAGACTACATGGGCCATAAACCTTGAAGCAGAGTTGCTGGTGTCCACAGCCATGTGGAATTAGTACTTAGTGGCATCCAAAGTTGATCTGGCTGTGTCAGCTAAGTTCTTTGCCACTTCACTGTTTACATCCTCACTCAGTGCCAGGGCTGAATTCCATAGTGCCTTCTGGTGCTGAGCTGTGAATGCCTTGTAAACTGCCTGCCTAAGGAGAAAGGATGCTATTGTGTTTACTTTTTTGACCATGATATCCAGCTTTCTGTACTCCCTCTTAGGAAGCTGAGCAGAGAAAGGCACTTCAGCCTTCTCTCATGCAACATCCTGAACAACTCCCACATGGTCAGGGTAGGTGTACCGGTACTCAACATCCTGCCTGGCCACCTGATACTTCCTTTCAGGTTTCTTATCAGTGCCAGCAGTTGAGGTAGGTGCTGATATGATTTTGGCAGTGACTTTTTGGAGAGTTTGTGGATGGAAAATAGCAACTCCTTTGTAGGAGCCAGACTCATCATGTCCATGAATTTAGTCTCCTCTTCCTCCTCCTCAGCTTCATTGGAGGGGATGCTGGGAGTGTTTACCATTTGCTTAACAAAGGGATAGTGGAATATGTAATCCTCTAAGGCCTGGGAGGAGAACTAATTTGCTGCTCTGGTGAGCCATCTGGTTCCAGGGGTTCACCCTCCTCCTCATCTTCATAATACATATTCTCTTCCTACACAGACAGTTGGAGTGGAACCAAAGTTTTGGGGGGGGGGCATATTCATAACATTTCACATAGCCTGGAAACCAGGACACATTTCCATGCCCTTGTCATCTCTTCTGCTGAGGGCATTTGTCTTGTGACCACTCTCTGGTTCCTTCTTTAAAGAAGATGGAGGACCTGGATGCAGCTAAGGTCATAGTAAACTGAGTTGGTAACTGGCTAAAGGGAAGGCATCAGAAGGTTGTGATCGTCAGGCTCAAATCAGAAAAGAGGAAGGTCATGAGTGAGATACCACAGGGATCTGTCCTTAATCCAGTCCTTTTCAATATATTCATCAGAGACACTGGTGAAGGAATCCAGGGCAGGTTGTGTCTCTTCACAGATGACATTAAGCTCTGTGGGAGGGTGGATACCAGTGAGTGAAGCACAGAAATACAGAGTGACCAATGAAAGCTAAATGGGTGATATAAGGCAGTTCAAATTCAATGCCAAAAAGTACAAGATAATGCACCTAGTGAACCACACCCCAGGACAGAGCACTAAATTGGTGGGGTGAGACATAGCACTACTGCTAAGGAGCGGGACTGTAGAGTCATCGTCATTGACTCTGTAAAGCAGTCTAGTCAGTGCAACAAGGCATATGGCAAAGTGAATAGGATGCTGGGATTTATTGGGAGAGGTATTGATAGCAGAAGGGAAGATATAATACTTCCCATATAAAGATCTTTGGTCATGGGACAAATGGAGTACTGTGCCCATTTCTGAAGCCCTCACCTCCGAAAGAATAAGGATAGGTTGGAGACAGTGCAGCTCAGGGGACAAAAATTATTAAGGGCCAACAGGGCATGTCCTATGAGGAGCACCTTAAGACACTGAATGTGTAGTCACTGGACACAAGAAGAGAGAAGGCAGATATGATAGAGACCTTCAAATTCCTCAAGGGAATTAATATGGTAAACTGTGGGAAATGATATAGCTTAAATACTAGTGCAAGGTCACATGGACATGAGTGGAAGCTGACAAGTAGGAGGTTCAGGAGAGACATGAGGACATGTTATTTTACAAAGGGGTAGTGGAGCAGTGGAACAGTCTTCTAGCTAAAGTAATGGGTGCTAAACCTGCTGATGGTTTCAAGCACATGTTGGACAGAATAAAGGGTACAGTGGGGGCTTGGGGTGGCAGAAACTAGGAGGAGAATGAGAGGAAGGATGGGAAGGGCTAGGACCCTGGAGGGACAATAAGTCCCAGAGCTAAATAGGGAACTCAGATAGAATGGATGATTGGACTTTTTCTGACAGCATTGTCCATGATTTTATAGTTCTGTCTACCTTTTTCAGGAAGAGTGACAGAGACATGTTATTCTTCTTGTTTTTTTTCTTTGCAGGTACTATCTCCAGGGTCTGCTCTGAGGCTCTTTTACTTTTGCCATCAGTGGACTCTGGGTTCCCCCTTTCAGACACCCTGGATTCTGAACCATCTTTACGATGCTTTTCTGATGGTTGTGCAATTTATCTATTTTAGCTTTCCCCTTTGAAATGGACTGCTGCTGATTCTGATGGGAAGAACCCTCTTCAGAGCCTTTACAGTGTTTTGGTGACACAAGAATTAGACTGAAAAGCAATAAAATCTTCCCTTTTTTGGCAAGACATTTTACAGATTTCACAATTTATGAAATAATGATCTAGACCCAGGCACCTTAAACAGAGCTCGTGGCAGTCTGGCGTTGCCAAGAACTGAAAGTAATTGGTACCATTTTAAAACCTGTAGGTTCTGTTTGTTTTTGGTTTGTTCTGTCAGTATGCCAAGCACTGACAGACCATAGATATTGTTATCTGTTCCCAAAACAGTCAACTAAATTGAATCAGAGCCAAAAAAAGATAAATAGGGATCTTAGGAAGAATTTGTTGGTCCAGTTCCCAGAAAAACTGGAACAATGTTAATTTTTACCTCAAAACTATTCGTTTTAAAATGAGAGTATGAGATTTTCTGTCAGTTTCAGAGTTTTCGTTAGTAGGACCAGTTTAGTTTCCTCTGGAGGGAAATGCGACTCCAGTATTGAAAATCGGTAGTAAGAAAGATAAACGGGTATAAAAAATTTAATTATATTTTTCTGCATGAAGAAAAGAGTTTCTTTGAAGGTAGGAACCGTGTTACCTGGCAGCCTTCTCCGGTTCCTGGGAACCAATAAGGAACTGGAGAAACTGCAGAAATTATAATAATCCAACAAAAAAACAGCCTAACTAATGCAGAGTACAATAATATCTTAAAAAGACAATGAAACACTCAACTGTTCTGGAGGCCAGAAGAGTAGAGCTGTACTTCAGGGTAACTGCACTCCTCAAGCAGCGAAAACAAATCTGACTATTGGAGGAGTGTGACTATAGTGCAGAGTCTGAACTTGGTTCTAATTCTAAGATCCAGAGTTAGCATAAATTCTATCTCCAGGGCAATTCAATCCAGTGGATAGATTGCTATTGTAAAGCTATACTGATGGATTCCGGGGGTTAGGAACTGGTACATTTGCAGTGCACAGCATACTTATTTCATCCCTACTTATGAAGTGGTGGGTAGACATGATGGACCTAGAATCCCTTCCATCCTTAAATTACTGTTCTACTATACTACTATGTAACATAGGCTACCTGCATTGCAGAGTGGCACAGTACTGTTAGACAGTGGGACACCCACCAAAAAATGTTTTATACTGTAGTGTTATTACTTTAGTGTGAAAACTAGAATAGCTAATATTTTATGAATAAAACAGTTAAGGATTTACCATAGAGAGACTGGATCCCTTGAACATCATCATAGGAAAGTTGGAATTCCTTGGCATTAACATATGAATAAGCAGGATACATAAGTGCCCCGACATCTATGGAATGAGCAAGCCCCAGCGCATGGCCGAACTCATGAGCAGCAACAACAAGCAGGCTGTATCCTGAAAGACAAGAAAGACAAAAATGGTACTATAACGAAAACAATTTTTAATTAAAATGTTAACAGTTTTATACATCATAGAAAAACATAGCTGTGTAACAGCCCCTGTACTTGTAGAGCTATATAAAAGTATTGTGTTTACTTCAGATAGATAGACAGACAGACAGACAGACAGACAGACAGACAGACAGATAGATAGATAGATAGATAGAGAGATAGAGTGGTGATTTGGCCACCAAAGTCATATATTTCTCTGTAATTTTTTTTAATGTTTAATTTCCCAAAAGGCCATGACATAAGGTTTGTCAGAAAAGGTGCCCATTTTACTGCAAGGGTACTTGGGAAGAGTTGATGTATATTTCAGTGTCTGACATCTCCCCTTGCCTAGGACAAAGGCTTGCTTAGAGGGGAACAGGATTTAAATTTCAATAGGGGATTGGAATTTCCTGGTAGCTGGTCAAAGGGGAAGATTCCATAAATGACAAGAGAGGGAAGGGCCATCTCCTCTGTTTATAACACTTTGAATTTCAAAGAGAAATAGCTTCAGAGCAGGGTTCTGTAGATGCCCAGACTAGAAAGCTATTGTTAAATTTCCTACCAACTGCCACAGTCTATTTCCACTTTCCAGGCTGAGGCATGGTTTAAAGAGCACAGACTAGTCATTAATCTTAAAAAAATCAAAACTATGTTTTTTGCCCACCCCCAAAACAAAGTCCACAACTTCCCACTCCATATCCTCCCTAGTACCAATCAACCACTTGAGCAAGTCAGCTCCTACAAATACCTGGGGGTCACTTTCGACTCAGCCCTCACCTGCCACACCCACATTGATGCCCTTGCCTCTGCCACTAACACACAGCTGGCATCCTCTACCACCATAAAAACTGCCTCCCACCTGACGCTCTCCGACTAGCAGTTACATGTTCAGTGCTGTCACTTGTTGACTATGACCTGCCAGTATATGGTGCGGCTGACACTACCGCCTCAACAAAATTTGAATCACCCTAAATAAGACCTGCAGACTGATTACTGGTGCCCCCAGGCTCGCACATACTTGTCTTCTCTATGATGAAGCAAAATTACTAAACCTTGATGAACGACTATGCTATCAAATCTGCCTCCTCACAAAGAAAACCCCACTCGGGCTGCCCCCCCCCCCGGGGTGACAGCCTCCATCCGCCATTACCAGCCCTCGATCCCAACCCAAGCCTCTAGCAAGTTCAGTCTTCTGGTCCCCAGATCCAGGACCACCCATGGACAGAGGTTCTTCTGCTACAGAGGCCCATCTTGGTATAACTCTCTCTCCCTGCATTTATCTCCAAAGCCCCCACAATCTTCACCTTCAAAAATGCCCTTCGGAGCCAACTGTTTAGCACTCGCATCTGCGCCTTTCTGTAAACAGCACCTTGACCTAAACACACTTGACAATGCCACTTAGGCAACACTCAAACTCACCCTCCCCAACTCTCCCCACCATAGCCTAATGCCTCTGCTGTTACCAGCATGTTATCAGATGTATCATTGTAATGTCTACCAAATTGTTTAAAATGTACGCAACCACTCTATGTAACCCTAAGTATGTAACACTTATGCTGTAACCAAAATGTGTTGTCTGTTTGTCCTCAATGTGACGTGGTACCTATGGAAATGAGCCTCTGGCTCAAAGGTTGTAAACCGATGTACAAATAAATAAAATAAATTAAATTTTAATAAGTGTCAGGAAAGTAATGCAGATCAGAAGCAAGCCCAGGGAGAGGGGTTTGTGGGAAAACAAAATATTAATTTTGGTTCACTTTTAAAATTCTGGGAAAGAGCAAAAGAGACCTCTGCTGGACTAGAGATGAACAGTTGGACCTGGAAATATTAAGGCCACTAGCCAATCACAGGCCAGTTTTTCAGACTGCAGAAAAGGGCTATATATGCCCTCTTAAACAGAGACTCTGGGCAGAAGCCAAATTTCCTGACACAATGAAGACTGCCAGACACACTGAAGACCACTTCAAAAAAAGCTGGGACTCTGAGACACAGCAGAGAGAGAAAGAGACTTTGCGTTGGGGCCAGTATTGTTTGGGCTCTTCATAACAGACATTGCACATGGGGTGGTGAGCAAGATAAGTCTATTCACTGATGACACCAAAATCGGAGCAGTGGTGGATGGAGAGGAGGGATGGAAGCAGCTGCAGGGGGACCTAAGCTAGCTAGAGGAGTGGTCAGAGAGGTGGCAGCTGGGGTTCAATGCAAAGAAGTGCAAGGTTATGCACTTTGGGGTGAAGAACCCAAGGAGAGAATACTGGCTCAGAGGGGTTAAGCTGGGGATCACTGAGGAGGAGAAGGACCTAGGGGTAATGATAACAGAGACCATGAACAACACTGCCCAGTGCAGGGGAGCAGCTGCAAAAGTGAACAAAATGCTGGGGTGCAAAATGAGGGGTTTTCGTCCAGGTGAGAGGTGATCTTGCTCATCTGCAGGTCACTGGTAAGGCCACACTTAGATTATTGTGTGCAGTTTTGGAGACCACACCTAAAGCATAATATCAGGCTACTGGAGGGGGTGTAGATGAGGGCAACAAAGATGATATGTGGAATGGAGGGGAGAGACTAAGACAGCAGGCTGGAAGACCTGAATATCTACACCCAGGAGGATGGAAGGGACAGGGGGGACATGATAGAGACATTCAAGTATCTGAGGGGAATCAATAAGGATGGGGCAGATGGGGTCTTTAAGTTAAGGAGAGGGAGGGTCACCAGGGGGCATGGGCTAAGAATAGAGGGGGAAGATTTAGGAAGGAAATGAGGAGACACTATTTCACAGAGAGGGTTGTAGAAAAATGGAACACCCTACCAGAATGGGTAATATCATGTAAATCTGTGAATAGCTTCAAAAGGGCATGGGACAGGGAACAGGGGAAAGTGAGGGTGGGGGAGGTAGAGGTGACAGTGGGACGACAAAGGGGAGGGGGTGGGGCAGCTGCAAGCTAGGAGTGCTAGCTGCACACTCAAGCAGACTTCGATAGACTGGATGGTCTGTTTCTGCCGACACATTCGTACATTCATATGTTTGCAAAACTCACTTATTTTTGGGACACCGGTTCTCTACAGAAAAGGTACTGTAGAAATTATCCAGTTAATTCACTAGTTCATTTTGTATGTATTTTCCAACTTTTTTTGTAGTTATCCTGTAAACAAATATCTAAATCATTTGTATGTTTATATGGTAATTATTTATGTAATCAGTAAAAGATCTTGCTTTTATTTTAAAGTACTACTGCCTGGAAGTGATTTGTTGTGTGTGAAGGTTTTGGGAAGATATATTCAATCTGTAACATGCTTGTTTAGCACTAAGGTGCCACACTCTACCGGGACTAGGATCCTGGAAGGGAATCAGGGGCCCTAAAGTAGGGAAAAAGTACACAAGGTCTCCAGAGGGGGTCTGAGGGGTTTGAATCAGGTTTCTGCACCCCTGTGGGTGAAGACACAATCAGGGTTATGAGAGCAGCCCCAAAGGTCTCATAACACCTGGGGTTTTTCCCCCAGCGCAGCAACCAGAGAGGGTTCTCACCTGGCTATAGACAACTCAAGACTGTATTTTACACTTTACCCAGAGAGAGGAAGCTGTGGGCCCTTGTGGCGAGTGTTCAGTTGTGAAATTAGCGAACACTGTAAAAGGATGCAAGAAGGGTATTTCCTGACCCCCTGTCTTGGGTTGCACTTAGGGGAGGGCACTGTGAACTCAGTTGACCCGGCCCCCTGGAGTGGGTTCGTAACAGGTATTAGTGGCATAGTGATCTGATTCGAGACCAGTGTATCAGATTGGTAAACTGTAAACAAGCCACACACAAACAGGGCAGAGACTGGAGAAAAAAGAGAACATTTAGTTACAATATAAAGTTCCCTACCCTGGTCTTGTATTTTTGTATTTTGTTATGGACTAAGCTAGTGTAGCAGTAGTTAGGGAAGAAGATGGCTTTCATCTAAAGCAAATGCATTGCAGACCAGCTAAGGCAATTGTGTCAGGAAAGAGGGGCCCATTATGAGATGCAGATCAAAAGGAACCTCGTGGAGGCTCTCATGGCAGCCGATGAGCAAAAGGCTGCCCAGTACCTCGAGTACCAGCCAATGACTGGAAAGGACCAGAGCTTGGGCATGGGTGTTCCAGGGGACATTGCAGTGTCCAGTCCTAGGGAGGAGGAGGACAGCTAAACCAGAGGGAACCCAGAGCTACGGCACCAGGTGAAGTCCAACGCAGACGGAGAGCTGGAGAAGCTGAAGCTGAAGCTGAAGCTTCAGTAGGAGCTGCAGAGAGTACAGCTTCCCCTTCTACAAGCCCAGCAGCAGAGCAAAGCCCAGCAGCAGAGGGAACTCAAGTAGAAAAGATTTGAAATAGAGATGGAGGACAAACAGAGCCAAAGAGAGGCTGAGATCAAGGACAAACAGCATCAAAGAGAGTTCAAACTGGAGAGTCTGAAGCTTCAACCACCACCGCCAGGGCAGGTAACTGGCAGGGGTGAACCTGAAACTCCAGGGCTGAGGTACAAATTAAATTTCAAATTAATAGCAGAATTTAAAGAGGGGAGGATATGGATGCATTTTTGAACTGCACAGGTTCAAATCCTGTTGACTACAAGTTTGTGGTGGACGAGCTGTGGTGGTTCGTACCCCTATTGTTTAGGGTGATGCCAGACAAATCTGGAAGAAGAGGCTGGAGGTGTACTCTAGAGCCAAGATACAAGGTTTATTAGCAATAGTTGGAGCACACAGAAAAAGACTTAGCATTCACTATCATTATCACACATGAGAAAGAATGAATAAGATTACCGGGATCACAAATTGACCCCAATAATGTCATACAAAAGTCCAGGTGATTCAAGTCCTAAGGGCATAGCAAACTGGTGCACCAAGCTTGGGTTTCTAGTATTTTGGTCTGCCGACCACTGGGTGTGAAGCCAAGGAAGAACTTCCTATACAGGCCATAAAATGGGGCATCCCCCAGTGAACCAGAAACAGAGTAAAGCACTGTAGGCCTCCTGGCCCTGGGAAGAAGGTGACTCTTGGTGTCACTGAGGCAACATCGAAAGGGAAGTGCTTGGTCAAGGATGGGTGTTGATGCCTGATGGTAGGTGAAGAGAACCCTTATCTGGAGTTGTCAGCTGAGGTGACCTCGGGCAGGAGGGCAGGTGATATCCAGTTGAGGAAAGGGTGCTGAGTGCGATGATCCACTGGACAACCTCTGAGTAGGTCCCCGTAACCCATGCCACCTCACCCCTCCAGATTCAGAATCCGGCAATCTTCGCTGTGACCTCTTGATGCACCACCGGAAGTCGAGCCACCTATGTACAGTACAATCTAGTGCGTGGCGACCCTCGGTGTGGCCTCTTGTGTGGGTCATCGGTACTTACACCACCTCAGGGGATGATGCACAGAGCCTGGCAATCCTTGGTGAGGCCTTGGTAGAGGCCACTGGTACTATAGCCACCTTGGGACAACATCTATGCGGGTAAATGGGCACTGTGACTCCGAGTCTGGCAGATGACTGAAGTCCCTCAAGCTAGAGCAGGGGCGGCCCCTAACCTGATTCACTTTGGTGGGCCCTAGCTACCGGCTGGCTACCACTTAAGGACCAGCAACTCAATCCTGGGGTGTCATGGCGAAGACTTGGGGTTCGTGGAGGTCAGTGGAGATGGGTGCAGGTGATGCTGGGCTTCCCAGGGACCATCCCTTGTTTGAAGAAGAGGCACTGTAAGAACCCTAGATGAGGTGTGTCCAGGAGCCCCTGGAGTTCAACAAGGATTTCTGTACCCTGGGGAATGCACAACCACAAAGGAGTGATAAGACCTCTTTTGCTGGAGACTGCTGCATAAAAGGTTCACTGGGTCTGTTTCCTGGACAAACAGACTGACTCACCACACTGGGGGATCTGACTAGACAGCAGATTTTTGCAGAAAACTGACCGAGCCTGCTACTGAAGATTTTCTGGAGGGGAATTACCTAGGGATTCGCTTTGACCTCCTAACAGGGAAGCCGATATCCATTGTCTTATTGTCCTTCACCCTCCCTGGTCAAACTCTTTCTCCTCTCTCCAGCCTATGCAGAGCCTCTTCTAGGCTGGGGTAGTCCTGGCTACTTGCCAGGGGATTGGTTTCTTTGTCCAAAGGTCAGCCTCCTGAGGCTGGGTCAGTGGTTTAAAAAAAAATTCTTCAAATTTGAATCTACCCTGGCCACAGGGATTGGCTGAGAGGGCTCAGCCTGGCTTCCTTCTCCCCTGCTGGGACAGTAATGTGGCCAAACTGGTTTGGCCTTGGCTGTCTAACTATCAGTCTCCAGCTAGGGGGAAGGGAGTACAAAGGAAGGAAAAAAATGGTTTTCTTTTAAAAGTCTGAATTTAAACTGCTAGGACAATCTGCTGGAGAGGGGTCTGTTCTGTGCTTCAGAGGGTCCCCTAAGCTTTTCAAGGGTTTTCCAATAAGCTACCAGGGTCCCCATAACTGTCTGACCCCTCATATCCCTGAGGATCCCCTATTTTCTGTGGTGCCCCCAATTTTCCTGGGGCACTACAGTCTGTATCAAGGCCAAGATACCCAAGAAAGCCTGATGCTTTCAGCTATCCCCGCTGCTTACTGGCAAGGGGCATGAGGCACTAGGCCAAATGGACAATGAGGACAGCAAAGACTATGAAAAACTTAAAACTGCTTTACTGAAAAAGTATGAACTAAGTCCTGAGGCCTACAGAGTTAAATTTCAGATTCTCTGAAACAGCTCCGAAATTAGCTTTGAGGAACTCACCACAAAGCAATGTCAGTTTCTGAAATGTTGGTGGGAGTGGGTGGAAGCAAATTCTGTAAGGAAAACTGAGGAGGCTGTGTTATTGGGACAGTTCTTTTGGGCATGCACAGCAGAGCTGAAAACCTGGCTAGAGGACCGGGATCCTAAAACAGCACAGCAAGCTGCTGAGCTCTTGGATCGCTTTGCCAGGAGTAGGCCTGCTCTAAAAGAAAGTGGGGGAGCAGGTGCTCCAGGGGCAAAAGGGAAATGCACACCTTCAGTGCAGCGAAAACCCTCAATATATCTGCAGAAAGAGGAAAGCTGCAAGTTACCAAAAAGGGATGACTTGGATAAAAAAGTGATGAATGCTGATTTTGTAAGCAACCAGGGCATCTTGCTAGACAGTGTCCTAACAAGGCACAGAGTAGAAAAGTGTCCTCAAAGGAGGTATGTGCACTGTGTATCCCTGAGGGTATGCCTGTGAACATGAGGGAGCACATACACCCGATTATAGTAAGTGGGGTGCAGACCCAAGGGTTAAGGGACATTGGGGTGTCTCTTACCCTGGTAAAAGGTGATCTGGTTGGGCCTGAACAACTTATACCTAATCAATTTGTAATTGTGAGGGGATTCACTGGGGAGGAAAAAATCCTGCCACTAGTTAATGTTCTCCTGGATTGGGGTGAGATAGGAGAGAGGGTGCAAAAAGTTGCAGTGGCAGACAACCTCACCCTGGATGTGATTATAGGGAACAATCTCCAGCAGGCGGTGGTGTGTGCAGTTACCCACAGTCAGATGGAGAAGGCCGCTTATAATAATTCCATGAACCCCACAGAAGCCCCTGTGGAAAAGAATAGAAGGCTGGTTCCCCAGCCTGTATCTCCTGTAATGGAGAATAGTGAGAGGCAGGTAAGACTTCTCCAAGTAGCCATTCACCAAACAGCTACAGAAGGTTACTCTGAGGAGGAAGGGGTAACAAATGGTTAGAAAGTTAGGGATGGCAGTGTCTCTGACTGCCCTGATCCTATAGCTAAGGACCCTAGTTTAGGAACTGAGGGGGCCATGTTCCATGCTTTGGGAAAACATGAAGATTTTGCAGCCACTCAGAGGACTGACCCTAGTTTGGAGAGGCTGAGGGCTTGTGCAGTATTTGATGGGGCACAGGGAGGTGACATGAGACATAAGGCATTTTGGGACAATGGACTGTTGTATACACAGGACATGAGGACAGAAGGAGGGGTGATGGGCAGGCAACTTGTCATTCCCCAGGGGTATCGTGAGAGGTTGCTCAAGATCACTCATGATATCCCCATGTCCAGACTTCTGGGTATTGTTCACACCAAGCAGCAATCAGCCCAAAATTTCTATTGGCCCAACTTCACCCAGCAGGTGAAGGAATATTGCAGGTCTTGTCACCAGTGCCAACAGATAGGGAAGGCAGGTAGTAAACAAAAGCTGCCGTAATTCCCTTGCCCATTGTGGAGGAGCCATTCCAAATGATAGAGCTTCCAAACAAACAGCGCTCCTTATGGCATAAATAACACAAAAAAACTGCAAGTTGCAAAGTAAACATCCAATTGGAATTTTACTATGGTGTACAATCACAAGTGCTCATTACCCCAGCGCTTTGGTGACTGCCCTCCTCCTCATGTTTCAGGCTTACTGCCCTATCCAGTACCCCCCTCACTTGTTGTTCAAGGTAGGACTTTTGGATCCAGTTATTCCAAAAGGTAGGAATGGATATTGTGAGACCCTTGAATATCCCAAGCTCCTCTGGGAAAAAGTTTATCGTGACGGTGTTTGTTTTCGTCACCTGATACCCAGAGGTGGTCGCCCTCTCTTCAGTTAGGGCAGACAAAGTGGCAGATGTCTTGCTGGAGACTTTATCTCATGTTGGGTTTCTGCAGGAGGTTATCTCTAATTGGGGGGGGGGTTACTTCATGTCAAACCTGATGAAGTGCTTGTGGGAGAAGTGTGGGTGGTGCAGAGAAGCAAGATGCCTTATCACCCACAAGCCAAAGGGCTTGTAGAAAGATTTAATGCTATCCTAAAAATGATGCTCCAAACATTTGCTGAACAGCATGGGAGGGACTGGGAGAAATACCTTCCCCACCTGTTGTTTGCATACAGGGAGATGCCCCAAGAGTCGACAGGGTTCTCCCCTTTCAAACTCTTATGCAGACATAGAATGCGTGGACCCCTAGACTTGATCCAGGAAGACTGGGAAGGCAAGCATGCCACCCAGGGAACTCCCATAGTGGAGTATGTCCTTAAGTTTAGGGAGAAGCTGAATGAGCTTATGGGGTGGCCCAAAGCAACCTTTCAGTTGCCCAGCAGAAGCAAAAGGCCTGGTACAATCATGGAGCCAGAGATCACTTGTACAGCACAGGCTAGGAAGTAATGGTCCTAATTCCAGTCTGGAAGGACAAGCTACAGGTTGAGCAGGACCATACAAGGTAGTCCGACAGGTCAATGACGTGAACTATATTGTGGAACTGCCTGACAGGAGACATACCCATAGGAAGTACCATGTCAAATATGATGAAGCCATATGTAAATAGGGCCGACATGGTGCTTGCAGTGTGTAGTTCTAGAAAGGATGGAAGAGAAAGATCCCTCCTGGACTTGCTAGAGGAAAGCAAGCAGAAGTCATCTGTGGAGACAATCAAGCTGTTGGCCCAGTTAACCATGGAACAGACCCAGGAAGTGAGGGAGGTTTTGAGGACTTTGCTCTTTATTTTGGCAAGCCAGATGAACCCCTTAGAGACCCATGATGTAGACACGGGGACACAAGCGCTTCATACAACAAACAGCCTCACGGGTGTCTGAGGCCATCTTCATCTCATTTCAACTAGTTGTTGTGACTGCCTTGCCTAATCAGGGGCCCACTGCTCACTGCCCTCCACTTTAGCCTTGACAGCTACCTCTCCCCACCTTGCCCCTTCTACCTGCCCACTCCCTGTCCCTCTCCTTTCCTCCCCAGGGCATTTCCTGACTTTATCCCTCCCTTCCTCCCCTTTAGAGCTCTTACCCTCACCTCTACCCTCCGACAATGGCCTTCCTACCTGCATACCCCTTCCCTCTTACCTGCACGCTTATTTCTAAGATTGCCCTTGGCTGGTATGTCATGCTACCTAACATTTGGCACATTTTGAATTACTGGAATTTCCTAAGCCTCAGTCTCTTACTTCTTTTATTGTGTAACTATGTATTATTATGTTGACCTTTGTATGTATGTATACCCCATTCTTCGACGTGGAACCTTTGTAAATGAGCAATTCCTGCTCAAAGGTATTTGTAATCCTAGATTTCAATAAAATAAAAAATAAAAATAAAATCTTAAAGGACATTTGAGGAGGTGAAGGAAATTCTGGACTTAGGGATAATCCAGAATCCCACAGTCCATGGGCTCTGCCTATAGTCCTCGTCCCCAAGCTGGATGGGTCTACCTGCTTCTGTGTTGACTATTGTGGACTCAAGACAGTCACAAAGTCTGACACCCACCCAGTGCCACGGATGGACTAGTTACTAGACAAGCTGGGAGGGTGACATACCTACCACAACTGACTTAACAAAAGAATACTGGCAAGTGGAGTTAACTGCCAGAGCTAGAGAATGATCAGCCTTCATCACTCTGATCGGATTATTTGAATTCCAGGTAATGCCTTACGGAATGAAGAATGCCCCTGACACATTCCAAAGGTTAGTCAACCAGGTGTTACATGGTATGGAAGAGTACATAGTGGTTTATTTGGATGATATTGCCATCTTCAGTGCCAGCTGAAAGGAACACCTGTTCCATTTGAAGGAAGTGTTGGGCAAGATACAGGCGGCAGGGCTCACTGTAAAGGCCAAAAAGTGCCAGGTGGCTATGGTGGAGGTGGCATACCTAGGCCATGTAGTGGGGTGGGGACAGCTCTGTCCCAAGCAAGCAAAGATTGAGGCAATAAAGGTGTGGCCCACAGCTGAAACCCAAAAGCAAGTTAGGAGCTTCCTAGGGGCCGCAGGGTAGTGCCAAAAGTTTGTCCCCAGTTACAGTACCCTGGTGGCTCCCCTATCTAGCTTGCAAAAGTAAAGACAGCCCAAAAAAGGTAAACTGGGATCCAGCCTGTGAAAGGACCTTCACACAGTTAAAAAGTGGACCTGGCCCTGAGGAGTGGATTCGTGACGGGTGGATGGATTGATTTATTTATGCTTTGTTAATTAGGTAGGTGCACTGGCTCTAAGCACCTTTTCAGATACAACCCAGGTACTACAAGTATGAGTGGTCAGAAAATAATATCATAGTTCAAAGTATGAAAGGCTTGAGTTGATACAATAAGTGACACAGGTTGACATCTTACAATTTACTGGCACACAGTTACAACACGAGAAACATGATAGATGACGATATTGCAATAGATTATACAGATAAATGAAAAAATTATTACAAAAGCGATTGCTCTATAACGGTATTAGTGCAAAAGGCTTGTCTACAGGAAACAGTTGCATGCACTGAGCTTTAACAAATAATCTTTCACTTTATGAGCAAAGACTGATGGAGTCAGGGCCAGTGTTCCACATGAAGGCAGCACTGCAGCTGAAAGCTTTCTGACCCAACCCTCTTCATGCATGTGAGGTCAGCAGTAAGTTTTGGGCTATGGAATGGGAATGGGGGAGGTTGACACATGAAAGCAGTCCTTTAGACACTGTGGCATGTTGCCATGTAGAGTCTTATTTACAAAATTTCCAGCATGAGTTTTGCCCTGTGCTCTGGCAGCAGCCAACTAAGCTTCTCAAGACTGGTGCAGTGGTGGGACCTGTGGCTGAGGAAGGTGGCAAACCTGACCACCTTATAGTAGAGGGCTGTTTTTTTGCCCAAACTGACTTTGGAGCAGTGTCCGCTATAATGACTCCATAATCAAGAAAGGAAGAAGGTTGCTTTATGCAATCCAATGGTTTCCACCATGAGTAACTTCTGGATATGATACAATTGCCCTAGTTTTTGATGAATGAGCTTGATAGTGTTGTTCTGGTTGATTCCAAATATGAGGCAAGGATCAAGGGTTACCCAGATACCTGAAGTCTGCTACTGATTTGAGTTAGGTACCATCTATGGTGGATATGTTGAGGTCTTGTGAGTTTCATTTAATTTTGTGGTCAGAGCTTAAGAGCATGGCCTTAGTCTTGGAAATGTTCAGGACCAGCATTTCATTAAGGAACCAATGCTGGAGAGCATGGAAGTTTTGCTCGAGTGTTATCTTGATGTCAGAGATGTTTCTCCCGTGTACCAAGACGATGGTATCATCTGCATAATGCAGTGAGCTAGCAGTTGAACAAGTCCCAGGCAAATTATTAATGAAGAGTGTAGAAAGGAGGTGGCCCAGTACAGAGCCCTGTGGTACACAACTGGAATGTCTGGAGGCAGGCAGACATACTACTAACGTCATGGACTCCTGTAAGAGGCACACCTCTTGGCTGCATTGTGAGTCATGATGTGAAGCATAAGGATACATATAGTAGATATTTTGATACATAGATGGTGCAGGAAAGAAAAGACTAATAGGCCATCAAGTCTGCCCTGTTGTTCCTACCTAGCTTTATTCAACTCTAGCAGATCTTCCCTACAACCTACCTTCCATCTGTTTCTATTTACCCCCTTGAAACTATCCCAATAGATTTTGAACTCTGATATTGTCCCAGTAATAATCCCCTTGCTGGATAGATTGTTACACTGATCAACCACCCTCTCAGTGACAAAATATTTCCTGACATCATTATTGAATTTCCATCCTCTAGTTTAAGATCATGCCTTCTGGAGGCTGTGTTGTTTCTTAGATTAAATAACTCTGAGGCATCCAAACGATTATTTCCCTTCATGTATTTGTAGGTTTCCATCATGTTCTCTCTT
Source organism: Neoceratodus forsteri (assembly GCA_016271365.2). NCBI lineage: Eukaryota > Metazoa > Chordata > Ceratodontiformes > Ceratodontidae > Neoceratodus > Neoceratodus forsteri. The sequence continues at coordinate 1,030,476,982 of CM057458.1, forward strand.
TCCTGGACCTTTCTTCCAGCAAATACATGTTAACATGTTAAGACTGTCCTATCTTTCCTGATAGGTCCTGCCTTGCTGCTCATGAATCATTATTGTAGCTCTCTGCTGAATAACCTCTAATGTCTCCCTCTCTTTCTTCAGATGTGACTTTCAAAATTGCATGCAATATTCCAGGTGTGGTCTAATAACCAATGACCTGTACAGCAGCTAATGACTGATGAAATCAGACCTTATACTTCCCAGCATCCTATTAGCTTTCCTATATACTGCATTACATATGGGAGAGGCTTTCAGACTTGTTTATTTTAAGCCTTAATTCCCCTTCTTTCTTTGAGTTATCTACTTTGACCCCACTGAAGCAATGATTTATCTGTGGATTTTCATTTCCGGTGTGCATCTCTTACCATTTTTTGGCATTTAATTTTAATTGCTATGCAATATTAGCTCCAGCTTCCCTACATACTGTACCTTTTCATGCTGCAGAGACCTTCTTCATTATCTACCCTCCTATAGAGTTTAGTTTTTTCATCAGACTCCCTTTACCCTTTATCCCACCCAAATGTCACTGATACAGATGTTTAAGAGTTCTGTCTCAGGACAGACCTTTGTTGCACTCCACTTGTGACTTTCCTGATCTCAGCGAACTTATAATTTAGGCTCAGTCTCTATGTTCCATCTGGAAACCAGTTATCTATCTACCTAGTTAGTCATTCCCTTAAAGAGCACCTTTCTCAGTGCTGCAAACTGAAATGAGGATGCTCCCTTACCTCTATAGGAGCTCCTCGGTGCCACTTTTAGGCTTTTTTCAGGATATCCCACAAGGAAGGGAAGGGATCATAATTTACCCCTGAGGGGCTAGCTGCACAATCCCTTTCCATTTCCTTATCACCAGCTCCACACCTGTGCTCTGACATTTTGTGATGTAACTATAAAAGCAGTGCGGGGGCGCACCTCATGCAAGTCTATGAAGTATGATTTTCAAAAGCTGTTTTTGGATGTTTAACTATACATTTGGTAAAATCAAAGCCAAGGTTCAAGTAACAAGAGTCTCATTAGTTGAACCCTGCTTCTGATTTTACAAAATGTCTAGTTAAACATCTTAAAACAGCTTTTGAAAATCATAAAAGACAAAGAACCTCTGTGCTCAAACACTGAGGCAAGGGTTACCCCAAAGGGCATTTGGCTGGGAAGCCAAGGTTCAAGAAAATACAAAATCACACATGCCCATACAATGCAAAGCATCATGGGCTGCATATGCAAATCACCACAGAATGTTATGCTGGTTCAACTTTAAGCAGAATTGCATGGTGCCAAAAGGCCTCTCACACAGATCGCAAAGGGTGCTAACAGATGACATAAACACGTGTTTCATCCTACCAGGACTCATCAGTATGCCTCTGCCTGTTTGACACCCCAGTGGAATGGACTAGCTACCCTAAGACAGTGTGTCTTGATATGTTGTGGTGAACCCATTAAAATAAAAAAATATTTAAAGACAAAGAACCCTGTCAAAGAAACACTGAGGCAAGGATTACCCTAAAGGGCATATGGCTGGGAAACCAAGGTTCAAGAAAATACAAAATCACACATGCCCACACAATGCAAAGCATCATGGGCTGCATATGCAAATCACCACAGAATGTTATGCTGGTTCAGCTTTAAGCAGAATTGCATGGTGCCGAAAGGCCTCTCACACAGTTTGCAAAGGTTTGCAAATTTTGAAAATCATGCTCCATAGACTTGCAAGGATAAAATCTCTGTGCTCTCCCTCTAGTTACATCACAAAATGTTGGTGCATGGGGGCAGAGCTGGCAATAAGTAAGTGGAAATGGACTGTGTGGCTTACCCCTCGGAGGCAAATTACGAGCCTTTCCCTTTCTTGGGGGGGATTCTGAAAAAGTCTAAAGTAGCACTAAAGAGTTCCTATAGAGGTAAGGAGCATCCTCTTTTGAGGTAGATTCTGAAATGACAGTAGAAGTTTTCTTTTAATCTTGCAGTATTCCCTCAACTTTCTGGATAAGCAGTCTAGGCAGTGATGTGCTGGAGTTGGCTTGCACCAGCTCACTTGAGCTGGTAGTTAGCCTTTCTAAACCTGTTTTACTGGCTGTTATAAGCTGGTAGCAGCTCCAAGTAGCCAACCCATAGCTGGCACTTTAAGACAAAAATGTTTTTAGCTTTTTTTTTTAGCAGGTCTCTAGCTTTCTTAAGATCTTACTTCCATCCCTTTCTACTAGATGCATTTCAGCCCCCGGCATGCTTGCCACTTGACCAGCCTTCTTCCTTGTTGTACTGCACTCTAGAACTCCCAAGGCTGGCAGACCTCACTCAACAGTCAGCCTGGGAGCCACCCCCACCACCGACCCATCCCTCAACAATCACTGACAGGATGCATACATATCCATGCTTTGAATCCGCTGAGAGCCAATGAGCACGGGAGTCAGCACTATTCATCCTGGTGCTAAATATGCCCTTTTGCTAGCAAGCCTAGTAGTAAGATAGTGACGGATCATGAAGTCAGTTGGGAATGAGGACTCAGAGGGGCAGTGGGACTCTGAGTACCTATGATAGTGTGGCACTATGGTGCTGGACCCCAAGTCCATCTGGAAGAAGTGTTCTTGTCAGCAGGTAAAGTGCAGTGGCAGGTTGGTGAGAATTTCTGGTTTAAATTTCATTTCATTTTTCATTTTTTATTTTTCATACTTGTAAGCAGGGTAAGCAATTCTGCCCATTTTCACCAGCAACAAGTTACAAAACAAACTTTACATATGTTTTAAAACAAACATTTAAAGACAATATAAAAAAGACAAAGACAATTAGCAAACAGTTATTTAACCTGAACATGTACAAATGTCATTATCCATCAACGAATATTTCAGTCTAGATTTAAAAGACCACACTGTTGTAAGCTGGTGGGTGGTTCTCACCAGTCGGTGATCAATGATCGATCTAATGATGATCACATTGTTACCATGATCCGGCAGCAGGGGGCTGTAGTTAGAGAATCAAGGTACAGGACAAGAATGAAAGGAAAGAAGGCTAAATGATCCAGCTCTCCAGAATTTAGCAAGGTAAACAGACTCACAATGGTGTTGGGGATGGACCGGGGTCTTGTTATTTAGGGTCTGTCATGTTAGTACTGAATTTTGCAGAAATGGAGACCCTTACAAAGTAGGTCAGATGACCCCCACCCGGTACCCTTGAGTTAAGGAACACCCAGTACCATCTAGTTGAGCGTTACAGAACAGAGGACCTTATAATAAGAGCTGGAAGCGAGCATACCCTGCTAGTCCTTTTACCTGATATTGATGTCAGTTGGATGTTGGTAGTTATAAAACAAGAAATTAAAAAGTGCTTAGCTACAATAATTCATTTAGCAGGGCTGCATGGCCAGTAGAGGTTTCCTGGAAACCATAGTATGCTGACTGAAGAATTGTGTTAATAATGATAGTAGCTGATACATCAAACTGTACTGTAGGTTGCAAAACTTTTGAGTGTTTGGGTTTCATACACAAAAAAATGTATAAAAATATAGGGCATGATGTTGTTCTCTAACATGAACAGGAAATTCAGAATTTGCAGCTGCTTGGAATGTTTATATTTCGGTACTGATACACTTACCTTAAAGTGCTCACATGCTGTTGGGGCCAGAAGCCACACTTTTGTTGGAAACAAGGTCCACTGCTCAATGTTCAGGACACCATGGAATGGGGAGGGTCCATAGCTGCTGCTTGTGGTTGTTTACACAAAGCAGTTGAGCACTCACCACCACAACTGAAGAACTACACTAGGTTCAAGTAGTTACAATAAAAAAATGATTTATTGACAAGACACAGGCTGTACCCTCCTGACAAGTTTTGGAACTGTAGTCCCTTTATCAAAGGCTACAGTTCAGAAACGTGTCAGGCAGGTACAGCCTGTGTCTAATCAATAAATGATTTTTTAATTGTAACTACTGGATCCCGGTGTAGTTCTTCAATTGCGTGTGGTGAGTGCCTCAAGTGCCTTCAATATGCTACTAAATTTTGTCAAGAAGCACTACCTGCCCAGTGCGAAGTTTTGTGAGACTGTGCGCAGTAGTTGTTGTAGGTAATTTGTTTTATTATTTCTGGCATAAGAACCTGTGACTTCCATCCCTTTTTCCAGTTTTTCTTTTTTTTAACTGATGTCTAATGTTTACTGATAAAATTTAATTGGCTAAGCCTATCAGTATCTGCTATGCCTCTATTACATTTTCACACGTGCGATATCATTGATGTACAGTGGATAGTGGATTTGTTAAATCCACTGGTATTTGCCTAGCTAGGGAAAATCTTCTTCCCTGTACTGTACTATTAGGAATAGCAAAAATGTAACTTCAGGTCCGCTTTTAGGATTCCTGAAGGATATGGTGGCATATCACCCTCCAAGAATTGAATCAATAAAGAGATGTATTATTTGGTACAAAGCTAGCGCATTGTAATTTCAAGTGGTGGGGCAAAGCTGATGAGGGGCAGAGCCGTTGAGGTGGGGGGCAAAGGCAGGGGAGGTTGGTTGTTAACAATTTGGCAGCACATCCCTGCTCCTATGTGGCACTAAAACAAATGCCTTACTGAATTCCAGGTACCACACATCAGCTGCCCACCATCAATGTCTCCTAGTTGAAAAGTAATTCAGTTTCATTCAACACAACTTTCCCCTTATGAACCTATGTTGAAGCAAATCTGTTAAGCTTTTATCCTCTAAGAAGTGAACTATATGTTACTTTTAAAAAGGCTGCCGAATAAATAACCTAGCCTTAGACAGGTTGGTTTTCACCCACGGGGCAGAGGAGTAGCCCTGGCACCACCCCCAGGGCAGGAACCACTAGGGCTGCCCACAAGGTGGGAGACATCTGGAGGGGGTGGAGCTTGAGGAGTTAAAAAGAGCTGCAGCCAGCATCTCCCCCTTGCTTTCTTCCCCCTCTTCAGATCTTTCTTCTCCCTCTTCAGATTTTGACTCTTATCTCCCAATTGAAGATTTTCCACTCCAGGCAGCTCCATTTCACCCAAAATTGAATGTCCAACAGTCAGTTTTGTTGAGATGTTTCTGATAACTTTTTGATTCAAGTAGACTTGGGGGGATTCCAATGCACATTCTTACAAATTGTTGATTTAATTAGTGCTATTGCGGTTGCCATGATCAGCCTGTTACAGTTTTTTTCTGGCTAATTTACTCCCTCTCTCCTACTTAGCTATCCTTTGTTCTTAGCTAAACAGTTTTTTATGTTTGATGTGCCTGTGCACCAAATGTTTTCTAATGAGTGAACCGGGATATCGAGGGTATGTCACTGCTGAGCCCATTGCAGTTCAGAATAGCAAGGGCTCGGCAGCCTACACCAAATGACCATGCGGAGTAGTCCTGACATAACTCTCTAGGACCGATGCTGCTTCAGTCAAAGAAAGCTTAGGTCCTTTGATTTGCATGAAGCTGCATCAGCAAACAGCTGAACAGCTACACATCAGGGGTTGGAGGTGTAAGACAGCTTGGACTTGCACTATCCTCTCAGCTGCCATTGACCCTTAGATGCTGACCTTGACCTCAGCCCACGTTGACCAAAGGCAGACTGCTAGAGCAGCTTTTGGCTCCCCTATCAGCCACCCCCAGGATTCAGGGACTATGAGGCTAACAGCAAAAGCATGCAAGCAGGTCTAAGGAGCTGGCAAAGCTCTGTTACTACTTGTGAATGTCTGAAATGGACTCCGGTTGGTAGTAAGTTGCACTAGCGGAACTAGTAAATTAACTGCACTGAGAGTTGTTACCTTTGTTCTGCCATTCAGTACAGGCTCTCATTCACTCCAAGCAGCAGCTGAACAGGGACAATGCATGGCCATCACAGGCAACACTGCCTGGCTGTGTAATTGTGTGCTTATAGTTCAGTTGATTGTTTTTCATCTGGAGTGGACAGGAGGGTCTGCTCTCCCACCCTTCCCCAATCCCATCCTCCCCTGATACTGTCCTTTATAGCCACCAACCAATGCTCCAGCTTTCTGCCTGAACAAAGCAAGAGGCGGGGGTACATCCAAACACAAAAAAAAAAAAAAAAAAAAATTTCCTCTCCTCTTTTCCTACTCCTTCTCTTTCGTCCATGGACATCATTACCTGCCAGTGGTGCAGTGCATCTTATCAAAGGACATGCATACAGGCAATAGGGCACTGCCCCACATGCTGGATAACAGGAGATTTGAAAGAACAACTGGGAGATGCATGGGAGCAAATCAGATCTCTCTTCAACCTAGTTGGAAACAACAATCCTATCCACCCCTTTATACTACGTCACCTCCACCAGAGAAACATACCACACCATCAAACCACCTCTGGACCAGGAGAATGGTAGGTAGCAAAGGGGGGCAAAAGAACATTGTGTAGGTCCCACAATCATCCACCTCATCAGGAGGCACCTGTCAAAACAGTAAATAGATACTCCCTTCTAGCAAAAGAGGGGGCACAGGGAAATAATACCAAACATCACTAGTTTTGTGACTCTCCAAAAACATCTAAAGAGGGAAAAGCAAAGGACATGAACAAAAATGAACTAAAGAAAATCTTGATTATAGGTGATTCTATGATCCGAGGAGTGGAGTCTCACATAAACCAGGGTCCAAGGACAAAGGTGGCAGTCAGATGCCTACCTGGGGCATCTGCCAAAAGGGACACTGACCGCATAAACCAAGTGGTAAAAAGGGAAGGCAAATGCACTAGCATTTTCATCCACATTGATCTAGCAAACCTTCACTCAAAGAGACCAGACAGCACATATCTCACTTGGGTGACACATTAGCCTCACACGCCTCAGTTGTTGCCTTCTCAGAGATATTCCTAGTATGGGGGAGCAGGAGGCAGTAATAAAAGGATTTGCAAGGATCAAATAGAGCAACTAAAATGCATGGCTCAAAAACTGGTGCTCGGAAAGGGGCGCCCACATCAGTGGATGGCAGGACTTCTGGGATAGAGGTCTCTTTAAGTATGATGGACTACACTTCACTAGGGAAGGAATGAGAGTCTAGGGCAGAAACTAGATGTAAGCTTCGATCATTTAAACTAGTTTCAGAGAGGGTCAACAAAGACTGAAGGATCAGCTACCTTTCCCCAAAAACTACAACAAAACAGGAATATGATTATAAAAAACAAATCTCACCAATTCTGAGAAAGTAAAGATATTACCAACATAAATCAGTCAAAAAAGGAACATGGCACCAAAATAAAAAGGGATCAAGAATGGAAAGCCATTGTCACTAACGCAAGAAGTCTAACAAATTTCTGCTCTGTTACAATCACCGAGATGGATCTAGACTGGGTCGCCATCACCAAAACAAGGTTGAACAACAACCATGACTGGGAAACGACTATCCAAGGATACTGTCTGTTTCAGAAGGATAGAACTGGGTGAAAAGGGTTGGGGGAGTGGCTATGTATATAAAAGAGGGCATAAAAGCAACTATAACTCAAAGTGACACTACAGAATCTAAATCAATTTGGGTCACCCTGGAGGCTGGAAATGTAGCTGCTACTGGTAGGGTATTTACAGACCCCAGCGATAGGGATAGAGGAAGATAAGAAAATATTAGAAAATACTTAAAATGAGTGAAAAAGAAGAAGCAACACTGGTAGGAGACTTTAATTTACCCGATGTAAATTGGAATAACCATACAGCAAATTGAGCCAGAAGCAAAAATGTCCTGGGGGCTCTCCACTTTATTTATTTTTTTTATTTAGTTTTTGTTGACCGGGTAAGTGCACTAGACAAATCCTGCTTATTTTCAGGCACGACCCGGGGGAGGGAGATACAGATGAATGCCAACTGACCTTGAACCAGATTAAGCTGTTGGTGGTATTTTTAGTGAATGAGGGAAATTTGGCCAGGACACCGGGGAAATTCCCCTACTCTTTCGGAGGGGACTCCTTGTCCAAGATGGAGGATGCTTTACTGCCAGCAGCAGCTGGAGCTGTGGAGACAGGAGACCTGGTCTCGACTCCTGTCTCTGTATCTGAGGAGACCACGAATGTAAACAGCCTAATTGTACCTGTATCTTCACCGGAGGAAGACGATTTGCAGAAAACAAAAGTTGTTTCTCAGAAGATTGCTTCAAACGAGGTCTGTAGCATTGCGGTGAATCAGCACTATGATGGATGTCTAGGGGGATCACAAGAGATGCACATTTCCTGTAATACGGAACCTGTAAGTCAGGAAGCGCCTGAACCACACGACTGCCTAATGGAGACGGACCGCTATCGACCGTCAGTCGAGATGGATACCCTGCAGAGTCCACGGAAACCATTTCAAGCCGGCTCACCTTTGGAGGAAAAAGAAACCTTAGTTCCAGTCCTGGCAGACCAGCTCCATGTTTCTGAGCAGGTACAGTGTAAAACGTTAACGGAGGTAGTTTCTGCCTCTCATATACAGACGGAGCATTTTGAAAATGTTTTCTTAGAGGGGAATTTACCCTCTGCATCTCAGTCCCAGCCTTCTCATGTTGAAGAAAATCCCACAGCCACACCAGAATGGTCCGTAGATGCAACATTAAGGGTGGCAGGATGGGTGAAAGACCCTAAAGGGGGTACATGGGTATCAGGTCTATCATCTACAAAATCCCCTAGAACTGTGCAAGACTTACCCCTCAAGGAGGGTGAACTAATTCCTCAAACGGTAACTGACCCTATGGAACTGCCTGACGAGCTATATTTGACCCAGAATCCTATCCTGGATATTCACAGGGTCCAAGATAAACAGACGTTTTCAGGTTCTGATCCCATGGCTGAAGAGTCCCTAGCCACTACTCGACCTCCTTTTTCTCATAAAGGACCTGCAAGGTCTTTTTCCTCTCTGTTTAAATTCC